>CM061538.1:352974345-355374345 GCA_030864215.1 Capsicum pubescens | reverse complement strand
CAAATAACCTACATCAACGCAAGAGGAACCAAATTTCAAGCCTTACGTATTCTCCTCTTATTCCCTCTTCTCCGACAAAACATTGTCTTTCACGATTTTTGGCATTAACCAATAAACTCCGAACCACCGAAGCAAACCCACCATAATCTCATAGTAAAGACACAATGAATGAGAAGGTGATCCACTCCTTCCCCTGTCTCCTTACACATGAAACACCAACTGACACAAACAACCTTATGCTTTCTAAATTAACTCTCCTCTCATTTACAACCTTGAATGAGATATTTCTATTGAAATCATCTCATCCCTTCCTTGTATTCCTCCACAGACCACACCCAAAAAGCATAGAGACATCTCTAGTTCTCCACCCCCCTCCATAACCCCATATTTATCAACTATCAACTATCAACCCTCTCCAAAATGCTTGTACCTCCATCCCAAAACACCAAAGTCATTGGCCTAACAAAGCTTTGTTAAAAACCACCAAATCTTTAATCCCGACACCTCTCCATATTTTAGGAGAAGTGATAGACTTCCATCGCACCAAGTGAAATTTCTCTCCATCCCAAAGAAAGTTTCTTTTGCACAAGCCACATATTAACAAGAACTATTTCTTATCTTTAGACTATATGACACAATGTATCACGAATATGCAAGAAGCAGACTGCAGATGTCACATCTCAAAGTATCGAGTGACTCAGAAGATGTGAACAGTTCACTGAGGTATCAGCCTACTAGAAACTTCTCAAACAGATTAGAAAGGGAAAAGGCATCGTTTCCACCTCAAAATATACCCGAAAAGTCGAAGCCACACCTAAACTATACTAGTGGCCTATTACACACCTAAACTATAAAAAAGTGAAACTATTTACACCCTGTTAGGCTACCACCACTTGCATGTGGTGTAGTGTTTTACACGCGCTGCCACGTCAGTAAAAAGTATCACTTTTTTATAGTTAAGGTGTGTAATAGGTCACTTATATAGTTTAGGTGTGGATTCGACTTTTCGACTATAGTTTGAGGTGGAAACGATGCCTTTTTCCTTAATGTTTTTAGCCGTTTACTTTTGTTATTTAATAGGTTGGACGCGCCTAAAATAAGTGTAACACATGCGCCTTAGAATGGGGTCGCGGGGAGGTAATAATATCACTTTTATATAGTTAAGGTGTGTAATAGGTCACTTATATAATTTAGGTGTGGCTTAGACTTTTTTTGTATAGTATGGGGTGGAAATGATGCCTTTTTCCGATTAGAAAAGGTTCGAGAAGGATATGTTACAAGACCATTAGTATCATTCAGATTTGTTGAGCATTTTGACCATTAAGATAGTTAAGCTTCATGATTGACAAGTCAGAAGATAGGGTGTGTGATAGCGAGAAAATTAGACAAGGGAAAATGGGAGCGAGAGAAAGAAATTTAAGAAAATTCTTACCAGTCTTTGACACATAATAGTAAACTCAAAGATATTGTATTATAGGAACAGATGTTGAAGGAAGATTAGTAGTATTAACATTTCAGATACATATATTAGAGCACAATTGATTAAACACTGGTATATAATCATTGAGAATGTTCTTCCATCCTAGTAAATATTGATACCAAGAAATATATTTGTATTCTTCTTCCTATATATAACGCCAAGCAACAGAAAGCAAGAACCTTCGATCCACACAACACCCTTTTGAACTAAAAACTGATAACTACAGATCTGCTGAAAACTTGGATATAGAAATCTCTGCTGCTTTAGTGGTTAGATAGGAATCTACAGGTAATTAGAAAAGCTAGCAACAAAATGCAGAACACTTTGTGATGTCCAAGAGAAGGACCAAAAACAACAAGCTTTGATATTCACTAGCCCAGAAAACAGAGGAATCAAATGGAATAAGAAAAACAAAACACTTCACAGAAAAAGGACCCATATTAAACAAAAGTGATGATCAGAACCTTTTTTGACAAAGCAGGTGGATTGTGGGAAGACAGAAGTTGCCTGTTGATATTTTTTGCAGCCTATTCATTATTACTCCTATCAGTAAGATGCACCATATCATTCAATTCAGCAAGGGTGTGACGATAAAGGAGTCGACGCTTTTGTGGCTTACATTCACACAAATGTTCCCAGTGCTGCAAGTAAAAGTCATAGTAAGTCAAGAAAGCATAATCAAGCACCAAAATTGATGACAAAGAACACAACTGACTACGACTAAATATGGGATAAGTGCTCAACGATTATACTAAATGCCGACTGCAGTATGGTAGAGCATTCAGCAGTGTAATTATGACCCCACCCCCACCCACCCCCACCGGCACCCAAAAATAAAAAAGAAAAAAAAAACAAAAGCAAAAGAAGAAACATAATTCACTTTAGGCTCTAAAATTGATAAATTAAAACATGCGCGGCATAATGATGGGAAAACTGTTATATATTAAAGCAAAATGCTGAGAATATCCTAGCATCTTAGATGCTAGAATATACAACTTACAAGGAGAGATGATTTTATGCTTCTATGATCAACTAAGTTTAGCTTGAATTTGACCATAGCAATATTCTATAGACAGAATTCACAAGAGCATAAAATATGGGAAAGTACAGAAACAAGGAAAGCAATGTATTTTTCGCACATATAAACAATGCTTACCTCAAGACAAACAAAAGATGAGGGGGCACAGCTGCACGCTACAGCAGAAAGATACAAATATTGCTGGCATATGATGCATGTAGGGTCCTTCAAAGAGGATAAGGTAAATTTTGTGAAGAACACATTCAAGGCCAAAAATTTCAAGAAGCAAAATCAAAGTTAAAGTACCTCTTCTGTGCCCACATATTCAGGCTTCATACGAGGCGGCATGGGAGAAGAATTGACAATGCCATTTTTCCAAAGCCGCTCTCTCCAAGACTTTTCTCTAGAATAAACCCTGACCAATTCTTTTTCCAAGTAAGGTGCTGCCTTGCTGTCAAATTCACTCTGCAAGGTGATGAAAATTGTTAAACTGACATGACTAAAATTTAAAGATACATGCGGTCATCAACATATACAAAGCAATGAAAATATGAAAACAAAAGTTCATCAGAAAAAGCTTCATAGCTTAAGTTTCGGAACAAAACTTAGAAAATATTGTAAGCAACGAAAGCAGTCTAACAGCTACGTCACAAAATTCAGTGCACCATCTCTTGGTGATGTGGAATTAAAGTACCAAAGGGTAATCCCCACCCACTTGGAAATGAGCCAGCAAATAACATTTTAAATAACGGTGGCATCTAAACAGCTTACTTGCACCTAGACTAGTCAACTGTACCAACTACTTCCCACCAGCACATGTACCAGTTAACTCTGTCTGCACGGCTTAGGCAAATGGGAAGAAATCACAATAGCACAAACGAGAGCATACGGAAACATTAGTAACTAGTCCTAGATAAAAAGCCCCCACATAAAGCATGCAAAAGAGCACCCTTATCTGTGGGCAAAACACGAACGGGTATAGCATTGTCCACAGGATACCATGGATTTGAGTGGTGGGGTTGCAAAGGAAGGGGTCACCTATAATTTTTCTCCTAATAGGAACCTCCAACAATAAAATGGCAAAGGGAACAAGGATCAAACCCGGGCAACTGCACAGAGCAGCTCTTCATGAGACAAAACAGCAGCTTTGCGATAAAGTTGGTAAAGCTCTGCTCCAAAACCGCCGTGAGGTAACCAGTCGGCAGGGGCAAAATTGACAGCCTCAGCACAATTTAAGCCTGAAACTTAAGATGCAGGTAAGGCTACAGGCAAGAGCTGAACCATGCATGACTAAGCATTTGAAGAAGAATGAACCCTTCAATTTTTTTTTTCCAAATCAGAAATAAAGTAGCAAAAAAATCTGGGCTTACCGCCGTTGAAGCCTCCATGATACGATCTGGGGAAGGTAATAATGAAGTCCCCAGGCTCCTGCAACAAGTAAACAAGCAAATACAAGCCAATAAATGAAAAGTGCAAAACAGGACAGAAGGAGCAAGGTCAGAATATTAAGTCCCACCACAAACCTGTAACACATTATAAACAGGAACACCATTTTCTTGCAACACACGTGGATTCAGCATGGTTACAAGCTGAAATAACAGGTCTGGTTGCGCATCAAACAGATCAGGAAGGCTATTACGCATTACCTGCACAAAAATTGCTAGTTACAGTACAGCTACCAGCTGAGTAAATCAAAAGGAGAAGTCCAAATTTTGAAATTTACAAGGGAAAGCTACATATAAAAACCACTTAAAAACACTGATAAAAGTTAATTGACAACAGCAATTAAATGTTCTTTTATCAATTCTTTGGCAGCTAAAACAGGAAAATAACTTGCTAGGACACGTTGTATCAAGTAATATGAAAAAGTAATCTCTTCATGCCAAAATGTAATAAAAGAATATGCAACAATTATCTTAGCACTATCTAGACACTTAACGTATACCCGAATGAATAGAGATTACTAACATCTTGCGGAGCACCTTCTGGTAAAATTAATGTTGGTTAATGATGTTATTGTATATAGCCATCAGTCACCTGTGGGTTAAGCACGACTCCACCTATGCTCTACATCTATCAAATTAACATGCTAGAATAATTGACCTTGAACACATTCATCTACACATGGAATTACATGGTAAATTAGATTACATTTACTTCTTATATTAGAAGATAAATCCATAAAATTGAAGATCCAAATAGTACGAAGAGCAACAATACTTCCACTACTTTACACTTGCCTCAGCTATGCTCGATAGTCTTCCAAAAACCCATTTAAGAAAGGGACAAATCAATCATTACACTAAAATCTCCTAAAATCCCAACATTCAAATATCAATAACTTGAGTCAACATGTGTTTGCGCCAAATTTTCATTAACAGTAAAAGAGATACGTTCTAACTTCACTAGCACACAATTTGCACTAAAAAGTCAACGAAACTAATACAGGACAGGAAGTACTCATTGAACAACCTTCTCAAAAGCTTGGGCTTCACTTCCAGGAACACTATACCAACATTTTGGCTCTCCCCTGAAAGAAAGCAAGAAGAACTCATTAACTGATAAATTTATCAAGATTCTTTATATGACTAACAAGATACTGGCCATGCACAAAGATAAGAAAAACGTCAAAACAACATCATGAGATCAATCAGTGATTGCAGAAAAGATATCAGAGAGAAATGCAAATGAATTTACAAGACAAGATACACAAACTCACATATGTCAGTAAGACATTTCCAACTAAATTATCAATATGCCTAGAGGAAAACCCCAAGTAGAGTTGTCTGATACACTTGGTATGCTGTCAACAAGTACTTCAAATTACTATTGCACTATCCTTTTGTTTTGTTCAGTACTATCTACTTTTTCTTTTTACTACTGTATTCTACTTAACGTTGTTCTCAACCTTTCAGCTCTCTGATCAATTCAATTCAACTCCATCAACATGAGCAACTTCATTACCCTCAGTCCTTTGCAAACATTTAATCCCCTAGGGTTTGGTTCATTGTATTAAAAACTAGATATACCATGTATTGTGTTTGATTTAAAACTCTACAAAAATCTCCTTTACACTTGTACCCTTAAGCTTTTGTGGGATTTTCTGTTACATTAAATTAGTCAAGTTAAGAACAAGTTACTAATTTTCAGGTGTGATGTGCCACCATGAAAATTCTTAATAGCAGGTTTATTTTCAATATTTTTTTATTGGTCAAATATGCCTTAACTTACCATAGATTTAAGGCTACATAAATGTTTAAATACTTGAAGCTTATTAAGAAAAATGTTCAAGTGACCAATCCATGAACTATTAAAAAAAAAAAAAAAACTTCCCCACCAAAAAAATTCAACCCAGTAAGCAAAGCAAACCAAATATGGAGAAAAAAATCAAACATTGATTTATGAAATCATCAAATTATAATGAACCGGATTTGAAAAATTAAATAGAACATTTATTTTTGATGAAGTAATTAAATAGGACATTTATAATCAACTCAATATAATTAAAGAGGACATCAAATTACAAAAGAAATTTAGAAAAAGGAATTGAGGGATAACTTAGTCATTTAAGGGTCTTATCCATGGATTGTTAAACCTTGGATAAGTTATCTCTCCATTTTACTAGGGATAAAATAAGACCAGATAGGTTGTATAAGCAATCCATGTATTAAGTTAAAAGAAGTAACCAAACAATGTATTGAATGAGACTAAATTTTAATCCAAGGATTATTTTAATTAGTGCAGCCTACAAAACGGATCCTAGGTACCAACTGAAGTTGCATGAGGACAGTTTTTTTTTTTTTTTTAATTTTATTTTATCTTCGCATTTTGAATAATCAGAGGGTCAAAAATCATCTATTTGTCTACTTCTTTGTATGAAAACTCTTCGAGATTTCAAACAAAGAGGGGCAAAATGTAGACACGTGATTTTGACCCTCCCCGAGTTTAATATATATATATTTTTTGATATTAAATATTTATATTTGGTTCGATATTATTTTAACTCTTATTTATTTTTAATATATTTTTAGTTAAAAAATAAATAACTAAAATAAAGCTAATTTTGGAATATTTTATTTTTATTTTTATTATAATTTTAAAAATATTACAAAAAAATAAAATATATATATATGTTTTTTAAAATTTTAAATAAATAAGCTAAGAGTTTTAGTACTATCTTAATTATATTTATTTTTGGATATTTATAAACTTTTATTGTATTTTCTTAAATTTAAAAATTAATTAATAATTATTATATTATTTTTTATTAATATTATATTTATTTATTTATTATTTTTATTTTTATTATTATCTTCTATATATATAAAAAAAAAAAAGATTTAAAATTTGAATTTCTCCTCCCTTATCTGATAATTTTAACCGCTCCCCCAAAGAATCCCCCTATTAATAGACTCTTCCCCCAGAAAAAAACTACGGACATTAACACTACAGACACTGTAGCAGACTGCATCAAAACCAAAACAAAACAGAAAAGAAAGACAGAGAAAAAGAGAGAAAAGAGAGTGAAGTTGAATTCGAATTACGTTCAAGTTTCCGGTAGTGACATTCAAGTTTTTGCTTTGATTCATCAACAGGTTCTTATTTCATTTTTGTATTGTTACTTTATAATTGTTATCATCCTAAATCGAAGTATGAAATCAAATCAGCTCTTTATGTGCGAAAGTTAATTATTTATGTGAATGGGTTATTATAAATTATACCGTATATTTTGTTGTCCAAATATTTTGTTACGTAAAAATGTTGAATGAAAAGTGAATTAGAGTATTAAATTCTATAAAGTTTGATATTTTAAAAAAAACGTAAAAGATTATAGATATGTTTATATTGGGGTAGCAACGCATACAAGCATACATGGATGGAAAGGGGCTATATTTTATTCACCGAAAATATTCACTTCATTAATATATAATTTTGAGTAAATACATAATTATCCCCCTGATCTTGTCCGAGTTTTGCAAAAAGACACCTAAACTTTAATTTCGACCTACTACCCTATGATTTTTCTTTATTTCATTGCAAATACACCATTTTTCGTTGAATCTCAGTCACAATAAAGAGAGTGAATGCGCGCACCAAACAGGTGCTACCACGTGTCAAATATTTTTAATTTCATATTTTATTTATTTTTTAATAAAAATTTTCCTTTTTATTTAATTTATCACCCCCCCCACCCCACCCCACGTCCAACAGCTCCCCCTTCCCCAACGCATCCAGGTCCAATAGCTCCCCCCTCCCCCCGCCTCCAGTTTCCTCCATTAAAATGGAGCTTAAAGCTCCTGTACAATCTCTATTTTAATGGTGCTTTAAGCTTCATTTTTATTTATGACCCCGCCCCACCTCCCCACCCCGTCTAACACCTCCCTCCCTCATTCCCGTCCAGTTCCCTCCATTAAAATGGAGCTTAAAACTCCATTAAAATGGAGCTTAAAGCTCCATTAAAATGGAGATTGTACATCAGATTTCCTTTTTAAAATTATGGTGATGATGATGTTGTTGTTGTTGTTGCTTTAATTGATGTTGATGTTGTTGTAATTGATGTTGTTGTTGAGTTATGGTGATGAAGAAGAAGTTGGGGAAGAAGACAATGGTGGATGAGTGGGGTTGCGGGGGTGGGTAGGTGGTGGTTATGAAATAATTTTTAAAAATAAATAAATATTAATTAAAAAAAAATATAAATTATATATTAAATTATTTACATGTGACAGCTTTTAATTGGTCAAAAAAGTCAATTTTTGTCTTTTCACGCGTTTGTGGCGCGTGTATACACGTAGAGGGTCAAAATAGTGTATTTGCAACGAAATAAAAAAGATTAGTGAGGTAATAGGTCGAAGCTAAAGTTTAGGTGTCTTTTTAAAAATTTTGGACAAGATTAATGGTGTAATTATGTATTTACTCTATAATTTTCACAAGGAATACATACACACTGAGCATACGCAAAACACATGCACACGGAAGGACTGATCGGGAAAAAATAATAAAAAATGTACAAACACACACTGATATGTTGTTTTGAAGTTGCTTACTCCTATTCATGAATTATAATTTTTTTATTTTTTTTTTGAGAAATGATGAAAGTTTTGTATTATTATTATTACTAGGATTTTAGTGCTACTAGTACTGTTCTCTGCATCGATGTGTGAAGTAGTTATATCCAAATCTGTTTTCTAATTCTCATTGATATATATTTGGAATGGTTTAAGATCAGATAAAAATTCTATTTTTACAGTCGACTCTGCAATTTTTTTTATTTTTTTTTTAAAATACATTGACATGTATTAATAAAAAATAATAATAATAATAATAAAAATGTTATTATATGTAATTAAGTGTGTATCTTTAGTTATTGTTTTAAATTATTTCTATGGTCTTTATAAGTTAAATTTCAAAAATGTCCATTTAAGATTAAAAAGGTGGCGTGTGATTTTAAATAGTACAACTTTCGTTTTCTACGGTGGATTTATATACGGTTTATTTAATTATATTTAAATTATTGAATGTAGGGTATTTGTTTGTTTTCTTGTTCACAATAAGTTAGGTCATAATACGATTAGACATGTTATTTAAAAGTTTTTTTTTTATTTGTAATTTTATTATGCTATAAATACTAAGAAATTAAGTGAGATAAAATAAGAAGATAAAATCAATAAAAATAGTCTCGATTTTTATAAATCAACGCCTTTAATGTTAGGCAATTTTTAGGCACGTTCAAAAATATTCGTCTCAATTAAGAATGCGGCATACACATCTTTTTGAGACATTTAAAAATTCAAGGATGCAATAATTGATAAATAGCTTTTAAAATTTATTTTTCACTGATTTATTTAATATAAGAGGTTTAGACAGTTATTCTTAGTATAATAAATGAGCAATTATAGGCTTTAGCATAATTTATAAAAAATAGTTTTAGTCAAGATAAGTCAATAAAAGCGACCGTGCTTGAACCACGGGACTCGAGGGGTGCCTCACACCTTCTCATTGGTCAACAGAATTTCTTACCCGATCTTTTATTTTCACAGACCAAAATAAAGAGTCATTTCCTTTTGATTAGTGACTCAATAAGGTGATTTAGAACACCACAACTCAATTCCAAGTGGCGACTCTATAAATAAATTAATCCTTATTAAAAACTGTCACATTAATTGGAAAACCCTTCGACTCGATCCCTTCGAGCGAAAAAAAGAATGTGACATCAGTTACCAATTTACCATTGAATATTCAGTCATATGTACATGAGTCGGTTCAGTTATATATTCATGCATCAGATATGCATGTTCAGTATTAGAAAACTCAGCTTACCAATAATCCCAGTCATTCATTCATGAATCAAAACTCAGTCTTGTATTCATGCATCAGATATGCATATTCAGTATGAAATTTCAGTTTGTCAGTAATGTCAGTCATCATATAATCATGTCTCAGATGTTCATGTCCAGTAAATAAGTTTTGTATGTCAGTAGTCTCAGCGTAGTCAGTCTCATTCGAGAACGAATGTTCCTAAAGGGAAGATATTGTAAGACCCCGCAAAATTCTAAGCTTAACTCAGCCTTTTAAAGCTTGATAAGGCATCCCAGACTTAGAAAAATTTTAGCTAAGAATGAGGAATTAGTTTTTTCTAAGGCCTCCAAACTTTGATGAATTTATTTTTGATCTTTCTGACCTTGGTAAGTTGATTTTTAAGTTGATTCATGATCAGGGAAGTCAATAGTACATCTCGGATGAGTTTCGGAATTTTCAAACATGCATAAGGGCATGTTTGGAACCCCAAAACAGTAGCTCAAGGCGATTAGCCCGTGGCTCCCTGCCCAATCCAGTACCTGGGGGTAGCCGCGATGGGCACCGCGGCGCCTCACTTAAAGCGGTGCTCCAGAGCCCGCGATGCCCTAGCCAGTCCAGCTGGGGTAATTTCTGTATTCCAGCTCTATATTTTTAAGGGCAAAAGGGTCAATTACCTTCACCCCATAGCTCCATAACACGGGATTAAAGCCCCAAATAGCATAATTGCTCATTTTTTTCATAAAATTCTCTCAAGAACAAGCCCTAGATTCAACAAGTTCAAGAATTGAATCCCAAAAACTCACTTCAATCCTCACGAATTTAGAAATCCAGGTATGTGAAGTGATCATCCAAGGCTCCCTTCCACCCTTGGAGTTTAAGAAACCCTTTTTAAAGCATGAATTATGATTTCCATGTTGTGGGTTAAATTATTCACATGTTGATGTTTTTGTATGATTTCCATGTAGAGATCTTTAATGAATTTCATGAATTTATTATGGCATGTAGGTTGCATTCTTTGAAATTGAGTTGATTAACGTGGCCAAGATGTATTAGCTTATTTTTCCTGCCTAAGCATAAAGTTATTCCTCCCATGTATTTTTCAAAATGCCTAAGTGAATAAATTGTGCCTTGTGATCTATGAGTGGTCTTAAGATGAATTCATGCTAGAACTACATGTTCAAAATTACTCCCATGCTAAAGTTATGCTTTACAAGTGTTTGTTGGACTTCCTATGTGAATTTAATAGTGTACCATGACATGATAGCATGTATCTATATACATATACAAGTTCATGACATTCAAGTGCTCGATGAAGTGCTCCATTTATTGCATTGTGAACAGTTGGCTATTGTATGTATCCCAGAGTTGTCATGTCTAGTTATTATTTATGCTATTGAGTCCTGGGGGTATTTAATACTCGATAATTTAGTTGTATATCTAGAGCCAGTGTCAGTTACAGAACAGTCTCAGTTATGTCACGATCAATAGTACTCACAGTCAGTTTCAGAACTCAGGAAAACTCAGTGTATTTAATATTCAGTTCAATCCCTAGTAAACTCAGTAAGTTAATAGAATCCATTATTATTCCATCAGTCAACGGAACCCAGTGAACTTAGTTCAGTTCATTTAAACAGTACACAATTAGTAACATTTTAGTCCTTCCTAGTATGAACTAGGAACTCAGTTCAGTGTCTATTCAGTTGGGAGTAGGATTCTTCATCGAGTGAACCCAAGGATGGGGACTCACCTGTTAGTAGAGGGTGTGATCCTTAGAAGAAATCCTTGCATTTCAGAACTATGTAGCCAATGTAGATTGAGATATCAAACTTGTCAGTTGAGGGTTAATAAAGTGTTTTAACCTGTCAGTTGAGGGTTCGACCATTCTCATTAGAGTACCTGCCAGATGAGGGTATCTCTTCAGTTGTCTTTATCTGTGGTATGGTACTGACACCCTTCCAACTAGGGTTACAGGTTGGACCCTAAATCTATTAAGAGAAGGGGTATATCGGTTAGATATTACCTCCCATAGTCTCAGTTTCAGATTCAATCTCAGTATGGAACTCAGTTTAGTTCTAAAGATCCAGGACTGTCAGACATAGTCACTCAGTTCAGTACGAAACTCACTATAGTTCCTCAAAATTAGGACTGCCAGATACAGTCACTTAGTTATCAGTAATACAGTATTAGTATACTCAGATATCAGTTAATCAGTATTTAGATTCAGTATTCAGTGTCATTACGATCTCAATTACAGTTTACATAGTCATGCATATACTCTCATTCAGTTATACTCATGTCATTCAGTCAATATTACCCATGCATTATAGCCTACCCCACTTAGCATACAAGTACATTCAAAGTACTGATGCATTTTTTTCTCTTGCACTATGATGTCTTATATCATAGGTTCAGACGCATGGGCTCCCGATCATACTTAGCAGATTAGATTTTTAGCAGTCAGAGTTTCGGCGAGTCTTCATATCTCGAGTACATGATTATTTATTTCAGTATTTCAGTTCATTTTCAATAGTTGGAGTTATTTGGGGACTTGTCCCATCAATTCCATGTTTTCAGACAGTTTTAGAGGCTTTTCAGACTAGAGTTTTTTCAGACAGTTTCTCTCAGTATTCAAATTTCAGTATACAGTATTATTTTCAGATTTGAACCTTATGGAAGTTTTTCGCATTTATCTCAGTTATATTATTATTACAGTATTACTATTATTCAGTGCTCACAGCAGGTACTAGTCTTGGGTTAGCTAGTGGTCCTTCGGGATTGTTAGCACAGTGTAGCATTCGGAGTACAGACTCAGGGCGTTATAGGTTAATAGTAGAGTTGATTCATGTTCAGAGCCTTTAGTTTGCATTTTGATCCACCATTTGAAAAATTTGTGAAATTTGCTTTATAGGATTTTCGGGAGCTAATTTATTGAAAACGTTCTCATTTTGAAAAATTGATGTTGCCATTGAATCTAAAATGTCAAATTCATTCTAGTAGCATAATTTGTTTGCATTCATGGGATTTCAAATGAATCTCGAGGGGTCGATCGACAACTTTCCAAACCTAACAAAGTTGTTAATGAGCTAATATTTGGTGTAGCCACTTAAGCGGTCAAGAACCGCTTAAGCAGTAGCATCTTTAGCGGCCTAAGACCTCTTAAGCAATAGTCACTTTAGCGTCCAAGTGTGTCTTAAATGGTTGGCCACTTTAACGGCTTGGTACCGCTTTAGTGGTTATTTAGATGCTAAAGTGAACATCGTTTAATATACTCTTTTTTGTAATTTTCCACTACTGTTGGACCTTGCACTTTGAGTTTGAGAGATTTTTAGGATTTTCATCACCATTTGAGATCTAGTAAGCTCTAAAACGTTATTTTCGTTGCTTTACATTGAATTATATCATCAAAATACTCTTTAATCTTGGTTTCAAAATGAAATTTTGAGAATTTTTTTCAAAAAATTTTAAAATAATTTTTCTTTGCTTTGGACCTTATTTTTACTTGTTTTTGAATGGGTTTTCAACTATAGGCTCCTATAACTTTGAAAAATGTGTTTCTAAAAATAAAATTTTGATTTTACCCTTTTCATTTATGAATTTGTTTTACGAACTCATTTTGGACTTGACTTAAATATATTCAATATGGTTATAATTAGCTTTCTTTTAATGCATAGATGTTTTATTTGTATGTTTTGGTTGATTTCGAGGCTGTTTGAAAGGGAAAAACTTTGTGTTGGAGGACTTTATACTTGAATTTCGATGCTTTGAGGTAGGTTATAGCTTAAATTTCTTCGAATTTGATTGAATAGTTAATAAATAAGTAAAGCCTGCAATGAGTTGAGGAAAATAATTATGAAAAATACTTTTCGAGTTATTGTATATTGTGTGATGTTCGAGTGGGGACTTATATTTTGTTGTTGTTGACTCGAGATATTATTTATTGTGAGTTGCACGTCTGGGAGGCTATATTTGAGATCATTAAACCTAATTTGTGCATTTGACTGTCTTTATTCATATATGTTTGTTTTATTAGAAATAGTTATCTCCACCCTTTTTATCAATTTGTGTGTGGGAGAATGATTCTAGAATATTACGACTTAATTAAATTTGAGATTTTAATAAACTAATTACTCCTCAAATTCAATAATTTTGATCATGTTGTTATAAGGTAGGTATATAAAATCTAAAAACAAAGTCATCAAAGTTACTAAATATCGAACACGACATTTTTTTCAAATGGAGTAGAAAGAACAATAAAATTAATAAATTAAAATGAATGAATCACGATGTTCTTGATGATAACAATTACTATATATATATACCGCACGTGTCTCGCACGTGTAACATTTAATTATTTAAAATTAAATAACTTTGTCTATTGTGGAGATTTTTAATGAAGTGTAAAAAATTTAAATCACTTTGCAAAGATTGATCAGTCATATTATATTATTAAAAATAAACAATTCAACAACAACAACAACAGAATTAAGATCTAATTACAAAAATAGAAAAAGATGAAGAAGAATATTCAAATCTGTTCTATCATTAAATTTTTACACTATCAATAAAAAAAAATAACGAAAAGAAATCAGCTCACCTTATGATTATGGTGCTTATAGATTATTTTATACATGTGGTTAAAAAAAAAAAAATTTATGGACGGAAAAATAAGTGAGAACCATTGAAAGCTCTAAATAGAAAGCAAAGAAGGAAAGAGCGTTAAAAGAAAGATGATTGAAATGAATGATTTCTGCCGGAACAAACATGAATTTAGGTGGCGAAAACCCATAAAAAAAATCAAACTAAATAACTTGAATTCTGCCTCTGATGAAGAATTCTCCTATTTTATTATTTGTTCCTGTCTTTCCTCTTTCCTATGTTTGTCCGATTGAAGTTTTTAGAGATATCCGCCATTTTTTCGATTTGTGAGAACAGTTAAGTGTCATCGGAGAAAGACGTACTCTAGAATATTATGAATTAAATTTAACAATCACTCCTCGAATTTAATAATCTTGACCATGTTATTATAAGTATATGAAATAAAAAACAAAGTCATGAAAGTTATTAAACATCGAACACGATGTTCTTTTCAAATAAATTAAAAAGACAAAATAAAACTCATAAATTAAAATGAATGAATCACGATATCACATGATATAAATTAGGACAAAATGTTAATAGGTAGCAATATTTTTTTCGATTAACGTGATATACACGTGCAAAGCACGTACACCAAACTAGTTAACTTAAAAAGAATGAAATGCCAAGAAGGAGCTTGATACGCGTGAGAGAAGCACATTTCAAAAACTAACTATTAAGATATAATATTTTTGGTGAGCTAATCTTGCATGATATCTACAAGATATAATATTTTTGATGCACCATTTTAAATAGAGGTGTGCTAGCTATTTTATATTGTGAGAATAGTGAAAAATTGTGGAGCCATTTATAAGGCTTGTTAGTTTATGAATAAAATATATTTCGATTCATGGTCAAACAAATTAAGATAAAAATAAAACACGTAAATTAACAACAAATGAATCACAATGATGTTGATGATAACAACTATACCTCAATTCCAAGTAGCTTTAAGAGAAAGATGGTCGAACCAGATGATTTTTTGCCGGAATGAACATGGATTTAGGTTATTGAAATTCAACAAAAAAAGAAATCAAACTAACCAACTCGAAATCTGTCTCTGATGAAGAGTTCTAGTATTTTTTATTATTTGCTCTTGTCTTTCCACTTTATTATGTTTGTCCAATTGGAAGTTATTAGTGATCTTCGTCCTTTTCTTCGATTTGTAAGAATATTTTAATAAAGTAGCTAAGAGTGGAAAAAAGACTCTATTATGATTAAATTTGAGATTTTAATAAACTCTATTACTCTATTATGAGGGAGTACTATGATTATATATATATATATATATATGATTCCCGTTAACCATACCAATGTGAGAAATATATTTCAAAAACTAACATTTATTAATTGGCAAAAGATTAGGCAGTGCTTTAAAGGTGCGGACACGAGACAAACCATTTTACGATATGTCATTAAATGTAAGTCTTGTGAATCTTTAATTTTTTATATTTTATACATTAATATAATAAAAAAATTAAATTAAAATTCAACAAAGTACAAAATAAGTGCAACTGTACGTAGAACTACTTCTTATTAAAACATTAATCAAAAACATCAATTGACTAAAAAATAATTAAAGATACTCACCTCAAAAAGAAACTAATTAGACTATTTCAAAGAATTGAGAAGAAATTTATAAATTAACTTGAAAAGGATGAAATGCAAAGAAGGAACCTAATACGGCATTGAAAAACCACGCTCGAAAAATTAGCTATTAAGATGGGAGATTTTAACAGTGCGCTAAATATCTCATGATCTCTACAAGATATAATAGGTTTGGTGCACTATTTCAAATAGAGGTGTTGCTAGCTATTTTATATTTGTGAGGAATATAATAGTGGGAAATTGTGGAGCCACTTATAAGGCTTATTATTTTATGAATAAAGCATTTTGATTCATGTTCAAACAAATTAAAATAAAAATAAAACACATAATTAACAACAAATGAACCACAATGACGTTGATAATAATAATAATAATAATAATAATAATAATAATAATAATAATAATAATAATAATAATAAATATGGCTCAATTCCAAGCAAATTGAAATCGATTACATGAATTCGTGCTAATTATATTCTTCATAAAAATAAAGAATAATGTGAGTAAAACATATTCTGATAATTATAATTCTGTAATGTCACGACTCAAATGGCCATAAGTGGCACTCACACTAACTTCCTGTGGGAGAACCATCTAAACCGAATCATTACTCAATCACTTAGTCACTATTAAGATGATATTATTATACAATCAACATAATAACCATAATCCAATACTAATCGTTTATTAATACGGAAGTCAAACAAACTACTTACAAAAAATTTCAAGACCCGAAAGTCATCGTACAAGAACTACTAACAAAAATCATATCTAAAGAGATATCCAAAAATAAAGTAAATAAAGAATGTTTCAAGACCCGAAAGATGGATAAGAACAAATAAGATGATCCATGATAGCCAGGAGATAGAGTGTTCACTCGTGGATGAAGATCAGCTATCAAACTCTAGAGGTGAGGTCATGTTTGATCCTCTAGAATAATTTCTGAACTCAACAAAAGAAGAGTACAGGATAGTATCAGTACAAACCACTATGTACAGGTAGATATCATAGGCCAATTCAACTTCATAACATGTACACAACATAAATCAAATAACAAGTAGACAAACATCATCACATACAAATTCTCTATGAATCAACAATACAACAATAGCAGGTCAAACAGTGCTCACAGAAAGCCACATAACCATCAAGCGTATCAACCATACTGTAAACATCCACAAAATCAACACAAATATGTACACACATGCGATGAGACTTATTTTTGCCCAAATAGTCATAACCTGCAGGGAACAATCTGTGTTCATGTACCGTACCGGCATGATACCCGATCCAACATAAATATAAATGTACCGGCGTGGTACCCGATCCAACATAAATATAAACGTACCGACGTGGTACCCGATCCAACATAAATATAAACGTACCGGCGTGGTACCCGATCCAACATAAACATATTTGTACCGGCGTGGTACCCGATCCAACATAAATATAAATGTACTAGTGTGGTACCCGATCCAACATAAACATAAACAAGTATTATCAATATCAATTTACACAACCTCACAGCATACAACACAATGTACCAAGTTTACAAGTACACTTAAGGTCATAAGACAATTCCATCAAGTAATTTTCAATAATCATTTATACACGTATCAACAGTCCAAACATCAACAATTTCAAGTATATCCGAATACCAATCAATAAGTATCTAATTTAGGAGCATAAACACAATTAAGTCGAGTCTAAACTCCAATTAAACCGTAACCTACCTCAACCAAAGAAACTGAATGCAAGCTACTTTGCAAGGGTCTTTTCCTACCGTAAATTGTTCTAATGTTTCAAATCTTTTCAAATATATAATTCGCATAAGAATACAAATCTACTGACCTATCTTTTAAATTTCCACTCTAAAAGTTGTAGGCCTAAAACCTAAATTGTTATCAAAATCATAGTTGCAGAATGATAAGAAAATAAATACACGAATATGTCAAATTTTCTAAGCAAACAATGATACAGTGAGTTGAACCATTAAATTTCGCCCATTTTGATAATGATTACCTTATTATTGTCCTACTTTACAACTAATGATTACTGGTAATCATTACAAAATAATTTATTTATATTATATTATGTTAATTCTACTTAAATTCTCAAAGAAAACATCCTCTGATTATATATTCTTTTACCACCGGGTGACGCTGACACCCAATCATTACTCTCTATATACATAAATCTCAAGCGTAAGGCAGTGCAATGTTAGAACCTGTAGCAGTCGAGTCAGACTCAATCGTATCTACCGTGCACTCTTTCTTTTCGTCTGTGCCTCCACTTTTTTTCTGTCTATTCAAATAAACTGTCTATAACAACTAATTTGATAATATATTACCCTAATCTCATACGTGATAAAAAATAAGAGAGTGGTGGATATGACCCACAACTAATTTAAGTAATAATATTTGTATTAACCACCTACAAGATTAATTATTTAAAATATTCAAAACTTTAATAAATTCTCAAAATTTATTCGGAACAACATATAAAAACATTAAATATGTACATTGACTAAAAAGTACATTCCGAACCTATTAAAAATACTACGACACTAACCCGAGGTCATCGCGGTCAAAGATTGATCATGTTTGGGTTTAACTTTATTAAAACTCAATAATTCAACTAATGACTCAATAACTTTTGAACACCTCAAGAATCGGTACTATCTACCTCCGTAAGTCATAAACCACGTATAGAAACTATGGGGAGAGAAAAATGCAAAAGACCAGTAAAATTCATGAAATGACTAAGAGGGTCGTTACATGTAACTATAAACATGTCTTGACTCAATCTAGGAACTTGACATGCTCTTTGCTTATCCACCTTCTATATATGATTGTTAAT
The DNA here is from genome assembly GCA_030864215.1 of Capsicum pubescens. Lineage (NCBI taxonomy): Eukaryota > Viridiplantae > Streptophyta > Magnoliopsida > Solanales > Solanaceae > Capsicum > Capsicum pubescens. Next base: position 355,355,449 of record CM061538.1, on the reverse strand, counting down.
TCTAGCATTTTAATATATAATGATTTTTGGGATTGATTAATACTCATAACCAAACGAATAATAAAATTATCTCGAATTTTAAGACAAGACGGTAATCCCTCATTCCATCAATCAAACAACCCTAATTATGTGTAGAAGTTAAATTTAAAAAATGAATTAATATACTTGAGGTCATTGTACTAGAATCCTGAATTCGCCGATCATGTAATAGATATAAAATTATCAAACAAAAGTAAGAAGGCTAGCTAGATACCATCTTATCTCTGTTTCAAAGGACGACCGCGGCAATGTCGTAAACCTTGGCTATCTGATTTTAGAGAAAGACGTGAATTGGTGAGACCAAAAAAATTCTGGGAAGCCCTATTTCTTAAACTGCATTTTTTATCGAGAGAAGTCCATTCACTAACTTTGAATAGTGAAACCTCATCCAAAGATCTTAAAATCTAGGTGGAGATCGTATTTCATTTTTTTCTAATGAGATTCTTACTTCCTTCTGCTTAAAAAAGAATTTTTTTATGGATGGAAAAGTGAGTGAGAATTAGTGAAAGCTTTTAATTGAAAGCAAAGAAGGAAAAAGCTTTAATAGAAAGATGGCCGAAACAGATGATTTTTTGTCGGAACAAATATGTATTTAGGTTGTTGAAACCCCAAAAAAAAAAAAATCCAACTAACCAACTCGAAATCAGTCTTTGATGAAGAGTTCTCCTATTCTATTATTTGTTTTTGTCTGCCCTCTTTCTTATATTTTTCTAATTAGAAGCTATTAGTGATCTCCACTCTTTTCATCTATTTGGATGTGGGAGAAAGATTCTAGAATATTACGACTTAAATTTGAGATTTTAATAAACTAATTATTCCTCGAGTTCGATAATTTTGACCATGTTATTATAAGGTAGGTATATAAAATCAAAAAACAAAGTCATCAAAGTTACTAAATATCAGACACGACATCGTTTTCAAATAAATTAGATAGAAAAATAAAATTCATAAATTAAAACGAATGAATCAAGACGATCTTGATGATAACAATTACTATACATCAATCAAAACCAAGACAAAGATCCCACAAATCATACCAATCCAAAACAAATATATATATATACACACACACACACATACACACACCCCGCACGTGCCTCGCACGTGTAACATTTAATTATTTAAAATTAAGTAATTTTGTCTATTGTAGAGATTTTTAATGACGTGTAAAAATTTCAAATCACTTTTCAAAGATTAATCAGTCATATTATATTATTAAAAAAAATAATTCAACAACAACAACTGAATTAAAATATAATTACAAGGATATTATGGAAAGATGAAGAAAAATATTCAAATTTGTTCGTTAATTATTTTCTACACTATCAATCAGTAAAAATAAAATAACGAAAAGAAATCAATATATATTATTCTCCTAATATTAAAAGTAGATAAATCAAATTTAGTTGATTTAGAATTCTTAAATTAATGAAAAAATATTAGTTGTCATTAATTCTGATGAAAAAATATTAGTTGTCAACTATTAAATATTAGGAAAAACTAGTGAAAAGACGATTTTATCTAAAACAAAAACTTTTAATGAATGACAAAAAGTTCAAACAATATTTTTAAGATCTTTTACACTTAGATAAATTATATAGATATTCAACAACTATGATTTATTAATTGGCAAAAGATTAGACAGTGCTTTAAAGGCGCGAACACGGGACAAAGCATTTTACGATATGACATTGGATGTATGTTTAGTGAATTTTTTATTTTTAATATTTCATATATTAATATAATAAAAAATAAAATTACATAAAAAAATTTAAGAAAGTACAAAATAAGTGCAACTGTACGTACAACTGCTTCATATTAAAACTAGGGGTGTACATCGGTCGGTTCGGTTCGGTTTTACGTATTATTGGTTCGGTTTATCGGTTTTCGGTTTTTAAATATGTAAAACCGATAACCAACCAATAAGATATTTTCTTATCGGTTTCAGTTTAGCGGTTTTTGATCCTTAACGGTTCGATTTTCGGTTTAACCAATAAGAAAATACTTGTAAAATAGAAATAGTAACAACTAACATAAAAAAATGAAATCTTAATTACCGCCAAAACCTACGCAAAGCATTTTAGTTTACAAGAATCCTCAAACTTTAACTGAATGTTAGTTAGGAAAAAAATTGAATCCTAATTGTTGGAAGCTATAAATGCTTCAAGCTTTTTATTACGATAATAGCCGAACTTTATATTGTACCTTTGTTGCCCTGAATAGGTTAATACTTTGTGAGTCACTGAATTATGAATTAGTAGTGCATATAATCTATATACATACACATATCTATATCTATATCTATCTATCTCTCTCTATATATAGAGATATATTTAAATATATAACATAAATAGAGATAAAACAATAACTTAGTGTATCCTTATTGGGTTATCGGTTAAACCGATAACCCAATAAGCTAAAACCGATACCGAACCATTTACCCAATAATTTTTTTTATAAAACTAATAAAAAATCATTAACCCGATAACCCAATACCAATAACCCAATAACATTTTTATCGGTTCGGTTTATCGGTCGGTTCGATTTTTGCACAGCTCTAATTAAAACGTTAATCAAAACATCAAGCGACTAGAAAACAACTAAAACTGCTCATCTAAAAAAAAAAATCTAATTAGACTTTTTCAAAGAATTGAGTAGAAATTAATAAATTAACTTGAAAAAAGTAAAATGCGGAGAAGGAACGTAATACGGCGTGAAAAAATAACACCCCAAAAACTAGCTAATAAGGTATGAGAGCCCAAAGTGAAATTAAGGGTGTGCTAATCTCTCATTATCTCTACAAGATATAATAAGTTTGGTACACTATTTTATATAGAGGTGCTGCTAGCTATTTTATATTGTGAGGAATAGTGGAAATTGAGGAGCCATTTATACAACTTGTTGGTTTATGAATAAAATATTTTGATTCACGTTCAAATAAATTAAAATTAAAATTAAACATAGAATTAACAACAAATGAATAACAATGATGTTGATGATAACAACTATGCCTCAATTTCAAGCAAATTGAAATCGATTACATGAATCCGTGCTAATTTTATTCTTCATAAAAACAAAAAACAGTGTGAGTAAAATATATTCGACAATTATAATTCTGTAATTATAAATATGTCATGACCCAATTTAGGAATGTGACAGGCACTTTGCTTATCCATCTTCTATATAGGATATTCCACCATTTTAATATATAATAATTTTTGGGACTGATTAATACTCATAATCAAACGTATAATAAAATTATTTTGAATTTTAAGGCAGGACAATTAACCCTTATTCCACCAATCAAACAATCTTAATTATGCATAAAAGCTGAATTAAAAAATGAATTAATACACTTGAGATCATTGTACTAAAATTCTGAATCCGCCTTGGAATTACTTTAATACTAAACCCTACAAACAAATCTTAGAACCAAAACACTGATCATGTAGCAAATAAAATCATTAAGCAAAAGTAAGAAGGCTAACTAGATACCATTAGATCTCTATTTCAAATGACAATCACGGCTATGTTGTAAATGTTGATTAATAAATTTTGGAGAAAGACGTGAATTGGTGAGATCAAAGAAATTCTGTGAAGCCCTTTTTCTTAAACTGTGTCTCTTACCAAGAGAAGTCCATTCACTAACTTTGAATAGTGAAATCTCGATCAAAGATCTTGAAAATCTACGTGAAGATGGTATTTCATTTTTTTCTATTGACATTCTTACTCCCTTCTGCTTAAAAAAAGAAATTTTTTATGTACAAAAAAATGAGTGAGAACTAGTGAAAGCTCTAAATAGAAAGCAAAGAAGGAAAAAGCTTTAAGAGAAAGATGGTTGAAACAGATGATTTCTTGTCAGAACAAACATGAATTTAGGCTGTTGAAACTCAAAAAATCAAACTAAGCAATTCGAAATCTACCTCTGATGAAGAGTTCTCCTATTCTATTATTTGCTCCTGCCTACCCTCTTTCTTATGTTTGTCTGATTAGAAGTTATTAGTGATCTCCACCCTTTTCATCGATTTGGATGTGGGAGGAAGATTCTAAAATATTACGACTTAAATTTGAGATTTTAATAAACTAGTTATTCCTCAAATTCGATAATTTTGACCATGTTGTTATAAGGTAGGTATATAAAATCAAAAAACAAAGTCATCAAAGTTACTAAACATCGAACACCATATTTTTTTCAAACGAATTAGAAAGAAAAATAAAATTCATAAATTAAAACGAATGAATCGCGATGATCTTGATGATAACAATTAAGTAATATATATATATATATATATATATATATATATATAGCACATGTCTCGCACTTGTAACGTTTAATTATTTAAAATTAAATGATTTTGTCTATTGTGGAAATTTTTAATGAAGTGTAAAAATTTCAAATCTGTAGCGATCCTTCCGGTCGTTTGCGAAATTTTTTCATTGTCCCTATTTTAGCTCTCCCAGTAGCTGGTGTACATGAATTATAACTCACAGAATGAGTAGTACCAATTCTTGAGATGCCGAAAGTAAATTAAGCCATTAGTCAAAATATTGAGTTTTAATAAAGTTAAGCCCGATAATGGTCAAACTTTAATCGAGACGATCTCGAATTAGTGTCGTAATATTTTCAATAGGTTCGGAATGTACTTTTTAGTCAACATAGATATTTGATTTATGTCTATGGAGTTTCGAAATAAATTTTGAGAATTTATTAAAAAATTTGGATATTTTAAGTAATTAGTTTAATTAGTGGTTTAGTGGGTGAAAATCACAATGTTTTTACCATCAAATATTACGTGATTTTTAGTTAATAGGGTTTAACCCTTTTGAACACTAAGCAGAAACTGAAAAAAAAAAAAAGGGGGGGGGGGGGGTGGAATAGAAACTGCTTAGACATGGAAGAACGCATTACTAAAGGCACTTGCTGTGATACACCATCAGGTTTTTCCGGTACTTCCTAACCAGTTCAGGTGACTTATATTTTTGATAGTTTTATTAATTATAGTGGTTGTTCTTTATTTAGATTTTGGCTTAGAAGTTGATATAAAATAGTACAATTATTATCCTGCTTAGTTTGATTAGTTTGTTGTTGTTGCCTTTTATGTTTACTTAGATTCATGCTTTGATGGTTGTGGAGATGTTATGTTTATCAACCATCTCTTAGCGCTGTATAACGTTCACTTTGATAATAAAATGATTTTATTTACCAAAAAAATATAGTGGTAATGATTACAAGTGTAATCATTGATTTCATATATAATAATAATAATAGAACATGGTATCATTAAAAATAGTGAAAGTTAATAGCCATTTTTTTATGGTTTCATTGGAAATCGTGCGCTGCTTGATTCCTCATGCACTGTGTCATGATTTTAATTGAAATTGATATATTGTCTCGTAGTTTCTAATAAGCAGTTTCACGATTTTCATAGAATCTCAAGAATCAATATATTTATTTTCTGGTTGTTCTGCAGTTATGATTTAAAAAAGAATGATCTTTCTCCCTTTTTAGAGACTTTTAATTTCTAATTTTCAACGTGGCATGTTTAACACCACAAGATTAAAAAAAAATTCTGGTACTTTTGACATATCTTTAATATAAGATCATAAGATTCAAAGGTCTTGTTTATTTTCTTAAACTCCTTGTCAAATCAAAATAAGTCAATCGATTTGAAACGGAGGGAGTATTAAATTTAAAAAAAAAAAAGAGTTTGTAGAAATTCTAACGAAAACTTTAATTTTATTTCATGTCGAGACAATACTTCAACTTCAAATGCTCTTTTATAATTGGATGTTAAAATATTTTTTTTGACAAATATCAGTCAAATCATGTCCAATCAACTACTTAGTTTGATGACAGATATATAGAAGATTATGAAATACTACAATCTTAAATTTGGGATTTTTAAATATAACTAAATCATACCTCTAATCTCATAATATTAATCATCTAACTATCGAATATGACATTCGTTTCCCTGGAAGAATAATTCAAAGTTGAAGTAGGAAGTCAAATTTATTTAGAATTTGGTATTTGTTTAATATTATGTCTAAATAATATAGAACAAACTTTCTAGTCTTAGCTAAATTAGATTTTGCACTATCATAAATAGTGGGAAATTGTGGAGAATTGTTATAACACCTTAAACTTTTGGATTAAGATTTGAACCGTTCCATGTATGAAACTTATTCAAACCTGGTTAGTTTGATTGTGGCTAGGTGTAAATATCAATTCTTAAGAATGGACAAGTGTACTAGATGTAATTTAAAGTCATAAGGCAACTCTAGCACAAAGTTGAGTTGAATGCTTCTCTACTAACTAAGTTTTCATTTGAGCTAGGGGTGTCTAACGGGCCGGGCCGGGCCAACCCGGAACCGGCCCTCCCATTTTATCCAGATTCCGGGCCGGGTTTGGCGTTAACCGGGCCGAGCCGGGCCAAACAGTAAAAAAATTAAAATCCACCCGAACCCGGGCCACTAAACTCAATCCGGTCAAACCCACCAAGACCCGGTCAAACCCGGTTAAAAACCGGTCAAACCCGTTTAAAAAATAAATAAAAAATCCAATATACACTATATACACTCCAATATACAATATATATTTTTAAAAATATATATAAAGTATAAACAATTACACATATATACGTACCATTCAATATATAATTATATATGACTATACGTACTACTTTAAATAAAACATATGCTATAATAGTATAATATATATATATACACTACAATATATATATATACTAATTTATAAAACATATACACATGTATACGTTAAATATATACTACTTTAGAAGATATATACACATATATATGCACCATTCAATATATATGTACTACTTTTAATAAAATATATACTACAATATAGTGATATACATATATATATATATACAATAATATGTATATATATATAGTTACATACTAATTTATAAAACATATACACTTGTATACTTTAAAGATATACGTCTATAGAAGATATATACACATATATATGCACCATTCAATATATATGTACTACTTTAAAAAAAGTATATACTACAATATATATACTAATTTATAAAACATAAAGTAATGAATACGTTAAATATACACGTTTATAGAAGATCTATTCACATATATACACTCTATTCTATGTATATGTAATACTTTAAATGAGATATATGTAATATATATACATTACAATATATATTTGTATAGTTATATACTAATTTATAAAATATATACACATGTATACGTTAAATATACACGTCTATAGAAGATCCATTCACATATATACACTCTATTCTATGTATATGTAATACTTTAAATGAAATATACTATAATGTATATACATTACAATATATATTTGTATAGTTATATACTAATTTATAAAACATATACACATATATACATTAAATATACACTTCTATAGAAGATATATACACGTGTATACGCACCATTAAATGTATATATACTACTACTTATAAAATATACTACATTATATATACATTACAATATGTATAGATATACTTATATACTAATTTATAAAACATATACACATGTATACGTTAAATATACACTTCTATAGAAGATATATGCACAAATATTCAAAACATATGCTACTTAATATAATAAATTAATAATATTTGGTAGTAAATTAATAATATATTAGAAGTAAGTTTTTAATTTAAAGTAGAAAACTAGAAATTCAATTTAAAATTTTAAATCGTTAAATAAAAAAAAATAAAAAACAACGACTAAGGACTGAATGAATTTGGGGAATTTTATTGATTGCAAAATGATCCAAAATTTATAATTTACATGAATGAAAAATCTATAAATTATGCATCATTTTTTCCAACTCATTCATGTTAATATTAATGGGAACTTGCATAGGATAATCAAAGTCAACGGGGGCAAAACCATGCATTGGACTTGATTCTGCTGAGTTCTCCCGTGAAGTCATAATTTCTTCTAGTTTCAGCTCGTCGCTCGGCTCCGGTTCCATTCCTTGGTTTCTTCTTTCCGCTCTAATCCAATCTCTGAGGCAAACTAGAACATTCATTGTATTGCTTCCCAATGAGTGTCGGTTGTCTCCAAGCTGCTGTTGTCCCTGACTGAAGGCGCTCTCTGATGCAACGGTTGACATTGGAACATTCAAGATATCTCTAGATAATCTTGAAAGCACAGGATATTGTGATTCATTATTCCTCCACCAATCCAGCGTGTTGATCCATCGTCTGCGATACTCTGGTGCCGTCCGAAGATAATATTTCAGCTCTTCCCGATAAGTTGATGTGTAAGTTCTCTCATCAACATTGTTCCAACAATTTAAATCATAAAAGGAATCAGAAAAACCACTATGTGCCGGCCTTTTAGAAGATGATGGCTCCTCGGGAGGATGAGGAGCGACAGTTGGAGTGATATTTGTAGGTACGGCTAAATCAAATAAATCAGCATAGTGATTATATAATTTTTCTATATAATCTTTTGCATCAGTCGTAGCCGTCCACAAATCAGGTTGTACTTGTTCAGAATCATGGTTAGTATTTATTTCTAAGTTAGTATAAATAAAAGTACTAAAGTGACACATATTATTATATTTCATGCACGGATTTAGCATAGCACCAACCAAGTAAATAGGGGAAATCGGGAAAAAATATTTTTTAAATTTCGTAAACATGGCGCCAACAGCTTCTTTATAACCTTCTTTATTTTTATATTGTTGGAGCAAACCAGAAATATCGGCTATATATGCCAAAATATTACAAACAGTAGGATAGTAAGCACCGGAAAATTCAACCGTAGCTACATAAATTTTTTCTAAAAACTTAACAAGATCATTAATTACAACCAAATCAGAATTATGTAGCATGCAATCAGCAGAATCAGCAAATGAACCGCAATGTTGGTTAAAAGCTAGTGTAATAGGAATTCTATATTTATAACAAGTTTTTAAAAATTCATACGTAGAATTCCATCTAGTATCAATTTCCTCAGGCATCAAAATCGGTGTAAGTCCATTTTCTTGACATTTAACTTTAAATTCTCTAATTCTCGATCTACGATTATTTCCTTGAATAAAACCAACGGCAAGACGAATTTTTTCAATATAAAGCTCAAAAAACTCAAGACCATCTTTTACAATTAAATTATATATATGACATGCACACTTAATATGAAAAATTTCCGGCAAGGGCGGAGATAGCGTAGATTTTATTTTTGTTATAGCAGTCTTGTTGTTAGAAGCATTATCAAAAGCAATACATAAAATTTTATTTTCTATACCATAGTATCCGGCAATTTTAACAATAGAATCAGCAATAAATTGTCCAGTATGTTTACAATCTTCATCATATAAAAAAGCAAGAATACGTTTTTGCATCACGAAATTACTATCCATCCAATGACAAGTAACGGTTAAATAATCATTTTTATTTACAGCACGACCAAGATCAGAAGTTAGGGACAATCTACATTGAATATTTTTTAACAATGTTGATAAATAAAAATAATATTGTGAATGGAGTCTAAAAATATCAGACCGACAAGTAGTTCTAGGAATACCATTAAACATAGGATTATAAATTGCTTGTATATAACGAATAAAAGCATCAGAAGAAGGAAAACTAAAAGGCAAACAACCCACAGCTACCATTTTAGCTATTTCTTCCTTGTCCCTCAATTTATTATACTTTTTCGCTACTTGACCGGTTGTTGGGTCCATTCTAGTTTGCGTTGACCCACCAACATCCCCACCACCTTTTGCAATATTTAACTCTCTTTTGTGATCTTCATCTATATGTCTCATTAACGTACCCGTACCCCCTTGCTTGCCTCCACTTCTATGCTTATATATTTGTTGACAAATATTGCACTGCACCTCAATATCTGATATACGTTCAAAAAATTGCCATGCAATACTAGTTCTTTTACGAGGTTTTGGGGCACTGGGAGGACGGGAAGGGAGATTAACTGATTCAGATCTAACGTTAGCATCTCCTACTGCGGGTGTTTCAGCAATATTTTCATTATCTTCGTCTAAATTAACTGCATCTACTTCATTTTCTTCTTCTATACCATAATTTTCCTGAGCTTCTACATAATCCATATCGTGAGCACCTACACCTATTTCTTCCTCAAAAGGTGTACCAAGCGGTACCGGAGGCGAAAGCACACGGGTATATCTATTACTTGAACTACCTCTACCGCTAGTAATTCGCTTTTTACTACCACTACCGCTTCCGGGACAAAAAATTTTAACACCTTTAGCAGCGAGGTTTTTAAATTTATCCATAATATAAATTAAACTAAAAATATTCAAAATACACAAATATAATAAAATTAAATATTAAACAATTAATACAATAAATAAAAATTAAACGTAAGAGATGGAACGACAATACCAAATTTTGGAAGTATCCGAAGATTGCGACTTTAGAAACTTCCGCTCGTACTTTGTAAACGAAAATTAAAAAATTAAAGTGAACACTTTAAGAAATTAAATATATTGAATATTAGAGAATTGAGAATTGAGATTTCAGAGAGAATGAGATTTGAGAGAGTGAAAAATGATTTGAAGTTGTAGGGTATTTATAGATTTTTTTTGGGGATTAAAAAATATTTTTTAAAGTTTTTTTTTTTTTTTTTTTATTAAACGGTCCCAAACTAGCCGTTTGGACCCAAAAACGGCTATATAGCCGTTGGGCCAACGGCTAGTTGGCCCAAAATCCAATTTTTTTATTTTTTATTTTCCGGGCCGGGCCGGTTAACCGGCGGGCCTGGACCGGGCTTGATCCGGGTCGGATTAACCGGGCCCATTTTAACAAAAAAAACGGCCCGGGACCCGGAACCCTTAAGCCCTAGGGCTTACCGGGCCGGGTCAAACCGGGCCGGGTTACATAATAGGGCCGGGCCGGGTCGGGCCGGCCCGTTTGACACCCTTAATTTGAACTCATGTAAAGGTCAATTTAAATGAGAATATCTCCTAGAATATGAAAATTACGTGGTCCATTGCCTATCAAATTAAAGCACCACGAATTTTTCATGCATGCATATTGTGTTGGGTTCGAAATCGAGAGGGCGTCATGTGGAAGCTATTAGTTGCAAACCATAAAGACAATAACTCAGATGCCAAAGAAAAACATACTAAAAACATAATATTATTATGTGATTTGGCTAATTGGCCTACATATAAAACCTAATATTAAAAATAATATTAAAAAGCATAAAACTAATGAGAGAGAAAATCTCCCCCTAAACGAAACTCTTAAAAGACTACATTGTGGATGTTATTGTGTTATGATATGAGAAGGGGGTCTTCTATTTATAGATGTCCAAAACCTTTCAAGAAAGAGGTTAGCCAAATATGGAAAAAAATTATATTTTTTCTTTTAGAAAAGTAAAAGTAATTATGGTAACTTTTATTTTCCTTCTAAGAAAAAGTAAAACTTAAATATAGTAAGAAAATCAGGGCAAAAACCCTAACATATTGGCCTCCACGAATTATTAAGTATAGTACGAAAAAAATCATATTTTGTATGAACGATCATTCATGAGTCTATTAGGGTTGTCCTATGAATTCAGTCATGTAGATTTAGTTTGAAGTCATGAACACCTGTAAATTATTCATCTATGCTCATATTCATGAGTTTCATGATTTTTTATGAAAAGTATGATTTATGTAAAATATTTCATTTCTTTCTAAGAGAATTTTAATGATGTCTTATAAAAGTTTGTTTATTAAAATAAAATAAAAAATAAAAAAATAAAAAGTCCATATGATTTGAGTGAAGCCCCCATGCAAATGGGAAAAGGGTGTGCTAATCTCTCGTGATTTCTACAAGATATAATAGGTTTGATAAACTATTTTAAGTAGAGGTATTGCTATCTATTTTATATTATGGGGGATAGTGGGAAATTGTGGAGCATTATAAGACTTGTTAGTTTATGAATAAAATATCATGCTTCATGTTAAATAAATTAAAATTAAAAAAATAAAACACATATCAAACATTAATGTATACGCACAGACTAAAGAGGTTTATTTTTGTCCAACTAGTCATGACTTGTCGGAGACATATTAGGGTTCATGTATAGTATCGATGTGGTACTTGATTCATAATAGTAATATTATACAGATGTGGTACCCGATCCATCAAATAATATCATACCAACTTTGGCACTCAATCCATAATAACAATATCAACTTATTTTTCCACTTTTACTATCTCTCGGGATAATATCACAAGGTGCACCCAATTTTACAAGTACACTTCACAATCATATCTCAATTCAAACTGATAACAACAATTATGCCTCAACTCCAAGCAAATTGAAATTGATTATATGATTCTGCACTAATTATATTCTTCATTAACACAAAGAACATTGTGAATAAAACATATTCAACAATTATTATTCTGTAAGTATAAACATGTCATGACCCTATCTAGTACACTTTGCTTATCCCTCTTCTATATTGGATAGGTAGTTACACTATCTTAGTACAAAATAATTTTTGGGACTGATTAATACTCATAACCAAACGTCTAATCAAATTATCCCAAATTTTAAGGCAAGAAAGTAATCCTTTATTCTACCAATCAAACAACCCTAAATATGTGTAAAAGTTCAATTAAAAAATGAATTAATATACTTGAGGTCATTGTACTAGAATCCTGAATCCGCCCTAGATCTACTTTCATACTAAGCCCCACAAACAAATCTTAGAACTAAAACACTGATCATGTAGCAGATATAAAATCATTAAGCAAAAGTAAGAAGGTTAGCTAGCTACCATTTGATCGTTGTTTCAAAGAGAGATCACGACCACGTCGTAAATCTTGGTAATCTGATTTTGGAGAAAGGTGTGAATTGGTGAGATCAAAGAAATTCTAGGAAGGACTTTTTCTTAAACCGCGTCTCTTATCAAGAGAAATTCATTCACTAACTTTGAATAGTGGACTCTCGACCAAAGATCTTGAAAATCTAGGTGGGGATGTCATTTCATTTTTTTCTAATGACATTCTTACTTACTTCTACTTAAAAAAGAAAGGTTGTAAAACCAGCTTTCAAAGGCATTTTCTTTTTGGGCGGAAGAAATGAGTAAGAATAGTGAAAGCTTTCAAAGGCATATTCTTTTTCGGCGGAAAGAAAGATGACCGAAACAGAATCATGTTCCAAGAACAAAAATAAATTTAGGTTAGTGAAATCCATAAAAAATCAAACTAATCAACTCGAAATCTGCCTCTGTTGAAGAGTTCTCCAATTCTATTATTTGCTCCTTCCTTCTTTCTTATGTTTGTTTTATTAGCAATAGTGATCTCCGCCCTTTTTATCAATTTGGGTGTGGGAGAAATATTCTAGAATATTACGACTTAATTAAATTTGAGATTTTAATAAACTAATTACTCCTCAAATTCGATAATTTTGATCATGTTGTTATAAGGTAGGTATATAAAATCTAAAAATAAAGTCATCAAAGTTACTAAATATCGAACTCGATATTTTTTTTTCAAATGGATTAGAAAGAAAAATAAAATTAATAAATTAAAACGAATGAATCACGATGATCTTGATGATAACAATTACTATATATATATATATATATATATATACCGCACATGTCTTGGACGTGTAACGTTAATTTATTTAAAATTAAATAACTTTGTCTGTTGTGGAGATTTTTAATGAAGTGTAAAAAATTTAAATCACTTTACAAAGATTGATCAGTCATATTCTATTATTAAAAACAAACAATTCAACAACAACAACAACAAAATTAAGATCTAATTACAAAAATAGAAAAAGATGAAGAAGAATATTCAAATCTGTTCTTTAATTAAATTTTTACACTATCAATAAAAAAAAAATAACGAAAAGAAATCAGCTCACCTTATGATTATGGTGCTTATAGGTTATTTTATACAAGTGGTTAAAAAGAAAATTTTTTACTGACGAAAAAATAAGTGAGAACCATTGAAAGCTCTAAATAGAAAGCAAAGAAGGAAAGAGCTTTAAAAGAAAGATGATTGAAACGAATGATTTCTGCCGGAACAAACATGAATTTAGGTGGCGAAAACCCATAAAAAATCAAACTAAATAACTTGAATTCTGCCTCTGATGAAGAATTCTCCTATTCTATTATTTACTCCTGTCTTCCCTCTTTCCTATGTTTGTCCAATTGAAGTTTTTAGAGATCCCCGTCATTTTCCTCGATTTGTGAGAACAGTTAAGTGTCATCGGAGAAAGACATACTCTAGAATATTATGATTTAAATTTGACAATTACTCCTCGAATTTAATAATCTTGACCATGTTATTATAAGTATATGAAATAAAAAATAAAGTCATGAAAGTTATTAAACATCGAACACGATGTTCTTTTCAAATAAATTAAAAAGACAAATAAAACTCATAAATTAAAACGAATGAATCACAATGCCACGTGATATAAATTAGGACAAAATGTTAGTAGGTAGCAATATATTTTTTTGTCGATTAACGTGATATACACGTGCAAAGCACGTACATCAAACTAGTTAGCTTAAAAAAAATGAAATGCCGAGAAGAAATTTGATACGCGTGAAAGAACCACACTTCAAAAACTAACTATTAAGATATAATATTTTTGGTGAGCTAATCTCGCATGATATCTACAAGATATAATATTTTTGGTGCACCATTTTAAATAGAGGTGTGCTAGCTATTCTATATTGTGAGGAATAGTGGGAAATTGTGGAGCAATTTATAAGGCTTGTTAGTTTATGAATAAAATATATTTCGATTCATGTTCAAACAAATTAAAATAAAAATAAAACACGTAAATTAACAACAAATGAATCACAATGACGTTGATGATAACAACTATACCTCAATTCCAAGTAGCTTTAAGAGAAAGATGGTCGAACCAGATGATTTTTTTCCAAAATGAACATGGATTTAGGTTATTGAAATTCAACAAAAAAAAATCAAACTAACCAACTCGAAATCTGGCTCTGTTGAAGAGTTCTCGTATTTTATTAGTTGCTCTTGTCTTTCCTCTTTCTTATGTTTGTCCGATTAGAACTTATTAGTGATCTTCGTCCTTTTCTTCGATTTGCGAGAATATTTTAATAAAGTAGCTAATAGTGGAAAAAAGACTCTATTATGAGTAAATTTGAGATTTTAATAAGCTAATTCAGTTGTTTCTCGAATTCGATAATCTTGACCATATTGTTATAAGATAAGCCTATCAAGTGGGTCGGGCTGACCCGGCCCACTTAAAGGAACTGGCCCGGTTTGACCCGGCCCGGTAAGCCCTAGGGCTTTAGGGTACCGGGTCCCGAGCCGGTTATTTTTTTTAATTTGAATCCGGTTAATCCGGCCCGGACCAAGCCCGGTCCAGGCCCGCCAGTTAACCGGCCCGGCCCGAAATTCTTTTTTAAAAAAATAAATAAATTTGGATTTTGGGCCAACCTAGTCGTTGGCCCAACGGCTATATAGCCGTTTTTTGGTCCAAACGGCTAGTTTGGGCCCATTTCTTATAAAAAAAATTACTTTAAAAATTATTTTTTAATCCCAAAAAAAATTCTATAATACCCTACACCTTCAAATCATTTTTCACACAATTTTTCACTCTCTCAAATCTCATTCTCTCTCAAATCTCAATTCTCAATTCTCAAATATTCAATATATTTAATTTCTTAAAGTGTTCACTTTAATTTTTTAATTTTGCGTTTACAAAGTACAAGTGGAAGTTTCTAACGTCGCAACCTTCGAATACTTTCAAAATTTGGTATTGTCGTTCCATCTCTTACGTGTAATTTTTATTTATTGTATTAATTATTTAATATTTAACTTTATTATATTTGTGTATTTTGAATTTTTTTAGTTTAATTGAATTTATACTATGGATAAATTAAGAAACCTCGCTACTTTAGGTGTTAAAATTTTTTATCCCGGAAGCGGTAGAGGTAGTTCAAGTAGTAGCTATACCCGTGTGTCTTCGCCTCCGGTACCACTTGGTACACCTTTTGAGGAAGAAATAGGTGTAGGTGCTCACGATATGGATTATGTAGAAGCTCAGAAAAATTATGGTATAGAAGAAGAAAATAAAGTAGATGCGGTTAATTTAGACGAAGATAATGAAAATATTGGTGAGACACCCGCAGTAGGAAATGCTAACGTTTGATATGAATTGGTTAATATCCCTCCCCCTTCTCCCCATGCCCCAAGACCTCGTAAAACAACTAGTGTTGCATGGCAATTTTTTGAACGTATATCAGATACTGAGGTGCAATGCAATATTTGTCAACAAATATATAAGCATAGAAGCGGAGGCAAGCAAAGAGGTACGGGTATGTTAATGAGACATATAGGTGAAGCTCACGAAAGAGAGTTAACTATTGCACGAGGTGGTGAGGATGTTGGTGGGTCAACGCAAACTAGAATGGACCCAGCAACCGGTCAGGTAACGAAGAAGTATAATAAATTGAGGGACCGGGAAGAAATAGCTAAAATGGTAGTTGTGGGTTGTTTGCCTTTTAGTTTTCCTTCTTCTGATGCCTTTATTCATTATATACAAGCAATTTATAATCCTATGTTTAATGGTATTCCTAGAAGTACTTGTCGGTCTGATATTTTTATAGTTCATTCACAATATTGTTTTTATTTATCAACATTGTTAAAAAATATTCAATGTATATTGTCCCTAACTTCTGATCTTGGTCGTGCTGTAAATTAAAATGATTATTTAATTGTTACTTGTCACTGGATGGATAGTAATTTTGTGATGCAAAAACGTATTCTTGCTTTTTTATATGATGAGGATCGTAAACATACTGAGCATTTAATTGTTGATTCTATTGTTAAAGTTGCTGGATATTATGGTATCGAAAATAAAATTTTATGTATTGCTTTTGATAATGCTTCTAACAACAAGACTGCTATAAAAAAATTAAAATCTACGCTATCTCCGCCGTTGCCTGAAATTTTTCATATTAAGTGTGCATGTCATATACATAATTTAATTGTAAAAGATGGTCTTGAGTTTTTTGAGATTTATATAGAAAAAATTCATCTTGCTGTTGGTTTTATTCAAGGAAATAATCGTAGATCGAGAATTAGAGAATTTAAAGTTAAATGTCAAGAAAATGGACTTACACCGATATTGATGCCTGAGGAAATTGATATTAGATGGAATTCTACGTATGATTTTTTAAAAACTTGTTATAAATATAGAATTCCTATTACACTAGGTTTTTAACCAACATTGCGGTTCATTTGTTGATTCTGCTGATTGCATGCTACATGATTTTGATTTGGTTGTAATTAATGATCTTGTTAAGTTTTTTAAAAAAAATTATGTAGCTACGGTTGAATTTTTCGGTGCTTATTATCCTACCGTTTGTAATATTTTGACATATATAGTCGATATTTCTGGTTTGCTCAAAGAATATAAAAATAAAGAAGGTTATAAAGAAGTTGTTGGTGCCATGTTTACCAAATTTAAAAAATATTTTTTTTCGATTCCCCCTATTTACTTGGTTGGTGCTATGCTAAATCCGTGCATGAAATATAATAATATGTGCCACTTTAGTACTATTATTTATACTAACTTAGAAATAAATATTAACAATGATTCTGAACAAGTACAACTTGATTTGTGGACGGCTATGAGTGATGGAAATGAATACATAGAAAAATTATATAATCACTATGCTGATTTATTTGATTTAGCTGTACCTACAAATATCACTCCAACTGTCGCTCCTCATCCTCCCGAGGAACCATCATCTTCTAAAAGGCCGGCACATAGTGATTTTCCTGATTCCTTTTATGATTTAACTTGTTGGAACAGTGTTGATGAGAGAACTTACACATCAACTTATCGGGAAAAGCTAAAATATTACCTTCGGTCGCCGCTAGAGGATCGCAGATGACGGATCAACATGTTGGATTAGTGGAGGAGTAATGAAACACAATATCCTGTGCTTTCAAGATTATCTAGAGATATCTTGAATGTTCCAATGTCAACTGTTGCATCAGAGAGCGCCTTTAGTCAGGGACGACAGCAGCGTGGAGACAACCGACACTCATTGGGAAGCAATGCAATGAATGTTCTAGTTTGCCTCAGAGATTGGATTAGAGCGGAAAGAAGAAACCAAGGAATGGAACCGGAGCCGAGCGACGAGCTGAAACTTGAAGAAATTATGTCTTCACGGGAGAACTTAGCAGAATCAAGCCCAATGCATGGTTTTGCCCCCGTTGACTTCGACTATCCTATGCAAGTTCCCGTTAATATTAACATGAATGAGTTGGAAAAAATGATGCATACTTTGTAGATTTTTCATTCATGTAAATTATAAATTTTGGATCATTTTGCAATCAATAAAATTCCCCAAATTCATTCACTCCTTAGTCCTTACTTTTTATATTTTTTCATTTAATGATTTAAAATTTTAAATTGAATTTCTAGTTTTCTACTTTAAATTAAAAACTCACTTCTAATATATTATTAATTTACTACCAAGTATTATTAATTTATTAAATTAAGTAGCATATGTTTTGTATATTTGTGTATATATCTTATATAGATGTGTATATTTAACGTATACATGTGTATATGTTTTATAAATTAGTATATAACTATATATATATATATATATATATATATATATATATATATATATATATATATATTGTAATGTATATATATTGTAGTATATTTTATTAGTTGTAGTATATATACATTGAATGGTGTGTATACATGTGTATATATCTTCTATAGACGTGTATATTTAACGTATAAATGTGTATATGTTTTATAAATTAGTATAGATGTGTATGTTTAACGTATACATGTGTATATGTTTTATAAATTAGTATATAACTATATATATATATATATATATATATATATTGTAATGTATATATATTGTAGTATATTTTATTAGTAGTAGTATATATACATTGAATGGTGCGTATACATGTGTAATTATGTATATGTGTATATATTTTTTAAATTCTAATGTAGTATATACTATATATATAGTGTATATATATTGTTTAATGTATTTATAATGTATATAGGTGGGTATATATAATGTATATTGAAAAAAAGTTTTTTCTTTTTATATTTTTGACCTGGTTTGATCGATTTTTTAACCGAATTTGACTGGGTTTGGCCGGATTGGGTTAAGTGGGCCAGGTTAGGATTGTTTTTAATTTTTTTACTGTTGAGCCCGGCCCGACCCACTTAGACCCAACCCGGCCCATAACCCGGTTAATTCAAATGGGCCGTTCCGGATTGGCCCAGCCCGGCCCACATGACAGCCTTATTATAAGATAAGTATATAAAATAAAAAAAAATAAAAGTCATCGAAGTTATTAAACATCAAACACGATGTTCTTTTCAAATAAATTATAAAGAAAAATAAAACTCATAATTAAAACGAATCAATCACGATGGTCTTGATGATAACAATTACTCCCTCCGTTTCAAATTAGATGACCCTTTCAACCTTGGCACACCCATTAAGAAATCCAATGATTAGGAGTATATTTTACCTTTTTACCCTTCTTAACATTGTAAGACTCAATAATTAATTGAGCATGGAAAATTGTAGCATATGCATGCATGGATTGAAAATTTTATATGAATACTAATAGTACTCTTTGAAAAGAAGAAAAAAAGTCAAGTTTTATAAAGTTTGTATTGAAAATATAAGTGTTATTTCTAAAAATTTTGAAAAGTGTAATTATATTTAATACCTATTAAAGGTAGAATGGGAAGAATTTGTGTAAAATAATCTTGATTTGATCAGTTGGACAAGTAAATTGAAATAATTTTTTTAAAAAAGAGAGCCAACTAATTCGAAACGAAGGGAGTACTATGCATCAATCCAAAACAATGCACGAATCCTACTAATCAGACCAAAATATATAGCATACCAAAATCATCCCATTAAGCATACCAATCCAAAACAATACACAAATCCCACTAATCATACTTCTTCATAGACACAAAACAATGTGAGAAATATATTTCAACAACTAACATTTATTAATTGGCAAAAGATTAGGCAGTGCTTTAAAGGCGCGGACACGAGACAAAGCGTTTTACGATATGTCATTAAATGTAAGTCTTGTGAATCTTTAATTTTTTGTATTTTATACATTAATATAATAAAAAAATTACATAAAAATTCAAGAAAGTGCAAAATAAGTGCAACTGTACGTAGAACTACTTCTTATTAAAATATTAATCAAAAACATCAATTGACTAAAAAATAATTAAAGATACTCACCTCAAAAAGAAACTAATTAGACTATTTTAAAGAATTGAGAAGAAATTTATAAATTAACTTGAAAAGAATGAAATGCAAAGAAGGAACCTAATATGGCGTGAAAGAACCACGCTCGAAAAATTAGCTATTAAGATGGGAGGGTTTAACAGTGCGCGCTAAATCTCTCATGATCTCTACAAGATATAATAGGTTTGGTGCACTATTTCAAATAGAGGTGTTGCTAGCTATTTTATATTTGTGAGGAATATAATAGTGGGAAATTGTGGAGCCATTTATAAGGCTTGTTATTTTATGAATAAAGCATTTTGATTCATGTTCAAACAAATAAAAATAAAAATAAAACAGATAATTAACAACAAATGAATTACAATGACGTTGATAATAATAATAATAATAATAATAATAATAATAATAATAATAATAATAATAATAATAATAAATATGGCTCAATTCCAAGCAAATTGAAATCGATTACATGAATTCGTGCTAATTATATTTTCCATAAAAACAAAGAATAATGTGAGTAAAACATATTCTGACGATAATAATTTTGTAACTATAAACATGTCTTGACTCAATCTAGGAACTTGACAGGCAATTTGCTTATCAACCTTCTATATATGATAGTTAATTCCACCATTTTAGTATATAATGATTTTTGGGATTGATTAATACTCATAACCAAACGCATAATAAAATTATCCCAAATTTTAAGACAGGACGGTAATCCCTCATTCCATCAATCAAATAACTCTAATTATGTGTACAAGTTAAATTTAAAAAATGAATTAATATACTTGAGGTCATTGTACTAGAATCCTGAATCCGCTGATCATGTAACGATATAAAATCATCAAACAAAAGTAAGAAGGCTAGCTAGATACCATCTGATCTCTGTTTCAAAGGACGACCACGGTAACGTCGTAAACCTTGGCTATCTGATTTTGGAGAAAGGCCTGAATTGGTGAGACCAAAGAAATTCTGGGAAGCCCTATTTCTTAAACTGCATTTTTTATCGAGAGAGGTCCATTCACTAACTTTGAATAGTGAAACCTCATCCAAAGATTTTAAAAATCTAGGTAGAGATCGTATTTCATTTTTTGCTAATGACATTCTTACTTCCTTCTGCTTAAAAAAGAATTTTTTTATGGATGGGAAAATGAGTGAGAACTAGTGAAAGCTCTAAATAGAAAGCAAAGAAGGAAAAAGCTTTAAGAGAAAGATGGCCGAAACAGATGATTTTTTGTCAGAACAAATATGTATTTAGGTTGTTGAAACAAAAAAAAATAAAAAATCAAACTAACCAACTCGAAATCTGCCTCTGATGAAAAGTTCTCTTATTCTATTATTCGTTCCTGCCTGCCCTCTTTCTTATATTAGTCTGATTAGAAGCTATTAGTAATCTCCATCCTTTTCATCGATTTGGATGTGGGAGAAAGATTCTAGAATATTACGATTTAAATTTGAGATTTTAATAAGCTAATTATTCCTCAAGTTTGATAATTCTGATCATGTTGTTATAAGGTAGGTATATAAAATCAAAAAACAAAGTTATTAAAGTTACTAAACATCAGACATGATATTTTTTTCAAATAAATTAGAAAGAAAAATAAAATTCATAAATTAAAACGAATGAATGAGGACAATCTTGATGATAACAATTACTATAAATCAATCCAAATCAAGACAAAGATCCCACTAATCATACCAATCCAAAACAATATATATATATATACACACACTACACGTGACTTGCACGTGTAACGCTTAATTATTTAAAATTAAATAATTTTGTCTATTGTGGAGCAACAACAACAACAATTGAATTAAAATCTAATTACAAGAATACGGAAAGATGAAGAAGAATATTCAAATTTGTTCTTTAATTATTTTTTACACTATCAATCAATTAAAAAAAATAACAAAAAAGAAATCAACTCACCTTATGATTATGGTGCTTATCGGTTATTTTATACATGTGATTTTTTATTTTAAGTAGGACATTATTTACTTCCTTGATTTGCAATAGATTAAGCTAAGTTGAAAACAATAAGCATACCTAATGTATGTGCAATTTTAATTTTACTATTTAGAATTTTAATATTATTAGAATTTTTTCCTACATAAATCTTACTTAAATTAAATATGTCAATATATATTATTCTTATTATAAAACAAGAAAGAATAAAGAAGAAGAGTAGAGAGAATAGAGAGAGTGATTCTTATTTCTTCTCTTGAGGGATTCTTGAGGGGTCATCAGATTGTAAATACAATGAACAAAATCCCTTTATTTATAGGGAAAATTTACTCCTAGTCTGAGTAAAAGATGGATGCTTCAAATCCTAATAGCTATCAAAGTAGATCTTGATAGATCTTGATAGTCATTCACTATAATATAAATACATTTATAACACTCCCCCTTGAATGTCTAGATAGATAATGTGACTCGTTAAAATCTTACTAAAAAAAACCCAGTGGAAAAAAAATCTAGTGAAGATAAAAGAGTACACATCTCTAACAATACGCATATAGGCTGCCTCATTAAAAACCTTACAAGGAAAATCTGGTGGGACAAAACCTTGAAAGGAAAAAAGAGTACAACGCGTATTCGCTCCCCCTAATGAGAACATCCTTGAACTTTTGCATCCCGATCTTGTACAACATCTTCTTAAAAGTTGCAAATGGAGAAGATTTGGTGAATAAATCAGTCACATTGTCAGTTGAACGAATCTGTTGCACATTAATATCATCATTCTTTTGTAGCTCATGTATGTAGAAAAGCTTTAGCAAAATGTGCTTCGTTCTATATCTATTTATTAATCCTCCCTTAAGATGTGCTATGTATGCTGAATTATCTCTGTATAAAATTGTGGGTAGATTGTCATATTTCACACCACATTTTTCTTGAATGAGATGTATCATGGACCTCAACCATACACATTCTCGGCTTACTTCATGAATAGCTATTATCTTAGCATGATTCGATGAAGTGGCTACGATAGACTGTTTTGTATATCTCCAAGATATGACAGTACCATTACATATGAACACATAGCCTATTTGAGACCGAGCTTTATGCGGGTCAGATAAGTACCCAATATCAGCATGACCAATAAGATCGGGACTGCAATCTTCAGAATAAAACAAGCTCATGTGTTTTATCCTATTTTGATGTCTCATAGTAGGAGCAGAAATATACCTTACTAATAAATTGACTGAAAAGGCTATAGGCCTTGTAGTATTTGCAAGGTACATGAGTGCATCAATTGCACTAAGATATGGTACTTCATAACCAATCCAATTCGAGATATTTTGAATTTTAGCAAATAATCTATTGCTTTGAAAACTCTCCAAGAGTTCCAATGATGTTCAAGCAATAAGCTTATACAATATAAGGATTATAAATAAGTTTTTCAGAAACTTTTATATGCTTCAAGCAGTTTGAATCCTTAAAAGTTTTCACATAAGTTTTGTCAAGTGACAATATTCAACATTTCATGAGTGACATCTTCAAGTGTCTGGACTGCAAATCAAATAAGTTTTACGCTTACCAAAATGCATCCTTTCATGTCACTTGATAAATGTTTCTACGTCAGCATGCTTAAATAAACGTAGAATTCAGATCCTCGTAATCTTTCACAATAATGCGCCAATATTGTGTCAAAGATATTGATGATATATTATTTTATATCGGTTCATAATGCGACATAACATTTTGAGATCTCATCACTTCATTATTTTCAGGTACATAAACCTCTCATGAGGTTTCATGAAGTGTTATGTCATAGGCTCTTCAAGCGCATATTACCTTCTTATTATGATTATTTGCTCCTTATTTTATACAAGTATTATTTCATTTGGAACCGATTGGTCTATCACGCTTCATGCATGCATAGACTTTGTCCTTTAGAGACATAAAATAGGAGCACTTGCAGCTTAAATATGAGATGCGTTCGGCATTTGACTTGAATTATCTTTTGAATAGGGATCTGATGATAATTCCGAACATACTTTATTTCTGCTTATAATCTCCCTCTTATGTTAGGAAAGCTAACATACATCCTCCATCTTCTTTGATGGATTCATGTTTGTGCATCATGGTACATTCATTAATCGTATACCGCACATCAAAACTATTAGATGGAATAGTTGGTTCATGACCTTGAACCAATTGAGGGGAAGAAATAATCATAATTTATTAGTCTAATGCATACAAGTGTTATTGTATGCAACATATTATATTTCAGATCGACACATGAAGATTTGTTCTCATTAGAGATGGTTTAGCTATTTATCGAAGGCATTCAATGCCAAACCATCATCATCAAGATAACTTTATTGATTGCACAATCTGAAAACTATGTTCTTAACTCAATTTTGTTGAGCAAGCAACTTTATGAATGTAATGTTGCAGGTTGACAATGAATGTACATGTGATCATCTTATTGATGCATCTTTTCAACATATCACATGATAGGTGAACGGACCCTTATTCACCTTTTATTCTTTTCAGATTTTGAGGGATCCAATCCCAAAACTAGTTGGTCCAACCAACTTATCATGAGAACAAGCAACAATAAAGTTCATGAAGAATTTTCTAATTCTTCAATATATGTTCACTACTCAGTATGCACATCTTCGGGATATCGCAATCGTTCATGTCAACTTATGAACTTTTAATCTAGTAAACTCCAAGTTTACCATGATTTATGCTTTTGCTTTAGTAAATTTCAAATTTACTGTTGCATGAATAAATTTCAGATTTACTACTTTAGAAGTAGATTTCGAAATAACTCTTCTCAGTTATTCTGCCTCATTCGGAGGTGCGTTGTGATACCATCACACTCAAGTGTACATTTGCATTAATAAGTTTCTCATTCCCCAGAAATGGAATATAATCATGCCTTAAGAGTATCAAATTATGATAGCTACTACAAAATCAAATTGAGGCATACATATGATGTAGAGAATTTTTTCTCTAACATATCTTATGATCATAATATACATGTGAAAATATCATAACTTTTGATGATCATTATCATATTGTCCCTCCACGCATATATTCGTTGTAATACCCCGGAAAATTTTTCGTCGAAATTTTGTGCGTAAACGTATTGGGTCCTATCTTCTAGAACAATTTATAATTTTTTGTGTGGAATTTCCTAGAGTTAGACCCACCGTTGCGAAGAGAATCGAATAATCTTTCCAACGATATATGGATCATTCAAAACGGACACCCAAGCGATGAGTTACGAACATTCCGATCAAAAGTGAATAGTGATGAACAGTAAAACGTGCAGGAAAAAGTACGGAGTCCAGGCGTATTTTTGCTCCAACTTTAAACGATCATAACTCCTTGTATATAATGAATTGTGTGAGATTCTATATATCGACGGAAATCCCTGAGAGCCTTCTTTCCAATAAAATTGGTTTCATCCAATTTGAACATAGGAGTAAAAAGTTATGAACAATTTACTTCATCCTATCGGATAGATCACTGAAGGGCAGATTTGACATTAATTGATTTTTAAATGTATTTTGGTCATTTCCCATTATTGTAACCCTCTATATATACCCCCTTTGAGCTGAGAATTTTCATTCATTTTCTCTCATTTCTCTTATCTCTCTCTCTCAAAATATATGCATATATAAGAAGAGGAGTTAGGGTTAGGGTTCCAATTGGGGGGAAATCGATTCAAGGCTTCGCTTTGCGAATTGCTTCCGTCAATCTCTTCGGCTACGAAATCAAAGGTATGCAATTGTTTATCTATGGACTCCTTTCGTCCATAGAGTCCACAAATCCCTTTTTGACAGTTCAAGTTATGTATATATATATATATATGTTTTCTAGACTTTAATGATGTATATATATATATGTTGATTGATATTTGATGGTTGAGATATATATGAGGATTATGTATGTTACTTGATATATATATATATGATGATTATGCATGTTGGTTAATATATATATATATGTGTGTGGTAATGGTGTATGTTGGTTGATACATGCATGTGATGATTATGTGTGTTGGATGAGATATATGGGGTGACGGAAAATATGAGAATTTGACGAATTCACCAATGCCTAAAAGTGCATGTAAGGTGTTTGTGGAATTGTCTAAGAGGCTATAAATTTACGTTCTTAGGATATAATAAGTTCTAAATGACTAGACTACTTTCTATGTATACGTTCAACATGAACTCCATGTTATTGTCTAAAATTGGGGATGTTGTGTGAAAGGCTTATGATATGGTTGTAAGTGCGGACGAGGGATTTAGTTGGTGAAATTAAGATGAATGATGGTGTTGTAGCACATGTAATTGTTCATACTAACCTATGCCCTAAATGGTGCATGGAAGGTAATTGTAGAAATGCCTAGTTGAAGAAGAATAGATCGTATGACCCCTTGTGATCGAAGTGATGAGTTCATACCATACTTGCATGCTACGTGTTTACTATGGTGCTTAAGGGAAATGATAAGGCCATTAGGCCACGCTAAGTGTGAAATATCTAATTATGGGTCGAATTGCATATATCAAGATCTTAAAGGAAAGAACCTTGAGAAGTGAATCATGATGTGTTGAATGTATGTTATTTGTGTGGATCCTGATTGGATGAACTATGTTATGTTGTATTCTTCCTTAACCATATGCATCCTTTTTGAATGATCTACGATGTAATGGCATGAGATCCCAATACTTGTATATGAATATGATCTTCAAATGATTGGTGTGAGGTGTTAATGAATGCATGGCGCATGATGGCCTGTGTGTATGTGAGTATGCGTTGTTGTATACTACGCATTACTTATGTTATTGATTGCTGGGGGTACGTATGCCCGAAATAGTCTGTTGGTCTAGAGCTGAGTCAGTTCCGCGATAATCTTAGTCGTGCTACGATCGATGAATTTCCGATGATTTGAGAACTTAAAATGAATTTCATGAGAACTTAGTATGTGGGGTTTTGAACAAGAATATCTTTTCATTCTTGTGCCCAAAGAATTGATCTTATCATTGGAATTTCATGATTTGGTAAAGTGGGTAAATACCCAAGATGTTTTAATGACGAATTATGAGGTTATGAAAAATATAAATTGGTTAAGCTTTGATGTACATGATTACTTTATTATTCCCAAGTTATGATTTGATATGGTGAATTTCATATTTCTACCATGAGTTGATATTTCAAGTGTTTTCAAGATATGATTTATGGAACTTTGAATCGTCCAATATTGGTATACATAATAACCTTATTATCTTGTTTTCTTGAATTGAGTTTTATGCCATAAATTGCATACCACTACTATAAAATTATTTTTTTGAGAATTCTTGATATAAGAGTCATGATTTGAGTTACATTACGACATACAAAATCTTACTATGATTTGAAGATCTTAAATGCTTTTCAAAAGCTATTGTCATGATTTGAATATTGAAATGAAAGAATGATCATTTGAGAATATTGATTTGCATCCGCAGAGTCGGGATGATTTATATTGATTTTAAGCTCGCAGAGACGAAATGCTTTGTTATTGATACCATGTTGATGTTGAGGAAAATTAAAATGTTTTGAGCTAAAATGTGTTGAGTTAGGAATCCACAAATTGATATGATATGATAAATGAGAAAGAGATTTGATTTGGTCTTTATGATAGACCCTTGTGATGTTGTGGTGGATTTTCTAACGTGTTCTGAGTTAGTCGAGGAGTATTACTTAGCACCGAGAGGGAAATTTAGTATTTCCCCAAACCTATGTGCCACCGTAGGGTTGTTGATGATGATATTGTTGTCCAGAGAGCCGAATTGTGATTATGAAAGCTTTAAGGTTGTACTCCCTGGCAAGAGTACAACACTCCCGCCAATGGGAGTGCTCTCCCTAGGAGGGCAAACGTTGGTATTCCATGCGGCTCCCGTGGGGTTGTCGGTTATAGGAAACTCCCCTGTCCATAAGAGTATGTTTCTTGAACTATCGAGTCGCTCCGAGTCTTGAGTTGATGAGTTTGGTTGTCTATGATGATTCATGAGAATTTATGATGAATATTGATGATTTTATGATGATTTATGGGATTTTACTTATGTTTTCCTCTCGATAATATTATGAGAAGTATGGATAGTGAAATTCAAGCCATGTGAGTCTTATTTTTTCGTACACATGTTTTACGAAATCAAAGATATTATTCAAATTATTGCGTGCACCCCCACATATTCAGTTGCTTATGAGGAGTCATGGTGAGTTATGTAACTACTTCCCACAGTTTCTATGTCAGTATAAATCTTCAGGAGTCAGGGGTGTGAGTGTATTCGATTGATCAGTGTTGGTATCCTGTGATTCAGTAATGCAGTACCCCAGTACAGTAGTGAGTTCCGAGGACAGTAAAGTGGTATCCGAGTTGTGGTATCTGGAGTCGTTATAATTGTTATAGTGGTTGTGAAATGTGCATTCATATATGTGTACTCGTTCGTTATTCTCATGATTATTCTGTTGATTAAATGTTCATGCATAAGCCCTTGCATTTAGCCTTCCCTGCTTGCATACTCAGTACATCTTAGTACTGACGCATTCGCGCTATGGTGTTCTTTTATTTTGGGGCACCATAGGTTCAGAGGAGTGAAACTTGGAGCATCTTAGAAGTCACTTATATAGCAGCAGTGGGTGCAACAGTGAGTCCTCATCATCCGACGATATTGTTATTACAGTATTTGATTTTAGTAGACGAAGTTAGTTGGGGAATTGTCCCTTCAACTCCACAGTTCAGGCAGTGTAGAGGCTTTTCAGACAGATGTATTAGTGTGTGGTTTAAGGTATTGTATATTTCTAGATGTTTGAACCTTATGGAAAGTGTTAGTCAGTTTTCGCATGTATTTTATTATATTATGCAGTGACCAGGTACAGATATCAGAAAAAGGATTAGCTTGTGGTCCTTCGGGATCATAAGCACCGTGTGGCGTTCCGGTTCTCGGGAATCGGGGCGTTACATTCGTGCATTTAATCACTTGTCTTCTTTCAGACATATTATGCACTGCTACTAAATACACCTCAAGAATGAAGTAAGTTGTCATCTTTCAGACTTATAATATATTGCTACCACATTCACTTCATGGAATGGAGCATATTCAATGGGTCGAATTTCGTGACTTTTCATCAAATACCCATTATTTTGCCTTAGCCATCATAATATATCAATATGGTGCATTGAGATTCAAACTCAACGTCTTATCCATATAAAGGCGTCTTAGGCATAAATCGATGGGAGTTGAACCCAACATATTATCATCTCTTTTGATAATAGTGTTCTTGAGAAATAAATTCAAAATATAAATGGTTCCAAACCAATTATTTTTCCTCAAATCCAACAATAATTATATCATTAATAGAAAAATACAAATAACATAAGGAATTACTAACCTTGACCTTTAGATTTATAATCTCACCTTATTTGGTAGAGTCTCGTGCGAACAGATCTCAATTGGTAAGAGACTTCGTGCTGATAACGTGTTATAAAACAAGAAAGAATAAAGAAGAAGAGTAGAGAGAGTGATTCTTATTTCTTCTCTTGAGAGATTTTTGAGGGGTCATCAGATTGTAAATACAATGAACAAAATCCCTCTATTTATAGGGAAAATTTACTCCTAGTCTGAGTAAAAGACGGATGCTTCAAATCCTAATAGATATCAAAGTAGATCTTGATAGACATTCACTATAATGTAAATACATTTATAACAATTCTCCTAATATTAAAAGTAGACAAATCAAATTTAATTGATTTAGAATTCTTAAATTAATGAAAAAATATTAGTTGTCATTAATTCTGATGAATTCTAATAATGAAAAAAATATATTTAATTAATTTTCAACTCTTAAATATTAGAAAAAAAATAGTGAAAATATAATTTTATCTAAAGCAAAGACTTTTAATGAAAGACAAAAAGTTCAAACAACATTTTTAGGACCCTTTACACTTACATAAATTATAGATATATGAATCCCATTAATCATACCAATCTAAAACAATACACAAATCATACTTCTTCATAGATACAAAACGATGTGAGTAGGGGTGTACATAAGTCGGGTTGATTTGTTTTTATAAAAAAAAAAAAAAACCAATCATGTCGGTTTATTAAAACTATAAATCAAATCAAACCAACATAAAATTGGTTTTTTCGGTTTAGGTTTTAGACGATTTTTTCGGGTTTTTCGATTTTTTTCAGTTTTTTTGGGATTTTTTTTATAATTTTTAGTTTTTACAATTATATTGTGATCGAAGATTAGATCAAATATGTTTTCACTCATGTGCTAATGAAAACCCATAATTATAAAAAAATGAGGAGCGGAAAACTCTCTTGAAACTAAAAAGTGAGATGAAGAGTGAAAAATTTAGGTTTTAAGTTTATATTGGGTTTTCGATCATTTAATTAGCAATTAATGGACAAATATTACAATTTAAAGGCCCAAATCTAAATATATATAGGGCAAAAATCTACTTTCAAATTATTGAAAATTACTAAAAATAGTTGAAAAAGTATTTTAAAAGTA
This sequence comes from Capsicum pubescens, assembly GCA_030864215.1. Classification (NCBI taxonomy): domain Eukaryota; kingdom Viridiplantae; phylum Streptophyta; class Magnoliopsida; order Solanales; family Solanaceae; genus Capsicum; species Capsicum pubescens. The sequence goes on along the minus strand of CM061538.1, from coordinate 355,324,598 downwards.
GATTATAATTAATATTTTATGTATAAAAAAGTTTGAATATTATATATATATATGTATATATATATATATATATATATATATATATATATATATTATGTTGGTTTGATTCGGGTTCGGTTTGACTTTTTTTTTGGTTAACACCAAATCAAATCAAGAATGGTTGGGTTTTTTTTTCTAATGCCAAACCACTCAAACCAAACCATAAGTCGGTTTTTTTTATCGGTTTGGTTTGGTTCGTCGGTTTGGTTTGACTTGACGATTTGATCTGTACACCCCTAGATGTGAGCAATATATTTCAACAACTATGATTTATTAATTGGCAAAAGATTAGACAGTGCTTTAAAGGCGCGGACACGGGACAAACCATTTTACGATATGGCATTGGATGTATGTCTAGTGAATTTTTAATTTTTAATATTTCATATATTAATATAATTAAAACGTTAATCAAAACATCAATCGACTAAAAAAACACTAAAACTGCTCATCTCATTAAAAAAAAACTAATTAGACTTTTTCAAAGAATTGAGTAGAAATTTATAAATTAACTTGAAAAAAGTAAATATAAAATCATTAAGCAAAAGTAAGAAGGCTAACTAGATACCATTTGATCTCTGTTTCAAATGACAATCACGGCTATGTTGTAAACGTTGATTAATAAATTTTGGAGAAAGACGTGAATTGGTGAGATCAAAGAAATTTTGGGAAGCCTTTTTTCTTAAACTGCGTCTCTTACCAAGAGAAGTCCATTCACTAACTTTGAATAGTGAAATCTCGACCAAAGATCTTGAAAATCTAAGTGAAGATGGTATTTTATTTTTTTCTATTGACATTCTTACTTTCTTCTGCCTAAAGAAAGAAATTTTTTGTGAGCGGAAAAATGAGTGAGAACTAGTGAAAGCTCTAAATAGAAAGCAAAGAAGGAAAAAGCTTTAAGAGAAAGATGGTTGAAACAGATGATTTCTTGCCGGAACAAACATGAATTTAGGTTGTTGAAACCCAAAAAAATTAAACTAAGCAACTCGAAATCTGCCTATGATGAAGAGCTCTCCTATTCTATCATTTGCTCCTGTCTGTCCTCTTTCTTTTGTTATTCTGATTAGAAGTTATTAGTGATCTCCGCCCTTTTCATCGATTTGGATGTGGGAGAAAGATTCTAGAATATTACGACTTAAATTTGAGATTTTAATAAACTAATTATTCCTCGAATCGATAATTTTGACCATGTTGTTATAGGGTAGGTATATAAAATCAAAAAACAAAGTCATCAAAGTTACTAAACATGCCCCAAGGGGGTGGTTGAGTTGGTTTGAGGGGGACTTCCCATAGCGGAGGTCGCGGGTTCGATCCACCCCTAATGTCTTCTCAATAGAGCTCGTCGCACGGGGTTTACCTAGTGCGGTTTACATCTCCTGTGTGGTTTGGGTTTGCGAGCTATTGCATAGTGAGGGGTTTACCCTGTGCGCACACAGTGCTCACCACAGAGTGCTCACCCGAAGGGCAGAGGGTGTAGCGATTGCGGGTTTTCCTGGAGTTTTCAAAAAAAAAAAAAGTTACTAAACATGGAACACTATATTTTTTTCAGATAAATTAGAAAGAAAAATAAAATTCATAAATTAAAACGAATGAATCACGATGATCTTGATGATAACAATTACTATATATATATATATACCGCACGTGTCTCGCACGTGTTATGTTTAATTATTTAAAATTAAATGATTTTGTCTATTGTGAAGATTTTTAATGAAGTGTAAAAATTTCAAATCACTTTGCAAAGATTGATCAGTCATATTATATTATTAAAAACGAACAATTCAACAACAACAACAACAACAGAATTAAGATCTAATTACAAAAATAGGAAAAGATGAAGAAGAATATTAAAATCTGTTCTTTAATTAAATTTTTACACTATCAATCAAAAAAAAAAACGAAAAAAAATCAACTCACTTTATGATTATGGTGCTTATAGGTTATTTTATACATGTGATTTTTTATTTTAAGTAGGACATTATTTGCTTCCTTAATTAGCAATGAGTTAAGCTAAGTTGAAAATAATAAGCATACCTAATGTGTGTGCAGTTTTATTTTTACTATTTAGAATTTAATTATTATTAGAATTCTACCTTAGATAAATCTTACTTAAATTAATATGTCAATATATAATATTCTCCTAATATTAAAAGTAGACAAAAGTAGAATTCTTAAATTAATGAAAAAAATATTAGTTATCATTAATTTTAATGACTTTTAATAAGGAAATGATTTACAATAAATATATTTAATTAATTTTTAACTCTTAAATATTAGGGAATAATAGTGAAAAGATGATTTTGTCTAAAACAAAGATTTTTAATAAATGGCAAAATATAGATGTAGATATAGATATAAATATAAATTGTAGATGTTAGGTTATAGATATATGATTCCCATTAAGCATAATTATCCAAAATAATACACAAATTCCACTAATCATACTTCTTCATAGACACAAAACGATGTGAGCAATATATTTCCACAACTATGATTTATTAGTTGGCAAAAGATAAGGCACAACACGAGACAATACGTTTTACTAGATATGGCGCAGGACGCAATCTTTAATTTTTAATATTTTATTTATTAATATAATATAATATAAAATTACATAAAAATTTCAAGAAAGTACAAAATAAGTGCAACTGTACGTAGAACTACTTTGTATTAAAACGTTAATCAAAAAACATCGATTGACTAAAAAAATAATTAAAACTGCTCATCTAAAAAAGACTAATTAGACTTTTTTAAGGAATTGAGTAGAAATTTATAAATTAACTTGAAAAGAATGAAATGCAGAAAAGGAACCTGACACGACGTGCGAGAATCAACCACACCCCAAAAATTAGTTATTAAGGCGGGTGAGTCCAAAGTTAAATAAGCCTCACATTAGCTCCCAATTTAAGCGACGTGGGACTCAAGTATCATTCCTTGCAATAGGATCATAATAGAACCAACAATTAGAATTATTAAACCAGAGCAAGTGATGAAAGATGATATATTTTTGCTTAATCATTTCTTCCTTTCAAAGTTTCACTCGGTGAAGAGTGATCAGAAAGAACAAAAATTAGGGCTAAGAGTAAAAAGTATTTAGATTTTTAAGTTTTCCAACTTCGTAAAATTTAATAGCAAGTTGAATTTTGTGTTTTTTTTTTATATTAATTAAAGGACTTTTTTAGCAATTCTAATTTTAATAACGAGAGATTTTTTGAGCTTACGCTCCAAAAGAAAAACTCACCCAATGCTTAAGTGTACGTCCAAACTATTGGGTGTGCGAATCAAAGTACTACATTGGTAGTTGAAGGAACTGAAAAGTTACATATAATATGTAGGATCTCTTAATGGTGTTACGTTTTTTTGGAGAAAAGTGTGTGGACTTAGCCCAAAGCGGATAATATCACACCATGTAAGAGAGTCTTTGAGCTGGATGAGTCCAACAACTGGTATCAGAGCCCAGATTTGGCGAGATGAGTATGAAAATGTGATGGAGTGATGCATGTGGTGCTCGGTTTGCTTAGATGCACACACGAGAAGTAGTTGCGGGCTTCGGTTGCCATAAATACTCAAACGATGCATGTAGCCCATAGTACAGTGAATCTCGATGGCACCGTGGATCTTGGTGACCACGTGAAACTTCGTTGGAGGAGATTGTTGGGTGTGGGTAGCACACAGTACAGTGAATCTCGTAAACTAACTCGTGGATCGTGGTGATGGACCACGTGGAACTTAGTTCGAGGGGGAGATTATTTGTGTGCGAATGAAAGTCCACATTGGTAGCTAAAGGAATTGGGAAAATACATAAGATGTAGGATCTCTTAATGGTGTGAAGTCATTTTGGAGAAAATCATGTGGACATAGCTCAAAGCAATCAATATCACACCATGTAAGAGTGTTGGTATGTAAGAGTGTCTTTAGGTTGGATGAGCCTAATTGTTGGTATTTGCCCTGCTTTTCTTACTAAAATAGTGTTTTTCTTTTGGAAAAAGAAAAACATAAATGCTCCATATTCAGCTGATCTTCTCGTAGGAAAAAGTTATAGACTCTAAATAGAGGCTTCATTTTTCTAGTTTAGTAGCATTCACAATGTAATCCTAGATGTTTGAGAGTATTATTTGGGAGGAGAATTTGTGAGGCACAAGTGTTACGGTGTCACTTATGTGAACCTCTTTTTTATTCTGACCGAATTGTATGAGGTTGTCTTTCCTGACATTTTGTACTCACTTTTAGTGGATTGCTCATCTCTTTTGTGGATGTAGGTCAATTGATCGAACCACCTCTTTTGATGCATTTCCCGCATGTTTCTTATGTGACATCTTCCGAGGTTTGCTTTATTAGCTTTCTCATGACATCTGATTATTTCGATCCTAGCATAGGCTAATGGGGCTTACGCCTCACACCACTTATGCCCCCACATATAGCTCCAATGCATTTTTACTATGCCCCACTCCGAGGCTCGCCCCAGAAACGCCTTTTTAAACACTGAATTTAGATTGTACAAAATTCAGGGGATGGGTGGTGGATTCTAAGTAATAAGTTCCAAAATGATTTGTGCTTTCACAGTAGAACTTAATGAAAACTTACTAAAGCTTTAGTGACATATAAATGCTTTAAACTTGCTTTACTGAGAAATTGCTCAGGTTTTAGTTTACAATCTGTAGTTTTGGTCTAAATCTTATATTTGTGTTAAAAAGATTCACTTAATATGTATAAATAATCTATCCACAACCTAATAAGTCGTCTTTCTAGAATTCAGAATCCATAAAATTTGAAAATCTTAGCTCTGCTTCTCAGTGAGCTCATCGTCTGCTGAAACTGCTCACTGTTGTCTCTATGGGTGGATGGGGGGTGCGGATGAACACGGCCACATCTTACAGAATCATCGATGCATTTTCTCACCGTGATGAGAAATATTTGGAGTTTCACGTTCTAATTAATCATCAAAGCATGTAGACCAGTTGAATGAGGCTCTACAATAACAGCACAGAACCAAGATCAAACTCTTCAATTAAGAGTCACCAGAAACTATGGTTTCATTGAACTACTATCAAACTTTCTAAACAGCAAAAATACTCATAATAGAATGGAAGTTGATATGAGATCTGAAGTAAGAAAAGAACATTCTGATTCTAAGTCCAAACTGTATTTGCTTAAAAAACTGAACTAGAAACTTTAACGAGCCATTGCATGCAGATAATTAGATAAACAGACCATCTGTCTATGATGAGGACTAGCTTTCTCCAACTAATCGAAAGCTATTTGTAAGACTGTAGGAGGCGAGTGTTGGATTCAATCCCTTGGAGAGCTTCCTTCTTGCACCGCTCAATTTCCCTCTGCACTTCTTTAGCTGCCTCCATTTGTGTACCAAGTATTTGAACCTCGCCTAGTTTAACCTTATGGTATGCTTTATATTTTTGCTCATCATCTTTCGAACGCTTCTCATCTTGTTCAATATGAGCAATCTCTCGTTCCAATCTGCGAATCCTCTTTCTTGCATCTTCTATCAGCTCTATTTCATCTTCTATTTGCCTCTTTAGAGGTTCTTTTTTCTCCTTAGCCATTTTTTGATTTTCTTGAGCTTGTTCAATCGACTCTTCAATATCATTCGCGCATATAACAATGTCTACATATTTGTTCTCCAATTCTGGAATAGCCAACATATCTAGTTTTCTCTCAGCGGTGAGTAGATCGAATTTATAAGCAATGAAGTCCTTGACATCTTTGTGGAGCGAAGCATAGTCAGCACCAAACCAATTCAACGTGGTAAAAGTACGGTTGGCAAAAGTAACCATTTCATCCACGCTAGTCGTCTTCTCAGAAGTGAGCTGAGTCACCAACATAGACTTGACTTCATCCGTGATCACTTTTTGTGATTTTTCATGCACTTGGGAAGAAAATCCATTTGCACTCACGTGTTTCTTTTGCTGCCTTCAGTCTTGACAAAGGATTTAGCTTGAACTTTGTCTCTTTCTGCTCGTCCTCTTCGTCGCAAGGAATTAGCAAAGGCCTATCACTTGTTGACCCAAATGGTGGCATAGGAGGTTTGGGAACTAGCTTTGGAGCATTTGAACAGGACATCAACACTCGCTTGGGAATAGCTTCATCTGATCCTGTTGGTGGCACATGAGGTGGGGGAACTAGCTCTGGAGCATTTGTGCTTGTAGAAACTCGTGAAGAAGTATCTCCGTTTGATCCTGTTGGTGATGCAGGAAGTGAAAGAACTACTGCTGGAGCTGTTCCTGGCGCTGCCGCATTAACTGTATCAATAGTTATAGTTCAAGATATCAGAAGAAACAATGAAACGGGCATGTGATCCTCCAGAATGCAAATATACATAATAGTACTTTAGTCGAGAGCCCAAATGCCAAGAAACTACTTTAGTCTTGTAAAGATTTCAGCTTTTGGATGTTTCACTAGAGAAACAAGAAAGACAAGGGCACCCCAGGTTTGATATATTATGCTACACAGCCAATATATTTACAGTTTAGTAACTTTAAGATTTTTTCAGGCAACAGCACTGAAAGATCGACTCGGAGCGAAGGCAAAGACTTGTATGTCATACTATCTTCACTAATCTTTAGCAAACAATTGAAAAATCAAATATTCTTGTAGGTCGTACTATCTTCACTACTTATCTTTAGCAAGCAATTGAAAAACCAAATACTCTTGTACTGCACTGAATATGCAAATAAAGTTGAATTGATCTCAAACTCTATCAGTAGTAAGAAGAATAACTCTTGTCAAGTAAGATTTGGAACTAAATAGTTTGTCTTTAAGAAAAATTATGATTTCAGAGGAGCTCTCCAAAACATGGGATTGATGTCATTAGCGAATAATCAAATCAACGTCTCAGTCTATTATACGATACTAAATACAGATAGATTAAATAAGCTATATGACCGGCACCTTTTCCTTAACAGCTGATCATTTCTTTTGAACACCCTTCACTGTTGGGCTACATTTTAACAAATGATCATAGGATGTAATAAGATGCGATAGTCATATTACCAAGCTCTAACAAATACATTCAATCTTGCTCGGTCTACTTCCCGCTAAACACACATAATATAGAGAGTGAAAAAGTTCATACCAGTGGTCTTCAAGGATTCAAATCAATAATCAACTAGTACTCAAAACAAATCCTTAATTACTAGGGAAAAAGAACTGGATCCAGTTCATCAAGACACAGTAGAAAGTGAAAACCTTTCAGAAGAAACAGATACCCCTACATTGATGAAGAAAACCAAATAGGAAGCAGCCAATCCATCTGTTTTTCATTAATGCATTTACACATACATTTTGAGCCGTGGGTTTATCGGAAACAACCTCTCTATCTCACATCTGAGGTAGTGGTATGGACTGCGTACACTTACCCCCCCTTCCTCCCCCAGACCCCACTTGGTGGGAGTATACTGGGTATGTTGCTGTTGCATTTACACATACATCATCAATTACTAATACCAATTCAAGAGCAAAAAATTTAACATCATACTCTTATTTGTCAAAAAAATAGCTAAGAACTTAAAAGTTTCTTTTGCTCAGTCCAGCATAGAGTCTACATTCAATTTCGGCAACAATATAATACCAAGTGTAATCCCACAGGTGGAGTCTGGGGAGGTTAGAGTGGACGCAGACCTTACCCCTACCCTGTGGAGGTAGAGAGATTGTTTCCGAAAGGCCCTCAACTTACAGTCAGTTTCGCAGAGTACAGACAAGACACAAGACACCTCTGAGATAGGGGTAAGGTCTGCTACACTCTACCACCCCACTTTGTGGGATTATACTGGGTATGTTGTTGTTGCTGTACACAAAAGATACAAGGCAAATGCAACTAATTATTCAGTTTAAGAAAAACCTCAAATGAGGTTTGTTTATGAATGCAAATATACATGATATTATTTTAGTAGAACCCCAAGTGCCAAGAAACTACTATAATCTTGTAGGGCACCCAGGAGGTTGTTAATTTGCGTTGAACAGCTAGCACAAAATACTAAACACCCTCTTGAAAAACTGAAAATCATGCATGTAAAGGTTTGTTTTTTAATGCAGAAATACAAGATATCACTTTAGTAGAACCCCAAATGCCAAGAAACTACTATAATCTTGTAAAGATTGCATCTTTTTGATGTTTCACAAAAGAAACAAAGAAAATAAAGGGCACCCCAGGTTGACAATTTGTGTCACACAGCTTGCTAGCACAAAATACAATATGGCCATTCCTTAGACCCCGCGCATAGCGGGACATTAGCGCACCGGACTGCCCTTTTTTAGCTAAACAGGCTGTAAAGAAAATCTCGTGTCTTTTTATACTCCAAGTTTTCTACATTCTCAACTCTCCTAATACAACAATTTTATTACAAGGAAAAAAGTTACCATAAATCCCAGAGACTTTTCTGTACTTATTTTTCTCATAGGTGAGCCAGCCTTTGAGTGTTGGAGATGAGGTAGCTGCTGCTTGTTGAAAGCTTGACCTTGTTGTCACCATTTTTCTTTTCAATGGAGTTTGAATAGTATTTTGTTTTCAAGAATTCAAAAACCAGAAAGAAAACAGTACTATTATTTACTGTCCAGTCAAAGCTGTAGGGTGGTACTGGACAAAAAGGATTGTTTTTGCCAATTAAGGCAAGATTTTATTCAGATAGTTTTATGAGAAAATAAATTTTCTGCACACAATTTGTGCCTGCCTGTACTTTTCTTTTGGAAAAATAGCTGTTGAGTTGGTTAGTAGATTTTATTTTAGCACCATTTTAACGCAGAAAGGGACAAGGGGAAAGAAAAGGAAAATGACAAATTCTGAGTAATAAGATTCTTAAACAATAATTGCATGAAATAACTGAACAAAGTTTAATGAAAACACCTTTATGAACTTGTCAATTTATTTTGAATTTTCTAAGTTTTTTTTTTTTTTCCTTAAAAGAGCCTGGTGCATTATAAGTATTTTACAATTTAAATTTAATTAGTTGACTTGCAAATATATGTGCAGGAACAACCACTGGTGCGGATTGAGATGCCTTGGTTTCGAGACGTGGATATTAAAAAATCTTTGGTAGGAAGCACTTCCCCGGTCCTCCGGTGCGGGTACCGAGGAAAATGTGAAATGATACTATTGTAATCATCATCAGAAGACAGAAGGGAAGTGAAGAATTGCCAAAGGCTCAAAAAAATGAGAATCGATAGAGACCAAAAAAAAAGGTATTTACACAGATGAACTAATTTGCACAAAAATAAAGGGAGATAAGCTCTCAAAATGTGACCTTCTACGAGCTACTCTTCTATATGGTTTCCTATTTTTCCAGAATAACTGTTCAATATTACTAGTACTTGATATATTAGCAGCAACATCCACTCTCTCCCATTTGGTTTTTCTTGATTTCCTTGTTGATTCTCTGTGTTGCGGGGAAGGCGTCTGAGGTACCTCGTGTTTGCCACTGATGACCCTGCAGTTCAAACGAGCAGTCAGAAACTTATATCGCGACTAGTCTTAACATTAGTATGAGTTCATTGACCATATAAGACGGTTCATCTTGATGACCAAAGAACTCGGAGTCTTGAAATCCCCCTCTGGAAGCATGCTTTTCTTTAGTTTTCGAAGAACACCAATGGATTATTTACTTCAAGCAATTACAAGTTGTTAAAGTGAAGAAGAGAGAATGCTCACCTCTCTTCGCCGCTTGTTGACATTGATGCAAAATCCTCTCCTTCAATGCAACAACATGCAGGGCAGATGTAAACTTTTGGCAGTGAGGATAACTTGATGCAATCAAAATGATACCATTCATCACATTTATCACAAGCAATCATCGGTCTCTGATCATAAGGTTTCCGACAAAGGCAATAAAGCATACTCCGATCTCTTAGTAATTGCATATTCCGAAAACATGTCCTAGTTAGATTTGACATGACTACGCTTAACTTTCATCTTGAACAAGAGTAGCTCTCTTTAACATTTTACCTTAAGCTCCTTTTCACATGACACGGGTAAATTTTCACCCTCCATGATGAGCTCAAAAACCTTATCCAATCCAAGTGCGCCCCCATCTGTTGAAACCTGGTACAAGGAAGATGGTTAAGGATGATACCATGTATCAAGAACGTAACCATTGAGATGCATTACATGTACACTTTTTTTACCTTCTTTGCCATATCAGCCCACTGCGACCCAATGTTCTTCACTTCGGTCAGCCTCTGTCTAAAATAATCTTCTGAAGGAATGCCAACAGCTAGTCCCTGTAGTAGTATTGAACAATCAACATATCAGGCTATAATTTGTTGGGTTGCAAGCATTTCCAATGATAACCTCGCGCCAATGACTAGCCGAAAAATATCAAGAAATGATCTGCTAAGGTCGGAACGTTTTTATCATTAGCCAAAGGGCCAAAAATGTTATCATAGCCAGAGGGCAAGAAATGTATTCTATTAAGGTCAGCATACTCATGAACTACGTTCCTGATTCACAAAAAGCGCCATATGAGGATGAGAGTTTCAGTAGTGGTGAACAAGCTGCAGAGAGTAGAGCCCACTCATTTCGACAATGAGCCTGATGAGAAAACTCAAACAGCCAAAGGTTTTTAAAGTGTCGTAATTAATTTCTTACGCTCGTTCAAATATCAGTTCAACTGTTGGAACATTATTAGACTGGGGTTTGCTAAAAAATTTATCTTAACAGGTTCAGTCTCTTGATGGTTCCTCCAGTAAAACTATTTATTGAACAGGAAAGAGTGACAATAGGACTTTCCAGTCAGAAGTTAAATAAGATTGCTTGAGAGACATAAGAATCTAACAGAGATCCTAAAACTTCATAGTTCCACTAAAAGTATAGTAAAATTGCCCGTGATCATAAGAGATTTTCCACCTTTAAAAGGGCAGTCCGGTGCACTAAAGTTCCCGCTATGAGTAGGTTCCGGGGAAGGCTGGGCCACAAGGGGCTATGAGTAGGGTCCGGGGAAGGCTGGGCCACAAGGGTCTATTATATTTAATTCCAATTTCCTGATATCCCACAGTTATGTTACGGATCTGGAAATGAATATCATGTGGATGTGTATCCATATCGGGTACGATATATAATTTGTAGTTTTTTAGTTTATTTTGAAGGATCTATTGCAGCACACTTGAATAATTTTTACCCTGTATGACAAGGTAAATGAGAGGCCCATGTGAAATAGAACCAGCAAATTTCCTTTGAAAAAAAAAAGAAAGAAATGAACATCATTAATATACGAGCTAGAACCTATGTGGAAAGCGCGCTGGAGCCGCCCAAGAAAAATAAATAGATCAATCAATATACAAATAAGGCAAGTGAAAGTGCAGCATACCTCTTTTAAATGCCGTTGAAGCACTTGAATTGAGGGTTTGTGTGAACCGTCTAATAATCTCTGAGCTCTGATTTTCCAAGAAGTTCTTGCTATTGCCAGCTCGATTTTGCTGTTCGACTCGGAATCATATGCACCAACAACATGTACAGCCTATGAAGTCAACAGAAAGTGAAAATAAGTTCCAAGTAGCGATTTTAAAGCTAATATTCTTACATGCTCACAGAAAAAAGTGTGAATTAATTGATCCCAAAATCAAGTTATATGCCCAAAATAATGAAGGCAAGACACAAAAAAATAACATGCTCACATCAATGAAGACACCCCCAAAGACACACATCAGCAGGAGAAAGCACTATCATATGAGCGACACAAAACAGGTCTACACTAATATTGTCATTGCAACTGAATGCTGAACAGATATTTGGTACCTTCAAAGTGACACATAACTTTTTAGCAATAATGCTAAGATCTTTATCTGAATAAGCCAAAACAAACTTGACAATCTCTTCTATACGAGCTTTGAAATCGAGAGCTTTTTGAGCAATTTGATGAAGTACAGTTCTTTCCTGAATCCTGCCAGGAGAATGTCAATGGTTAAATGAGACTTTATAGAATTTCTATCATATGATTCTAAGGTCAGAGTTGCACACTAGTAATACAATGATACTAAAAGCTGCTTAACGCAACACCCACCCACTGCCAGAACTCCTCCTTACCCACATTTTCCCAACCAAAATGAGAAGTTAGAGAAAAAAAGAGAAGAAGAAAATTGGTATCCAAGCATCCTGCTCAGTTTGAAAAGCAGTTTTGAGTCTTCTATCACAGAATTTCAATTGAAACAGACAATTATCATTACCATAAACATAGATGTTCATCATCTGATAAGAGCTCAACAAGCTTGTGCAACTTGAACTTCTTCCTTCCAATATTCTGCAATAAGTAAAACGAGATATCAGACATTACTACAAACTGTAGTACAAAGCTCATTCGGAGAGCTACTGGGTCAAGCATACCAGAGGATCACTTCCATTTCTCGATATTTTTCCACTGTTCATAAAATGACAATAAGGACAACTAAAAACTTTAGAATCATTGGGATCTCCTGGTGACCCTCCAATGCACTGCAAGTGGAAGCTGTATAGAAGCATAACAATTTTTGTAAGTGATAACGAAAGCAATCTTCAGATGAAAAATAATTAATAAATAGTTGCTTGAAATCAAAATAGTCCTATTTTTCCTTGGTTGAGGGAAATTAATAGCCCGTTTGGCCAAGCTTCTTGGAAACTACAGGTACTTTTTTAAAGATGCATGGCCGAGAAGGAAAAGTGTTGTTGAGCATTAGTAGAAGCAGAAGAAGAAATTAGTTTCTGCCAAGACAAACATATCCTAGTCAAAAAATTATATTCATCAAACTATTTGATATCAACTTAACCCATCTGTCTCTCAAATATAAGTACAACCCTCTTTCCCTTTTCCTTTCTTGTTTTACCTAACAATTTATCTTGATATATTTAAATCATTGGTAGAAAAAATAAGTAATTATACAAATATTCAATACTATTACTTTGGTTTAACAATGTCTATATTGATAAAAATTTAAGTATGTATGTTAAATTTATGTTTTCTATTTTAACATAAAATTTTTTGAATGAATTGGTGATACACAAACTACAACTTTCCAAAAGTCCTTATCTGAGAAGCTATTTTGACAAAAGTACTTCTGAAAATAAGATGTTTTTTGACAAAAGTACTTCTGAAAATAAGATGTTTTTGGAAGATTGACCAGATAGGTTCCAAGTGTTATACCACCTCTGGGAAACTGGTAATAACAAACAGTCTATCAAATCCCCTCTCCCAAACATCTATATCAAAACTTTTTAAGAAACACAAAAGTAGTAAGTTAATTAACCAGAAAAAGTACCAGTCATTGCAAGTAGAACATGTCAAAAGCTTCTGGTTCACACCATCAAGTGAGCAGAATATACATAACGCCCTTGCATTGGTCCGGTTAGAATTCTCACAAATGCTGATTGATCTCTCAAGTGCGTTTTCAGTCTGCGGAATTCCATTAGATTGCATGACACATCTACCCCATACTAGCTATATAACCAGATCAACAAAGCTCAACAGGAACAAAATAAAAGGAGAAAACAACTTTAAACCTGTGAAAGAGCTGTAAGCAGGTGAGCATCTCTGACTGAAGGATGTAAGACATCCTCACACCGGCGCTTCCACTCCTCTGTCTTATTCACCTCAGAAAAAACCATGTCCAGTTCTGAGCAACTGAAGGCATCATTATTCCCTTTTTCCAGAACGTGTTTGAATCACCAGACATTCAGTAACCATGAAAATCAGTGAATATCACATGATACCAATACATGGTATGAGAAAACGTGTTTGAAGCTCCAAAATATAAGAACCGTGAAAATGGCTCGATATTAAATATTAATTTCTTCGGGAGGTTGAGAGCATTTTTTGGGTCAGTTCGATGGATAAAAGTTCACAATTGTGGACAACAAGCCAGGTGAGAACCAATAAATCACATCAATGGGAATTTTTTCATTATCAATTCTCCATAAGTTTCTTCACTAGTCTGTTACTATTTTTCCTTTCGCTCACTCAATTTCTACATATAGTAGTAGGACGAAAAACTTCCAGACAAGCCGCCCTGCCAAATCAATCTCCATAAGGTTAACTGACAGCACGAATCTGAATCAGAACAATAATAATATACCCAATGTAATCCCACAAGTGGGGTCTGGAGAGGGTAAGATGCTACCTTTGTGGGGTAGAGAGGCTATTTCCATAGACCCTCAGCTCAAAAGAATTTTAATCAAAGCAAGATTGAAAGAAGAATTTGAATCAGAAGTGAGAAAACAATAGCTCCAGTTCAAATGGTTGGTGATAAGAACTAAGACGCTTTTATATTATGAGCCGCATAGAAAAAGGAAAAATATAGAGAAAACGAAACACATTGGTTATCCCCTCTTTTTAAAGAAAAATGCCCCGTGTGCTCCATTTGGTGGAAAAATTCAAATGCCCTAATTTAACAATCTATACAAAAGTAGCCACAAGAACAGAGACAGAAGATGAGACACTAAACTACTTTTCCAACTTCCAGCATATAATAGCAACTCATTAATTGAAAATCCAACACAACAAAAATACTCCAATAACAAAATTTCCAAAAAAGTAAAAGCTACGACTTCTACTAGGAGAGAAAAGAAAAGTAGTTCTAACATAAACTAAAGAGTTCATGTTGACCTTGAAAAAGAAAGAAAGAAAATACAGCACACAAAAAGAAATGTTACCTTAAGTTGCAGCAACTGATCCCATGGTCGATCCGTAAAGTCGAGGGCAAAAAATAAATGCACCTGATCCAGCCATGAGCTGCAAAAGCTTAAATTTCTAAGTGATAAAATCATAAAACTAACTTGACGAAAGTAAACAAGAAAAAAAAATAGATATGGCAATGCATCTCCAAGGGGTTTTTTGATATCAATCGACAATAATTCCCTGCTTAGACATACTTTCATCTGCTATAGCCATTCCCATTATTACTTTTGGAACTCTGTACACAATTATCATATCTCCTGAGTTATCCTTTCATTGACTTGACGTTGTTTTCTGATACTTGACTTCTCCCTATACTTTCTTTTACCAGGCTGAGTAGATAAGGTTTATACCGGGATGGTGGTGCAGTAGGTTTATGCCAAATTCTACCAACATAACAGTTGTAACTTTTCCACAATTGCCAACTGGAATCCTAACCCAACCTTACAGTAGAAGCAAGAGACTAAATTAGATAACAGTTAATTATTACTATACTTATAATATCTACACAACCTTAAAAGCATGAACTCCAAAACATAAAATCAAAATAACTAAATTACCCCTCTAAAATCCAATTGTCCAAATTATTACGAAAAAATATGACACCTAATGAAAACTCATCATTTTAATAGTTAGGACCAGTTTCAAATTTGTTTGTACTTTCCACTCTTCTCGGCTCTCACACCCATTCCACCTTTATGTTTTCGCATCATCTTTCAACATCCCTCAATTTCGATTACAAATGAATAGACAAAAAAACAAGCAATCTGAAGGGATACTACAACAGTTGCACACTGTGGAACTACAATTATCCATGAGTGATGTTGGACGCCCAATACTTTTTCCTGATTAACTAGGTCAGTGATAAAAACCATTATTGTTATATTGCCACACTATTTGATTAAAAATCCAAACATCAAGACGAAGATTTATTTTATTTTTGTCTTATTATTAGTAGGCTTTTTCATATTTTTACACAAACGAAGAGAGAATATTTGAAGGGAGTATTTGTGTTGAAAAATGTAGTATTTGATCATTACACTTCGAAGGACAATATAGGAGTACCACATAATTTTGTCATTTAAATCAAGTATTATTTCAAAAAAAATTAAAGTAAAAAATTGAAGTGCAATATCTGAAATGACAAAGAAGTTCTGCATTGTAGAAGCAAACTTGAAAGGAAGTTTTTGAAATTATCCCAAAATATGATTACATATGTGTTTAAAACAAAAAAAGGAACAAAACGAATAGCCGAAGTAATATAACAAATTAACTATAGAATTGATTATTATTAATACAAGATATTGGATATATAGGAAGTAGAAGCTTCCCATTAATTAACTGTAATGTTCAATATTCAATATGTGAGTCAATTATAAATCTCACTTAATGTTTACGACATGTATAGAAAATGTAATAATTATATATTGCCATTTTGTATGAAACAATCTAATAACTTTATTTCGGATCATTAGCTAACAAGCATAGACCTAAGAGAAATATAGTTAAAATATCAAAAATTGACAAATTATTATTACATACATAAGCTATGTTATTGTTTTGTTTTAGTTTGTCAATGTGCCGGGTAATATGATTAATAGTTGATTAATAATATTCAGGGGAGTAGAGATATTGAAAATTACTAAACAAACATACAAGACAAGAAATATTAAAGGAATATTTGGATAGAACAAAGTAAATATAGAATCGATTACTATTAATATGCATGGAGTGTTGGGTAGAAGAAATAGAAGCTTTCAGTTAATTAATTACAGTTTTCAATATTCTATAGATTGTAATGTTTATGATATATATGAGCATGGAAAAGAAAACTCAATATATTACTAACACTAAGTGTGAAAGGAGTAAAAAGGATATTGAGCAAAGTAAGCTAACAAGCATAAACTTAAAAGAAATAAAGTTGAAATATTAAATGTAAACCTAAAATATAAAATCACACTATAATAGTACAAATTTATAGGATGATCAACAAAATACATATCTATAATATGTGTTTTGGGAAATACTTTTACCATGAGAATAGAAAGAAGTTATGTCAAGCTATATTAACATCAATTTTGCTTATCATCAAAAGAAAAGAAGCCTCCAATTTATTTTTGGACCAAAGCATTTTTATTGTTGTTGTAATGTCCAAAGAAGAAAAAGAAAATACTATGAATAACGTTGTTAAAATACTCCCTGCGCTCATCAATAGTAGTCCGCTATTGACTTAGAACACAGGTTAAGAAATAGTAAATGATAGGGGTAATTTTACAATATTACCCTTTAAATATAATTAATTTAATTCTTTGTTGGGTAGTGACAGTAATTAATAAGGGTAAAATGGGTAGAAATGAGTAAATCATCTATTGATTTTCCATACTGGACAAGAATTGTTAGGCATCTATTTTTAGTGAAGTGGACAAGTAAAGATGGACGGAGGGAGTAACACATTTGAATCAATAAGTAAATACAATTTCCAAATTAATTATTAGGTTATTTGACCTTACAAAGTTTTTCTACGTAAAGTTTAATAGCCAACATAATCAATTTTCTTTCATACATTTACTCTAATGAAGATATTAGTAGTGAGCCTATGTTTCGCCTTTTTAACCATTGCACCACATTCACCTATTATGTTATTTAAGTTGATCATTTTTTGTATGGGACAAACCTTATATGGTGTTAGAATAGCAGATGTATTTAATTAAACTTTGATTGATCATCTTTGAAGGTTCAGACAAAATTCAATTATTAGAGGAGATTGACGAGGATGTCATGCACTATATTGGTGCAGGGTGGTTAAAATGGAGCCTCGTTTCGGGAGTTTGGTGTGATAAACAGGTGTCTCGCAAGCTTAAAGGTAAGTTTTACGGAGTGGCAGTTCGACCGGCTATGTTGTACGGAGCAAAGTGTTAACTAGTTATGCGAGAGGCTGGCTATGGATGGTTTCAGATGGGTAGAGGTAGGCCAAAGAAATATTGGAGGAAGTGATTAGGCATGACATAGAGCAGTTACAGCTTATGGAGGATATGATTGATAGGAAGACGTGGACGACGCAAACTAGGGTAGAGGATTAGTGGGTTGGAGTGTGTTCTTACTAGTAAGGAGGGGTGTTTTTTTGTAGATGTACCAGTAGTCATAGTGTTATGCATGTGCCTTGTAGTTTTTTATTCGTGGTGTTTTAGTGATGTTTGTGATTTTCGGTTAGACAGTTCATAGTTCATAGTATCACTCTGTGGGTGTCCTGTTTCTTTATTATCTAGTGGTGTGTTACTATTACCCCATTTTTGTTGTTTGTTTTTATGTGTTTTGCTTGTTATAGTGTCATTTGTCCTAAGTCGAGGGTTTATCAAAACCACCTCTCTACTTCATCTGAGGTAGTATGGACTGTGCACAACTTTACCCTCCCCAGACCGCACTTTGTGGGAATACACTGCGTATGTTGGTGTAGATTCGACAAGTCATCATATGACGATCCATGTTAATCATTCATAACGAATTATACTTTATTAGTTCACGTTTAATTGTTTATTCCGTTTTCAATAATATTGATGTTTTATAAAAACGCATATTATTACACGGCTCGGCATACACGTGCAACGCACGTGCTGGAAAACTAGTTTAAATAAAAGTAACAACTATTACTTCAAAAAATAGAGAAAATTGTGTGAAGAAAGTAGCGAGTTCCATCGATCTAAACAGCATCTAAGATGGTTTCTCAAAAGAGAAAACTTGACACTTACATGCATTCACCAGAGGAATCCAAGAAAGGAAAACTGAAGAAGCATAAGATATTTTATCAATAGTATGCGATATTATTTCTAAACAACATGGAGAAACTTTAGGTCGCTCCAATGCCACACTTGATAGTCGCTAAAGAAGCTATCTTTGGACATCATGAAATGTGATGACAAGCAGATACACACCCCACAAACATGAAATCTGCATCAGGAGGAAACTTACTTGTGCTTCTCAATAGCCTTCTGAAGCTGACTAATCATTGCAGGAGATGAGACAAGAACGTTCTGCAGCAAGAAAGCACCAAATAAAGAACATTAACGTTCACATGTCAACGAGGATAAGTAGAATGTAAATCAAATAGTAGTAACATCAAAATACCTATCACAAAAGAGGAGGAATAAATCTCCATAAAGGCTATAGAAGATGGACGAAAAGGTACCTGATACTGTCTGAGAACTTCTTCAGCATCACTTAAGTTGGATCTTCCAGCAGTGAACTGACTGGAAACTTCCAAAGCTCTATTAAGCCAATTCACCCAATCAATTAAGGCAATACACAAACTGCAAGTTGTATACATAACAGGGAGGTGGCTCGCGATCTCCAAATTCGTCTTGACTTCCTGAAGCAACGTTAACAAATAAACTAAAGCACACGCACCATCATTTTAAGAGGGACAGATGAACAGTAAAAAATGCCTTAACCAGGTACACCATAAAGGCAACAAATTCATTAAACGGGGAGGTAAGACAAACTATGGAATTAAAAGGCTTACATGGGGAGACACAGATCCAAGAGTTCTTAATCATAAAGAGAGAAAGTCTAATGCGCCAAATTAGGGGCTAAAGAAAATAAACCATCTGATACCCAACAAAAGATGAAAAGAAAAGGTCTAAGCTCCAACAACAGGGTAGTTGGCAAGCATATGAAGGAAGGAGAAACGGGATAAGGGTTTAGGGTGTCATACGTTATCACACTAGCGATACTCTTGAATGAGGTGTCGCTTCACTAATCTAGCTACCATCTTCAGGTCAGCAAGATAGTTTACCGTTTACAACTTTTATGTTTTGCCAACATGACAAAAGGATAAGGGATGAACCAGGAATGGTACTCCAACTATACCACCACCTGTAGTTTCCAAACTTAGGTAGATTTACATGAACCGAAGAGATATACCATGTAACTTAGCAAACCGGCTAAAAGAGAATTGTGCTCCAAAAAATAACTATCAACAACTATTCGCACAGTACACCTTTAAAATCCACGGTGATGACAGACTAAAAGGTATTAGAGCTGTTGTTCCTCGAATATGGGCAATACCAGAGGCAGAATATGGGACCAGGAAAAAAAAATTTAAGCTCTGGATACCAAAAGAAGCCAAAGACAACAATTAAAATCACATCTATTTACCGCAATACTAAGGAGTGCATGCACAGTCATGACGAGAAGAGCCAAAACCACAATTCAATGTCCAGATCTATCTCTCTTTATAAAAGGGCAGCACGGTGTACTAAAGCTACCGTTATGCGCGGTGTCCAAGGAAGGGCCCCACCACAAGGGTGTATCGTACGCAGCCTTACCTTGCATTTATGCCAGAGGCTGTTTCCAAGGCTTGAACCCGTGACCCTCCTGGTCACATGGCAGCAACTTTACCAGTTACTCCAAGGCTCCCCTTCTATCTCTCTTTATGCAGAACAAAAATCTTATGAGACAATTAATTACCTCAAGTGTTGGAATTGCAGTAGCAAAAGATAGAGCCCTAAAGCACCAACGAAGAGTAGAACAAGCATCTTGAAGTTTTGGAACCATATCAAACTAGAAACCAAGACCTTGACCTGCTTCTACAACAGATTCTATGGCTTGAATTTGTTTTTCAATTTTACTATGTCTGCTCAGTATTTCGTCATCTATATTTTCGACATTCAACAGCCACTCTGTATCATGCAAAGCAGAGCAAGCATCCTGCTCCCACCTGGTGCAAGTATCAAGCAATGTTTGAATCTCAGAGATAGCTTCAGAAGCTTAGATTCTGATACCAATATCTGCAGATATTACGACAAAGGATGTAAGAACTTCGTAATATTTCAAAAAGGCAGAGTTTGCAAGTGATTTACCTTCAAATTTTCAACTTCAAGAGAAGGACTTGAACCAAGTTCCATAGAATCACGTGATAAAAAGGGCTGTGACCTAGATAGCCAAGACTTAGCCACCGATACCGCATCCTTGACTTCATCAAGAGAAGGAAAAATCATAGAAATCTCCTCTGAAGCCCTAATTATTTTGCAAAACATAAAATATTAGACGGGAAGTAGAATGAATACACAAACACACAAGAAATATGAAGCAATAGCCCAAATCAGGGAAGGAGGCAACACCTTACAACATCCTCAAATTCAGATATTTCTTCCTTGTTTCTAAGGAGGCGCTTGGCTCTTTCCTCTAAGGATACAACAATTGTTTTTACCTCATAAATATCAGCAAACAACTTCTCTTTCTCAATCTGCAATCTAGTGATATATTCGCATATCAAATGGGATGAAAAATAGGATTTTTCAAGAAAATCCTTACAAAGTAAACCGAAAATTGTAATATTACATGCTAGCCTCCATCAAAAGTTGCTCAATATAATCCATGGACATTTTGCAACCAAGTGCCTGCACGAAAGAAGAATTTCAGAATATTCAGATTTCAGATAGAGTAAGGAACTAGAGATTTTACGAGACAAAACTATCACAATGAATGATGAATTACTTTAGGTAGCTTAAGCGATTAGATGTAACAGCAGTCATGAACCATAAAAAGAATCGAATAGCCAAGAAAGAAAAAGGGAAAGAGGAATAGGACAAGATTAGAATGCCGAATATGTAACTTAATGATCCATAGAAAGTGATAGGAAAGAATGACCACTCAAGTTACCTTCAGAGCTTTTACCCTACAGCGAGCCTTCTTTAGCTCAATATCCAAACAAGGCAGCTCCTCAACTATGTCAAAAACATGAGAAATATTATAGACATTTGCAGTAGATCACAACTAGTAAACAAAAGATCGACTGAGATTTCCAAACCTTTAACTCTAAGCAATGATGCATCCTTTTGAATGCAAGTTAACTCTTGGGCTACAGTTTCTTGATCCTCCCTTTCGCTGATGCCCAATAGAATATTATTAACACGCGCTATCCAAGACACGGTATCTTTATGGTATTGTCTCAGAAGCTCAAGCTCTGGAATGTTAACCGCAAAACCATCCCATCTGTTGAGAAGCGATTCAAGTTCCTGTACAACATCAAATGTGTCATTTATGCAATGTTCTACTTTCATCAACACTTTCAAAACTATGACTAGGTAGGAACAACCTTGACACTGAGAGAACCTTTCAACATCTCACAGCACTGAGATTGACAACATTCAACTTGTCTAATTAAATTTAGGAGCATTTCACCTTCAGGAAGTTGCACTTGAAGGCTTAAATTCTGGAAACAACAAAAAAAAAAGTAATAGAATAAGCAACAAGTAATCCCAAAAAGAAAGACAACATCAGTGAAAGCAAAAATAAACAGATCACCTCCTTCTCTAGTTTGTAGAGAATATCTGCCTCAACTCTTGCATAAGTCTCAGACACACATTTCCTTACTCTTTCAGCCCAGGCCTGAAAAAGCTCAATATGTGAGATTATAAAGCAGAACCCATTCCATTTCTAACGATTGAGGCAGCAAATGACAATTCACCACAAGTGAATAATCACATCAGACAGAGCTACCCTTTGAATTAATTTACAATCCTACCATCATGAAGACACAAAGTTGATAGACATTTGAAACAGCAAACGGTGATTCAGATAGCAGATGTCATACATCCAAAGCATCTTAAGTGAATGCACGTCACTTCCAGTTGGATATGTAAATACAGCACATTTCATGGGTTGCAGAGGTAATTCTAAATTGAATTAAATTGTGTCCTTAAATACAACTCAATTGAGCAAAAATGAATCAATGCTGAAACCATGCTAAAAGGATAGTTCACTTTTATTTTCTTTTGACAGGCAAAAAGCATAAATGTACTTACTGATTCCTTCTTCTTTTGTCGACATTTAAAGGAAAATCTTTTGAAGATTTAACTATCTGCATTCTAACATGCACCATTGCAAAATGGAGACCATCTCCAAAGTTAATTGCCTCCTACGTTGATTATCCACTGAATCTGGACATCACTCATCATTTTTTTTTTTTGTGATAAGGCTGAATCTTCCATCAGACATTTTTACATCGCCCAGTAAGTCTGTACAGGAGTCTAATCTGAAGAAGAAAGAAAAACTACAGTATCGTAACAGCTACCAATAGAAAAGGTATGTTGGTCTGGTTTACTAAGGCCAAGGGTAAACTTTTCGATACTGAATGCTATTGCTTATTGTACTAGAGGGAGCAGACCTCTATGATCTTTCTAAAGCAAACCAATCTTGGTCTTCAAACCAAATAGCCAGATCAAATTCATTATCTTTCGCTCAAATCATTCTTGAAAGAGGAGAACATATAAAAGAAAAAAGAGAACCCTAAAAGTTGCACTGGCCGACCCCAGGTGGATTTTCTTCTCATTGCTTTTACAATTTGGATAAGTAAACTAGTCATTGAAGGAATGAAAATACTTGCTGGTTCTTATGCCAAAATAGAAAACATAAAAAATATTCTCAAACTTTATCTTTTGTTTTTATTGTGTAAATTTCATATCATTAAGCTCATCCCTCTACTTGGGTCTTAACTTCTATAATCTCATTCACAGTAAAAGCCAGTTTGAAACGCTATAACTCCCAGTTCTTTGATAACAATACTACTATCTTCAAGAATAACCTTTAAAAGTACCACTATCTTCACTGACAAGCATTTATCATCTTTTTCATCTGAGAATATCTTATAACTTCTCCAGCGGTAACATCCAATGTTTGCACAAAGAATACCAAAGATCCGAAATCAAAGAAACAGGGGCACCTGAAAGTGCCAGCAGGAATCTGAGGAGAAGTAACAATTCACCAATTGGAACACAAAGGACGATCGTCAATATGTTGATCCTCTTTTCTACCGTCAATAGCATTTACAGTGAGACAAAAGGCTACTTCATGACATTTGAACATACCCCATCAAAAACAACCAGAATAGTTCCTTTCGACAAAAGAACCAAACTTCAGGGATTTTTTCTTCCATTTTATGTTTTACTATTTCTCTAAGCAAACGATTTTGTTGACGAAAAAAGGGTTGTCTTATTTTTGTTCCTCTCTCTCCCAACTTTCTTTTATTCCTTTAATTTGACTCATTGTTTTTTTTTTCTCTGGGAGAAAAGGAGGCGTTACATGTGGCAATGTTACTAAAACATAAAAATTGGCAACATCAGCCAGGTAACCTTTATCAACAATATATATAAGAAGTAAAACCTACAAAATAAGAAGGTATACCTTAGCTGAAGACAGCTTGCATTGCAATTCCTCACTTCCTATGATGTGGATGGGGCAATCTACGGTTTGGAGTACAAGGTTTCCAAATCAGATACCTGAAAAGACAATCACGAAATAATTAACATAAGAGAACAGAATGAGCAACACTTCCAAACCTCAAAGGAAAGAAGAAGAAACATTTTCAAACTATCCAAAAATGTAAAAGTATGACGTGAACAGATGCCACAAGTCAGAAATTAGATGACCTTCCAACTTATTTTCCCCTTCTATTTTTATTTTTTTTGGTGTGTGTGTGTGTGTGTGTGAGAAGGGGGAGAAAGAGATTATGTCAGCCACAAATGTCATAAAAAAAAGCCAGAAATTATACCCTAAAACTACGATTCTCAAAGAACATCATTAGCTCCTATCACGCTCTGCTCAGAATGAAGCACAGTAGCAGCAACAAAAACAAAAAATACTAGGGGTAGGTAGAATGTGAAACCCCACTATACTTAGAAAGCTATCAACAAGGTGAATGTACAGGCTTACAAGAATATTTGAGCATGATGAAAGAACAGAATCGATCTCCAGAGTCAGCTGGCTCGCTTCTTTTTGGAAATCCTGTGCACAAAAGCATGCTCAAATTATCAGACCAACTGCAAATTGAACTGCATATAAGAGGTAAAATAAGAAGCAAAATGCATTTCACCTTCAATCTGAGATGTGCAGATTCATTACAAGGTACGGGGTTTAAGCTAAGCAAATTGTCAACAACTTCCATCTGCACCTTCGCTACATCACTATTGCGATCAGACATCCAAGATTCAACTTTAGAGAGAGAGTCCCTGACACATTGAGCCCAACTCTGAGCATCAATCAACTTCTTCACCAAATCTCTTATCTAACCCCATTTGACATATAGATATTTAGTTGAAGACAGTAATGAATCTAAGGACTAATAAGTTATAGAAATAAAATGGCTGATATCTCACTGGATCCATTTCATGACCAGCCCACATAAACTGCTTGGCTTCCTTTATTGCACCACGATAAGCATCTGAAGAAAAAGGATTCTGGAGAAGCTTACTGAACTTTCTTAGCCATTCTTCAGCAAGTTGCATTTGTGTGATAGAGCCACCTTTTATCTACATTTGGCCATTGATTGATGTCAATAACAGTTAGAAGCTGTCAGTTTATAAGTTTGCACAATCCACATATTTTAATTTTTATTTTTATTTTTATTTTTTTGATAAGTTAAATGTATTTCATTAATGAACAAGGCCGAGTTGGCCGTGTATAAAGGATAAAACCAAAAGGTTAAGAATCTACATAATCTGATTCTCTACAAATTCACCACCTATTCATCCATACAACAAGGAATTTTATGGGTGCACCAAAAGAAAATACGAGATTGGAGACTATTCCTTAACTGAGAAAAACTCGACTCTACTCCCTCAAAACCCCTCCTATTTCTCTCTATCCAAATAACCTACATCAACGCAAGAGGAACCAAATTTCAAGCCTTACGTATTCTCCTCTTATTCCCTCTTCTCCGACAAAACATTAAGTCTTTCACGATTTTTGGCATTAACCAAGAAACTCCGAACCACCGAAGCAAACCCACCATAATCTCATAGTAAAGACACAATGAATGAGAAGGTGATCCACTCCTTCCCCTGTCTCCTTACACATGAAACACCAACTGACACAAACAACCTTATGCTTTCTAAGATTTTTCCATCGTCAAAATCACCCCTCTAGCTGCTAGCCAAGAGAAAACAAACACCTTCCTCGGCACCACCGCTATCCAAATTGCATCACATGGAAACGCGACCTCCTCCCTAATCAGAAATTTCTCATAGAAAGATTTAACAGTGAAAACTCCATTATTCTCCAAACTCCACCACAAAGCATCAGGTTTATGCACCAAATTGACTTGCCTGTGAAGGATGACCATCAATTTTGGAACTCGGTCACGTCTCAATCGTGGAAATGCCTTCTAAATCTCAAGTCACAAAAAGTCTCTCCACCATGTATCTCCCTAATTTGTTCGACCGACAAATCTTTTTGGCATTACATTGTATACAAGATTAGGAAATCATCTTTCAATAAGTCATCCCCGCACCACCTATGCCCCCAAAAATTAACTCTCCTCTCATTTACAACCTTGAATGAGATATTTCTATTGAAATCATCTCATCCCTTCATTGTATTCCTCCACAGACCACACCCAAAAAGCATAGAGACATCTCTAGTTCTCCACCCCCCTCCATAACCCCATATTTATCAACTATCAACCCTCTCCAAAATGCTTGTACCTCCATCCCAAAACACCAAAGTCATTGGCCTAACAAAGCTTTGTTAAAAACCACCAAATCTTTAATCCCGAGACCTCCCCATATTTTAGGAGAAGTGATAGACTTCCATCGCACCAAGTGAAATTTCTCTCCATCCCAAAGAAAGTTTCTTTTGCACAAGCCACATATTAACAAGAACTATTTCTTATCTTTAGACTATATGACACAATGTATCACGAATATGCAAGAAGCAGACTGCAGATGTCACATCTCAAAGTATCGAGTGACTCAGAAGATGTGAACAGTTCACTGAGGTATCAGCCTACTAGAAACTTCTCAAACAGATTAGAAAGGCAAAAGGCATCGTTTCCACCTCAAAATATACCTGAAAAGTCGAAGCCACACCTAAACTATACTAGTGGCCTATTACACACCTAAACTATAAAAAAGTGAAACTATTTACACCCTGTTAGGCTACCATCACTTGCATGTGGTGTAGTGTTTTACACGCGCTGCCACGTCAGTAAAAAGTATCACTTTTTTATAGTTAAGGTGTGTAATAGGTCACTTATATAGTTTAGGTGTGGATTCGACTTTTCGACTATAGTTTGAGGTGGAAACGATGTCTTTTCCCTTAATTTTTTTAGCCGTTTACTTTTGTTATTTAATAGGCTGGACGCGCCTAAAATAAGTGTAACACATGCGCCTTAGAATGGGGGTCGCGGGGAGGTAATAATATCACTTTTATATAGTTAAGGTGTGTAATAGGTCACTTATATAATTTAGGTGTGGCTTAGACTTTTTTTGTATAGTATGGGGTGGAAATGATGCCTTTTCCCGTTTAGAAAAGGTTCGAGAAGGATATGTTACAAGACCATTAGTATCATTCAGATTTGTTGAGCATTTTGACCACTAGAATCATTAAGATAGTTAAGCTTCATGATTGACAAGTCAGAAGATAGGGTGTGTGATAGCGAGAAAATTAGACAAGGGAAAATGGGAGCGAGAAAGAAATTTAAGAAAATTCTTACCAGTCTTTGACACATAGTAGTAAACTCAAAGATATTGTATTATAGGAACAGATGTTGAAGGAAGATTAGTAGTATTAACATTTCAGATACATATATTAGAGCACAATTGATTAAACACTGGTATATAATCATTGAGAATGTTCTTCCATCCTAGTAAATATTGATACCAAGAAATATATTTGTATTCTTCTTCCTATATATAACGCCAAGCAACAGAAAGCAAGAACCTTCGATCCACACAACACCCTTTTGAACTAAAAACTGATAACTACAGATCTGCTGAAAACTTGGATATAGAAATCTCTCCTGCTTGAGTGGTTAGATAGGAATCTACAGGTAATTAGAAAAGCTAGCAACAAAATGCAGAACACTTTGTGATGTCCAAGAGAAGGACAAAAAACAACAAGCTTTGATATTCACTAGCCCAGAAAACAGAGGAATCAAATGGAATAAGAAAAACAAAACACTTCACAGAAAAAGGACCCATATTAAACAAAAGTGATGATCAGAACCTTTTTTGACAAAGCAGGTGGATTGTGGGAAGACAGAAGTTGCCTGTTGATATTTTTTGCAGCCTATTCATTATTACTCCTATCAGTAAGATGCACCATATCATTCAATTCAGCAAGGGTGTGACGATAAAGGAGTCGACGCTTTTGTGGCTTACATTCACACAAATGTTCCCAGTGCTGCAAGTAAAAGTCATAGTAAGTCAAGAAAGCATAATCAAGCACCAAAATTGATGACAAAGAACACAACTGACTACGACTAAATATGGGATAAGTGCTCAACGATTATACTAAATGCCGACTGCAGTATGGTAGAGCATTCAGCAGAGTAATTATGACCCCACCCCCACCCACCCCCACCCCCACCCAAAAAAAAAAAAAAAAGCAAAAGAAGAAACATAATTCACTTTAGGCTCTAAAATTGATAAATTAAAACATGCGCTGCATAATGATGGGAAAACTGTTATATATTAAAGCAAAATGCTGAGAATATCCTAGCATCTTAGATGCTAGAATATACAACTTACAAGGAGAGATGACTTTATGCTTCTATGATCAGCTAAGTTTAGCTTGAATTTGACCATAGCAATATTCTATAGACAGAATTCACAAGAGCATAAAATATGGGAAAGTACAGAAACAAGGAAAGCAATGTATTTTTCGCACATATAAACAATGCTTACCTCAAGACAAACAAAAGATGAGGGGGCACAGCTGCACGCTACAGAAGAAAGATACAAATATTGCTGGCATATGATGCATGTAGGGTCCTTCAAAGAGGATAAGGTAAATTTTGTGAAGAACACATTCAAGGCCAAAAATTTCAAGAAGCAAAATCAAAGTTAAAGTACCTCTTCTGTGCCCACATATTCAGGCTTCATACAAGGCGGCATGGGAGAAGAATTGACAATGCCATTTTTCCAAATCCGCTCTCTCCAAGACTTTTCTCTAGAATAAACCCTGACCAATTCTTTTTCCAAGTAAGGTGCTGCCTTGCTGTCAAATTCACTCTGCAAGGTGATGAAAATTGTTAAACTGACATGACTAAAATTTAAAGATACATGTGGTCATCAACATATACAAAGCAATGAAAATATGAAAACAAAAGTTCATCAGAAAAAGCTTCATAGCATAAGTTTTGGAACAAAACTTAGAAAATATTGTAAGCAACGAAAGCAGTCTAACAGCTACGTCACAAAATTCAGTGCACCATCTCTTGGTGATGTGGAATTAAAGTACCAAAGGGTAATCCCCACCCACTTGGAAATGAGCCAGCAAATAACATTTTAAATAACGGTGGCATCTAAACAGCTTACTTGCACCTAGACTATTCAACTGTACCAACTACTTCCCACCAGCACATGTACCAGTTAACTCTGTCTGCACGGCTTAGGCAAATGGGAAGAAATCACAATAGCACAAACGAGAGCATACGAAAACATTAGTAACTAGTCCTGGATAAAAAGCCCCCACATAAAGCATGCAAAAGAGCACCCTTATCTGTGGGCAAAACACGAACGGGTATAGCATTGTCCATAGGATACCATGGATTTGAGTGGTGGGGTTGCAAAGGAAGGGGTCACCTATAATTTTTCTCCTAATAGGAACCTCCAACAATAAAATGGCAAAGGGAACAAGGATCAAACCCGGGCAACTGCACAAAGCAGCTCTTCATGAAACAAAACAGCAGCTTTGCGATAAAGTTGGTAAAGCTCTGCTCCAAAACCGCCATGAGGTAACCAGTCGGCAGGGGCAAAATTGACAGCCTCAGCACAATTTAAGCCTGAAACTTAAGATGCAGGTAAGGCTACAGGCAAGAGCTGAACCATGCATGACTAAGCATTTGAAGAAGAATGAACCCTTCAATTTTTTTTTTCCAAATCAGAAATAAAGTAGCAAAAAAATCTGGGCTTACCGCCGTTGAAGCCTCCATGATACGATCTGGGGAAGGTAATAATGAAGTCCCCAGGCTCCTGCAACAAGTAAACAAGCAAATACAAGCCAATAAATGAAAAGTGCAAAACAGGACAGAAGGAGCAAGGTCAGAATATTAAGTCCCACCACAAACCTGTAACACATTATAAACAGGAACACCATTTTCTTGCAACACACGTGGATTCAGCATGGTTACACACTTGGTATGCTGTCAACAAGTACTTCAAATTACTATTGCACTATCCTTTTGTTTTGTTCAGTACTATCTACTTTTTCTTTTTACTACTGTATTCTACTTAACGTTGTTCTCAACCTTTCAGCTCTCTGATCAATTCAATTCAACTCCATCAACATGAGCAACTTCATTACCCTCAGTCCTTTGCAAACATTTACTCCCCTAGGGGGTCGTTTGGTACGAATATAAGTAATGCAGGGATTAGCAACGAATCCAGGGATTATAGTGCTTGGATTATTTTTTATCAAGTGTTTGGTTCATTGTATTAAAAACTAGATATACCATGTATTGTGTTTGATTTAAAACTCTACAAAAATCTCCTTTACACTTGTACCCTTAAACTTTTGTGGGATTTTCTGTTACATTAAATTAGTCAAGTTAAGAACAAGTTACTAATTTTCAGGTGTGATGTGCCACCATGGAAATTCTTAATAGCACGGTTTATTTTCAATATTTTTTATTGGTCAAATATGCCTTAACTTACCATAGATTTAAGGCTACATAAATGTTTAAATACTTGAAGCTTATTAAGAAAAATGTTCAAGTGACCAATCCATGAACTATTAAAAAAAAAAAAAAAAAACTTCCCCACCAAAAAACTTCAACCCAGTAAGCAAAGCAAACCAAATATGGAGAAGAAAATCAAACATTGATTTATGAAATCATCAAATTATAATGAACCGGATTTGAAAAATTAAATAGGACATTTATTTTTGATGAAGTAATTAAATAGGACATTTATAATCAACTCAATATAATTAAAGAGGACATCAAATTACAAAAGAAATTTAGAAAAAGGAATTGAGGGATAACTTAGTCATTTAAGGGTCTTATCCATGGATTGTTAAACCTTGGATAAGTTATCCCTCCATTTTACTAGGGATAAGACCCTTAAATGACTGAGACTAAATTTAAATCCAAGGATTATTTTAATTAGTGCAGCCTACAAAACGGATCCTAGGTACCAACTGAAGTTGCATGATGACAGAATTTGCTTTTTCTAGGGCCATGATGGGAGAGAAACAGGAGCAACCAACAAAGGAATAAAGAAGTAAGCAAAGCCTCTTTTTTCGAAAATATTCATTCATCCATAATGAGGTGACACCAATTCTAGAATGGTACTAAAGCAAGTGGAACCTAATGCAAACCTACATTTCATAATGCCAAATCTCTCTGCTTGGTTTAGCACCATTGCTGCCAGTGTCAACAGTGAATTACAGAAGAAAAAAACTGACAATAATATTCATAACAGGGTTTGTCAACATTGTTGCAAAACATTTTCATGTGCAACATGGCTATGCAACAATGTAGATGCCATGGTTGACTTTTTGAGCTCATTTTCATTGAGTTGAGAGTTTTAAAGAAAAAAAAAAAGACAAATTAAACCTAAAATCACATATCCTTGAGTTGTCTTAAAGACCTAAAACCTCTTAAAATTCACATGACTTAGCAAGGTATAGAACACAATGGAAGCAATGTATCCATATAAGGTATACCAACTAGTTAGGACGAAAAGTTAGTTACAGTTGATATCATTTAGTTAGTAAAAGCTATATGTCACCGAATGGATTACTGGAGAAAGAATCCCTAGTATTAGAGAGATAGTTTGTCCTAACAGAAAAATTCTCGGGTATTACAATGGAAGGGACTCAAATGAAGTGTAATGGTTATTGAGGTTCCAGATAGTCGGTCCCATCTATGGTTGAGGTATAGTCATTCTTGTAATTAAGCTTCAATAATCCATGAACTATGAAATATATGTGTGTGCGTGTGTTTTCGGGGAGGGGTACAGAAGGGAAAAGGGAAGTACCACTCGATTGACTAGAAAGTGATCACATCGCAATCTACAGAATGAAAAGGTCACTCGAAAAAAAGAGCAAGGCTACATAACCTGTTTCGCCTTTAATCATACTGTGGTTCTGATTAAACTTGGCGTGTAGTCATTTAACCGTATACAAAGAAGTAGAAATTACACAATAATATGCTTCTGATTGAACTTGGCATGTAGTCATTTAATTTGTAAGAACAAAAAATGGACTTAAGATAAAAAGAATAATTGGCAATCGTACCAGTGATGATAATTCATGGAGTAAAAGCAGTGGTCTTCAAAATGCCAGCAGAATGAAGAGAATAGCATCCCAATATACAGCCAAGGCACCATAACACCAGCAATGCTATGATGTACAGTTCGAAGCATTGAACCTGGCAACTTGGGTAAGTTATTGAGGTTCCATGGACTAGCGCAATATTCATCCCATGTACTTTGTTCAACTGATGATGGTTTTTCATCGGTTACACGTGGAAATCCACTGCCATAGATGGAAGTATCCAAGTCACTGCCATACTTCACTTCAACCTCCCCAGCTGATCCCTCCACGATTTTGCCAGAACTTCTTCTCTAATTCCACCTGTGAAATTGATGTGGAACCAAACCATTTCTTCTTGGCACGATCAGCGATGCGCCTAAATGCATCCAATGGTAACTCTCTGCCAGGTGTGAAACCGAAGCTATCCTTTTCGGAATTCAAGCACTGCAAGCAATACCAGTTTCCGGGCGGAATTTGTTGCAAAGGTGGTGATAAACAGTACATATGCCATCCATCGATCACAGAGAAGCATCACCTCCCCATGTAATCCACTTTTGCATTGCTCACATATTTGATCGTGTGCTTCCTCCTTCACCTTACATATTTCAGTTCGATCAGACTCACTATTCTTTCTCCTTTTCTTAGAACTTGAGAATTGGCAGTCTGACTCCCTTTTCCTCTCACTTTGGTTTCCTCTCCTGCAACTTCTATTTCCCAGCTTATTTAACTTATTATAGTACTCTTCATAATCATACAAATGTTCCAGGTACAATTGGAATAATACATGCTTGGCACACTCCGAAATCTTCCCAGCAGGCCGAACAAACCTAAAAACCTCACCCCACTTCTTCTCCTTCACTACTTTATCATATCCTCCAAACCGTTTAACAAAATTATACAACTTACACAAATCTAGGTCCTCACCCTCAAACACAACACGTTTCTTCGCCTTCTTCCCACAATGCTCCTCTAAGAACCTATTGTATTCCAATTCAAATGTCTTCGGATCACAGGACGCGCACCGAGCCTGTAACTGATGAATAGCTTGTGTTTTCGTTGGAAATGTAAAGGAATTCAAATCCAATGCAAAAGGGGGTTTCCAACTCTTAGGTGGGATAATTTTACAAATACCATATTTCTCAGCCTCTGGCCTCCTGATCTTGTAAATAAACTCTAAAGGGTCCTTGAATTCATCCTCAGTTGGATAATACACTGGCCCCGATGGTATATTCAATATCCCACTACATGGGGATCTTGTAAATATATGTTTTTTAAAATTTTAAATAAATAAGCTAACAGTTTTAGTACTATCTTAATTATATTTATTTTTGGATATTTATAAATTTTTATTGTATTTTCTTAAATTTAAAAAATAATTAATAATTATTATATTATTTTTTATTAATATTATATTTATTTATTTATTATTTTTATTTTTATTATTATCTTCTATATATATAAAAAAAAAAAGATTTAAAATTTGAATTTCTCCTCCCTTATCTGATAATTTTAACCGCTTCCCCCAAAGAATCCCCCTATTAATAGACTCTTCCCCCAGAAAAAACTACGGACATTAACACTACAGATACTGTAGCAGACTGCATCAAAATCAAAACAAAACAGAAAAGAAAGACTGAGAAAAAGAGAGAAAAGAGAGTGAAGTTGAATTCGAATTACGTTCAAGTTTCCGGTAGTGACATTCAAGTTTTTGCTTTGATTCATCAACAGGTTCTTATTTCATTTTTGTATTGTTACTTTATAATTGTTATCATCCTAAATCGAAGTATGAAATTAAATCAGTTCTTTATGTGCAAAAGTTAATTATTTATGTGAGTGGGTTATTATAAATTATACCGTATATTTTGTTGTCCAAATATTTTATTACGTAAAAATGTTGAATGAAAAGTGAATTAGAGTATTAAATTCTATAAAGTCTGGTATTTTAAAGAAAATGTAAAAGATTATAGATATGTTTATATTGGGGTAGCAACGCATACAAGCATACATGGATGGAGAGGGTCTATATTTTATTCACCGAAAACATTCACTTCATTAATATATAATTTTGAGTAAATACATAATTATCCCCCCGATCTTGTTCGAGTTTTGCAAAAAGACACCTAAACTTTAATTTCGACCTACTACACTATGACTTTTCTTTATTTCGTTGCAAATACACCATTTTTCGTTGAATCTCAGTCACAATAAAGAGAGTGAATGCGCGCACCAATCAGGTGCTGCCACATGTCAAATATTTTTAATTTCATATTTTATTTATTTTTTAATAAAAAATTTCCTTTTTATTTAATTTATCACCCCCCTCTCCCCCCACCCCACCCCACATCCAACAGCTCCTCCCTTCCCCTACGCATCCAGGTCCAATAGCTCCCCCCTCCCCCCGCCTCCAGTTTCCTCCATTAAAATGGAGCTTAAAGCTCCTGTACAATCTCCATTTTAATGGTGCTTTAAGCTTCATTTTTATTTATGACCCCACCCCACCTCCCCACCCCGTCTAACACCTCCCTCCCTCATTCCCGTCCAGTTTCCTCCATTAAAATAGAGCTTAAAACTCCATTAAAATGGAGCTTAAAGCTCCATTAAAATGGAGATTGTACATCAGATTTCCTTTTTAAAATTATGGTGATGATGATGTTGTTGTTGTTGTTGCTTTAATTGATGTTAATGTTGTTGTTGTTGTAATTGTTGTTGTTGTTGTTGTAATTGATGTTGTTGTTGAGTTATGGTGATGAAGAAGAAGTTGGGGAAGAAGACAATGGTGGATGAGTGGGGTTGCGGGGGTGGGTGGGTGGGGGTTATGAAATAATTTTAAAAAATAAATAAATATTAATTAAAAAAATATATAAATTATATATTAAATTATTTACATGTGACAACTTTTAATTGGTCAAAAAAGTCAATTTTTGCCTTTTCACGCGCTTGTGGTGCGTGTATACACGTAGAGGGTCAAAATGGTGTATTTGCAATGAAATAAAAAAGATTAGTGGGGTAATAGGTCGAAGCTAAAGTTTAGGTGTCTTTTTGAAAATTTTGGACAAGATTAATGGTGTAATTATGTATTTACTCTATAATTTTCACAAGGAATACATACACACACTGAACATACGCAAAACACATGCACACGGAAAGGACTGATATGTTGTTTTGAAGTTGCTTACTCCTATTCATGAATTATAATTTTTTTTTTTTTGAGAAATGATGAAAGTTTTGTATTATTATTATTATTAGGATTTTAGTGCTACTAGTACTGTTCTCTGCATCGATGTGTGAAGCAGTTATATCCAAATCTGTTTTCTAATTCTCATTGATATGTATTTGGAATGGTTTAAGATCGGATAAAAATTCTATTTTTACAGTTGACTCTGCATTTTTTTTTATTTTTTTTTAAATACATTGACATGTCTTAATAGAAAATAATAATAATAATAATAAAAATGTTATTATATGTAATTAAGTGTGTATCTTTAGTTATTGTTTTAAATTGTTTCTATGGTCTTTATAAGTTAAATTTCAAAAATGTCCATTTAAGATTAAAAAGGTGGCGTGTGAATTTAAATAGTACAACTTTCGTTTTCTACGGTGGATTTATATACGGTTTATTTAATTATATTTAAATTATTGAATGTAGGGTATTTGTTTGTTTTCTTGTTCACAATAAGTTAGGTCATAATACGATTAGACATGTTATTTAAAAGTTTTTTTTTATTTGTAATTTTATTATGCTATTAAATACTAAGAAATTAAGTGAGATAAAATAAGAAGATAAAATCAATAAAAATAGTCTCGATTTTTATAAATCAACGCCTTTAATGCTAGGAAATTTTTAGGCACGTTCAAAAATATTCGTCTTAATTAAGAATGCAGCATACACATCTTTTTGAGACATTTAAAAATTCAAGGATGCAATAATTGATAAATAGCTTTTAAAATTTATTTTTCACTGATTTATTTAATATAAGAGGTTTAGACAGTTATTCTTAGTATAATAAATGAGCAATTATAGGCCTTAGCATAATTTATAAAAAATAGTTTTAGTCAAGATAAGTCAATAAAAGCGACCGTGCTTGAACCACGGGACTCGAGGGGTGCCTCATACCTTCTCATTGGTCAACAGAATTTCTTACCCGATCTTTTATTTTCACAAACCAAAATAAAGAGTCATTTCCTTTTGATTAGGGACTCAATAAGGTGATTTAGAACACCACAACTCAATTCCAAGTGGCGACTCTGTAAATAAATTAATCCTTATTAAAAACTGTCACTTTAATTGGAAAACCCTTCGACTCGATCCCTTCGAGCGAAAAAAAGAATGTGACGTCAATCACCAATTTACCATTGAATATTCAGTCATATGTACATGAGTCGGTTCAGTTATATATTCATGCATCAGATATGCATGTTCAGTATTAGAAAACTCAGCTTACCAATAATCCCAGTCATTCATTCATGAATCAAAACTCAGTCATGTATTCATGCATCAGATATGCATATTCAGTATGAAATTTCAGTTTGTCAGTAATGTCAGTCATCATATAATCATGTCTCAGATGTTCATTTCCAGTAAATAAGTTTTGTATGTCAGTAGTTTCAGCGTAGTAAGTCTCATTCGAGAACGAATGTTCCTAAAGGGAAGATATTGTAAGACCCCGCAAAATTCTAAGCTTAACTCAGCCTTTTAAAGCTTGATAAGGCATCCCAGACTTAGAAAAATTTCAGCTAAGAATGAGGAATTAATCTTTTCTAAGGCCTCCAAACTTTGATGAATTTATTTTTGATCTTCCCGACCTTGGTAAGTTGATTTTTAAGTTGATTCATGATCAGGGAAGTCAATAGTACATCTCGGGTGAGTTTCGGAATTTTCAGACACGCATAAGGGCATGTTTGGAACCCCAAAATAGTAGCTCAGGGCGATTAGCCTGTGGCTCCCTGCCCAATCCAGTACCTGGGGGTAGCCGCGATGGGCACCGCGATGCCTCGCTTAGAGCGGTGCTCTAGAGCCCGCGACGCCCTGGCCAGTCCAGCTAGGGTAATTTTTGTATTCCAGCTCTGTATTTTTAAGGGCAAAAGGGCCAATTACCTTCACCCCATAGCTCCATAACACGGGATTAAAGCCCCAAATAGCACAATTGCTCATTTTTTTTCATAAAATTCTCTCAAGAACAAGCCCTAGATTCAACAAGTTCAAGAATTGAATCCCAAAAACTCACTTCAATCCTCACGAATTTAGAAATCCAGGTATGTGAAGTGTTCATCCAAGGCTCCCTTCCACCCTTGGAGTTTAAGAAACACTTTTTAAAGCATGAATTATGATTTCCATGTTGTGGGTTAAATTATTCACATGTTGATGTTTTTGTATGATTTCCATATAGAGATCTTTAATGAATTTCATGAATTTATTATGGCATGTGGGTTGCACTCTTTGAAATTGAGTTGATTAATGTGGCCAAGATGTATTAACTTATTTTTCCTGCCTAAGCATAAAGTTATGCCTCCCATGTATTTTTCAAAATGCCTAAGTGAATAAATTGTGCCTTGTGATCTATGAGTGGTCTTAAGATGAATTCATGCTAGAACTACATGTTCAAAATTACTCCCATGCTAAAGTTATGCTTTACAAGTGTTTGTTGGACTTCCTATGTGAATTTAATAGTGTACCATGACATGATAGCATGTATCTCTATACATATACAAGTTCATGACATTCAAGTGCTCGATGAAGTGCTCCATTTATTGCATTGTGAACAGTTGGTTATCGTATGTATCCCAGAGTTGTCATGTCTGGTTATTATTTATGCTATCGAGTCCTGGGGGTATTTAATACTCGATAATTTAGCTGTATATCTAGAGCCAGTGTCAGTTACAGAACAGTCTCAGTTATGTCACGATCAGTAGTACTCACAGTTAGTTTCAGAACTCAGGAAAACTCAGTGTATTCAATATTCAGTTCAATCCCTAGTAAACTCAGTAAGTTAATAGAATCCATTAGTATTCCATCAGTCAATGGAACCTAGTGAACTTAGTTCAGTTCAGTTAAACAGTACACAATTAGTAACATTTTAGTCCTTCCTAGTATGAACTAGGAAATCAGTTCAGTGTCTATTCAGTTGGGAGTAGGATTCATCACCTAGTGAACCCAAGGATGGGGACTCACCTGTCAGTAGAGGGTGTGATCCTTAGAAGAAATCCTTGCATTTTAGAACTACGTAGCCAATGTAGGTTGAGATATCAAACTTGTCAGTTGAGGGTTGATAAAGTGTTTTAACCTGTCAGTTGAGGGTTCCATCATTCTCATTAGAGTACCTACCAGATGAGGGTATCTCTTCAGTTGTCTTTATCCCTGGTATGGTACTGACACCCTTCCAACTAGGGTTATAGGTTGGACCCTAAATCTATTAAGAGAAGGGGCATGTCGGTTAGATGATTACCTCCCATAGTCTCAGTTTCAGATTCAGTTTCAGTATGGAACTCAGTTCAGTTCTAAAAATCAGGACTGTCAGACATAGTCACTCAGTTCAGTACGAAACTCACTATAGTTCCACAAAATTAGGAATGCCAGATACAGTCACTTAGTTATCAGTAATACAGTATTAGTATACTCAGATATCAGTTAATCAGTATTTAGATACAGTATTCAGTGTCATTACGATCTCAATTACAGTTTACATATTCATGCATATACTCTCATTCAGTTATACTCATGTCATTCAGTCAATATTACCCATGCATTACAGCCTACCCCACTTAGCATACCAGTACATTCAAAGTACTGACGCATTTTTTTCTCTTGCACTATGATGTCTTATATCATAGGTTCAGACGCATGGGCTCCCGATCATACTTAGCAGATTAGATTTTCAGTAGTCAGAGTTTTGGCGAGTCTTCATAATTCGAGTACATGATTATTTCTTTTAGTATTTCAGTTCATTTTCAATAGTTGGAGTTAGTTGGGGACTTGTCCCATCAATTCCATGTTTTCAGACAGTTTTAAAGGCTTTTCATACTAGAGTTTTTTTAGACAGTTTCTCTCAGTATTCAAATTTCAGTATACAGTATTATTTTCAGATTTGAACCTTATGGAAGTTTTTCGCATTTATCTCAGTTATATTATTATTGCAATATTACTATTATTCAGTGCTCACAGCAGGTACTAGTCTTGGGTTAGCTAGTGGTCCTTCGGGATTGTTAGTACAGTGTAGCATTCGGAGTACAGACTCAGGGCGTTATAGGTTAATAGTAGAGTTGATTCATGTTCAGAGCCTTTAGTTTGCATTTTGACCCACCATTTGAAAAATTTGTGAAATTTGCTTTATAGGATTTTCGGGAGCTAATTTATTGAAAACGTTCTCATTTTGAAAAATTGATGTTGCCATTGAATCTGAAATGTCAAATTCATTCTAGTAGCATAATTTGTTTGCATTCATGGGATTTCAAATGAATCTCGAGGGGTCGATCGACAACTTTGCAAACCTAACAAAGTTGTTAATGAGCTAATATTTGGTGTAGCCACTTAAGCGGTCAAGAACCGCTTAAGCAGTAGCATCTTTAGCTGCCTAAGACCGCTTAAGCAATATTCACTTTAGCGTCCAAGTGTGGCTTAAATGGTTGGCCACTTTAACGACTTGGTACCGCTTTAGTGGTTATTTAGCTGCTAAAGTGAACATCGTTTAATATACTCTTTTTTGTAATTTTCCACTACTGTTGGACCTTGCACTTTGAGTTTGAGCGATTTTTAGGATTTTCATCACCATTTGAGATCTAGTAAGCTCTAAAACGTTATTTTTGTTGCTTTACATTGAATTATATCATCAAAATACTCTTTAATCTTGGTTTCAAAATGAAATTTTGAGAATTTTTTTCAAAAATTTTTAAAATAATTTTTCTTTGCTTTGGACCTTATTTTTACTTATTTTTGAATGGGTTTTCAACTATAGGCTCCTATAACTTTGAAAAATGTGTTTCTAGAAATAAAATTTTGATTTTACCCTTTTCATTTATGAATTTGTTTTACGAACTCATTTCGGACTTGACTTAAATATATTCAATATGGTTATAATTAGCTTTCTTTTAATGCATAGATGTTGTATTTGTATGTTTTGGTTGATTTTGAGGCTGTTTGAAAGGGAAAAACTTTGTGTTGGAGGACTTTATACTTGAATTTCGATGCTTTGAGGTAGGTTATAGCTTAAATTTCTTCGAATTTGATTGAATAGTTAATAAATAAGTAAAGCCTGCAATGAGTTGAGGAAAATAATTATGAAAAATACTTTTCGAGTTATTGTATATTGTGTGATGTTCGAGTGGGGACTTATATTTTGTTGTTGTTGACTCGAGATATTATTTATTGTGAGTTGCACGTCTGGGAGGCTATATTTGAGATCATTAAACCTAATTTTTGCATTTGACTGTCTTTATTCATAATGTGATGCCAGTGCGGTGGTTAAAATAGATAGTATAGGTCTTTTTGAGCATTTTTTTCCCTTATCATGACAAAAAGGTCCGAGTTTTGGATTGTAATAATATCAATAATGTCTTACATGTGTATCTATTTCAATGGTGCCAAACTAGAGCTAATATCATGAATTATTGACATATTGAGTTGATTTATTTACTTATTAAGTGGATTGGTGATCCGCATACTGATTTGATTCTAAGCATATTATCCTCATTTCATAAGATATCGAAATCATAGAGAAACTCTAAGTTTTGAAAAAAATAAAACACTTTTAAAAATGCCTAGACCGAGGGATGTGTTGGTCGGGTAGACTAAGATATGAGATTGAGATCGGTGGAAATTTTGAGATAGTATACGGATTGCGAACCCCCCATAGTCCTATTTGGGAGCATTGAGGGGCAATATGTGCATACAAAAATGACTTTCAACCACTTATTTATCATTCATTGTATTGCATTCGCATATTCTGTGTTTTCATTATGTGTTTACTTGATGTGAAATCAGTTTCTATGTATTTTTGTGAATGCGTATTTCTATTTAATTTTGTTTATATATATTAAAATTATCATTTGAAAACTTTTTTGCTTGCAGATTGCATGCTCATAGTATTTTATTTACTTGTATTATTTTTTGCTTTGCTCAGTCTATCTACGATACCTACTGAGTACAAGTGGACCTTACTCACTCCTACTATACCCTTTTGGTGTAGATCCTAAACTAGTGTGACACATAGTGGCTGAATTCGTTCTTGATCAGTTGGAGATTTTGGGGTACTGGCAGTAGGCTTTCAGAGTTTGTTGCAGGCCTCACCTTAACTACTTGAAGTTTTTATTTATCTCGGAGATAAACTCATGTATTATTTTTAAATTTAGATATGATTTTTATATGCTCTTATACTTATGATACTAGATTTTCGGATGGTTATGCATTTTGTCTGGACTTCTATATTTGTCAATGTTTATGGCCTAACTTCGTTCTAAATGTCTCATCTTGTTTTATTTTATAGCTGGTTTTGAATTTTTTTATTTTGAGAACTTGATTTACTTATCAAGGTTGGACCGAGATAAATATCAACATAACCTCAACTTTTGGATCGTGACACGGATAGTCCCAACCCAATAAACAACTTTGAACCGACCGGTTATTATTATCACCATGTTAAAATATGTAATTATAATCAAAATCTTCACATTCATAAAATTCAGATCAAGAGACTGATATAATATCTCAAATATATTTCATATAGATACTAAAATAGAGGATATTACACATATTATAAAATGATTAATAGATGATCAAAGAAGCAATCATTTTTTGGTCAACGATGCTTCATAGTTATGATTAACATAATTAATACAAACTAAAGTACTTTTCATCCTCTAATTGAAGGAACTCTCTTGTTGAGATATTTCATTTGTACTTACAATCTCCATAAGCTGCAAAATCACAAAATAGACATGATAAAATAAATACACTTTTTCTTTATAGAATTATAAACGTGTTAACTTTAAATTAGTAATCTATCGTGAGAAAAACTTACATGGATTCATATGTATTATCATGCCGAGATCCTCACGACATGGAGCATGATTTTTCTTGAACTGTTTGTTAAGAATATAGGAAGCATGACTATGATAATTATTAGGCTCAAAGCAAGGATATCCAGGTAGAATATTTCTACAAATGCGCCCATCACATGTTTCTTCCAGATAGGTTTTTAATGCATCATCTTTTACAAACCAATTTGCAACACACCAAGTCCCTTTATTAGGGGCTCCCTGTTTGAAGAAATACTAATTTACTCTCACAATAAATAAGTCAAATTAAATAGCCTCTTATGATTGGGGTGAATATAAATAATTTTTCATATATTTCAGTTTTTAAGTTTGTCAAAATAAATAATTTTGATATTTGTTATATATTTATACAATTCTGAATATTAGATTTAACAAACATAATGAGTAAAAAAATCAACTCGAAACACCAAAGATTTTAGAGACCACAACTTCAGAAATGATAGAGGTTGTGCCTAAAAAATCTACATAAGACATCAGAAATAGTCCAAAAATAGCAAAGAGTGCACCTCCAAATTTGAATTTCCATAATTAAAGCTTTTTTTCAACACAATTTTCATAAAATCTAACAATTAAAGTTTACTAAATATTCGAAAAGACTAAAAATGTACATATTTTACAAATTTAAAGAATCAAAATTATTCAAAAATATATTTAAAAATTAATAGTAAATTGCTAATGAAAATTTACCTGACAAAACCTTGTGAAGAGAAACAACACGAGGAAGCATGAGAATACATTGAGCTTTTCCATGTTTTTTGCTTATGCCTAGACTTAAGAAGTTCTGTCAGTTAAATAACATGATTCATCTGTTTGAATATAATACAATATTAATTGGGTATTAATACTATTTATTGTTTTTTCCCCTCTAATAGTTATATGGGAAAACTACTTTAATGTGGTTTAAGTTGATTTTAAAACATTCATTTCCTAAAGGAGAAATCAAAGCCTAGATGTGTTTGCATTTATTTTGTTAGAAAATCTATAATCTCATTTGAAATTAGACATTATGAATTTATGTTAAATGTCAAACTTCCCTACAACTTTAAACTTTAAAAATGTACTCTCTCTATCCATAATTCCCCCGATCCAATTTTATTTGTTATGTTAAAAAAAAAAATAAGACTCACTACAGCTCCAGTTTTGACCCTACCAGATGGTTCAGACGACTTTGTTGTGTATTTTGATGCTTTCAGAGTCGGTTTGTTGTGTGTTTTGATGCAGAGAGGTAAGGTCATAGTCTACTCCTCTAGATAACTTAAGCCCCATGAAAAGAACTATCCTACTCATGATCTTGAGTTAGCAATAGTAGTGTTTGCCTTAAAGATTTGGAGGCACTATTTGTATTGAGTGCACGTGGATATGTTCACTGAGCATAAGAGACTGTAGTATGTGTTCTCTCATAAAGATCTAAACCTCCGTCAGAGAAGGCGGTTGGAGTTGTTAAAAGATTATAACATGAATGTTCTATATCATCCGGGCAAGGCCAATGTAGTGGTTAATGCTCTCAGTAGACTATCGATGGGAAGTGTTGCCCATGTTGAGGATAGTAAGATGAGGTTAGCTCAAGAAGTTCATCAGCTAGACCGACTAGGTGTTCGCTTAGTCCATTTCTCAGAAGGTAATGTATGGGTGCAGAGTAGTTCAGAATCGTCCCTAGTTTCTGAGGTGAAGGAAAAGCAGGATAGGGATCCCAGTCTGATCAAGTTGAAGGAATCAGTCAAAGATCAGAAAGTAGAGGTTTTCTCCAAATAGGGAGATGGTGTGTTACGTTGCCAGGGTCGACTATGTGTGCCAGGTGTAGATGACTTGAGGCAGCGAATTCTTGCAGAAGCGCATGGTGCGCACTACTTTAGTCATCCAGGGGCCACTAAGATGTACTGTGATTTATAGAAGATCTATTGGAGGAATAGGATGAAGAGAGACATTGCATAGTTTGTGGCTAAGTTCTCAACATGTCAGCAGGTTAAGATTGAGCATCGGAAGCCAAGTGGGTCCATATAGGAGTTCAGTATTCCCACTTGGAAGTGGGATTGCGAACCC
Organism: Capsicum pubescens; assembly: GCA_030864215.1. NCBI lineage: Eukaryota > Viridiplantae > Streptophyta > Magnoliopsida > Solanales > Solanaceae > Capsicum > Capsicum pubescens. Next base: position 355,280,577 of record CM061538.1, on the reverse strand, counting down.
CCCATAGTCCTATTTGGGAGCATTGAGGGGCAATATGTGCATACAAAAATGAATTTCAACCACTTATTTATCATTCATTGTATTGCATTCACATATTCTGTGTTTTCATTATGTGTTTACTTGATGTGAAATCAGTTTCTATGTATTTTTGTGAATGCGTATTTCTATTTAATTTTGTTTTTATATATTAAAATTATCATTTGAAAACTTTTTTTCTTGCAGATTGCATGCTCATAGTATTTTATTTACTTGTATTATTTTTTGCTTTGCTCAGTCTATCTACGATACCTACTGAGTACAAGTGGACCTTACTCACTCCTACTATACCCTTTTGGTGTAGATCCTAAACTAGTGTGACACATAGTGGCTGAATTCGTTCTTGATCAGTTGGAGATTTTGGGGTACTGGCACGCTGTAGGCTTTCAGAGTTTGTTGCAGGCCTCACCTTAACTACTTGATGTTTTAAATTTAGATATGATTTTTATCTGCTCTTATACTTATGATACTAGATTTTCGGATGGTTATGCATTTTGTCTGGACTTCTACATTTGTCAATGTTTATGGCCTAACTTCGTTCTAAATGTCTCATCTTGTTTTATATTATAACTGATTTTGAATTTTTTTATTTTGAGAACTTGATTTACTTATTAAGGTTGGACCGAGATAAATATCAACATAACCTCAACTTTTAGATCGTGACACGGACAGTCCCAACCCAATAAACAACTTTGAACCGACCGGTTATTATTATCACCATGTTAAAATATGTAATTATAATCAAAATCTTCACATTCATAAAATTCAGATCAAGAGACTGATATAATATCTCAAATATATTTCATATAGATACTAAAATAGAGGATATTACACATATGATAAAATGATTAATAGATGATCAAAGAAGCAATCATTTTTTGTTCAACGATACTTCATAGTTATGATTAACATAATTAATACAAACTAAAGTACTTTTCATCCTCTAATTGAAGGAACTTTCTTGTTGAGATATTTCATTTGTACTTACAATCTCCATAAGCTGCAAAATCACAAAATAGACATGATAAAATAAATACACTTTTTCTTTATAGAATTATAAACGTGTTAACTTTAAATTAGTAATCTATCGTGAGAACAACTTACATGGATTCATATGTATTATCATGCCGAGATCCTCACGACATGGAGCATGATTTTTCTTGAACTGTTTGTTAAGAATATAGGAAGCATGACTATGATAATTATTAGGCTCAAAGCAAGGATATCCAGGTAGAATATTTCTACAAATGCGCCCATCACATGTTTCTTCCAGATAGGTTTTTAATGCATCATCTTTTACAAACCAATTTGCAACACACCAAGTCCCTTTATTAGGGGCTCCCTGTTTGAAGAAATACTAATTTACTCTCACAATAAATAAGTCAAATTAAATAGCCTCTTATGATTGGGGTGAATATAAATAATTTTTCATATATTTCAGTTTTTAAGTTTGTCAAAATAAATAATTTTGATATTTGTTATATATTTATACAATTCTGAATATTAGATTTAACAAACATAATGAGTAAAAAATCAACTCGAAACACCAAAGATTTTAGAGACCACAACTTCAGAAATGATAGAGGTTGTGCCTAAAAAATCTACATAAGACATCAGAAATAGTCCAAAAATAGCAAAGAGTGCACCTCCAAATTTGAATTTCCATAATTAAAGCTTTTTTTCAACACAATTTTCATAAAATCTAACAATTAAAGTTTACTAAATATTCGAAAAGACTAAAAATGTACATATTTTACAAATTTAAAGAATCAAAATTATTTAAAAATATATTTAAAAATTAATAGTAAATTGCTAATGAAAATTTACCTGACAAAACCTTGTGAAGAGAAACAACACGAGGAAGCATGAGAATACATTGAGCTTTTCCATGTTTTTTGCTTATGCCTAGACATAAGAAGTTCTGTCAGTTAAATAACATGATTCATCTATTTGAATATAATACAATATTAATTGGGTATTAATACTATTTATTGTTTTTTCCCCTCTAATAGTTATATGGGAAAACTACTTTAATGTGGTTTAAGTTGATTTTAAAACATTCATTTCCTAAAGGAGAAATCAAAGCCTAGATGTGTTTGCATTTATTTTGTTAGAAAATCTATAATCTCATTTGAAATTAGACATTATGAATTTATGTTAAATGTCAAACTTCCCTACAACTTTAAACTTTAAAAAGGTACTCTCTCTATCCATAATTCCCTCGATCCAATTTTATTTGTTATGTTTAAAAAAATAAAAATAAGACTCACTACAGCTCCAATTTTGACCCTACCAGATGGTTCAGACGACTTTGTTGTGTATTTTGATGCTTCCAGAGTCGGTTTGTGGTGTGTTTTGATGCAGAGAGGTAAGGTCATAGTCTACTCCTCTAGATAACTTAAGCCCCATGAAAAGAACTATCCTACTTATGATCTTGAGTTAGCAATAGTAGTGTTTGCCTTAAAGATTTTGAGGCACTATTTGTATTGAGTACACGTGGATATGTTCACTGACCATAAGAGACTGCAGTATGTGTTCTCTCAGAAAGATCTAAACCTCCGTCAGAGAAGGCGGTTGGAGTTGTTAAAAGATTATAACATGAATGTTCTATATCATCCGGGCAAGGCCATTGTAGTGGTTAATGCTCTCAGTAGACTATCTATGGGAAGTGTTGCCCATGTTGAGGATAGTAAGATGAGGTTAGCTCAAGAAGTTCATCAGCTATACCGACTAGGTGTTCGCTTAGTCCATTTCTCAGAAGGTAATGTATGGGTGCAGAGTAGTTCAGAATCGTCCCTAGTTTCTGAGGTGAAGGAAAAACAGGATAGGGATCCCAGTCTGATCAAGTTGAAGGAATCAGTCAAAGATCAGAAAGTAGAGGTTTTCTCCAAATAGGGAGATGGTGTGTTACGTTGCCAGGGTCGACTATGTGTGCCAGGTGTAGATGACTTGAGGCAGCGAATTCTTGCAGAAGCGCATGGTGCGCACTACTTTAGTCATCCAGGGGCCACTAAGATGTACTGTGATTTATAGAAGATCTATTGGAGGAATAGGATGAAGAGAGACATTGCATAGTTTGTGGCTAAGTTCTCAACATGTCAGCAGGTTAAGATTGAGCATCGGAAGCCAAGTGGGTCCATATAGGAGTTCAGTATTCCCACTTGGAAGTGGGAAGAAGTAAACATGGACTTTGTGATGGGTTTTCCTTGTACTCGTCGTTAGCACGATTCAGTTTGGGTCATTGTAGACAGAATGACTAAATCAACTCATTTTCTACCAGTCCATACCTTTTACTCAACTGAGGATTACGCCAAACTCTACATCAAAAAGTTGGTCAGATTTCACGGTGTTCTGTTGTCCATTATCTCTGATGTGTGAGCATATGCTAACATATTTGAGGCTTTTGACTCTAAATAATTGCAAGTGCTTGAGCAACTTTAGTTATTTTTGATTAGTTTATGTTTGATTTTGCAGTTTAAACTAATATGATAGAGAACCAACAAGAATGGAAGCAAAGAAGTTAAAATCTGAAGAAATATGAAAACAAGTGTGACTAACGACATTTGTGATAAGTCGTCAGCCTTGTGTTAAGCTATCAAGTTGGTCGTCAGCAGTAGATAGAGAATTGGCCTAAAGTGGAAGCTGTGACGACATTTTATGATACGTCGTCAAGCTTCAGATAAGCTGTCAGGAATGTCGTCAGCCTAAGGCAACCAAGGAAAACTGAAGCAAAGCCTTGATGACATTTTGTAATAAGCCATCACTGAGCTGATAAGTCGTCAAGTTTGTCATCAGCCTAAAAAGGGCATGAAATTGGAGAAAAATTGTGATGACATTTCTGATAAGTCATCACAGTCCTGATAAGCCGTCAGAAGTTGTCGTCAACCCAAGACAGGATTAGTGCAGATTTGAAGAAGACCTGACGACATTCTTGATAAGTCGTCAGGATCCTAATAAGGAGTCACAAATGGTTGTCGTCTATTCCGAGAAAAAGCTGTAACCTTGATTTTGTTTCCATAATTAAGGTAAACTATTTAAAGCTTTGTTTTAGGGTTTTCTAGGAGTGGTACTCGAGAATTCCGCATAGAGTTTGAGACATTGAGTTTTGAGATAACATATTTTGACATTTTTCTCTCTCTACTTTTGGCTTGAAAAAGAACATACTTTGAAGAGATTATTATCAGTATTTTGGAATTTCCTTTGTGATCTAATCTGCGATTCACTAGTTATTATTCATCTCTGTAAGTTTATATTTCAAATCATGAATTCAATTATGTGTTTCGTTCGTTGCATCATGAGTGGCTAAATTCCATTAACCTGAATTATGGGATTTAGGGTTAGGTCTTGATAAGGTGATAAGTATTCAAGATTCAAAAGGTGGTAGGATTTCTTGATAATTCTGATAATTTTGGCATAACAAATTAACCTTTGGGCATGTTAGAATCAAATTTCAGCATATTTCTGCACATTAAAATGGATTTCAGCATTTTCAAAACTACTTTCGTTAGTATTCATCATGTTCTCAATCTGTTAATATAAATTTCTACACTATTTGAATAATTTTCAGCCTTCCTATTTGCCTTTCCGTATGTTTCATTAACTTCTGCTTAGTAAAACAATTTTCAGCAACTATGTATTAAGAAAATGACTTTTTATTTCTCTATCAAAGTCATGGTGCGGTTTTTGACTATCACAATTTAAACTAGACATGACATTTTACTCTTTGTACTATCTCCTAACCTATAGTTAGAGGAAAAGTAACAAGGATCTCGAGGTCTGATTTTTATATTTTTAATTAATTTGATACAGTTCCGGGAGTGCCACGTACCAAAAGTTTAAAAAGCGGAGACTATGCATACATACATAAATATTTTTTATTTTTTCACTTGATATTTTTTATTTTTTCACTTGTCTTTAAAAATTATAATGTTATCATTTTCACTTAAAACCGACCTCTAAATAAAATTGTTGCTAAGTTGAACGAGCGCGATTAATGATATCGTGGCATCGTTTCTATAAAGCAACAAATTTTTTTTTTAAGAAACAAAAACTCTCTTAATTTTTTTAAGTTTTGAATATTATTCCTCTATCAAAATAAGTTAGCTACTATGCATTTTTCTTATTTCTTTACTTATTTGGGGTAGTTTAAAATTTTTTCTTTGCTTAATAATTTATGTTATGATTTATGTCACTTCCTTTTCCTCGCTTGTCTTATTTACATATTTTTATCGATTTTATGACTTAGATAATTAATAATTAGAAATGACAAAAATAGCTTGTGTTTGTTTATTAATTACGTTATCACTTAGTTAACATTTAAGTTAATAAAACAAGAGACCTTTATTTGAACACATAGACTCCCCACGTAAAGTACGAATTTGATTGGAAACCACCTTTGTGGACCTTGAAAGGTGCCTAACACCTTCCTTTCGAGGTAATTCGAACCCTTACCCGAATTTCTGGTAAAAACTAAGACTAAAAAATAAAATAGGTTTGTAGTAGCTTAGACCGGTGCCCTAAAACACCTTAATTCGTTAGGTGGTGACTCTTCACACCTCCTTAAACAATCCCAAAAAGAGTTCACCACGTTGAATCCCGCTTTCCGCGAGGAAAAAAGGGCGCGACAAAATGGCGACTATGTTGGCGATCTTAGGTTCTAACCATTACAAATTTGTGCTTTATGTGGGATTCTCGTTATTTGTTTTTTCATAATATTTGCTTTTGACATGATTTATTTTCTATATGTTCTTCTCTTTTTGTTTATTCACATCATGATTTTTCTGTTCCTTCTCCTTCTCTATTTTTTTTCATGCCTACTTTTCTTTTATTGATTAAATATTTCTATCTGCTAAAGCATGTTGTGCGTTGCTATGCGCTATGTGTTACTGCTTTATATAACTGGCATCCCACTCATTTTTTACTCTACTTGGAAACCTCTTTTGTTTTCTTTTTATGAACGGTTGCGTAATACACAGACGTTCTTTTATAAAACACCCTTCAGAAAATGTCTTATGGATTGGTTGATCAGCGGTGCATTGACATCCATAAGTTTTCCCACTCTCGAGTTGTCCACTCGAGGAAATCATGTCATAAACCCACTCTTTCCCTTTAGGTCCTGGCTACATATTTCTTTTATTAAGGAATATGTGTCCAATTCAACGTAGGATGCCATGGCATTCTTGACGCGTTGAATGTTAGTCTCATTCAAAGTCCAAAGAGGTTCACAGCCGCAAAGGGACTCATAATTACTTGCTATGTGTTGCATTCCTACGTATGTATTGACATGTGCCTATCTTGTATTTCCGTTCTTGCCTTAGTCACTCGTTACATTTAGTGTTCCTTACTTTAGAGCTCGTTACTCTTAAAACTCTTGTAACATTAGGTCCCTACTATACACTCTTAGGACCTATTCAACATTTCCCTTTATTATTAACCTCCTAATTCATCCGTTAGTAAATTAATCATCCCTAGATTCAACTCTTACTAAGATAAGGCGATTCTAGTTCCGTCTACAATATCTTAGTGCAACTTATCATTTCAGTATATATTCTTCTTAATGCTTCTAATGCTTACATACTAGTGTCCTACCACGATTCTTGGACATTAATATCATTATATTTGTGTCGTACTTTAGCTTTCACAATCTCTAAGTTACATAGAGCTCTCATAACTTCTATTCACTCTGAATGAGCATAACTCATTATTTTCAAATGAGTAGAATATTCATTCTAGACTCCCGAGTGTACTCTTGTTTCTAATTATAAGTCATTTCTTCTAAGGTTGACTAAAGTTGAACATCAGAAATGGCTAGTCAAACAATGTTTATCAAACCTTGTCAGTAACGACGATGAGCATGAGAATTTGAGATTGCATCAAAACAAAGTTATTTCGAACATCAGAAGGATAGAAGAGAAAATAGAGAGAATTAGTGGGGTAATGAATAATATCCGAGGTTCAGTTGAAATGCCACCAAATTTTCCAAATCCACTATCCGAAGCTGACTTCATTGCTATTACCTACACTATGTCGTCTCCTATATCAACGACCTCACCTACGCCTGATTGTGGGGAACAAATGTCTTTAAGTTGGTATTCAGTTGCACTTTTGAAAGCACTTAATGGGTTCACAACCAAGGGCAAGGAGAAGGAAATGAAAGGATGAATTTCTAATCATAAGGCGGGGTCATCTCAACAACCTGTGATGAATAAGTCATCCAAAACTAAAGAAGAAGACAAGGATAGAATTGAGTACTTGAACTTTCCATTATATGATTGGTCATGAAACCCTCATTCCCATTTTGAGGTATACCTTGATGAACTAACATTTACAGGAAAAAGCGATGGTCTCAAGAAGATCTTCGTCAGTTCACTTATTGGTCCTGCATTGATATGATATGCCAAAAAACATACAGGCAAGTGGATCTCTTGGGACGATTTGACAATTGACTTTATTAGGCAATTCGACAATAAGCTTAAGAGGAATCTCACGATCGAGACTGATTTGGTTGAGTCACAGTTCAAAGACAAGGGAAAAACGATCATCAATGGGACATCAAAATCTACAAATCTTGAAGCAAGCATACCCCAATCTCAACTGATATGGTACCCAGCTCCAGAAGTCATTCCAACATCCAATTATGTCCAAGCCTATTTTCCTCAGTCCTTTACAAAACTTCCTCCACAAACTATTTGGTACCTACCTCCATTTGTTGCTCCAACATCAAACTACCTTCCAATGTCTTACCAAAATCCACCAACAAATCAACAACCCAATCACTCCACTAAATCACAACATGAGCTCCAGAAAAATCCACCAAAATAATACACTCCTCTAAATGAACCCATAGAATAGTTGTATGAACAACTCAAAGATGCAGGCTACATCACACCCATTGCTGCCTTACCCTGTGATCCTAAGTCTCGACGGTATCGTCCTGACCAAATTTGCTCCTATCACTCTGGGATGAGAGGACATCCTACTAACGCATTCTTTGCTTTGAAGAACATGATCCAAAAGTTGATCGACACCAAAGTGATAAACGTGACGGGGTCAACTTCTGATGCTGCTTGATTTTCTAAGCTTGACTGGAACTTGTGAAGTAGACATCATGTTGATTCTCTACTCCAGACCCCTAAAAATTTGAAATTCCTTCAAGTTTTATAATTTGTAATTTCCTTTTATGTTTTCCTTCCTTATGTAATTTGAACTACGATTGACCTGATTCCCCTGTGGATACGTAGGTGCTTATTTAATGAGTTTGGTCTCACCATAATAAAACTTTATTTTCCCCTGCTTTATCATTTTTTTGTACGGATTTGGATGAATCAACAATAGGATGGAATCAACAACTATGATGTTCAACAAAAGTCAACCTTATTCATTTCCTTAGCTTACTATCCTCTTTACAATTGTAATTACAAATTCGACATCATGTTCTATCACTATCCTATTTCGTGCATTGGGAGATCAAATCTTTACGCCTAGAACGCTTATTAAGGCTTAATCTTCATCCTAGAATGCTTGTTTTATATTTATTATATGTTAAAATTATATATGTTGTGTGATAACTTTTGTTCGGGCTTGTTTATTTTGTTTAAAGGTTGTCTAGCATTTGAACATCGATCTCAATTAAATCTGTAATATGAAAAATATGCTCAATATCCAAAAAGACTCCAGCCATTTTTTTTCTTGCCCAAAGAAAAACACCGTGCTTCCTTATCCCCGCCTTACGCACACATCCTCTCAATAATTTCCTTCTGCCCGTGATGGAGTTGATTTTGATGCACGTCGTCAAAGGCTTCATGACCTAGAGAAAATGTTGGATGAGAAACTGTGTTCTAAAGGCATTTACGACTTGAGATATGAGAAACTATGTCTACTTTCAAAAGTTGAGTTACCTCCAGGATACATAGTTCCAAATTTTAACATGTTTGATGGGCGTGGAGATCTAATCATACACCTAACAGACTACTGTGAAAAACTAGTTGGCATAGGAATTAATGAGGCTCTGCTGATGAGATTATTTGTTCAAAGTCTATCAGGAATGACACTCACATGGTTCGCGCAATAAGATTTTGACAAATGGCATAATTGGGAAGCATTGGCTCAAGATTTTGTAAGGCAATATAAGTTTAACATTAACACTGGACCAACAATATGAGATTTACTTGAGGTAAAAAGAATGGATCATGAATCTTTTGAGGAATATGTAATACGGTGGTGATTGGAAGCTTCTAAGATACGTCCTTCCATACCTGAAGAGGAGTTGGTCCAAATGTTCCTCAAATCACTAGATGGAATCTACTTTCAAAAAATATTCTTCCTAATCGGCCACAGTTTCAAGAGTCTAATTTCGATTGGAAAGAAATTAGAATATGAAATTTGAGCGGGGAGAATTGTTGATGATTCTGCAAAGTTGGCCACTTTTCAAACACCAAAGTGTCCAACCGTGGAAGGAGAAGAGGATTCATCACCCTCCATACCTCAGACACAAGGCTATCCGAACAATCAAGAGATTCATGCTGTTTTTTGTTCTCGTGGGATACATATTGAGCCTAATAACTCATAAGATTCTCAAAACAAGGCTTTTCATATACAAACCTACTCTATCCATCAAGGTTCTCAAAATGAGGCTTCTCAAACACAACCTAACTTTCAACAAGGGCCTTATCCAGTACACAGCGCTTTCCATCAAACGGAAAGAGTGAGGCCTCAAGCTTTTACTCCCTTGAATGAGCCTTTGGCAAACATATTTAAAATATTAAGGGCTCAGGGTATCATGAGACCAAGGAGAGAATGGATCCCTACAAATCTACCCACTCATTTCGATCCATCTAAAAGCTGTACTTATCACTTGAATATTCAAGGTCATGATATTGAGGAATGCTCGGCGCAAATGTACAAGATTCAGAATCTGATTGAACAAAAAATGATAAGAGTGCAACGAGGACTAGTGAGCAATGATCTTGTTACTACGGGTGATATCTTTGTTCAAGGTGATCCTACAAAAGTATTTTCAAGACTTTCATGAAAGAAGCGTAAAGCACACCAAATGAGTTGACGTGCAAACATTTTTTATTTTTTACCTTTCTCCTTTGATCCGTCTTATGGCCAATAACACTTTCTTGTTTTCTCTACATTTCTTTGTACTCACGAACTACGTTTGACCTGACTTCTATTTGGATACGTAGGCAGCCATTTCTCTTGGACTAATGTTTTCTTTGAGTGGCACAGGAATATAAGGCTCCAAAGATGAAAAATGGGGCAGAATTTTTTGAGGTTTCAAGAAAACCTCAAAAAAGAAAAAATCACAAGTAAATAATATATCAATGACGTGCAAAAAACGCCTTTCATTCTAAATTGGGGATTTTTTTTTTGAGAATTTCTCAAAAATTTCACCATGATAAAGTAAAAGTCCCAACGGTCTATGAAGCAGAAACAACAACCAAGAAATACAATTGATGCAAGGTACAAATCAATATTTATTTTTGACTAACAAGTTTTCTTTGAGTGCAGACAACAGGTACTAAATGCAACAACAATGTTGTGATATCATCAAAGAGGCCAGGATTACATCCCCAATAAGGGAAACGAGCTAAGTTGTTTTATCTTTTAACTTTATTTTGACATTACGTTATTAAACAATATTGGGTTCCTGTAGAACCTTATTCAACAATATTGGGTTTCTGTAGAACCTTAATCAACAAAATTGGGTTTCTATAGAACCTTAATCAATAATTATTGGGTTTTTGTAGGACCTTAATCAACAATATGGGGTTCCTGTAGAACGTTAATCACAATATTGGGTTCCTGTAGAACCTTATTCAACAATATTGGGTTCCTGTAGAACCTTAATCAACAATCTTGGGTTCCTGTCGAACCTTATCCACATTATTGGATTTCTGAACCTTATCCATAATCTTAGGTTCCTGTAGAACCTTATTAAACAATCTTGTATTCATGTAGAACCTTATTAAACAATCTTGAATTCCTGTAGAACCTTATTAAACAAACATAGGTTTCTGTAGAATCTTATCCGCAATCTTGAATTCCTGTAGAACCTTATTAAACAATTTTGAGTTCTTGTAGAACCTTATTAAATAATCTTGGGTTCCTGTAGAACCTTATTAAACAAACATGGGTTCCTGTAGAACCTTAATAAATAATAATGAGTTCCTGTAGAACCTTAATGGGTTCCTGTAGAACCTTAATGGACAATGATGGGTTCTTGTAGAACCTTATTAAACAATATCGGGTTCTTGAAACCTTACGTTTTTCATGTGCTTATCGTATTCACATCCCACGTTTCAAAACCTCTCTAACCTTGTCTATTCGTGCTATTACTACTTTAATCCTACCATTTTCAAAACTTCTCCATACGTTCTATTCCCAATCCTATCCATTACCGTCTCACTGACCCTCGATACTGTTGTTGATGTCCCTATCCTTTATCATTTTATGTATCTTTTAGTATCATTCTTATAATTTTAAACTCAAATACACCATTTTATGTAATTTTACTATTTATTAAATATTTTTTTTCACATAATTATGCACATCCATATTTTTTGCAAATACATTGTCTAGTTTTTCATCATTTAGTACAACTTATTCATATATGTTATTATTATCATTACTATTATTTATTATTTATAATGATTTACTATTTATTATTATTATTTATTGTTTATTATTATATATCATTTATTATTATTTATTATTTGTTCGTACTATTATTTAAATGAAGCCTAATTAAAATTACTTTGCGTGATTTATTTACTTTTTAACTCAATTTTATCCAAATTCTTACATTTGTAGCCTATTCCATTTATTTCATTACAATTATAGCCAATTCTTTGACCCAATTTAAGATTTTAACCCTTTCTTAACCTACTAGATCACAGCCGTCGATCAAATTTGATCCAACGGCTGAATCAAGCCCTCCTCTCTTTTCCTTTTTAATACCCAAAAACAAAATCTCCCTTTCTCCCTCTTTCTCAAAATGCTCTCTATCTCTCTCAAGAAATATAGCGCCGCCACATCCCCTTTCCTCCGATCTCGTCGCCGACCAGTCGCTGAATGGCCCTACACTGCCGTCACACTTTCTTTCCCCCGAACCAGCCCCACGGCAGCTTCGCCGGAGACCAACCAAACGACCACATCGCTGCCACCAGCGCCATCGCCCTCCCCTCCGATATAACCAATCCAGATCTACCACCACCTCCGCTGGTCACCACCGAATCATAATATGAATCTGTCTCAGGTTTGTTGTCCTCGTTAAATCTTAATATTATAGCCTTCTTCTTCCCTTCTTTCTTTAAACATACTTTTGAGTATGAGATTGTTAAAATTTGGCATTGATTTACTAATTGATTCTTTTGAATTCTTGTTCGTTCATTGATATATGTGAAAATACCCATTGATTGTTGTCAGTTATTTGACTGTTTTCTATATATCTTTTTTAACCTTTTATCCCTCCAAGCATAATTTTGTGGGTTTGACAATGTGAGGTTTGCTATGTATGTGAATTCTTGGTCGGTACTTGGAAAGAGTTGCATACGTATAATGTTTTGAAAAGAAAAATCCACGTGGTAGTCTCCTTTTAGGTATTGACTGATTCTTGGAATGATTTTTGGCCCTTATTTAGAATATACATCACTGTGTATGAAATTTTGGTACACTTTGATATCTGATTTGCCTTAAATTACTGTGTAACATATTTTTGGTAAGACAGGATACGATTCTGCCCAATTGAAACAATCTGACAGCTCTGTATTTTACTAGTTCCGCCAGTTATGGTAAATAATTGGGCATACGTTGCACTTATGGTAAATTGGTCCTTTTACCCCTCTAATTGATTCTTGATATATTCCTTTTCCTCTTAATTTCGAAATTAAGCTTCTTTGAAGATTTGTTTTTCCTTTTAACGCTACAACCTCTTTACTATATAAACAATCTCTTCTTTCAATTAACATACAACTCTTAAGTTCTCAAGCTACAATTACAATTACTATTCTCTAAGACAAAAATATCAGCTATTTTTAATACAAGGCAATTCTATACTTTGAGGGTTCTTCCATTTTTCTTCAAGGTTTACGAAAAACATCTTGCATATTTCGCTGTGCTTGGCTGTCTCTTTATTCCTATTATCTCTCTTACTTCTGATCACTGGTAAGCCCTCAGCAATGTATTTACATATTAGAAAGCATGTCTATAGGGTTAATTTGAAATAATCACTCACTGCTTATTTGTTGTGCTGTGTTCAAGTGTTTCAATATGCCTGCCTATGTTTGTATTCATCCCATGCTTGCATTGTTTTTCTATTATGTTCAACAGGTCTTATTAGAAGGGGGTTCCGAAGAGTCGTCGGAATGTTCATACTAGTCATGTATTCTTTATAGCTAGTCGTTCTCTTTCTTTTTATTCTCCATGTTACTTGGTTTATAATATTATTGTAAAAAATGCTATTATTATTGTAATAATAATTTTGGGGGTGGGAATTTACGTGCTCTATGAATAATATAGGTAGGCAAAATTTAGGTTTATATGCGTTATATGATACTAGATCACTTAGGCACTTCAATTATTCATGATCTAACGAAAACCGACATACCATATTAATTGTCATTGAACATATTAATGAGACATTAGGCATATTCATATATTTATAGTATGTTAGCGCAGTAATTTGCATTGAGCATATTGATAAGATATTAAGCATATTAATGTGTTCCTTGTGTGCTAGCATATTAATTTTGCATTAAGCATGCTAGTATATTTTAAGCATATTGACAATAACATGATAACACAAGTGTTGTTAAAAACGTAGCGCTAAATTGTCTGTATATTTCAGTATGTTAAACTGACATTTTTAATATTAGAATTAAGCGTTTTAACACGTTAAGCATTAAATTTGAGCATGTCTGAACAATAAAATAATCTTGTCAATATATTTTTTAACATGTTACCATACTTTCAGTATGTTAAACAGTTTTCTTAAGCATGTTTTAGCATATCACATTAATTTTTCTGCGTGCCCACATGTTAATTCACTGTACATTAAAAAATATAATTTTGGCATAACAAATAAATTTTCAGCGTGATTAACCTTTGGGCATATTAGAATCCAATTTCAGCATATTTCTGCGCATTAAAATGGATTTCAGCATTTTCGAAACTGCTTTCGTTAGTATTAATCATGTTCTCAATCTGGTAATATAAATTTATACACTGTTTGCATAATTTTCTGCCTTCCTATTTGTCTTTCCGTATGTTTCATTAATTTCTGTTTAGTAAAACAATTTTCTGCAACTACGTATTAGAAAAAATGACACTTTATTTCTCTATCAAAGTCCTGGTGTGATTTTTGACTATCACAATTTAAACTAGACATGACATTTTACTCTTTGTACTATCTTCTAACCTATAGTTAGAGAAAAAATAAAAAGAATCTCGAGGTTTGATTTTTATATTTTTAATTAATTTGATACAGTTTCAGGAGTACCATGTACCAAAAGTTTAAAAAGCAGAGACTGCATACATACATAAATAAATTTTTTTCACTTGTCTTTAAAAATTATAATGTTATTATTTTCCACTTAAAACCGACCTCCAATTAAAATTGTTGCTAAGTTGAACGACTGCGATTAATGACATCGTTTCTATAAAGCAAAAAACATTTTTTTAAGAAACAAAAACACTTTTTTTTTTTTTTTAAGTTTTGAATATTATTCCTCTACCAAAATAAGTTAGCTACTGTGCATTTTTCTTATTTCTTTACTTATTTGGGGTAGTTTAAAAATATTCCTTTGCTTAATAATTTTTGTTTTGATTTATGTCTCTTTTTTTCCTCGCTTGTCTTATTTACATATTTTTATTGATTTTATCACTTAGATAATTAATAATTAGAAATGACAAAAATAGCTTGTGTTTGTTTATTAATTACGTTATCACTTAGTTAGCAGTTAAGTTAATAAATCAAGAGACCTTTATTTGAACAAATAGAATTCCCACGTAATTGAACACAGCTCAGGGTTTTACTTTATCAAATAAATCAAGAGACCTTTATCAAATAGTTTCTTGTGAAAGTTTTGTCATAATTAAACACATCTCAGGGTTTTACTTTTCATAGCTATTTTCTACTTTTTTTTTGATATTTTGTTGGTTTTTTGCTTTGTTTTTGCATGAAAATGTAAGTTCTTTTTTCTCATTTTTTCCTTTGGGGCCAAGGAGGGTGAGTGATGTGGTGGGTAGAGGGGCCAATGGGGGTCTTTTGTTTAATTCTTTCCAAATTAATGTGAAGATAATGTTTGATAGAATCTTATTGGGAAGACAAAGTGAGTGAATCACATTCAGCAGAGTGGGAGAAAAGGTGAAGAAATTTAAGAGAGGATTTTGAAGGATGAATAGCTCAGCTAGAGAAATGAATGATAGTTTAGCCGCTATTACTGAGAGACAACCTCAAAGGCCTTGTGGTTGTGTGGGCATTTTCTTTCAGCTCTTTGATCGGAACCGTAGATTTACCAAGAAGCTGTTTCCAAAGAAATTGTTTTCACCAGGTTAGCTATTACTATATTCCACTCATTTTTAAAGCAGAATGGTTAATTTCTTGAAGGTGATTCTAGCTAAAGGGCTAAATTATTTCTTTTTTTGTGCTGCATTCTTATAGCTTGCTTGAAACAAACTTCAAAAAAGTTTGGAGGGGATGAGAAGCAGCCAAAGCTTCGTTTGGTACTCATTTCTTGAACTATACTCCCACATTTAGCTTTTTTTTTCTTCTATTGTCTCAGATGTTAGCCTGACAGGAAAGCTTTTGTTTTTATTGTTTTTGGTTCTTGTATGAACAATGTAGATTGCTGATGAGAACAGTGGGGGTTTTACAAATGCAAAGAATAATGGAATGACCAATACACATTGTGAAAGCAAGCGCGAAATGAAAGCTCCAAGTTTGGTTGCTAGGCTCATGGGTTTGGAATCGATGCAAGCAGGATCAGGCAGTAAGCCCCAAAAGGCTTCAGCTTCTGAAACTTGGAGCAATGTGTCAGACAAACTTGGTGCTCGACCTGGCGGATCTGATAAAGAAGATATGGATTTTGAGATGGCTGAAATATAGAGTTTAGAATCGGGTTTGCGAAGATTTAGTGCTAAATGTGCTCTCACTTATCCTACTAGATATTTTTCTCCTTTGGAAGATGAAGCAGATTTAGTTGGGAATTCACTTGATCACCATAGTTCAAGATGTGTTCTTGAAGCTGCCTTTTCAACTGACAGCTACCTCTCCAGTAGTCCCAATAGTAGCTCAAGTATGGTCCCCGATTCAACATTTTACTATTTGCATACTTCCTTTGTTTCCCTCAAATACATAAATTAAAAAATAAGATAACTCTGAACTTGGATTTCATGCATCCATGCTTCTAATAAATATGATGCTTGTTTTCTTCCAGAGGACAAAGTGCTTGCTGAATCAGTGGACTCTATTGATGATGAACCACTCTTTCCAGAACCTGATAGAGATCTGTCGGATTGTGAGACTTCATTATCCACTAGGAGGAGTTGCAGAGAACTGATTTATAATGTTTCTGGAGTGCTAAGCAAGATTGATCAGTTAAAAGGAAGCGAACTCAGCTACGCAAAACAGGTCATTTTGAATACTGAACTCATATTTGGAACTACACCTCAACAGCAGGCTCTACCTGTAGAGGATGGGTTCTCTGTGAGCCATTTTCTCCTTAATGAACATGAAATGTTTTCGAGTTTTCTGTGGATGGCTTTCGGTGAGTTGCTTGGCTGTAATGACCCAAAACAGATGAATCAGCTTAAAGGATTCGCCTTTGATTGTCTATTAGAGTACCTAGACTCAAAATTTTCTCCAATCTCTGATTCTGGTTTCAGAACCTGTACCAAACTACCATCAAGTATGACCAAAGAGATTCTGATTACTGATATTATTGATGAGGTCGAAGAGTGGACAGAATTTGTTGGTTTGATCCCAGACGAGCTAATAGAATGGGATATGAGCCATTCTTTGGGTAATTGTACGGACTTCGAGATTGAAGAATATGAATGTGGCACTGAAGTTGCTAGGCATATTCTCCAAGAATTAGTAGATGAAGTTGTTTTAGACCTCTACAGTTCTAGCTAAATTTGGTTGGAACTGTTAGTAGCTTCTCTTTTTGAGACTTTCTTGCAAGCCTATCAGTGCTGTTCTCATGTGATAACTCTTAGACTCAATAATCTCAAGCAAAGTATTTTGTACTAATCAGTGATTCTGCATCTGATTCGACTTATTGTACTTGCGCTTTTGCTTTTATGAATATTAAGAACAATCCCTTCGTGAACATCTGTTTGAAGTAGAACTTTACAAGCACAAAATGAAAAATGGTTGAAATGTAAGAACAATTTGAAAGGAAACCCAATAAGCCTAAATGGATGCATATGCAAAAATCTATTACTACCTCCGACCCAAATTATGTGTCGCCATTTCTTTTTTTGTCTGTCCCAAAATAAATGTCATCTTTCCTTTTTTGGAATTTTTTTAAAGGCACGATTACCTTTTTACCCTTATTGGACCCACTTGATTTTAAATATATTAATACTTCTTTTTTAGTATTTTTTTTTTTAAAGTAAAAGTCTTATCACTTCAATCAAAATTTAAACTTTCGGCCTTTTATTTTTATAGTATCAAAATTATTTTAAACCACAGAGAGCAATTTATTCTTTTTGGTTGGTTCTACATAAGTAAACCAGTTTTCTTCGACAACTCATTGTTCATATTACTGTGATTTCTCGAGTAAAAATTGGATCTTTAAAGCTAAAGTTAAAGAAAACAAGAATTTAGAGGTACTCCATTTTCCACATATATCATCTTACAATTGGAAAAAGTAACAAACACAACTACAAAGATCAAACTTCTTTTGTTTAGAACTGAAAATTAATTGAGACAGTGAGCTACCCAAGAGACAACATCCTTCTCCGCTATTTCCTCTAACACGTCATATGCCTCGTCAATACTTCACACTCACAGTACATTGATAGGAGTGCATTTCCGACATAGCACATGATATGATATCCTACATTAACAAGTCAGCCGTGTAATTTGCTTTCCAAATTCGAATGCAGCAACATCAAGTAAGAAAATACTGTATGTCTGAACAAGCAGTATAATAAGCATATTTTTTACAAACTCTAAACATGAGTAGAAAATGTCCATTTTACTTTTTCTTGATGAATGTTTGATCCTTTTAGAAGCACCGTGATCTGAAGTTCACTCCACAACAAACTGTTTTCTGTTAATCTTTCGAGTATTGAATATTATCGACCTCAGCTTCAACGTACTTCCACTTCACATGTATTACCACAAAAATGAAAATACATAACAAAACAATTTCCTACAATTTTGTTTTTAGTTTCTGCACTTATTTACTCCCGCATCGAATACTTAGTTTCCAACAAATATCAAGTTGATGCAATGCACCTCTTGTAGAGCTCTTCAAGAAGCTAGTCTTCAATAACCACCACAAAACAATAAAGTTAACAGCCCGACCTTTTCATTTTTTTAAGTAGGTCAACACAGGTGACACACTCCTATTTGCTTTACCAACATTCACAACCTTACGTTTCTTCTTTCTCAACTCTCTCTTCACCAGAAATACATCTTTAATGACTAGCCCATGTTCTGTGATATTTCAACATAAACACAGATCATCAGACTGTCAGCTTATGATTAAATGTTCAGTCACTCGACAACAGTGAGAGTGAGTCATAGAACACCAAATTTAACAAACATAACACGGAAGTTACCATTGTCTCAATGAATAACATCCTAAAGTGAGGATATCAATACCAAGAAAACTTCAGATGCAAACTTTCAAATATAGTGTACACCAGTCAACGGCCATAAATAGTAAAGCATAAATAGAAAAAACAAATCAATGACATGAAAGAAAAATAAATGTCACAGATAAAGGACAATAAATTTTATCAAGAGTAAGGATCAAGAAAGACTAAAGTATCATGAACGTGATAGTGGTAGGATATCTGACAGGGAAAGGGAGCAAGACGACTTTGAACGGGACAAGGAAAAGTATAAGAAAAGTAACATCATACCAATAAATTATGACAATCAAGATAGAATTATTATAAATTGGCAAAATGTGCACGAGGGAAACTATAATAATAGTATAAAAAAAACTTTTTTAAAAATATTAAATTCATTTCACAAGAGGCTTGAGGTTGGAGGAATGGAATATTAAAAGGAACAATTTGATTTTTGATACTTTTTTCTATAAGTCAACTATAATATCGCGCTGACCTCTTAGATAGTCACTCAGCTAATAGTTATTATCTCAGAAAATCACTTTTCTTCTTGATTCTCAGAACGTGACTTTCTGAGATAATACTATTAGTTGAGTGACTATATTAGAAATCAACTCCGATAATAACACAATCATATATAAGAAGCTGAAGAAATGTATAATCTTTGTCTGCAGGTAGTTTTGGAGAAAAAACTAACAGTAGAAAATGTGGTAAGTATCATCATAGAGTAGAAATCAACTTTAAAAGTACATGATATATAATCTTCACAGCTCCATCAACTGTCCTACAACAATAGAATCGAAACTAAGGGATGCTCAACCACGTTAAGCCTCGAGGAATAGTTTAGTCCAACAATACTTGATGATTTACGTAAGACAGAGGCTCGTTCTATAGGTCAAAAGACAGATTTTGTGCAACATCACGACCCCTTGGACAACTTTTGTGCAATCATGAGACTTTTTGTCAACCAGATTGTTGTTTCTTTAGACGACATTCCATCATCCCCGAATGGTTTCAGCACACCAGCAAGCTCATCGATTTTTTCCTGCTTAAGTAGTCGCGCACAAACCTCCAAAAGAGACTCTAAAGCTTCAGCTCTTTGTTCAGTGGGATTACCCAGTCGTCTTTGTCCTCCTTACTAGCTAATGCGGCTAGTGACTTGAGCTGTGAAACCTTATCATCCAGTGCTCGAAGAGCGTCTTTCTTAGCCTGTTTGGTGTCATAAACCACGGTTGCTTTCTTTTCTAGCTCGTCTTTGTGTAGAAGTGAACCATCGCTTTCAGTTGACAAGCAGTCAATAGCAACTTCTCTACACTCGCTACCATTTTCAGTTTCAGCAACACAACATCTTGGTGCTGCCTCTGGATCTGGTTTTGCCGACTGTGAATTAGATGAAGTGCTTTCTTCATCGAAGGATAGTGTTTTATCGTTGAATCTTCCATCAGACAATGTCATTCTATTAGATTTTACGGATATACATTCCACTATATCTGCTTCCTCATGGTCCAGTGGACTGCTCAACACCTCAAGCTCTTTTGTCTTGTTATTCTTCGTATCACCCTTGTCAAATCGACTAACATGCTCCGGAGAAACATGCTCTTGTTCCTCGGACCATGTTTTTGCCCTTGAACTTGACGAGCTTGGAGAGTGATCGTAGTTTCTGTTTGTGAGATAGTCTCCTGTTGATCATATCCATTGCAAACAGTTGCCTCACTCATCTCCCCACTTTTAGAATCCTCACTATCTTGATAGATCCTAACCGAGTAGCTTGTTGGATCGACTCTCTTAGTGTCAAGTTTGGCTCGAAACGTGTTATAATTGTCAGATAAGTTTCTTGGTTGAATGTTATCACTTTCGTCAAAGTAAAGGACAGTTCTCTTCTCTTTTAGCTTCAACTGTCTGTCTCTGCTACCTCTCGGACTGATAGATTTTCCAGGTGATGGTCGTGTTTTCTCTTTCGTTCTGCTCGAGGACTTCACAGGAAGAAACGCAGATGAAGGGTTGTGACACAAGAGGAGGTATGGTTGCAAATATTGATGTCTCAACAACTCGGCAGCCTATAAGTAGAGGTAAAAAAATATATCAAGATGAATCTCAATTTAATACTCCCTCCGTTTCATTTTGTTTTTCTGGTTTTGATTTGGCACGAAGTTTAAGAAAGAAAAGAAGACTTTTGAATCTTGTGGTCTTAAAATAAAGGTATGCAAAATGTATCAAAATGTAATTTACGTTTGTCATCTTTAAACATGCCACGTAGAAATTTAGAATTAAGGAGTTGTTGTAAAAGGAAAGAAACATTCGCTTTTAAACGAACTAAAAAGGAAAATAAGACTTAACAGATTGAAACGGAAAGAATAACATTTGAACATATGTAGCTCGCACTCACTGTAGGTTGGTGTTCTGGAGTTTTCCTTAGCATGCTTTTTATTATCCGTTTCCTGCAAGAATTAAATCCGCTTTGTAAACTGACTGATTTGTTATACTTGTGGCGTGCTGAGAAGGAAGATACTTACAAGGTGGAGGAGTATATAATCGGAAGTGGTGAGAACAAACCGCGGTTTATTTTGTTGATAAGTCCAGTTTTGTCCTGTTGGATTTACATTGTTAGTATATCATATAGAAGATATCAGGATAAAGAACTTCTCTTTTTTTTTTTTGCGTAACAAGTATAACTTTTCGAGGTATTGTTTACGAAGTTCAGATAGCTGAAAAATCAACTTACAGAAGTTTTAAACGGGGGTTGATGTGCAGCAATGTCAAACACACAGTATCCTAAAATCACACTAAAGTGTTAGTATTAGGGACATGATGTAAAGAGCTGAAATACATTGCTTCATCAACATTCTTATTTCTTACCAAGCGACCATATATCAGATTTATAGCCATAGGGTATGCCGGCAAGGAGCTCAGGGCACATGTCGTTTGGTGTGCCAGATACTTATTACATGAAATTTGTTCCAAAATTAAGGATTAGCTGTACAACTCGACGTCTTTTTCTCAAATGCATTAAGCTAGGTGCTATGGCGACAGGAGCTTTGTAATATGATGAATATCGCAATATTTTTTTTGTTAAAAAGGAAGATGACCACCACAACATTTTAGTACCTATGACCGAAAATAAAAGCAACTTTTAGGTTTTCTCGGTCTTGGAGGGGGAAGGAATTTCTCTCTTGCTAAATAGATATGCTGAATCGATTGTTAGGTGACAATAGATGGTCGAAACTTGCATATAAGTAAGAGGTTCATTTTGCCGCAATAGAAATTCATACCGAGGAAGCAAGGCCTTCTGCATCTAGCAATTTTCCTAATCCAAAATCACCTGTGACAATCAAGTGAATTTGAAGGATAGTAAAGAAGCAAAGACGACCCAATCAAGCAATTGTTCGGGCATTCTTACCTAACCTGATGTCGTTGTCCTTTGTGATGAATATGTTACATAACTGAATTCAAAATAGTTCACGTTAAAAACGTTTCATGCTAAGAAGGCTTTTCTATTTCGCCGATTATAGCAAGTTTTTACCTTGAGGTCTATATTAAGAACAAGGTTGGAATGCAGATACTCCAAAGCTAACAATAGATGAGGCATCCATTTGCAGAGTTTCTATAATAGCAGGAAAAAAACAACGTAAAAACACGCAATTTTTTAAGCTACCGGGAAGGCACAGAGAAGCTTCATAAGTAATGAAATCGCATTTAACTACCTCTTCCGGGAAAAGTGCTCCTCTAGACTTCCTCATGATCTCCGCCCTGAACACGGGGAAAAAAATTGTCACCGTCCTCAGATTACACCACAAAAGATGTTCTATAATCATCCTATTCATTTCTTTATTTTCAACCTCATTACCCCTTCTATCGTTCTTGGTACGAGGGAGTATTTATGAAATCTGAGATCTTTCATTCTCCAGATACCTGGACGTGCTTACAACACAGGATGAAAACAACCACGATCTTGGCAAAAGGTTGTGCTCTACAAACACAGGTTAGCCATATTTTATGATAAAATATAGCCGGTGACAATGATGAAGAATTTTACTTAAACTATTGTTTTCCCTTCCCTTCTTTAGTGACTCCTTTTGTTCTTTATTCTTATTTTTCCTTATAGGTATACATTTAAAATGTTAGCAAAATCAGGGATAATCACTCACATATTTTCATCTTCGCAATAATCGGCAACGATGCATATACAGCTCCCCTGAAAGAAAAAGAAAGTCAAGATTTTTCTCTGGTGCAACTTATGCAGCAATAATCACCACTACTAAAGGCTACGTTTTGCACTTTCTAATCCAAGCAACCACAAAACTGGATGATAGGATACCTTGTCCACCCAAGCATCTTTGTACTCCAAAAGATATGGATGGCTTAGTTTAGCTATCAAATTCACCTGCAACGGAAAAATAACCATCTATCATCAGATTAGAAGAATATTCCCCAAGCATATCTTACCATCAAGTAGAACTTTTCATATAATAAATTATAAGATGAGTCGAAGATTTTGTATCTAAATGTGCTTGGTTCGAAAGGAAAGATTGGAGCAACTATTTGATGACATAACTTCTTTCACTTGACATTTAAGCGTGTCCATATTCCATACTTCCGATTCATCAAAATGAATATTTGGTAGAGAGATGTATACCTCTTCGCGTCCAGATTATCCACTTCGAGAAAGTAGAGTTATTGATACAGGGAAAATCATAGGTGCGAAGTACTTACTGGTTCTTCTTTTCTATTGTTAAGAGGAAAGAAAACTACTTCACGTGTGACTCCAACGAGAAAGTTCTAAATTTCTACTTCAGTTCAATCCTACTTGTCAGCTCATGTCATTTTTTTTTTGAAAGCTCGTCTTGCGGATGCTTGGTCCTTCGAACTCAAACCTTGAGTTAAGACACTTGGGGCATATATATTATTCTGTTGAAACAATCTTCTCCAAAACCTAAGCTCATCAGATGCAAACCAGCATTCATGCAGATAAGAATGAAGATGTCTAAAGGTTTCCATCGATAGAATTCATAGGATGCTCAATGCATTGGTCAGGACGATCACTCCTTACATAGTCCAGCATGCTAAACACTCTTAGAAGAAAAAAGGTTTGCATGGAAACACACGCTTCAAGTCGTATGATAAAATAGTCAAAATGGTAACAGCAAAGGAAGAATGATGTGGTATGAGAGTGATAATCCAAGATGTTTAGAAGCAGACCAATTGAAATAGAAGAACATCAATAAAAATCAGTTTATCAAATACTTTATGATGGAACACCTCATACAATGTAGCTCACTACCGAAACTATGAGGAGAACTATTCAATTAGACAAGACTAGATTGTTGATTTTAACCACCGGATTATATCATAGATATGAGACTCCCCCAGCATTTCATCGGTGGCTAAAGTTTGCGACAATCAACTTCAGATTCAGCAACTTATAAGAATATGACCTAAATATTATTGGTCTTCAATTAATCATAGAACTAACTACTTTTTCAGGGAACAAATTAAAAGAAGCACTTGAAATGACCTCCTGATGTGCCGTGCGCTTGGACTTTTCTATCTGTTTTGCTAATGGTATCTTCTTCAGAACATACCTTCAAGGAAAAGAAAAACAAGTCCATAAAATTGGATTTCATGAAATTATGATGAGTCAAAATAATCTTTCTTTAATAATTATAGAAGTCAACAACTTGGATATAGAATATACAATAGATTCAGTGCAACTTCACTTCCGTAAGAAATAGGATCATTAACGGTTTATTCTCAAGTACACTGCATTTGGAGTTCCTTAGTTTCTGTTCTTCGGTGAACATTTCTCATGGGAATTTCCAATAATGCAAATTTACCAGGACATTAGACACATCCAAGGAATGTATCAGTCTATCAGATGCCAGATTCAACATTTTTTTTGCAAAAGTGCTTACGAGAAATCTTGCATATATAGTAAAATGTCATTCAATTCCTACATGGAGCAAAGATATCTGAAAATCTGTTTTAGAAATTATCAAATTCAAACCGACACAAATTGCCGAAGTAGGAAAAAATGACTGGAAAAAAAATATGGTATAAGTACTACTAGCTTACTTCTTCTTCTCAGTTCGATGGAGAACAAGAAATGTAGTTCCGACAGTTCTTCTTCTCAACTGTTCTATCACTTCATAATAATCTAACTTGTTATCTGTATCACTCTTCTGAGTCTCCATTATGCCACTAAACAACAAAAATTCAACTTTATAATAAGATTACAGCTACAGATTCAATCATTCTATCAATTGAACAAGTTCTTGAACTCTTCCAACTCAAACCTTTTTTATTTTTTTCTTAAATTTTTAAAAATATTTTAAATTTAAAAGAATGGAGGAAAAAAAAGGACCCTTTTTTAATATTTTTTTAAATTTTAATATTTTTTTAGTTATTTTAATGTAAAATTGGCCAAAAGTTGACCCCCACTCGCACCCCAGGCGAGTGGCTACACTTTCTTTGTCCTAGTCACCATGACCTTGCCTGACAAGGTCAACGGTCAAAGGGTTCAAAATGTTGCTTTTTGATGGGTTCAAGGGTCCAGATGACAAACATGTAAGTAGAAGTGTCCAACTTACAAAACCGACATAGTACAAGGGTCCAGAAGGTCATTTTGCCTATTTTAAAATTTATTTGTCCATTGAAGCAAAATGAGAAAATTTGTAACTTATACTTCATGTGTTTCAATTTTTCTATTCTAATTGATTTGATACGGAGTTTATATTAGAAAGTAAATAAATTATAGTTTTAAATTAAAGATATGTTAAATATACTTCATTAAAAATGTCTTTTAATCTCGTGATCTTAAATATGTCACATGAAAAGTTGTAATTACGAAGTTGCTAAAAAAGAAAAGGATCATTCTTTTTGAAACAAACTAAGAAAAAAAAATAAGTTAAACAAATTGAAATCAGAGGAGCAGTACTTTTTGTATAATTTTTGAATAATGTTATTTTTAATTTTAAAATATTCCCTTGACATAATTCAATTTAGCTTCACACGTTGATCGAATTAACTTCCGAAAATGAAAGTTTCATGTATAATGAAACGGAAGGAGTACATTACAACTTTTGAGATATTTAGTGTTTGACGATAGATTTTAAGTCAGATTTTAAAACATTATTTTCAAATACCTGTTTGACCAAGAGATGGAGCTGCTCTTGAATCGTTTCTTACAGGAGCCATGATATATTGTTGGAAATAATAATTCAAAGTTGGATTAAGAATCCTTAGTTGTTTAGGATTTAATATTTGATTTTTTTTTTAATTCATATTGCATTATGATTAGAATTTGTTTGTCCTAGTTCATATAGGAATACATTTTCTAATCCTAGTTTAATTTGGTTGTTGGTATTATAAACAGGGGTGGTCTATCACATATTTGATGTATGGAGAATAATAGGGTGTTTGGTTAAACTTTTTTTAAGTGACTTATAAGTAAAAAGTAGGTTGCTACCTAAAGTAAAATGCTTAAAAACACTTTTTAACTTTGTCAAACACCTCCAAAAATAAAAATAAAAAAGTGCTTAACAGTCAAAAACACTTAAAAATAAGTCAATCCAAACACCATATAAGGAGCATTATTTGAGTTTATTGAATAAAATATTTTCCTTCAAATTGGTATCAGAGCTTCTAACATTTTGGTAGAGAATCAAAAAGCTTTCATTGTCGACGGATGGCTATAAATCATATATGTTGCTCGTCTGGCCAATGACAAACGACGAGCCAAAGAAAAATGAGAAAGAAGGACAATTGAAAGTTGATTACAAGTGAATAAGAAAAATTGAGTATTGGTGACAAAGTGCATCAACGAGAGAGTTGGAGAGAAGTGTTCCAACACAACCAAGAAAAAAGTATCGGGGTTGGAGAGAAATGCTCCAACAATTGAAAGTTGATCAAAGTGAAATGTTTCGACAGTTGAAGGTTGAATACTGAAATGCTTCAACAATTGAAGATTGGAGAGAAATTTTCCAACATAAATAAAAAATTGAAAATTAAAGAGAAGTGTTTAATGCAACAACAATGACAACTTTGAATTAAGGAAGAATGTTGAAAATAATAAGTCAAAGATGAATTAGAAATCATTGGTTGTTTAGGATTTAATATTTGATATTATTTTAATTCATATTTGATTATGATTAGAATTTATTTGTCGTAATTCATATAGGAATAGATTTTCTAGTCCTAATTTAATTTGATTGTTATATATTATTATAAATAGGAATATTCTATGACATATTTGATGTAAGGAGAATAATAAAGAGTATTATGAATAAAATATTTTCCTTCATATATTAGAGCCACAACCAATCACCATCAAAGGTTGTGGCTCCGTCCTTAATTAGACATTTCTAGTTCGAGTATAAGACTTCTCAATACAAATCTTGATTAATTGGCCCCAATCATTTTTGTCAAATTCAACTTCACATCCATTTAAAGAGGATATGGTTTCAAAGTTTGAAAGTTGGTCCTACTTTTCTAAATCTTCCAAAACTCATAAAATAGTTCTAACATCACATTCTAATTAGTCATCAAAGCATGTAAACCAGTTGATTGAGGCTCTAAAATGTGTGCTAAAAAAATGAACAAGAAACTTTTAAGGAGACACAACATGCAGATAGCATGCAGATAGTTACATAAACATACAGTCTATGTATGATGAGGAATTTCTCCGGCTAATCGAAATCATCAACATAGAGACAACCAAATGCTATTTATAAGACAGTAGGCGTTGAGTGGTGGATTCAATCCCTTGGAGAGCTTCGTTCTTGCACCGCTCAATCTCCCCTTGCGCTACTCTAGCTGCCTTCATTTGGGTACCGAGTTTTTCTACCTCCGCTTGTGCAATCCTACGGGCTGCTCTTTTTTGCTCATCACCTTTCACACACTGCTCTTCTTTAGTAACAACATCTAGATATTTTCCCTCCAATTCTGAAACAGACAACATATCTAGTTTTCTATCAGCAGTGAGTAAATCATATTTGTGCTTGATCAAGTCCTTGACATCGTTGTAGAACGAACCATAATCAGCACCAAACAAATTTAACATGGTGAAAACACTATTGGCGAAATTAACCATGTTATCCAAGCTAGTAGTTGTCCCAGAAGTGAGTTGAGACACCAACTTAGACTTGACTCCATCGGTGACCTCTTTCTTCGATTTTTCATCCATTTGGGAAGAAGATCCACTTGTACAAGTATGTGTTTTTTTTTCTGCTATCAGTCTTGATAATGGAGTTAACTTTAACTTTGTCTCTCTCTGCTCGTCCTCTTTATAACCAGGAATTAGCCAAGGTCTAGCACTGATCGACCCCAATGGTGGCACAGGAGGTGGGGGAACTAGCTTTGGCACATTTTTGCTCATCGAAACTCACACAGCAACAGGAGGTTGGGGAAATCCAGGTGGGGGAACTAGCTTTGGAGCATTTTTGCTCATCGAAACTGGCGCAGGAACAGGATGCGGGGAAACTAGCATTGGATCATTTTTGCTCATCTTAACTCGCACACGAACAGGAGGATGGGGAACTGCTGGAGCTGTTGTTGGCACTGTCACATTAACAACGTCAATGATTCAGTTTAAGGTACTAAAAGAAAAACAATGGAACAGGTGTGAATCAGATTAACCAAAGTAAATAACTTTTTGAGGATACGAGCAATATAGTTTTAACATAGCCTATACAAGAATTTACTAAGAAAATGTAGTTTATAAAATTTTGAATGCAGAAACACATGATAGTAATTTAGTAGAACACAAATGCCAAGAAACTACTATAATCTTGTAACAACTTCGGCTTTTTGATGTTTCACCGATGATATTGTGCTACGCTGCCCAAAATGCTAAATTCCAATTCATATAATTGGCAAATGTAAAATTTATACATACTGTAGACGTGTTAAACAGCTAACAGACTCAGATTGTTGAAGATAACTCGAGCTCAATAAATAAATAAGATCTAAGAGTAATGGTTTCTGTTTCCTTCTAAGAAAAAGTAAAACTTAAATATAGTAAAAAAATCAGGGCCAAAACCCTAACATATTGGCCTCTACGAAGTATTAAGTATAGTACGAAAAAATCATATTTTGTATGAACAATCATTCATGAGTCTATTAGGGTTGTCCTATGAATTCAGTCATGTAGATTTAAGTTGAAGTCATGAACTCCTGTAAATTATTCGTCTATGCACATAATTGTTCGATTTCATGAGTTTCATGATTTTTTATGAAAGTATGATTTATGTAAAATATTTTTTTTCTTTTTAAGAGAATTTTAATGATGTCTTATAAAAGTTTATTTATTAAAATAAAATAAAAAATAAAAAGTCCATATGACTTGAGTGAGTCCCCCATGCAAATGGGAAAAGGGTGTGCTAATCTCTCATGATCTCTACAAGATATAATAGGTTTGATAAACTATTTTAAGTAGAGGTATTGCTATCTATTTTATATTATAGGGGATAGTGGGAAATTGTGGAGCATTATAAGACTTGTTAGTTTATGAATAAAATATCATGCTTCATGTCAAATAAATTAAAATTAAAAAAATAAAACACATAAACTAACAACAAATGAATCATCACATCAAACATTAATGTATACGCACAGACTAAAGGGATTTATTTTTGTCTAACTAGTCATGACTTGCCAGAGACATACCAGGGTTCATGTACAGTATCGATGTGGTACCTAATTCATAATAATAATATTATACAGATGTGGTACCCGATCCATCAAATAATATCATACCAGCTTTGATACTCAATCCATAATAACAATATCAACTTATTTTTTCACTTTTACTGCCTCTCGGGATAATATCACAAGGTGCACCCAATTTTACAAATACTCTTCACAATTATATCTCAATTGAAACTGATAACAGCAATTATGCCTCAACTCCAAGCAAATTGAAATTGATTATATGATTCTGCACTAATTATGTTCTTCATAAACACAAAAAACAATGTGAATAAAACATATTCAACAATTATTATTCTGTAAGTATAAACATGTCATGACCCAATCTAGTACACTTTGCCTATCCCTCTTCTATATTGGATAGCTAGTTCCACTATCTTGGTACAAAATAATTTTTGGGACTGATTAATACTCATAATCAAACGTCTAATCAAATTATTCCAAATTTTAAGGCAAGAAAGTAATCCTTTATTCTACCAATCAAACAACCCTAAATATGTGTAAAAGTTCAATTAAACAATGAATTAATATACTTGAGGTCATTGTACTAGAATCCTGAATCCGCCCTAGATCTACTTTAATACTAAGCCCCACAAACAAATCTTAGAACTAAAACACTGATCATGTAGTAGATATAAAATCATTAAGCAAAAGTAAGAAGGTTAGCTAGCTACCATTTGATCGCTATTTCAAAAAGCGATCACGACCACGTCGTAAATCTTGGTAATCTGATTTTGGAGAAAGGTGTGAATTGGTGAGACCAAAGAAATTCTAGAAAGCACTTTTTCTTAAACCGCGTCTCTTACCAAGAGAAGTCCATTCACTAACTTTGAATAGTGGAATCTCGACCAAAGATCTTGAAAATCTAGGTGGAGATGTCATTTCATTTTTTTCTAATGACATTCTTACTTACTTCTGCTTAAAAAAGAAAGGTTGTAAAACCTGCTTTCAAAGGCATATTCTTTATCGGCGGAAAGAAAGATGACCGAAATAGAATCATGTTCCAAGAACAAAAATAAATTTAGGTTAGTGAAATCCATAAAAAATCAAACTAATCAACTCGAAATCTACCTCTGTTGAAGAGTTCTCCAATTCTATTATTTGCTCCTTCCTTCTTTCTTATGTTTGTTTTATTAGAAATAGTGATCTCCACCCTTTTTATCAATTTGTGTGTGGGAGAAAGATTCTAGAATATTACGACTTAATTAAATTTGAGATTTTAATAAACTAATTACTCCTCAAATTCAATAATTTTGATCATGTTGTTATAAGGTAGGTATATAAAATCTAAAAACAAAGTCATCAAAGTTACTAAATATCGAACACGACATTTTTTTCAAATGGATTAGAAAGAAAAATAAAATTAATAAATTAAAACGAACGAATCACGATGTTCTTGATGATAACAATTACTATATATATATATATACCGCACGTGTAACGTTTAATTATTTAAAATTAAATAACTTTATCTATTGTGAAAATTTTTAATGAAGTGTAAAAGCTTTAAATCACTTTGCAAAGATTGATCAGTCATATTATATTATTAAAAACAAACAATTCAACAACAACAACAACATAATTAAGATCTAATTACAAAAATAGAAAAAGATGAAGAAGAATATTCAAATATGTTCTTTCATTAAATTTTTACACTATCAATAAAAAAAAATAACGAAAAGAAATCAGCTCACCTTATGATTATGGTGCTTATAGGTTATTTTATACATGTGGTTAAAAAGAAAATTTTTTATGGACGAAAAAATAAGTGAGAACCATTGAAAGCTCTAAATAGAAAGCAAAGAAGGAAAGAGCGTTAAAAGAAAGATGATTGAAACGAATGATTTCTGCCGGAACAAACAAAAAAATCAAACTAAATAACTTGAATTCTGCCTCTGATAAAGAATTCTCCTATTTTATTATTTGCTCCTGTCTTCCCTCTTTCCTATGTTTGTCCGATTGAAGTTTTTAGAGATATCCGCCATTTTTTTTGATTTGTGAGAACAGTTAAGTGTCATTGGAGAAAGACGTACTCTAGAATATTATGAATTAAATTTGACAATCACTCCTCGAATTTAATAATCTTGACCATGTTATTATAAGTATATGAAATAAAAAACAAAGTCATGAAAGTTATTAAACATCGAACACGATGTTCTTTTCAAATAAATTAAAAAGACAAAATAAAACTCATAAATTAAAATGAATGAATCACGATATCACGTGATATAAATTAGGACAAAATGTTAATAGGTAGCAATATTTTTTTTCAATTAACGTGATATACACGTGCAAAGCACGTACACCAAACTAGTTAACTTAAAAAGAATGAAATGCCGAGAAGGAACTTGATACGCGTGAGAGAACCACATTTCAAAAACTAACTATTAAGATATAATATTTTTGGTGAGCTAATCTCGCATGATATCTACAAGATATAATATTTTTGGTGCACCATTTTAAATAGAGGTGTGCTAGATATTTTATATTGTGAGGAATAGTGGAAAATTGTGGAGCCATTTATAAGGCTTGTTAGTTTATGAATAAAATATATTTCGATTCATGGTCAAACAAATTAAGATAAAAATAAAACACGTAAATTAACAACAAATGAATCACAATGACGTTGATGATAACAACTATACCTCAATTCCAAGTAGCTTTAAGAGAAAGATGGTCGAACCAGATGATTTTTTGCCGGAATGAATATGGATTTAGGTTATTGAAATTCAACAAAAAAAGAAATCAAACTAACCAACTCGAAATCTGCCTCTGATGAAGAGTTCTAGTAGTTTTTATTATTTGCTCTTGTCTTTCCTCTTTCTTATGTTTGTCCAATTAGAAGTTATTAGTGATCTTCGTCCTTTTCTTCGATTTGCGAGAATATTTTAATAAAGTAGCTAATAGTGGAAAAAAGACTCTATTATGATTAAGTTTGAGATTTTAATAAACTCTATTACTCTATTAGGAGGGAGTACTATGATTATATATATATATATATATATATATATATATATATATATATATATGAATCCCATTAACCATACCAATGTGAGAAATATATTTCAACAACTAACATTTATTAATTGGCAAAAGATTAGGCAGTGCTTTAAAGGCGCGGACACGAGACAAACCATTTTACGATATGTCATTAAATGTAAGTCTTGTGAATCTTTAACTTTTTATATTTTATACATTAATATAATAAAAAAATTAAATTAAAATTCAACAAAGTACAAAATAAGTGCAACTGTACGTAGAACTACTTCTTATTAAAACATCAATTGACTAAAAAATAATTAAAGATACTCACCTCAAAAAGAAACTAATTAGACTATTTCAAAGAATTGAGAAGAAATTTATAAATTAACTTGAAAAGGATGAAATGCAAAGAAGGAACCTAATACGGCGTTGAAGAACCACGCTCGAAAAATTAGCTATTAAGATGAGAGAGTTTAACAGTGTGCTAAATCTCTCATGATCTCTACAAGATATAATAGGTTTGGTGCACTATTTCAAATAGAGGTGTTGCTAGCTATTTTATATTTGTGAGGAATATAATAGTGGGAAATTGTGGAGCCATTTATAAGGCTTATTATTTTATGAATAAAGCATTTTGATTCATGTTCAAACAAATTAAAATAAAAATAAAACACATAATTAACAACAAATGAACCATAATAATAATAATAATAATAATAATAATAAATATGGCTCAATTCCAAGCAAATTAAAATCGATTACATGAATTCGTGCTAATTATATTCTTCATAAAAATAAAGAATAATGTGAGTAAAACATATTCTGATAATTATAATTCTGTAATGTCACGATCCAAATGGCCATAAGTGGCACTCACACTAACTTTCTGTGGGAGAACCATCTAAACCGAATCATTATCCAATCACTTAGTCACTATTAAGATGATATTATTATATAATCAACATAATAACCATAATCCAAGACTAATCGTTTATTAATACGGAAGTCAAACAAACTACTTACAAAAATTTTCAAGACCCGAAAGTCATCGTACAAGAACTACTAACAAAAATCATATCTAAAGAGATATCCAAAAATAAAGTAAATAAAGAATGTTTCATTACCCGAAAGATGGACAAGAACAAATAAGATGACCCATGACAGCCAGGAGATAGAGTGCTCACTCGTGGATCAAGATCAGCTATCAAACTCTAGAGGTGAGGTCATGTTTGATCCTCTAGAACAATTTCTGAACTCAACAAAAGAAGAGTACAGGATAGTATCAGTACAAACCACTATGTACTGGTAGATATTATAGGCCAACTCAACTTCATAACATGTACACAACATAAATCAAATAACAAGTAGACAGACATCATCACATAACAAATTCTCTATGAATCAACAATACAACAATAGCAGGTCAAATAGTGCTCACAGAAAGCCACATAACCATTAAGAGTATCAACTATACTGTAAACATCCACAAAATCAACACAAATATGTACACACATGCGATGAGACTTATTTTTTCCCAAATAGTCATGACCTGCAGGGAACAATCTGTGTTCATGTACCGTACCGGCGTTATACCCAATCCAACATAAATATAAACGTACCGGCGTGGTACCCGATCCAACATAAATATAAACGTACCGACGTGGTACCCGATCCAACATAAATATAAACGTACCGGCGTGGTACCCGATCCAACATAAACATATTTGTACCGGCGTGGTACCCGATCCAACATAAATATAAACGTACTAGCGTGGTACACGATCCAACATAAACATAAACAAGTATTATCAATATCAATTTACACAACCTCACAGCATACAACACAATGTACCAAGTTTACAAGTACACTTAAGGTCATAAGACAATTCCATCAAGTAATTTTCAATAATCATTTATACACGTATCAACAGTCCAAACATCAACAATTTCAAGTATATCCGAATACCAATCAATAAGTATCTAATTTAGGAGAATAAACACAATTAAGTCGAGTCTAAACTCCAATTAAACCGTAACCTACCTCAACCAAAGAAACTGAATGCAAGCTACTTTGCAAGGGTCTTTTCCTTCCGTAAATTGTTCGAATGTTTCAAATCTGTTCAAATATATAATTCGCATAAGAATACAAATCTAATGACCTATCTTTTAAATTTCCACTCTAAAAATTGTAGGCCTAAAACCTAAATTGTTATCAAAATCATAGTTGTAGAATGATAAGAAAATAAATACACGAATATGTCAAATTTTCTAAGCAAACAATGATACAGTGAGTTGAACCATTAAATTTCGCCCATTTTGATAATGATTACCTTATTATTGTCCTACTTTACAACTAATGATTACTGGTAATCATTACAAAATAATTTATTTATATTATATTATGTTAATTCTACTTAAATTCTCAAAGAAAACATCCTCTGATTATATATTCTTTTACCACCGGGTGGCGCTGACACCCAATCATTACTCTCTATATACAAAAATCTCAAGCGTAAGGCAGTGCAATGTTCTAACCTGTAGCAGTCGAGTCAGACTCAATCGCATCTACCGTGCACTCTTTCTTTTCGTCTGTGCCTCCACTTTTTTTTCTGTCTATTCAAATAAATTATCTATAACAACTAATCTGATAATATATTACCCTAATCTCATACGTGATAAAAAATAAGATAGTGGTGGATATGACCCACAACTAATTTAAGTAATAATATTTGTATTAACCACCAACTAGATTAATTATTTAAAATATTCAAAACTTTAATAAATTCTCAAAATTTATTCGGAACAACATATAAAAATATTAAATATGTACATTGACTAAAAAGTAAATTCCGAACCTATTAAAAATACTACGACACTAACCCGAGGTCATCGCGGTCAAAGATTGATCATGTTTGGGTTTAACTTTATTAAAACTCAATAATTCAACTAATGACTCAATAACTTTTGAACACCTCAAAAATCGGTACTATCTACCTCTGTAAGTCATAAACCATGTATAGAAACTATGGGGAGAGAAAAATGCAAAAGACCAGTAAAATTCATGAAATGACTAAGAGGGTCGTTACATGTAACTATAAACATGTCTTGACTCAATCTAGGAACTTGACATGCTCTTTGCTTATCCACCTTCTATATATGATTGTTAATTCTAGCATTTTAGTATATAATGATTTTTGGGATTGATTAATACTCATAACCAAACGAATAATAAAATTATCTCGAATTTTAAGACAAGAAGGTAATCCCTCATTCCATCAATCAAACAACCCTAATTATGTGTAGAAGTTAAATTTAAAAAATGAATTAATATACTTGAGGTCATTGTACTAGAATCCTGAATTCGCCGATCATGTAACAGATATAAAATTATCAAACAAAAGTAAGAAGGCTAGCTAGATACCATCTTATCTCTATTTCAAAGGACGACCACGACAATGTCGTAAACCTTGGCTATCTGATTTTAGAGAAAGACGTGAATTGGTGAGACCAAAAAAATTCTGGGAAACCCTATTTCTTAAACTGCATTTTTTATCAAGAGAAGTCCATTCAGTAACTTTGAATAGTGAAACCTCGTCCAAAGATCTTAAAATCTAGGTGGAGATCGTATTTCATTTTTTTCTAATGAGATTCTTACTTCCTTCTGCTTAAAAAAGAAATTTTTTATGGATGAAAAAGTGAGTGAGAATTAGTGAAAGCTTTTAATAGAAAGCAAAGAAGGAAAAAGCTTTAAGAGAAAGATGGCCGAAACAGATGATTTTTTGTCGGAACAAATATGTATTTAGGTTGTTGAAACCCAAAAAAAGAAATCAAACTAACCAATTCGAAATCAGTCTTTGATGAAGAGTTCTCCTATTCTATTATTTGTTTTTGTCTGCCCTCTTTCTTATATTATTCTAATTAGAAGCTATTAGTGATCTCCACTCTTTTCATCGATTTGGATGTGGGAGAAAGATTCTAGAATATTACGACTTAAATTTGAGATTTTAATAAACTAATTATTCCTCGAGTTCGATAATTTTGACCATGTTATTACAAGGTAGGTATATAAAATCAAAAAACAAAGTCATCAAAGTTACTAAATAACGGACACGACATCTTTTTCAAATAAATTAGATAGAAAAATAAAATTCATAAATTAAAACGAATGAATCAAGACGATCTTGATGATAACAATTACTATACATCAATCAAAACCAAGACAAAGATCCCACTAATCATACCAATCCAAAACAATATATATATATATATATATATATATATATATATATACACACACACATACACACACCCCGCACGTGCCTCGTACGTGTAACATTTAATTATTTAAAATTAAATAATTTTGTCTATTGTAGAGATTTTTAATGACGTGTAAAAATTTCAAATCACTTTTCAAAGATTAATCAGTCATATTATATTATTAAAAAAAACAATTCAACAACAACAACTGAATTAAAATCTAATTACAAGAATATTATGGAAAGATGAAGAAGAATATTCAAATTTGTTCGTTAATTATTTTCTACACTATCAATCAGTAAAAAAAAATAATGAAAAGAAATCAACTTACCTTATGATTATGGCGCTTATCGGTTATTTTATACATGTGATTTTTTATTTTAAGTAGGACATTATTTACTTCCTTGATTTGCAATAGATTAAGCTAAGTTGAAAACAATAAGCATACCTAATGTATGTGCAATTTTAATTTTACTATTTAGAATTTTAATATTATTAGAATTTTTCCTTACATAAATCTTACTTAAATTAAATATGTCAATATATATTATTCTCCTAATATTAAAAGTAGATAAATCAAATTTAGTTGATTTAGAATTCTTAAATTAATGAAAAAAATATTAGTTGTCATTAATTCTGATGAATTTTAATAAGGAAAGGGTTTACCATAAATATATTTAATTAATTTTTCAACTATTAAATATTAGGAAAAACTAGTGAAAAGACGATTTTATCTAAAGCATAAACTTTTAATGAATGACAAAAAGTTCAAACAATATTTTTAAGATCTTTTACACTTAGATAAATTATATATATATATTCAACAACTATGATTTATTAATTGGCAAAAGATTAGACAGTGCTTTAAAGGCGCGAACACGGGACAAAGCATTTTACGATATGACATTGGATGTATGTCTAGTGAATTTTTTATTTTTAATATTTCATATATTAATATAATAAAAAATAAAATTACATAAAAAAATTTAAGAAAGTACAAAATAAGTGCAACTGTACGTTCAACTGCTTCATATTAAAACTAGGGGTGTACATCGGTCGGTTCGTTTTACGTATTATTGGTTCGGTTTATCGGTTTTCGGTTTTTAAATATGTAAAACCGATAACCAACCAATAAGATATTTTCTTATCGGTTTCGGTTTAGCGGTTTTTGGTCCTTAACGGTTCTATTTTCGGTTTAACCAATAAGAAAATACTTGTAAAATAGAAATAGTAACAACTAACATAAAAAAATGAAATCTTAATTACCGCCAAAACCTACGCAAAGCATTTTAGTTTACAAGAATCTTCAAACTTGAACTGAATGTTAGTTAGGAAAAAAATTGAATCCTAATTGTAGGAAGCTATAAATGCTTCAAGCTTTTTATTACGATAATAGCCGAACTTTATATTGTACCTTTGTTGCCCTGAATAGGTTAATACTTTGTGAGTCATTGAATTATGAATTAGTAGTGCATATAATCTATATACATACACATATCTATATCTATATGTTTCTTTCTCTCTCTCTCTTTATAGAGATATATTTAAATATATAACATAAATAGAGATAAAACAATAACTTAGTGTATCCTTATTGGGTTATCGGTTAAACCGATAATCCAATAAGCTAAAACCGATACCGAACCATTTACCCAATAAATTTTTTTATAAAACCAATAAAAAATCATTAACCCGATAACCCAATACCAATAACCCAATAACATTTTTATCGGTTCGGTTTATCGGTCGGTTCGATTTTTGCACAGCCCTAATTAAAACGTTAATCAAAACATCAAGCGACTAGAAAACAACTAAAACTGCTCATCTAAAAAAAAAAACTAATTAGACTTTTTCAAAGAATTGAGTAGAAATTAATAAATTAACTTGAAAAAAGTAAAATGCGGAGAAGGAACTTAATACGGCGTGAAAAAATAACACCCCAAAAACTAGCTAATAAGGTATGAGAGCCCAAAGTGAAATTAAGGGTGTGCTAATCTCTCATTATCTCTACAAGATATAATAAGTTTGGTACACTATTTTAAATAGAGGTGTTGCTAGCTATTTTATATTGTGAGGAATAGTGGAAATTGAGGAGCCATTTATACAACTTGTTGGTTTATGAATAAAATATTTTGATTCACGTTCAAATAAATTAAAATTAAAATTAAACATATAATTAACAACAAATGAATAACAATGATGTTGATGATAACAACTATGCCTCAATTTCATGCAAATTGAAATCGATTACATGAATCCGTGCTAATTTTATTCTTCATAAAAACAAAAAACAGTGTGAGTAAAATATATTCGACAATTATAATTCTGTAATTATAAATATGTCATGACCCAATTTAGGAATGTGACAGGCACTTTGCTTATCCATCTTCTATATAGGATATTCCACCATTTTAGTATATAATAATTTTTGGGACTGATTAATACTCATAATCAAACGTATAATAAAATTATTTTAAATTTTAAGGCAGGACAATTAACCCTTATTCCACCAATCAAACAATCTTAATTATGCATAAAAGCTAAATTAAAAAATGAATTAATACACTTGAGATCATTGTACTAAAATTTTGAATCCGCCTTGATAAAATCATTAAGCAAAAGTAAGAAGGCTAACTAGATACCATTAGATCTCTGTTTCAAATGACAATCACGGCTATGTTGTAAATGTTGATTGATAAATTTTGGAGAAAGACGTGAATTGGTGAGATCAAAGAAATTCTGTGAAGCCCTTTTTCTTAAACTGTATCTCTTACCAAGAGAAGTCCATTCACTAACTTTGAATAGTGAAATCTCGACCAAAGATCTTGAAAATCTAGGTGAAGATGGTAGT
The DNA here is from genome assembly GCA_030864215.1 of Capsicum pubescens. Lineage (NCBI taxonomy): Eukaryota > Viridiplantae > Streptophyta > Magnoliopsida > Solanales > Solanaceae > Capsicum > Capsicum pubescens. Next base: position 355,240,937 of record CM061538.1, on the reverse strand, counting down.
TCATTTTTTTCTATTGACATTCTTACTCCCTTCTGCTTAAAATAAGAAATTTTTTATGGACAAAAAAATGAGTGAGAACTAGTGAAAGCTCTAAATAGAAAGCAAAGAAGGAAAAAGCTTTAAGAGAAAGATGGTTGAAACAGATGATTTCTTGTCAGAACAAACATGAATTTAGGTTGTTGAAACTCAAAAAATCAAACTAAGCAATTCGAAATCTGCCTCTGATGAAGAGTTCTCCTATTCTATTATTTGCTCCTGCCTACCCTCTTTCTTATGTTTGTCTGATTAGAAGTTATTAGTGATCTTCACCCTTTTCATCGATTTGGATGTGGGAGGAAGATTCTAAAATATTACGACTTAAATTTGAGATTTTAATAAACTAGTTATTCCTCAAATTCGATAATTTTGACCATGTTGTTATAAGGTAGGTATATAAAATCAAAAAACAAAGTCATCAAAGTTACTAAACATCGAACACCATATTTTTTTCAAATGAATTAGAAAGAAAAATAAAATTCATAAATTAAAACGAATGAATCGCGATGATCTTGATGATAACAATCAAGTAGTATATATATATATATATATATATATATATAGCACATGTCTCGAACGTGTAATATTTAATTATTTAAAATTAAATGATTTTGTCTATTGTGGAAATTTTTAATAAAGTGTAAAAATTTCAAATCTGTAACGACCCTTCCGGTCGTTTGTGAAATTTTCTCATTGTCCCTATTTTAGCTCTCCCAGTAGCTGGTGTACATGAATTATAACTCACAGAATGAGTAGTACCAATTCTTGAGATGCCGAAAGTAAATTAAGCCATTAGTCAAAATATTGAGTTTTAATAAAGTTAAGCCCGATAATGGTCAAACTTTAATCGAGACGACCTCGAATTAGTGTCGTAATATTTTCAATAGGTTCGGAATGTACTTTTTAGTCAACATAGATATTTGATTTATGTCTATGGAGTTTCGAAATAAATTTTGAGAATTTATTAAAAAATTTGGATATTTTAGGTAATTAGTTTAATTAGTGGTTTAGTGGGTCAAAATCACAATCTTTTTACCATCAAATATTACGTGATTTTTAGTTAATAGGGTTTAACCCTTTTGAACACTAAGCAAAAACTGAAAAAGGGGGGGGGGGGGATAGAATAGAAACTGCTTAGACATGGAAGAACGCATTACTAAAGGCACTTGCTGTGATACACCATCAGTTTTTTCCGGTACTTCCTAACCAGTTCAGGTGACTTATATTTTTGATAGTTTTATTAATTATAGTGGTTGTTCTTTATTTAGATTTTGGCTTAGAAGTTGATATAAAATAGTACAATTATTATCCTGCTTAGTTTGATTAGTTTGTTGTTGTTGCCTTTTATGTTTACTTAGATTCATGCTTTGATGGTTGTGGAGATGTTATGTTTATCAACCATCTCTTAGCGTTGTATAACGTTCACTTTGATAATAAAATGATTTTATTTACCAAAAAAATATAGTGGTAATGATTACAAGTGTAATCATTGATTTCATATATAATAATAATAATAGAACATGGTATCATTAAAAATAGTGAAAGTTAATAGCCATTTTTTATGGTTTCATTGGAAATCGTGCACTGCTTGATTCCTCATGCACCGTGTCATGATTTTAATTGAAATTGATATATTGTCTCATAGTTTCTAATAAGCAGTTTCACGATTTTCATAGAATCTCAAGAATCAATATATTTATTTTCTGGTTGTTCTGCAGTCATGATTTAAAAAAGAATGATCTTTCTCCCTTTTTAGAGACTCTTAATTTCTAATTTTCAACGTGACATGTTTAACACCACAAGATTAAAAAAAAATTCTGGTACTTTTGACATATCTTTAATATAAGATCATAGATTCAAAGGTCTTGTTTATTTTCTTAAACTCCTTGTCAAATCAAAATAGGTCAGTCGATTTGAAATGGAGGGAGTATTAATTTTTTTTTTTTAAAAACGAGTTTGTAGAAATTCTAACGAAAACTTTAATTTTATTTCATGTCCAGAAAATACTTCAACTTCAAATGCTCTTTTATAATTGGATGTTAAAATATTTTTTTTGACAAATATCAGTCAAATCATGTCCAATCAACTACTTAGTTTGATGACAGATATATAGAAGATTATGAAATACTACAATCTTAAATTTGGGATTTTTAAATATAACTAAATCATACCTCTAATCTCATAATATTAATCATCTAATTTAAAAGGGTAAATATATAAAATGAAAAAACAAAGTCATGCAAATTTTACTAAATATTGAATATGACATTCGTTTCCCTGGAAGAATAATTCAAAGTTGAAGTAGGAAGTCAAATTTATTTAGAATTTGGTATTTGTTTAATATTATGTCTAAATAATATAGAACAAACTTTCTAGTCTTAGCTAAATTAGATTTTGCACTATCATAAATAGTGGAAAATTGTGGAGAATTGTTATAACACCTCAAACTTTTGGATTAAGATTTGAACCGTTCCATGTATGAAACTTATTCAAACCTGGTTAGTTTGATTGTGGCTAGGTGTAAATATCAATTCTTAAGAGTGGACAAGTGTACTAGATGTAATTTAAAGTCATAAGGCAACTCTAGCACAAAGTTGAATTGAACGCTTCTCTACTAACTAAGTTTTCGTTTGAGCTCATGTAAAGGTCAATTTAAATGAGAATATCTCCTAGAATATGAAAATTACGTGGTCCATTGCCTATCAAATTAAAGCACCATGAATTTTTCATGCATGCATATTGTGTTGGGTTCGAAATCGAGAGGGCGTCATGTGGAAGATATTAGTTGCAAACCATAAAGACAATAACTCAGATGCCAAAGAAAAACATACTAAAAACATAATATTATTATGTGATTTGGCTTATTGGCCTACATATAAAACCTAATATTAAAAATAATATTAAACAGCATAAAACTAATGAGAGAGAAAATCTCCCCCTAAACGAAACTCTTAAAAGACTACATTGTGGATGTTATTGTGTTATGATATGAGAAGGGAGTCTTCTATTTATAGATGTCCAAAACCTTTCAAGAAAGAGGTTAGCCAAATATGGAAAAAAATTATATTTTTTCTTTTAGAAAAGTAAAAGTAATTATGGTAACTTTTATTTTCCTTCTAAGAAAAAGTAAAACTTAAATATAGTAAAAAAATCAGGGCAAAACCCCTAACATATTGGCCTCCACGAATTATTAAGTATAGTACGAAAAAAATCATATTTTGTATGAACGATCATTCATGAGTCTATTAGGGTTGTCCTATGAATTCAGTCATGTAGATTTAGTTTGAAGTCATGAACTCCTGTAAATTATTCATCTATGCTCATATTGGAGTTTCATGATTTTTTATGAAAAGTATGATTTATGTAAAATATTTCATTTCTTTCTAAGAGAATTTTAATGATGTCTTATAAAAGTTTGTTTATTAAATTAAAATAAAAAATAAAAAAATAAAAAGTCCATATGATTTGAGTGAAGCCCCCATGCAAATGGAAAAAGGGTGTGCTAATCTCTCGTGATTTCTACAAGATATAATAGGTTTGATAAACTATTTTAAGTAGAGGTATTGCTATCTATTTTATATTATGGCGGATAGTGGGAAATTGTGGAGCATTATAAGACTTGTTAGTTTATGAATAAAATATCATGCTTCATGTCAAATAAATTAAAATTAAAAAAATAAACACATATCAAACATTAATGTATACGCACAGACTAAAGAGGTTTATTTTTGTCCAACTAGTCATGACTTGTCGGAGACATATTAGGGTTCATGTATAGTATCGATGTGGTACCTGATTCATAATAGTAATATTATACAAATGTGGTACCCGATCCATCAAATAATATCATACCAGCTTTGGCACTCAATCCTTAATAACAATATCAACTTATTTTTCCACTTTTACTATCTCTCGGGATAATATCACAAGGTGCACCCAATTTTACAAGTACACTTCACAATCATATCTCAATTCAAACTGATAACAACAATTATGCCTCAACTCCAAGCAAATTGAAATTGATTATATGATTCTGCACTAATTATATTCTTCATTAACACAAAGATCATTGTGAATAAAACATATTCAACAATTATTATTTTGTAAGTATAAACATGTCATGACCCAATCTAGTACACTTTGCTTATCCCTCTTATATATTGGATAGCTAGTTCCACTATCTTAGTACAAAATAATTTTTGGGATTGATTAATACTCATAACCAAACGTCTAATCAAATTATCCCAAATTTTAAGGCAAGAAAGTAATCCTTTATTCTACCTATCAAACAACCCTAAATATATGTAAAAGTTCAATTAAAAAATGAATTAATATACTTGAGGTCATTGTACTAGAATCCTGAATCCGCCTTAGATCTACTTTAATACTAAGCCCCACAAACAAATCTTAGAACTAAAACACTGATCATGTAGCAGATATAAAATCATTAAGAAAAAGTAAGAAGGTTAGCTAGCTACCATTTGATCGTTGTTTCAAAGAGCGATCACGACCACGTCGTAAATCTTGGTAATCTGATTTTGGAGAAAGGTGTGAATTGGTGAGACCAAAGAAATTCTAGGAAGCCCTTTTTCTTAAACCGCGTCTCTTATCAAGAGAAGTCCATTCACTAACTTTGAATAGTGGAATCTCGACCAAAGATCTTGAAAATCTAGGTGGAGATGTCATTTCATTTTTTTCTAATGACATTCTTAGTTACTTCTGCTTAAAAAAGAAAGGTTGTAAAATCAGCTTTCAAAGGCATATTCTTTATGGGCGGAAGAAATGAGTAAGAATAGTGAAAGATTTCAAAGGCATATTCTTTATCGGCAGAAAGAAAGATGACCGAAACAGAATCATGTTCCAAGAACAAAAATAAATTTAGGTTAGTGAAATCCATAATAAATCAAACTAATCAACTCGAAATCTGCCTCTGTTGAAGAGTTCTCCAATTCTATTATTTGCTCCTTCCTTCTTTCTTATGTTTGTTTTATTAGCAATAGTGATCTCCGCCCTTTTTATCAATTTGGGTGTGGAGAAATATTCTAGAATATTACGACTTAATTAAATTTGAGATTTTAATAAACTAATTACTCCTCAAATTCGATAATTTTGATCATGTTGTTATAAGGTAGGTATATAAAATCTAAAAACAAAGTCATCAAAGTTACTAAATATCAAACTCGATATTTTTTTTCAAATGGATTAGAAAGAAAAATAAAATCAATAAATTAAAACGAATGAATCACGATGATCTTGATGATAACAATTACTATATATATATATATATATATATATATATACCGCACGTGTCTCGCACGTGTAACATTTATTTATTTAAAATTAAATAACTTTGTCTGTTGTGGAGATTTTTAATGAAGTGTAAAAAATTTAAATCACTTTGCAAAGATTGATCAGTCATATTATATTATTAAAAAAAAAAATTCAACAACAACAACAACAACAACAGAATTAAGATCTAATTACAAAAATAGAAAAAGATGAAGAAGAATATTCAAATTTGTTCTTTAATTAAATTTTTACACTATCAATAAAAAAAAATAACGAAAAGAAATCAGCTCACCTTATGATTATGGTGCTTATAGGTTATTTTATACATGTGGTTAAAAAGAAAATTTTTTATGGACGAAAAAATAAGTGAGAACCATTGAAAGCTCTAAATAGAAAGCAAAGAAGGAAAGAGCTTTAAAAGAAAGATGATTGAAACGAATGATTTATGCCGGAACAAACATGAATTTAGGTGGCGAAAACCCATAAAAAAAATCAAACTAAATAACTTGAATTCTGCCTCTGATGAAGAATTCTCCTATTCTATTATTTACTCCTGTCTTCCCTCTTTCCTATGTTTGTCCGATTGAAGTTTTTAGAGATCTTCGCCATTTTCCTCGATTTGTGAGAACAGTTAAGTGTCATCGGAGAAAGACACACTCTAGAATATTATGATTTAAATTTGACAATTACTCCTCGAATTTAATAATCTTGACCATGTTGTTATAAGTATATGAAATAAAAAACAAAGTCATGAAAGTTATTAAACATCGAACACGATGTTCTTTTCAAATAAATTAAAAAGACAAAATAAAACTCATAAATTAAAATGAATGAATCACGATGCCACGTGATATAAATTAGGATAAAATGTTAGTAGGTAGCAATATATTTTTTTTATCGATTAACGTGATATACACGTGCAAAGCACGTACATCAAACTAGTTAGCTTAAAAAAAATGAAATGCCGAGAAGAAATTTGATACGCGTGAAAGAACCACACTTCAAAAACTAACTATTAAGATATAATATTTTTGGTGAGCTAATCTCGCATGATATCTACAAGATATAATATTTTTGGTGCACCATTTTAAATAGAGGTGTGCTAGCTATTCTATATTGTGAGGAATAGTGGGAAATTGTGGAGCAATTTGTAAGGCTTGTTAGTTTATGAATAAAATATATTTCGATTCATGTTCAAACAAATTAAAATAAAAATAAAAAGCGTAAATTAACAACAAATGAATCACAATGACGTTGATGATAACAACTATACCTCAATTCCAAGTAGCTTTAAGAGAAAGATGGTCGAACCAGATGATTTTTTGCCGGAATGAACATGGATTTAGGTTATTGAAATTCAACAAAAAAAAATCAAACTAACCAACTCGAAATCTGCCTCTGTTGAAGAGTTCTCGTATTTTATTATTTGCTCTTGTCTTTCCTCTTTCTTATGTTTGTCCAATTAGAAGTTATTAGTGATCTTCGTCCTTTTCTTCGATTTGCGAGAATATTTTAATAAAGTAGCTAATAGTGGAAAAAAGACTCTATTATGACTAAATTTGAGATTTTAATAAACTAATTCAGTTGCTTCTCGAATTCGATAATCTTGACCATGTTGTTATAAGATAAGCCTGTCAAGTGGGCCGGGCTGACCCGGCCCACTTAAAGGAACTGACCCGGTTTGACCCGGCCCGATAAGCCCTAGGGCTTTAGGGTACCGGGTCCCGTGCCGGTTATTTTTTTTAATTTGAGTCCGGTTAATCCGGCCCGGACCAAGCCCGGTCCAGGCCCGCCAGTTAACTGGCCTGGCCCGGCCCGAAATTCTTTTTTAAAAAAATAAATAAATTTGGGTTTTGGGCCAACCTAGTCGTTGGCCCAACGGCTATATAGCCGTTTTTGGGTCCAAACGGCTAGTTTGGGCCCATTTCTTATAAAAAAATTTACTTTAAAAATTATTTTTTAATCCCAAAAAAAATTCTATAATACCCTACACCTTCAAATCATTTTTCACACAATTTTTCACTCTCTCAAATCTCATTCTCTCTCAAATCTCAATTCTCAATTCTCAAATATTCAATATATTTAATTTCTTAAAGTGTTCACTTTAATTTTTTAATTTTGCATTTACAAAGTACAAGTGGAAGTTTCTAAAGCCGCAACCTTCGAATACTTTCAAAATTTGGTATTGTCGTTCCATCTCTTACGTGTAATTTTTATTTATTGTATTAATTGTTTAATATTTAACTTTATTATATTTGTGTATTTTGAATTTTTTTAGTTTAATTGAATTTATACTATGGATAAATTAAGAAACCTCGCTACTTTAGGTGTTAAAATTTTTTATCCGGAAGCGGTAGTGGTAGTAAAAAGCGAATTACTAGCGGTAGAGGTAGTTCAAGTAGTAGCTATACCTGTGTGCCTTCGCCTCCGGTACCGCTTGGTACACCTTTTGAGGAAGAAATAGGTGTAGGTGCTCACGATATGGATTATGTAGAAGCTCAGGAAAATTACGGTATAGAAGAAGAAAATAAAGTAGATGCGGTTAATTTAGACGAAGATAATGAAAATATTGGTAAGACACCCGCAGTAGGAAATGCTAACGTTTGATCTGGATCGGTTAATATCCCTCCCCCTTCTCCCCGTGCCCCAAGACCTCATAAAACAACTAGTGTTGCATGGCAATTTTTTGAACGTATATCAGATACTGAGGTGCAATGCAATATTTTTCAACAAATATATAAGCATAGAAGCGGAGGCAAACAAGGGGGTACGGGTACGTTAATGAGACATATAGGTGAAGCTCACGAAAGAGAGTTAACTATTGCACGAGGTGGTGAGGATGTTGGTGGGTCAACACAAACTAGAATGGACCCAACAACCGGTCAGGTAACGAAGAAGTATAATAAATTGAGGGACCGGGAAGAAATAGCTAAAATGGTAGTTGTGGGTTGTTTGCCTTTTAGTTTTCCTTCTTCTGATGCCTTTATTCATTATATACAAGCAATTTATAATCCTATGTTTAACGGTATTCCTAGAAGTACTTGTCGGTCTGATATTTTTAGAGTTCATTCACAATATTATTTTTATTTGTCAACTTTGTTAAAAAATATTCAATGTAGATTGTCCCTAACTTCTGATCTTGGTCGTGCTGTAAATTAAAATGATTATTTAACTGTTACTTGTCACTGGATGGATAGTAATTTTGTGATGCAAAAACGTATTCTTGCTTTTTTATATGATGAGGATCGTAAACATACTGGACATTTTATTGTTGATTCTATTGTTAAAGTTGCCGGATATTATGGTATCGAAAATAAAATTTTATGTATTGCTTTTGATAATGCTTCTAACAACAAGACTGCTATAAAAAAATTAAAATCTACGCTATCTCTGCCGTTGCCTGAAATTTTTCATATTAAGTGTGCATGTCATATATATAATTTAATTGTAAAAGATGGTCTTGAGTTTTCTGAGCTTTATATAGAAAAAATTCGTGTTGCTGTTGGTTTTATTCAAGGAAATAATCGTAGATCGAGAATTAGAGAATTTAAAGTTAAATGTCAAGAAAATGGACTTACACCGATATTGATGCCTGAGGAAATTGATATTAGATGGAATTCTACGTATGATTTTTTAAAAACTTGTTATAAATATAGAATTTCTATTACACTAGTTTTTAACCAACATTGCGGTTCATTTGCTGATTCTGCTGATTGCATACTACATGATTTTGATTGGGTTGTAATTAATGATCTTGTTAAGTTTTTAGAAAAAATTTATGTAGCTACGGTTGAATTTTTCGGTGCTTATTATCCTACCGTTTGTAATATTTTGACATATATAGTCGATATTTCTGGTTTGCTCAAAGAATATAAAAATAAAGAAGGTTATAAAGAAGTTGTTGGTGCCATGTTTACCAAATTTAAAAAATATTTTTTTTCGATTCCCCTTATTTACTTGGTTGGTGCTATGCTAAATCCGTGGATGGAATATAATAATATGTGCCACTTTAGTACTATTATTTATACTTACTTAGAAATAAATATTAACAATGATTCTGAACAAGTACAACCTGATTTGTGGACGGCTATGAGTAATGGAAATGAATACATAGAAAAATTATATAATCACTATGCTGATTTATTTGATTTAGCTGTACCTACAAATATCACTCCAACTGTCGCTCCTCATCCTCCCGAGGAGCCATCATCTTCTAAAAGGCCGGCACATAGTGGTTTTCCTGATTCCTTTTATGATTTAACTTGTTGGAACAGTGTTGATGAGAGAGCTTACACATCAACTTATCGGGAAGAGGTAAAATATTACCTTCGGTCGCCGCCAGAGGATCACAGATGACGGATCAACATGTTGGATTAGTGGAGGAGTAATGAAACACAATATCCTGTGCTTTCAAGATTATCTAGAGATATCTTGAATGTTCCAATGTAATCTGCTGCATCAGAGAGCGCCTTTAGTCAGGGACGACAGCAACTTTGAGACAACCGACACTCATTGGGAAGCAATGCAATGAATGTTCTAGTTTGCCCAGAGATTGGATTAGAGCGGAAAGAAGAAACCAAGGAATGGAACCGGAGTCGAGCGACGAGCTGAAACTTGAAGAAATTAAGTCTTCACGGGAGAACTCAGTAGAATCAAGCCCAATGGATGGTTTTGCCCCCGTTGACTTCGACTATCCTATGCAAGTTCCCGTTAATATTAACATGAATGAGTTGGAAAAAATGATGCATAATTTGTAGATTTTTCATTCATGTAAATTATAAATTTTGGATCATTTTGAAATCAATAAAATTCCCCAAATTCATTCACTCCTTAGTCCTTACTTTTTATATTTTTTCATTTAATGATTTAAAATTTTAAATTGAATTTCTAGTTTTCTACTTTAAATTAAAAACTCACTTCTAATATATTATTAATTTACTACCAAGTATTATTAATTTATTATATTAAGTAGCATATGTTTTGTATATTTGTGTATATATCTTATATAGATGTGTATATTTAACGTATACATGTGTATATGTTTTATAAAATAGTATATAACTATATAACTATATATATATATAGTTATATACATTTGAATGGTGCATATACATGTGTATATATCTTCTATAGACGTGTATATTTAACGTATATATGTGTATCTGTTTTATTAATTAGTATATAACTATATATATATATATATATATATATTGTAATGTATATATATCATAGTATATTTTATTATTAGTAGTAGTATATATACATTTGAATGGTGCGTATACATGTGTATATATCTTCTATCGACGTATTTATTTAACGTATACATGTGTATATGTTTTATAAATTTGTATATAACTATATATATATATATATATATATATTGTAAAGTATATATATATTGTAGTATATTTTATTAGTTGTAGTATATATACATTGAATGGTGCGTATACATGTGTATATATCTTCTATAGACGTGTATATTTAACGTATACATGTGTATATGTTTTATAAATTAGTATAGATGTGTATGTTTAACGTATACATGTGTATATGTTTTATAAATTAGTATATAACTATATATATATATATATATATATATATTGTAATGTATATATATTGTAGTATATTTTATTAGTAGTAGTATATATATATTGAATGGTGCGTATACATGTGTACTTGTGTATATGTGTATATATTTTTTAAATTCTAATGTAGTATATACTATATATATAGTGTATATATATTGTTTAACGTATTTATAATGTATATAGGTGGGTATATATAATGTATATTGAAAAAAAGTTTTTTCTTTTTATATTTTTGACCTGGTTTGATCGATTTTTTAACCGGATTTGACTGGGTTTGGGTGGATTTGGCCGGATTGGGTTAAGTGGGCCAGGTTAGGATTGTTTTTAATTTTTTTAATGTTGAGCCCGGCCCGGCCCACTTAGACCCCAACCCGGACCCGACCCGGCCCACAACCCGGTTAATTCAAATTGGCCGTTCCGGATTGGCCCGGCTCGGTCCACATGACAGCCTTATTATAAGATAAGTATATAAAATCAAAAAAAATAAAAGTCATCGAAGTTACTAAACATCAAATAGGATGTTCTTTTCAAATAAATTATAAAGAAAAATAAAACTCATAATTAAAACGAATCAATCACGATGGTCTTGATGATAACAATTACTCCCTCCGTTTCAAATTAGATGACCCTTTCAACCTTGGCACACCCATAAAGAAATCCAATGATTAGGAGTATATTTTACCTTTTTACCCTTCTTAACATTGTAAGACTCAATAATTAATTAAGCATGCAAAATTGTAGCATATGCATGCATGGATTGAAAATTTTATATGAATACTAATAGTACTCTTTGAAAAGAAGAAAAAAAGTCAAGTTTTATAAAGTTTGCATTGAAAATATAAGTGTTATTTTTAATTTTTTTGAAAAGTGTAATTATATTTAATACCTATTAAAGGTAGAATGGGAAGAATTTGTGTACAATAATCTTGATTTGATAAGTTGGACAAGTAAATTGAAACAATTTTTTTAAAAAAGAGAGCCAACTAATTCGAAACGGAGGGAGTACTATGCATCAATCCAAAACAATGCACGAATCCTACTAATCAGACCAAAATATATAGCATACCAAAATCATCCCATTAAGCATACCAATCCAAAACAATACACAAATCCCACTAATCATACTTCTTCATAGACACAAAACAATGTGAGAAATATATTTCAACAACTAACATTTATTAATTGGCAAAAGATTAGGCAGTGCTTTAAAGGCGCGGACACGAGACAAAGCGTTTTACGATATGTCATTAAATGTAAGTCTTGTGAATCTTTAATTTTTTGTATTTTATACATTAATATAATAAAAAAATTACATAAAAATTCAAGAAAGTGCAAAATAAGTGCAACTGTACATAGAACTACTTATTAAAATATTAATCAAAAACATCAATTGACTAAAAAATAATTAAAGATACTCACCTCAAAAAGAAACTAATTAGACTATTTTAAAGAATTGAGAAGAAATTTATAAATTAACTTGAAAAGAATGAAATGCAAAGAAGGAACCTAATATGGCGTGAAAGAACCACGCTCGAAAAATTAGCTATTAAGATGGGAGAGTTTAACAGTGCGCGCTAAATCTCTCATGATCTCTACAAGAAAGATATAATAGGTTTGGTGTACTATTTCAAATAGAGGTGTTGCTAGCTATTTTATATTTGTGAGGAATATAATAGTGGGAAATTGTGGAGCCATTTATAAGGCTTGTTATTTTATGAATAAAGCATTTTGATTCATGTTCAAACAAATAAAAATAAAAATAAAACAGATAATTAACAACAAATGAATTACAATGACGTTGATAATAATAATAATAATAATAATAATAATAATAATAATAATAATAATAATAATAGTAATAATAATAATAAATATGGCTCAATTCCAAGCAAATTGAAATCGATTACATGAATTCGTGCTAATTATATTTTCCATAAAAACAAAGAATAATGTGAGTAAAACATATTCTGACAATAATAATTTTGTAACTATAAACATGTCTTGACTCAATCTAGGAACTTGACAGGCACTTTGCTTATCAACCTTCTATATATGATAGTTAATTCCACCATTTTAGTATATAATGATTTTTGGGATTGATTAATACTCATAGCCAAACGCATAATAAAATTATCCCGAATTTTAGACAATGCTACAGCTTCGACCCATCTCGAGATGTAGTCAACAACAACTAAAATATACTTCATCCCGTACGAGCTTACAAAAGGACCCATGAAATCAATGCCCCAGACATCAAACAATTCCACTTCCAGCATCTTAGTCAAGGGCATCTCATGTCTTTTGGAGATTGACCCCTGCCTCTGACATTGGTCATATTTCAGTACAAACTCGTGGGTATCCTTAAACAATGTTGGCCAGTAATAGCCACTCAGCAACACCTTCCTAGCCATTTGGTCGCTTGCATAGTGACCCCCAACTGGGGAAGCATGACATACTTCTAATATGCACAATACATCCACTTCCGGTATCCATCTCCTTATAATATTGTCCGCACATCGCCGAAAAAGATACGGTTCATCCCAGAAGTAACGAGTCACATCATGCAAAAATTTCTTCCTTTGATGGAAAGAAAGATTTTCTGGGATGACCTCACTCACAACATAATTTGCATAATTCGTATACCAAGGCAATTTTTCCACAGCGACATCTAGGATTTCCTCATCAGGGAATGCATCATTTATCTGTGTTTCATCACTAATTTCCTGTTCACTTTCCATTCTAGACAGATGATCTGCAACCTGGTTTTCACAACCTTTCCTATCCTTGACCTTAAAGTCAAATTCTTGTAGCAGCAATACCCATCTAATCAGCCTTGGTTTGGCATCCTTCTTAGCCATCAGATACCTCAGGGCAGCATGGTCGGTGTGGACCACCACTTTGGTCCCAAGCAGATAGGATTTGAACTTCTCAAAAGCATACACTACGGCCAGAAGTTCCTATTCAGCGATGGTGTAATTCTTTTGTGCTCTATTCAATTCTTTTCTGGCATAATATATTGGATGAAATAGTTTGTACCTCTTTTATCCCAATACAGCTCCAAGGACAACACCACTGGCATCATACATAATGTCAAATAGTTTTGATAAGTCAGGTGCAACAACAATAGTGGCCTCAACCAGCTTCTTTTTAAGGCATTCAAATGCCTTCAAGCACTCATTTATCGAAGGAAAACTTCACTTCTTTCTCCAAAATTTTGTAAAGTGGATTTGCAACCTTCGAGAAGTCTTTATAAATCTCCGATAAAAGCCAGCATGTCCAAGAAAACTATGCACTCCCTTCACTGAAATGGGAGGTGGTAGTTTCTCAATAACTTCCCCTTTTGCTCGATCAACTTCTATCCCTTTTTCAAAAATTTTATGGCAGAGAACGATGCCCTCCTTTACCATGAAATGGCATTTTTCCTAGTTAAGCACCAAATTAAATTCAACACATCTTTGCAAGGCAAGATTCAGATTTTCTCAACACATCTCGAATGAATCACCCACCACAGAGAAATCATCCATGAATACCTTTGTGGTGTCCTCCACTATGTCTGAAAAGATAGACATCATACACCGTTGAAAAGTGGCGGGCGCATTGCATAGCCCAGATGGCAACCACTTAAATAAAAATGTGCCATATGGGCATGCAAATTTCGTCTTCTCCTGATCTTCAGGAGCAATGCAGATTTGGTTGTATCCGGAATAACCATCCAAGAAACAATACCACTCTCTTCCAGCCAATCGATCAAGCATTAAAGGGCATCGGGAAGTGGTCTTTCAGAGCCCAAGAATTCATCTTGCGGTAGTCTATGCAAACTCTCAACCCAGTTACTGGCCTGAGTTGAATCAACTCATTCCTTTCGTTAGCAACCACCGTCATGCCCCTTTTTTGGGCACGCATTGAACTAGGATCACCCACTTGCTGTAAGAAATAGGGTAAACCACTTCTGCATCCAGCCACTTAATAATCTCCTTCTTAACCTCCTCTTGTATTGGTGGGTTAAGACGACGCTAATGCTCTATGGTTGGAATACAATCTTCCTCAAGTTGAATTTTATGTGTGCAGATGCTCGGGGGAATACCAATAATATCTGCAATGGTCCAGCCTATAGATCTCTTGTGCCTATGAAGTACTGAAATAAGTACGTTTACCTGTTGATCATCCAGATCAGCTGCAATAATAACAGGTAGCGTGTTCCCGTTGCCCAAAAACACGTACCGTAAGTGCCTAAGCAGTTTTTTCAATTCCAACACCGGATGCTCCTCAATCGATGGCTTGGCTGGTGGTGTTGGTCGATTATCAAGGTAAAGGTCTAGCTTTTTAGGAGTATAAGGATATGAACTCATTCCTGTCAAAGCACAAACGGTCTCTTTATACTCCCCGATGTATTCACTATTATAATTTTTCATAACTGCGGCCAAAGGTTTGATAACAAGTTGCTCAGCTATGGACACCTCCTGTTCGTCCTCATAATATACATCAACTACTGAGGACACACTCATTTCTTCATGTTGGTTCATAGATTTACCCACATCAAATCATACCACTTCATCATTCATCCTGAATAAGAGCTTATTCTTCCTCAAATCAATCAACACACTTCTGATTGCAAGAAAAGGTCGTCCCAAAATTATGGGCACTTCGAAGTCCACCTCACAATCCAAAATGACGAAGTCTGCAGGGAATATAAAGTTGGACACCTTCACCAACACATCATACAGAATGCCAACAAGTCTCTTTACTGACCTATCCGCCATCCCGAGTCGCATGTTGGTGGGTGTGAGATTTCCCAGACCCAATTTTCTATAAACAGCCAGTGGCATCAAATTGACGCTTTCTCCCAGATCACATAATGCCTTGGCAAATTCCATAGTCCCAATTGTGCAAGGAATAGTGAATGCGCCCGGGTCTGGCTTCTTCTACACCAAGGTCTTTGTAGAAATAGTGCTACAATGATGGAGATTTTCATCCAATTCATAGCTTACAACTCTTTTCTTAGTCACAATCGTATCCTGGCATTTGCTCAAGTGCCTCAACTAAAGGCACATTTATTGTCAATTGCTTGAGCATTGCCAGGAATTTGCTGAATTTTGCATCATTAGCCTTCTTCTTCAATCGTTGAGTAAAGGGAGGTGGTGGTATTGGGATAGTTTTCAACACTACTTCCTCTTACTTCTCTCTTTCCTTCTTCGAAGCATCAACAAAACTATCCAGCTTCTCCGACTCCGCTGGATTGCTTTCTTCTAATTCATCAGCAACTACCTCACCCTTTATAGATTTGCCCACAGAAGGGCCAGGTAAAATTTTACCACTCCTAGTGGTAATCGTTATACATGAGTGACAGCGCTCAAGCGCACACGCAAGTGTACGTGGTCTTATCAAGTAATAAAGTGGCTTCAAGGAAGCCCAAGTATCGATCTCTCAGGGACTTGCGTTCGTCGCCTCTCTAATTCTAGTTTAACTAATTGAGAAAAAGTAAAAAAAGAGAGAGTTTATAATTTTACAAATTAAAAATAAAATAAATAATGCGTAAAACTAAATACTTGGGACAATCAATGGAAGAAAACCCAGGGTGAGGCATTTCAAACAAGCATACAAATCTCTATTCCTATCGCAGTTTAGTTGGTTATCGGATTGTTGATTCACAAGGTTTATGCTACGATTTTAGTCTCCCGACCTCAAATCTTCTATCTAGTAAACATTGTACCTACAAATCCCGCAGAGATACAAAAATTCTTCTAGACTCATGAAGTTGTCTTCTTGCAAGTGAACCAAGCAAGGCTTCTAGGTATATCCCTATCCTAGATGCTAATTCAAATCCCTTATTTTATAAAATAATAAGAACCTTGCTCCCTAATTTCTTCGTTCTATCCTATGATTCTCCTCCCGGATTCACATAAAAATATAGATTTATTCTAATGGTAGCTAATCATTAAAATAGTAGGCTCAAGAAATTAAGAACAACCCACATGATAATCCAAAATTAAAATACAATAAAGAATATTAAAAAGTATTCATGTTCTTGGCCTCAACCCCGGAAAGAGAGTTTTAGCCTTTAATGGAAATATTCATCAGCCAATCCCTTGGAATGATGATACAAACCATAAAAAAATTAAATTAAAGAATGACAAAACCTAAAAATAAGTTGTGGTATCCTCCAATGATGTTCCAAGTTGATCTAGGGTTTCCAAGAGGTCCCAAGATGATTTAAACGGAGTTTGGGATGTTATATTTATAGTATACAAGTCATAAACCGACTTGGATTGGGTTTCCATGCTATTTTAATTCAGATGGTCAGAATTATCCCGATTTTGGGCATCGGCGCGACACAGAGACATGCAAATTCACAATTGTCAAATTCCAATAGTTGTTCGCGATTTCAACGCGTCGTGGGGCCTCCTTACACTCCAAATTAAGATACACGCGCCATATTTCCAAAATCTTGGGACCCTTAAGAATTAAGTGGTATTTTTAAATCCTCCATTGTCCACCTGTAGAGTCTACACTCGCGCAATACTTTTCAGGGATCCAACTTGCGTCTTGTGCTTTTGTTGAGCATTCCGAGCCTTATTGAGTTGTTTCCACTTGATTTGAAGCTTTTATATCCTTAATATATCATAATAATCCATGAACCAAGCATCATAAATCATTAAATACATCAATTAAGAGCCCAAAACAATACAACATCCTCACTGATGAACTAGAAACACGAGCTAAGCATAGGCTAAATTCATATTGAGCTTTAGCTCATTGTTTTCACTCTTTTCTTGATCCAATTGACCCTTGAACATTATAAATAAGTTGTTTCAAATATAAATACATAATAAAAACCTTAATAACTCATTAGAACACATTAGAACCCAACACAAGAGACTAGACAACACCTAGCTCAAGCTAGTTACACTAGCTTTCTCGGTTGAACTTTAAATGGTCGAATTGAATCAAAACTTGTGTGGAAACACCATTAAACATTGTGAACACATACTTGGACACATAATTTCTCATTTATATCATTATTAACACATATATCATAATAATCATCCTCAAAACAAGATTAAATAAGCTATAATAGTAGCGCTAGAATGCATAAATTCACCCAACATCACCACCCCACACTTCAGGCCTTGTTCGTCCTCGAACAATTATTAACTATAAACACCATTATCTGAAGAGACTCCACACTTATACTACATGCAAGACACTCAAGCTAGCACTACAATGACTACATGGAATGCAAGTTTCTACACTAAGTATGTTATGCACAATTGAAAGCTCAAGAATCCTACTCCAAAACATCCTAGACTCAAGAATGGACTCCACAAGTAGCAAAATCATGCATATAATTCAATCAAGGACATCATACAAATCACCCACATTTATCAAACATGTGCCCCTCACAACAAGAGAGTTACCCATAATCTCTCACAATAATGCAATTTATAACGTAATGGGTACAAGAATCAAATTACGTTCACTCTCTCAAAGAATTCACAAGTTACACATAATGAACCATCGGCTTTCCCTTAGTGTAGTGTTCCACTAATAGTCGAATGTAAAGCTTAGGATCAATTAGGACTTTTTCGGGCTGTAATGTAGGCTAAGGGACGGGTAGGAACTATTTTTGCCAAGAATAGTGACTGACCTCTCTAAGCGCTTTAATACACTACATTAAACATTTAAAACCAATCTCCAACAACCAAATTACACCACTTTTGTCTACCCATCTCTTTTATTTTTACCCCATCTCTTTTAAGCATTTTCACAAACACTTGGTGGACACATAGTTTACTACCACAGGAATTAATTTTTCTCTTTTTTCACAATCATGACAATATTTTTAGCATAAATTTTATCACAACCATCCACCACACCAATTATACACCAATAACTATTACCTTGGGGCATCAATTTCACCTTTTTCTTCTTCAATTTCTCAAACTCCTTTCTCAAATTCATTTTTTTTAATTAAAGAACTTAGAAGCTCTTTGGATCAAATTATGGTCTATCAAAGAAGGGATTAGGCTACTTATGAGGTTACCAAAGAAAAAGGTAAAGGCTCAATGGGGGTTAACTAGGATAATGCACAAGGGTAGGTAAAAAGAAGGTATAGAACAATGCTATCAAAGAAATGCCTATATCATCTCCTAAACCCACATTCTTTATTTCGCTTTACACACACACCGGACAAGTTCTAGACATCCCATGCAAAAAGGAACATACAAAATACCTCATATGCACATGTCACATGCTCAACTCAATAGGATCATCATAGACTCTTAACCAAACAATAACATAAATTCAAAATTAATCCACAAAACTGGAGTCATAAATTTGAGCCTAAGCGTCTCAAAATAGCAATTCACTCATTCAACATGCTTTTATCAACAAATCCACTCGCATCGTGTAATCAAAAATATAACCAACAAGAATATCTCACTTATTCCTAACCTAATATTTTTTTAAATTGAGCCAAAATTTGGGAGTTTTCCCACCCCACACTTAAAAATCTACTTTGTCCCCAAAGTTAATTCAAAGGTAAGAGATAGAAATACTCCCTGAGGCCTATAGGCCTAGATAGTAGCGTCTTCAAATAAAGAGGGGATCCATGGAACCCCACACTCCATCTTTTTCATGCTTCAAGTCCAAGTTTATGGCACTCAGACTTCCCATTAACCTGTGACTCAACCAAAAACAAAAAACTACGTGAAATAAAAACTAAAAACTGGAAATAAAACCTACTTACCTTGGGTTTCCTCCCAAGAAGCACCAAATTTTGTGTCGCGGCACGACCCAATCAACTTTTTCCTCCACCTTGAGGATATGAATTTTACCCCCAACATCGCATCCATCTTTTTTCCTCGATCATATGGAGGTGGTATAGAGATTAATGAATCGAGTAATGGATGATGCATGATAAACCACTCGGCCTTGAGGTGAGGTGTATTTTTATATTTCTTATCCGATGTAAAATCAAGAATATAAGATTCTTGTTCCTCATCTTCACACTTTTCCACTATTTTAAATGATTCCACAATAAGACATCATCTAAACATAATGTAGAAAAGTGCTTTAAGTGAGGCCCAACTAATCCTACTTCATAATTTACACTATCCTCAACACCTTCACTTTTATTCACCTTCTCAATTTCAGTCTCAAGATCAAGAGGACAATCGAGTGGCTGTGATTCTTGTGTTTATTCCA
Source organism: Capsicum pubescens (assembly GCA_030864215.1). Lineage (NCBI taxonomy): Eukaryota > Viridiplantae > Streptophyta > Magnoliopsida > Solanales > Solanaceae > Capsicum > Capsicum pubescens. The sequence continues at coordinate 355,220,820 of CM061538.1, read as the reverse complement.
CAAGTTGGCTAATGTCCTTCTCATAGTCTTCTTCCCTTAGCCACTGTATACATGGTGGCAGTGGTAACTCCTTAAGACATTCAATAATTTCAGTTTTCGAGTACTCAGACTTCCTCGAATTATCAACAACTTTCTCTACAACTGGTTAGATATACTCTTGATCTACAGCTTCCCAATGGTTATTCAGATCTGCCAACAACTGTGTTTGAGACACTAAAAAATGTTTAAACATCTCTTCCAAATGGCTAGTTTGAGTTGTGGCCTGCATGTTTAGTTGTTGTTGCTAAAACTGTTGTAGGTCGGTCTGTGATTGAATTTGTACTGAGTCAACCCCGTTCGATTGCAGTAGTTTTTATAATTCTGCAATTGATCATAGCCCAGAAACATTGCTGAATTGGGATTTCTAGCACACATATATTCTAAATGATCACTTTGACCACAAGATAAACACCAACTTGCATTTGAACAATAAGCCTCATGATGTGGTTCCCCACAAAGACAACAAGAATTCGCATCACTCGAAAACCATCTATCCCTGGCTGACATCTCAAGAAGAATGTGAGAAAAAAATTAGAAATAAAGGATAATAAAAAAAACTAAACAAAAACTATGTACAACTCAATATAGAAAAACTAAAAATAAGATAAGTTGCCTAATAACAAGTCCCCGGCAACGGCGCCAAAAACTTGGCAGAGCCCAAGCGCACACGCAAGTGTACGTGGTCTTATCAAGTAATATAGTGGCTTCAAAGAAGCCCAAGTATCGATCTCTCAGGGACTTGCATTCGTCGCCTATCTAATTCTAGTTTAACTAATTAAGAAAAAGTAAACAAGGAGAGAGTTTGTAATTTTTCAAATTAAAAATAAAATAAACAATGCGTAAAAATAAAATACTTGGAACAATCAATGGAAGAAAACCCAGGGTTGAGGCATTTCGAACAATCATACAAATCTCTATTCCTATCATAGTTTAGTTGGTTATCGGATTGTTGATTCGCAAGGTTTATGCTACAATTTTAGTCTTCCGACCTCAAATCTTCTATCTAGTAAACATTGTACCTACAACTCCCGCAGAGATACAAAAAATCTTCTAGATTTATGAAGTTGTCTTCTTGCAAGTGAACCAAGCAAGACTTCTAGGTATATCCCTATCCTAGATGCTAATTCAAATCACTTATTTTATAAAAGAATAAGAACCTTGCTCACTAATTTCTTCGTTCTATCCAATGATTCTCCTCCCGGATTCACATAAAAATATAGATTTATTCTAATGGTAGATAATTATTAAAATAGTAGGCTCAAGAAATTAAGAACAACCCACATGATAATCCAAAATTTAACTACAATAAAGAATATTCAAAAGTATTCATGTTCTTGGCCTCAACCCCGAAAAGAGAGTTTTAGCCTTTAATGGAAATATTCATCATCCAACCCCTTGGAATGATGATACAAACCATAAAAAAACTAAATTAAAGAATGAAAAAACCTAAAAATAAGTTGCGGTATCCTCCAATGATGTTCCAAGTTGATCTAGGGTTTCCAAGAGGTCCAAAGATGATTTAAATTGAGTTTGGGATGTTATGTTTATAGTATACGAGTCATAAACCAACTTGGATTGGGTTTCCATGCTATTTTACTTCAGATGGGAAGAATTGTCCCGATTTTGGGCATCGGCGCGATGCGGAGACATGCATATTCACAATTGTCAAAAATCTGTCAAATTCCAGTAGTTGTTCGCGATTTCAACGCATCGTGGGGACTCCTTAAACTCCAAATTAAGATACACGCGCCATATTTACAAAACCTTGGGCCTCTTCCAAATCCACTGGTATTTTTAAATCCTCCATTGTCTCTCTGTAAAGTCTACACTCGCCCAATACTTTTCAGGGATCCAACTTGCGTCTTGTGCTTTTGTTGAGTATTCCGAGCCTTATTGAGTTGTTTCCACTTGATTTGAAGCTTGTATATCCTTAATATATCATAATAATCCATGCACAAAGCATCCTAAATAATTAAAAAAATCAATTAAGAGATCAAAACAACACAACATCCTCACTGATGAACTAGAAACACGAGCTAAGCATAGGCTAAATTCATATTGAGCTTTAGCTCATTGTTTTCACTCTTTTCTTGATCCAATTGACCCTTGAACATTATAAATAAGTTATTTCACATATAAATACATAATAACAACCTTAAGAACTCATTAGAACACATTAGAACCCAACACAAGAGACTAGACAACACCTAGCTCAAGCTAGTCACACTAGCTTTCTCGGTTGAACTTTAAATGGTCGAATTGAATCAAAACTTGTGTGGAAACACCATTAAACATTGTTAACACATACTTGGACACATAATTTCTTATTTATATCACTATTAAAATATATAGCATAATAATCATCCTCAAAACAAGGCTAAATAAGCTAGAATAGTAGCTCTAGATGCATAAATTCACCCAACATCAATGAGCCATCATTCCGCGGATTCTGAACCGTATCGCTTGGTAACGTTCTGCTCTTTCTATAGTTGAATGCATCGGAAAGTTGGCTCATCTGCTGCTCTAACTATTTGATTGCAGTGGGGTGTGAGTGCACTAACTGACTGATGGATGCCAAATCGGTCTTCATGGTGGTCACACTAGAGTTGGTTGCCTCAACTCCCTTCAAAAACTTAGCCATCATGTCCTCCATGTACATCTTTTTGGAACTGATTGAATCAGCCTCACGATTTCTAGGAGGAACATATAACCCGCTCCTGTCATTGTTATTCCTCCAATTTCCTTACTCCCTATCTTTATAACCAGGATTATCATAGTAAGTCTGACCTTGATTCCCTTGGATATTGCCTCGATAACCCCCCTTATTATTAATATAGTTAGCCTCTTCATCTTCATCAACATCACTTCTATCCTGAGATCCCACAACTTTCACCTTTTCAACCTTTCCTGATAGCAAGTGCTTGGTCAACAAGTCCATCTGCGTTTTAAGGTGAGCCATGTCTAGGTCACGCTCATCTTCTCTTCTGTGTTGTTTCACAGTAATACCCACAAAATCCGTGGGTCTAGATACTACAGAGTCTCTGGTATGCCATGCCCGACTCTGTTTGGTCATTCTGTCCAACATCTCTAAAGCCTCTGGGAATGTAAGATCAACAAACGAACCACCAGCAACATTATCTACAATTGGCTTCGTGACAGAGTTAAGAGCCCTGTACAAAGTCTCCATCAAATGTATGTCCGTCATGTTATGGTTCGGACACTGTGTCAGCTTCTTCTTGAATCTTTCCCATGTTTCATGCAAGGCTTCAGTCGGGAGCTACCTAAAGTTGCTGATCTCGTCCCTCAACTGTACCCTTCTGGAAGGGGGAAAGAACCTTTCTAGGAAAGCTCCTTTCAACTGCCTCCAGTTGGTTATAGAATCAGGTACCAGCTCATTTAACGACAAAGTTGCCTCCCCAGACAGAGACAACGGGTACAATCTCAACCGGATAGAATTTTGGCCCACTCCTGGGTTATCAAAAGATTTGTAGATGGTGACAAAATTCAGCAGATGCAGGTTCGGATTATCCCCAGGAAGGCCACCTAACAACCCCTTCAGATTGAGGAGTTGGATCATAGTACTCGTAATGTTGAACTTGGCTCCAGGTGCCAACGGTGGAGGAATAATTGCACCCATTGCACCTGCCCCATCCATGCCATCATCATCATCATTGGGATCATACTGGACCGGCTGGTACTCTTGTCTTCTTTGGAATGGAGGTTCCGGTTAACATTACGTGGAACTTGTGCAGCTATCTGCTCTGCATGCCTTGGGTTACCAGGGTTCAATAAATCCTCATCACCCAAATCTTCATCCTCAGGGTTTGGATGTCATGCATGCTGCGCGACATTTTGCACATTCACCTAAGATCTAGCTAAGGCTGCCCGTCTGTCAGCCTCTTGCTATTCTGCCATTCTTCTTATTCGTTACAGTTTTGGATTAGGTGGTAATAATAGTTCTCCGGAACTTCTGGAGCTTGGCATACACTATAAAATCCTATAAATAAACAAAAACAACAAATAAACGTAAATCTAGGAAACTTAACTAACAGTCAATTAGCGCATACAAACTTCAGTTTACAACCGTATTCCCCGGCAACGGCGCCACTTTTGATAACGCTCAAACTACACTCTTGAAGGGGTGTAAGCGATCGTTGTCAATATAAAATCCAACTAGGTTGGGGTCGAATCCCACAGGGAATATGGTGTGAACTCAAGTTGTTTGCGATTTAATCCACTGTTTCCTAAAATGGGGGCTATAGGTTTGACAAGTAGTTTCTTGTCACTTTAATTTCAGTGTTTGTATACCAAGAGTTTGTGAAATAACCAAAATTATGTTCACTAGGGCTTCCGGCACATGACAGATGCTAACAGTGGTTCAAGATTCTCACGGTGGGTAGGATAACAAGCTATCTTTATCGATGTTATGCTTAAATATCTCTCGACCTACTTAAGCGTTTAATTCCCTAAGACTCTCGGACTCAGGGAATTTCTATTTACTGCCGAAATTTTACCTCTGGTTAACCAACCTTGTTACAGAGCTAATTATTAAACGAAGTATTTCCGAGTCCCTGTTGATAATTCACTACCTACTATACTTGATTTCTTTCTCAAGCAAATCAAAGCAGGTGTGTCTACTGTTTGCAACCAACAGACGTTAATTAAAACTTCAGAATTATCAAGAAATCCTACCACCTTTTGAATCTTGAATACTTATCACCTTATCAAGACCTAACCCTAAATCCCAGAATTCAGGTTAATGGAATTTAGCCACTCATGATGCAACGAACGAAACACATAATTGAATTCATGATTTGAAATATAAACTTACAGAGATGAATAATAACTAGTGAATCGCAGATTAGATCATAAAGGAAATTCCAAAATACTGATAATAATCTCTTCAAAGTATGTGCTTTTTCAAGCCAAAAGTAGAGAGAGAAAAATATCAAAATATGCTATCTCAAAACTCAATGTCTCAAACTCTATGCGGAATTCTCGAGTACCACTCCTAGAAAACCCTAAAACAAAGCTTTAAATAGTTCACCTTAATTATAGAAACAAAATCAAGGTTACAGGTTTTTCTCGGAATAGACGACAACCATTTGTGACTCCTTATCAGGATCCTGACGACTTATCAAGAATGTCGCCAGGTCTTCTTCAAATCTGCACTAGTCCTGTCTTGGGTTGACGACAACTTCTGACGGCTTATCAGGACTGTGATGACTTATCAGAAATGTCATCACAATTTTTCTCCAATTCTCATGCCCTTCTTAAGGCTGACGACAAACTTGACGACTTATCAGCTCAGTGATGGCTTATTACAAAATGTCATCAAGGCTTTGCTTCAGTTTTCCTTGGCTGCCTTAGGCTGACGACATTCCTGACAGCTTATCAGAAGCTTGACGATGTATCATAAAATGTCGTCACAGCTTCCACTTTAGGCCAATTCTCTATCTACTGCTGACGACCAACTTGATAGCTTAACACAAGGCTGACGACTTATCACAAATGTCGTCAGCCACACTTGTTTTCATATTTCTTCAGATTTTAACTTCTTTGCTTCCATTCTTGTTGGTTCTCTATCATATTAGTTTAAACTGCAAAATCAAACATAAACTAATCAAAAATAACTAAAGTTGCTCAAGAACTTGCAATTATTTAGAGTCAAAAGCCTCAAATATGTTAGCATATGCTCACATATCAGAGATAATGGACAACGGAACACCGTGAAATCTGACGAACTTTTTGATGTAGAGTTTGGCGTAATCCTCAGTTGAGTAAGAGGTATGGACTGGTAGAAAATGAGTTGATTTAGTCATCCTGTCTACAATGACCCAAACTGAATCGTGCTAACGACGAGTACAAGGAAAACCCATCACAAAGTCCATGTTTACTTCTTCCCACTTCTAAGTGGGAATACTGAACTCCTATATGGACCCACTTGGCTTCCGATGCTCAATCTTAACCTGCTGACATGTTGAGCACTTAGCCACAAACTATGCAATGTCTCTCTTCATCCTATTCCTCCAATAGATCTTCTGTAAATACAGTACATCTTAGTGGCCCCTGGATGACTAGAGTAGTGCGCACCATGCGCTTCTGCAAGAATTCGCTGACTCAAGTCATCTACACCTGGCACACATAGTCGACCCTGGCAACGTAACACACCATCTCCCTATTTGGAGAAAACCTCTACTTTCTGATCTTTGACTGATTCCTTCAACTTGATCAGACTGGGATCCCTATCCTGCTTTTTATTCACCTCAGAAACTAGGGACGATTCTGAACTACTCTGCACCCATTCATTACCTTCTGAGAAATGGACTAAGCGAACACCTAGTCGGTCTAGATGATGGACTTCTTGAGCTAACTTCATCTTACTATCCTCAACATGGGCAACACTTCCTATAGATAGTCTACTGAGAGCATTAACCACTACATTGGCCTTGCCCGGATGATATAGAACATTCATGTTATAATCTTTTAACAACTCCAACCGCCTTCTCTGACGGAGGTTTAGATCTTTATGAGAGAACACATACTACAGTCTCTTATGCTCAGTGAACATATCCACGTGCACTCAATACAAATAGTGCCTCCAAATCTTTAAGGCAAACACTACTATTGCTAACTCAAGATCATGAGTAGGATAGTTCTTTTCATGGGGCTTAAGTTATCTAGAGGAGTAGACTATGACCTTACCTCTCTGCATCAAAACACACAACAAACCAACTCTGGAAGCATCAAAATACACAACAAAGTCGTCTGAACCATCTGGTAGGGTCAAAACTGGAGCTGTAGTGAGTCTTATTTTTTTTTTTAACATAACAAATAAAATTGGATCGGGGGAATTATGGATAGAGAGAGTACATTTTTAAAGTTTAAAGTTGTAGGGAAGTTTGACATTTAACATAAATTCATAATGTCTAATTTCAAATGAGATTATAGATTTTCTAACAAAATAAATGCAAACACATCTAGGCTTTGATTTCTCCTTTAGGAAATGAATGTTTTAAAATCAACTTAAACCACATTAAATTAGTTTTCCCATATAACTATTAGAGGGGGAAAAACAATAAATAGTATTAATACCCAATTAATATTGTATTATATTCAAACAGATGAATCATGTTATTTAACTGACAGAATTTCTTATGTCTAGGCATAAGCAAAAAACATGGAAAAGCTCAATGTATTCTCATGCGTCCTCGTGTTGTTTCTCTTCACAAGGTTTTGTCAGGTAAATTTTCATTAGCAATTTACTATTAATTTTTAAATATATTTTTGAATAATTTTGATTCTTTAAATTTGTAAAATATGTACATTTTTAGTCTTTTCGAATATTTAGTAAACTTTAATTGTTAGATTTTATGAAAATTGTGTTGAAAAAAAGCTTTAATTATGGAAATTCAAATTTGGAGGTGCACTCTTTGCTATTTTTGGACTATTTCTGATGTCTTATGTAGATTTTTTAGGCACAACCTCTATCATTTCTGAAGTTGTGGTCTCTAAAATCTTTGGTGTTTCGAGTTGATTTTTTACTCATTATGTTTGTTAAATCTAATATTCAGAATTGTATAAATATATAACAAATATCAAAATTATTTATTTTGACAAACTTAAAAACTGAAATATATGAAAAATTATTTATATTCACCCCAATCATAAGAGGCTATTTAATTTGACTTATTTATTGTGAGAGTAAATTAGTATTTCTTCAAACAGGGAGCCCCTAATAAAGGGACTTGGTGTGTTGCAAATTGGTTTGTAAAAGATGATGCATTAAAAACCTATCTGGAAGAAACATGTGATGGGCGCATTTGTAGAAATATTCTACCTGGATATCCTTGCTTTGAGCCTAATAATTATCATAGTCATGCTTCCTATATTCTTAACAAACAGTTCAAGAAAAATCATGCTCCATGTCGTGAGGATCTCGGCATGATAATACATATGAATCCATGTAAGTTTTTCTCACGATAGATTACTAATTTAAAGTTAACACGTTTATAATTCTATAAAGAAAAAGTGTATTTATTTTATCATGTCTATTTTGTGATTTTGCAGCTTATGGAGATTGTAAGTACAAATGAAATATCTCAACAAGAAAGTTCCTTCAATTAGAGGATGAAAAGTACTTTAGTTTGTATTAATTATGTTAATCATAACTATGAAGCATCGTTGAACAAAAAATGATTGCTTCTTTGATCATCTATTAATCATTTTATCATATGTGTAATATCCTCTATTTTAGTATCTATATGAAATATATTTGAGATATTATATCAGTCTCTTGATCTGAATTTTATGAATGTGAAGATTTTGATTATAATTACATATTTTAACATGGTGATAATAATAACCGGTCGGTTCAAAGTTGTTTATTGGGTTGGGACTGTCCGTGTCACGATCCAAAAGTTGAGGTTATGTTGATATTTATCTCGGTCCAACCTTAATAAGTAAATCAAGTTCTCAAAATAAAAAAATTCAAAATCAGTTATAAAATAAAACAAGATGAGACATTTAGAACGAAGTTAGGCCATAAACATTGACAAATGTAGAAGTCCAGACAAAATGCATAACCATCCGAAAATCTAGTATCATAAGTATAAGAGCATATAAAAATCATATCTAAATTTAAAACATCAAGTAGTTAAGGTGAGGCCTGCAACAAACTCTGAAAGCCTACAGCGTGCCAGTACCCCAAAATCTCCAACTGATCAAGAACTAATTCAGCCACTATGTGTCACACTAGTTTAGGATCTACACCAAAAGGGTATAGTAGGAGTGAGTAAGGTCCACTTGTACTCAGTAGGTATCGTAGATAGACTGAGCAAAGCAAAAAATAATACAAGTAAATAAAATACTATGAGCATGCAATCTGCAAGCAAAAAAGTTTTCAAATGATAATTTTAATATATAAAAACAAAATTAAACAGAAATACGCATTCACAAAAATACATAGAAACTGATTTCACATCAAGTAAACACATAATGAAAACACAGAATATGTGAATGCAATACAATGAATGATAAATAAGTGGTTGAAATTCATTTTTGTATGCACATATTGCCCCTCAATGCTCCCAAATAGGACTATGGGGGGTTCGCAATCCGTATACTATCTCAAAATTTCCACCGATCTCAATCTCATTTCTTAGTCTACCCGACCAACACATCCCTCGGTCTAGGCATTTTTTAAAGTGTTTTATTTTTTTCAAAACTTAGAGTTTCTCTATGATTTCGATATCTTATGAAATGAGGATAATATGCTTAGAATCAAATCAGTATGCGGATCACCAATCCACTCAATAAGTAAATAAATCAACTCAATATATCAATAATTCATGATATTAGTTCTAGTTTGGCACCATTGAAATAGATACACATGTAAGACATTATTGATATCATTTCAATCCAAAACTCGAACATTTTTGTCATGATAAAGGAAAACAATGCTAAAAAAGACCTATACTATCTATTTTGACCCCGCACTGGCATCACATTATGAATAAAGACAGTCAAATGCACAAATTAGGTTTAATGATCTCAAATATAGCCTCCCAGACGTGCAACTCACAATAAATAATATCTCGAGTCAACAACAACAAAATATAAGTCCCCACTCGAACATCACACAATATACAATAACTCGAAAAGTATTTTTCATAATTATTTTCCTCAACTCATTGCAGGCTTTACTTATTTATTAACTATTCAATCAAATTCGAAGAAATTTAAGCTATAACCTACCTCAAAGCATCGAAATTCAAGTATAAAGTCCTCCAACACAAAGTTTTTCCCTTTCAAACAGCCTCGAAATCAACCAAAACATACAAATACAACATCTATGCATTAAAAGAAAGCTAATTATAACCATATTGAATATATTTAAGTCAAGTCCAAAATGAGTTCGTAAAACAAAATCATAAATGAAAAGGGTAAAATCAAAATTTTATTTTTAGAAACACATTTTTCAAAGTTATAGGAGCCTATAGTTGAAAACCCATTCAAAAACAAGTAAAAATAAGGTCCAAAGCAAAGAAAAATTATTTTAAAATTTTTTAAAAAAATTCTCAAAATTTCATTTTGAAACCAAGATTAAAGAGTATTTTGATGATATAATTCAATGTAAAGCAACGAAAATAACGTTTTAGAGCTTACTAGATCTCAAATGGTGATGAAAATCCTAAAAATTGCTCAAACTCAAAGTGCAAGGTCCAACAGTAGCGGAAAATTATAAAAAAGAGTATATTAAACGATGTTCACTTTAGCAGCTAAATAACCACTAAAGCGGTACCAAGCCGTTAAAGTGGACAACCATTTAAGCCACACTTGGACGCTAAAGTGACTATTGCTTAAGAGGTCTTAGGCCGCTAAAGATGCTACTGCTTAAGCGGTTCTTGATAGCTTAAGTGGCTACACCAAATATTAGCTCATTAACAACTTTGTTAGGTTTGCAAAGTTGTCGATCGACCCCTCGAGATTCATTTGAAATCCCATGAATGCAAACAAATTATGATACTAGAATGAATTTGACATTTCAGATTCAATGGCAACATCAATTTTTCAAAATGAGAACGTTTTCAATAAATTAGCTCCCGAAAATCCTATAAAGCAAATTTCACAAATTTTTCAAATGGTGGTTCAAAATGCAAACTAAAGGGTCTGAACATGAATCAACTCTACTATTAACCTATAACGCCCTGAGTCTGTACTCCGAACGCTACACTGTGCTAACAATCCCGAAGGACCACTAGCTAACCCAAGACTAGTACCTGCTGTGAGCACTGAATAATAGTAATATTGCAATAATAATATAACTGAGATAAATGCGAAAAACTTCCATAAGGTTCAAATCTGAAAATAATACTGTATACTGAAATTTGAATACTGAGAGAAACTGTCTGAAAAAACTCTAGTCTGAAAAGCCTCTAAAACTGTCTGAAAACATGGAATTGATGGGACAAGTCCCCAACTAACTCCAACTATTGAAAATGAACTAAAATACTGAAAGAAATAATCATGTACTCGAATTATGAAGACTCGCCGAAACTCTGACTGCTGAAAATCTAATCTGCTAAGTATGATCGGGAGCCCATGCGTCTGAACCTATGATATAAGACATCATAGTGCAAAAGAAAAGAATGCGTCAGTACTTTGAATGTACTGGTATGCTAAGTGGGGTAGGCTGTAATGCATGGGTAATATTGACTGAATGACATGAGTATAACCGAATGAGAGTATATGCATGAATATGTAAACTATAATTGAGATCGTAATGACACTGAATACTGAATCTAAATATTGATTAACTGATATCTGAGTATACTAATACTGTATTACTGATAATTGAGTGACTGTATCTGGCAGTCCTAATTTTGAGGAACTATAGTGAGTTTCGTACTGAACTGAGTGACTATGTCTGACAGTCCTGGATCTTTAGAACTGAACTAAGTTCCATACTGAGACTGAATCTGAAACTGAGACTATGAGAGGTAATCATCTAACTGACATGCCCCCTCTCTTAATAAATTTAGGGTCCAACCTGTAACCCTAGTTGGAAGGGTGCCAGTACCATACCAAGGATAAAGACAACTGAAGAGATACCCTCATCTGGCAGGTACTCTAATGAGAATGGTGGAACCCTCAACTGACAGGTTAAAACACTTTATCAACCCTCAACTGACAAGTTTGATATCTCAACCTACATTGGCTACGTATTTCTGAAATGCAAGGATTTATTCTAAGGATCACACCCTCTACTGACAGGTGAGTCCCCATCCTTGGGTTCACTCGGTGATGAATCCTACTCCCAACTGAATAGACACTGAACTGATTTCCTAGTTCATACTAGGAAGGACTAAAATGTTACTAATTGTGTACTGTTTAACTGAACTGAACTAAGTTCATTGGGTTCCGTTGACTGATGGAATACTAATGGATTTTATTAACTTACTGAGTTTACTAGGGATTGAACTGAATATTGAATACACTGAGTTTTTCTGAGTTCTGAAACTGACTGTGAGTACTACTGATCGTGACATAACTGAGACTGTTCTGTAACTGACACTGGCTCTAGATATACAACTAAATTATCGAGTATTAAATACCCCCAGGACTCGATAGCATAAATAATAACTAGACATGACAACTCTGGGATACATACGATAGCCAACTGTTCACAATGCAATAAATGGAGCACTTCATCGAGCACTTGAGTGTCATGAACTTGTATATGTATAGAGATACATTCTATCATGTCATGGTACACTATTAAATTCACATAGGAAGTCCAACAAATACTTGTAAAGCATAACTTTAGCATGGGAGTAATTTTGAACATGTAGTTCTAGCATGAATTCATCTTAAGACCACTCATAGATCACAAGGCACAATTTATTCACTTAGGCATTTTGAAAAATAAATAGGAGGCATAACTTTATGCTTAGGCAGGAAAAATAAGCTAATACATCTTGGCCACATTAATCAACTCAATTTCAAAGAATGCAACCCACATGCCATAATAAATTCATGAGATTCATTAACGATCTCTACATGGAAATCATACAAAAACATCAACATGTGAATAATTTAACCCACAACATGGAAATCATAATTCATGCTTTAACAAGGGTTTCTTAAACTCCAAGGGTAGAAGGGATCCTTGGATGAACACTTCACATACTTGGATTTCTAAATTCGTGAGGATTGAAGTGAGTTTTTGGGATTCAATTCTTGAACTTGTTGAATCTAGGGCTTGTTCTTGAGAGAATTTTATGAAAAAAATGAGCAATTGTGCTATTTGGGGCTTTAATCCCGTGTTATGGAGATATTTAATCCCGTGTTATGGAGCTATGGGGTGAAGGTAATTGACCCTTTTGCCCATAAAAATACAGAGCTGGAATACAAAAATTACCCCAGCTAGACTGGCCAGGGCGTCGCGAGCACTGGAGCACCGCTCTAAGCGAGGCGCCGCGGTGCCCATCGCGGCTACCCCCAGGTACTGGATTGGGCAGGGAGCCACGGGCTAATCGCCCTGAGCTACTGTTTTGAGGTTCCAAACATGCCCTTATGCATGTCTGAAAATTTTGAAACTCACCCGAGATGTACTATTGACTTCCCTGATCATGAATCAACTTAAAATCAACTTAGCAAGGTCGGGAAGATCAAAAATAAATTCATCAAAGTTTGGAGGCCTCTGGGATGCCTTATCAAGCTTTAAAAGGCTGAGTTAAGCTTAGAATTTTGCGGGGTCTTACAATATCTTCCCTTTAGGAACATTCGTTCTCGAATGAGACTTACTACGCTGAGACTACTGACATACAAAACTTATTTACTGGAAATGAACATCTGAGACATGATTATATGATGACTGACATTACTGACAAACTGAAATTTCATACTGAATATGCATATCTGATGCATGAATACATGACAGTGTTTTGATTCATGAATGAATGACTGGGATTATTGGTAAGCTGAGTTTTCTAATACTGAACATGCATATCTGATGCATGAATATATAACTGAACCGACTCATGTACATATGACTGAATATTCAATGGTAAATTGGTGATTGATGTCACATTCTTTTTTTCGCTCGAAGGGATCGAGTCGAAGGGTTTTCCAATTAAAGTGACAGTTTTTAATAAGGATTAATTTATTTACAGAGTCGCCACTTGGAATTGAGTTGTGGTGTTCTAAATCACCTTATTGAGTCCCTAATCAAAAGGAAATGACTCTTTATTTTGGTTTGTGAAAATAAAAGATCGGGTAAGAAATTTTGTTGACCAATGAGAAGGTATGAGGCACCCCTCGAGTCCCGTGGTTCAAGCACGGTCGCTTTTATTGACTTATCTTGACTAAAACTATTTTTTATAAATTATGCTAAGGCCTATAATTGCTCATTTATTATACTAAGAATAACTGTCTAAACCTCTTATATTAAATAAATCAGTGAAAAATAAATTTTAAAAGCTATTTATCAATTATTGCATCCTTGAATTTTTAAATGTCTCAAAAAGATGTGTATGCCGCATTCTTAATTGAGACGAATATTTTTGAACGTGCCTAAAAATTTCCTAGCATTAAAGGCGTTGATTTATAAAAATCGAGACTATTTTTATTGATTTTATCTTCTTATTTTATCTCACTCAATTTCTTAGTATTTAATAGCATAATAAAATTACAAATAAAAAAAAACTTTTAAATAACATGTCTAATCGTATTATGACCTAACTTATTGTGAACAAGAAAACAAACAAATACCCTACATTCAATAATTTAAATATAATTAAATTAACCGTATATAAATCCACCGTAGAAAACGAAAGTTGTACTATTTAAATTCACACGCCACCTTTTTAATCTTAAATGGACATTTTTGAAATTTAACTTATAAAGACCATAGAAACAATTTAAAACAATAACTAAAGATACACACTTAATTACATATAATAACATTTTTATTATTATTATTATTATTATTTTCTATTAAGACATGTCAATGTATTTAAAAAAAAATAAAAAAAAATGCAGAGTCAACTGTAAAAATGGGGAGGTGGGGTAGGGTAGGGTCATAAATAAAAATGACCCATTAAAGCACCATTAAAATGGAGATTGTACAGGAGCTTTAAGCTCCATTTTAATGGAGGAAACTGGAGGCGGGAGGGAGGGGGGAGCTATTGGACCTGGATGCGTCGGGGGAAGGGGGGAGCTGTTGGACGTGGGGTGGGGGGAGAGGGGGGTGATAAATTAAATAAAAAGGAAATTTTTTATTAAAAAATAAATAAAATATGAAATTAAAAATATTTGACATGTGGCAGCACCTGATTGGTGCGCACATTCACTCTCTTTATTGTGACTGAGATTCAACAAAAAATGGTGTATTTGCAACGAAATAAAGAAAAATCATAGGGTAGTAGGTCAAAATTAAAGTTTAGGTGTCTTTTTACAAAACTCGGACAAGATCAGAGGGATAATTATGTATTTACTCAAAATTATATATTAATGAAGTGATTGTTTTCGGTGAATAAAATATAGCCCTTTTCCATCCATGTATGCTTGTATGCGTTGCTACCCCAATATAAACATATCTATAATCTTTTACATTTTTTTTAAAATACCAAACTTTATAGAATTTAATACTCTAATTCACTTTTCATTCAACATTTTTACGTAACAAAATATTTGGACAACAAAATATACGGTATAATTTATAATAATCCATTCACATAAATAATTAACTTTTGCACATAAAGAACTGATTTGATTTCATACTTCGATTTAGGATGATAACAATTATAAAGTAACAATACAAAAATGAAATAAGAACCTGTTGATGAATCAAAGCAAAAACTTGAATGTCACTACCGGAAACTTGAACGTAATTCGAATTCAACTTCACTCTCTTTTCTCTCTTTTTCTCAGTCTTTCTTTTCTGTTTTGTTTTGGTTTTGATGCAGTCTGCTACAGTATCTGTAGTGTTAATGTCCGTAGTTTTTTCTGGGGGAAGAGTCTATTAATAGGGGATTCTTTGGGGGGAGCGGTTAAAATTATCAGATAAGGAAGGAGAAATTCAAATTTTAAATCTTTTTTTTTATATGTAGAAGATAATAATAAAAATAAAAATAATAAATAAATAAATATAATATTAATAAAAAATAATATAATAATTATTAATTATTTTTTAAATTTAAGAAAATACAATAAAAATTTATAAATATCCAAAAATAAATATAATTAAGATAGTACTAAAACTGTTAGCTTATTTATTTAAAATTTTAAAAAACATATATTTACAAGATCCCCATGTAGTGGGATATTGAATATACCATCGGGGCCAGTGTATTATCCAACTGAGGATGAATTCAAGGACCCTTTAGAGTTTATTTACAAGATCAGGAGGCCAGAGGCTGAGAAATATGGTATTTGTAAAATTATCCCACCTAAGAGTTGGAAACCCCCTTTTGCATTGGATTTGAATTCCTTTACATTTCCAACGAAAACACAAGCTATTCATCAGTTACAGGCTCGGTGCGCGTCCTGTGATCCGAAGACATTTGAATTGGAATACAATAGGTTCTTAGAGGAGCATTGTGGGAAGAAGGCGAAGAAACGTGTTGTGTTTGAGGGTGAGGACCTAGATTTGTGTAAGTTGTATAATTTTGTTAAACGGTTTGGAGGATATGATAAAGTAGTGAAGGAGAAGAAGTGGGGTGAGGTTTTTAGGTTTGTTCGGCCTGCTGGGAAGATTTCGGAGTGTGCCAAGCATGTATTATTCCAATTGTACCTGGAACATTTGTATGATTATGAAGAGTACTATAATAAGTTAAATAAGCTGGGAAATAGAAGTTGCAGGAGAGGAAACCAAAGTGAGAGGAAAAGGGAGTCAGACTGCCAATTCTCAAGTTCTAAGAAAAGGAGAAAGAATAGTGAGTCTGATCGAACTGAAATATGTAAGGTGAAGGAGGAAGCACACGATCAAATATGTGAGCAATGCAAAAGTGGATTACATGGGGAGGTGATGCTTCTCTGTGATCGATGGATGGCATATGTACTGTTTATCACCACCTTTGCAACAAATTCCGCCCGGAAACTGGTATTGCTTGCAGTGCTTGAATTCCGAAAAGGATAGCTTCGGTTTCACACCTGGCAGAGAGTTACCATTGGATGCATTTAGGCGCATCGCTGATCGTGCCAAGAAGAAATGGTTTGGTTCCACATCAATTTCACAGGTGGAATTAGAGAAGAAGTTCTGGCAAAATCGTGGAGGGATCAGCTGGGGAGGTTGAAGTGAAGTATGGCAGTGACTTGGATACTTCCATCTATGGCAGTGGATTTCCACGTGTAACCGATGAAAAACCATCATCAGTTGAACAAAGTACATGGGATGAATATTGCGCTAGTCCATGGAACCTCAATAACTTACCCAAGTTGCCAGGTTCGATGCTTCGAACTGTACATCATAGCATTGCTGGTGTTATGGTGCCTTGGCTGTATATTGGGATGCTATTCTCTTCATTCTGCTGGCATTTTGAAGACCACTGCTTTTACTCCATGAATTATCATCACTGGTACGATTGCCAATTATTCTTTTTATCTTAAGTCCATTTTTTGTTCTTACAAATTAAATGACTACATGCCAAGTTCAATCAGAAGCATATTATTGTGTAATTTCTACTTCTTTGTATACGGTTAAATGACTACACGCCAAGTTTAATCAGAACCACAGTATGATTAAAGGCGAAACAGGTTATGTAGCCTTGCTCTTTTTTTCGAGTGACCTTTTCATTCTGTAGATTGCGATGTGATCACTTTCTAGTCAATCGAGTGGTACTTCCCTTTTCCCTTCTGTACCCCTCCCCGAAAACACACGCACACACATATATTTCATAGTTCATGGATTATTGAAGCTTAATTACAAGAATGACTATACCTCAACCATAGATGGGACCGACTATCTGGAACCTCAATAACCATTACACTTCATTTGAGTCCCTTCCATTGTAATACCCGAGAATTTTTCTGTTAGGACAAACTATCTCTCTAATACTAGGGATTCTTTCTCCAGTAATCCATTCGGTGACATATAGCTTTTACTAACTAAATGATATCAACTGTAACTAACTTTTCGTCCTAACTAGTTGGTATACCTTATATGGATACATTGCTTCCATTGTGTTCTATACCTTGCTAAGTCATGTGAATTTTAAGAGGTTTTAGGTCTTTAAGACAACTCAAGGATATGTGATTTTAGGTTTAATTTGTCTTTTTTTTTTTCTTTAAAACTCTCAACTCAATGAAAATGAGCTCAAAAAGTCAACCATGGCATCTACATTGTTGCATAGCCATGTTGCACATGAAAATGTTTTGCAACAATGTTGACAAACCCTGTTATGAATATTATTGTCAGTTTTTTTCTTCTGTAATTCACTGTTGACACTGGCAGCAATGGTGCTAAACCAAGCAGAGAGATTTGGCATTATGAAATGTAGGTTTGCATTAGGTTCCACTTGCTTTAGTACCATTCTAGAATTGGTGTCACCTCATTATGGATGAATGAATATTTTCGAAAAAAGAGGCCTTGCTTACTTCCTGTTTCTCTCCCATCATGGCCCTAGAAAAAGCAAATTCTGTCATCATGCAACTTCAGTTGGTACCTAGGATCCGTTTTGTAGGCTGCACTAATTAAAATAATCCTTGGATTAAAATTTAGTCTCATTCAATACATTGTTTGATTACTTCTTTTAACTTTATACATGGATTGCTTATACAACCTATGTGGTCTTATTTTATCCCTAGTAAAATGGAGGGATAACTTATCCAAGGTTTAACAATCCATGGATAAGACCCTTAAATGACTAAGTTATCTCTCAATTCCTTTTTCTAAATTTCTTTTGTAATTTGATGTCCTCTTTAATTATATTGAGTTGATTATAAATGTCCTATTTAATTACTTCATCAAAAATAAATGTCCTATTTAATTTTTCAAATCCGGTTCATTATAATTTGATGATTTCATAAATCAATGTTTGATTTTCTTCTCCATATTTGGTTTGCTTTGCTTACTGGGTTGAATTTTTTTGGTGGGGAAGTTTTTTTTTTTTTTTTTTTAATAGTTCATGGATTGGTCACTTGAACATTTTTCTTAATAAGCTTCAAGTATTTAAACATTTATGTAGCCTTAAATCTATGGTAAGTTAAGGCATATTTGACCAATAAAAAAATATTGAAAATAAACCGTGCTATTAAGAATTTCCATGGTGGCACATCACACCTGAAAATTAGTAACTTGTTCTTAACTTGACTAATTTAATGTAACAGAAAATCCCACAAAAGTTTAAGGGTACAAGTGTAAAGGAGATTTTTGTAGAGTTTTAAATCAAACACAATACATGGTATATCTAGTTTTTAATACAATGAACCAAACACTTGATAAAAAATAATCCAAGCACTATAATCCCTGGATTCGTTGCTAATCCCTGCATTACTTATATTCGTACCAAACGACCCCCTAGGGGATTAAATGTTTGCAAAGGACTGAGGGTAATGAAGTTGCTCATGTTGATGGAGTTGAATTGAATTGATCAGAGAGCTGAAAGGTTGAGAACAACGTTAAGTAGAATACAGTAGTAAAAAGAAAAAGTAGATAGTACTGAACAAAACAAAAGGATAGTGCAATAGTAATTTGAAGTACTTGTTGACAGCATACCAAGTGTATCAGACAACTCGACTTGGGGTTTTGCTCTAGGCATATTGATAATTTAGTTGGAAATGTCTTACTGACATATGTGAGTTTGTGTATCTTGTCTTGTAAATTCATTTGCATTTCTCTCTGATATCTTTTCTGCAATCACTGATTGATCTCATGATGTTGTTTTGACGTTTTTCTTATCTTTGTGCATGGCCAGTATCTTGTTAGTCATATAAAGAATCTTGATAAATTTATCAGTTAATGAGTTCTTCTTGCTTTCTTTCAGGGGAGAGCCAAAATGTTGGTATAGTGTTCCTGGAAGTGAAGCCCAAGCTTTTGAGAAGGTTGTTCAATGAGTACTTCCTGTCCTGTATTAGTTTCGTTGACTTTTTAGTGCAAATTGTGTGCTAGTGAAGTTAGAACGTATCTCTTTTACTGTGAATGAAAATTTGGCGCAAACACATGTTGACTCAAGTTATTGATATTTGAATGTTGGGCTTTTAGGAGATTTTAGTGTAATGATTGATTTGTCCCTTTCTTAAATGGGTTTTTGGAAGACTATCGAGCATAGCTGAGGCAAGTGTAAAGTAGTGGAAGTATTGTTGCTCTTCGTACTATTTGGATCTTCAATTTTATGGATTTAAATCTTCTAATATAAGAAGTAAATGTAATCTAATTTACCATGTAATTCCATGTGTAGATGAATGTGTTCAAGGTCAATTATTCTAGCATGTTAATTTGATAGATGTAGAGCATAGGTGGAGTCGTGCTTAACCCACAGGTGACTGATGGCTATATACAATAACATCATTAACCAACATTAATTTTACCAGAAGGTGCTCCGCAAGATGTTAGTAATCTCTATTCATTCGGGTATAAGTTAAGTGTCTAGATAGTGCTAAGATAATTGTTGCATATTCTTTTATTACATTTTGGCATGAAGAGATTACTTTTTCATATTACTTGATACAACGCGTCCTAGCAAGTTATTTTCCTGTTTTAGCTGCCAAAGAATTGATAAAAGAACATTTAATTGCTGTTGTCAGTTAACTTTTATCAGTGTTTTTAAGTGGTTTTTATATGTAGCTTTCCCTTGTAAATTTCAAAATTTGGACTTCTCCTTTTGATTTACTCAGCTGGTAGCTGTACTGTAACTAGCAATTTTTGTGCAGGTAATGCGTAATAGCCTTCCTGATCTGTTTGATGCGCAACCAGACCTGTTATTTCAGCTTGTAACCATGCTGAATCCACGTGTGTTGCAAGAAAATGGTGTTCCTGTTTATAATGTGTTACAGGTTTGTGGTGGGACTTAATATTCTGACCTTGCTCCTTCTGTCCTGTTTTGCACTTTTCATTTATTGGCTTGTATTTGCTTGTTTACTTGTTGCAGGAGCCTGGGGACTTCATTATTACCTTCCCCAGATCGTATCATGGAGGCTTCAACGGCGGTAAGCCCAGATTTTTTTGCTACTTTATTTCTGATTTGGAAAAAACAAATTGAAGGGTTCATTCTTCTTCAAATGCTTAGTCATGCATGGTTCAGCTCTTGCCTGTAGCCTTACCTGCATCTTAAGTTTCAGGCTTAAATTGTGCTGAGGCTGTCAATTTTGCCCCTGCCGACTG
The DNA here is from genome assembly GCA_030864215.1 of Capsicum pubescens. NCBI lineage: Eukaryota > Viridiplantae > Streptophyta > Magnoliopsida > Solanales > Solanaceae > Capsicum > Capsicum pubescens. The sequence continues at coordinate 355,199,957 of CM061538.1, read as the reverse complement.
GTTACCTCATGGCGATTTTGGAGCAGAGCTTTACCAACTTTATCGCAAAGCTGCTGTTTTGTCTCATGAAGAGCTTCTCTGTGCAGTTGCCCGGCTTTGATCCTTGTTCCCTTTGCTATTTTATTGTTGGAGGTTCCTATTAGGAGAAAAATTATAGGTGACCCCTTCCTTTGCAACCCCACCACTCAAATCCATGGTATCCTGTGGACAATGCTATACCCGTTCGTGTTGCCCACAGATAAGGGTGCTCTTTTGCATGCTTTATGTGGGGGCTTTTTATCTAGGACTAGTTACTAATGTTTTCGTATGCTCTCGTTTGTGCTATTGTGATTTCTTCCCATTTGCCTAAGCCGTGCAGACAGAGTTAACTGGTACATGTGCTGGTGGGAAGTAGTTGGTACAGTTGAATAGTCTAGGTGCAAGTAAGCTGTTTAGATGCCACCGTTATTTAAAATGTTATTTGCTGGCTCATTTCCAAGTGGGTGGGGATTACCCTTTGGTACTTTAATTCCACATCACCAAGAGATGGTGCACTGAATTTTGTGACGTAGCTGTTAGACTGCTTTCGTTGCTTACAATATTTTCTAAGTTTTGTTCCGAAACTTATGCTATGAAGCTTTTTCTGATGAACTTTTGTTTTCATATTTTCATTGCTTTGTATATGTTGATGACCACATGTATCTTTAAATTTTAGTCATGTCAGTTTAACAATTTTCATCACCTTGCAGAGTGAATTTGACAGCAAGGCAGCACCTTACTTGGAAAAAGAATTGGTCAGGGTTTATTCTAGAGAAAAGTCTTGGAGAGAGCGGCTTTGGAAAAATGGCATTGTCAATTCTTCTCCCATGCCGCCTCGTATGAAGCCTGAATATGTGGGCACAGAAGAGGTACTTTAACTTTGATTTTGCTTCTTGAAATTTTTGGCCTTGAATGTGTTCTTCACAAAATTTGCCTTATCCTCTTTGAAGGACCCTACATGCATCATATGCCAGCAATATTTGTATCTTTCTTCTGTAGCGTGCAGCTGTGCCCCCTCATCTTTTGTTTGTCTTGAGGTAAGCATTGTTTATATGTGCGAAAAATACATTGCTTTCCTTGTTTCTGTACTTTCCCATATTTTATGCTCTTGTGAATTCTGTCTATAGAATATTGCTATGGTCAAATTCAAGCTAAACTTAGCTGATCATAGAAGCATAAAATCATCTCTCCTTGTAAGTTGTATATTCTAGCATCTAAGATGCTAGGATATTCTCAGCATTTTGCTTTAATATATGACAGTTTTCCCATCATTAGGCAGCGCATGTTTTAATTTATCAATTTTAGAGCCTAAAGTGAATTATGTTTCTTCTTTTGCTTTTTTTTTTTTTTCTTTTTTTTTTTTTTGGGTGCGGGTGGGGGTGGGGTCATAATTACACTGCTGAATGCTCTACCATACTGCAGTCGGCATTTAGTATAATCGTTGAGCACTTATCCCATATTTAGTCGTAGTCAGTTGTGTTCTTTGTCATCAATTTTGGTGCTTGATTATGCTTTCTTGACTTACTATGACTTTTACTTGCAGCACTGGGAACATTTGTGTGAATGTAAGCCACAAAAGCGTCGACTCCTTTATCTTCACACCCTTGCTGAATTGAATGATATGGTGCATCTTACTGATAGGAGTAATAATGAAGAGGCTCCAAAAAATATCAACAGGCAACTTCTGTCTCCCCACAATCCACCTGCTTACCTCCCCGCGACCCCCATTCTAAGGCGCATGTGTTACACTTATTTTAGGCGCGTCCAGCCTATTAAATAACAAAAGTAAACGGCTAAAAACATTAAGGGAAAAGGCATGGTTTCCACCTCAAACTATAGTCGAAAAGTCGAATCCACACCTAAACTATATAAGTGACCTATTACACACCTTAACTATAAAAAAATAATACTTTTTACTGACGTGGCAGCGCGTGTAAAACACTACACCACATGCAAGTGGTGGTAGCCTAACAGGGTGTAAATAGTTTCACTTTTTTATAGTTTAGGTGTGTAATAGGTCACTAGTATAGTTTAGGTGTGACTTCGACTTTTCGGGTATATTTTGAGGTGGAAACGATGCCTTTTCCCTTTCTAATCTGTTTGAGAAGTTTCCAGTAGGCTGATACCTCAGTGAACTGTTCACATTTTCTGAGTCACTCGATACTTTGAGATGTGACATCTGCAGTCTGCTTCTTGCATATTCGTGATACATTGTGTCATATAGTCTAAAGATAAGAAATAGTTCTTGTTAATATGTGGCTTGTGCAAAAGAAACTTTCTTTGGGATGGAGAGAAATTTCACTTGGTGCGATGGAAGTCTATCACTTCTCCTAAAATATGGGGAGGTCTCGGGATTAAAGATTTGGTGGTTTTTAACAAAGCTTTGTTAGGCCAATGACTTTGGTGTTTTGGGATGGAGGTACAAGCATTTTGGAGAGGATTGATAGTTGATAAATATGGGGTTATGGAGGGGGGTGGAGAACTAGAGATGTCTCTATGCTTTTTGGGTGTGGTCTGTGGAGGAATACAATGAAGGGATGAGATGATTTCAATAGAAATATCTCATTCAAGGTTGTAAACGAGAGGAGAGTTAATTTTTGGGGGCATAGGTGGTGCGGGGGTAACTTATTGAAAGATGATTTCCTAATCTTGTATACAATGTAATGCCAAAAAGATTTGTCGGTCGAACAAATTAGGGAGATACATGGTGGAGAGACTTTTTGTGACTTGAGATTTAGAAGGCATTTCCACGATTGAGACGTGACCGAGTTCCAAAATTGATGGTCATCCTTCACAGGCAAGTCAATTTGGTGGATAAACCTGATGCTTTGTGGTGGATTTTGGAGAATAATGGAGTTTTCTCTGTTAAATCTTTCTATGAGAAATTTCTGATTAGGGAGGAGGTCGCGTTTTCATGTGATGCAATTTGGATAGCGGTGGTGCCGAGGAAGGTGTTTGTTTTCTCTTGGCTAGCAGCTAGAGGGGTGATTTTGACGATGGAAAAATCTTAGAAAGCATAAGGTTGTTTGTGTCAGTTGGTGTTTCATGTGTAAGGAGACAGGGGAAGGAGTGGATCACCTTCTCATTCATTGTGTCTTTACTATGAGATTATGGTGGGTTTGCTTCGGTGGTTCGGAGTTTCTTGGTTAATGCCAAAAATCGTGAAAGACTTAATGTTTTGTCGGAGAAGAGGGAATAAGAGGAGAATACGTAAGGCTTGAAATTTGGTTCCTCTTGCGTTGATGTAGGTTATTTGGATAGAGAGAAATAAGAGGGGTTTTGAGGGGGTAGAGTCGAGTTTTTCTCAGTTAAGGAATAGTCTCCAATCTCTTATTTTCTTTTGGTGCACCCATAAAATTCCTTGTTGTATGGATGAATGGGTGGTGAATTTGTAGAGAATCAGATTATGTAGATTCTTAACCTTTTGGTTTTATCCTTTATACACGGCCAACTCGGCCTTGTTTATGAATGAAATATATTTAACTTATCATGGTGCAATAAAGGAAGCCAAGCAGTTTATGTGGGCTGGTCATGAAATGGATGCAGTGAGATATCAGCCATTTCATTTCTATAACTTATTAGTCCTTAGATTCATTACTGTCTTCAACTAAATATCTATATGTCAAATGGGGTTAGGTAAGAGATTTGGTGAAGAAGTTGATTGATGCTCAGAGTTGGGCTCAATGTGTCAGGGACTCTCTCTCTAAAGTTGAATCTTGGATGTCTGATCGCAATAGTGATGTAGCGAAGGTGCAGATGGAAGTTGTTGACAATTTGCTTAGCTTAAACCCCGTACCTTGTAATGAACCTGCACATCTCAGATTGAAGGTGAAATGCATTTTGCTTCTTATTTTACCTCTTATATGCAGTTCAATTTGCAGTGGGTCTGATAATTTGAGCATGCTTTTGTGCACAGGATTTCCAAAAAGAAGCGAGCCAGCTGACTCTGGAGATCGATTCTGTTCTTTCATCATGCTCAAATATTCTTGTAAGCCTGTACATTCACCTTGTTGATAGCTTTCTAAGTATAGTGGGGTTTCACATTCTACCTACCCCTAGTATTTTTTGTTTTTGTTGCTGCTACTGTTGTCACACCCCTTTTTTTTTCAACTCCTAAAAAAGATTGAATTTTAAGTTCGAAAGGGGTTTATTATTAAGTGACAAAAGAAAACGATTGTTTAGAAAATGATTCATTAGTTTCAAAACTCAGAGTCGCCACTTGGCATAAATCGGGTGTGCCAAGTCACCCATGAATATCCTTTTTCAAAACGGTTTTGACTCTATAAAACTGATCTGCGAACAAAGATTCCGGATAAGGAATTCTGTTGACCGAGGGGAAGGTGTTAGGCACCCCTCGATCCCGTGGTTCGACCACGGTCGCTTGGTAGAGCGTATCGGCTAATTTGACATTACAAATGTATATATATATAGTTATATACTAATTTATAAAACATATACACATGTATACGTTAAACATACACATCTATACTAATTTATAAAACATATACACATGTATACGTTAAATATACACGTCTATAGAAGATATATACACATGTATACGCACCATTCAATGTATATATACTACAACTAATAAAATATACTACAATATATATACATTACAATATATATATATATATAGTTATATACTAATTTATAAAACATATACACATGTATACGTTAAATAACTACGTCGATAGAAGATATATACACATGTATACATTAAATAAATACGTCGATAGAAGATATATACACATGTATACGCACCATTCAAATGTATATATACTACTACTAATAATAAAATATACTACGATAGATATACATTACAATATATATATATATATATATTGTTATATATATAGTTATATATATAGTTATATACTAATTAATAAAACAGATACACATATATACGTTAAATATACACGTCTATAGAAGATATATACACATGTATATGCACCATTCAAATGTATATGTACTACTTTAAATAAAATATACTACAATATATATACATTATAATATATATATATAGTTATATAGTTATATACTATTTTATAAAACATATACACATGTATATGTTAAATATACACATCTATATAAGATATATACACAAATATACAAAACATATGCTACTTAATATATAATAAATTAATAATACTTGGTAGTAAATTAATAATATATTAGAAGTGAGTTTTTAATTTAAAGTAGAAAGCTAGAAATTCAATTTAAAATTTTAAATCATTAAATGAAAAAATATAAAAAGTAAGGACTAAGGAGTGAATGAATTTGGGGAATTTTATTGATTGCAAAATGATCCAAAATATATAATTTACATGAATGAAAAATCTACAAATTATGCATCATTTTTTCCAACTCATTCATGTTAATATTAACGGGAACTTGCATAGGATAGTCGAAGTCAACGGGGGCAAAACCATGCATTGGGCTTGATTCTACTGAGTTCTCCCGTGAAGACATACTTTCTTCAAGTTTCAGCTCGTCGCTCGGCTCTGGTTCCATTCCTTGGTTTCTTCTTTCCGCTCTAATCCAATCTCTGAGGTAAACTAGAACATTCATTGCATTGCTTCCCAATGAGTGTCGGTTGTCTCCAAGATGCTGTCGTCCCTGACTAAAGGCGCTCTCTGATGCAGCAGTTGACATTGGAACATTCAAGATATCTCTAGATAATCTTGAATGCACAGGATATTGTGTTTCATTACTCCTCCACTAATCCAACATGTTGATCCGTCATCTGCGATCCTCTGGCGGCGACCTAAGGTAATATTTTAGCTCTTCCCGATAAGTTGATGTGTAAGCTCTCTCATCAACACTGTTCCAACAAGTTAGATCATAAAAGGAATTAGGAAAACCACTATGTGCCGGCCTTTTAGAAGATGATGGCTCCTCGGGAGGATGAGGAGCGACAGTTGGAGTGATATTTGTAGGTACAGCTAAATCAAATAAATCAGCATAGTGATTATATAATTTTTCTATGTATTCATTTCCATCACTCATAGCCGTCCACAAATCAGGTTGTACTTATTCAGAATCATTGTTAATATTTATTTCTAAGTTAGTATAAATAATAGTACTAAAGTGGCACATATTATTATATTTCATGCACGGATTTAGCATAGCACCAACCAAGTAAATAGAGGGAATCGAAAAAAAATATTTTTTAAATTTGGTAAACATTACACCAACAACTTCTTTATAACCTTCTTTATTTTTATATTCTTTGAGCAAACCAGAAATATCGACTATATATGTCAAAATATTACAAACGGTAGGATAATAAGCACCGAAACATTCAACCGTAGCTACATAAAATTTTTCTAAAAACTTAACAAGATCATTAATTACAACCAAATCAAAATCATGTAGCATGCAATCAGCAGAATCAACAAATGAACCGCAATGTTGGTTAAAAGCTAGTGTAATAGGAATTCTATATTTATAACAAGTTTTTAAAAAATCATACGTAGAATTCCATCTAATATCAATTTCCTCAGGCATCAATATCGGTGTAAGTCCATTTTCTTGACATTTAACTTTAAATTCTCTAATTCTCGATCTACGATTATTTTCTTGAATAAAACCAACAGCAAGACGAATTTTTTCTATATAAAGCTCAAAAAACTCAAGACCATCTTTTACAATTAAATTATATATATGACATGCACACTTAATATGAAAAATTTCAGGCAACGACGGAGATAGCGTAGATTTTAATTTTTTTATAGCAGTCTTGTTGTTAGAAGCATTATCAAAAGCAATATATAAAATTTTATTTTCGATACCATAATATCCAACAACTTTAACAATAGAATCAACAATAAAATGTCCAGTATGTTTACGATCCTCATCATATAAAAAAGCAAGAATACATTTTTGCATCACAAAATTACTATCCATCCAGTAACAAGTAACAGTTAAATAATCATTTTAATTTACAGCACGACCAAGATCAGAAGTTAGGGACAATCTACATTGAATATTTTTTAACAATGTTGATAAATAAAAACAATATTGTGAATGAACTCTAAAAATATCAGACCGATAAGTACTTCTAGGAATACCGTTAAACATAGGATTATAAATTGCTTGTATATAATGAATAAAGGCATCAGAAGAAGGAAAACTAAAAGGCAAACAACCCATAACTACCATTTTAGCTATTTCTTCCCGGTCCCTCAATTTATTATACTTCTTCGTTACCTGACCGGTTGCTGGGTCCATTCTAGTTTGCGTTGACCCACCAACATCCTCACCACCTCGTGCAATAGTTAACTCTCTTTCGTGAGCTTCACCTATATGTCTCATTAACGTACCTGTACCCCCTTGCTTGCCTCCGCTTCTATGCTTATATATTTGTTGACAAATATTGCATTGCACCTCAGTATCTGATATACGTTCAAAAAATTGTCATGCAACACTAGTTGTTTTACGAGGTCTTGGGGCACGGGGAGAAGGGGGAGGGATATTAACCGATCCAGATCAAACGTTAGCATTTTCTACTGCGGGTGTCTCACCAATATTTTCATTATCTTCGTCTAAATTAACCGCATCTACTTTATTTTCTTCTTCTATACCGTAATTTTTCTGAGTTTCTACATAATCCATATCGTGAGCACCTACACCTATTTCTTCCTCAAAAGGTGTACCAAGCGGTACCGGAGGCGAAGGCACACGAGTATAGCTACTACTTGAACTACCTCTACCGCTAGTAATTCGCTTTTTACTACCACTACCGCTTTGGGGATAAAAAATTTTAACACCTAAAGTAGCGAGGTTTCTTAATTTATCCATCGTATAAATTCAAATAAACTAAAAAAATTCAAAATACACAAATATAATAAAGTTAAATATTAAACAATTAATACAATAAATAAAAATTACACGTAAGAGATGGAACGACAATACCAAATTTTGAAAGTATTTGAAGGTTGCGACTTTAGAAACTTCCACTTGTACTTTGTAAACGCAAAATTAAAAAATTAAAGTGAACACTTTAAGAAATTAAATAGATTGAATATTTGAGAATTGAGATTTGAGATTTGAGAGAGAATAAGATTTGAGAGAGTGAAAAATGATTTGAAGGTGTAGGGTATTATAGAATTTTTTTTGGGATTAAAAAATAATTTTTAAAGTAATTTTTTTTATAAGAAATGGGCCCAAACTAGCCGTTTGGACCAAAAAATGGGCTATATAGCCGTTGGGCCAACGACTAGGTTGGCCCAAAACCCAAATTTATTTATTTTTTTAAAAAAGAATTTCGGGCCGGGCCGATTAACTGGCGGGCTTGGACCGGGCTTGGTCCGGGCCGAATTAACCGGAATCAAATTAAAAAAAATAACCGGCTCGGGACTTGGTACCCTAAAGCCCTAGGGCTTACCGGGCCGGGTCAAACCGGGCCAGTTCCTTTAAGTGGGTTGGGTCATCCCGACCCACTTGACAGGCTTATCTTATAACAACATGGTCAAGATTATCGAATTCGAGAAGCAACTGAATTAGTTTATTAAAATCTCAAATTTACTCATAATAGAGTCTTTTTTCCACTATTAGCTACTTTATTAAAATATTCTCGCAAATCGAAGAAAAGGACGAAGATCACTAATAACTTCTAATCGAACAAACATAAGAAAGAGGAAAGACAAGAGCAAATAATAAAATACGAGAACTCTTCAACAGAGGCAGATTTCGAGTTGGTTAGTTTGATTTTTTTTTGTTGAATTTCAATAACCTAAATCCATGTTCATTCCGGCAAAAAATCATCTGGTTCGACCATCTTTCTCTTAAATCTACTTGGAATTGAGGTATAGTTGTTATCATCAACGTCATTGTGATTCATTTGTTGTTAATTTACGTGTTTTATTTTTATTTTTATTTGTTTGAACATGAATCGAAATATATTTTATTCATAAACTAACATGCCTTATAAATTGCTCCACAATTTCCCACTATTCCTCACAATATAGAATAGCTAGCACACCTCTATTTAAAATGGTGCACCAAAAATGTTATATCTTGTAGATATCATGCGAGATTAGCTCACCAAAAATATTATATCTTAATAGTTAGTTTTTGAAGTGTGGTTCTTTCACGCGTATCAAATTTCTTCTCGGCATTTCATTTTTTTAAGCTAACTAGTTTGATGTACGTGCTTTGCACGTGTATATCACGTTAATCGATAAAAAAATATATTGCTACCTACTAACATTTTGTCCTAATTTATATCACGTGGCATCGTGATTCATTCGTTTTAATTTATGAGTTTTATTTTGTCTTTTTAATGTATTTGAAAAGAACATCGTGTTCGATGTTTAATAACTTTCATGACTTTGTTTTTTATTTCATATACTTATAACAACATGGTCAAGATTATTAAATTCGAGGAGTAATTGTCAAATTTAAATCATAATATTCTAGAGTATGTCTTTCTCCGATGACACTTAACTGTTCTCACAAATCGAGGAAAATGGCGGAGATCTCTAAAAGATTCAATCGGACAAACATAGGAAAGAGGGAAGACAAGAGTAAATAATAGAATAGGAGAATTCTTCATCAGAGGCAGAATTCAAGTTATTTAGTTTGATTTTTTTATGGGTTTTCTCCACCTAAATTCATTTTTGTTCCGGCAGAAATCATTCGTTTCAATCATCTTTCTTTTAAAACTCTTTCCTTCTTTGCTTTCTATTTAGAGCTTTCAATGGTTCTCACTTATTTTTTCGTCCATAAAAAATTTTCTTTTTAACCACATGTATAAAATAACCTATAAGCACCATAATCATAAGGTGAGCTGATTTCTTTTCGTTATTTTTTTTTATTGATAGTGTAAAAATTTAAACAAAGAACAGATTTGAATATTCTTCTTCATCTTTTTCTATTTTTGTAATTAGATCTTAATTCTATTGTTGTTGTTGTTGTTGAATTGTTTGTTTTTAATAATATAATATGACTGATCAATCTTTGCAAAGTGATTTAAATTTTTTACACTTCATTAAAAATCTTCACAACAGACAAAGTTATTTAATTTTAAATAAATTAACGTTACACGTGCGAGACACGTGCGGTATATATATATATATATATATATATATATATATATATAGTAATTGTTATCATCAAGATCATCGTGATTCATTCGTTTTAATTTATTAATTTTATTTTTCTTTCTAATCCATTTGAAAAAAAATATCGAGTTCGATATTTAGTAACTTTGATGACTTTGTTTTTAGATTTTATAAACCTACCTTATAACAACATGATCAAAATTATCGAATTTGAAGAGTAATTAGTTTATTAAAATCTCAAATTTAATTAAGTCGTAATATTCTAGAATATTTCTCCCACACCCAAATTGATAAAAAGGGCGGAGATCACTATTGCTAATAAAACAAACATAAGAAAGAAGGAAGGAGCAAATAATAGAATTGGAGAACTCTTCAACAGAGGCAGATTTCGAGTTGATTAGTTTGATTTCTTATGGATTTCATTAACCTAAATTTATTTTTGGTCTTGGAACATGATTCTGTTTCGGTCATCTTTCTTTCCGCCGATAAAGAATATGCCTTTGAAAGCTTTCACTATTCTTACTCATTTCTTCCGCCCATAAAGAATATGCCATTGAAAGCTGGTTTTACAACCTTTCTTTTTTAAGCAGAAGTAAGTAAGAATGTCATTAGAAAAAAATGAAATGACATCTCCACCTAGATTTTCAAGATCTTTGGTCGAGATTCCACTATTCAAAGTTAGTGAATGGACTTCTCTTGATAAGAGACGCGGTTTAAGAAAAAGGGCTTCCTAGAATTTCTTTGGTCTCACCAATTCACACCTTTCTCCAAAATCAGATTACCAAGATTTACGACGTGATCGTGATCGCTCTTTGAAACAACGATCAAATGGTAGCTAGATAACCTTCTTACTTTTGCTTAATGATTTTATATCTGCTACATGATCAGTGTTTTAGTTCTAAGATTTGTTTGTGGGGCTTAGTATTAAAGTAGATCTAGGGCGGATTCAGGATTCTAGTACAATGACCTCAAGTATATTAATTCATTTTTTAATTGAACTTTTACACATATTTAGGGTTGTTTGATTGGTAGAATAAAGGATTACTTTCTTGCCTTAAAATTTGGGATAATTTGATTAGACGTTTGGTTATGAGTATTAATCAGTCCCAAAAATTATTTTGTACTAAGATAGTGGAACTAGCTATCCAATATAGAAGAGGGATAAGCAAAGTGTACTAGATTGGGTCATGACATGTTTATACTTACAGAATAATAATTGTTGAATATGTTTTATTCACAATGTTCTTTGTGTTAATGAAGAATATAATTAGTGCAGAATCATATAATCAATTTCAATTTGCTTGGAGTTGAGGCATAATTGTTGTTATAAGTTTGAATTGAGATATGATTGTGAAGTGTACTTGTAAAATTGGGTGGACCTTGTGATATTATCCCGAGAGATTGTAAAAGTGGAAAAATAAATTGATATTGTTATTATGGATTGAGTGCCAAAGCTGGTATGATATTATTTGATGGATCGGGTACCACATTTGTATAATATTACTATTATGAATCAGGTACCACATCGATACTATACATGAACCCTAATATGTCTCCGACAAGTCATGACTAGTTGGACAAAAATAAACCTCTTTAGTCTGTGCGTATACATTAATGTTTGATATGTGTTTTATTTTTTTAATTTTAATTTTAATTTATTTGACATGAAGCATGATATTTTATTCATAAACTAACAAGTCTTATAATGCTACACAATTTCCCACTATCCCCCATAATATAAAATAGATAGCAATACCTCTACTTAAAATAGTTTATCAAACCTATTATATCTTGTATAAATCACGAGAGATTAGCACACCCTTTTCCCATTTGCATGGGGGCTTCACTCAAATCATATGGACTTTTTATTTTTTTATTTTTTATTTTATTTTAATAAACAAACTTTTATAAGACATCATTAAAATTCTCTTAGAAAGAAATGAAATATTTTACATAAATTATACTTTTCATAAAAAATCATGAAACTCATGAATATGAGCATAGATGAATAATTTACAGGAGTTCATGACTTCAAACTAAATCTACATGACTGAATTCATAGGACAACCCTAATAGACTCATGAATGATCGTTCATACAAAATATGATTTTTTCGTACTATACTTAATAGTTCGTGGAGGCCAATATGTTAGGGTTTTTGCCCTGATTTTCTTACTATATTTAAGTTTTACTTTTTCTTAGAAGGAAAATAAAAGTTATCATAATTACTTTTACTTTTCTAAAAGAAAAAATATAATTTTTTTTCATATTTGGCTAACCTCTTTCTTGAAAGGTTTTGGACATCTATAAATAGAAGACCCCCTTCTCATATCATAACACAATAACATCCACAATGTAGTCTTTTAAGAGTTTCGTTTAGGGGGAGATTTTCTCTCTCATTAGTTTTATGCTTTTTAATATTAGGTTTTATATGTAGGCCAATTAGCCAAATCACATAATAATATTATGTTTTTAGTATGTTTTTCTTTGGCATCTGAGTTATTGTCTTTATGGTTTGCAACTAATAGCTTCCACATGACGCCCTCTCGATTTCGAACCCAACACAATATGCATGCATGAAAAATTCGTGGTGCTTTAATTTGATAGGCAATGGACCACGTAATTTTCATATTCTAGGAGATATTCTCATTTAAATTGACCTTTACATGAGCTCAAACGAAAACTTAGTTAGTAGAGAAGCGTTCAACTCAACTTTGTGCTAGAGTTGCCTTATGACTTTAAATTACATCTAGTACACTTGTCCACTCTTAAGAATTGATATTTACACCTAGCTACAATCAAACTAACCAGGTTTGAATAAGTTTCATACATGGAAAGGTTCAAATCTTAATCCAAAAGTTTGAGGTGTTATAACAATTCTCCACAATTTCCCACTATTTATGATAGTGCAAAATCTAATTTAGCTAAGACTAGAAAGTTTGTTCTATATTATTTAGACATAATATTAAACAAATACCAAATTCTAAATAAATTTGACTTCCTACTTCAACTTTGAATTATTCTTCCAGGGAAACGAATGTCATATTCGATATTTAGTAAAATTTGCATGACTTTGTTTTTTCATTTTATATATTTACCCTTTTAAATTAGATGATTAATATTATGAGATTCGAGGTATGATTTAGTTATATTTAAAAATCCCAAATTTAAGATTGTAGTATTTCATAATCTTGTATATATCTGTCATCAAACTAAGTAGTTGATTGGACATGATTTGACTGATATTTGTCAAAAAAAAATAATTTAACATCCAATTATAAAAGAGCATTTGAAGTTGAAGTATTGTCTGGACATGAAATAAAATTAAAGTTTTCGTTAGAATTTCTACAAACTCTTCTTTTTAAAAAATTTAATACTCCCTCCATTTCAAATCGATTGACCTATTTTGATTTGACAAGGAGTTTAAGAAAATAAACAAGGCCTTTGAATCTTATGATCTTATATTAAAGATATGTCAAAAGTACCAAGTTTTTTTTTAATCTTGTAGTGTTAAACATGTCACGTTGAAAATTAGAAATTAAGAGTCTCTAAAAAGGGAGAAAGATCATTCTTTTTTAAATCATAACTGCAGAACAACCAGAAAATAAATATATTGATTCTTGAGATTCTATGAAAATCGTGAAACTGCTTATTTGAAACTACGAGACAATATATCAATTTCAATTAAAATCATGACACGGTGCATGAGGAATCAAGCAGTGCACGATTTCCAATGAAACCATAAAAAATGGCTATTAACTTTCACTATTTTTTCAATGATACCATGTTCTATTATTATTATTATTATATATGAAATCAATGATTACACTTGTAATCATTACCACTATATTTTTTTGGTAAATAAAATCATTTTATTACCAAAGTGAACATTATACAACGCTAAGAGATGGTTGATAAACATAACATCTCCACAACAATCAAAGCATGAATCTAAGTAATCATAAAAGGCAACAACAACAAACTAATCAAACTAACCAGGATAATAATTGTACTATTTTATATCAACTTCTAAGCCAAAATCTAAATAAAGAACAGCCACTATAATTAATAAAACTATCAAAAATATAAGTCACCTGAACTGGTTAGGAAGTACCGGAAAAACCTGATGGTGTATCACAACAAGTGCCATTAGTAATGCGTTCTTCCATGTCTAAGCAGTTTCTATTCCACCCCCCCCCCCCCCTTTTTCAGTTTCTGCTTAGTGTTCAAAAGGGTTAAACCCTATTAACTAAAAATCACGTAATATTTAATGGATTTTGACCCACTAAACCACTAATTAAACTAATTATCTAAAATATCCAAATTTTTTAATAAATTCTCAAAATTTATTTCGAAACTCCATAGACATAAATCAAATATCTATGTTGACTAAAAAGTATATTCCGAACCTATTGAAAATATTACGACACTAATTCGAGGTCATCTCGATTAAAGTTTGACCATTATCGGGCTTAACTTTATTAAAACTCAATAGTTTGACTAATGGCTTAATTTACTTTCGGCATCTCAAGAATGGGTACTACTCATTCTGTGAGTTATAATTCATGTACACCAGCTACTGGGAGAGCTAAAATAGGGACAATGAGAAAATTTCACAAACGGCCGGAAGGGTCGTTACAGATTTGAAATTTTTACACTTCATTAAAAATTTTCACAATAGACAAAATCATTTAATTTTAAATAATTAAACGTTACACGTGCGAGACATGTGCTATATATATATATATGTATATTACTTAATTGTTATCATCAAGATCATTGCGATTCATTCGTTTTAATTTATGAATTTTATTTTTCTTTCTAATTCGTTTGAAAAAAATATGGTGTTCGATGTTTAGTAACTTTGATGACTTTGTTTTTTGATTTTTTATACCTACCTTATAACACCATGGTCAAAATTATCGAATTTGAGGAATAACTAGTTTATTAAAATCTTAAATTTAAGTCGTAATATTTTAGAATCTTCCTCCCACATCCAAATCGATGAAAAGGGTGGAGATCACTAATAACTTCTAATCAGACAAACATAAGAAAGAGGGTAGGCAGGAGCAAATAATAGAATAGGAGAACTCTTCATCAGAGGCAGATTTCGAGTTGCTTAGTTTGATTTTTTGAGTTTCAACAACCTAAATTCATGTTTGTTCTGACAAGAAATCATCATTTTCAACCATCTTTCTCTTAAAGCTTTTTCCTTCTTTGCTTTCTATTTAGAGCTTTCACTAGTTCTCACTCATTTTTTTGTCCATAAAAAATTTCTTTTTTTAAGCAGAAGGGAGTAAGAATGTCAATAGAAAAAAATGAAATACCATCTTCACCTAGATTTTCAAGATCTTTGGTCGAGATTTCACTATTCAAAGTTAGTGAATGGACTTCTCTTGGTAAGAGACACAGTTTAAGAAAAAGGGGTTCACAGAATTTCTTTGATCTCACCAATTCACGTCTTTCTCCAAAATTTATTAATCAACATTTACAACATAGCCGTGACTGTCATTTGAAACAGAGATCTAATGGTATCTAGTTAGCCTTCTTACTTTTGCTTAATAATTTTATTTGCTACATGATCAGTGTTTTGGTTCTAAGATTTGTTTGTAGGGTTTAGTATTAAAGTAATTTCAAGGCGGATTCAGAATTTTAGTACAATGATCTCAAGTGTATTAATTCATTTTTTAATTCAGCTTTTATGCATAATTAAGATTGTTTGATTGGTGGAATAAGGGTTAATTGTCCTGCCTTAAAATTCGAAATAATTTTATTATACGTTTGATTATGAGTATTAATCAGTCCCAAAAATTATTATATACTAAAATGGTGGAATATCCTATATAGAAGATGGATAAGCAAAGTGCCTGTCACATTCCTAAATTGGGTCATGACATATTTATAATTACAGAATTATAATTGTCGAATATATTTTACTCACACTGTTTTTTGTTTTTATGAAGAATAAAATTAGCACGGATTCATGTAATCGATTTCAATTTGCTTGAAATTGAGGCATAGTTGTTATCATCAACATCATTGTTATTCATTTGTTGTTAATTATATGTTTAATTTTAATTTATTTGAACGTGAATCAAAATATTTTATTCATAAACCAACAAGTTGTATAAATGGCTCCTCAATTTCCACTATTCCTCACAATATAAAATAGCTAGCAACACCTCTATTTAAAATAGTGTACCAAACCTATTATATCTTGTAGAGATAATGAGAGATTAGCACACCCTTAATTTCACTTTGGGCTCTCATACCTTATTAGCTAGTTTTTGGGGTGTTATTTTTTCACGCCGTATTAAGTTCCTTCTCCGCATTTTACTTTTTTCAAGTTAATTTATTAATTTCTACTCAATTCTTTGAAAAAGTCTAATTAGCTTTTTTTTTTTTAGATGAGCAGTTTTAGTTGTTTTCTAGTCGCTTGAAGTTTTGATTAACGTTTTAATTAGGGCTGTGCAAAAATTGAACCGACCGATAAATCAAACCGATAAAAATGTTATTGGGTTATTGGTATTGGGTTATCGGGTTAATGGTTTTTTATTGGTTTTATAAAAAAATTTATTGGGTAAATGGTTCGGTATCGGTTTTAGCTTATTGGGTTATCGGTTTAACCGATAACCCAATAAGGATACACTAAGTTATTGTTTTATCTCTATTTATGTTATATATTTAAATATATCTCTATATAGAGAGAGAGATAGATAGATATAGATATAGATATAGATATAGATATAGATATAGATATAGATATAGATATAGATATAGATATAGATATAGATATAGATATAGATATAGATATAGATATAGATATGTATATAGATTATATGCACTACTAATTCATAATTCAGTGACTCACAAAGTATTAACCTATTCAGGGCAACAAAGGTACAATATAAAGTTCGGTTATTATCGTAATAAAAAGCTTGAAGCATTTATAGCTTCCAACAATTAGGATTCAATTTTTTTCCTAACTAACATTCAGTTCAAGTTTGAAGATTCTTGTAAACTAAAATGCTTTGCGTAGGTTTTGGCGGTAATTAAGATTTCATTTTTTTATGTTAGTTGTTACTATTTCTATTTTACAAGTATTTTCTTATTGGTTAAACCGAAAATCGAACCGTTAAGGACCCAAAACCGCTAAACCGAAACCGATAAAAAAATATCTTATTGGTTGGTTATCGATTTTACATATTTAAAAATCGAAAACCGATAAACCGAACCAATAATACGTAAAACCGAACCGAACCGACCGATGTACACCCCTAGTTTTAATATGAAGCAGTTGTACGTACAGTTGCACTTATTTTGTACTTTCTTAAATTTTTTTATGTAATTTTATTTTATATTATATTAATATATGAAATATTAAAAATAAAAAATTCACTAGACATACATCCAATGTCATATCGTAAAATGCTTTGTCCCGTGTTCGCGCCTTTAAAGCACTGTCTAATCTTTTGCCAATTAAAAAATCATAGTTGTTGAATATATATATAATTTATCTAAGTGTAAAAGATCTTAAAAATATTGTTTGAACTTTTTGTCATTTATTAAAAGTTTTTGCTTTAGATAAAATTGTCTTTTCACTAGTTTTTCCTAATATTTAATAGTTGAAAAATTAATTAAATATATTTATGGTTAACCCTTTCCTTATTAAAATTCATCAGAATTAATGACAACTAATATTTTTTCATTAATTTAAGAATTCTAAATCAACTAAATTTGATTTATCTACTTTTAATATTAGGAGAATAATATATATTGACATATTTAATTTAAGTAAGATTTATGTAAGGAAAAATTCTAATAATATTAAAATTCTAAATAGTAAAATTAAAATTGGACATACATTAGGTATGCTTATTGTTTTCAACTTAGCTTAATCTATTGCAAATCAAGGAAGTAAATAATGTCCTACTTAAAATAAAAAATCACATGTATAAAATAACCGATAAGCACCATAATCATAAGGTAAGTTGATTTCTTTTCGTTATTTTTTTTTTACTGATTGATAGTGTAGAAAATAATTAACGACAAATTTGAATATTCTTCTTCATCTTTCCATAATATTCTTGTAATTAGATTTTAATTCAGTTGTTGTTGTTGAATTATTTTTTTTAATAATATAATATGACTGATTAATCTTTGAAAAGTGATTTGAAATTTTTACACGTCATTAAAAATCTCTACAATAGACAAAATTATTTAATTTTAAATAATTAAATGTTACACGTGCGAGGCACGTGCGGTGTGTGTATGTGTGTGTATATATATATATTGTTTTGGATTGGTATGATTAGTGGGATCTTTGTCTTGGTTTTGATTGATGTATAGTAATTGTTATCATCAAGATCGTCTTGATTCATTCGTTTTAATTTATGAATTTTATTTTTCTATCTAATTTATTTGAAAAAGATGTCGTGTCCGATATTTAGTAACTTTGATGACTTTATTTTTTGATTTTATATACCTACCTTATAATAACATGGTCAAAATTATCGAACTCGAAGAATAATTAGTTTATTAAAATCTCAAATTTAAGTCGTAATATTCTAGAATCTTTCTCCCACTTCCAAATCGATGAAAAGGGTGGAGATCACTAATAGCTTCTAATTAGAAAAATATAAGAAAGAGGGAAGACAAAAACAAATAATAGAATAGGAGAACTCTTCATCAAAGACTGATTTCGAGTTGGTTAGTTTGATTTTTTTTTTTTTGGGTTTCAACAACCTAAATACATATTTGTTCCGACAAAAAATCATCTGTTTCGGCCATCTTTCTCTTAAAGCTTTTTCCTTCTTTGCTTTCTATTAAAAGCTTTCACTAATTCTCACTCACTTTTCCATCCATAAAAAATTTCTTTTTTAAGCAGAAGGAAGTAAGAATCTCATTAGAAAAAAATGAAATACGATCTCCACCTAGATTTTAAGATCTTTGGACGAGGTTTCACTATTCAAAGTTAGTGAATGGACTTCTCTCGATAAAAAATGCAGTTTAAGAAATAGGGCTTCCCATAATTTTTTTGGCCTCACCAATTCACGTCTTTCTCTAAAATCAGATAGCCAAGGTTTACGACATTGCCGTGGTCGTCCTTTGAAACAGAGATAAGATGGTATCTAGCTAGCCTTCTTACTTTTGTTTGATAATTTTATATCTGTTACATGATCGGCGAATTCAGGATTCTAGTACAATGACCTCAAGTATATTAATTCATTTTTTAAATCTAACTTCTACACATAATTAGGGTTGTTTGATTGATGGAATGAGGGATTACCGTCTTGTCTTAAAATTCGAAATAATTTTATTATTCGTTTGGTTATGAGTATTAATCAATCCCAAAAATCATTATATATTAAAATGCTAGAATTAACAATCATATATAGAAGGTGGATAAGCAAAGAGCATGTCAAGTTCCTAGATTGAGTCAAGACATGTTTATAGTTACATGTAACGACCTTCTTAGTCATTTCATGAATTTTACTGGTCTTTCGCATTTTTCTCTCCCCATAGTTTCTATACGTGGTTTATGACTTACGGAGGTAGATAGTACCGATTCTTGAGGTGTTCAAAAGTTATTGAGTCATTAGTTGAATTATTGTGTTTTAATAAAGTTAAACCCAAACATGATCAATCTTTGACCGCGATGACCTCGGGTTAGTGTTGTAGTATTTTTAATAGGTTCGGAATGTACTTTTTAGTCAATGTACATATTTAATGTTTTTATATGTTGTTCCGAATAAATTTTGAGAATTTATTAAAGTTTTGAATATTTTAAATAATTAATCTAGTTGGTGGTTAATACAAATATTATTACTTAAATTAGTTGTGGTTCATATCCACCACTCTCTTATTTTTTATCACGTATGATATTAGGGTAATATATTATCAAATTAGTTGTTATAGACAGTTTATTTGAATAGATAGGAAAAAAAAATGGAGGCACAGACGAAAAGAAAGAGTGCACGGTAGATGTGATTGAGTCTGACTCGACTGCTACAGGTTAGAACATTGCACTGCCTTACGCTTGAGATTTATGTATATAGAGAGTAATGATTGGGTGTCAGCGCCACACGGTGGTAAAAGAATATATAATCAGAGGATGTTTTCTTTGAGAATTTAAGTAGAATTAACATAATATAATATAAATAAATTATTTTGTAATGATTACCAGTAATCATTAGTTGTAAAGTAGGACAATAATAAGGTAATCATTATCAAAATGGGCGAAATTTAATGGTTCAACTCACTGTATCATTGTTTGCTTAGAAAATTTGACATATTCGTGTATTTATTTTCTTATCATTCTGCAACTATGATTTTGATAACAATTTAGGTTTTAGGCCTACAATTTTTAGAGTGGAAATTTAAAAGATAGGTCATTAGATTTGTATTCTTATGCGAATTATATATTTGAACAGATTTGAAACATTCGAACAATTTACGGAAGGAAAAGACCCTTGCAAAGTAGCTTGCATTCAGTTTCTTTGGTTGAGGTAGGTTACGGTTTAATTGGAGTTTAGACTCGATTTAATTGTGTTTATGCTCCTAAATTAGATACTTATTGATTGGTATTCGGATATACTTGAAATTGTTGATGTTTGGACTGTTGATACGTGTATAAATGATTATTGAAAATTACTTGATGGAATTGTCTTATGACCTTAAGTGTACTTGTAAACTTGGTACATTGTGTTGTATGCTGTGAGGTTGTGTAAATTTATATTGATAATACTTGTTTATGTTTATGTTGGATCGGGTACCACGCTAGTACGTTTATATTTATGTTGGATCGGGTACCACGCCGGTACAAATATGTTTAGGTTGGATCGGGTACCACGCCGGTACGTTCATATTTATGTTGGATTAGGTACCACGTCGGTACGTTTATATTTATGTTGGATCGGGTACCACGCCGGTACGTTTATATTTATGTTGGATTGGGTATCACGCCGGTACGGTACATGAACACAGATTGTTCCCTGCAGGTCATGACTATTTGGGCAAAAATAATTCTCATCGCATGTGTGTACATATTTGTGTTGATTTTGTGGATGTTTACAGTATGGTTGATACTCTTGATGGTTATGTGGCTTTCTGTGAGCACTGTTTGACCTGCTATTGTTGTATTGTTGATTCATAGAGAATTTGTTATGTGATGATGTCTGTCTACTTGTTATTTGATTTATGTTGTGTACATGTTATGAAGTTGAGTTGGCCTATGATATCTATCAGTACATAGTGGTTTGTACTGATACTATCCTGTACTCTTCTTTTGTTGAGTTCAGAAATTGTTCTAGAGGATCAAACATGACCTCACCTCTAGAGTTTGATAGCTGATCTTGATCCACGAGTGAGCACTCTATCTCCTGGCTGTCATGGGTCATCTTATTTGTTCTTGTCCATCTTTCGGGTAATGAAACATTCTTTATTTACTTTATTTTTGGATATCTCTTTAGATATGATTTTTGTTAGTAGTTGTTGTACGATGACTTTCGGGTCTTGAGAATTTTTGTAAGTAGTTTGTTTGACTTCCGTATTAATAAACGATTAGTCTTGGATTATGGTTATTATGTTGATTGTATAATAATATCATCTTAATACTAAGTGATTGGGTAATGATTCGATTTAGATGGTTCTCCCACAGGAAGTTAGTGTGAGTGCCACTTATGGCCATTTGGATCGTGACATTACAGAATTATAATTATCAGAATATGTTTTACTCACATTATTCTTTATTTTTATGAAGAATATAATTAGCACGAATTCATGTAATCGGTTTCAATTTTCTTGGAATTGAGCCATATTTATTATTATTATTATTATTATTATCAACGTCATTGTGGTTCATTTGTTGTTAATTACGTGTTTTATTTTTATTTTAATTTTTTTGAACATGAATCAAAATGCTTTATTCATAAAATAATAAGCCTTATAAATGGCTCCACAATTTCCCACTATTATATTCCTCACAAATATAAAATAGCTAGCAACACCTCTATTTGAAATAGTGCACCAAACCTATTATATCTTGTAGAGATCATGAGAGATTTAGCGCACTGTTAAACTCTCCCATCTTAATAGCTAATTTTTTGAGCGTGGTTCTTCAACGCCGTATTAGGTTCCTTCTTTGCATTTCATCCTTTTCAAGTTAATTTATAAATTTCTTCTCAATTCTTTGAAATAGTCTAATTAGTTTCTTTTTGAGGTGAGTATCTTTAATTATTTTTTAGTCAATTGATGTTTTTGATTAATGTTTTGATAAGAAGTAGTTCTACGTACAGTTGCACTTATTTTGTACTTTGTTGAATTTTAATTTAATTTTTTTATTATATTAATGTATAAAATATAAAAAATTAAAGATTCACAAGACTTACATTTAATGACATATCGCAAAATGGTTTGTCTCGTGTCCGCGCCTTTAAAGCACTGCCTAATCTTTTGCCAATTAATAAATGTTAGTTGTTGAAATATATTTCTCACATTGGTATGGTTAATGGGATTCATATATATATATATATATATATATATATATATAATCATAGTACTCCCTCATAATAGAGTAATAGAGTTTATTAAAATCTCAAATTTAATCATAATAGAGTCTTTTTTCCACTATTAGCTACTTTATTAAAATATTCTCGCAAATCGAAGAAAAGGACGAAGATCACTAATAACTTCTAATTGGACAAACATAAGAAAGAGGAAAGACAAGACCAAATAATAAAAAATACTAGAACTCTTCATCAGAGGCAGATTTCGAGTTGGTTAATTTGATTTCTTTTTTTGTTGAATTTCAACAACCTAAATCCATGTTCATTCCGGCAAAAAATCATCTGGTTTGACCATCTTTCTCTTAAAGCTATTTGGAATTGAGGTATAGTTGTTATCATCAACGTCATTGTGATTCATTTGTTGTTAATTTACGTGTTTTATTTTTATCTTAATTTGTTTGACCATGAATCGAAATATATTTTATTCATAAACTAACAAGCCTTATAAATGGCTCCACAATTTTCCACTATTCCTCACAATATAAAATAGCTAGCACACCTCTATTTAAAATGGTGCACCAAAAATATTATATCTTGTAGATATCATGCGAGATTAGCTCACCAAAAATATTATATCTTAATAGTTAGTTTTTGAAATGTGGTTCTCTCAAGCGTATCAAGTTCCTTCTCGGTATTTCATTCTTTTTAAGTTAACTAGTTTGGTGTACGTGCTTTGCACGTGTATATCACGTTAATCGAAAAAAATATTGCTACCTATTAACATTTTGTCCTAATTTATATCACGTGATATCGTGATTCATTCATTTTAATTTATGAGTTTTATTTTGTCTTTTTAATTTATTTGAAAAGAACATCGTGTTCGATGTTTAATAACTTTCATGACTTTGTTTTTTATTTCATATACTTATAATAACATGGTCAAGATTATTAAATTCGAGGAGTGATTGTCAAATTTAATTCATAATATTCTAGAGTACGTCTTTCTTCGATGACACTTAACTGTTCTCACAAATCGAAAAAAATGGCGGATATCTCTAAAAACTTCAATCGGACAAACATAGGAAAGAGGGAAGACAGGAGCAAATAATAAAATAGGAGAATTCTTCATCGGAGGCAGAATTCAAGTTATTTAGTTTGATTTTTTTATGGGTTTTCGCCACCTAAATTCATGTTTGTTCCGGCAGAAATCATTCGTTTCAATCATCTTTCTTTTAACGCTCTTTCCTTCTTTGCTTTCTATTTAGAGCTTTCAATGGTTCTCACTTATTTTTCCGTCCATAAAAAATTTTCTTTTTAACCACTTGTATAAAATAACCTATAAGCACCATAATCATAAGGTGAGTTGATTTCTTGTCGTTATTTTTTTTTATTGATAGTGTAAAAATTTAATGAAAGAACAGATTTGAATATTCTTCTTCATCTTTTTCTATTTTTGTGATTAGATCTTAATTCTGTTGTTGTTGTTGTTGTTGTTGTTGAATTGTTTTTTTTTAATAATATAATATGACTGATCAATCTTTGCAAAGTGATTTAAATTTTTTACATTTCATTAAAAATCTCCACAATAGACAAAGTTGTTTAATTTTAAATAATTAAACGTTACACGTGCGAGACACGTGCGGTATACATCTATATATATATATATATATATATATATATATATAGTAATTGTTATCATCAAGAACATCATGATTCATTCGTTTTAATTTATTAATTTTATTTTTCTTTCTAATCCATTTGAAAAAAATGTCGTGTTCGATATTTAGTAACTTTGATGACTTTGTTTTTAGATTTTATATACCTACCTTATAACAACATGATCAAAATTATTGAATTTGAGGAGTAATTAGTTTATTAAAATCTCAAATTTAATTAAGTCGTAATATTCTAGAATCTTTCTCCCACACACAAATTGATTAAAAGGGCGGAGATCACTATTTCTAATAAAACAAACATAAGAAAGAAGGAAGGAGCAAATAATAGAATTGGAGAACTCTTCAACAGAGGCAGATTTCGAGTTGATTAGTTTGATTTTTTTATGGATTTCACTAACCTAAATTTATTTTTGTTCTTGGAACATGATTCTGTTTCGGTCATCTTTCTTTCTGCCGATAAAGAATATGCCTTTGAAAGCAGGTTTTACAACCTTTCTTTTTTAAGCAGAAGTAAGTAAGAATGTCATTAGAAAAAACTGAAATGACATCTCCACCTAGATTTTCAAGATCTTTGGTCGAGATTCCACTATTCAAAGTTAGTGAATGGACTTCTCTTGGTAAGAGACGCGGGTTAAGAAAAAGGGCTTCCCAGAATTTCTTTGGTCTCACCAATTCACACCTTTCTCCAAAATCAGATTACCAAAATTTACGACGTGATCGTGATCGCTTTTTGAAACAGCGATCAAATGGTAGCTAGCTAACCTTCTTACTTTTGCTTAATGATTTTATATCTACTACATGATCAGTGTTTTAGTTCTAAGATTTGTTTGTGGGGCTTAGTATTAAAGTAGATTTAGGGCGGATTCAGGATTCTAGTACAATGACCTCAAGTATATTAATTCATTTTTTAATTCAACTTTTACACATATTTAGGATTGTTTGATTGGTAGAATAAAGGATTACTTTCTTGCCTTAAAATTTGGGATAATTTGATTAGACGTTTGGTTATGAGTATTAATCAGTCCCAAAAATTATTTTGTACTAAGATAGTGAAACTAGCTATCCAATATAAAAGAGGGATAAGCAAAGTGTACTAGATTGGGTCATGACATGTTTATACTTATAGAATAATAATTGTTGAATATGTTTTATTCACATTTTTTTTTGTGTTTATGAAGAATATAATTAGTGCAGAATCATATAATCAATTTCAATTTGCTTGGAGTTGAGGCATAATTGTTGTTATCAGTTTCAATTGAGATATGATTGTGAAGAGTACTTGTAAAATTGGGTGGACCTTGTGATATTATCCCGAGAGATAGTAAAAGTGAAAAAATAAGTTGATATTGTTATTATGGATTGAGTGCCAAAGCTGGTATGATATTATTTGATGGATCGGGTACCACATCTGTATAATATTATTATTATGAATCAGGTACCACATCGATACTGTACATGAACCCTAGTATGTCTCCGGCAAGTCATGACTAGTTAGACAAAAATAAATCCCTTTAGTCTGTGCGTATACATTAATGTTTGATATGATGATTCATTTGTTGTTAGTTTATGTGTTTTATTTTTTTAATTTTAATTTATTTGACATGAAGCATGATATTTTATTCATAAACTAACAAGTCTTATAATGCTCCACAATTTCCCACTATCCCCTATAATATAAAATAGATAGCAATACCTCTACTTAAAATAGTTTATCAAACCTATTATATCTTGTAGAGATCATGAGAGATTAGCACACCCTTTTCCCATTTGCATGGGGGCTTCACTCAAATCATATGGATTTTTTATTTTTTATTTTATTTTAATAAATAAACTTTTATAAGACATCATTAAAATTCTCTTAGAAAGAAAAGAAATATTTTACATAAATCATACTTTTCATAAAAAATCATGAAACTCATGAAATCGAACAATGATGAGCATAGACGAATAATTTACAGGAGTTCATGACTTCAAACTAAATCTACATGACTGAATTCATAGGACAACCCTAATAGACTCATGAATGATTGTTCATACAAAATATGATTTTTTCGTACTATACTTAATAGTTCGTGGAGGCCAATATGTTAGGGTTTTGTCCCTGATTTTTTTACTATATTTAAGTTTTACTTTTTCTTAGAAGGAAATAGAAACCATTACTCTTAGCTCTTATTTATTTATTGAGCTCGAGTTATCTTCAACAATCTGAGTCTGTTAGCTGTTTAACACGTCTACAGTATGTATAAACTTTACATTTGCCAATTATATGAATTGGAATTTAGCATTTTGGGCAGCGTAGCACAATATCATCGGTGAAATATCAAAAAACCGAAGCTGTTACAAGATTATAGTAGTTTCTTGGCATTTGTGTTCTACTAAATTACTATCATGTGCTTCTGCATTCAAAATTTTATAAACTACATTTTCTTAGTAAATTCTTGTATAGGCTATGTTAAAACTATATTGCTCGTATCCTCAAAAAGTTATTTACTTTGGTTAATCTGATTCACACCTGTTCCATTGTTTTTCTTTTAGTACCTTAAACTGAATCATTGACGTTGTTAATGTGACAGTGCCAACAACAGCTCCAGCAGTTCCCCCTCCTCCTGTTCGTGTGCGAGTTAAGATGAGCAAAAATGATCCAATGCTAGTTTCCCCGCATCTTGTTCCTGCGCCAGTTTCGATGAGCAAAATGCTCCAAAGCTAGTTCCCCCACATGGCTTTCCCCCACCTCCTGTTGTTGTGCGAGTTTTGATGAGCAAAAATGTACCAAAGCTAGTTCCCCCACCTCCTGTGCCACCATTGGGGTCGATCAGTGCTAGACCTTGGCTAATTCCTGGTTATAAAGAGGACGAGCAGAGAGATAAAAAGTTAAAATTAACTCCATTATCAAGACTGTTAGCAGAAAAAAAAACACATACTTGTACAAGTGGATCTTCTTCCTAAATGGATGAAAAATCGAAGAAAGAGGTCACCGATGGAGTCAAGTCTAAGTTGGTGTCTCAACTCACTTCTGGGACAACTACTAGCTTGGATGACATGGTTAATTTCGCCAATAGTTCTTTCACCATGTTAAATTTGTTTGGTGCTGATTATGGTTCGTTCTACAACGATGTCAAGGACTTGATCAAGCACAAATATGATTTACTCACTGCTGATAGAAAACTAGATATGTTGTCTGTTTTAAAATTAGAGGAAAAATAGCTAGATGTTGTTACTAAAGAAGAGCAGTGCGTGAAAGGTGATGAGCAAAAAAGAGCAGCCCGTAGGATTGCACAAGCGGAGGTAGAAAAACTCGGTACCCAAATGAAGGCAGCTAGAGTAGCGCAAGGGGAGATTGAGCGGTGCAAGAACGAAGCTCTCCAAGGGATTGAATCCACCACTCAACGCCTACTGTCTTATAAATAGCATTTGGTTGTCTCTATGTTGATGATTTCGATTAGCCGGAGAAAGTCCTCATCATACACAGACTGTATGTTTATGTAACTATCTGCATGCTATCTGCATGTTGTGTCTCCTTAAAGTTTCTTGTTCATTTTTTTAGCACACATTTTAGAGCCTCAATCAACTGGTCTACATGCTTTGATGACTAATTAGAATGTGATGTTAGAACTATTTTATGAGTTTTGGAAGATTTAGAAAAGTAGGACCAACTTTCAAACTTTGAAACCATATCCTCTTTAAATGGATGTGAAGTTGAATTTGACAAAAATGATTGGGGCCAATTAATCAAGATTTGTATCGAGAAGTCTTATACTCGAACTAGAAATGTCTAATTAAGGACGGAGCCACAACCTTTGATGGTGATTGGTTGTGGCTCTAATATATGAAGGAAAATATTTTATTCATAATACTCTTTATTATTCTCCTTACATCAAATATGTCATAGAATATCCCTATTTATAATAATATATAACAATGAAATTAAATTAGGACTAGAAAATCTATTCCTATATGAATTACGACAAATAAATCCTAATCATAATCAAATAAGAATTAAAATAATATCAAATATTAAATCCTAAACAACCAATGATTTCTAATTCATCTTTGACTTATTATTTTCAACATTCTTCCTTAATTCAAAGTTGTCATTGTTGTTGCATTAAACACTTCTCTTTAATTTTCAATTTTTTATCTGTGTTGGAAAATTTCTCTCCAATCTTCAATTGTTGAAGCATTTCAGTATTCAACCTTCAACTGTCGAAACATTTCACTTTGATCAACTTTCAATTGT
The DNA here is from genome assembly GCA_030864215.1 of Capsicum pubescens. Taxonomy (NCBI): domain Eukaryota; kingdom Viridiplantae; phylum Streptophyta; class Magnoliopsida; order Solanales; family Solanaceae; genus Capsicum; species Capsicum pubescens. The sequence continues at coordinate 355,171,454 of CM061538.1, read as the reverse complement.
TGGAGCATTTCTCTCCAACCCCGATACTTTTTTCTTGGTTGTGTTGGAACACTTCTCTCCAGCTCTCTCGTTGATGCACTTTGTCACCAATACTCAATTTTTCTCATTCACTTGTAATCAACTTTCAATTGTCCTTCTTTCTCATTTTTCTCTGGCTCGTAGTTTCAAAAAGAATGATCCTTTTCTTTTTTAGCAACTTCGTTATTACAACTTTTCACGTGACATATTTAAGATCTTGAGATTAAAAGACATTTTTAATGAAGTATATTTAACATATCTTTAATTTAAAACTATAATTTATTTACTTTCTAATATAAACTCTGTATCAAATCAATTAGAATAGAAAAATTGAAACACATGAAGTATAAGTTACAAATTTTCTCATTTTAATGGACAAATATATTTTAAAATAGGCAAAATGACCTTCTGGACCCTTGTACTATGTCGGTTTTGTAAGTTGGACATTTCTACTTACATGTTTGTCATCTGGACCCTTGAACCCATCAAAAAGCAACATTTTGCACCCTTTGACCATTGACCTTGCCAGGCAAGGTCATGGTGACTAGGACAAAGAGAGTGTAGCCACTCGCCTGGGGTGCGAGTGGGGGGTCAATTTTTGGCCAATTTTACATTAAAATAACTAAAAAAATATTAAAAAAGGATCCTTTTTTTCCCTCCATTCTTTTAAATTTAAAATATTTTTAAAAAATTAAAAATATTTTCAAAAATTTAAAAATATTTTTAAAAATTTAAGAAAAAAATAAAAAAGGTTTGAGTTGGAAGAGTTCAAGAACTTGTTCAATTGATAGAATGATTGAATATGTAGCTGTAATCTTATTATAAAGTTGAATTTTTGTTGTTTAGTGGCATAATGGAGACTAGAAGAGTGATACGGATAACAAGTTAGATGATTATGAAGTAATAGAACAGTTGAGAAGAAGAACTGTCGGAACTACACTTCTTGTTCTCCATCGAACTGAGAAGAAGAAGTAAGCTAGTAGTACTTATACTATATTTTTTTTCCAGTCATTTTTTCCTACTTCGACAATTTGTGTCGGTTTGGATTTGATAATTTCTAGAACAGATTTTCAGATATCTTTGCTCCATGTAGGAATTGAATGACATTTTACTATATATGCAAGATTTCTCGTAAGCACTTTTGCAAAAAAAATGTTGAATCTGGCATCTGATATACTGATACATTCCTTGGATGTGTCTAATGTCCTGGTAAATTTGCATTATTGGAAATTCCCATGGGAAATGTTCACCAAGAACAGAAACTAAGGAACTCCAAATGCAGTGTACTTGAGAATAAACCGTTAATGATCCTATTTCTTACGGAAGTGAAGTTGCACTGAATCTGTTGTATATTCTATATCCAAGTTGTTGACTTCTGTAATTATTAAAGAAAGATTATTTTGACTTATCATAATTTCATGAAATCCAATTTTATGGACTTCTTTTTCTTTTCCTTGTAGGTATGTTCTGAAGAAGATACCATTAGCAAAACAGACAGAAAAGTCCAAGCGCACGGCACATCAGGAGGTCATTTCAAGTGCTTCTTTTAATTTGTTCCCTGAAAAAGTAGCTAGTTCTATGATTAATTGAAGACCAATAATATTTAGGTCATATTCTTATAAGTTGTTGAATCTGAAGTTGATTGTCGCAAACTTTAGCCACCGATGAAATGCAGGGGGAGTCTCATATCTATGATATAATCCGGTGGTTAAAATCAGCAATCTAGTCTTGTCTAATTGAATAGTTCTCCTCATAGTTTCGGTAGTGAGCTACATCGTATGAGGTGTTCCATCATAAAGTATTTGATAAACTGATTTTTATTAATGTTCTTCTATTTCAATTGGTCTGCTTCTAAACATCTTGGATTATCACTCTCATACCACATCATTCTTCCGTTGTTGTTACCATTTTGACTATTTTATCATACGACTTGAAGCGTGTGTTTCCATGCAAACCTTTTTTCTTCTAAGAGTGTTTAGCATGCTGGACTATGTAAGGAGTGATCGTCCTGACCAATGCATTGAGCATCCTATGAATTCTATCGATGGAAACCTTTAGACATCTTCATTCTTATCTGCATGAATGCTGGTTTGCATCTGATGAGCTTAGGTTTTGGAGAAGATTGTTTCAACAGAATAATATATATGCCCCAAGTGTCTTAACTCAAGGTTTGAGTTCGAAGGACCAAGCATCCGCAAGACGAGCTTCCAAAAAAAAAAATGACATGAGATGAGATGACAAGTAGGATTGAACTGAAGTTGAAATTTAGAACTTTCTCGGTGGAGTCACACGTGAAGTAGTTTTCTTTCCTCTTAACAATAGAAAAGAAGAACCAGTAAGTACTTCGCACCTATGATTTTCCCTGTATCAATAACTCTACTTTCTCGAAGTGGATAATCTGGACGCGAAGAGGTATACATCTCTCTACCAAATATTCATTTTGATGAATCGGCAGTATGGAATATGGACACGCTTAAATGTCAGGTGAAAGAAGTTATGTCATCAAATAGTTGCTCCAATCTTTCCTTTCGAACCAAGCACATTTAGATACAAAATCTTCGACTCATCTTATAATTTATTATATGAAAAGTTCTACTTGATGGTAAGATATGCTTGGGGAATATTCTTCTAATCTGATGATAGATGGTTATTTTTCCGTTGCAGGTGAATTTGATACTAAACTAAGCCATCCATATCTTTTGGAGTACAAAGATGCTTGGGTGGACAAGGTATCCTATCATCCAGTTTTGTGGTTGCTTGGATCAGAAAGTGCAAAACGTAGCCTTTAGTAGTTGTGATTATTGCTGCATAAGCTGCACCAGAGAAAAAGCTTGACTTTCTTTTTCTTTCAGGGGAGCTGTATATGCATCGTTGCCGATTATTGCGAAGATGAAAATATGTGAGTGATTATCCCTGATTTTGCTAACATTTTAAATGTGTACCTATAAGGAAAAATAAGAATAAAGAACAAAAGGAGCCACTAAACGAGGGAAGGGAAAACAATAGTTTAAGTAAAATTCTTCATCATTGTCACCGGCTATATTTTATCATAAAATATGGCTAACCTGTGTTTGTAGAGCACAACCTTTTGCCAAGACCGTGGTTGTTTTCAGCCTGTGTTGTAAGCACGTCCAGGTATCTGGAGAATGAAAGACCTCAGATTTCATAAATACTCCCTCGTACCAAGAATGATAGAAGGGGTAATGAGGTTGAAAATAAAGAAATGAATAGGATGATTATAGAACATCTTTTGTGGTGTAATCTGAGGACGGTGACAATTTTTTTCCCCGTGTTCAGGGCGGAGCTCATGAGGAAGTCTAGAGGAGCACTTTTCCCGGAAGAGGTAGTTAAATGCGATTTTATTACTTATGAAGCTTCTCTGTGCCTTCCCGGTAGCTTAAAAAATTGCGTGTTTTTATGTTTTTTTTTCCTGCTATTATAGAAACTCTGCAAATGGATGACTCATCTATTGTTAGCTTTGGAGTATCTGCATTCCAACCGCGTTCATAATAGAGACCTCAAGGTAAAAACTTGTTGTAATCGGCGAAATAGAAAAGCCTTCTTAGCATGAAACGTTTTTAACGTGAACTATTTTGAATTCAGTTATGTAACATATTCATCACAAAGGACAACGACATCAGGTTAGGTAAGAATGCCCGAACAATTGCTTGATTGGGTCGTCTTTGCTTCTTTACTATCCTTCAAATTCACTTGATTGTCACAGGTGATTTTGGATTAGGAAAATTGCTAGATGCAGAAGGCCTTGCTTCCTCGGTATGAATTTCTATTGCGGCAAAATGAACCTCTTACTTACATACAAGTTTCGACCATCTATTGTCACCTAACAATCGATTCAGCATATCTATTTAGCAAGAGAGAAATCCCTTCCCCCTCCAAGACCGAGAAAACCTAAAAGTTGCTTTTATTTTCGGTCATAGGTACTAAAATGTTGTGGTGGTCATCTTCCTTTTTATCAAAAAAAATATTGTGGTATTCATCATATTACAAAGCTCATGTCGCCATAGCACCTAGCTAAATGCATTTGAGAAAAAGACGTCGAGTTGTACAACTAATCCTTAATTTTGGAACAAATTTCATGTAATAGGTATCTGGCACACCAAACGACATGTGCCCTGAGCTCCTTGCCGGCATACCCTATGGCTATAAATCTGATATATGGTCGCTTGGTAAGAAATAAGAATGTTGATGAGGCAATGTATTTCAGCTCTTTACATCATGTCCCTAATACTAACACTTTAGTGTGATTTTAGGATACTGTGTGTTTGACATTGCTGCACATCAACCCCCGTTTAAAGCTTCTGTAAGTTGATTTTTCAGCTATCTGAACTTCATAAACAATACCTCGAAAAGTTATACTTGTTACGCAAAAAAAAAAAAGAGAAGTTCTTTATCCTGATATCTTCTATATGATATACTGACAATGTAAATCCAACAGGACAAAACTGGACTTATCAACAAAATAAACCGTGGTTTGTTCTCACCACTTCCGATTATATACTCCTTCACCTTGTAAGTATCTTCCTTCTCAGCACGCCACAAGTATAACAAATCAGTCAGTTGACAAAGCGGATTTAATTCTTGCAGGAAACAGATAATAAAAAGCATGCTAAGGAAAACTCCAGAACACCAACCTACAGTGAGTGCGAGCTACATATGTTCAAATGTTATTCTTTCCGTTTCAATCTGTTAAGTCTTATTTTCCTTTTTAGTCCGTTTAAAAGCGAATGTTTCTTTCCTTTTACAACAACTCCTTAATTCTAAATTTCTACGTGGCATGTTTAAAGATCACAAACTTAAATTACATTTTGATACATTCGGCATACCTTTATTTTAAGACCACAAGATTCAAAAGTCTTCTTTTCTTTCTTAAACTTGTGCCAAATCAAAACCAGAAAAACAAAATGAAACGGAGTATTAAATTGAGATTCATCTTGATATATTTTTACCTCTACTTATAGGCTGCCGAGCTGTTGAGACATCAACATTTGCAACCATACCTCCTCTTGTGTCACAACCCTTCATCTGCGTTTCTTCCTGTGAAGTCCCCAAGCAGAGCGAAAGAGAAAACACGACCATCACCTGGAAAATCTATCAGTCCGAGAGGTAGCAGAGACAGACAATTGAAGCTAAAAGAGAAGAGAACTTTCCTTTACTTTGACGAAAGTGATAACATTCAACCAAACTTGACACGTTTCGAGCCAAACTTGACACTAAGAGAGTCGATCCAACAAGCTACTCGGTTAGGATCTCTCAAGATAGTGAGGATTCTAAAAGTGGGGAGATGAGTGAGGCAACTGTTTGCAATGGATATGATCAACAGGAGACAATCTCACAAACGGAAACTACGATCACTCCAAGCTCGTCAAGTTCAAGGGCAAAAACATGGTCCGAGGAACAAGAACATGTTTCTCCGGAGCATGTTAGTCGATTTGACGAGGGTGATACAAAGAATAACAAGACAAAAGATCTTGAGGTGTTGAGCAGTCCACTGGACCATGAGGAAACAGATATAGTGGAATGTATATCCGTAAAATCTAACAGAATGTCATTGTCTGATGGAAGATTCAACGATAAAACACGATCCTTCGATGAAGAAAGCACTTCATCTAATTCACAGTCGGCAAAACCAGATCCAGAGGGAGCACCAAGATGCTGTGTTGCTGAAACTGAAAATGGTAGCGAGTGTAGAGAAATTGCTATTGACTGTTTGTCAACTGAAAGCGATGGTTCACTTCTACAAAAAAGACGAGCTAGAAAAAGAAAGCAACCGCGGTTTATGACACCAAATAGGCTAAGAAAGACGCTCTTCGAACACTGGATGATAAGGTTTCACAGCTCAAGTCACTAGCCGCATTAGCTAGTAAGGAGGACAAAGACGACTGGGGTAATCCCACTGAACAAAGAGCTGAAGCTTTAGAGTCTCTTTTGGAGGTTTGTGCGCGACTACTTAAGCAGGAAAAAATCGATGAGCTTGTTGGTGTGCTGAAACCATTCAGGGATGATGGAATGTCGTCTAGAGAAACAGCAATCTGGTTGACAAAAAGTCTCATGATTGCACAAAAGTTGTCCAAGGGGTCGTGATGTTGCACACAACCTGTCTTTTGACCTATAGAACGAGCCTCTGTCTTACGTAAATCATCAAGTATTGTTGGACTAAACTATTCCTCGAGGCTTAACGTGGTTGAGCATCCCTTAGTTTCGATTCTATTGTTGTAGGACAGTTGATGGAGCTGTGAAGATTATATATAATGTACTTTTAAAGTTGATTTCTACTCTATGATGATACTTACCACATTTTCTACTGTTAGGTTTTTCTCCAAAACTACCTGCAGACAAAGATTATACATTTCTTCAGCTTCTTATACATGATTGTGTTATTATCGGAGTCGATTTCTAATATAGTCACTCAACTAATAGTATTATCTCAGAAAGTCACGTTCTGAGAATCAAGAAGAAAAGTGATTTTCTGAGATAATAACTATTAGCTAAGTGACTATCTAAGAGGTCAGCGCGATATTATAGTTTTCTTATAGAAAAAAGTATCAAAAATCAAACTGTTCCTTTTAATATTCCATTCCTCCAACCTCAAGCCTCTTGTGAAATGAATTTAATATTTTTAAAAAAGTTTTTTTTTTATACTATTATTATAGTTTCCCTCATGCACATTTTGCCAATTTATAATAATTCTATCTTGATTGTCATAATTTATTGGTACGATGTTACTTTTCGTATACTTTTCCTTGTCCCGTTCAAAGTCGTCTCGCTCCCTTTCCCTGTCAGATATCCTACCACTATCACGTTCATGATACTTTAGTCTTCCTTGATCCTTACTCTTGATAAAATTTATTGTCCTTTATCTGTGACATTTATTTTTCTTTCATGTCATTGATTTGTTTTTTCTATTTATACTTTACTGTTTATGGCCGTTGACTGGTGTACACTGTATTTGAAAGTTTGCATCTGAAGTTTTCTTGGTATTGATATCCTCACTTTAGGATGTTATTCATTGAGACAATGATAACTTCCGTGTTATGTTTGTTAAATTTGGTGTTCTGTGACTCACTCTCACTGTTGTCGAGTGACTGAACATTTAATCATAAGCTGACAGTCTGATGATCTGTGTTTATGTTGAAATATCAAAGAACATGGGCTAGCCATTAAAGATGTATTTCTGGTGAAGAGAGAGTTGAGAAAGAAGAAACGTAAGGTTGTGAATGGTGGTAAAGCAAATAGGAGTGTGTCACCTGTGTTGACTTACTTAAAAAAATGAAAAGGTCGGGTTGTTAACTTTACTGTTTTGTGGTGGTTGTTGAAGACTAGCTTCTTGAAGAGCTCTACGAGAGGTGCATTGCATCAGCTTGATATTTGCTGGAAACTAAGTATTCGATGTGGGAGTAAATAAGTGCAGAAACTAAAAACAAAATTGAAGGAAATTGTTTTGTTGTGTATTTTTATTTTTGTGGTAATACATGTGAAGTGGAAGTACGTTGAAGCTGAGGTCGAAAATATTCAATACTCGAAAGATTAACAGAAAACAGTTTGTTGTGGAGTGAACTTCAGATCACGGTGCTTCTAAAAGGATCAAACATTCATCAAGACAAAGTGAAATGGACATTTTCTACTCATGTTTAGAGTTTGTAAAAAATATACTTATTATATTGCTTGTTCAGACATACAGTATTTTCTTACTTGATGTTGCTGCATTCGAATTTGGAAAGCAAATTACACGGCTGACTTGTTAATGTAGGATATCATATCATGTGCTATGTCGGAAATGCACTCCTACCAATGTACTGTGAGTGTGAAGTATTGACGAGGCATATGACGCGTTAGAGGAAATAGCGGAGAAGGATGTTGTCTCTTGGGTAGCTCACTGTCTCAATCAATTTTCAGTTCTAAACAAAAGAAGTTTGATCTTTGTAGTTGTGTTTGTTACTTTTTCCAATTGTAAGATGATATATGTGGAAAATAGGGTCCCTCTAAATTCTTGTTTTCTTTAACTTTAGCTTTAAAGATCCAATTTTTACTCGAGAAATCACAGTAATATGAACAATGAGTTGTCGAAGAAAACTGGTTTACTTATGTAGAACCAACCAAAAAGAATAAATTTCTCTCTGTGGTTTAAAATAATTTTGATACTGTAAAAATAAAAGGCTGAAAGTTTAAATTTTGATTGAAGTGATAAGACTTTTACTTTAAAAAAACAAATACTAAAAAAGAAGTATTAATATATTTAAAATCAAGTGGGTCCAATAAGGGTAAAAAGGTAATTGTGTCTTTAAAATTTTTCCAAAAAAGGAAAGACGACATTTATTTTGGGACGGACAAAAAAGAAAATGGCGACACATAATTTGGGTCGGAGGTAGTAATAGATTTTTGCATATGCTTCCATTTAGGCTTATTGGGTTTCCTTTCAAATTGTTCTTACATTTCAACCATTTTTCATTTTGTGCTTGTAAAGTTCTACTTCAAACAGATGTTCACGAAGGGATTGTTCTTAATATTCATAAATGCAAAAGCGCAAGTACAATAAGTCGAATCAGATCCAGAATCACTGATTTGTACAAAATACTTTGCTTGATATTATTGAGTCTAAGAGTTATCACATGAGAACAGCATTGATAGGCTTGCAACAAAGTCTCAAAAAGAGGAGCTACTAACAGTTCCATCCAAATTTAGCTAGAACTGTAGAGGTCTAAAACAACTTCATCTACTAATTCTTGGAGAATATGCCTAGCAACTTCAGTGCCACATTCATATTCTTCAACCTCGAAGTCTGTACAATTACCCAAAGAATGGCGCATATCCCATTCTATTAGCTCGTCTGGGATCAAACCAACAAATTCTGTCCACTCTTCGACCTCATCAATAATATCAGCAATCAGAATCTCTTTGGTCATACTTGATGGTAGTTTGGTACAGGTTCTGAAACCAGAATCAGAGATTGGAGAAAATTTTGAGTCTAGGTACTCTAATAGACAATCAAAGGCGAATCCTTTAAGCTGATTCATCTGTTTTGGGTCATTACAGCCAAGCAACTCACCGAAAGCCATCCACAGAAAACTCGAAAACATTTCATGTTCATTAAGGAGAAAATGGCTCACAGAGAACCTATCCTCTACAGGTAGAGCCTGCTGTTGAGGTGTAGTTCCAAATATGAGTTCAGTATTCAAAATGACCTGTTTTGCGTAGCTGAGTTCGCTTCCTTTTAACTGATCAATCTTGCTTAGCACTCCAGAAACATTATAAATCAGTTCTCTGCAACTCCTCCTGGTGGATAATGAGGTCTCACAATCCGACAGATCTCTATCAGGTTCTGGAAAGAGTGGTTCATCATCAATAGAGTCCACTGATTCAGCAAGCACTTTGTCCTCTGGAAGAAAACAAGCATCATATTTATTAGAAGCATGGATGCATGAAATCCAAGTTCAGAGTTGTCTTATTTTTTAATTTATGTATTTGAGGGAAAGAAAGGAAGTATGCAAATAGTAAAATGTTAAATCGGGGACCATACTTGAGCTACTATTGGGACTACTGGAGAGGTAGCTGTCAGTTGAAAAGGCAGCTTCAAGAACACATCCTAAACTATGGTGATCAAGTGAATTCCCAACTAAATCTGCTTCATCTTCCAAAGGAGAAAAATATCTACTAGGATAAGTGAGAGCACATTTAGCTTTAAACCTTCGCAAACCCAGTTCTAAACTCTTTATTTCGGCCATCTCAAAATCCATATCTTCTTTATCAGATCCGCCAGGTCGAGCACCAAGTTTGTCTGCCACATTGCTCCAAGTTTCAGAAGCTGAAGCCTTTTGGGGCTTACTGTCTGATCCTGCTTGCATCGATTCCAAACCCATGAGCCTAGCAACCAAACTTGGAGCTTTCATTTCGCGCTTGCTTTCACAATGTGTATTGGTCATTCCATTATTCTTTGCATTTGGAAAACCCCCACTGTTCTCATCAGCAATCTACATTGTTCATACAAGAACCAAAAATAATAAAAACAAAAACTTTCCTGTCAGGCTAACATCTGAGACAATAGAAGAAAAAGAAAGGTAAATATGGGAGTATAGTTCAAGAAATGAGTACCAAACGAAGCTTTGGTTGCTTCTCATCCCCTCCAAACTTTTTTGAAGTTTGTTTCAAGCAAGCTATAAGAATGCAACACAAAAAAAAGAAATAATTTAGCCCTCTAGCTAGAATCACCTTCAAGAAATTAACCATTCTACTTTAAAAATGAGTGGAATGTAGTAGTAGCTAACCTGGTGAAAACAGTTTCTTTGGAAACAGCTTCTTGACAAATCTACGGTTCCGATCAAAGAGCTGAAAGAAAATGCCCACACAACCACAAGGCCTTTGAGGTTGTCTCTCAGTAATAGCGGCTAAACTATCATTCATTTCTCTAGCTGAGCTATTCATCCTTCAAAATTCTCTCTTAAATTTCTTCACCTTTTCTCCCACTCTGCTGAATGTGATTCACACACTTTGTCTTCCCTATAAGATTCTATCAAACATTATCCTCACATTAATTTGAAAGAGAATTAAACAAAAGACCCCTACTGGGCCCTCTGCCCTCCACATCACTCACCCTCCTTGGCCCAAAAAAAAGAAAATGAGAAAAAAGAACTTACATTTTCATGCAAGAAACAAAGCAAAAACCCAACAAAATATCAGAAAAAAAGTAGAAAATAGCTATGAAAAGTAAAACCCTGAGCTGTGTTTAATTATGACAACTTTCACAAGAAACTATTTGATAAAGGTCTCTTGATTTATTTGATAAAGTAAAACCCTGAGCTCTGTTCAATTACGTGGGAATTCTATTTGTTCAAATAAAGGTCTCTTGATTTATTAACTTAACTGCTAACTAAGTGATAACGTAATTAATAAACAAACACAAGCTATTTTTGTCATTTCTAATTATTAATTATCTAAGTGATAAAATCAATAAAAATATGTAAATAAGACAAGCGAGGAAAAAAAGAGACATAAATCAAAACAAAAATTATTAAGCAAAGGAATATTTTTAAACTACCCCAAATAAGTAAAGAAATAAGAAAAATGCACAGTAGCTAACTTATTTTGGTAGAGGAATAATATTCAAAACTTAAAAAAAAAAAAAAAAGTGTTTTTGTTTCTTAAAAAAATGTTTGTTGCTTTATAGAAACGATGTCATTAATCGCAGTCGTTCAACTTAGCAACAATTTTAATTGGAGGTCGGTTTTAAGTGGAAAATAATAACATTATAATTTTTAAAGACAAGTGAAAAAAAAAATATTTATGTATGTATGCATAGTCTCCGCTTTTTAAACTTTTGGTACATGGTACTCCTGAAACTGTATCAAATTAATTAAAAATATAAAAATCAAACCTCGAGTTTCTTTTTATTTTTTCTCTAACTATAGGTTAGGAGATAGTACAAAGAGTAAAATGTCATGTCTAGTTTAAATTGTGATAGCCAAAAATCACACCATGACTTTGATAGAGAAATAAAGTGTCATTTTTTTTAATACGTAGTTGCTGAAAATTGTTTTACTAAACAGAAATTAATGAAACATACGGAAAGACAAATAGGAGGCTGAAAATTATGCAAACAGTGAATAAATTTATATTACCAGATTGAGAACATGATTAATACTAACGAAAGCAGTTTCGAAAATGCTGAAATCCATTTTAATGTACAGAAATATGCTGAAATTTAATTATAATATGCCCAAAGGTTAATCACGCTGAAAATTTATTTGTTATGCCAAAATTATATTTTTTAATGTACAGTGAATTAACATGTGGGCATGCAGAAAAATTAATGTGATATGCTAAAACATGCTTAAGAAAACTGTTTAACATACTGAAAGTATGGTAACATGTTAAAAAATATATTGACAAGATTATTTTAATGTTCAGACATGCTCAAATTTAATGCTTAACGTGTTAAAACGCCTAATTCTAATATTAAAAATGTCAGTTTAACATACTGAAATATACAGACAATTTAGCGCTACGTTTTTAACAACACTTGTGTTATCATGTTATTGTCAATATGCTTAAAATATACTAGCATACTTAATGCAAAATTAATATGCTAGCACACAAGGAACACATTAATATGCTTAATATCTTATCAATATGCTCAATGCAAATTACTGCGCTAACATACTATAAATATATGAATATGCCTAATGTCTCATTAATATGTTCAATGACAATTAATATGGTATGTCGGTTTTCGTTAGATCAAGAATAATTGAAGTGCCTAAGTGATCTAGCATCATATAACGCATATAAACCTAAATTTTGCCTACCTATATTATTCATAGAGCACGTAAATTCCCACCCCCAAAATTATTATTACAATAATAATAGCATTTTTTACAATAATATTATAAACCAAGTAACATGGAGAATAAAAAGAAAGAGAACGACTAGCTATAAAGAATACATGACTAGTATGAACATTCCGACGACTCTTCGGAACCCCTTCTAATAAGACCTGTTGAACATAATAGAAAAACAATGCAAGCATGGGATGAATACAAACATAGGCAGGCATATTGAAACACTTGAACACAGCACAACAAATAAGCAGTGAGTGATTATTTCAAATTAACCCTATAGACATGCTTTCTAATATGTAAATACATTGCTGAGGGCTTACCAGTGATCAGAAGTAAGAGAGATAATAGGAATAAAGAGACAGCCAAGCACAGCGAAATATGCAAGATGTTTTTCGTAAACCTTGAAGAAAAATGGAAGAACCCTCAAAGTATAGAATTGCCTTGTATTAAAAATAGCTGATATTTTTGTCTTAGAGAATAGTAATTGTAATTGTAGCTTGAGAACTTAAGAGTTGTATGTTAATTGAAAGAAGAGATTGTTTATATAGTAAAGAGGTTGTAGCGTTAAAAGGAAAAACAAATCTTCAAAGAAGCTTAATTTCGAAATTAAGAGGAAAAGGAATATATCAAGAATCAATTAGAGGGGTAAAAGGACCAATTTACCATAAGTGCAACGTATGCCCAATTATTTACCATAACTGGCGGAACTAGTAAAATACAGAGCTGTCAGATTGTTTCAATTGGGCAGAATCGTATCCTGTCTTACCAAAAATATGTTACACAGTAATTTAAGGCAAATCAGATATCAAAGTGTACCAAAATTTCATACACAGTGATGTATATTCTAAATAAGGGCCAAAAATCATTCCAAGAATCAGTCAATACCTAAAAGGAGACTACCACGTGGATTTTTCTTTTCAAAACATTATACGTATGCAACTCTTTCCAAGTACCGACCAAGAATTCACATACATAGCAAACCTCACATTGTCAAACCCACAAAATTATGCTTGGAGGGATAAAAGGTTAAAAAAGATATATAGAAAACAGTCAAATAACTGACAACAATCAATGGGTATTTTCACATATATCAATGAACGAACAAGAATTCAAAAAAATCAATTAGTAAATCAATGCCAAATTTTAACAATCTCATACTCAAAAGTATGTTTAAAGAAAGAAGGGAAGAAGAAGGCTATAATATTAAGATTTAACGAGGACAACAAACCTGAGACAGATTCATATTATGATTCGGTGGTGACCAGCGGAGGTGGTGGTAGATCTGGATTGGTTATATCGGAGGGGAGGGCGATGGCGCTGGTGGCAGCGATGTGGTCGTTTGGTTGGTCTCCGGCGAAGCTGCCGTGGGGCTGGTTCGGGGGAAAGAAAGTGTGACGGCAGTGTAGGGCCATTCAGCGACTGGTCGGCGACGAGATCGGAGGAAAGGGGATGTGGCGGCGCTATTTTTCTTGAGAGAGATAGAGAGCATTTTGAGAAAGAGGGAGAAAGGGAGATTTTGTTTTTGGGTATTAAAAAGGAAAAGAGAGGAGGGCTTGATTCAGCCGTTGGATCAAATTTGATCGACGGCTGTGATCTAGTAGGTTAAGAAAGGGTTAAAATCTTAAATTGGGTCAAAGAATTGGCTATAATTGTAATGAAATAAATGGAATAGGCTACAAATGTAAGAATTTGGATAAAATTGAGTTAAAAAGTAAATAAATTACGCAAAGTAATTTTAATTAGGCTTCATTTAAATAATAGTACGAACAAATAATAAATAATAATAAATGATATATAATAATAAACAATAAATAATAATAATAAATAGTAAATCATTATAAATAATAAATAATAGTAATGATAATAATAAATAATAATAACATATATGAATAAGTTGTACTAAATGATAAAAAACTAGACAATGTATTTGCAAAAAATATGGATGTGCATAATTATGTGGAAAAAAATATTTAATAAATAGTAAAATTACATAAAATGGCGTATTTGAGTTTAAAATTATAAGAATGATACTAAAAGATAGTAGTAATTTTGTGCATTTTTCTAAATTATGAATGTGACACGTTAGTATGTATTTAATATAAGAATAATATGTAAAAAATATTAATAATTAAAATTAATTAATTTTGATAAAAATAGCAGCCTAAAAGTGATATCGGGAGGTTAAAATTGGGTGTCAACAGCTGCTCCTTCGTTGTTTGAGAATGATAAAAGAATTGTCAAGCAATGAAAGTTGACATAGTAGCCAATTATGTCCGACCGAGATAACAATTTGCTAGGAAGAAAGCAACTGGAGGTGTTAAAAAATAGTATGGCCGAGACTTTGGCTTTAAGTCGACTACATATTTCTGTTTTTACGAGAATCGGGCCGTGTGTAGTTCTATATTTAGGAATGACCAATATTCCTAAAGAATGTTAATGATAAAGGATAGGGACATCAACAACGGTATCTAGGGTCAATGAGACGGTAATGGATAGGATTGGGAATAAAACGTATGGAGAAGTTTTGAAAATGGTAGGATTAAAGTAGTAATAGCACGAACAGACAAGGTTAGAGAGGTTTTGAAACGTGGGATGTGAATACGATAAGCACATGAAAAACGTAAGGTTTCAAGAACCCGATATTGTTTAATATGGTTCTACAAGAACCCATCATTGTCCATTAAGGTTCTACAGGAACCCATTAAGGTTCTACAGGAACTCATTATTATTTATTAAGGTTCTACAGGAACCCATGTTTGTTTAATAAGGTTCTACAGGAACCCAAGATTATTTAATAAGGTTCTACAAGAACTCAAAATTATTTAATAAGGTTCTACAGGAATTCAAGATTGCGGATAAGATTCTACAGAAACCTATGTTTGTTTAATAAGGTTCTACAGGAATTCAAGATTGTTTAATAAGGTTCTACATGAATACAAGGTTGTTTAATAAGGTTCTACAGGAACCCAAGATTATGGATAAGGTTCAGAAATCCAATATTGTGGATAAGGTTCTACAGGAACCCAAGATTGTTGATTAAGGTTCTACAGGAACCCAATATTGTTGAATAAGGTTCTACAGGAACCCAATATTGTGATTAACGTTCTACAGGAACCCCATATTGTTGATTAAGGTCCTACAAAAACCCAATAATTATTGATTAAGGTTCTATAGAAACCCAATTTTGTTGATTAAGGTTCTACAGAAACCCAATATTGTTGAATAAGGTTCTACAGGAACCCAATATTGTTTAATAACGTAATGTCAAAATAAAGTTAAAAGATAAAACAACTTAGCTCGTTTCCCTTATTGGGGATGTAATCCTGGCCTCTTTGATGATATCACAACATTGTTGTTGCATTTAGTACCTGTTGTCTGCACTCAAAGAAAACTTGTTAGTCAAAAATAAATGTTGATTTGTACCTTGCATCAATTGTATTTCTTGGTTGTTGTTTCTGCTTCATAGACCGTTGGGACTTTTACTTTATCATGGTGAAATTTTTGAGAAATTCTCAAAAAAAAAATCCCCAATTTAGAATGAAAGGCGTTTTTTGCACGTCATTGATATATTATTTACTTGTGATTTTTTCTTTTTTGAGGTTTTCTTGAAACCTCAAAAAATTCTGCCCCATTTTTCATCTTTGGAGCCTTATATTCCTGTGCCACTCAAAGAAAATATTAGTCCAAGAGAAATGGTTGCCCTACACTTAAATATCGTAACCTCAATTGCAATCTGCCTTTATATGCTCAAGAGTTGGGCTTATCAGCCTGACGTTTTGGAAGTGTAAGAATTTGACAAAAAAGGGAATGCAAATGTTTTATTAGATTAAGAACAGACCCAAAGGGGCTGCCTACGTATCCAAATAGAAGTCAGGTCAAACGTAGTTCGTGAGTACAAAGAAATGTAGAGAAAACAAGAAAGTGTTATTGGCCATAAGACGGATCAAAGGAGAAAGGTAAAAAATAAAAAATGTTTGCACGTCAACTCATT
The DNA here is from genome assembly GCA_030864215.1 of Capsicum pubescens. NCBI lineage: Eukaryota > Viridiplantae > Streptophyta > Magnoliopsida > Solanales > Solanaceae > Capsicum > Capsicum pubescens. Next base: position 355,155,095 of record CM061538.1, on the reverse strand, counting down.
TGGTGTGCTTTACGCTTCTTTCATGAAAGTCTTGAAAATACTTTTGTAGGATCACCTTGAACAAAGATATCACCCGTAGTAACAAGATCATTGCTCACTAGTCCTCGTTGCACTCTTATCATTTTTTGTTCAATCAGATTCTGAATCTTGTACATTTGCGCCGAGCATTCCTCAATATCATGACCTTGAATATTCAAGTGATAAGTACAGCTTTTAGATGGATCGAAATGAGTGGGTAGATTTGTAGGGATCCATTCTCTCCTTGGTCTCATGATACCCTGAGCCCTTAATATTTTAAATATGTTTGCCAAAGGCTCATTCAAGGGAGTAAAAGCTTGAGACCTCACTCTTTTCGTTTGATGGAAAGCGTTGTGTACTGGATAAGGCCCTTGTTGAAAGTTAGGTTGTGTTTGAGAAGCCTCATTTTGAGAACCTTGATGGATAGAGTAGGTTTGTATATGAAAAGCCTTGTTTTGAGAATCTTATGAGTTATTAGGCTCAATATGTATCCCACGAGAACAAAAAACAGCATGAATCTCTTGATTGTTCGGATAGCCTTGTGTCTGAGGTATGGAGGGTGATGAATCCTCTTCTCCTTCCACGGTTGGACACTTTGGTGTTTGAAAAGTGGCCAACTTTGTAGAATCATCAACAATTCTCCCCGCTCAAATTTCATATTCTAATTTCTTTCCAATCGAAATTAGACTCTTGAAACTGTGGCCGATTAGGAAGAATATTTTTTGAAAGTAGATTCCATCTAGTGATTTGAGGAACATTTGGACCAACTCCTCTTCAGGTATGGAAGGACGTATCTTAGAAGCTTCCAATCACCACCGTATTACATATTCCTCAAAAGATTCATGATCCATTCTTTTTACCTCAAGTAAATCTCATATTGTTGGTCCAGTGTTAATGTTAAACTTATATTGCCTTACAAAATCTTGAGCCAATGCTTCCCAATTATGCCATTTGTCAAAATCTTATTGCGCGAACCATGTGAGTGTCATTCCTGATAGACTTTGAACAAATAATCTCATCAGCAGAGCCTCATTAATTCCTATGCCAACTAGTTTTTCACAATAGTCTGTTAGGTGTATGATTAGATCTCCACGCCCATCAAACATGTTAAAATTTGGAACTATGTATCCTGGAGGTAACTCAACTTTTGAAAGTAGACATAGTTTCTCATATCTCAAGTCGTAAATGCCTTTAGAACACAGTTTCTCATCCAACATTTTCTCTAGGTCATGAAGCCTTTGACGACGTGCATCAAAATCAACTCCATCACGGGCAGAAGGAAATTATTGAGAGGATGTGTGCGTAAGGCGGGGATAAGGAAGCACGGTGTTTTGCTTTGGGCAAGAAAAAAAATGGCTGGAGTCTTTTTGGATATTGAGCATATTTTTCATATTACAGATTTAATTGAGATCGATGTTCAAATGCTAGACAACCTTTAAACAAAATAAACAAGCCCGAACAAAAGTTATCACACAGCATATATAATTTTAACATATAATAAATATAAAACAAGCATTCTAGGATGAAGATTAAGCCTTAATAAGCGTTCTAGGCGTAAAGATTTAATCTCCCAATGCACGAAATAGGATAGTGATAGAACATGATGTCGAATTTGTAATTACAATTGTAAAGAGGATAGTAAGCTAAGGAAATGAATAAGGTTGACTTTTGTTGAACATCATAGTTGTTGATTCCATCCTATTGTTGATTCATCCAAATCCGTACAAAAAAATGATAAAGCAGGGGAAAATAAAGTTTTATTATGGTGAGACCGAACTCATTAAATAAGCACCTACGTATCCATAGGGGAATCAGGTCAATCGTAGTTCAAATTACATAAGGAAGGAAAACATAAAAGGAAATTACAAATTATAAAACTTGAAGGAATTTCAAATTTTTAGGGGTCTGGAGTAGAGAATCAACATGATGTCTACTTCACAAGTTCCAGTCAAGCTTAGAAAATCAAGCAGCATCAGAAGTTGACCCCGTCACGTTTATCACTTTGGTGTCGATCAACTTTTGGATCATGTTCTTCAAAGCAAAGAATGCGTTAGTAGGATGTCCTCTCATCCCAGAGTGATAGGAGCAAATTTGGTCAGGACGATACCGTCGAGACTTAGGATCACAGGGTAAGGCAGCAATGGGTGTGATGTAGCCTGCATCTTTGAGTCGTTCATACAACTATTCTATGGGTTCATTTAGAGGAGTGTATTATTTTGGTGGATTTTTCTGGAGCTCATGTTGTGATTTAGTGGAGTGATTGGGTTGTTGATTTGTTGGTGGATTTTGGTAAGACATTGGAAGGTATTTTGATGTTGGAGCAACAAATGGAGGTAGGTACCAAATAGTTTGTGGAGGAAGTTTTGTAAAGGACTGAGGAAAATAGGCTTGGACATAATTGGATGTTGGAATGACTTCTGGAGCTGGGTACCATATCAGTTGAGATTGGGGTATGCTTGCTTCAAGATTTGTAGATTTTGATGTCCCATTGATGATCGTTTTTCCCTTGTCTTTGAACTGTGACTCAACCAAATCAGTCTCGATCGTGAGATTCCTCTTAAGCTTATTGTCGAATTGCCTAATAAAGTCAATTGTCAAATCGTCCCAAGAGATCCACTTACCTGTATGTTTTTTGGCATATCATATCAATGCAGGACCAATAAGTGAACTGACGAAGATCTTCTTGAGACCATCGCTTTTTCCTGTAAATGTTAGTTCATCAAGGTATACCTCAAAATGGGAATGAGGGTTTCATGACCAATCATATAATGGAAAGTTCAAGTACTCAATTCTATCCTTGTCTTCTTCTTTAGTTTTGGATGACTTATTCATCACAGGTTGTTGAGATGACCCCGCCTTATGATTAGAAATTCATCCTTTCATTTCCTTCTCCTTGCCCTTGGTTGTGAACCCATTAAGTGCTTTCAAAATTGCAACTGAATACCAACTTAAAGACATTTGTTCCCCACAATCAGGCGTAGGTGAGGTCGTTGATATAGGAGACGACATAGTGTAGGTAAGAGCAATGAAGTCAGCTTCGGATAGTGGATTTGGAAAATTTGGTGGCATTTCAACTGAACCTCGGATATTATTCATTACCCCCCTAATTCTCTCTATTTTCTCTTCTATCCTTCTGATGTTCGAAATAACTTTGTTTTGATGCAATCCCAAATTCTCATGCTCATCGTCGTTACTGACAAGGTTTGATAAACATTGTTTGACTAGCCATTTCTGATGTTCAACTTTAGTCAACCTTAGAAGAAATGACTTATAATTAGAAACAAGAGTACACTCGGGAGTCTAGAATGAATATTCTACTCATTTGAAAATAATGAGTTATGCTCATTCAGAGTGAATAGAAGTTATGAGAGCTCTATGTAACTTAGAGATTGTGAAAGCTAAAGTACGACACAAATATAATGATATTAATGTCCAAGAATCGTGGTAGGACACTAGTATGTAAGCATTAGAAGCATTAAGAAGAATATATACTGAAATGATAAGTTGCACTAAGATATTGTAGACGGAACTAGAATCGCCTTATCTTAGTAAGAGTTGAATCTAGGGATGATTAATTTACTAACGGATGAATTAGGAGGTTAATAATAAAGGGAAATGTTGAATAGGTCCTAAGAGTGTATAGTAGGGACCTAATGTTACAAGAGTTTTAAGAGTAACGAGCTCTAAAGTAAGGAACACTAAATGTAACGAGTGACTAAGGCAAGAACGGAAATACAAGATAGGCACATGTCAATACATACGTAGGAATGCAACACATAGCAAGTAATTATGAGTCCCTTTGCGGCTGTGAACCTCTTTGGACTTTGAATGAGACTAAAATTCAACGCGTCAAGAATGCCATGGCATCCTACGTTGAATTGGACACATATTCCTTAATAAAAGAAATATGTAGCCAGGACCTAAAGGGAAAGAGTGGGTTTATGACATGGTTTCCTCGAGTGGACAACTCGAGAGTGGGAAAACTTATGGATGTCAATGCACCGCTGATCAACCAATCCATAAGACATTTCCTGAAGGGTGTTTTATAAAAGAACGTCTGTGTATTACGCAACCGTTCATAAAAAGAAAACAAAAGAGGTTTCCAAGTAGAGTAAAGAATGAGTGGGATGCCAGTTATATAAAGCAGTAACACATAGCGCATAGCAACGCACAACATGCTTTAGCAGATAGAAACATTTAATCAATAAAAGAAAAGTAGGCATGAAAAAAAATAGAGAAGGAGAAGGAACAGAAAAATCATGATGTGAATAAACAAAAAGAGAAGAACATATAGAAAATAAATCATGTCAAAAGCAAATATTATGAAAAAACAAATAACGAGAATCCCACATAAAGCACAAATTTGTAATGGTTAGAACCTAAGATCGCCAACATAGTCGCCATTTTGTCGCGCCCTTTTTTCCTCGCGGAAAGCGGGATTCAACGTGGTGAACTCTTTTTGGGATTGTTTAAGGAGGTGTGAAGAGTCACCACCTAACGAATTAAGGTGTTTTAGGGCACCGGTCTAAGCTACTACAAACCTATTTTATTTTTTAGTCTTAGTTTTTACCAGAAATTCGGGTAAGGGTTCGAATTACCTCGAAAGGAAGGTGTTAGGCACCTTTCAAGGTCCACAAAGGTGGTTTCCAATCAAATTCGTACTTTACGTGGGGATTCTATGTGTTCAAATAAAGGTCTCTTGTTTTATTAACTTAAATGTTAACTAAGTGATAACGTAATTAATAAACAAACACAAGCTATTTTTGTCATTTCTAATTATTAATTATCTAAGTCATAAAATCGATAAAAATATGTAAATAAGACAAGCGAGGAAAAAGAAGTGACATAAATCATAACATAAATTATTAAGCAAAGAAAAAATTTTAAACTACCCCAAATAAGTAAAGAAATAAGAAAAATGCATAGTAGCTAACTTATTTTGATAGAGGAATAATATTCAAAACTTAAAAAAATTAAGAGAGTTTTTGTTTCTTAAAAAAAAAAATTGTTGCTTTATAGAAACGATGCCACGATATCATTAATCGCGCTCGTTCAACTTAGCAACAATTTTATTTAGAGGTCGGTTTTAAGTGAAAATGATAACATTATAATTTTTAAAGACAAGTGAAAAAATAAAAAATAAAAAATATTTATGTATGTATGCATAGTCTCCGCTTTTTAAACTTTTGGTACGTGGTACTCCCGGAACTGTATCAAATTAATTAAAAATATAAAAATCAGACCTCGAGATCCTTGTTACTTTCCCTCTAACTATAGGTTAGGAGATAGTACAAAGAGTAAAATGTCATGTCTAGTTTAAATTGTGATAGTCAAAAACCGCACCATGACTTTGATAGAGAAATAAAAAGTCATTTTCTTAATACATAGTTGCCGAAAATTGTTTTACTAAGCAGAAGTTAATGAAACATACGGAAAGGCAAATAGGAAGGCTGAAAATTATTCAAATAGTGTAGAAATTTATATTAACAGATTGAGAACATGATGAATACTAACGAAAGTAGTTTTGAAAATGCTGAAATCCATTTTAATGTGCAGAAATATGCTGAAATTTGATTCTAACATGCCCAAAGGTTAATTTGTTATGCCAAAATTATCAGAATTATCAAGAAATCCTACCACCTTTTGAATCTTGAATACTTATCACCTTATCAAGACCTAACCCTAAATCCCATAATTCAGGTTAATGGAATTTAGCCACTCATGATGCAACGAACGAAACACATAATTGAATTCATGATTTGAAATATAAACTTACAGAGATGAATAATAACTAGTGAATCGCAGATTAGATCACAAAGGAAATTCCAAAATACTAATTAATCTCTTCAAAGTATGTTCTTTTTCAAGCCAAAAGTAGAGAGAGAAAAATATCAAAATATGTTATCTCAAAACTCAATGTCTCAAACTCTATGCGGAATTCTCGAGTACCACTCCTAGAAAACCCTAAAACAAAGCTTTAAATAGTTTACCTTAATTATGGAAACAAAATCAAGGTTACAGCTTTTTCTCGGAATAGACGACAACCATTTGTGACTACTTATTAGGATCCTGACGACTTATCAAGAATGTCGTCAGGTCTTCTTCAAATCTGCACTAATCCTGTCTTGGGTTGACGACAACTTTTGACGGCTTATCAGGACTGTGATGACTTATCAGAAATGTCATCACAATTTTTCTCCAATTTCATGCCCTTTTTAGGCTGACGACAAACTTGACGACTTATCAGCTCAGTGATGGCTTATTACAAAATGTCATCAAGGCTTTGCTTCAGTTTTTCTTGGTTGCCTTAGGCTGACGACATTCCTGACAGCTTATCTGAAGCTTGACGACGTATCATAAAATGTCGTCACAGCTTCCACTTTTGGCCAATTCTCTATCTACTGCTGACGACCAACTTGATAGCTTAACACAAGGCTGACGACTTATCACAAATGTCGTTAGTCACACTTGTTTTCATATTTCTTCAGATTTTAACTTCTTTGTTTCCATTCTTGTTGGTTCTCTATCATATTAGTTTAAACTGCAAAATCAAACATAAACTAATCAAAAATAACTAAAGTTGCTCAAGCACTTGCAATTATTTAGAGTCAAAAGCCTCAAATATGTTAGCATATGCTCACACATCAGAGATAATGGACAACAGAACACCGTGAAATCTGACCAACTTTTTGATGTAGAGTTTGGCGTAATCCTCAGTTGAGTAAAAGGTATGGACTGGTAGAAAATGAGTTGATTTAGTCATCCTGTCTACAATGACCCAAACTGAATCGTGCTAACGACGAGTACAAGGAAAACCCATCACAAAGTCCATGTTTACTTCTTCCCACTTCCAAGTGGGAATACTGAACTCCTATATGGACCCACTTGGCTTCCGATGCTCAATCTTAACCTGCTAACATGTTGAGAACTTAGCCACAAACTATGCAATGTCTCTCTTCATCCTATTCCTCCAATAGATCTTCTATAAATCACAGTACATCTTAGTGGCCCCTGGATGACTAAAGTAGTGCGCACCATGCGCTTCTGCAAGAATTCGCTTCCTCAAGTCATCTACACCTGGCACACATAGTCGACCCTGGCAACGTAACACACCATCTCCCTATTTGGAGAAAACCTCTACTTTCTGATCTTTGACTGATTCCTTCAACTTGATCAGACTGGGATCCCTATCCTGCTTTTCCTTCACCTCAGAAACTAGGGACGATTCTGAACTACTCTGCACCCATACATTACCTTCTGAGAAATGGACTAAGCGAACACCTAGTCGGTCTAGCTGATGAACTTCTTGAGCTAACCTCATCTTACTATCCTCAACATGGGCAACACTTCCCATAGATAGTCTACTGAGAGCATTAACCACTACAATGGCCTTGCCCGGATGATATAGAACATTCATGTTATAATCTTTTAACAACTCCAACCGCCTTCTCTGACGGAGGTTTAGATCTTTCTGAGAGAACACATACTGCAGTCTCTTATGGTCAGTGAACATATCCACGTGTACTCAATACAAATAGTGCCTCAAAATCTTTAAGGCAAACACTACTATTGCTAACTCAAGATCATAAGTAGGATTGTTCTTTTCATGGGGCTTAAGTTATCTAGAGGAGTAGACTATGACCTTACCTCTCTGCATCAAAACACACCACAAACCGACTCTGGAAGCATCAAAATACACAACAAAGCCGTTTGAACCATCTGGTAGGGTCAAAATTGGAGCTGTAGTGAGTCTTATTTTTATTTTTTTAAACATAACAAATAAAATTGGATCGAGGGAATTATGGATAGAGAGAGTACCTTTTTAAAGTTTAAAGTTGTAGGGAAGTTTGACATTTAACATAAATTCATAATGTCTAATTTCAAATGAGATTATAGATTTTCTAACAAAATAAATGCAAACACATCTAGGCTTTGATTTCTCCTTTAGGAAATGAATGTTTTAAAATCAACTTAAACCACATTAAAGTAGTTTTCCCATATAACTATTAGAGGGGAAAAAACAATAAATAGTATTAATACCCAATTAATATTGTATTATATTCAAACAGATGAATCATGTTATTTAACTGACAGAACTTCTTATGTCTAGGCATAAGCAAAAAACATGGAAAAGCTCAATGTATTCTCATGCTTCCTCGTGTTGTTTCTCTTCACAAGGTTTTGTCAGGTAAATTTTCATTAGCAATTTACTATTAATTTTTAAATATATTTTTGAATAATTTTGATTCTTTAAATTTGTAAAATATGTACATTTTTAGTCTTTTCGAATATTTAGTAAACTTTAATTGTTAGATTTTATGAAAATTGTGTTGAAAAAAAGCTTTAATTATGGAAATTCAAATTTGGAGGTGCACTCTTTGCTATTTTTCGACTATTTCTGATGTCTTATGATGATTTTTTAGGCACAACCTCTATCATTTCTGAAGTTGTGGTCTCTAAAATCTTTGGTGTTTCGAGTTGATTTGTTACTCATTATGTTTGTTAAATCTAATATTCAGAATTGTATAAATATATAACAAATATCAAAATTATTTATTTTGACAAACTTAAAAGACTGAAATATATGAAAAATTATTTATATTCACCCCAATCATAAGAGGCTATTTAATTTGTCTTATTTATTGTGAGAGTAAATTAGTATTTCGTCAAACAGGGAGCCCCTAATAAAGGGACTTGGTGTGTTGCAAATTGGTTTGTAAAAGATGATGCATTAAAAACCTATCTGGAAGAAACATGTGATGGGCGCATTTGTAGAAATATTCTACCTGGATATCCTTGCTTTGAGCCTAATAATTATCATAGTCATGCTTCCTATATTCTTAACAAACAGTTCAAGAAAAATCATGCTCCATGTCGTGAGGATCTCGGCATGATAATACATATGAATCCATGTAAGTTTTTCTCACGATAGACTACTAATTTAAAGTTAACATGTTTATAATTCTATAAAGAAAAAGTGTATTTATTTTATCATGTCTATTTTGTGATTTTGCAGCTTATGGAGATTGTAAGTACAAATGAAATATCTCAACAAGAGAGTTCCTTCAATTAGAGGATGAAAAGTACTTTAGTTTGTATTAATTATGTTAATCATAACTATGAAGCATCGTTGAACAAAAAATGATTGCTTCTTTGATCATCTATTAATCATTTTATAATATGTGTAATATCCTCTATTTTAGTATCTATATGAAATATATTTGAGATATTATATCAGTCTCTTGATTTGAATTTTATGAATGTGAAGATTTTGATTATAATTACATATTTTAACATGGTGATAATAATAACCGGTCGGTTCAAAGTTGTTTATTGGTTGGGACTATCCGTGTCACGATCCAAAAGTTGAGGTTATGTTGATATTTATCTCGGTCCAACCTTGATAAGTAAATCAAGTTCTCAAAATAAAAAAATTCAAAACCAGCTATAAAATAAAACAAGATGAGACATTTAGAATGAAGTTAGGCCATAAACATTGACAAATGTAGAAGTCCAGACAAAATGCATAACCATCCGAAAATCTAGTATCATAAGTATAAGAGCATATAAAAATCATATCTAAATTTAAAAATAATACATGAGTTTATCTCCGAGATAAATAAAAACTTCAAGTAGTTAAGGTGAGGCCTGCAACAAACTCTGAAAGCCTACTGCCAGTACCCCAAAATCTCCAACTGATCAAGAACGAATTCAGCCACTATGTGTCACACTAGTTTAGGATCTACACCAAAAGGGTATAGTAGGAGTGAGTAAGGTCCACTTGTACTCAGTAGGTATCGTAGATAGACTGAGCAAAGCAAAAAATAATACAAGTAAATAAAATACTATGAGCATGCAATCTGCAAGCAAAAAAGTTTTCAAATGATAATTTTAATATATATAAACAAAATTAAATAGAAATACGCATTCACAAAAATACATAGAAACTGATTTCACATCAAGTAAACACATAATGAAAACACAGAATATGCGAATGCAATACAATGAATGATAAATAAGTGGTTGAAAGTCATTTTTGTATGCACATATTGCCCCTCAATGCTCCCAAATAGAACTATGGGGGGTTCGCAATCCGTATACTATCTCAAAATTTCCACCGATCTCAATCTCATATCTTAGTCTACCCGACCAACACATCCCTCGGTCTAGGCATTTTTAAAAGTGTTTTATTTTTTTCAAAACTTAGAGTTTCTCTATGATTTCGATATCTTATGAAATGAGGATAATATGCTTAGAATCAAATCAGTATGCGGATCACCAATCCACTTAATAAGTAAATAAATCAACTCAATATGTCAATAATTCATGATATTAGCTCTAGTTTGGCACCATTGAAATAGATACACATGTAAGACATTATTGATATTATTACAATCCAAAACTCGGACCTTTTTGTCATGATAAGGGAAAAAAATGCTCAAAAAGACCTATACTATCTATTTTAACCACCGCACTGGCATCACATTATGAATAAAGACAGTCAAATGCACAAATTAGGTTTAATGATCTCAAATATAGCCTCCCAGACGTGCAACTCACAATAAATAATATCTCGAGTCAACAACAACAAAATATAAGTCCCCACTCGAACATCACACAATATACAATAACTCGAAAAGTATTTTTCATAATTATTTTCATCAACTCATTGCAGGCTTTACTTATTTATTAACTATTCAATCAAATTCGAAGAAATTTAAGCTATAACCTACCTCAAAGCATCGAAATTCAAGTATAAAGTCCTCCAACACAAAGTTTTTCCCTTTCAAACAGCCTCAAAATCAACCAAAACATACAAATACAACATCTATGCATTAAAAGAAAGCTAATTATAACCATATTGAATATATTTAAGTCAAGTCCGAAATGAGTTCGTAAAACAAATTTCATAAATAAAAAGGGTAAAATCAAAATTTTATTTCTAGAAACACATTTTTCAAAGTTATAGGAGCCTATAGTTGAAAACCCATTCAAAAATAAGTAAAAATAAGGTCCAAAGCAAAGAAAAATTATTTTAAAAATTTTTGATAAAAATTCTCAAAATTTCATTTTGAAACCAAGATTAAAGAGTATTTTGATGATATAATTCAATGTAAAGCAACAAAAATAACGTTTTAGAGCTTACTAGATCTCAAATGGTGATGAAAATCCTAAAAATCGCTCAAACTCAAAGTGCAAGGTCCAACAGTAGTGGAAAATTACAAAAAAGAGTATATTAAACGATGTTCACTTTAGCAGCTAAATAACCACTAAAGCGGTACCAAGCCGTTAAAGTGGCCAACCATTTAAGCCACACTTGGACGCTAAAGTGAATATTGCTTAAGCGGTCTTAGGCCGCTAAAGATGCTACTGCTTAAGCGGTTCTTGACCGCTTAAGTGGCTACACCAAATATTAGCTCATTAACAACTTTGTTAGGTTTGCAAAGTTGTCGATCGACCCCTCGAGATTCATTTGAAATCCCATGAATGCAAACAAATTATGCTACTAGAATGAATTTGACATTTCAGATTCAATGGCAACATCAATTTTTCAAAATGAGAACGTTTTCAATAAATTAGCTCCCGAAAATCCTATAAAGCAAATTTCACAAATTTTTCAAATGGTGGGTCAAAATGCAAACTAAAGGCTCTGAACATGAATCAACTCTACTATTAACCTATAACGCCCTGAGTCTGTACTCCGAATGCTACATTGTGCTAACAATCCCGAAGGACCACTAGCTAACCCAAGACTAGTACCTGCTGTGAGCACTGAATAATAGTAATACTGCAATAATAATATAACTGAGATAAATGCGAAAAACTTCCATAAGGTTCAAATCTGAAAATAATACTGTATACTGAAATTTGAATACTGAGAGAAACTGTCTAAAAAAACTCTAGTATGAAAAGCCTTTAAAACTGTCTGAAAACATGGAATTGATGGGACAAGTCCCCAACTAACTCCAACTATTGAAAATGAACTGAAATACTAAAATAAATAATCATGTACTCGAATTATGAAGACTCGCCAAAACTCTGACTACTGAAAATCTAATCTGCTAAGTATGATCGGGAGCCCATGCGTCTGAACCTATGATATAAGACATCATAGTGCAAGAGAAAAAAATGCGTCAGTACTTTGAATGTACTGGTATGCTAAGTGGGGTAGGCTGTAATGCATGGGTAATATTGACTGAATGACATGAGTATAACTGAATGAGAGTATATGCATGAATATGTAAACTGTAATTGAGATCGTAATGACACTGAATACTGTATCTAAATACTGATTAACTGATATCTGAGTATACTAATACTGTATTACTGATAACTAAGTGACTGTATCTGGCATTCCTAATTTTGAGGAACTATAGTGAGTTTCGTACTGAACTGAGTGACTATGTCTGACAGTCCTGATTTTTAGAACTGAACTGAGTTCCATACTGAGACTGAATCTGAAACTGAGACTATGGGAGGTAATCATCTAACCGACATGCCCCTTCTCTTAATAGATTTAGGGTCCAACCTATAACCCTAGTTGGAAGGGTGTCAGTACCATACCACGGATAAAGACAACTGAAGAGATACCCTCATCTGGTAGGTACTCTAATGAGAATGATGGAACCCTCAACTGACAGGTTAAAACACTTTATCAACCCTCAACTGACAAGTTTGATATCTCAACCTACATTGGCTACGTATTTCTAAAATGCAAGGATTTCTTCTAAGGATCACACCCTCTACTGACAGGTGAGTCCCCATCCTTGGGTTCACTAGGTGATGAATCCTACTCCCAACTGAATAGACACTGAACTGATTTCCTAGTTCATACTAGGAAGGACTAAAATGTTACTAATTGTGTACTGTTTAACTGAACTGAACTAAGTTCACTAGGTTCCATTGACTGATGGAATACTAATGGATTCTATTAACTTACTGAGTTTACTAGGGATTGAACTGAATATTGAATACACTGAGTTTTCCTGAGTTCTGAAACTAACTGTGAGTACTACTGATCGTGACATAACTGAGACTGTTCTGTAACTGACACTGGCTCTAGATATACAGCTAAATTATCGAGTATTAAATACCCCCAGGACTCGATAGCATAAATAATAACTAGACATGACAACTCTGGGATACATACGATAACCAACTGTTCACAATGCAATAAATGGAGCACTTCATCGAGCACTTGAATGTCATGAACTTGTATATGTATAGAGATACATGCTATCATGTCATGGTACACTATTAAATTCACATAGGAAGTCCAACAAACACTTGTAAAGCATAACTTTAGCATGGGAGTAATTTTGAACATGTAGTTCTAGCATGAATTCATCCTAAGACCACTCATATATCACAAGGCACAATTTATTCACTTAGGCATTTTGAAAAATACATGGGAGGCATAACTTTATGCTTAGGCAGGAAAAATAAGCTAATACATCTTGGCCACATTAATCAACTCAATTTCAAAGAGTGCAACCCACATGCCATAATAAATTCATGAAATTCATTAAAGATCTCTACATGGAAATCATACAAAAACATCAACATGTGAATAATTTAACCCACAACATGGAAATCATAATTCATGCTTTAAAAAGTGTTTCTTAAACTCCAAGGGTGGAAGGGAGCCTTGGATGAACACTTCACATACCTGAATTTCTAAATTCGTGAGGATTGAAGTGAGTTTTTGGGATTCAATTCTTGAACTTGTTGAATCTAGGGCTTGTTCTTGAGAGAATTTTATGACAAAAATGAGCAATTGTGCTATTTGGGGCTTTAATCCCGTGTTATGGAGCTATGGGGTGAAGGTAATTGGCCCTTTTGCCCTTAAAAATACAGAGCTGGAATACAAAAATTACCCCAGCTGGACTGGCCAGGGCGTCGCGGGCTCTAGAGCACCGCTCTAAGCGAGGCGTCGCGGTGCCCATCGCGGCTACCCCCAGGTACTGGATTGGGCAGGGAGCCACAGGCTAATCGCCCTGAGCTACTATTTTGGGGTTCCAAACATGCCCTTATGCATGTCTGAAAATTCCGAAACTCACCCGAGATGTACTATTGACTTCCCTGATCATGAATCAACTTAAAAATCAACTTACCAAGGTCGGGAAGATCAAAAATAAATTCATCAAAGTTTGGAGGCCTTAGAAAAGACTAATTCCTCATTCTTAGCTGAAATTTTTCTAAGTCTGGGATGCCTTATCAAGCTTTAAAAGGCTGAGTTAAGCTTAGAATTTTGCGGGGTCTTACAATATCTTCCCTTTAGGAACATTCGTTCTCGAATGAGACTTACTACGCTGAGACTACTGACATACAAAACTTATTTACTGGAAATGAACATCTGAGACATGATTATATGATGACTGACATTACTGACAAACTGAAATTTCATACTGAATATGCATATCTGATGCATGAATACATGACTGAGTTTTGATTCATGAATGAATGACTGGGATTATTGGTAAGCTGAGTTTTCTAATACTGAACATGCATATCTGATGCATGAATATATAACTGAACCGACTCATGTACATATGACTGAATATTCAATGGTAAATTGGTGATTGATGTCACATTCTTTTTTTCGCTCGAAGGGATCGAGTCGAAGGGTTTTCCAATTAAAGTGACAGTTTTTAATAAGGATTAATTTATTTACAGAGTCGCCACTTGGAATTGAGTTGTGGTGTTCTAAATCACCTTATTGAGTCCCTAATCAAAAGGAAATGACTCTTTATTTTGGTTTGTGAAAATAAAAGATCGGGTAAAAAATTCTGTTGACCAATGAGAAGGTATGAGGCACCCCTCGAGTCCCGTGGTTCAAGCACGGTCGCTTTTATTGACTTATCTTGACTAAAACTATTTTTTATAAATTATGCTAAGGCCTATAATTGCTCATTTATTATACTAAGAATAACTGTCTAAACCTCTTATATTAAATAAATCAGTGAAAAATAAATTTTAAAAGCTATTTATCAATTATTGCATCCTTGAATTTTTAAATGTCTCAAAAAGATGTGTATGCCGCATTCTTAATTGAGACGAATATTTTTGAACGTGCCTAAAAATTTCCTAGCATTAAAGGCGTTGATTTATAAAAATCGAGACTATTTTTATTGATTTTATCTTCTTATTTTATCTCACTCAATTTCTTAGTATTTAATAGCATAATAAAATTACAAATAAAAAAAAACTTTTAAATAACATGTCTAATCGTATTATGACCTAACTTATTGTGAACAAGAAAACAAACAAATACCCTACATTCAATAATTTAAATATAATTAAATAAACCGTATATAAATCCACCGTAGAAAACGAAAGTTGTACTATTTAAATTCACACGCCACCTTTTTAATCTTAAATGGACATTTTTGAAATTTAACTTATAAAGACCATAGAAACAATTTAAAACAATAACTAAAGATACACACTTAATTACATATAATAACATTTTTATTATTATTATTATTATTATTTTCTATTAAGACATGTCAATGTATTTAAAAAAAAATAAAAAAAAATGCAGAGTCAACTGTAAAAATAGAATTTTTATCTGATCTTAAACCATTCCAAATACATATCAATGAGAATTAGAAAACAGATTTGGATATAACTACTTCACACATCGATGCAGAGAACAGTACTAGTAGCACTAAAATCCTAATAATAATAGTAATACAAAACTTTCATCATTTCTCAAAAAAATAAATAAATTATAATTCATGAATAGGAGTAAGCAACTTCAAAACAACATATCAGTCCTTTCCGTGTGCATGTGTTTTGCGTATATTCAGTGTGTGTATGTATTCCTTGTGAAAATTATAGAGTAAATACATAATTACACCACTAATCTTGTCCAAAATTTTCAAAAAGACACCTAAACTTTAGCTTCGACCTATTACCCCACTAATCTTTTTTATTTCGTTGCAAATACACCATTTTGACCCTCTACGTGTATACACGCGCCACAAGCGCGTGAAAAGGCAAAAATTGACTTTTTTGACCAATTAAAAGTTGTCACATATAAATAATTTAATATATAATTTATATATTTTTTTAATTAATATTTATTTATTTTTTAAAATTATTTCATAACCCCCACCCACGCACCCCCGCAACCCCACTCATCCACCATTGTCTTCTTCCCCAACTTCTTCTTCATCACCATAACTCAACAACAACATCAATTACAACAACAACAACAACAATTACAACAACAACAACATTAACATCAATTAAAGCAACAACAACAACAACATCATCATCACCATAATTTTAAAAAGGAAATCTGATGTACAATCTCCATTTTAATGGAGCTTTAAGCTCCATTTTAATGGAGTTTTAAGCTCTATTTTAATGGAGGGAACTGGACGGGAATGAGGGAGGGAGGTGTTAGACGGGGTAGGGAGGTGGGGTGGGGTCATAAATAAAAATGAAGCTTAAAGCACCATTAAAATGGAGATTGTACAGGAGCTTTAAGCTCCATTTTAATGGAGGAAACTGGAGGCGGGGGGAGGGGGGAGCTATTGGACCTGGATGCGTAGGGGAAGGGAGGAGTTGTTGGATGTGGGGTGGGGTGGGGGGAGAGGGGGGTGATAAATTAAATAAAAAGGAAATTTTTTATTAAAAAATAAATAAAATATGAAATTAAAAATATTTGACATGTGGCAGCACCTGATTGGTGCGCGCATTCACTCTCTTTATTGTGATTGAGATTCAACGAAAAATGGTGTATTTGCAACGAAATAAAGAAAAATCATAGTATAGTAGGTCGAAATTAAAGTTTAGGTATCTTTTTGCAAAACTCGGACAAGATCAGGGGGATAATTATGTATTTACTCAAAATTATATATTAATGAAGTGAATGTTTTCGGTGAATAAAATATAGACCCTCTCCATCCATGTATGCTTGTATGCGTTGCTACCCCAATATAAACATATCTATAATCTTTTACATTTTCTTTAAAATACCAAACTTTATAGAATTTAATACTCTAATTCACTTTTCATTCAACATTTTTACGTAATAAAATATTTGGACAACAAAATATACGGTATAATTTATAATAACCCATTCACATAAATAATTAACTTTTGCACATAAAGAACTGATTTGATTTCATACTTCGATTTAGGATGATAACAATTATAAAGTAACAATACAAAAATGAAATAAGAACCTGTTGATGAATCAAAGCAAAAACTTGAATGTCACTACCGGAAACTTGAACGTAATTCGAATTCAACTTCACTCTCTTTTCTCTCTTTTTCTCAGTCTTTCTTTTCTGTTTTGTTTTGATTTTGATGCAGTCTGCTACAGTATCTGTAGTGTTAATGTCCGTAGTTTTTTCTAGGGGAAGAGTCTATTAATAGGGGGATTCTTTGGGGGGAGCGGTTAAAATTATCAGATAAGGGAGGAGAAATTCAAATTTTAAATCTTTTTTTTTTTTATATATATAGAAGATAATAATAAAAATAAAAATAATAAATAAATAAATATAATATTAATAAAAAATAATATAATAATTATTAATTATTTTTTAAATTTAAGAAAATACAATAAAAATTTATAAATATCCAAAAATAAATATAATTAAGATAGTACTAAAACTGTTAGCTTATTTATTTAAAATTTTAAAAAACATATATTTACAAGATCCCCATGTAGTGGGATATTGAATATACCATCGGGGCCAGTGTATTATCCAACTGAGGATGAATTCAAGGACCCTTTAGAGTTTATTTACAAGATCAGGAGGCCAGAGGCTGAGAAATATGGTATTTGTAAAATTATCCCACCTAAGAGTTGGAAACCCCCTTTTGCATTGGATTTGAATTCCTTTACATTTCCAACGAAAACACAAGCTATTCATCAGTTACAGGCTCGGTGCGCGTCCTGTGATCCGAAGACATTTGAATTGGAATACAATAGGTTCTTAGAGGAGCATTGTGGGAAGAAGGCGAAGAAACGTGTTGTGTTTGAGGGTGAGGACCTAGATTTGTGTAAGTTGTATAATTTTGTTAAACGGTTTGGAGGATATGATAAAGTAGTGAAGGAGAAGAAGTGGGGTGAGGTTTTTAGGTTTGTTCGGCCTGCTGGGAAGATTTCGGAGTGTGCCAAGCATGTATTATTCCAATTGTACCTGGAACATTTGTATGATTATGAAGAGTACTATAATAAGTTAAATAAGCTGGGAAATAGAAGTTGCAGGAGAGGAAACCAAAGTGAGAGGAAAAGGGAGTCAGACTGCCAATTCTCAAGTTCTAAGAAAAGGAGAAAGAATAGTGAGTCTGATCGAACTGAAATATGTAAGGTGAAGGAGGAAGCACACGATCAAATATGTGAGCAATGCAAAAGTGGATTACATGGGGAGGTGATGCTTCTCTGTGATCGATGGATGGCATATGTACTGTTTATCACCACCTTTGCAACAAATTCCGCCCGGAAACTGGTATTGCTTGCAGTGCTTGAATTCCGAAAAGGATAGCTTCGGTTTCACACCTGGCAGAGAGTTACCATTGGATGCATTTAGGCGCATCGCTGATCGTGCCAAGAAGAAATGGTTTGGTTCCACATCAATTTCACAGGTGGAATTAGAGAAGAAGTTCTGGCAAAATCGTGGAGGGATCAGCTGGGGAGGTTGAAGTGAAGTATGGCAGTGACTTGGATACTTCCATCTATGGCAGTGGATTTCCACGTGTAACCGATGAAAAACCATCATCAGTTGAACAAAGTACATGGGATGAATATTGCGCTAGTCCATGGAACCTCAATAACTTACCCAAGTTGCCAGGTTCGATGCTTCGAACTGTACATCATAGCATTGCTGGTGTTATGGTGCCTTGGCTGTATATTGGGATGCTATTCTCTTCATTCTGCTGGCATTTTGAAGACCACTGCTTTTACTCCATGAATTATCATCACTGGTACGATTGCCAATTATTCTTTTTAGCTTAAGTCCATTTTTTGTTCTTACAAATTAAATGACTACATGCCAAGTTCAATCAGAAGCATATTATTGTGTAATTTCTACTTCTTTGTATACGGTTAAATGACTACACGCCAAGTTTAATCAGAACCACAGTATGATTAAAGGCGAAACAGGTTATGTAGCCTTGCTCTTTTTTTCGAGTGACCTTTTCATTCTGTAGATTGCGATGTGATCACTTTCTAGTCAATCGAGTGGTACTTCCCTTTTCCCTTCTGTACCCCTCCCCGAAAACACACGCACACACATATATTTCATAGTTCATGGATTATTGAAGCTTAATTACAAGAATGACTATACCTCAACCATAGATGGGACCGACTATCTGGAACCTCAATAACCATTACACTTCATTTGAGTCCCTTCCATTGTAATACCCGAGAATTTTTCTGTTAGGACAAACTATCTCTCTAATACTAGGGATTCTTTCTCCAGTAATCCATTCGGTGACATATAGCTTTTACTAACTAAATGATATCAACTGTAACTAACTTTTCGTCCTAACTAGTTGGTATACCTTATATGGATACATTGCTTCCATTGTGTTCTATACCTTGCTAAGTCATGTGAATTTTAAGAGGTTTTAGGTCTTTAAGACAACTCAAGGATATGTGATTTTAGGTTTAATTTGTCTTTTTTTTTTTCTTTAAAACTCTCAACTCAATGAAAATGAGCTCAAAAAGTCAACCATGGCATCTACATTGTTGCATAGCCATGTTGCACATGAAAATGTTTTGCAACAATGTTGACAAACCCTGTTATGAATATTATTGTCAGTTTTTTTCTTCTGTAATTCACTGTTGACACTGGCAGCAATGGTGCTAAACCAAGCAGAGAGATTTGGCATTATGAAATGTAGGTTTGCATTAGGTTCCACTTGCTTTAGTACCATTCTAGAATTGGTGTCACCTCATTATGGATGAATGAATATTTTCGAAAAAAGAGGCCTTGCTTACTTCCTGTTTCTCTCCCATCATGGCCCTAGAAAAAGCAAATTCTGTCATCATGCAACTTCAGTTGGTACCTAGGATCCGTTTTGTAGGCTGCACTAATTAAAATAATCCTTGGATTAAAATTTAGTCTCATTCAATACATTGTTTGATTACTTCTTTTAACTTTATACATGGATTGCTTATACAACCTATGTGGTCTTATTTTATCCCTAGTAAAATGGAGGGATAACTTATCCAAGGTTTAACAATCCATGGATAAGACCCTTAAATGACTAAGTTATCTCTCAATTCCTTTTTCTAAATTTCTTTTGTAATTTGATGTCCTCTTTAATTATATTGAGTTGATTATAAATGTCCTATTTAATTACTTCATCAAAAATAAATGTCCTATTTAATTTTTCAAATCCGGTTCATTATAATTTGATGATTTCATAAATCAATGTTTGATTTTCTTCTCCATATTTGGTTTGCTTTGCTTACTGGGTTGAATTTTTTTGGTGGGGAAGTTTTTTTTTTTTTTTTTTAATAGTTCATGGATTGGTCACTTGAACATTTTTCTTAATAAGCTTCAAGTATTTAAACATTTATGTAGCCTTAAATCTATGGTAAGTTAAGGCATATTTGACCAATAAAAAAATATTGAAAATAAACCGTGCTATTAAGAATTTCCATGGTGGCACATCACACCTGAAAATTAGTAACTTGTTCTTAACTTGACTAATTTAATGTAACAGAAAATCCCACAAAAGTTTAAGGGTACAAGTGTAAAGGAGATTTTTGTAGAGTTTTAAATCAAACACAATACATGGTATATCTAGTTTTTAATACAATGAACCAAACACTTGATAAAAAATAATCCAAGCACTATAATCCCTGGATTCGTTGCTAATCCCTGCATTACTTATATTCGTACCAAACGACCCCCTAGGGGATTAAATGTTTGCAAAGGACTGAGGGTAATGAAGTTGCTCATGTTGATGGAGTTGAATTGAATTGATCAGAGAGCTGAAAGGTTGAGAACAACGTTAAGTAGAATACAGTAGTAAAAAGAAAAAGTAGATAGTACTGAACAAAACAAAAGGATAGTGCAATAGTAATTTGAAGTACTTGTTGACAGCATACCAAGTGTATCAGACAACTCGACTTGGGGTTTTGCTCTAGGCATATTGATAATTTAGTTGGAAATGTCTTACTGACATATGTGAGTTTGTGTATCTTGTCTTGTAAATTCATTTGCATTTCTCTCTGATATCTTTTCTGCAATCACTGATTGATCTCATGATGTTGTTTTGACGTTTTTCTTATCTTTGTGCATGGCCAGTATCTTGTTAGTCATATAAAGAATCTTGATAAATTTATCAGTTAATGAGTTCTTCTTGCTTTCTTTCAGGGGAGAGCCAAAATGTTGGTATAGTGTTCCTGGAAGTGAAGCCCAAGCTTTTGAGAAGGTTGTTCAATGAGTACTTCCTGTCCTGTATTAGTTTCGTTGACTTTTTAGTGCAAATTGTGTGCTAGTGAAGTTAGAACGTATCTCTTTTACTGTGAATGAAAATTTGGCGCAAACACATGTTGACTCAAGTTATTGATATTTGAATGTTGGGCTTTTAGGAGATTTTAGTGTAATGATTGATTTGTCCCTTTCTTAAATGGGTTTTTGGAAGACTATCGAGCATAGCTGAGGCAAGTGTAAAGTAGTGGAAGTATTGTTGCTCTTCGTACTATTTGGATCTTCAATTTTATGGATTTAAATCTTCTAATATAAGAAGTAAATGTAATCTAATTTACCATGTAATTCCATGTGTAGATGAATGTGTTCAAGGTCAATTATTCTAGCATGTTAATTTGATAGATGTAGAGCATAGGTGGAGTCGTGCTTAACCCACAGGTGACTGATGGCTATATACAATAACATCATTAACCAACATTAATTTTACCAGAAGGTGCTCCGCAAGATGTTAGTAATCTCTATTCATTCGGGTATAAGTTAAGTGTCTAGATAGTGCTAAGATAATTGTTGCATATTCTTTTATTACATTTTGGCATGAAGAGATTACTTTTTCATATTACTTGATACAACGCGTCCTAGCAAGTTATTTTCCTGTTTTAGCTGCCAAAGAATTGATAAAAGAACATTTAATTGCTGTTGTCAGTTAACTTTTATCAGTGTTTTTAAGTGGTTTTTATATGTAGCTTTCCCTTGTAAATTTCAAAATTTGGACTTCTCCTTTTGATTTACTCAGCTGGTAGCTGTACTGTAACTAGCAATTTTTGTGCAGGTAATGCGTAATAGCCTTCCTGATCTGTTTGATGCGCAACCAGACCTGTTATTTCAGCTTGTAACCATGCTGAATCCACGTGTGTTGCAAGAAAATGGTGTTCCTGTTTATAATGTGTTACAGGTTTGTGGTGGGACTTAATATTCTGACCTTGCTCCTTCTGTCCTGTTTTGCACTTTTCATTTATTGGCTTGTATTTGCTTGTTTACTTGTTGCAGGAGCCTGGGGACTTCATTATTACCTTCCCCAGATCGTATCATGGAGGCTTCAACGGCGGTAAGCCCAGATTTTTTTGCTACTTTATTTCTGATTTGGAAAAAACAAATTGAAGGGTTCATTCTTCTTCAAATGCTTAGTCATGCATGGTTCAGCTCTTGCCTGTAGCCTTACCTGCATCTTAAGTTTCAGGCTTAAATTGTGCTGAGGCTGTCAATTTTGCCCCTGCCGACTGGTTACCTCATGGCGATTTTGGAGCAGAGCTTTACCAACTTTATCGCAAAGCTGCTGTTTTGTCTCATGAAGAGCTTCTCTGTGCAGTTGCCCGGCTTTGATCCTTGTTCCCTTTGCTATTTTATTGTTGGAGGTTCCTATTAGGAGAAAAATTATAGGTGACCCCTTCCTTTGCAACCCCACCACTCAAATCCATGGTATCCTGTGGACAATGCTATACCCGTTCGTGTTGCCCACAGATAAGGGTGCTCTTTTGCATGCTTTATGTGGGGGCTTTTTATCTAGGACTAGTTACTAATGTTTTCGTATGCTCTCGTTTGTGCTATTGTGATTTCTTCCCATTTGCCTAAGCCGTGCAGACAGAGTTAACTGGTACATGTGCTGGTGGGAAGTAGTTGGTACAGTTGAATAGTCTAGGTGCAAGTAAGCTGTTTAGATGCCACCGTTATTTAAAATGTTATTTGCTGGCTCATTTCCAAGTGGGTGGGGATTACCCTTTGGTACTTTAATTCCACATCACCAAGAGATGGTGCACTGAATTTTGTGACGTAGCTGTTAGACTGCTTTCGTTGCTTACAATATTTTCTAAGTTTTGTTCCGAAACTTATGCTATGAAGCTTTTTCTGATGAACTTTTGTTTTCATATTTTCATTGCTTTGTATATGTTGATGACCACATGTATCTTTAAATTTTAGTCATGTCAGTTTAACAATTTTCATCACCTTGCAGAGTGAATTTGACAGCAAGGCAGCACCTTACTTGGAAAAAGAATTGGTCAGGGTTTATTCTAGAGAAAAGTCTTGGAGAGAGCGGCTTTGGAAAAATGGCATTGTCAATTCTTCTCCCATGCCGCCTCGTATGAAGCCTGAATATGTGGGCACAGAAGAGGTACTTTAACTTTGATTTTGCTTCTTGAAATTTTTGGCCTTGAATGTGTTCTTCACAAAATTTGCCTTATCCTCTTTGAAGGACCCTACATGCATCATATGCCAGCAATATTTGTATCTTTCTTCTGTAGCGTGCAGCTGTGCCCCCTCATCTTTTGTTTGTCTTGAGGTAAGCATTGTTTATATGTGCGAAAAATACATTGCTTTCCTTGTTTCTGTACTTTCCCATATTTTATGCTCTTGTGAATTCTGTCTATAGAATATTGCTATGGTCAAATTCAAGCTAAACTTAGCTGATCATAGAAGCATAAAATCATCTCTCCTTGTAAGTTGTATATTCTAGCATCTAAGATGCTAGGATATTCTCAGCATTTTGCTTTAATATATGACAGTTTTCCCATCATTAGGCAGCGCATGTTTTAATTTATCAATTTTAGAGCCTAAAGTGAATTATGTTTCTTCTTTTGCTTTTTTTTTTTTTTCTTTTTTTTTTTTTGGGTGCGGGTGGGGGTGGGGTCATAATTACACTGCTGAATGCTCTACCATACTGCAGTCGGCATTTAGTATAATCGTTGAGCACTTATCCCATATTTAGTCGTAGTCAGTTGTGTTCTTTGTCATCAATTTTGGTGCTTGATTATGCTTTCTTGACTTACTATGACTTTTACTTGCAGCACTGGGAACATTTGTGTGAATGTAAGCCACAAAAGCGTCGACTCCTTTATCTTCACACCCTTGCTGAATTGAATGATATGGTGCATCTTACTGATAGGAGTAATAATGAAGAGGCTCCAAAAAATATCAACAGGCAACTTCTGTCTCCCCACAATCCACCTGCTTACCTCCCCGCGACCCCCATTCTAAGGCGCATGTGTTACACTTATTTTAGGCGCGTCCAGCCTATTAAATAACAAAAGTAAACGGCTAAAAACATTAAGGGAAAAGGCATGGTTTCCACCTCAAACTATAGTCGAAAAGTCGAATCCACACCTAAACTATATAAGTGACCTATTACACACCTTAACTATAAAAAAATAATACTTTTTACTGACGTGGCAGCGCGTGTAAAACACTACACCACATGCAAGTGGTGGTAGCCTAACAGGGTGTAAATAGTTTCACTTTTTTATAGTTTAGGTGTGTAATAGGTCACTAGTATAGTTTAGGTGTGACTTCGACTTTTCGGGTATATTTTGAGGTGGAAACGATGCCTTTTCCCTTTCTAATCTGTTTGAGAAGTTTCCAGTAGGCTGATACCTCAGTGAACTGTTCACATTTTCTGAGTCACTCGATACTTTGAGATGTGACATCTGCAGTCTGCTTCTTGCATATTCGTGATACATTGTGTCATATAGTCTAAAGATAAGAAATAGTTCTTGTTAATATGTGGCTTGTGCAAAAGAAACTTTCTTTGGGATGGAGAGAAATTTCACTTGGTGCGATGGAAGTCTATCACTTCTCCTAAAATATGGGGAGGTCTCGGGATTAAAGATTTGGTGGTTTTTAACAAAGCTTTGTTAGGCCAATGACTTTGGTGTTTTGGGATGGAGGTACAAGCATTTTGGAGAGGATTGATAGTTGATAAATATGGGGTTATGGAGGGGGGTGGAGAACTAGAGATGTCTCTATGCTTTTTGGGTGTGGTCTGTGGAGGAATACAATGAAGGGATGAGATGATTTCAATAGAAATATCTCATTCAAGGTTGTAAATGAGAGGAGAGTTAATTTTTGGGGGCATAGGTGGTGCGGGGGTAACTTATTGAAAGATGATTTCCTAATCTTGTATACAATGTAATGCCAAAAAGATTTGTCGGTCGAACAAATTAGGGAGATACATGGTGGAGAGACTTTTTGTGACTTGAGATTTAGAAGGCATTTCCACGATTGAGACGTGACCGAGTTCCAAAATTGATGGTCATCCTTCACAGGCAAGTCAATTTGGTGGATAAACCTGATGCTTTGTGGTGGATTTTGGAGAATAATGGAGTTTTCTCTGTTAAATCTTTCTATGAGAAATTTCTGATTAGGGAGGAGGTCGCGTTTTCATGTGATGCAATTTGGATAGCGGTGGTGCCGAGGAAGGTGTTTGTTTTCTCTTGGCTAGCAGCTAGAGGGGTGATTTTGACGATGGAAAAATCTTAGAAAGCATAAGGTTGTTTGTGTCAGTTGGTGTTTCATGTGTAAGGAGACAGGGGAAGGAGTGGATCACCTTCTCATTCATTGTGTCTTTACTATGAGATTATGGTGGGTTTGCTTCGGTGGTTCGGAGTTTCTTGGTTAATGCCAAAAATCGTGAAAGACTTAATGTTTTGTCGGAGAAGAGGGAATAAGAGGAGAATACGTAAGGCTTGAAATTTGGTTCCTCTTGCGTTGATGTAGGTTATTTGGATAGAGAGAAATAAGAGGGGTTTTGAGGGGGTAGAGTCGAGTTTTTCTCAGTTAAGGAATAGTCTCCAATCTCTTATTTTCTTTTGGTGCACCCATAAAATTCCTTGTTGTATGGATGAATGGGTGGTGAATTTGTAGAGAATCAGATTATGTAGATTCTTAACCTTTTGGTTTTATCCTTTATACACGGCCAACTCGGCCTTGTTTATGAATGAAATATATTTAACTTATCATGGTGCAATAAAGGAAGCCAAGCAGTTTATGTGGGCTGGTCATGAAATGGATGCAGTGAGATATCAGCCATTTCATTTCTATAACTTATTAGTCCTTAGATTCATTACTGTCTTCAACTAAATATCTATATGTCAAATGGGGTTAGGTAAGAGATTTGGTGAAGAAGTTGATTGATGCTCAGAGTTGGGCTCAATGTGTCAGGGACTCTCTCTCTAAAGTTGAATCTTGGATGTCTGATCGCAATAGTGATGTAGCGAAGGTGCAGATGGAAGTTGTTGACAATTTGCTTAGCTTAAACCCCGTACCTTGTAATGAACCTGCACATCTCAGATTGAAGGTGAAATGCATTTTGCTTCTTATTTTACCTCTTATATGCAGTTCAATTTGCAGTGGGTCTGATAATTTGAGCATGCTTTTGTGCACAGGATTTCCAAAAAGAAGCGAGCCAGCTGACTCTGGAGATCGATTCTGTTCTTTCATCATGCTCAAATATTCTTGTAAGCCTGTACATTCACCTTGTTGATAGCTTTCTAAGTATAGTGGGGTTTCACATTCTACCTACCCCTAGTATTTTTTGTTTTTGTTGCTGCTACTGTTGTCACACCCCTTTTTTTTTCAACTCCTAAAAAAGATTGAATTTTAAGTTCGAAAGGGGTTTATTATTAAGTGACAAAAGAAAACGATTGTTTAGAAAATGATTCATTAGTTTCAAAACTCAGAGTCGCCACTTGGCATAAATCGGGTGTGCCAAGTCACCCATGAATATCCTTTTTCAAAACGGTTTTGACTCTATAAAACTGATCTGCGAACAAAGATTCCGGATAAGGAATTCTGTTGACCGAGGGGAAGGTGTTAGGCACCCCTCGATCCCGTGGTTCGACCACGGTCGCTTGGTAGAGCGTATCGGCTAATTTGACATTACAAATGTATATATATATAGTTATATACTAATTTATAAAACATATACACATGTATACGTTAAACATACACATCTATACTAATTTATAAAACATATACACATGTATACGTTAAATATACACGTCTATAGAAGATATATACACATGTATACGCACCATTCAATGTATATATACTACAACTAATAAAATATACTACAATATATATACATTACAATATATATATATATATAGTTATATACTAATTTATAAAACATATACACATGTATACGTTAAATAACTACGTCGATAGAAGATATATACACATGTATACATTAAATAAATACGTCGATAGAAGATATATACACATGTATACGCACCATTCAAATGTATATATACTACTACTAATAATAAAATATACTACGATATATATACATTACAATATATATATATATATATATTGTTATATATATAGTTATATATATAGTTATATACTAATTAATAAAACAGATACACATATATACGTTAAATATACACGTCTATAGAAGATATATACACATGTATATGCACCATTCAAATGTATATGTACTACTTTAAATAAAATATACTACAATATATATACATTATAATATATATATATATATATATATATATATATAGTTATATAGTTATATACTATTTTATAAAACATATACACATGTATATGTTAAATATACACATCTATATAAGATATATACACAAATATACAAAACATATGCTACTTAATATATAATAAATTAATAATACTTGGTAGTAAATTAATAATATATTAGAAGTGAGTTTTTAATTTAAAGTAGAAAGCTAGAAATTCAATTTAAAATTTTAAATCATTAAATGAAAAAATATAAAAAGTAAGGACTAAGGAGTGAATGAATTTGGGGAATTTTATTGATTGCAAAATGATCCAAAATATATAATTTACATGAATGAAAAATCTACAAATTATGCATCATTTTTTCCAACTCATTCATGTTAATATTAACGGGAACTTGCATAGGATAGTCGAAGTCAACGGGGGCAAAACCATGCATTGGGCTTGATTCTACTGAGTTCTCCCGTGAAGACATACTTTCTTCAAGTTTCAGCTCGTCGCTCGGCTCTGGTTCCATTCCTTGGTTTCTTCTTTCCGCTCTAATCCAATCTCTGAGGTAAACTAGAACATTCATTGCATTGCTTCCCAATGAGTGTCGGTTGTCTCCAAGATGCTGTCGTCCCTGACTAAAGGCGCTCTCTGATGCAGCAGTTGACATTGGAACATTCAAGATATCTCTAGATAATCTTGAATGCACAGGATATTGTGTTTCATTACTCCTCCACTAATCCAACATGTTGATCCGTCATCTGCGATCCTCTGGCGGCGACCTAAGGTAATATTTTAGCTCTTCCCGATAAGTTGATGTGTAAGCTCTCTCATCAACACTGTTCCAACAAGTTAGATCATAAAAGGAATTAGGAAAACCACTATGTGCCGGCCTTTTAGAAGATGATGGCTCCTCGGGAGGATGAGGAGCGACAGTTGGAGTGATATTTGTAGGTACAGCTAAATCAAATAAATCAGCATAGTGATTATATAATTTTTCTATGTATTCATTTCCATCACTCATAGCCGTCCACAAATCAGGTTGTACTTATTCAGAATCATTGTTAATATTTATTTCTAAGTTAGTATAAATAATAGTACTAAAGTGGCACATATTATTATATTTCATGCACGGATTTAGCATAGCACCAACCAAGTAAATAGAGGGAATCGAAAAAAAATATTTTTTAAATTTGGTAAACATTACACCAACAACTTCTTTATAACCTTCTTTATTTTTATATTCTTTGAGCAAACCAGAAATATCGACTATATATGTCAAAATATTACAAACGGTAGGATAATAAGCACCGAAACATTCAACCGTAGCTACATAAAAAAATTTTAAAAACTTAACAAGATCATTAATTACAACCAAATCAAAATCATGTAGCATGCAATCAGCAGAATCAACAAATGAACCGCAATGTTGGTTAAAAGCTAGTGTAATAGGAATTCTATATTTATAACAAGTTTTTAAAAAATCATACGTAGAATTCCATCTAATATCAATTTCCTCAGGCATCAATATCGGTGTAAGTCCATTTTCTTGACATTTAACTTTAAATTCTCTAATTCTCGATCTACGATTATTTTCTTGAATAAAACCAACAGCAAGACGAATTTTTTCTATATAAAGCTCAAAAAACTCAAGACCATCTTTTACAATTAAATTATATATATGACATGCACACTTAATATGAAAAATTTCAGGCAACGACGGAGATAGCGTAGATTTTAATTTTTTTATAGCAGTCTTGTTGTTAGAAGCATTATCAAAAGCAATATATAAAATTTTATTTTCGATACCATAATATCCAACAACTTTAACAATAGAATCAACAATAAAATGTCCAGTATGTTTACGATCCTCATCATATAAAAAAGCAAGAATACATTTTTGCATCACAAAATTACTATCCATCCAGTGACAAGTAACAGTTAAATAATCATTTTAATTTACAGCACGACCAAGATCAGAAGTTAGGGACAATCTACATTGAATATTTTTTAACAATGTTGATAAATAAAAACAATATTGTGAATGAACTCTAAAAATATCAGACCGATAAGTACTTCTAGGAATACCGTTAAACATAGGATTATAAATTGCTTGTATATAATGAATAAAGGCATCAGAAGAAGGAAAACTAAAAGGCAAACAACCCATAACTACCATTTTAGCTATTTCTTCCCGGTCCCTCAATTTATTATACTTCTTCGTTACCTGACCGGTTGCTGGGTCCATTCTAGTTTGCGTTGACCCACCAACATCCTCACCACCTCGTGCAATAGTTAACTCTCTTTCGTGAGCTTCACCTATATGTCTCATTAACGTACCTGTACCCCCTTGCTTGCCTCCGCTTCTATGCTTATATATTTGTTGACAAATATTGCATTGCACCTCAGTATCTGATATACGTTCAAAAAATTGTCATGCAACACTAGTTGTTTTACGAGGTCTTGGGGCACGGGGAGAAGGGGGAGGGATATTAACCGATCCAGATCAAACGTTAGCATTTTCTACTGCGGGTGTCTCACCAATATTTTCATTATCTTCGTCTAAATTAACCGCATCTACTTTATTTTCTTCTTCTATACCGTAATTTTTCTGAGTTTCTACATAATCCATATCGTGAGCACCTACACCTATTTCTTCCTCAAAAGGTGTACCAAGCGGTACCGGAGGCGAAGGCACACGAGTATAGCTACTACTTGAACTACCTCTACCGCTAGTAATTCGCTTTTTACTACCACTACCGCTTTGGGGATAAAAAATTTTAACACCTAAAGTAGCGAGGTTTCTTAATTTATCCATCGTATAAATTCAAATAAACTAAAAAAATTCAAAATACACAAATATAATAAAGTTAAATATTAAACAATTAATACAATAAATAAAAATTACACGTAAGAGATGGAACGACAATACCAAATTTTGAAAGTATTTGAAGGTTGCGACTTTAGAAACTTCCACTTGTACTTTGTAAACGCAAAATTAAAAAATTAAAGTGAACACTTTAAGAAATTAAATAGATTGAATATTTGAGAATTGAGATTTGAGATTTGAGAGAGAATAAGATTTGAGAGAGTGAAAAATGATTTGAAGGTGTAGGGTATTATAGAATTTTTTTTGGGATTAAAAAATAATTTTTAAAGTAATTTTTTTTATAAGAAATGGGCCCAAACTAGCCGTTTGGACCAAAAAATGGGCTATATAGCCGTTGGGCCAACGACTAGGTTGGCCCAAAACCCAAATTTATTTATTTTTTTAAAAAAGAATTTCGGGCCGGGCCGATTAACTGGCGGGCTTGGACCGGGCTTGGTCCGGGCCGGATTAACCGGAATCAAATTAAAAAAAATAACCGGCTCGGGACTTGGTACCCTAAAGCCCTAGGGCTTACCGGGCCGGGTCAAACCGGGCCAGTTCCTTTAAGTGGGTCGGGTCATCCCGACCCACTTGACAGGCTTATCTTATAACAACATGGTCAAGATTATCGAATTCGAGAAGCAACTGAATTAGTTTATTAAAATCTCAAATTTACTCATAATAGAGTCTTTTTTCCACTATTAGCTACTTTATTAAAATATTCTCGCAAATCGAAGAAAAGGACGAAGATCACTAATAACTTCTAATCGAACAAACATAAGAAAGAGGAAAGACAAGAGCAAATAATAAAATACGAGAACTCTTCAACAGAGGCAGATTTCGAGTTGGTTAGTTTGATTTTTTTTTGTTGAATTTCAATAACCTAAATCCATGTTCATTCCGGCAAAAAATCATCTGGTTCGACCATCTTTCTCTTAAATCTACTTGGAATTGAGGTATAGTTGTTATCATCAACGTCATTGTGATTCATTTGTTGTTAATTTACGTGTTTTATTTTTATTTTTATTTGTTTGAACATGAATCGAAATATATTTTATTCATAAACTAACATGCCTTATAAATTGCTCCACAATTTCCCACTATTCCTCACAATATAGAATAGCTAGCACACCTCTATTTAAAATGGTGCACCAAAAATGTTATATCTTGTAGATATCATGCGAGATTAGCTCACCAAAAATATTATATCTTAATAGTTAGTTTTTGAAGTGTGGTTCTTTCACGCGTATCAAATTTCTTCTCGGCATTTCATTTTTTTAAGCTAACTAGTTTGATGTACGTGCTTTGCACGTGTATATCACGTTAATCGATAAAAAAATATATTGCTACCTACTAACATTTTGTCCTAATTTATATCACGTGGCATCGTGATTCATTCGTTTTAATTTATGAGTTTTATTTTGTCTTTTTAATGTATTTGAAAAGAACATCGTGTTCGATATTTAATAACTTTCATGACTTTGTTTTTTATTTCATATACTTATAACAACATGGTCAAGATTATTAAATTCGAGGAGTAATTGTCAAATTTAAATCATAATATTCTAGAGTATGTCTTTCTCCGATGACACTTAACTGTTCTCACAAATCGAGGAAAATGGCGGAGATCTCTAAAAGATTCAATCGGACAAACATAGGAAAGAGGGAAGACAAGAGTAAATAATAGAATAGGAGAATTCTTCATCAGAGGCAGAATTCAAGTTATTTAGTTTGATTTTTTTATGGGTTTTCTCCACCTAAATTCATTTTTGTTCCGGCAGAAATCATTCGTTTCAATCATCTTTCTTTTAAAACTCTTTCCTTCTTTGCTTTCTATTTAGAGCTTTCAATGGTTCTCACTTATTTTTTCGTCCATAAAAAATTTTCTTTTTAACCACATGTATAAAATAACCTATAAGCACCATAATCATAAGGTGAGCTGATTTCTTTTCGTTATTTTTTTTTATTGATAGTGTAAAAATTTAAACAAAGAACAGATTTGAATATTCTTCTTCATCTTTTTCTATTTTTGTAATTAGATCTTAATTCTATTGTTGTTGTTGTTGTTGAATTGTTTGTTTTTAATAATATAATATGACTGATCAATCTTTGCAAAGTGATTTAAATTTTTTACACTTCATTAAAAATCTTCACAACAGACAAAGTTATTTAATTTTAAATAAATTAACGTTACACGTGCGAGACACGTGCGGTATATATATATATATATATATATATATATATATATATAGTAATTGTTATCATCAAGATCATCGTGATTCATTCGTTTTAATTTATTAATTTTATTTTTCTTTCTAATCCATTTGAAAAAAAATATCGAGTTCGATATTTAGTAACTTTGATGACTTTGTTTTTAGATTTTATAAACCTACCTTATAACAACATGATCAAAATTATCGAATTTGAAGAGTAATTAGTTTATTAAAATCTCAAATTTAATTAAGTCGTAATATTCTAGAATATTTCTCCCACACCCAAATTGATAAAAAGGGCGGAGATCACTATTGCTAATAAAACAAACATAAGAAAGAAGGAAGGAGCAAATAATAGAATTGGAGAACTCTTCAACAGAGGCAGATTTCGAGTTGATTAGTTTGATTTCTTATGGATTTCATTAACCTAAATTTATTTTTGGTCTTGGAACATGATTCTGTTTCGGTCATCTTTCTTTCCGCCGATAAAGAATATGCCTTTGAAAGCTTTCACTATTCTTACTCATTTCTTCCGCCCATAAAGAATATGCCATTGAAAGCTGGTTTTACAACCTTTCTTTTTTAAGCAGAAGTAAGTAAGAATGTCATTAGAAAAAAATGAAATGACATCTCCACCTAGATTTTCAAGATCTTTGGTCGAGATTCCACTATTCAAAGTTAGTGAATGGACTTCTCTTGATAAGAGACGCGGTTTAAGAAAAAGGGCTTCCTAGAATTTCTTTGGTCTCACCAATTCACACCTTTCTCCAAAATCAGATTACCAAGATTTACGACGTGATCGTGATCGCTCTTTGAAACAACGATCAAATGGTAGCTAGATAACCTTCTTACTTTTGCTTAATGATTTTATATCTGCTACATGATCAGTGTTTTAGTTCTAAGATTTGTTTGTGGGGCTTAGTATTAAAGTAGATCTAGGGCGGATTCAGGATTCTAGTACAATGACCTCAAGTATATTAATTCATTTTTTAATTGAACTTTTACACATATTTAGGGTTGTTTGATTGGTAGAATAAAGGATTACTTTCTTGCCTTAAAATTTGGGATAATTTGATTAGACGTTTGGTTATGAGTATTAATCAGTCCCAAAAATTATTTTGTACTAAGATAGTGGAACTAGCTATCCAATATAGAAGAGGGATAAGCAAAGTGTACTAGATTGGGTCATGACATGTTTATACTTACAGAATAATAATTGTTGAATATGTTTTATTCACAATGTTCTTTGTGTTAATGAAGAATATAATTAGTGCAGAATCATATAATCAATTTCAATTTGCTTGGAGTTGAGGCATAATTGTTGTTATAAGTTTGAATTGAGATATGATTGTGAAGTGTACTTGTAAAATTGGGTGGACCTTGTGATATTATCCCGAGAGATTGTAAAAGTGGAAAAATAAATTGATATTGTTATTATGGATTGAGTGCCAAAGCTGGTATGATATTATTTGATGGATCGGGTACCACATTTGTATAATATTACTATTATGAATCAGGTACCACATCGATACTATACATGAACCCTAATATGTCTCCGACAAGTCATGACTAGTTGGACAAAAATAAACCTCTTTAGTCTGTGCGTATACATTAATGTTTGATATGTGTTTTATTTTTTTAATTTTAATTTTAATTTATTTGACATGAAGCATGATATTTTATTCATAAACTAACAAGTCTTATAATGCTACACAATTTCCCACTATCCCCCATAATATAAAATAGATAGCAATACCTCTACTTAAAATAGTTTATCAAACCTATTATATCTTGTATAAATCACGAGAGATTAGCACACCCTTTTCCCATTTGCATGGGGGCTTCACTCAAATCATATGGACTTTTTATTTTTTTATTTTTTATTTTATTTTAATAAACAAACTTTTATAAGACATCATTAAAATTCTCTTAGAAAGAAATGAAATATTTTACATAAATTATACTTTTCATAAAAAATCATGAAACTCATGAATATGAGCATAGATGAATAATTTACAGGAGTTCATGACTTCAAACTAAATCTACATGACTGAATTCATAGGACAACCCTAATAGACTCATGAATGATCGTTCATACAAAATATGATTTTTTCGTACTATACTTAATAGTTCGTGGAGGCCAATATGTTAGGGTTTTTGCCCTGATTTTCTTACTATATTTAAGTTTTACTTTTTCTTAGAAGGAAAATAAAAGTTATCATAATTACTTTTACTTTTCTAAAAGAAAAAATATAATTTTTTTTCATATTTGGCTAACCTCTTTCTTGAAAGGTTTTGGACATCTATAAATAGAAGACCCCCTTCTCATATCATAACACAATAACATCCACAATGTAGTCTTTTAAGAGTTTCGTTTAGGGGGAGATTTTCTCTCTCATTAGTTTTATGCTTTTTAATATTAGGTTTTATATGTAGGCCAATTAGCCAAATCACATAATAATATTATGTTTTTAGTATGTTTTTCTTTGGCATCTGAGTTATTGTCTTTATGGTTTGCAACTAATAGCTTCCACATGACGCCCTCTCGATTTCGAACCCAACACAATATGCATGCATGAAAAATTCGTGGTGCTTTAATTTGATAGGCAATGGACCACGTAATTTTCATATTCTAGGAGATATTCTCATTTAAATTGACCTTTACATGAGCTCAAACGAAAACTTAGTTAGTAGAGAAGCGTTCAACTCAACTTTGTGCTAGAGTTGCCTTATGACTTTAAATTACATCTAGTACACTTGTCCACTCTTAAGAATTGATATTTACACCTAGCTACAATCAAACTAACCAGGTTTGAATAAGTTTCATACATGGAAAGGTTCAAATCTTAATCCAAAAGTTTGAGGTGTTATAACAATTCTCCACAATTTCCCACTATTTATGATAGTGCAAAATCTAATTTAGCTAAGACTAGAAAGTTTGTTCTATATTATTTAGACATAATATTAAACAAATACCAAATTCTAAATAAATTTGACTTCCTACTTCAACTTTGAATTATTCTTCCAGGGAAACGAATGTCATATTCGATATTTAGTAAAATTTGCATGACTTTGTTTTTTCATTTTATATATTTACCCTTTTAAATTAGATGATTAATATTATGAGATTCGAGGTATGATTTAGTTATATTTAAAAATCCCAAATTTAAGATTGTAGTATTTCATAATCTTGTATATATCTGTCATCAAACTAAGTAGTTGATTGGACATGATTTGACTGATATTTGTCAAAAAAAAATAATTTAACATCCAATTATAAAAGAGCATTTGAAGTTGAAGTATTGTCTGGACATGAAATAAAATTAAAGTTTTCGTTAGAATTTCTACAAACTCTTCTTTTTAAAAAATTTAATACTCCCTCCATTTCAAATCGATTGACCTATTTTGATTTGACAAGGAGTTTAAGAAAATAAACAAGGCCTTTGAATCTTATGATCTTATATTAAAGATATGTCAAAAGTACCAAGTTTTTTTTTAATCTTGTAGTGTTAAACATGTCACGTTGAAAATTAGAAATTAAGAGTCTCTAAAAAGGGAGAAAGATCATTCTTTTTTAAATCATAACTGCAGAACAACCAGAAAATAAATATATTGATTCTTGAGATTCTATGAAAATCGTGAAACTGCTTATTTGAAACTACGAGACAATATATCAATTTCAATTAAAATCATGACACGGTGCATGAGGAATCAAGCAGTGCACGATTTCCAATGAAACCATAAAAAATGGCTATTAACTTTCACTATTTTTTCAATGATACCATGTTCTATTATTATTATTATTATATATGAAATCAATGATTACACTTGTAATCATTACCACTATATTTTTTTGGTAAATAAAATCATTTTATTACCAAAGTGAACATTATACAACGCTAAGAGATGGTTGATAAACATAACATCTCCACAACAATCAAAGCATGAATCTAAGTAATCATAAAAGGCAACAACAACAAACTAATCAAACTAACCAGGATAATAATTGTACTATTTTATATCAACTTCTAAGCCAAAATCTAAATAAAGAACAGCCACTATAATTAATAAAACTATCAAAAATATAAGTCACCTGAACTGGTTAGGAAGTACCGGAAAAACCTGATGGTGTATCACAACAAGTGCCATTAGTAATGCGTTCTTCCATGTCTAAGCAGTTTCTATTCCACCCCCACCCCCCCTTTTTCAGTTTCTGCTTAGTGTTCAAAAGGGTTAAACCCTATTAACTAAAAATCACGTAATATTTAATGGATTTTGACCCACTAAACCACTAATTAAACTAATTATCTAAAATATCCAAATTTTTTAATAAATTCTCAAAATTTATTTCGAAACTCCATAGACATAAATCAAATATCTATGTTGACTAAAAAGTATATTCCGAACCTATTGAAAATATTACGACACTAATTCGAGGTCGTCTCGATTAAAGTTTGACCATTATCGGGCTTAACTTTATTAAAACTCAATAGTTTGACTAATGGCTTAATTTACTTTCGGCATCTCAAGAATGGGTACTACTCATTCTGTGAGTTATAATTCATGTACACTAGCTACTGGGAGAGCTAAAATAGGGACAATGAGAAAATTTCACAAACGGCCGGAAGGGTCGTTACAGATTTGAAATTTTTACACTTCATTAAAAATTTTCACAATAGACAAAATCATTTAATTTTAAATAATTAAACGTTACATGTGCGAGACATGTGCTATATATATATATATGTATATTACTTAATTGTTATCATCAAGATCATTGCGATTCATTCGTTTTAATTTATGAATTTTATTTTTCTTTCTAATTCGTTTGAAAAAAATATGGTGTTCGATGTTTAGTAACTTTGATGACTTTGTTTTTTGATTTTTTATACCTACCTTATAACACCATGGTCAAAATTATCGAATTTGAGGAATAACTAGTTTATTAAAATCTCAAATTTAAGTCGTAATATTTTAGAATCTTCCTCCCACATCCAAATCGATGAAAAGGGTGGAGATCACTAATAACTTCTAATCAGACAAACATAAGAAAGAGGGTAGGCAGGAGCAAATAATAGAATAGGAGAACTCTTCATCAGAGGCAGATTTCGAGTTGCTTAGTTTGATTTTTTGAGTTTCAACAACCTAAATTCATGTTTGTTCTGACAAGAAATCATCATTTTCAACCATCTTTCTCTTAAAGCTTTTTCCTTCTTTGCTTTCTATTTAGAGCTTTCACTAGTTCTCACTCATTTTTTTGTCCATAAAAAATTTCTTTTTTTAAGCAGAAGAGAGTAAGAATGTCAATAGAAAAAAATGAAATACCATCTTCACCTAGATTTTCAAGATCTTTGGTCGAGATTTCACTATTCAAAGTTAGTGAATGGACTTCTCTTGGTAAGAGACACAGTTTAAGAAAAAGGGGTTCACAGAATTTCTTTGATCTCACCAATTCACGTCTTTCTCCAAAATTTATTAATCAACATTTATAACATAGCCGTGACTGTCATTTGAAACAGAGATCTAATGGTATCTAGTTAGCCTTCTTACTTTTGCTTAATAATTTTATTTGCTACATGATCAGTGTTTTGGTTCTAAGATTTGTTTGTAGGGTTTAGTATTAAAGTAATTTCAAGGCGGATTCAGAATTTTAGTACAATGATCTCAAGTGTATTAATTCATTTTTTAATTCAGCTTTTATGCATAATTAAGATTGTTTGATTGGTGGAATAAGGGTTAATTGTCCTGCCTTAAAATTCGAAATAATTTTATTATACGTTTGATTATGAGTATTAATCAGTCCCAAAAATTATTATATACTAAAATGGTGGAATATCCTATATAGAAGATGGATAAGCAAAGTGCCTGTCACATTCCTAAATTGGGTCATGACATATTTATAATTACAGAATTATAATTGTCGAATATATTTTACTCACACTGTTTTTTGTTTTTATGAAGAATAAAATTAGCACGGATTCATGTAATCGATTTCAATTTGCTTGAAATTGAGGCATAGTTGTTATCATCAACATCATTGTTATTCATTTGTTGTTAATTATATGTTTAATTTTAATTTATTTGAACGTGAATCAAAATATTTTATTCATAAACCAACAAGTTGTATAAATGGCTCCTCAATTTCCACTATTCCTCACAATATAAAATAGCTAGCAACACCTCTATTTAAAATAGTGTACCAAACCTATTATATCTTGTAGAGCTAATGAGAGATTAGCACACCCTTAATTTCACTTTGGGCTCTCATACCTTATTAGCTAGTTTTTGGGGTGTTATTTTTTCACGCCGTATTAAGTTCCTTCTCCGCATTTTACTTTTTTCAAGTTAATTTATTAATTTCTACTCAATTCTTTGAAAAAGTCTAATTAGCTTTTTTTTTTTTTAGATGAGCAGTTTTAGTTGTTTTCTAGTCGCTTGAAGTTTTGATTAACGTTTTAATTAGGGCTGTGCAAAAATTGAACCGACCGATAAATCAAACCGATAAAAATGTTATTGGGTTATTGGTATTGGGTTATCGGGTTAATGGTTTTTTATTGGTTTTATAAAAAAATTTATTGGGTAAATGGTTCGGTATCGGTTTTAGCTTATTGGGTTATCGGTTTAACCGATAACCCAATAAGGATACACTAAGTTATTGTTTTATCTCAATTTATGTTATATATTTAAATATATCTCTATATAGAGAGAGAGATAGATAGATATAGATATAGATATAGATATAGATATAGATATAGATATAGATATAGATATAGATATAGATATAGATATAGATATAGATATAGATATAGATATAGATATAGATATAGATATAGATATAGATATAGATATAGATATGTATATAGATTATATGCACTACTAATTCATAATTCAGTGACTCACAAAGTATTAACCTATTCAGGGCAACAAGGGTACAATATAAAGTTCGGTTATTATCGTAATAAAAAGCTTGAAGCATTTATAGCTTCCAACAATTAGGATTCAATTTTTTTCCTAACTAACATTCAGTTCAAGTTTGAAGATTCTTGTAAACTAAAATGCTTTGCGTAGGTTTTGGCGGTAATTAAGATTTCATTTTTTTATGTTAGTTGTTACTATTTCTATTTTACAAGTATTTTCTTATTGGTTAAACCGAAAATCGAACCGTTAAGGACCCAAAACCGCTAAACCGAAACCGATAAAAAAATATCTTATTGGTTGGTTATCGATTTTACATATTTAAAAATCGAAAACCGATAAACCGAACCAATAATACGTAAAACCGAACCGAACCGACCGATGTACACCCCTAGTTTTAATATGAAGCAGTTGTACGTACAGTTGCACTTATTTTGTACTTTCTTAAATTTTTTTATGTAATTTTATTTTATATTATATTAATATATGAAATATTAAAAATAAAAAATTCACTAGACATACATCCAATGTCATATCGTAAAATGCTTTGTCCCGTGTTCGCGCCTTTAAAGCACTGTCTAATCTTTTGCCAATTAAAAAATCATAGTTGTTGAATATATATATAATTTATCTAAGTGTAAAAGATCTTAAAAATATTGTTTGAACTTTTTGTCATTTATTAAAAGTTTTTGCTTTAGATAAAATTGTCTTTTCACTAGTTTTTCCTAATATTTAATAGTTGAAAAATTAATTAAATATATTTATGGTTAACCCTTTCCTTATTAAAATTCATCAGAATTAATGACAACTAATATTTTTTCATTAATTTAAGAATTCTAAATTAACTAAATTTGATTTATCTACTTTTAATATTAGGAGAATAATATATATTGACATATTTAATTTAAGTAAGATTTATGTAAGGAAAAATTCTAATAATATTAAAATTCTAAATAGTAAAATTAAAATTGGACATACATTAGGTATGCTTATTGTTTTCAACTTAGCTTAATCTATTGCAAATCAAGGAAGTAAATAATGTCCTACTTAAAATAAAAAATCACATGTATAAAATAACCGATAAGCGCCATAATCATAAGGTAAGTTGATTTCTTTTCGTTTTTTTTTTTTTACTGATTGATAGTGTAGAAAATAATTAACGACAAATTTGAATATTCTTCTTCATCTTTCCATAATATTCTTGTAATTAGATTTTAATTCAGTTGTTGTTGTTGAATTATTTTTTTTAATAATATAATATGACTGATTAATCTTTGAAAAGTGATTTGAAATTTTTACACGTCATTAAAAATCTCTACAATAGACAAAAATATTTAATTTTAAATAATTAAATGTTACACGTGCGAGGCACGTGCGGTGCGTGTATGTGTGTGTATATATATATATTGTTTTGGATTGGTATGATTAGTGGGATCTTTGTCTTGGTTTTGATTGATGTATAGTAATTGTTATCATCAAGATCGTCTTGATTCATTCGTTTTAATTTATGAATTTTATTTTTCTATCTAATTTATTTGAAAAAGATGTCGTGTCCGATATTTAGTAACTTTGATGACTTTATTTTTTGATTTTATATACCTACCTTATAATAACATGGTCAAAATTATCGAACTCGAAGAATAATTAGTTTATTAAAATCTCAAATTTAAGTCGTAATATTCTAGAATCTTTCTCCCACTTCCAAATCGATGAAAAGGGTGGAGATCACTAATAGCTTCTAATTAGAAAAATATAAGAAAGAGGGAAGACAAAAACAAATAATAGAATAGGAGAACTCTTCATCAAAGACTGATTTCGAGTTGGTTAGTTTGATTTTTTTTTTTTGGGTTTCAACAACCTAAATACATATTTGTTCCGACAAAAAATCATCTGTTTCGGCCATCTTTCTCTTAAAGCTTTTTCCTTCTTTGCTTTCTATTAAAAGCTTTCACTAATTCTCACTCACTTTTCCATCCATAAAAAATTTCTTTTTTAAGCAGAAGGAAGTAAGAATCTCATTAGAAAAAAATGAAATACGATCTCCACCTAGATTTTAAGATCTTTGGACGAGGTTTCACTATTCAAAGTTAGTGAATGGACTTCTCTCGATAAAAAATGCAGTTTAAGAAATAGGGCTTCCCATAATTTTTTTGGCCTCACCAATTCACGTCTTTCTCTAAAATCAGATAGCCAAGGTTTACGACATTGCCGTGGTCGTCCTTTGAAACAGAGATAAGATGGTATCTAGCTAGCCTTCTTACTTTTGTTTGATAATTTTATATCTGTTACATGATCGGCGAATTCAGGATTCTAGTACAATGACCTCAAGTATATTAATTCATTTTTTAAATCTAACTTCTACACATAATTAGGGTTGTTTGATTGATGGAATGAGGGATTACCGTCTTGTCTTAAAATTCGAAATAATTTTATTATTCGTTTGGTTATGAGTATTAATCAATCCCAAAAATCATTATATATTAAAATGCTAGAATTAACAATCATATATAGAAGGTGGATAAGCAAAGAGCATGTCAAGTTCCTAGATTGAGTCAAGACATGTTTATAGTTACATGTAACGACCTTCTTAGTCATTTCATGAATTTTACTGGTCTTTCGCATTTTTCTCTCCCCATAGTTTCTATACGTGGTTTATGACTTACGGAGGTAGATAGTACCGATTCTTGAGGTGTTCAAAAGTTATTGAGTCATTAGTTGAATTATTGTGTTTTAATAAAGTTAAACCCAAACATGATCAATCTTTGACCGCGATGACCTCGGGTTAGTGTTGTAGTATTTTTAATAGGTTCGGAATGTACTTTTTAGTCAATGTACATATTTAATGTTTTTATATGTTGTTCCGAATAAATTTTGAGAATTTATTAAAGTTTTGAATATTTTAAATAATTAATCTAGTTGGTGGTTAATACAAATATTATTACTTAAATTAGTTGTGGTTCATATCCACCACTCTCTTATTTTTTATCACGTATGATATTAGGGTAATATATTATCAAATTAGTTGTTATAGACAGTTTATTTGAATAGATAGGAAAAAAAAATGGAGGCACAGACGAAAAGAAAGAGTGCACGGTAGATGTGATTGAGTCTGACTCGACTGCTACAGGTTAGAACATTGCACTGCCTTACGCTTGAGATTTATGTATATAGAGAGTAATGATTGGGTGTCAGCGCCACACGGTGGTAAAAGAATATATAATCAGAGGATGTTTTCTTTGAGAATTTAAGTAGAATTAACATAATATAATATAAATAAATTATTTTGTAATGATTACCAGTAATCATTAGTTGTAAAGTAGGACAATAATAAGGTAATCATTATCAAAATGGGCGAAATTTAATGGTTCAACTCACTGTATCATTGTTTGCTTAGAAAATTTGACATATTCGTGTATTTATTTTCTTATCATTCTGCAACTATGATTTTGATAACAATTTAGGTTTTAGGCCTACAATTTTTAGAGTGGAAATTTAAAAGATAGGTCATTAGATTTGTATTCTTATGCGAATTATATATTTGAACAGATTTGAAACATTCGAACAATTTACGGAAGGAAAAGACCCTTGCAAAGTAGCTTGCATTCAGTTTCTTTGGTTGAGGTAGGTTACGGTTTAATTGGAGTTTAGACTCGATTTAATTGTGTTTATGCTCCTAAATTAGATACTTATTGATTGGTATTCGGATATACTTGAAATTGTTGATGTTTGGACT
Source organism: Capsicum pubescens (assembly GCA_030864215.1). Classification (NCBI taxonomy): domain Eukaryota; kingdom Viridiplantae; phylum Streptophyta; class Magnoliopsida; order Solanales; family Solanaceae; genus Capsicum; species Capsicum pubescens. Next base: position 355,111,640 of record CM061538.1, on the reverse strand, counting down.
GTTGATACGTGTATAAATGATTATTGAAAATTACTTGATGGAATTGTCTTATGACCTTAAGTGTACTTGTAAACTTGGTACATTGTGTTGTATGCTGTGAGGTTGTGTAAATTTATATTGATAATACTTGTTTATGTTTATGTTGGATCGGGTACCACGCTAGTACGTTTATATTTATGTTGGATCGGGTACCACGCCGGTACAAATATGTTTAGGTTGGATCGGGTACCACGCCGGTACGTTCATATTTATGTTGGATTAGGTACCACGTCGGTACGTTTATATTTATGTTGGATCGGGTACCACGCCGGTACGTTTATATTTATGTTGGATTGGGTATCACGCCGGTACGGTACATGAACACAGATTGTTCCCTGCAGGTCATGACTATTTGGGCAAAAATAATTCTCATCGCATGTGTGTACATATTTGTGTTGATTTTGTGGATGTTTACAGTATGGTTGATACTCTTGATGGTTATGTGGCTTTCTGTGAGCACTGTTTGACCTGCTATTGTTGTATTGTTGATTCATAGAGAATTTGTTATGTGATGATGTCTGTCTACTTGTTATTTGATTTATGTTGTGTACATGTTATGAAGTTGAGTTGGCCTATGATATCTATCAGTACATAGTGGTTTGTACTGATACTATCCTGTACTCTTCTTTTGTTGAGTTCAAAAATTGTTCTAGAGGATCAAACATGACCTCACCTCTAGAGTTTGATAGCTGATCTTGATCCACGAGTGAGCACTCTATCTCCTGGCTGTCATGGGTCATCTTATTTGTTCTTGTCCATCTTTCGGGTAATGAAACATTCTTTATTTACTTTATTTTTGGATATCTCTTTAGATATGATTTTTGTTAGTAGTTGTTGTACGATGACTTTCGGGTCTTGAGAATTTTTGTAAGTAGTTTGTTTGACTTCCGTATTAATAAACGATTAGTCTTGGATTATGGTTATTATGTTGATTGTATAATAATATCATCTTAATACTAAGTGATTGGGTAATGATTCGGTTTAGATGGTTCTCCCACAGGAAGTTAGTGTGAGTGCCACTTATGGCCATTTGGATCGTGACATTACAGAATTATAATTATCAGAATATGTTTTACTCACATTATTCTTTATTTTTATGAAGAATATAATTAGCACGAATTCATGTAATCGGTTTCAATTTGCTTGGAATTGAGCCATATTTATTATTATTATTATTATTATTATCAACGTCATTGTGGTTCATTTGTTGTTAATTACGTGTTTTATTTTTATTTTAATTTTTTTGAACATGAATCAAAATGCTTTATTCATAAAATAATAAGCCTTATAAATGGCTCCACAATTTCCCACTATTATATTCCTCACAAATATAAAATAGCTAGCAACACCTCTATTTGAAATAGTGCACCAAACCTATTATATCTTGTAGAGATCATGAGAGATTTAGCGCACTGTTAAACTCTCCCATCTTAATAGCTAATTTTTTGAGCGTGGTTCTTCAACGCCGTATTAGGTTCCTTCTTTGCATTTCATCCTTTTCAAGTTAATTTATAAATTTCTTCTCAATTCTTTGAAATAGTCTAATTAGTTTCTTTTTGAGGTGAGTATCTTTAATTATTTTTTAGTCAATTGATGTTTTTGATTAATGTTTTGATAAGAAGTAGTTCTACGTACAGTTGCACTTATTTTGTACTTTGTTGAATTTTAATTTAATTTTTTTATTATATTAATGTATAAAATATAAAAAATTAAAGATTCACAAGACTTACATTTAATGACATATCGCAAAATGGTTTGTCTCGTGTCCGCGCCTTTAAAGCACTGCCTAATCTTTTGCCAATTAATAAATGTTAGTTGTTGAAATATATTTCTCACATTGGTATGGTTAATGGGATTCATATATATATATATATATATATATATATATATATATATATATATATAATCATAGTACTCCCTCATAATAGAGTAATAGAGTTTATTAAAATCTCAAATTTAATCATAATAGAGTCTTTTTTCCACTATTAGCTACTTTATTAAAATATTCTCGCAAATCGAAGAAAAGGACGAAGATCACTAATAACTTCTAATTGGACAAACATAAGAAAGAGGAAAGACAAGACCAAATAATAAAAAATACTAGAACTCTTCATCAGAGGCAGATTTCGAGTTGGTTAATTTGATTTCTTTTTTTGTTGAATTTCAACAACCTAAATCCATGTTCATTCCGGCAAAAAATCATCTGGTTTGACCATCTTTCTCTTAAAGCTACTTGGAATTGAGGTATAGTTGTTATCATCAACGTCATTGTGATTCATTTGTTGTTAATTTACGTGTTTTATTTTTATCTTAATTTGTTTGACCATGAATCGAAATATATTTTATTCATAAACTAACAAGCCTTATAAATGGCTCCACAATTTTCCACTATTCCTCACAATATAAAATAGCTAGCACACCTCTATTTAAAATGGTGCACCAAAAATATTATATCTTGTAGATATCATGCGAGATTAGCTCACCAAAAATATTATATCTTAATAGTTAGTTTTTGAAATGTGGTTCTCTCAAGCGTATCAAGTTCCTTCTCGGTATTTCATTCTTTTTAAGTTAACTAGTTTGGTGTACGTGCTTTGCACGTGTATATCACGTTAATCGAAAAAAATATTGCTACCTATTAACATTTTGTCCTAATTTATATCACGTGATATCGTGATTCATTCATTTTAATTTATGAGTTTTATTTTGTCTTTTTAATTTATTTGAAAAGAACATCGTGTTCGATGTTTAATAACTTTCATGACTTTGTTTTTTATTTCATATACTTATAATAACATGGTCAAGATTATTAAATTCGAGGAGTGATTGTCAAATTTAATTCATAATATTCTAGAGTACGTCTTTCTTCGATGACACTTAACTGTTCTCACAAATCGAAAAAAATGGCGGATATCTCTAAAAACTTCAATCGGACAAACATAGGAAAGAGGGAAGACAGGAGCAAATAATAAAATAGGAGAATTCTTCATCGGAGGCAGAATTCAAGTTATTTAGTTTGATTTTTTTATGGGTTTTCGCCACCTAAATTCATGTTTGTTCCGGCAGAAATCATTCGTTTCAATCATCTTTCTTTTAACGCTCTTTCCTTCTTTGCTTTCTATTTAGAGCTTTCAATGGTTCTCACTTATTTTTCCGTCCATAAAAAATTTTCTTTTTAACCACTTGTATAAAATAACCTATAAGCACCATAATCATAAGGTGAGTTGATTTCTTGTCGTTATTTTTTTTTATTGATAGTGTAAAAATTTAATGAAAGAACAGATTTGAATATTCTTCTTCATCTTTTTCTATTTTTGTGATTAGATCTTAATTCTGTTGTTGTTGTTGTTGTTGTTGTTGAATTGTTTTTTTTTAATAATATAATATGACTGATCAATCTTTGCAAAGTGATTTAAATTTTTTACACTTCATTAAAAATCTCCACAATAGACAAAGTTGTTTAATTTTAAATAATTAAACGTTACACGTGCGAGACGCGTGCGGTATACATCTATATATATATATATATATATATATATATATATATAGTAATTGTTATCATCAAGAACATCATGATTCATTCGTTTTAATTTATTAATTTTATTTTTCTTTCTAATCCATTTGAAAAAAATGTCGTGTTCGATATTTAGTAACTTTGATGACTTTGTTTTTAGATTTTATATACCTACCTTATAACAACATGATCAAAATTATTGAATTTGAGGAGTAATTAGTTTATTAAAATCTCAAATTTAATTAAGTCGTAATATTCTAGAATCTTTCTCCCACACACAAATTGATTAAAAGGGCGGAGATCACTATTTCTAATAAAACAAACATAAGAAAGAAGGAAGGAGCAAATAATAGAATTGGAGAACTCTTCAACAGAGGCAGATTTCGAGTTGATTAGTTTGATTTTTTTATGGATTTCACTAACCTAAATTTATTTTTGTTCTTGGAACATGATTCTGTTTCGGTCATCTTTCTTTCTGCCGATAAAGAATATGCCTTTGAAAGCAGGTTTTACAACCTTTCTTTTTTAAGCAGAAGTAAGTAAGAATGTCATTAGAAAAAACTGAAATGACATCTCCACCTAGATTTTCAAGATCTTTGGTCGAGATTCCACTATTCAAAGTTAGTGAATGGACTTCTCTTGGTAAGAGACGCGGGTTAAGAAAAAGGGCTTCCCAGAATTTCTTTGGTCTCACCAATTCACACCTTTCTCCAAAATCAGATTACCAAAATTTACGACGTGATCGTGATCGCTTTTTGAAACAGCGATCAAATGGTAGCTAGCTAACCTTCTTACTTTTGCTTAATGATTTTATATCTACTACATGATCAGTGTTTTAGTTCTAAGATTTGTTTGTGGGGCTTAGTATTAAAGTAGATTTAGGGCGGATTCAGGATTCTAGTACAATGACCTCAAGTATATTAATTCATTTTTTAATTCAACTTTTACACATATTTAGGATTGTTTGATTGGTAGAATAAAGGATTACTTTCTTGCCTTAAAATTTGGGATAATTTGATTAGACGTTTGGTTATGAGTATTAATCAGTCCCAAAAATTATTTTGTACTAAGATAGTGGAACTAGCTATCCAATATAAAAGAGGGATAAGCAAAGTGTACTAGATTGGGTCATGACATGTTTATACTTATAGAATAATAATTGTTGAATATGTTTTATTCACATTTTTTTTTGTGTTTATGAAGAATATAATTAGTGCAGAATCATATAATCAATTTCAATTTGCTTGGAGTTGAGGCATAATTGTTGTTATCAGTTTCAATTGAGATATGATTGTGAAGAGTACTTGTAAAATTGGGTGGACCTTGTGATATTATCCCGAGAGATAGTAAAAGTGAAAAAATAAGTTGATATTGTTATTATGGATTGAGTGCCAAAGCTGGTATGATATTATTTGATGGATCGGGTACCACATCTGTATAATATTATTATTATGAATCAGGTACCACATCGATACTGTACATGAACCCTAGTATGTCTCCGGCAAGTCATGACTAGTTAGACAAAAATAAATCCCTTTAGTCTGTGCGTATACATTAATGTTTGATATGATGATTCATTTGTTGTTAGTTTATGTGTTTTATTTTTTTAATTTTAATTTATTTGACATGAAGCATGATATTTTATTCATAAACTAACAAGTCTTATAATGCTCCACAATTTCCCACTATCCCCTATAATATAAAATAGATAGCAATACCTCTACTTAAAATAGTTTATCAAACCTATTATATCTTGTAGAGATCATGAGAGATTAGCACACCCTTTTCCCATTTGCATGGGGGCTTCACTCAAATCATATGAATTTTTTATTTTTTATTTTATTTTAATAAATAAACTTTTATAAGACATCATTAAAATTCTCTTAGAAAGAAAAGAAATATTTTACATAAATCATACTTTTCATAAAAAATCATGAAACTCATGAAATCGAACAATGATGAGCATAGACGAATAATTTACAGGAGTTCATGACTTCAAACTAAATCTACATGACTGAATTCATAGGACAACCCTAATAGACTCATGAATGATTGTTCATACAAAATATGATTTTTTCGTACTATACTTAATAGTTCGTGGAGGCCAATATGTTAGGGTTTTGTCCCTGATTTTTTTACTATATTTAAGTTTTACTTTTTCTTAGAAGGAAATAGAAACCATTACTCTTAGCTCTTATTTATTTATTGAGCTCGAGTTATCTTCAACAATCTGAGTCTGTTAGCTGTTTAACACGTCTACAGTATGTATAAACTTTACATTTGCCAATTATATGAATTGGAATTTAGCATTTTGGGCAGCGTAGCACAATATCATCGGTGAAATATCAAAAAACCGAAGCTGTTACAAGATTATAGTAGTTTCTTGGCATTTGTGTTCTACTAAATTACTATCATGTGCTTCTGCATTCAAATTTTATAAACTACATTTTCTTAGTAAATTCTTGTATAGGCTATGTTAAAACTATATTGCTCGTATCCTCAAAAAGTTATTTACTTTGGTTAATCTGATTCACACCTGTTCCATTGTTTTTCTTTTAGTACCTTAAACTGAATCATTGACGTTGTTAATGTGACAGTGCCAACAACAGCTCCAGCAGTTCCCCCTCCTCCTGTTCGTGTGCGAGTTAAGATGAGCAAAAATGATCCAATGCTAGTTTCCCCGCATCTTGTTCCTGCGCCAGTTTCGATGAGCAAAATGCTCCAAAGCTAGTTCCCCCACATGGCTTTCCCCCACCTCCTGTTGTTGTGCGAGTTTTGATGAGCAAAAATGTACCAAAGCTAGTTCCCCCACCTCCTGTGCCACCATTGGGGTCGATCAGTGCTAGACCTTGGCTAATTCCTGGTTATAAAGAGGACGAGCAGAGAGATAAAAAGTTAAAATTAACTCCATTATCAAGACTGTTAGCAGAAAAAAAAACACATACTTGTACAAGTGGATCTTCTTCCTAAATGGATGAAAAATCGAAGAAAGAGGTCACCGATGGAGTCAAGTCTAAGTTGGTGTCTCAACTCACTTCTGGGACAACTACTAGCTTGGATGACATGGTTAATTTCGCCAATAGTTCTTTCACCATGTTAAATTTGTTTGGTGCTGATTATGGTTCGTTCTACAACGATGTCAAGGACTTGATCAAGCACAAATATGATTTACTCACTGCTGATAGAAAACTAGATATGTTGTCTGTTTTAAAATTAGAGGAAAAATAGCTAGATGTTGTTACTAAAGAAGAGCAGTGCGTGAAAGGTGATGAGCAAAAAAGAGCAGCCCGTAGGATTGCACAAGCGGAGGTAGAAAAACTCGGTACCCAAATGAAGGCAGCTAGAGTAGCGCAAGGGGAGATTGAGCGGTGCAAGAACGAAGCTCTCCAAGGGATTGAATCCACCACTCAACGCCTACTGTCTTATAAATAGCATTTGGTTGTCTCTATGTTGATGATTTCGATTAGCCGGAGAAAGTCCTCATCATACACAGACTGTATGTTTATGTAACTATCTGCATGCTATCTGCATGTTGTGTCTCCTTAAAGTTTCTTGTTCATTTTTTTAGCACACATTTTAGAGCCTCAATCAACTGGTCTACATGCTTTGATGACTAATTAGAATGTGATGTTAGAACTATTTTATGAGTTTTGGAAGATTTAGAAAAGTAGGACCAACTTTCAAACTTTGAAACCATATCCTCTTTAAATGGATGTGAAGTTGAATTTGACAAAAATGATTGGGGCCAATTAATCAAGATTTGTATCGAGAAGTCTTATACTCGAACTAGAAATGTCTAATTAAGGACGGAGCCACAACCTTTGATGGTGATTGGTTGTGGCTCTAATATATGAAGGAAAATATTTTATTCATAATACTCTTTATTATTCTCCTTACATCAAATATGTCATAGAATATCCCTATTTATAATAATATATAACAATGAAATTAAATTAGGACTAGAAAATCTATTCCTATATGAATTACGACAAATAAATCCTAATCATAATCAAATAAGAATTAAAATAATATCAAATATTAAATCCTAAACAACCAATGATTTCTAATTCATCTTTGACTTATTATTTTCAACATTCTTCCTTAATTCAAAGTTGTCATTGTTGTTGCATTAAACACTTCTCTTTAATTTTCAATTTTTTATCTGTGTTGGAAAATTTCTCTCCAATCTTCAATTGTTGAAGCATTTCAGTATTCAACCTTCAACTGTCGAAACATTTCACTTTGATCAACTTTCAATTGTTGGAGCATTTCTCTCCAACCCCGATACTTTTTTCTTGGTTGTGTTGGAACACTTCTCTCCAGCTCTCTCGTTGATGCACTTTGTCACCAATACTCAATTTTTCTCATTCACTTGTAATCAACTTTCAATTGTCCTTCTTTCTCATTTTTCTCTGGCTCGTAGTTTCAAAAAGAATGATCCTTTTCTTTTTTAGCAACTTCGTTATTACAACTTTTCACGTGACATATTTAAGATCTTGAGATTAAAAGACATTTTTAATGAAGTATATTTAACATATCTTTAATTTAAAACTATAATTTATTTACTTTCTAATATAAACTCCGTATCAAATCAATTAGAATAGAAAAATTGAAACACATGAAGTATAAGTTACAAATTTTCTCATTTTAATGGACAAATATATTTTAAAATAGGCAAAATGACCTTCTGGACCCTTGTACTATGTCGGTTTTGTAAGTTGGACATTTCTACTTACATGTTTGTCATCTGGACCCTTGAACCCATCAAAAAGCAACATTTTGCACCCTTTGACCATTGACCTTGCCAGGCAAGGTCATGGTGACTAGGACAAAGAGAGTGTAGCCACTCGCCTGGGGTGCGAGTGGGGGGTCAATTTTTGGCCAATTTTACATTAAAATAACTAAAAAAATATTAAAAAAGGATCCTTTTTTTCCCTCCATTCTTTTAAATTTAAAATATTTTTAAAAATTTAAAAATATTTTCAAAAATTTAAAAATATTTTTAAAAATTTAAGAAAAAAATAAAAAAGGTTTGAGTTGGAAGAGTTCAAGAACTTGTTCAATTGATAGAATGATTGAATATGTAGCTGTAATCTTATTATAAAGTTGAATTTTTGTTGTTTAGTGGCATAATGGAGACTAGAAGAGTGATACGGATAACAAGTTAGATGATTATGAAGTAATAGAACAGTTGAGAAGAAGAACTGTCGGAACTACACTTCTTGTTCTCCATCGAACTGAGAAGAAGAAGTAAGCTAGTAGTACTTATACTATATTTTTTTTCCAGTCATTTTTTCCTACTTCGACAATTTGTGTCGGTTTGGATTTGATAATTTCTAGAACAGATTTTCAGATATCTTTGCTCCATGTAGGAATTGAATGACATTTTACTATATATGCAAGATTTCTCGTAAGCACTTTTGCAAAAAAAATGTTGAATCTGGCATCTGATATACTGATACATTCCTTGGATGTGTCTAATGTCCTGGTAAATTTGCATTATTGGAAATTCCCATGGGAAATGTTCACCAAGAACAGAAACTAAGGAACTCCAAATGCAGTGTACTTGAGAATAAACCGTTAATGATCCTATTTCTTACGGAAGTGAAGTTGCACTGAATCTGTTGTATATTCTATATCCAAGTTGTTGACTTCTGTAATTATTAAAGAAAGATTATTTTGACTTATCATAATTTCATGAAATCCAATTTTATGGACTTCTTTTTCTTTTCCTTGTAGGTATGTTCTGAAGAAGATACCATTAGCAAAACAGACAGAAAAGTCCAAGCGCACGGCACATCAGGAGGTCATTTCAAGTGCTTCTTTTAATTTGTTCCCTGAAAAAGTAGCTAGTTCTATGATTAATTGAAGACCAATAATATTTAGGTCATATTCTTATAAGTTGTTGAATCTGAAGTTGATTGTCGCAAACTTTAGCCACCGATGAAATGCAGGGGGAGTCTCATATCTATGATATAATCCGGTGGTTAAAATCAGCAATCTAGTCTTGTCTAATTGAATAGTTCTCCTCATAGTTTCGGTAGTGAGCTACATCGTATGAGGTGTTCCATCATAAAGTATTTGATAAACTGATTTTTATTAATGTTCTTCTATTTCAATTGGTCTGCTTCTAAACATCTTGGATTATCACTCTCATACCACATCATTCTTCCGTTGTTGTTACCATTTTGACTATTTTATCATACGACTTGAAGCGTGTGTTTCCATGCAAACCTTTTTTCTTCTAAGAGTGTTTAGCATGCTGGACTATGTAAGGAGTGATCGTCCTGACCAATGCATTGAGCATCCTATGAATTCTATCGATGGAAACCTTTAGACATCTTCATTCTTATCTGCATGAATGCTGGTTTGCATCTGATGAGCTTAGGTTTTGGAGAAGATTGTTTCAACAGAATAATATATATGCCCCAAGTGTCTTAACTCAAGGTTTGAGTTCGAAGGACCAAGCATCCGCAAGACGAGCTTCCAAAAAAAAAAAATGACATGAGATGAGATGACAAGTAGGATTGAACTGAAGTAGAAATTTAGAACTTTCTCGGTGGAGTCACACGTGAAGTAGTTTTCTTTCCTCTTAACAATAGAAAAGAAGAACCAGTAAGTACTTCGCACCTATGATTTTCCCTGTATCAATAACTCTACTTTCTCGAAGTGGATAATCTGGACGCGAAGAGGTATACATCTCTCTACCAAATATTCATTTTGATGAATCGGCAGTATGGAATATGGACACGCTTAAATGTCAGGTGAAAGAAGTTATGTCATCAAATAGTTGCTCCAATCTTTCCTTTCGAACCAAGCACATTTAGATACAAAATCTTCGACTCATCTTATAATTTATTATATGAAAAGTTCTACTTGATGGTAAGATATGCTTGGGGAATATTCTTCTAATCTGATGATAGATGGTTATTTTTCCGTTGCAGGTGAATTTGATACTAAACTAAGCCATCCATATCTTTTGGAGTACAAAGATGCTTGGGTGGACAAGGTATCCTATCATCCAGTTTTGTGGTTGCTTGGATCAGAAAGTGCAAAACGTAGCCTTTAGTAGTTGTGATTATTGCTGCATAAGCTGCACCAGAGAAAAAGCTTGACTTTCCTTTTCTTTCAGGGGAGCTGTATATGCATCGTTGCCGATTATTGCGAAGATGAAAATATGTGAGTGATTATCCCTGATTTTGCTAACATTTTAAATGTGTACCTATAAGGAAAAATAAGAATAAAGAACAAAAGGAGCCACTAAACGAGGGAAGGGAAAACAATAGTTTAAGTAAAATTCTTCATCATTGTCACCGGCTATATTTTATCATAAAATATGGCTAACCTGTGTTTGTAGAGCACAACCTTTTGCCAAGACCGTGGTTGTTTTCAGCCTGTGTTGTAAGCACGTCCAGGTATCTGGAGAATGAAAGACCTCAGATTTCATAAATACTCCCTCGTACCAAGAATGATAGAAGGGGTAATGAGGTTGAAAATAAAGAAATGAATAGGATGATTATAGAACATCTTTTGTGGTGTAATCTGAGGACGGTGACAATTTTTTTCCCCGTGTTCAGGGCGGAGCTCATGAGGAAGTCTAGAGGAGCACTTTTCCCGGAAGAGGTAGTTAAATGCGATTTTATTACTTATGAAGCTTCTCTGTGCCTTCCCGGTAGCTTAAAAAATTGCGTGTTTTTATGTTTTTTTTTCCTGCTATTATAGAAACTCTGCAAATGTATGACTCATCTATTGTTAGCTTTGGAGTATCTGCATTCCAACCGCGTTCATAATAGAGACCTCAAGGTAAAAACTTGTTGTAATCGGCGAAATAGAAAAGCCTTCTTAGCATGAAACGTTTTTAACGTGAACTATTTTGAATTCAGTTATGTAACATATTCATCACAAAGGACAACGACATCAGGTTAGGTAAGAATGCCCGAACAATTGCTTGATTGGGTCGTCTTTGCTTCTTTACTATCCTTCAAATTCACTTGATTGTCACAGGTGATTTTGGATTAGGAAAATTGCTAGATGCAGAAGGCCTTGCTTCCTCGGTATGAATTTCTATTGCGGCAAAATGAACCTCTTACTTACATACAAGTTTCGACCATCTATTGTCACCTAACAATCGATTCAGCATATCTATTTAGCAAGAGAGAAATCCCTTCCCCCTCCAAGACCGAGAAAACCTAAAAGTTGCTTTTATTTTCGGTCATAGGTACTAAAATGTTGTGGTGGTCATCTTCCTTTTTATCAAAAAAAATATTGTGGTATTCATCATATTACAAAGCTCATGTCGCCATAACACCTAGCTAAATGCATTTGAGAAAAAGACGTCGAGTTGTACAACTAATCCTTAATTTTGGAACAAATTTCATGTAATAGGTATCTGGCACACCAAACGACATGTGCCCTGAGCTCCTTGCCGGCATACCCTATGGCTATAAATCTGATATATGGTCGCTTGGTAAGAAATAAGAATGTTGATGAGGCAATGTATTTCAGCTCTTTACATCATGTCCCTAATACTAACACTTTAGTGTGATTTTAGGATACTGTGTGTTTGACATTGCTGCACATCAACCCCCGTTTAAAGCTTCTGTAAGTTGATTTTTCAGCTATCTGAACTTCATAAACAATACCTCGAAAAGTTATACTTGTTACGCAAAAAAAAAAAAGAGAAGTTCTTTATCCTGATATCTTCTATATGATATACTGACAATGTAAATCCAACAGGACAAAACTGGACTTATCAACAAAATAAACCGTGGTTTGTTCTCACCACTTCCGATTATATACTCCTTCACCTTGTAAGTATCTTCCTTCTCAGCACGCCACAAGTATAACAAATCAGTCAGTTGACAAAGCGGATTTAATTCTTGCAGGAAACAGATAATAAAAAGCATGCTAAGGAAAACTCCAGAACACCAACCTACAGTGAGTGCGAGCTACATATGTTCAAATGTTATTCTTTCCGTTTCAATCTGTTAAGTCTTATTTTCCTTTTTAGTCCGTTTAAAAGCGAATGTTTCTTTCCTTTTACAACAACTCCTTAATTCTAAATTTCTACGTGGCATGTTTAAAGATCACAAACTTAAATTACATTTTGATACATTCGGCATACCTTTATTTTAAGACCACAAGATTCAAAAGTCTTCTTTTCTTTCTTAAACTTGTGCCAAATCAAAACCAGAAAAACAAAATGAAACGGAGTATTAAATTGAGATTCATCTTGATATATTTTTACCTCTACTTATAGGCTGCCGAGCTGTTGAGACATCAACATTTGCAACCATACCTCCTCTTGTGTCACAACCCTTCATCTGCGTTTCTTCCTGTGAAGTCCCCGAGCAGAGCGAAAGAGAAAACACGACCATCACCTGGAAAATCTATCAGTCCGAGAGGTAGCAGAGACAGACAATTGAAGCTAAAAGAGAAGAGAACTTTCCTTTACTTTGACGAAAGTGATAACATTCAACCAAACTTGACACGTTTCGAGCCAAACTTGACACTAAGAGAGTCGATCCAACAAGCTACTCGGTTAGGATCTCTCAAGATAGTGAGGATTCTAAAAGTGGGGAGATGAGTGAGGCAACTGTTTGCAATGGATATGATCAACAGGAGACAATCTCACAAACGGAAACTACGATCACTCCAAGCTCGTCAAGTTCAAGGGCAAAAACATGGTCCGAGGAACAAGAACATGTTTCTCCGGAGCATGTTAGTCGATTTGACGAGGGTGATACAAAGAATAACAAGACAAAAGATCTTGAGGTGTTGAGCAGTCCACTGGACCATGAGGAAACAGATATAGTGGAATGTATATCCGTAAAATCTAACAGAATGTCATTGTCTGATGGAAGATTCAACGATAAAACACGATCCTTCGATGAAGAAAGCACTTCATCTAATTCACAGTCGGCAAAACCAGATCCAGAGGGAGCACCAAGATGTTGTGTTGCTGAAACTGAAAATGGTAGCGAGTGTAGAGAAATTGCTATTGACTGTTTGTCAACTGAAAGCGATGGTTCACTTCTACAAAAAAGACGAGCTAGAAAAAGAAAGCAACCGCGGTTTATGACACCAAATAGGCTAAGAAAGACGCTCTTCGAACACTGGATGATAAGGTTTCACAGCTCAAGTCACTAGCCGCATTAGCTAGTAAGGAGGACAAAGACGACTGGGGTAATCCCACTGAACAAAGAGCTGAAGCTTTAGAGTCTCTTTTGGAGGTTTGTGCGCGACTACTTAAGCAGGAAAAAATCGATGAGCTTGTTGGTGTGCTGAAACCATTCAGGGATGATGGAATGTCGTCTAGAGAAACAGCAATCTGGTTGACAAAAAGTCTCATGATTGCACAAAAGTTGTCCAAGGGGTCGTGATGTTGCACACAACCTGTCTTTTGACCTATAGAACGAGCCTCTGTCTTACGTAAATCATCAAGTATTGTTGGACTAAACTATTCCTCGAGGCTTAACGTGGTTGAGCATCCCTTAGTTTCGATTCTATTGTTGTAGGACAGTTGATGGAGCTGTGAAGATTATATATAATGTACTTTTAAAGTTGATTTCTACTCTATGATGATACTTACCACATTTTCTACTGTTAGGTTTTTCTCCAAAACTACCTGCAGACAAAGATTATACATTTCTTCAGCTTCTTATACATGATTGTGTTATTATCGGAGTCGATTTCTAATATAGTCACTCAACTAATAGTATTATCTCAGAAAGTCACGTTCTGAGAATCAAGAAGAAAAGTGATTTTCTGAGATAATAACTATTAGCTGAGTGACTATCTAAGAGGTCAGCGCGATATTATAGTTGTCTTATAGAAAAAAGTATCAAAAATCAAACTGTTCCTTTTAATATTCCATTCCTCCAACCTCAAGCCTCTTGTGAAATGAATTTAATATTTTTAAAAAAGTTTTTTTTTTATACTATTATTATAGTTTCCCTCATGCACATTTTGCCAATTTATAATAATTCTATCTTGATTGTCATAATTTATTGGTACGATGTTACTTTTCGTATACTTTTCCTTGTCCCGTTCAAAGTCGTCTCGCTCCCTTTCCCTGTCAGATATCCTACCACTATCACGTTCATGATACTTTAGTCTTCCTTGATCCTTACTCTTGATAAAATTTATTGTCCTTTATCTGTGACATTTATTTTTCTTTCATGTCATTGATTTGTTTTTTCTATTTATACTTTACTGTTTATGGCCGTTGACTGGTGTACACTGTATTTGAAAGTTTGCATCTGAAGTTTTCTTGGTATTGATATCCTCACTTTAGGATGTTATTCATTGAGACAATGGTAACTTCCGTGTTATGTTTGTTAAATTTGGTGTTCTGTGACTCACTCTCACTGTTGTCGAGTGACTGAACATTTAATCATAAGCTGACAGTCTGATGATCTGTGTTTATGTTGAAATATCAAAGAACATGGGCTAGCCATTAAAGATGTATTTCTGGTGAAGAGAGAGTTGAGAAAGAAGAAACGTAAGGTTGTGAATGGTGGTAAAGCAAATAGGAGTGTGTCACCTGTGTTGACTTACTTAAAAAAATGAAAAGGTCGGGTTGTTAACTTTACTGTTTTGTGGTGGTTGTTGAAGACTAGCTTCTTGAAGAGCTCTACGAGAGGTGCATTGCATCAGCTTGATATTTGCTGGAAACTAAGTATTCGATGTGGGAGTAAATAAGTGCAGAAACTAAAAACAAAATTGAAGGAAATTGTTTTGTTGTGTATTTTTATTTTTGTGGTAATACATGTGAAGTGGAAGTACGTTGAAGCTGAGGTCGAAAATATTCAATACTCGAAAGATTAACAGAAAACAGTTTGTTGTGGAGTGAACTTCAGATCACGGTGCTTCTAAAAGGATCAAACATTCATCAAGACAAAGTGAAATGGACATTTTCTACTCATGTTTAGAGTTTGTAAAAAATATACTTATTATATTGCTTGTTCAGACATACAGTATTTTCTTACTTGATGTTGCTGCATTCGAATTTGGAAAGCAAATTACACGGCTGACTTGTTAATGTAGGATATCATATCATGTGCTATGTCGGAAATGCACTCCTACCAATGTACTGTGAGTGTGAAGTATTGACGAGGCATATGACGCGTTAGAGGAAATAGCGGAGAAGGATGTTGTCTCTTGGGTAGCTCACTGTCTCAATCAATTTTCAGTTCTAAACAAAAGAAGTTTGATCTTTGTAGTTGTGTTTGTTACTTTTTCCAATTGTAAGATGATATATGTGGAAAATAGGGTCCCTCTAAATTCTTGTTTTCTTTAACTTTAGCTTTAAAGATCCAATTTTTACTCGAGAAATCACAGTAATATGAACAATGAGTTGTCGAAGAAAACTGGTTTACTTATGTAGAACCAACCAAAAAGAATAAATTTCTCTCTGTGGTTTAAAATAATTTTGATACTGTAAAAATAAAAGGCTGAAAGTTTAAATTTTGATTGAAGTGATAAGACTTTTACTTTAAAAAAACAAATACTAAAAAAGAAGTATTAATATATTTAAAATCAAGTGGGTCCAATAAGGGTAAAAAGGTAATTGTGCCTTTAAAAATTTTCCAAAAAAGGAAAGACGACATTTATTTTGGGACGGACAAAAAAGAAAATGGCGACACATAATTTGGGTCGGAGGTAGTAATAGATTTTTGCATATGCTTCCATTTAGGCTTATTGGGTTTCCTTTCAAATTGTTCTTACATTTCAACCATTTTTCATTTTGTGCTTGTAAAGTTCTACTTCAAACAGATGTTCACGAAGGGATTGTTCTTAATATTCATAAATGCAAAAGCGCAAGTACAATAAGTCGAATCAGATCCAGAATCACTGATTTGTACAAAATACTTTGCTTGATATTATTGAGTCTAAGAGTTATCACATGAGAACAACATTGATAGGCTTGCAACAAAGTCTCAAAAAGAGGAGCTACTAACAGTTCCATCCAAATTTAGCTAGAACTGTAGAGGTCTAAAACAACTTCATCTACTAATTCTTGGAGAATATGCCTAGAAACTTCAGTGCCACATTCATATTCTTCAACCTCGAAGTCTGTACAATTACCCAAAGAATGGCGCATATCCCATTCTATTAGCTCGTCTGGGATCAAACCAACAAATTCTGTCCACTCTTCGACCTCATCAATAATATCAGCAATCAGAATCTCTTTGGTCATACTTGATGGTAGTTTGGTACAGGTTCTGAAACCAGAATCAGAGATTGGAGAAAATTTTGAGTCTAGGTACTCTAATAGACAATCAAAGGCGAATCCTTTAAGCTGATTCATCTGTTTTGGGTCATTACAGCCAAGCAACTCACCGAAAGCCATCCACAGAAAACTCGAAAACATTTCATGTTCATTAAGGAGAAAATGGCTCACAGAGAACCTATCCTCTACAGGTAGAGCCTGCTGTTGAGGTGTAGTTCCAAATATGAGTTCAGTATTCAAAATGACCTGTTTTGCGTAGCTGAGTTCGCTTCCTTTTAACTGATCAATCTTGCTTAGCACTCCAGAAACATTATAAATCAGTTCTCTGCAACTCCTCCTGGTGGATAATGAGGTCTCACAATCCGACAGATCTCTATCAGGTTCTGGAAAGAGTGGTTCATCATCAATAGAGTCCACTGATTCAGCAAGCACTTTGTCCTCTGGAAGAAAACAAGCATCATATTTATTAGAAGCATGGATGCATGAAATCCAAGTTCAGAGTTGTCTTATTTTTTAATTTATGTATTTGAGGGAAAGAAAGGAAGTATGCAAATAGTAAAATGTTAAATCGGGGACCATACTTGAGCTACTATTGGGACTACTGGAGAGGTAGCTGTCAGTTGAAAAGGCAGCTTCAAGAACACATCCTAAACTATGGTGATCAAGTGAATTCCCAACTAAATCTGCTTCATCTTCCAAAGGAGAAAAATATCTACTAGGATAAGTGAGAGCACATTTAGCTTTAAACCTTCGCAAACCCAGTTCTAAACTCTTTATTTCGGCCATCTCAAAATCCATATCTTCTTTATCAGATCCGCCAGGTCGAGCACCAAGTTTGTCTGCCACATTGCTCCAAGTTTCAGAAGCTGAAGCCTTTTGGGGCTTACTGTCTGATCCTGCTTGCATCGATTCCAAACCCATGAGCCTAGCAACCAAACTTGGAGCTTTCATTTCGCGCTTGCTTTCACAATGTGTATTGGTCATTCCATTATTCTTTGCATTTGGAAAACCCCCACTGTTCTCATCAGCAATCTACATTGTTCATACAAGAACCAAAAACAATAAAAACAAAAACTTTCCTGTCAGGCTAACATCTGAGACAATAGAAGAAAAAGAAAGGTAAATATGGGAGTATAGTTCAAGAAATGAGTACCAAACGAAGCTTTGGTTGCTTCTCATCCCCTCCAAACTTTTTTGAAGTTTGTTTCAAGCAAGCTATAAGAATGCAACACAAAAAAAAGAAATAATTTAGCCCTCTAGCTAGAATCACCTTCAAGAAATTAACCATTCTACTTTAAAAATGAGTGGAATGTAGTAGTAGCTAACCTGGTGAAAACAGTTTCTTTGGAAACAGCTTCTTGACAAATCTACGGTTCCGATCAAAGAGCTGAAAGAAAATGCCCACACAACCACAAGGCCTTTGAGGTTGTCTCTCAGTAATAGCGGCTAAACTATCATTCATTTCTCTAGCTGAGCTATTCATCCTTCAAAATTCTCTCTTAAATTTCTTCACCTTTTCTCCCACTCTGCTGAATGTGATTCACACACTTTGTCTTCCCAATAAGATTCTATCAAACATTATCCTCACATTAATTTGAAAGAGAATTAAACAAAAGACCCCTACTGGGCCCTCTGCCCTCCACATCACTCACCCTCCTTGGCCCAAAAAAAAGAAAATGAGAAAAAAGAACTTACATTTTCATGCAAGAAACAAAGCAAAAACCCAACAAAATATCAGAAAAAAAGTAGAAAATAGCTATGAAAAGTAAAACCCTGAGCTGTGTTTAATTATGACAACTTTCACAAGAAACTATTTGATAAAGGTCTCTTGATTTATTTGATAAAGTAAAACCCTGAGCTCTGTTCAATTACGTGGGAATTCTATTTGTTCAAATAAAGGTCTCTTGATTTATTAACTTAACTGCTAACTAAGTGATAACGTAATTAATAAACAAACACAAGCTATTTTTGTCATTTCTAATTATTAATTATCTAAGTGATAAAATCAATAAAAATATGTAAATAAGACAAGCGAGGAAAAAAAGAGACATAAATCAAAACAAAAATTATTAAGCAAAGGAATATTTTTAAACTACCCCAAATAAGTAAAGAAATAAGAAAAATGCACAGTAGCTAACTTATTTTGGTAGAGGAATAATATTCAAAACTTAAAAAAAAAAAAAAAAGTTTTTTTGTTTCTTAAAAAAATGTTTGTTGCTTTATAGAAACGATGTCATTAATCGCAGTCGTTCAACTTAGCAACAATTTTAATTGGAGGTCGGTTTTAAGTGGAAAATAATAACATTATAATTTTTAAAGACAAGTGAAAAAAAAAATATTTATGTATGTATGCATAGTCTCCGCTTTTTAAACTTTTGGTACATGGTACTCCTGAAACTGTATCAAATTAATTAAAAATATAAAAATCAAACCTCGAGTTTCTTTTTATTTTTTCTCTAACTATAGGTTAGGAGATAGTACAAAGAGTAAAATGTCATGTCTAGTTTAAATTGTGATAGCCAAAAATCACACCATGACTTTGATAGAGAAATAAAGTGTCATTTTTTTTAATACGTAGTTGCTGAAAATTGTTTTACTAAACAGAAATTAATGAAACATACGGAAAGACAAATAGGAGGCTGAAAATTATGCAAACAGTGAATAAATTTATATTACCAGATTGAGAACATGATTAATACTAACGAAAGCAGTTTCGAAAATGCTGAAATCCATTTTAATGTACAGAAATATGCTGAAATTTAATTATAATATGCCCAAAGGTTAATCACGCTGAAAATTTATTTGTTATGCCAAAATTATATTTTTTAATGTACAGTGAATTAACATGTGGGCATGCAGAAAAATTAATGTGATATGCTAAAACATGCTTAAGAAAACTGTTTAACATACTGAAAGTATGGTAACATGTTAAAAAATATATTGACAAGATTATTTTAATGTTCAGACATGCTCAAATTTAATGCTTAACGTGTTAAAACGCCTAATTCTAATATTAAAAATGTCAGTTTAACATACTGAAATATACAGACAATTTAGCGCTACGTTTTTAACAACACTTGTGTTATCATGTTATTGTCAATATGCTTAAAATATACTAGCATACTTAATGCAAAATTAATATGCTAGCACACAAGGAACACATTAATATGCTTAATATCTTATCAATATGCTCAATGCAAATTACTGCGCTAACATACTATAAATATATGAATATGCCTAATGTCTCATTAATATGTTCAATGACAATTAATATGGTATGTCGGTTTTCGTTAGATCAAGAATAATTGAAGTGCCTAAGTGATCTAGCATCATATAACGCATATAAACCTAAATTTTGCCTACCTATATTATTCATAGAGCACGTAAATTCCCACCCCCAAAATTATTATTACAATAATAATAGCATTTTTTACAATAATATTATAAACCAAGTAACATGGAGAATAAAAAGAAAGAGAACGACTAGCTATAAAGAATACATGACTAGTATGAACATTCCGACGACTCTTCGGAACCCCTTCTAATAAGACCTGTTGAACATAATAGAAAAACAATGCAAGCATGGGATGAATACAAACATAGGCAGGCATATTGAAACACTTGAACACAGCACAACAAATAAGCAGTGAGTGATTATTTCAAATTAACCCTATAGACATGCTTTCTAATATGTAAATACATTGCTGAGGGCTTACCAGTGATCAGAAGTAAGAGAGATAATAGGAATAAAGAGACAGCCAAGCACAGCGAAATATGCAAGATGTTTTTCGTAAACCTTGAAGAAAAATGGAAGAACCCTCAAAGTATAGAATTGCCTTGTATTAAAAATAGCTGATATTTTTGTCTTAGAGAATAGTAATTGTAATTGTAGCTTGAGAACTTAAGAGTTGTATGTTAATTGAAAGAAGAGATTGTTTATATAGTAAAGAGGTTGTAGCGTTAAAAGGAAAAACAAATCTTCAAAGAAGCTTAATTTCGAAATTAAGAGGAAAAGGAATATATCAAGAATCAATTAGAGGGGTAAAAGGACCAATTTACCATAAGTGCAACGTATGCCCAATTATTTACCATAACTGGCGGAACTAGTAAAATACAGAGCTGTCAGATTGTTTCAATTGGGCAGAATCGTATCCTGTCTTACCAAAAATATGTTACACAGTAATTTAAGGCAAATCAGATATCAAAGTGTACCAAAATTTCATACACAGTGATGTATATTCTAAATAAGGGCCAAAAATCATTCCAAGAATCAGTCAATACCTAAAAGGAGACTACCACGTGGATTTTTCTTTTCAAAACATTATACGTATGCAACTCTTTCCAAGTACCGACCAAGAATTCACATACATAGCAAACCTCACATTGTCAAACTTGGAGGGATAAAAGGTTAAAAAAGATATATAGAAAACAGTCAAATAACTGACAACAATCAATGGGTATTTTCACATATATCAATGAACGAACAAGAATTCAAAAAAATCAATTAGTAAATCAATGCCAAATTTTAACAATCTCATACTCAAAAGTATGTTTAAAGAAAGAAGGGAAGAAGAAGGCTATAATATTAAGATTTAACGAGGACAACAAACCTGAGACAGATTCATATTATGATTCGGTGGTGACCAGCGGAGGTGGTGGTAGATCTGGATTGGTTATATCGGAGGGGAGGGCGATGGCGCTGGTGGCAGCGATGTGGTCGTTTGGTTGGTCTCCGGCGAAGCTGCCGTGGGGCTGGTTCGGGGGAAAGAAAGTGTGACGGCAGTGTAGGGCCATTCAGCGACTGGTCGGCGACGAGATCGGAGGAAAGGGGATGTGGCGGCGCTATTTTTCTTGAGAGAGATAGAGAGCATTTTGAGAAAGAGGGAGAAAGGGAGATTTTGTTTTTGGGTATTAAAAAGGAAAAGAGAGGAGGGCTTGATTCAGCCGTTGGATCAAATTTGATCGACGGCTGTGATCTAGTAGGTTAAGAAAGGGTTAAAATCTTAAATTGGGTCAAAGAATTGGCTATAATTGTAATGAAATAAATGGAATAGGCTACAAATGTAAGAATTTGGATAAAATTGAGTTAAAAAGTAAATAAATTACGCAAAGTAATTTTAATTAGGCTTCATTTAAATAATAGTACGAACAAATAATAAATAATAATAAATGATATATAATAATAAACAATAAATAATAATAATAAATAGTAAATCATTATAAATAATAAATAATAGTAATAAATAGTAAATCATTATAAATAATAAATAATAGTAATGATAATAATAAATAATAATAACATATATGAATAAGTTGTACTAAATGATAAAAAACTAGACAATGTATTTGCAAAAAATATGGATGTGCATAATTATGTGGAAAAAAATATTTAATAAATAGTAAAATTACATAAAATGGCGTATTTGAGTTTAAAATTATAAGAATGATACTAAAAGATAGTAGTAATTTTGTGCATTCTTCTAAATTATGAATGTGACACGTTAGTATGTATTTAATATAAGAATAATATGTAAAAAATATTAATAATTAAAATTAATTAATTTTGATAAAAATAGCAGCCTAAAAGTGATATCGGGAGGTTAAAATTGGGTGTCAACAGCTGCTCCTTCGTTGTTTGAGAATGATAAAAGAATTGTCAAGCAATGAAAGTTGACATAGTAGCCAATTATGTCCGACCGAGATAACAATTTGCTAGGAAGAAAGCAACTGGAGGTGTTAAAAAATAGTATGGCCGAGACTTTGGCTTTAAGTCGACTACATATTTCTGTTTTTACGAGAATCGGGCCGTGTGTAGTTCTATATTTAGGAATGACCAATATTCCTAAAGAATGTTAATGATAAAGGATAGGGACATCAACAACGGTATCTAGGGTCAATGAGACGGTAATGGATAGGATTGGGAATAAAACGTATGGAGAAGTTTTGAAAATGGTAGGATTAAAGTAGTAATAGCACGAACAGACAAGGTTAGAGAGGTTTTGAAACGTGGGATGTGAATACGATAAGCACATGAAAAACGTAAGGTTTCAAGAACCCGATATTGTTTAATATGGTTCTACAAGAACCCATCATTGTCCATTAAGGTTCTACAGGAACCCATTAAGGTTCTACAGGAACTCATTATTATTTATTAAGGTTCTACAGGAACCCATGTTTGTTTAATAAGGTTCTACAGGAACCCAAGATTATTTAATAAGGTTCTACAAGAACTCAAAATTATTTAATAAGGTTCTACAGGAATTCAAGATTGCGGATAAGATTCTACAGAAACCTATGTTTGTTTAATAAGGTTCTACAGGAATTCAAGATTGTTTAATAAGGTTCTACATGAATACAAGGTTGTTTAATAAGGTTCTACAGGAACCCAAGATTATGGATAAGGTTCAGAAATCCAATATTGTGGATAAGGTTCTACAGGAACCCAAGATTGTTGATTAAGGTTCTACAGGAACCCAATATTGTTGAATAAGGTTCTACAGGAACCCAATATTGTGATTAACGTTCTACAGGAACCCCATATTGTTGATTAAGGTCCTACAAAAACCCAATAATTATTGATTAAGGTTCTATAGAAACCCAATTTTGTTGATTAAGGTTCTACAGAAACCCAATATTGTTGAATAAGGTTCTACAGGAACCCAATATTGTTTAATAACGTAATGTCAAAATAAAGTTAAAAGATAAAACAACTTAGCTCGTTTCCCTTATTGGGGATGTAATCCTGGCCTCTTTGATGATATCACAACATTGTTGTTGCATTTAGTACCTGTTGTCTGCACTCAAAGAAAACTTGTTAGTCAAAAATAAATGTTGATTTGTACCTTGCATCAATTGTATTTCTTGGTTGTTGTTTCTGCTTCATAGACCGCTGGGACTTTTACTTTATCATGGTGAAATTTTTGAGAAATTCTCAAAAAAAAAATCCCCAATTTAGAATGAAAGGCGTTTTTTGCACGTCATTGATATATTATTTACTTGTGATTTTTTCTTTTTTGAGGTTTTCTTGAAACCTCAAAAAATTCTGCCCCATTTTTCATCTTTGGAGCCTTATATTCCTGTGCCACTCAAAGAAAACATTAGTCCAAGAGAAATGGTTGCCCTACACTTAAATATCGTAACCTCAATTGCAATCTGCCTTTATATGCTCAAGAGTTGGGCTTATCAGCCTGACGTTTTGGAAGTGTAAGAATTTGACAAAAAAGGGAATGCAAATGTTTTATTAGATTAAGAACAGACCCAAAGGGGCTGCCTACGTATCCAAATAGAAGTCAGGTCAAACGTAGTTCGTGAGTACAAAGAAATGTAGAGAAAACAAGAAAGTGTTATTGGCCATAAGACGGATCAAAGGAGAAAGGTAAAAAATAAAAAATGTTTGCACGTCAACTCATTTGGTGTGCTTTACGCTTCTTTCATGAAAGTCTTGAAAATACTTTTGTAGGATCACCTTGAACAAAGATATCACCCGTAGTAACAAGATCATTGCTCACTAGTCCTCGTTGCACTCTTATCATTTTTTGTTCAATCAGATTCTGAATCTTGTACATTTGCGCCGAGCATTCCTCAATATCATGACCTTGAATATTCAAGTGATAAGTACAGCTTTTAGATGGATCGAAATGAGTGGGTAGATTTGTAGGGATCCATTCTCTCCTTGGTCTCATGATACCCTGAGCCCTTAATATTTTAAATATGTTTGCCAAAGGCTCATTCAAGGGAGTAAAAGCTTGAGACCTCACTCTTTTCGTTTGATGGAAAGCGTTGTGTACTGGATAAGGCCCTTGTTGAAAGTTAGGTTGTGTTTGAGAAGCCTCATTTTGAGAACCTTGATGGATAGAGTAGTTTTGTATATGAAAAGCCTTGTTTTGAGAATCTTATGAGTTATTAGGCTCAATATGTATCCCACGAGAACAAAAAACAGCATGAATCTCTTGATTGTTCGGATAGCCTTGTGTCTGAGGTATGGAGGGTGATGAATCCTCTTCTCCTTCCACGGTTGGACACTTTGGTGTTTGAAAAGTGGCCAACTTTGTAGAATCATCAACAATTCTCCCCGCTCAAATTTCATATTCTAATTTCTTTCCAATCGAAATTAGACTCTTGAAACTGTGGCCGATTAGGAAGAATATTTTTTGAAAGTAGATTCCATCTAGTGATTTGAGGAACATTTGGACCAACTCCTCTTCAGGTATGGAAGGACGTATCTTAGAAGCTTCCAATCACCACCGTATTACATATTCCTCAAAAGATTCATGATCCATTCTTTTTACCTCAAGTAAATCTCATATTGTTGGTCCAGTGTTAATGTTAAACTTATATTGCCTTACAAAATCTTGAGCCAATGCTTCCCAATTATGCCATTTGTCAAAATCTTATTGCGCGAACCATGTGAGTGTCATTCCTGATAGACTTTGAACAAATAATCTCATCAGCAGAGCCTCATTAATTCCTATGCCAACTAGTTTTTCACAGTAGTCTGTTAGGTGTATGATTAGATCTCCACGCCCATCAAACATGTTAAAATTTGGAACTATGTATCCTGGAGGTAACTCAACTTTTGAAAGTAGACATAGTTTCTCATATCTCAAGTCGTAAATGCCTTTAGAACACAGTTTCTCATCCAACATTTTCTCTAGGTCATGAAGCCTTTGACGACGTGCATCAAAATCAACTCCATCACGGGCAGAAGGAAATTATTGAGAGGATGTGTGCGTAAGGCGGGGATAAGGAAGCACGGTGTTTTGCTTTGGGCAAGAAAAAAAATGGCTGGAGTCTTTTTGGATATTGAGCATATTTTTCATATTACAGATTTAATTGAGATCGATGTTCAAATGCTAGACAACCTTTAAACAAAATAAACAAGCCCGAACAAAAGTTATCACACAACATATATAATTTTAACATATAATAAATATAAAACAAGCATTCTAGGATGAAGATTAAGCCTTAATAAGCGTTCTAGGCGTAAAGATTTGATCTCCCAATGCACGAAATAGGATAGTGATAGAACATGATGTCGAATTTGTAATTACAATTGTAAAGAGGATAGTAAGCTAAGGAAATGAATAAGGTTGACTTTTGTTGAACATCATAGTTGTTGATTCCATCCTATTGTTGATTCATCCAAATCCGTACAAAAAAATGATAAAGCAGGGGAAAATAAAGTTTTATTATGGTGAGACCAAACTCATTAAATAAGCACCTACGTATCCACAGGGGAATCAGGTCAATCGTAGTTCAAATTACATAAGGAAGGAAAACATAAAAGGAAATTACAAATTATAAAACTTGAAGGAATTTCAAATTTTTAGGGGTCTGGAGTAGAGAATCAACATGATGTCTACTTCACAAGTTCCAGTCAAGCTTAGAAAATCAAGCAGCATCAGAAGTTGACCCCGTCACGTTTATCACTTTGGTGTCGATCAACTTTTGGATCATGTTCTTCAAAGCAAAGAATGCGTTAGTAGGATGTCCTCTCATCCCAGAGTGATAGGAGCAAATTTGGTCAGGACGATACCGTCGAGACTTAGGATCACAGGGTAAGGCAGCAATGGGTGTGATGTAGCCTGCATCTTTGAGTCGTTCATACAACTATTCTATGGGTTCATTTAGAGGAGTGTATTATTTTGGTGGATTTTTCTGGAGCTCATGTTGTGATTTAGTGGAGTGATTGGGTTGTTGATTTGTTGGTGGATTTTGGTAAGACATTGGAAGGTAGTTTGATGTTGGAGCAACAAATGGAGGTAGGTACCAAATAGTTTGTGGAGGAAGTTTTGTAAAGGACTGAGGAAAATAGGCTTGGACATAATTGGATGTTGGAATGACTTCTGGAGCTGGGTACCATATCAGTTGAGATTGGGGTATGCTTGCTTCAAGATTTGTAGATTTTGATGTCCCATTGATGATCGTTTTTCCCTTGTCTTTGAACTGTGACTCAACCAAATCAGTCTCGATCGTGAGATTCCTCTTAAGCTTATTGTCGAATTGCCTAATAAAGTCAATTGTCAAATCGTCCCAAGAGATCCACTTACCTGTATGTTTTTTGGCATATCATATCAATGCAGGACCAATAAGTGAACTGACGAAGATCTTCTTGAGACCATCGCTTTTTCCTGTAAATGTTAGTTCATCAAGGTATACCTCAAAATGGGAATGAGGGTTTCATGACCAATCATATAATGGAAAGTTCAAGTACTCAATTCTATCCTTGTCTTCTTCTTTAGTTTTGGATGACTTATTCATCACAGGTTGTTGAGATGACCCCGCCTTATGATTAGAAATTCATCCTTTCATTTCCTTCTCCTTGCCCTTGGTTGTGAACCCATTAAGTGCTTTCAAAAGTGCAACTGAATACCAACTTAAAGACATTTGTTCCCCACAATCAGGCGTAGGTGAGGTCGTTGATATAGGAGACGACATAGTGTAGGTAAGAGCAATGAAGTCAGCTTCGGATAGTGGATTTGGAAAATTTGGTGGCATTTCAACTGAACCTCGGATATTATTCATTACCCCCCTAATTCTCTCTATTTTCTCTTCTATCCTTCTGATGTTCGAAATAACTTTGTTTTGATGCAATCCCAAATTCTCATGCTCATCGTCGTTACTGACAAGGTTTGATAAACATTGTTTGACTAGCCATTTCTGATGTTCAACTTTAGTCAACCTTAGAAGAAATGACTTATAATTAGAAACAAGAGTACACTCGGGAGTCTAGAATGAATATTCTACTCATTTGAAAATAATGAGTTATGCTCATTCAGAGTGAATAGAAGTTATGAGAGCTCTATGTAACTTAGAGATTGTGAAAGCTAAAGTACGACACAAATATAATGATATTAATGTCCAAGAATCGTGGTAGGACACTAGTATGTAAGCATTAGAAGCATTAAGAAGAATATATACTGAAATGATAAGTTGCACTAAGATATTGTAGACGGAACTAGAATCGCCTTATCTTAGTAAGAGTTGAATCTAGGGATGATTAATTTACTAACGGATGAATTAGGAGGTTAATAATAAAGGGAAATGTTGAATAGGTCCTAAGAGTGTATAGTAGGGACCTAATGTTACAAGAGTTTTAAGAGTAACGAGCTCTAAAGTAAGGAACACTAAATGTAACGAGTGACTAAGGCAAGAACGGAAATACAAGATAGGCACATGTCAATACATACGTAGGAATGCAACACATAGCAAGTAATTATGAGTCCCTTTGCGGCTGTGAACCTCTTTGGACTTTGAATGAGACTAACATTCAACGCGTCAAGAATGCCATGGCATCCTACGTTGAATTGGACACATATTCCTTAATAAAAGAAATATGTAGCCAGGACCTAAAGGGAAAGAGTGGGTTTATGACATGGTTTCCTCGAGTGGACAACTCGAGAGTGGGAAAACTTATGGATGTCAATGCACCGCTGATCAACCAATCCATAAGACATTTCCTGAAGGGTGTTTTATAAAAGAACGTCTGTGTATTACGCAACCGTTCATAAAAAGAAAACAAAAGAGGTTTCCAAGTAGAGTAAAGAATGAGTGGGATGCCAGTTATATAAAGCAGTAACACATAGCGCATAGCAACGCACAACATGCTTTAGCAGATAGAAACATTTAATCAATAAAAGAAAAGTAGGCATGAAAAAAAATAGAGAAGGAGAAGGAACAGAAAAATCATGATGTGAATAAACAAAAAGAGAAGAACATATAGAAAATAAATCATGTCAAAAGCAAATATTATGAAAAAACAAATAACGAGAATCCCACATAAAGCACAAATTTGTAATGGTTAGAACCTAAGATCGCCAACATAGTCGCCATTTTGTCGCGCCCTTTTTTCCTCGCGGAAAGCGGGATTCAACGTGGTGAACTCTTTTTGGGATTATTTAAGGAGGTGTGAAGAGTCACCACCTAACGAATTAAGGTGTTTTAGGGCACCGGTCTAAGCTACTACAAACCTATTTTATTTTTTAGTCTTAGTTTTTACCAGAAATTCGGGTAAGGGTTCGAATTACCTCGAAAGGAAGGTGTTAGGCACCTTTCAAGGTCCACAAAGGTGGTTTCCAATCAAATTCGTACTTTACGTGGGGATTCTATGTGTTCAAATAAAGGTCTCTTGTTTTATTAACTTAAATGTTAACTAAGTGATAACGTAATTAATAAACAAACACAAGCTATTTTTGTCATTTCTAATTATTAATTATCTAAGTCATAAAATCGATAAAAATATGTAAATAAGACAAGCGAGGAAAAAGAAGTGACATAAATCATAACATAAATTATTAAGCAACGAAAAATTTTTAAACTACCCCAAATAAGTAAAGAAATAAGAAAAATGCATAGTAGCTAACTTATTTTGATAGAGGAATAATATTCAAAACTTAAAAAAATTAAGAGAGTTTTTGTTTCTTAAAAAAAAAAATTGTTGCTTTATAGAAACGATGCCACGATATCATTAATCGCGCTCGTTCAACTTAGCAACAATTTTATTTAGAGGTCGGTTTTAAGTGAAAATGATAACATTATAATTTTTAAAGACAAGTGAAAAAATAAAAAATATCAAGTGAAAAAATAAAAAATATTTATGTATGTATGCATAGTCTCCGCTTTTTAAACTTTTGGTACGTGGTACTCCCGGAACTGTATCAAATTAATTAAAAATATAAAAATCAGACCTCGAGATCGTTGTTACTTTCCCTCTAACTATAGGTTAGGAGATAGTACAAAGAGTAAAATGTCATGTCTAGTTTAAATTGTGATAGTCAAAAACCGCACCATGACTTTGATAGAGAAATAAAAAGTCATTTTCTTAATACATAGTTGCCGAAAATTGTTTTACTAAGCAGAAGTTAATGAAACATACGGAAAGGCAAATAGGAAGGCTGAAAATTATTCAAATAGTGTAGAAATTTATATTAACAGATTGAGAACATGATGAATACTAACGAAAGTAGTTTTGAAAATGCTGAAATCCATTTTAATGTGCAGAAATATGCTGAAATTTGATTCTAACATGCCCAAAGGTTAATTTGTTATGCCAAAATTATCAGAATTATCAAGAAATCCTACCACCTTTTGAATCTTGAATACTTATCACCTTATCAAGACCTAACCCTAAATCCCATAATTCAGGTTAATGGAATTTAGCCACTCATGATGCAACGAACGAAACACATAATTGAATTCATGATTTGAAATATAAACTTACAGAGATGAATAATAACTAGTGAATCGCAGATTAGATCACAAAGGAAATTCCAAAATACTGATAATAATCTCTTCAAAGTATGTTCTTTTTCAAGCCAAAAGTAGAGAGAGAAAAATATCAAAATATGTTATCTCAAAACTCAATGTCTCAAACTCTATGCGGAATTCTCGAGTACCACTCCTAGAAAACCCTAAAACAAAGCTTTAAATAGTTTACCTTAATTATGGAAACAAAATCAAGGTTACAGCTTTTTCTCGGAATAGACGACAACCATTTGTGACTACTTATTAGGATCCTGACGACTTATCAAGAATGTCGTCAGGTCTTCTTCAAATCTGCACTAATCCTGTCTTGGGTTGACGACAACTTTTGACGGCTTATCAGGACTGTGATGACTTATCAGAAATGTCATCACAATTTTTCTCCAATTTCATGCCCTTTTTAGGCTGACGACAAACTTGACGACTTATCAGCTCAGTGATGGCTTATTACAAAATGTCATCAAGGCTTTGCTTCAGTTTTTCTTGGTTGCCTTAGGCTGACGACATTCCTGACAGCTTATCTGAAGCTTGACGACGTATCATAAAATGTCGTCACAGCTTCCACTTTTGGCCAATTCTCTATCTACTGCTGACGACCAACTTGATAGCTTAACACAAGGCTGACGACTTATCACAAATGTCGTTAGTCACACTTGTTTTCATATTTCTTCAGATTTTAACTTCTTTGTTTCCATTCTTGTTGGTTCTCTATCATATTAGTTTAAACTGCAAAATCAAACATAAACTAATCAAAAATAACTAAAGTTGCTCAAGCACTTGCAATTATTTAGAGTCAAAAGCCTCAAATATGTTAGCATATGCTCACACATCAGAGATAAAGGACAACAGAACACCGTGAAATCTGACCAACTTTTTGATGTAGAGTTTGGCGTAATCCTCAGTTGAGTAAAAGGTATGGACTGGTAGAAAATGAGTTGATTTAGTCATCCTGTCTACAATGACCCAAACTGAATCGTGCTAACGACGAGTACAAGGAAAACCCATCACAAAGTCCATGTTTACTTCTTCCCACTTCCAAGTGGGAATACTGAACTCCTATATGGACCCACTTGGCTTCCGATGCTCAATCTTAACCTGCTAACATGTTGAGAACTTAGCCACAAACTATGCAATGTCTCTCTTCATCCTATTCCTCCAATAGATCTTCTATAAATCACAGTACATCTTAGTGGCCCCTGGATGACTAAAGTAGTGCGCACCATGCGCTTCTGCAAGAATTCGCTTCCTCAAGTCATCTACACCTGGCACACATAGTCGACCCTGGCAACGTAACACACCATCTCCCTATTTGGAGAAAACCTCTACTTTCTGATCTTTGACTGATTCCTTCAACTTGATCAGACTGGGATCCCTATCCTGCTTTTCCTTCACCTCAGAAACTAGGGACGATTCTGAACTACTCTGCACCCATACATTACCTTCTGAGAAATGGACTAAGCGAACACCTAGTCGGTCTAGCTGATGAACTTCTTGAGCTAACCTCATCTTACTATCCTCAACATGGGCAACACTTCCCATAGATAGTCTACTGAGAGCATTAACCACTACAATGGCCTTGCCCGGATGATATAGAACATTCATGTTATAATCTTTTAACAACTCCAACCGCCTTCTCTGACGGAGGTTTAGATCTTTCTGAGAGAACACATACTGCAGTCTCTTATGGTCAGTGAACATATCCACGTGTACTCAATACAAATAGTGCCTCAAAATCTTTAAGGCAAACACTACTATTGCTAACTCAAGATCATAAGTAGGATTGTTCTTTTCATGGGGCTTAAGTTATCTAGAGGAGTAGACTATGACCTTACCTCTCTGCATCAAAACACACCACAAACCGACTCTGGAAGCATCAAAATACACAACAAAGCCGTCTGAACCATCTGGTAGGGTCAAAATTGGAGCTGTAGTGAGTCTTATTTTTATTTTTTTAAACATAACAAATAAAATTGGATCGAGGGAATTATGGATAGAGAGAGTACCTTTTTAAAGTTTAAAGTTGTAGGGAAGTTTGACATTTAACATAAATTCATAATGTCTAATTTCAAATGAGATTATAGATTTTCTAACAAAATAAATGCAAACACATCTAGGCTTTGATTTCTCCTTTAGGAAATGAATGTTTTAAAATCAACTTAAACCACATTAAAGTAGTTTTCCCATATAACTATTAGAGGGGAAAAAACAATAAATAGTATTAATACCCAATTAATATTGTATTATATTCAAACAGATGAATCATGTTATTTAACTGACAGAACTTCTTATGTCTAGGCATAAGCAAAAAACATGGAAAAGCTCAATGTATTCTCATGCTTCCTCGTGTTGTTTCTCTTCACAAGGTTTTGTCTGGTAAATTTTCATTAGCAATTTACTATTAATTTTTAAATATATTTTTGAATAATTTTGATTCTTTAAATTTGTAAAATATGTACATTTTTAGTCTTTTCGAATATTTAGTAAACTTTAATTGTTAGATTTTATGAAAATTGTGTTGAAAAAAAGCTTTAATTATGGAAATTCAAATTTGGAGGTGCACTCTTTGCTATTTTTCGACTATTTCTGATGTCTTATGATGATTTTTTAGGCACAACCTCTATCATTTCTGAAGTTGTGGTCTCTAAAATCTTTGGTGTTTCGAGTTGATTTGTTACTCATTATGTTTGTTAAATCTAATATTCAGAATTGTATAAATATATAACAAATATCAAAATTATTTATTTTGACAAACTTAAAAGACTGAAATATATGAAAAATTATTTATATTCACCCCAATCATAAGAGGCTATTTAATTTGTCTTATTTATTGTGAGAGTAAATTAGTATTTCGTCAAACAGGGAGCCCCTAATAAAGGGACTTGGTGTGTTGCAAATTGGTTTGTAAAAGATGATGCATTAAAAACCTATCTGGAAGAAACATGTGATGGGCGCATTTGTAGAAATATTCTACCTGGATATCCTTGCTTTGAGCCTAATAATTATCATAGTCATGCTTCCTATATTCTTAACAAACAGTTCAAGAAAAATCATGCTCCATGTCGTGAGGATCTCGGCATGATAATACATATGAATCCATGTAAGTTTTTCTCACGATAGACTACTAATTTAAAGTTAACATGTTTATAATTCTATAAAGAAAAAGTGTATTTATTTTATCATGTCTATTTTGTGATTTTGCAGCTTATGGAGATTGTAAGTACAAATGAAATATCTCAACAAGAGAGTTCCTTCAATTAGAGGATGAAAAGTACTTTAGTTTGTATTAATTATGTTAATCATAACTATGAAGCATCGTTGAACAAAAAATGATTGCTTCTTTGATCATCTATTAATCATTTTATAATATGTGTAATATCCTCTATTTTAGTATCTATATGAAATATATTTGAGATATTATATCAGTCTCTTGATTTGAATTTTATGAATGTGAAGATTTTGATTATAATTACATATTTTAACATGGTGATAATAATAACCGGTCGGTTCAAAGTTGTTTATTGGTTGGGACTATCCGTGTCACGATCCAAAAGTTGAGGTTATGTTGATATTTATCTCGGTCCAACCTTGATAAGTAAATCAAGTTCTCAAAATAAAAAAATTCAAAACCAGCTATAAAATAAAACAAGATGAGACATTTAGAATGAAGTTAGGCCATAAACATTGACAAATGTAGAAGTCCAGACAAAATGCATAACCATCCGAAAATCTAGTATCATAAGTATAAGAGCATATAAAAATCATATCTAAATTTAAAAATAATACATGAGTTTATCTCCGAGATAAATAAAAACTTCAAGTAGTTAAGGTGAGGCCTGCAACAAACTCTGAAAGCCTACTGCCAGTACCCCAAAATCTCCAACTGATCAAGAACGAATTCAGCCACTATGTGTCACACTAGTTTAGGATCTACACCAAAAGGGTATAGTAGGAGTGAGTAAGGTCCACTTGTACTCAGTAGGTATCGTAGATAGACTGAGCAAAGCAAAAAATAATACAAGTAAATAAAATACTATGAGCATGCAATCTGCAAGCAAAAAAGTTTTCAAATGATAATTTTAATATATATAAACAAAATTAAATAGAAATACGCATTCACAAAAATACATAGAAACTGATTTCACATCAAGTAAACACATAATGAAAACACAGAATATGCGAATGCAATACAATGAATGATAAATAAGTGGTTGAAAGTCATTTTTGTATGCACATATTGCCCCTCAATGCTCCCAAATAGAACTATGGGGGGTTCGCAATCCGTATACTATCTCAAAATTTCCACCGATCTCAATCTCATATCTTAGTCTACCCGACCAACACATCCCTCGGTCTAGGCATTTTTAAAAGTGTTTTATTTTTTTCAAAACTTAGAGTTTCTCTATGATTTCGATATCTTATGAAATGAGGATAATATGCTTAGAATCAAATCAGTATGCGGATCACCAATCCACTTAATAAGTAAATAAATCAACTCAATATGTCAATAATTCATGATATTAGCTCTAGTTTGGCACCATTGAAATAGATACACATGTAAGACATTATTGATATTATTACAATCCAAAACTCGGACCTTTTTGTCATGATAAGGGAAAAAAATGCTCAAAAAGACCTATACTATCTATTTTAACCACCGCACTGGCATCACATTATGAATAAAGACAGTCAAATGCACAAATTAGGTTTAATGATCTCAAATATAGCCTCCCAGACGTGCAACTCACAATAAATAATATCTCGAGTCAACAACAACAAAATATAAGTCCCCACTCGAACATCACACAATATACAATAACTCGAAAAGTATTTTTCATAATTATTTTCATCAACTCATTGCAGGCTTTACTTATTTATTAACTATTCAATCAAATTCGAAGAAATTTAAGCTATAACCTACCTCAAAGCATCGAAATTCAAGTATAAAGTCCTCCAACACAAAGTTTTTCCCTTTCAAACAGCCTCAAAATCAACCAAAACATACAAATACAACATCTATGCATTAAAAGAAAGCTAATTATAACCATATTGAATATATTTAAGTCAAGTCCGAAATGAGTTCGTAAAACAAATTTCATAAATAAAAAGGGTAAAATCAAAATTTTATTTCTAGAAACACATTTTTCAAAGTTATAGGAGCCTATAGTTGAAAACCCATTCAAAAATAAGTAAAAATAAGGTCCAAAGCAAAGAAAAATTATTTTAAAAATTTTTGATAAAAATTCTCAAAATTTCATTTTGAAACCAAGATTAAAGAGTATTTTGATGATATAATTCAATGTAAAGCAACAAAAATAACGTTTTAGAGCTTACTAGATCTCAAATGGTGATGAAAATCCTAAAAATCGCTCAAACTCAAAGTGCAAGGTCCAACAGTAGTGGAAAATTACAAAAAAGAGTATATTAAACGATGTTCACTTTAGCAGCTAAATAACCACTAAAGCGGTACCAAGCCGTTAAAGTGGCCAACCATTTAAGCCACACTTGGACGCTAAAGTGAATATTGCTTAAGCGGTCTTAGGCCGCTAAAGATGCTACTGCTTAAGCGGTTCTTGACCGCTTAAGTGGCTACACCAAATATTAGCTCATTAACAACTTTGTTAGGTTTGCAAAGTTGTCGATCGACCCCTCGAGATTCATTTGAAATCCCATGAATGCAAACAAATTATGCTACTAGAATGAATTTGACATTTCAGATTCAATGGCAACATCAATTTTTCAAAATGAGAACGTTTTCAATAAATTAGCTCCCGAAAATCCTATAAAGCAAATTTCACAAATTTTTCAAATGGTGGGTCAAAATGCAAACTAAAGGCTCTGAACATGAATCAACTCTACTATTAACCTATAACGCCCTGAGTCTGTACTCCGAATGCTACACTGTGCTAACAATCCCGAAGGACCACTAGCTAACCCAAGACTAGTACCTGCTGTGAGCACTGAATAATAGTAATACTGCAATAATAATATAACTGAGATAAATGCGAAAAACTTCCATAAGGTTCAAATCTGAAAATAATACTGTATACTGAAATTTGAATACTGAGAGAAACTGTCTAAAAAAACTCTAGTATGAAAAGCCTTTAAAACTGTCTGAAAACATGGAATTGATGGGACAAGTCCCCAACTAACTCCAACTATTGAAAATGAACTGAAATACTAAAATAAATAATCATGTACTCGAATTATGAAGACTCGCCAAAACTCTGACTACTGAAAATCTAATCTGCTAAGTATGATCGGGAGCCCATGCGTCTGAACCTATGATATAAGACATCATAGTGCAAGAGAAAAAAATGCGTCAGTACTTTGAATGTACTGGTATGCTAAGTGGGGTAGGCTGTAATGCATGGGTAATATTGACTGAATGACATGAGTATAACTGAATGAGAGTATATGCATGAATATGTAAACTGTAATTGAGATCATAATGACACTGAATACTGTATCTAAATACTGATTAACTGATATCTGAGTATACTAATACTGTATTACTGATAACTAAGTGACTGTATCTGGCATTCCTAATTTTGAGGAACTATAGTGAGTTTCGTACTGAACTGAGTGACTATGTCTGACAGTCCTGATTTTTAGAACTGAACTGAGTTCCATACTGAGACTGAATCTGAAACTGAGACTATGGGAGGTAATCATCTAACCGACATGCCCCTTCTCTTAATAGATTTAGGGTCCAACCTATAACCCTAGTTGAAAGGGTGTCAGTACCATACCACGGATAAAGACAACTGAAGAGATACCCTCATCTGGTAGGTACTCTAATGAGAATGATGGAACCCTCAACTGACAGGTTAAAACACTTTATCAACCCTCAACTGACAAGTTTGATATCTCAACCTACATTGGCTACGTAGTTCTAAAATGCAAGGATTTCTTCTAAGGATCACACCCTCTACTGACAGGTGAGTCCCCATCCTTGGGTTCACTAGGTGATGAATCCTACTCCCAACTGAATAGACACTGAACTGATTTCCTAGTTCATACTAGGAAGGACTAAAATGTTACTAATTGTGTACTGTTTAACTGAACTGAACTAAGTTCACTAGGTTCCATTGACTGATGGAATACTAATGGATTCTATTAACTTACTGAGTTTACTAGGGATTGAACTGAATATTGAATACACTGAGTTTTCCTGAGTTCTGAAACTAACTGTGAGTACTACTGATCGTGACATAACTGAGACTGTTCTGTAACTGACACTGGCTCTAGATATACAGCTAAATTATCGAGTATTAAATACCCCCAGGACTCGATAGCATAAATAATAACTAGACATGACAACTCTGGGATACATACGATAACCAACTGTTCACAATGCAATAAATGGAGCACTTCATCGAGCACTTGAATGTCATGAACTTGTATATGTATAGAGATACATGCTATCATGTCATGGTACACTATTAAATTCACATAGGAAGTCCAACAAACACTTGTAAAGCATAACTTTAGCATGGGAGTAATTTTGAACATGTAGTTCTAGCATGAATTCATCTTAAGACCACTCATATATCACAAGGCACAATTTATTCACTTAGGCATTTTGAAAAATACATGGGAGGCATAACTTTATGCTTAGGCAGGAAAAATAAGCTAATACATCTTGGCCACATTAATCAACTCAATTTCAAAGAGTGCAACCCACATGCCATAATAAATTCATGAAATTCATTAAAGATCTCTACATGGAAATCATACAAAAACATCAACATGTGAATAATTTAACCCACAACATGGAAATCATAATTCATGCTTTAAAAAGTGTTTCTTAAACTCCAAGGGTGGAAGGGAGCCTTGGATGAACACTTCACATACCTGAATTTCTAAATTCGTGAGGATTGAAGTGAGTTTTTGGGATTCAATTCTTGAACTTGTTGAATCTAGGGCTTGTTCTTGAGAGAATTTTATGACAAAAATGAGCAATTGTGCTATTTGGGGCTTTAATCCCGTGTTATGGAGCTATGGGGTGAAGGTAATTGGCCCTTTTGCCCTTAAAAATACAGAGCTGGAATACAAAAATTACCCCAGCTGGACTGGCCAGGGCGTCGCGGGCTCTAGAGCACCGCTCTAAGCGAGGCGTCGCGGTGCCCATCGCGGCTACCCCCAGGTACTGGATTGGGCAGGGAGCCACAGGCTAATCGCCCTGAGCTACTATTTTGGGGTTCCAAACATGCCCTTATGCATGTCTGAAAATTCCGAAACTCACCCGAGATGTACTATTGACTTCCCTGATCATGAATCAACTTAAAAATCAACTTACCAAGGTCGGGAAGATCAAAAATAAATTCATCAAAGTTTGGAGGCCTTAGAAAAGACTAATTCCTCATTCTTAGCTGAAATTTTTC
The DNA here is from genome assembly GCA_030864215.1 of Capsicum pubescens. NCBI lineage: Eukaryota > Viridiplantae > Streptophyta > Magnoliopsida > Solanales > Solanaceae > Capsicum > Capsicum pubescens. Next base: position 355,073,209 of record CM061538.1, on the reverse strand, counting down.
TAAGTCTGGGATGCCTTATCAAGCTTTAAAAGGCTGAGTTAAGCTTAGAATTTTGCGGGGTCTTACAATATCTTCCCTTTAGGAACATTCGTTCTCGAATGAGACTTACTACGCTGAGACTACTGACATACAAAACTTATTTACTGGAAATGAACATCTGAGACATGATTATATGATGACTGACATTACTGACAAACTGAAATTTCATACTGAATATGCATATCTGATGCATGAATACATGACTGAGTTTTGATTCATGAATGAATGACTGGGATTATTGGTAAGCTGAGTTTTCTAATACTGAACATGCATATCTGATGCATGAATATATAACTGAACCGACTCATGTACATATGACTGAATATTCAATGGTAAATTGGTGATTGATGTCACATTCTTTTTTTCGCTCGAAGGGATCGAGTCGAAGGGTTTTCCAATTAAAGTGACAGTTTTTAATAAGGATTAATTTATTTACAGAGTCGCCACTTGGAATTGAGTTGTGGTGTTCTAAATCACCTTATTGAGTCCCTAATCAAAAGGAAATGACTCTTTATTTTGGTTTGTGAAAATAAAAGATCGGGTAAAAAATTCTGTTGACCAATGAGAAGGTATGAGGCACCCCTCGAGTCCCGTGGTTCAAGCACGGTCGCTTTTATTGACTTATCTTGACTAAAACTATTTTTTATAAATTATGCTAAGGCCTATAATTGCTCATTTATTATACTAAGAATAACTGTCTAAACCTCTTATATTAAATAAATCAGTGAAAAATAAATTTTAAAAGCTATTTATCAATTATTGCATCCTTGAATTTTTAAATGTCTCAAAAAGATGTATATGCCGCATTCTTAATTGAGACGAATATTTTTGAACGTGCCTAAAAATTTCCTAGCATTAAAGGCGTTGATTTATAAAAATCGAGACTATTTTTATTGATTTTATCTTCTTATTTTATCTCACTCAATTTCTTAGTATTTAATAGCATAATAAAATTACAAATAAAAAAAAACTTTTAAATAACATGTCTAATCGTATTATGACCTAACTTATTGTGAACAAGAAAACAAACAAATACCCTACATTCAATAATTTAAATATAATTAAATAAACCGTATATAAATCCACCGTAGAAAACGAAAGTTGTACTATTTAAATTCACACGCCACCTTTTTAATCTTAAATGGACATTTTTGAAATTTAACTTATAAAGACCATAGAAACAATTTAAAACAATAACTAAAGATACACACTTAATTACATATAATAACATTTTTATTATTATTATTATTATTATTTTCTATTAAGACATGTCAATGTATTTAAAAAAAAATAAAAAAAAATGCAGAGTCAACTGTAAAAATCAAATTTTTATCTGATCTTAAACCATTCCAAATACATATCAATGAGAATTAGAAAACAGATTTGGATATAACTGCTTCACACATCGATGCAGAGAACAGTACTAGTAGCACTAAAATCCTAATAATAATAGTAATACAAAACTTTCATCATTTCTCAAATGGTAATCCCAGATGATTGACAGTGGGGCAGACGTTAGTTGTATCCAAGAGGGATTGATTCCCACTAAGTACTTTGAAAAAACCACTCACATGGTAAAATCTGCAACGGGCCATTCTTTAGACATTAATTATAAATTGCCTCACGCTCATATTTGCCGTGATAAAATTTGTATTCCTCACTTCTTCTTCTTGGTTAAAAATCAAATATATCCTCCAATTATTTTAGGAACTCCTTTTATAAATGCTATATATCCTTATACTCATATTGATGCTAATGGCTTTCGAGCTACTTATAAAAATCAACCTATTTCTTATCCTTTTGTTACTCAACCTATCACACGTGATATTAATGCTCTTATTAACATAAAACAAAATCAACTCAATTTCCTGCAATTAGAAATAATGAGTATTAATATTTCTGATACGTTAAAACCTGTTAAAGTACAAGAAAAAATAAGAACCATTTCTTCTCAATTAATAACTGATATATGTGCCGATCATCCAAATGCCTTTTGGAATCGTAAAAAACACATTGTTTCTCTTCCTTATGAAGAAGGCTTCACTGAAGACAAAATTCCAACCAAATCTCGACCCTGTCAGATGAACGCCGAACTGGTTGAATTCTGCAAAAGGGAGATTGATAGTCTCTTACAAAAGGGTCTCATCAAACCCTCAAAATCTCCCTGGTCTTGCACTGCTTTTTATGTCAATAACGCTGCAGAAAAAGAAAGAGGTGTACCTCGATTAGTTATTAATTACAAACCCATATTCATAGATAGTTTTTAATTCTACCTTTGGAATTGTCCATTTATTCAGAAGATCTATATTTTGAGGTAAATCTACCTATCCAGTTTTTTAAAGTTTAAATTCTCTCTCTCTCTCTATTATATGTAAGAAACCTCCAGCTACATAAATAAAGAAAGTTTCTTCTACTATTCCGACGTCGTCCCTCAAGGTACATATTTAACTTTTAAGTTTGTTAGTTTTATTTTTTTTCTATATTTCCCAGATCTACGCCGTGACCCATGTCCGGCTAAATTCTTTTATGTTCTTACTAGTCTTCTAACCTCTCAAGGCATGTTGACCTTGAAAGATCCAGACTCTACTTAGATAGAATTCTCCGACTTGGTTCCGGGATGGTGGTACAGTCAATATCAGTAAACTTTGCCTCTGTGGCTTCGTCTAGAGAGTTGTGCCTTTGGAGCCCGTATTGAAGAAGGGCGTATTTTTGCACAATTAGAACTTCTAGACACATGGGTTTACTTGTATTAGACAGGCCCCTTGCCTGGGTAAATTATTACCATACAGTCAGAAATTCTACCTCGGTTGGTGCTTCGGTTCGGTTTTCCGACTTAAGCTTGTTCCGATATTATTTACGTGGTCTGGTAGGCTGAGCGGCGTACCCCAGCCTGTGAGATCCTGTTAATGGTATCAGAGACTAGGAACTTTCATGGTAAACATACTAGAGATGGTGAAAAACGACTAGTATGAACATAAAAATTAAAATCATGGATATGGGAGAAGTTAGTACGAAAAGTACTAAACTTGAAGAGGTAAATCTACCTATCCAGTTTTTTAAAGTTTAAATTCTCTCTCTCTCTCTATTATATGTAAGAAACCTCCAGCTACATAAATAAAGAAAGTTTCTTCTACTATTCCGACGTCGGCCCTCAAGGTACATATTTAACTTTTAAGTTTGTTAGTTTTATTTTTTTTCTATATTTCCCAGATCTACGCCGTGACCCATGTCCGGCTAAATTCTTTTATGTTCTTACTAGTCTTCTAACCTCTCAAGGCATGTTGACCTTGAAAGATCCAGACTCTACTTAGATAGAATTCTCCGACTTGGTTCCGGGATGGTGGTACAGTCAATATCAGTAAACTTTGCCTCTGTGGCTTCGTCTAGAGAGTTGTGCCTTTGGAGCCCGTATTGAAGAAGGGCGTATTTTTGCACAATTAGAACTTCTAGACACATGGGTTTACTTGTATTAGACAGGCCCCTTGCCTGGGTAAATTATTACCATACAGTCAGAAATTCTACCTCGGTTGGTGCTTCGGTTCGGTTTTCCGACTTAAGCTTGTTCCGATATTATTTACGTGGTCTGGTAGGCTGAGCGGCGTACCCCAGCCTGTGAGATCCTGTTAATGAGATTTGTCTGTCGGATAAGCCATCAATATTCCATTCATAAATGGCTTCACCGTTATAAGAAGTGTTTGTAATATTCCAATCCCTTTCCTCTATCAGAACGTCTTGAGGAGTGGGACGAGGATAATAAGCGGTAGTCATGCGAGGAATATCGGCATACTTTTTGCCTGGTTGTTTTTTCATTACTTTTTGCCTGATTGGAATATTACAAACACTTCTTATAACGGTGAAGCCATTTATGAATGGAATATTGATGGCTTATCCGACAGACAAATCTCGATTTTAATCCATCGTATGTCTATGTACTCTACAATTTGTACAGCCACACGAGCTACGGCTCGAGATAGATCCGATCAAACAATCTGTAAAATGATTGTTGCTGGATTCACTGGCCAACTTCGTGGCTGGTGGGATAATTTCTTGACTAATACAGAACGAGAAGCCATCTACAACGCCACAAACCCCACTGCAGGCATTGATAACCTTGGCCGAACTCTTGCGGCAGGAAGATCAGATGCCGTTTATACCCTTATGTTAACCATTATCGAACATTTTGGTGGAAGATTTACAAACCACCATGAAAACATTAGAACTCTTCTTAATGGTTTAAGATGTCACCATCTTGGCGAGTTTCGTTGGTATAAAGATACCTTTCTTAGTCGGGTTATGGATTTACCCGAAAGTAAATACGAACACTGGAAAGCCAAATTCATTGATGGTCTTCCCCCCTTATTTGCTGAACGTGTTCGAAAAACTCTTCGAGGATCCTATGGCGAGATCCCATATAAGGACAAGACCTATGGCCAACTGATCGTAGCCTGTACTCAAGAAGGGTTAGCCCTTTGTAATGAGTTAAAATTGGCTAGACAGATCAAGCTTGATAAACTCAGAGAGAGATCTCAATTAGGTGACTTCTGTGAACAATTTGGCATGGAAAAACCATCGCCTCAAAAACCCAATGAATCTTCTAAATATCAATACAAATCCAAGCATCCTCGACGAAGGAGTAAGGAAGAGCGAGAAGCTCGCAAGACATTCCGAAAATCCACTCGATTTTCAAAAAATTATTCCAAACGCCCCTTATCAAAAATTAAGTGTTATAAATGCAACCAATATGGTCATATAGCCCCCAACTGCAAATTGCAAAAATTAAAAACTTTGAATCTTTCAGATGAAGTTCATGATGAAGTTTATAATTTATTATATACTTCCGGTTCTGAAAATGATTATGCTTCCGAAGATGACATAGAATTACATGATAGTAATGTAGAACAGAATAATGATAAATGTGCTGATTGTGATAATCCTACGTGTAATTGCGATGAAACTATGTATAAGCTCCAAGCTCAATTTGAAGAGCTTGACTTTAATCTTAAAACACTTACTGCTGAAAATGTTTTAGAGTTATTAAAAGATGTCACGGATGAAAAACTTCGTGAAAAAATTCTTAATTTTGCTACTCAAAAAAATTCGTCTTCTTCCACCTCTACTAATACAGTGAAAGACGATTTTGAAAATCAGCCTATGACCTATTCCTTAGCTGAAGTTAATCGCAGATTAGCTCTAAGCAAAACTCCTGGTCAAGATACCACACTTAACGATTTAAAAATTGAAGTTGAAAAACTTAAAAAGGAAATTGTTTCTTTAAAACAAAATCAGCTGATTAATGATCATCGCCTTTCAAAACTTGAAGAAAAGAAAATTGTTTCAAATTCAACTTCTTCAGACGAAAAAGGACCTGATGATCCTTTGCAACTTGAAAAATTGCAGGTAGAAACTCCCTATAATGATTCTTTCTTAGGTATGCTGCAAATCGTCACTGCACATAAATGGTATATTAATTGTACCATTTTAATAAACAAAGAATTCTTTTTTACTAATGTCGCCATGATTGACAGTGGGGCAGACGTTAGTTGTATCCAAGAGGGATTGATTCCCACTAAGTACTTTGAAAAAACCACTCACATGGTAAAATCTGCAACGGGCCATTCTTTAGACATTAATTATAAATTGCCTCACGCTCATATTTGCCGTGATAAAATTTGTATTCCTCACTTCTTCTTCTTGGTTAAAAATCAAATATATCCTCCAATTATTTTAGGAACTCCTTTTATAAATGCTATATATCCTTATACTCATATTGATGCTAATGGCTTTCGAGCTACTTATAAAAATCAACCTATTTCTTATCCTTTTGTTACTCAACCTATCACACGTGATATTAATGCTCTTATTAACATAAAACAAAATCAACTCAATTTCCTGCAATTAGAAATAATGAGTATTAATATTTCTGATACGTTAAAACCTGTTAAAGTACAAGAAAAAATAAGAACCATTTCTTCTCAATTAATAACTGATATATGTGCCGATCATCCAAATGCCTTTTGGAATCGTAAAAAACACATTGTTTCTCTTCCTTATGAAGAAGGCTTCACTGAAGACAAAATTCCAACCAAATCTCGACCCTGTCAGATGAACGCCGAACTGGTTGAATTCTGCAAAAGGGAGATTGATAGTCTCTTACAAAAGGGTCTCATCAAACCCTCAAAATCTCCCTGGTCTTGCACTGCTTTTTATGTCAATAACGCTGCAGAAAAAGAAAGAGGTGTACCTCGATTAGTTATTAATTACAAACCCTTGAATAAAGTTCTGCAATGGATTCGGTATCCAATTCCTAATAAAAGAGATTTACTTTCTAGATTATATGATGCTAACATATTTTCTAAATTTGATTTAAAATCTGGTTATTGGCAAATACAGGTTGATAAAACTCATACTTATAAAACTGCTTTTAATGTGCCTTTTGGGCAATACGAATGGAACGTCATGCCCTTCGGATTAAAAAATGGCCCATCCGAATTCCAGAAAATCATGAATGATATTTTTAATCCTTATATGGATTTTATTATTGTCTATATAGATGATATTCTTGTTTTTTCCAAAACGTTGGAGAATCACTTTAAACATCTGCATATATTCAAACAGGTCATTGTTCAGAATGGCTTAGTTATTTCTAAACCCAAGATGCATTTATTTCAGACTAATATACGATTTCTCGGGCATAATATTTGTCAAGGTTCTATTGAACCCATCCAGCGAGTTTTAGAATTCGCAACTAAATTCCCAGATGAGATTACTGATAGAAAACAACTCCAGCGATTTCTTGGTAGTCTCAACTATATTTCTCCTTTCTATAAAAATCTATCTAGAGACTTAGCTCCTCTGTATGATAGATTGAAAAAGGATCAAAAAACTCCGTGGACTAAAACCCACACTGATTTGGTCAAATTGATCAAAGCTCGTGTACAATCACTCCCTTGCACTTCTCTTGCTAATCCAAATTGGCAAAAAATTGTTGAGACAGATGCTTCCAATATTGGATACGGAGGGATACTTAAACAAATTAACCCCCATACAAAAACCGAATGTTTAATCCGTTTTTATTCTGGTAAATGGACTGATAGTCAGAAAAAATATGCTACTGTCGCTCATGAAATGCTAACTATTGTTAAATGTGTACTGAAATTCCAAGATGATCTGTATAATCAAAAATTCATTATTAGAACTGATGCTCAATCTGTTAAATTCATGTTTGACAAAGATTTTAAACACGATGCTTCTAAACTAATATTTGCCAGATGGCAGGCCCAATTAGCCCCATTTGATTTCGAAATTCAGTATAAAAAGGGCAGTGAGAATTCATTACCTGATTTCTTATCACGAGAATATTTAACATGAATTACAAAGCTTTCCTGGATGAAAAAACTATTATAACAATTCTTAAATGTATTCCTTTACCTAAAGACGCTCAAAGACTAATTTTAGAAGCTCTTATTATCCAGCGTGTTCAAAACGCCTATTGGTGGTTTGAACTTATTAACAATGAACAATGGTGGTATGATTGGCTTGACATTGATACTGATGATCACTGATATCTCTGCAGAATGGCAGATCCTCCCTGGCAAATGGCCAGAGGACGTGGCCGTGGTCGAAATCAAAATCCTGCATATTTGCATCATGGAGGAAGAACTAATCCTTCCTATCCACGAAGCACTGCTCGGTCAAACACTGCTTATAGCACTTCCAGTTCTAATTTTCCAGTCCTAAGGCAAGGAAATAGGACTCTAGTAAATTCCAGAATATCTCAGGATGAAGCATCTTCATCACAGACACAAACTCCGAATATTAATCTAGAAGATATTCCTGAAACTCATCCTTTATATGAACAGATAAAGGCATATTTATCTGAACAGAAGAAACCAGCAAATTCTTTTGCTTCTATTGTGAATGAAAATTCTGAAGATAAACCGTCATATGAGAAACTCGAAGCCAGAGAACTCATAGTTTATCTCGAAAATCAGCATATTCCAGCAAATGAAAACTCTGAAGAAGCATGGCGAACATTGCAAAATTATTTAACGGCTCACGTCTACGTAGCAGGAGAATCTTACAAAACACGAACTTATTATGAACAAATTCTGATTCATACTGCTAGTGCTACCTTTGAGCACAGCCCGTTGGGCGAATCAACTCCTGGAGTACATGGCTACTCAAAACTTGTTATTAAAAAACTTATTCCCATTGAAGAATGGGGTATTTCTTCAATGACGCTCAGAAATCTGCCTATGGGACCTCAAGGCCAAACCATTGCTAACTTTACCTATTGGGACTACATAAAGGCTTTCTCCCATGTGTTATATTACAATAACTATAAACACAAACACACATGGTTTATAAAAATTTGTTCGAAAGTCTTTGAAAAACCCATTCCAAATTGGTTTATCCAGTGGTGGACTAATCATGGCCCATCTATTAAAATTCTTCCCTCTGAATATTTATCTCTCTATCATGCGTGGAAAAAAACCTCACCTTTCTTAACAGAAGTATATCTTTCCGAGCATGTCTGCAAACTCGACACTATTGATCAGATGTATTTCTATATAGAATTCTCCATCCCTTGGATACATCGTTGGTCAATTGAAATTGGATACGATTCACAGCAAATCCCAGCTATTTATCGTACTTTCTACTGTAACTTCTGGGATAAGTTACTCCGAATCGATCCTGCAACCAAACTCCCTTACGGTCATGACCAAAAAGAAGAAATTAATCAAAAAATCTCCGCATATGAAAAGGCCCCTAAAAAATCTATCTTAATTGAGGATAAATCCATCAATTATGTTTCTAGAAGAATCTCTGCACATGATGGAAATAAACTACAACTTATCGAAGAATATTTGGCCGAGGTTCGAGATAAATTGCTCCTCACCGTCGAACAAACTTCAGATACGTCTATGAATAGCACGGAGCAGAACTCGGATGATCTCATCACTGATTCTCAGCCACCAGAAACTCTAAATTCAGAAGAAGTATTAGCCAACGCTGAAGAATTCTTGAAATGGGATAGCAAGAAAAAATCTAGAAATCCGTTGTAAACACTGTTCAGTTACTATTCAAAAACACTGTTGTAATAGTACTGTGCACAGGACCCACATATTACTGTGCAAGATTCCTTTTCTTTTCTATATAAGGAGCCTCATTTGTAGTAAAGAGGCATCCAGTTTTTTAAAGTTTAAATTCTCTCTCTCTCTCTATTATATGTAAGAAACCTCCAGCTACTAGACATGTCTGATGAGCATATTCAAACTATTGAATATTAATAACCAACCGAGGTAGAATTTCTACCTCGAAGAATATGGGTTTGTAATTAATATCTGCTTGTGCTTATCAATTATATTCATCGGTTTTGAATATGCTCATCAGACATGTCTAGTGGTTGGAGTTTTAAAGTAGAGAATTTTTTATCTAAAAGAGTTTCGAGTTGTTCGAGAGATGAGGTGGTAGTAAAACCTTCTATCTCTAGAGGTCGTTGGATTCCTGGTTTAGAGAAGATGAAATTATCATCGGTTTTGGGTGTTTCAGAAGTCGAAGCAATATTTGAAGAGTCCTTTTGGACACTGAGTTTATTGACTAGCTGAACAAGTTCATCTAGTTTTGAATCAAGAGAACTAATATGTTCCCCAAGAACTTTAACATAAAGACTTAAATAATTGTTTTGAGAAATAAGATTATTTATTTCAGAAACCGTGACTCGACCAATATCATCACTAATGAATTTCTGGCACAACTCTCTAGACGAAGCCACAGAGGCAAAGTTTACTGATATTGACTGTACCACCATCCCGGAACCAAGTCGGAGAATTCTATCTAAGTAGAGTCTGGATCTTTCAAGGTCAACATGCCTTGAGAGGTTAGAAGACTAGTAAGAACATAAAAGAATTTAGCCGGACATGGGTCACGGCGTAGATCTGGGAAATATAGAAAAAAAAATAAAACTAACAAACTGTCGTTTTTCACCATCTCTAGTATGTTTACCATGAAAGTTCCTAGGCTTTGATACCATTAACAGGATCTCACAGGCTGGGGTACGCCGCTCAGCCTACCAGACCACGTAAATAATATCGGAACAAGCTTAAGTCATGGTAAACATACTAGAGATGGTGAAAAACGACTAGTATGAACATAAAAATTAAAATCATGGATATGGGAGAAGTTAGTACGAAAAGTACTAAACTTGAAGAGGTAGATTTACCTCAAAATATAGATCTTCTGAATAAATGGACAATTCCAAAGGTAGAATTAAAAACTATCTATGAATATGGGTTTTTTGATAAAATTAAGCACAAGCAAATTATAAAAACTACAGAGCAATCTCTTGCCTTAAATGCCGATGAACAAACTATTCAATTACTGAATAAACATGATGTTGATATGTTTAAACGCAATTTTAATTATATGCATATTGGCTTAGTCCAAATCGCCTTCCGACCTTTGACTTTAAAAGGTCTACCAGAAACCTTTTTGGCAGCTCTAAGAGATGCTAGAAATTTAAATTTTCGAAAATCTCTTATGGGTTCTGTTGAATCAACTCTGGCTTATGGCCCTGTTTACTTTAATACTCAGCCGAATCTGTTATTATCTTTAACTGATGTTAATATTCTTCATGCTTTAACTCTGAATATTAAAACTCATGGCTACAATTATGCTCCTGGATCTGAGCTTATTGGTTTATCTTACCGCATATATTATCGACTATTATCTACCTTAAATCCTCGTTGTAAATTGATGGATGATAATTCTGATTGTACTCTACTAATTGAGACCAATTTTATTAAATCCAAAATAACTACTCGAAGACCAATTCGGTGGGATGAAATAGATTTCCCTCAGACTTGGGTCTTAAACTCTGTTACTTCCTCCAAACAGTTAGCAGAAGAAGCAACAAATTCCGAGTTAACTCATGTAACTCAAAATTCAGATGGACAGATTTGTCTACAATTTGACAATAGTCTTCCTGTCTATCGGAACTCTTTCCATATTCCAAGAAAACTTCCCCAAATTCAGCATATATCTCCTATTGAACCTACTACACCGCCAGTTTATGGTCCAGCTAGGAAACACGCTGCATCTTTACATACTTTAGATTCTACTGAAACACATTCTATGCCTAGACACGTGGAACAAATTAGAATTAATCCCAAAACAAATATTGTTCAAGATATTGATAATGATAAACCAACTCCTTCCGAGATGGAATTTGATATAAACTCTGTTTAATTATGTCAAGACAAATCCTTGATTTTAGTCCTGGCTCACAGGCCAGAAAATATATTCAGAAAGAATTTTTCTCTGAAAAATGGTTAACTTTTAGAAATTGGTTTTTTGAAACCTACTCTAAAGATGAATTACGGAATATTTCTGAGGAATTTTATGAGATGTGTACACTACATAATCAGATTATCTTTTTCGTTCCATGGTTCATGTCTGCATATTTACCTTCATACATCAAATTAATTGAAAGATCCTACCAACATCCTGACGGTACGACTACTCAATCTCATTATCCTCCACAGTCTTCATTTATTTTACCAAATAATACTGGATTAACCTTCTCCGCTTTTCAGAAATTCATTAGTGATGATATTGGTCGAGTCACGGTTTCTGAAATAAATAATCTTATTTCTCAAAACAATTATTTAAGTCTTTATGTTAAAGTTCTTGGGGAACATATTAGTTCTCTTGATTCAAAACTAGATGAACTTGTTCAGCTAGTCAATAAACTCAGTGTCCAAAAGGACTCTTCAAATATTGCTTCGACTTCTGAAACACCCAAAACCGATGATAATTTCATCTTCTCTAAACCAGGAATCCAACGACCTCTAGAGATAGAAGGTTTTACTACCACCTCATCTCTCGAACAACTCGAAACTCTTTTAGATAAAAAATTCTCTACTTTAAAACTCCAACCACTAGACATGTCTGATGAGCATATTCAAACTATTGAGTCAAATTTTGCTGATAATATCAACTCCGCCGAAAATACGGGCGAAGTTCTCGCCACTGAACTTAATAAACTCAGGGGAATAATGAAAAAACAACCAGGCAAAAAGTATGCCGATATTCCTCGCATGACTACCGCTTATTATCCTCGTCCCACTCCTCAAGACGTTCTGATAGAGGAAAGGGATTGGAATATTACAAACACTTCTTATAACGGTGAAGCCATTTATGAATGGAATATTGATGGCTTATCCGACAGACAAATCTCGATTTTAATCCATCGTATGTCTATGTACTCTACAATTTGTACAGCCACACGAGCTACGGCTCGAGATAGATCCGATCAAACAATCTGTAAAATGATTGTTGCTGGATTCACTGGCCAACTTCGTGGCTGGTGGGATAATTTCTTGACTAATACAGAACGAGAAGCCATCTACAACGCCACAAACCCCACTGCAGGCATTGATAACCTTGGCCGAACTCTTGCGGCAGGAAGATCAGATGCCGTTTATACCCTTATGTTAACCATTATCGAACATTTTGGTGGAAGATTTACAAACCACCATGAAAACATTAGAACTCTTCTTAATGGTTTAAGATGTCACCATCTTGGCGAGTTTCGTTGGTATAAAGATACCTTTCTTAGTCGGGTTATGGATTTACCCGAAAGTAAATACGAACACTGGAAAGCCAAATTCATTGATGGTCTTCCCCCCTTATTTGCTGAACGTGTTCGAAAAACTCTTCGAGGATCCTATGGCGAGATCCCATATAAGGACAAGACCTATGGCCAACTGATCGTAGCCTGTACTCAAGAAGGGTTAGCCCTTTGTAATGAGTTAAAATTGGCTAGACAGATCAAGCTTGATAAACTCAGAGAGAGATCTCAATTAGGTGACTTCTGTGAACAATTTGGCATGGAAAAACCATCGCCTCAAAAACCCAATGAATCTTCTAAATATCAATACAAATCCAAGCATCCTCGACGAAGGAGTAAGGAAGAGCGAGAAGCTCGCAAGACATTCCGAAAATCCACTCGATTTTCAAAAAATTATTCCAAACGCCCCTTATCAAAAATTAAGTGTTATAAATGCAACCAATATGGTCATATAGCCCCCAACTGCAAATTGCAAAAATTAAAAACTTTGAATCTTTCAGATGAAGTTCATGATGAAGTTTATAATTTATTATATACTTCCGGTTCTGAAAATGATTATGCTTCCGAAGATGACATAGAATTACATGATAGTAATGTAGAACAGAATAATGATAAATGTGCTGATTGTGATAATCCTACGTGTAATTGCGATGAAACTATGTATAAGCTCCAAGCTCAATTTGAAGAGCTTGACTTTAATCTTAAAACACTTACTGCTGAAAATGTTTTAGAGTTATTAAAAGATGTCACGGATGAAAAACTTCGTGAAAAAATTCTTAATTTTGCTACTCAAAAAAATTCGTCTTCTTCCACCTCTACTAATACAGTGAAAGACGATTTTGAAAATCAGCCTATGACCTATTCCTTAGCTGAAGTTAATCGCAGATTAGCTCTAAGCAAAACTCCTGGTCAAGATACCACACTTAACGATTTAAAAATTGAAGTTGAAAAACTTAAAAAGGAAATTGTTTCTTTAAAACAAAATCAGCTGATTAATGATCATCGCCTTTCAAAACTTGAAGAAAAGAAAATTGTTTCAAATTCAACTTCTTCAGACGAAAAAGGACCTGATGATCCTTTGCAACTTGAAAAATTGCAGGTAGAAACTCCCTATAATGATTCTTTCTTAGGTATGCTGCAAATCGTCACTGCACATAAATGGTATATTAATTGTACCATAACCATTAAGAAGAGTTCTAATGTTTTCATGGTGGTTTGTAAATCTTCCACCAAAATGTTCGATAATGGTTAACATAAGGGTATAAACGGCATCTGATCAATAGTGTCGAGTTTGCAGACATGCTCGGAAAGATATACTTCTGTTAAGAAAGGTGAGGTTTTTTTCCACGCATGATAGAGAGATAAATATTCAGAGGGAAGAATTTTAATAGATGGGCCATGATTAGTCCACCACTGGATAAACCAATTTGGAATGGGTTTTTCAAAGACTTTCGAACAAATTTTTATAAACCATGTGTGTTTGTGTTTATAGTTATTGTAATATAACACATGGGAGAAAGCCTTTATGTAGTCCCAATAGGTAAAGTTAGCAATGGTTTGGCCTTGAGGTCCCATAGGCAGATTTCTGAGCGTCATTGAAGAAATACCCCATTCTTCAATGGGAATAAGTTTTTTAATAACAAGTTTTGAGTAGCCATGTACTCCAGGAGTTGATTCGCCCAACGGGCTGTGCTCAAAGGTAGCACTAGCAGTATGAATCAGAATTTGTTCATAATAAGTTCGTGTTTTGTAAGATTCTCCTGCTACGTAGACGTGAGCCGTTAAATAATTTTGCAATGTTCGCCATGCTTCTTCAGAGTTTTCATTTGCTGGAATATGCTGATTTTCGAGATAAACTATGAGTTCTCTGGCTTCGAGTTTCTCATATGACGGTTTATCTTCAGAATTTTCATTCACAATAGAAGCAAAAGAATTTGCTGGTTTCTTCTGTTCAGATAAATATGCCTTTATCTGTTCATATAAAGGATGAGTTTCAGGAATATCTTCTAGATTAATATTCGGAGTTTGTGTCTGTGATGAAGATGCTTCATCCTGAGATATTCTGGAATTTACTAGAGTCCTATTTCCTTGCCTTAGGACTGGAAAATTAGAACTGGAAGTGCTATAAGCAGTGTTTGACCGAGCAGTGCTTCGTGGATAGGAAGGATTAGTTCTTCCTCCATGATAATTTCAGTTAATGGTATATTTACTTTAATATAAGTATACCATTAACAGGATCTCACCATTAACAGGATCTCACAGGCTGGGGTACGCCGCTCAGCCTACCAGACCACGTAAATAATATCGGAACAAGCTTAAGTCGGAAAACCGAACCGAAGCACCAACCGAGGTAGAATTTCTGACTGTATGGTAATAATTTACCCAGGCAAGGGGCCTGTCCAATACAAGTAAACCCATGTGTCTAGAAGTTCTAATTGTGCAAAAATACGCCCTTCTTCAATACGGGCTCCAAAGGCACAACTCTCTAGACGAAGCCACAGAGGCAAAGTTTACTGATATTGACTGTACCACCATCCCGGAACCAAGTCGGAGAATTCTATCTAAGTAGAGTCTGGATCTTTCAAGGTCAACATGCCTTGAGAGGTTAGAAGACTAGTAAGAACATAAAAGAATTTAGCCGGACATGGGTCACGGCGTAGATCTGGGAAATATAGAAAAAAAATAAAACTAACAAACTTAAAAGTTAAATATGTACCTTGAGGGCCGACGTCGGAATAGTAGAAGAAACTTTCTTTATTTATGTAGCTGGAGGTTTCTTACATATAATAGAGAGAGAGAGAGAATTTAAACTTTAAAAAACTGGATGCCTCTTTACTACAAATGAGGCTCCTTATATAGAAAAGAAAAGGAATCTTGCACAGTAATATGTGGGTCCTGTGCACAGTACTATTACAACAGTGTTTTTGAATAGTAACTGAACAGTGTTTACAACGGATTTCTAGATTTTTTCTTGCTATCCCATTTCAAGAATTCTTCAGCGTTGGCTAATACTTCTTCTGAATTTAGAGTTTCTGGTGGCTGAGAATCAGTGATGAGATCATCCGAGTTCTGCTCCGTGCTATTCATAGACGTATCTGAAGTTTGTTCGACGGTGAGGAGCAATTTATCTCGAACCTCGGCCAAATATTCTTCGATAAGTTGTAGTTTATTTCCATCATGTGCAGAGATTCTTCTAGAAACATAATTGATGGATTTATCCTCAATTAAGATAGATTTTTTAGGGGCCTTTTCATATGCGGAGATTTTTTGATTAATTTCTTCTTTTTGGTCATGACCGTAAGGGAGTTTGGTTGCAGGATCGATTCGGAGTAACTTATCCCAGAAGTTACAGTAGAAAGTACGATAAATAGCTGGGATTTGCTGTGAATCGTATCCAATTTCAATTGACCAACGATGTATCCAAGGGATGGAGAATTCTATATAGAAATACATCTGATCAATAGTGTCGAGTTTGCAGACATGCTCGGAAAGATATACTTCTGTTAAGAAAGGTGAGGTTTTTTTTTCCACGCATGATAGAGAGATAAATATTCAGAGGGAAGAATTTTAATAGATGGGCCATGATTAGTCCACCACTGGATAAACCAATTTGGAATGGGTTTTTCAAAGACTTTCGAACAAATTTTTATAAACCATGTGTGTTTGTGTTTATAGTTATTGTAATATAACACATGGGAGAAAGCCTTTATGTAGTCCCAATAGGTAAAGTTAGCAATGGTTTGGCCTTGAGGTCCCATAGGCAGATTTCTGAGCGTCATTGAAGAAATACCCCATTCTTCAATGGGAATAAGTTTTTTAATAACAAGTTTTGAGTAGCCATGTACTCCAGGAGTTGATTCGCCCAACGGGCTGTGCTCAAAGGTAGCACTAGCAGTATGAATCAGAATTTGTTCATAATAAGTTCGTGTTTTGTAAGATTCTCCTGCTACGTAGACGTGAGCCGTTAAATAATTTTGCAATGTTCGCCATGCTTCTTCAGAGTTTTCATTTGCTGGAATATGCTGATTTTCGAGATAAACTATGAGTTCTCTGGCTTCGAGTTTCTCATATGACGGTTTATCTTCAGAATTTTCATTCACAATAGAAGCAAAAGAATTTGCTGGTTTCTTCTGTTCAGATAAATATGCCTTTATCTGTTCATATAAAGGATGAGTTTCAGGAATATCTTCTAGATTAATATTCGGAGTTTGTGTCTGTGATGAAGATGCTTCATCCTGAGATATTCTGGAATTTACTAGAGTCCTATTTCCTTGCCTTAGGACTGGAAAATTAGAACTGGAAGTGCTATAAGCAGTGTTTGACCGAGCAGTGCTTCGTGGATAGGAAGGATTAGTTCTTCCTCCATGATGCAAATATGCAGGATTTTGATTTCGACCACGGCCACGTCCTCTGGCCATTTGCCAGGGAGGATCTGCCATTCTGCAGAGATATCAGTGATCATTAGTATCAATGTCAAGCCAATCATACCACCATTGTTCATTGTTAATAAGTTCAAACCACCAATAGGCGTTTTGAACACGCTGGATAATAAGAGCTTCTAAAATTAGTCTTTGAGCGTCTTTAGGTAAAGGAATACATTTAAGAATTGTTATAATAGTTTTTTCATCCAGGAAAGCTTTGTAATTCATGTTAAATATTCTCGTGATAAGAAATCAGGTAATGAATTCTCACTGCCCTTTTTATACTGAATTTCGAAATCAAATGGGGCTAATTGGGCCTGCCATCTGGCAAATATTAGTTTAGAAGCATCGTGTTTAAAATCTTTGTCAAACATGAATTTAACAGATTGAGCATCAGTTCTAATAATGAATTTTTGATTATACAGATCATCTTGGAATTTCAGTACACATTTAACAATAGTTAGCATTTCATGAGCGACAGTAGCATATTTTTTCTGACTATCAGTCCATTTACCAGAATAAAAACGGATTAAACATTCGGTTTTTGTATGGGGGTTAATTTGTTTAAGTATCCCTCCGTATCCAATATTGGAAGCATCTGTCTCAACAATTTTTTGCCAATTTGGATTAGCAAGAGAAGTGCAAGGGAGTGATTGTACACGAGCTTTGATCAATTTGACCAAATCAGTGTGGGTTTTAGTCCACGGAGTTTTTTGATCCTTTTTCAATCTATCATACAGAGGAGCTAAGTCTCTAGATAGATTTTTATAGAAAGGAGAAATATAGTTGAGACTACCAAGAAATCGCTGGAGTTGTTTTCTATCAGTAATCTCATCTGGGAATTTAGTTGCGAATTCTAAAACTCGCTGGATGGGTTCAATAGAACCTTGACAAATATTATGCCCGAGAAATCGTATATTAGTCTGAAATAAATGCATCTTGGGTTTAGAAATAACTAAGCCATTCTGAACAATGACCTGTTTGAATATATGCAGATGTTTAAAGTGATTCTCCAACGTTTTGGAAAAAACAAGAATATCATCTATATAGACAATAATAAAATCCATATAAGGATTAAAAATATCATTCATGATTTTCTGGAATTCGGATGGGGCATTTTTTAATCCGAAGGGCATGACGTTCCATTCGTATTGCCCAAAAGGCACATTAAAAGCAGTTTTATAAGTATGAGTTTTATCAACCTGTATTTGCCAATAACCAGATTTTAAATCAAATTTAGAAAATATGTTAGCATCATATAATCTAGAAAGTAAATCTCTTTTATTAGGAATTGGATACCGAATCCATTGCAGAACTTTATTCAAGGGTTTGTAATTAATAACTAATCGAGGTACACCTCTTTCTTTTTCTGTAGCGTTATTGACATAAAAAGCAGTGCAAGACCAGGGAGATTTTGAGGGTTTGATGAGACCCTTTTGTAAGAGACTATCAATCTCCCTTTTGCAGAATTCAACCAGTTCGGCGTTCATCTGACAGGGTCGAGATTTGGTTGGAATTTTGTCTTCAGTGAAGCCTTCTTCATAAGGAAGAGAAACAATGTGTTTTTTACGATTCCAAAAGGCATTTGGATGATCGGCACATATATCAGTTATTAATTGAGAAGAAATGGTTCTTATTTTTTCTTGTACTTTAACAGGTTTTAACGTATCAGAAATATTAATACTCATTATTTCTAATTGCAGGAAATTGAGTTGATTTTGTTTTATGTTAATAAGAGCATTAATATCACGTGTGATAGGTTGAGTAACAAAAGGATAAGAAATAGGTTGATTTTTATAAGTAGCTCGAAAGCCATTAGCATCAATATGAGTGTAAGGATATATAGCATTTATAAAAGGAGTTCCTAAAATAATTGGAGGATATATTTGATTTTTAACCAAGAAGAAGAAGTGAGGAATACAAATTTTATCACGGCAAATATGAGCGTGAGGCAATTTATAATTAATGTCTAAAGAATGGCCCGTTGCAGATTTTACCATGTGAGTGGTTTTTTCAAAGTACTTAGTGGGAATCAATCCCTCTTGGATACAACTAACGTCTGCCCCACTGTCAATCATGGCGACATTAGTAAAAAAGAATTCTTTGTTTATTAAAATGGTACAATTAATATACCATTTATGTGCAGTGACGATTTGCAGCATACCTAAGAAAGAATCATTATAGGGAGTTTCTACCTGCAATTTTTCAAGTTGCAAAGGATCATCAGGTCCTTTTTCGTCTGAAGAAGTTGAATTTGAAACAATTTTCTTTTCTTCAAGTTTTGAAAGGCGATGATCATTAATCAGCTGATTTTGTTTTAAAGAAACAATTTCCTTTTTAAGTTTTTCAACTTCAATTTTTAAATCGTTAAGTGTGGTATCTTGACCAGGAGTTTTGCTTAGAGCTAATCTGCGATTAACTTCAGCTAAGGAATAGGTCATAGGCTGATTTTCAAAATCGTCTTTCACTGTATTAGTAGAGGTGGAAGAAGACGAATTTTTTTGAGTAGCAAAATTAAGAATTTTTTCACGAAGTTTTTCATCCGTGACATCTTTTAATAACTCTAAAACATTTTCAGCAGTAAGTGTTTTAAGATTAAAGTCAAGCTCTTCAAATTGAGCTTGGAGCTTATACATAGTTTCATCGCAATTACACGTAGGATTATCACAATCAGCACATTTATCATTATTCTGTTCTACATTACTATCATGTAATTCTATGTCATCTTCGGAAGCATAATCATTTTCAGAACCGGAAGTATATAATAAATTATAAACTTCATCATGAACTTCATCTGAAAGATTCAAAGTTTTTAATTTTTGCAATTTGCAGTTGGGGGCTATATGACCATATTGGTTGCATTTATAACACTTAATTTTTGATAAGGGGCGTTTGGAATAATTTTTTGAAAATCGAGTGGATTTTCGGAATGTCTTGCGAGCTTCTCGCTCTTCCTTACTCCTTCGTCGAGGATGCTTGGATTTGTATTGATATTTAGAAGATTCATTGGGTTTTTGAGGCGATGGTTTTTCCATGCCAAATTGTTCACAGAAGTCACCTAATTGAGATCTCTCTCTGAGTTTATCAAGCTTGATCTGTCTAGCCAATTTTAACTCATTACAAAGGGCTAACCCTTCTTGAGTACAGGCTACGATCAGTTGGCCATAGGTCTTGTCCTTATATGGGATCTCGCCATAGGATCCTCGAAGAGTTTTTCGAACACGTTCAGCAAATAAGGGGGGAAGACCATCAATGAATTTGGCTTTCCAGTGTTCGTATTTACTTTCGGGTAAATCCATAACCCGACTAAGAAAGGTATCTTTATACCAACGAAACTCGCCAAGATGGTGACATCTTAAACCATTAAGAAGAGTTCTAATGTTTTCATGGTGGTTTGTAAATCTTCCACCAAAATGTTCGATAATGGTTAACATAAGGGTATAAACGGCATCTGATCTTCCTGCCGCAAGAGTTCGGCCAAGGTTATCAATGCCTGCAGTGGGGTTTGTGGCGTTGTAGATGGCTTCTCGTTCTGTATTAGTCAAGAAATTATCCCACCAGCCACGAAGTTGGCCAGTGAATCCAGCAACAATCATTTTACAGATTGTTTGATCGGATCTATCTCGAGCCGTAGCTCGTGTGGCTGTACAAATTGTAGAGTACATAGACATACGATGGATTAAAATCGAGATTTGTCTGTCGGATAAGCCATCAATATTCCATTCATAAATGGCTTCACCGTTATAAGAAGTGTTTGTAATATTCCAATCCCTTTCCTCTATCAGAACGTCTTGAGGAGTGGGACGAGGATAATAAGCGGTAGTCATGCGAGGAATATCGGCATACTTTTTGCCTGGTTGTTTTTTCATTATTCCCCTGAGTTTATTAAGTTCAGTGGCGAGAACTTCGCCCGTATTTTCGGCGGAGTTGATATTATCAGCAAAATTTGACTCAATAGTTTGAATATGCTCATCAGACATGTCTAGTGGTTGGAGTTTTAAAGTAGAGAATTTTTTATCTAAAAGAGTTTCGAGTTGTTCGAGAGATGAGGTGGTAGTAAAACCTTCTATCTCTAGAGGTCGTTGGATTCCTGGTTTAGAGAAGATGAAATTATCATCGGTTTTGGGTGTTTCAGAAGTCGAAGCAATATTTGAAGAGTCCTTTTGGACACTGAGTTTATTGACTAGCTGAACAAGTTCATCTAGTTTTGAATCAAGAGAACTAATATGTTCCCCAAGAACTTTAACATAAAGACTTAAATAATTGTTTTGAGAAATAAGATTATTTATTTCAGAAACCGTGACTCGACCAATATCATCACTAATGAATTTCTGAAAAGCGGAGAAGGTTAATCCAGTATTATTTGGTAAAATAAATGAAGACTGTGGAGGATAATGAGATTGAGTAGTCGTACCGTCAGGATGTTGGTAGGATCTTTCAATTAATTTGATGTATGAAGGTAAATATGCAGACATGAACCATGGAACGAAAAAGATAATCTGATTATGTAGTGTACACATCTCATAAAATTCCTCAGAAATATTCCGTAATTCATCTTTAGAGTAGGTTTCAAAAAACCAATTTCTAAAAGTTAACCATTTTTCAGAGAAAAATTCTTTCTGAATATATTTTCTGGCCTGTGAGCCAGGACTAAAATCAAGGATTTTTCTTGACATAATTAAACAGAGTTTATATCAAATTCCATCTCGGAAGGAGTTGGTTTATCATTATCAATATCTTGAACAATATTTGTTTTGGGATTAATTCTAATTTGTTCCACGTGTCTAGGCATAGAATGTGTTTCAGTAGAATCTAAAGTATGTAAAGATGCAGCGTGTTTCCTAGCTGGACCATAAACTGGCGGTGTAGTAGGTTCAATAGGAGATATATGCTGAATTTGGGGAAGTTTTCTTGGAATATGGAAAGAGTTCCGATAGACAGGAAGACTATTGTCAAATTGTAGACAAATCTGTCCATCTGAATTTTGAGTTACATGAGTTAACTCGGAATTTGTTGCTTCTTCTGCTAACTGTTTGGAGGAAGTAACAGAGTTTAAGACCCAAGTCTGAGGGAAATCTATTTCATCCCACCGAATTGGTCTTCGAGTAGTTATTTTGGATTTAATAAAATTGGTCTCAATTAGTAGAGTACAATCAGAATTATCATCCATCAATTTACAACGAGGATTTAAGGTAGATAATAGTCGATAATATATGCGGTAAGATAAACCAATAAGCTCAGATCCAGGAGCATAATTGTAGCCATGAGTTTTAATATTCAGAGTTAAAGCATGAAGAATATTAACATCAGTTAAAGATAATAACAGATTCGGCTGAGTATTAAAGTAAACAGGGCCATAAGCCAGAGTTGATTCAACAGAACCCATAAGAGATTTTCGAAAAT
Organism: Capsicum pubescens; assembly: GCA_030864215.1. Lineage (NCBI taxonomy): Eukaryota > Viridiplantae > Streptophyta > Magnoliopsida > Solanales > Solanaceae > Capsicum > Capsicum pubescens. The sequence continues at coordinate 355,050,715 of CM061538.1, read as the reverse complement.
TTAAATTTCTAGCATCTCTTAGAGCTGCCAAAAAGGTTTCTGGTAGACCTTTTAAAGTGAAAGGTCGGAAGGCGATTTGGACTAAGCCAATATGCATATAATTAAAATTGCGTTTAAACATATCAACATCATGTTTATTCAGTAATTGAATAGTTTGTTCATCGGCATTTAAGGCAAGAGATTGCTCTGTAGTTTTTATAATTTGCTTGTGCTTAATTTTATCAAAAAACCCATATTCATAGATAGTTTTTAATTCTACCTTTGGAATTGTCCATTTATTCAGAAGATCTATATTTTGAGGTAAATCTACCTCTTCAAGTTTAGTACTTTTCGTACTAACTTCTCCCATATCCATGATTTTAATTTTTATGTTCATACTAGTCGTTTTTCACCATCTCTAGTATGTTTACCATGAAAGTTCCTAGGCTCTGATACCATTAACAGGATCTCACAGGCTGGGGTACGCCGCTCAGCCTACCAGACCACGTAAATAATATCGGAACAAGCTTAAGTCGGAAAACCGAACCGAAGCACCAACCGAGGTAGAATTTCTGACTGTATGGTAATAATTTACCCAGGCAAGGGGCCTGTCCAATACAAGTAAACCCATGTGTCTAGAAGTTCTAATTGTGCAAAAATACGCCCTTCTTCAATACGGGCTCCAAAGGCACAACTCTCTAGACGAAGCCACAGAGGCAAAGTTTACTGATATTGACTGTACCACCATCCCGGAACCAAGTCGGAGAATTCTATCTAAGTAGAGTCTGGATCTTTCAAGGTCAACATGCCTTGAGAGGTTAGAAGACTAGTAAGAACATAAAAGAATTTAGCCGGACATTGGCTTTGATACCATTAACAGGATCTCACAGGCTGGGGTACGCCGCTCAGCCTACCAGACCACGTAAATAATATCGGAACAAGCTTAAGTCGGAAAACCGAACCGAAGCACCAACCGAGGTAGAATTTCTGACTGTATGGTAATAATTTACCCAGGCAAGGGGCCTGTCCAATACAAGTAAACCCATGTGTCTAGAAGTTCTAATTGTGCAAAAATACGCCCTTCTTCAATACGGGCTCCAAAGGCACAACTCTCTAGACGAAGCCACAGAGGCAAAGTTTACTGATATTGACTGTACCACCATCCCGGAACCAAGTCGGAGAATTCTATCTAAGTAGAGTCTGGATCTTTCAAGGTCAACATGCCTTGAGAGGTTAGAAGACTAGTAAGAACATAAAAGAATTTAGCCGGACATGGGTCACGGCGTAGATCTGGGAAATATAGAAAAAAAATAAAACTAACAAACTTAAAAGTTAAATATGTACCTTGAGGGCCGACGTCGGAATAGTAGAAGAAACTTTCTTTATTTATGTAGCTGGAGGTTTCTTACATATAATAGAGAGAGAGAGAGAATTTAAACTTTAAAAAACTGGATGCCTCTTTACTACAAATGAGGCTCCTTATATAGAAAAGAAAAGGAATCTTGCACAGTAATATGTGGGTCCTGTGCACAGTACTATTACAACAGTGTTTTTGAATAGTAACTGAACAGTGTTTACAACGGATTTCTAGATTTTTTCTTGCTATCCCATTTCAAGAATTCTTCAGCGTTGGCTAATACTTCTTCTGAATTTAGAGTTTCTGGTGGCTGAGAATCAGTGATGAGATCATCCGAGTTCTGCTCCGTGCTATTCATAGACGTATCTGAAGTTTGTTCGACGGTGAGGAGCAATTTATCTCGAACCTCGGCCAAATATTCTTCGATAAGTTGTAGTTTATTTCCATCATGTGCAGAGATTCTTCTAGAAACATAATTGATGGATTTATCCTCAATTAAGATAGATTTTTTAGGGGCCTTTTCATATGCGGAGATTTTTTGATTAATTTCTTCTTTTTGGTCATGACCGTAAGGGAGTTTGGTTGCAGGATCGATTCGGAGTAACTTATCCCAGAAGTTACAGTAGAAAGTACGATAAATAGCTGGGATTTGCTGTGAATCGTATCCAATTTCAATTGACCAACGATGTATCCAAGGGATGGAGAATTCTATATAGAAATACATCTGATCAATAGTGTCGAGTTTGCAGACATGCTCGGAAAGATATACTTCTGTTAAGAAAGGTGAGGTTTTTTTCCACGCATGATAGAGAGATAAATATTCAGAGGGAAGAATTTTAATAGATGGGCCATGATTAGTCCACCACTGGATAAACCAATTTGGAATGGGTTTTTCAAAGACTTTCGAACAAATTTTTATAAACCATGTGTGTTTGTGTTTATAGTTATTGTAATATAACACATGGGAGAAAGCCTTTATGTAGTCCCAATAGGTAAAGTTAGCAATGGTTTGGCCTTGAGGTCCCATAGGCAGATTTCTGAGCGTCATTGAAGAAATACCCCATTCTTCAATGGGAATAAGTTTTTTAATAACAAGTTTTGAGTAGCCATGTACTCCAGGAGTTGATTCGCCCAACGGGCTGTGCTCAAAGGTAGCACTAGCAGTATGAATCAGAATTTGTTCATAATAAGTTCGTGTTTTGTAAGATTCTCCTGCTACGTAGACGTGAGCCGTTAAATAATTTTGCAATGTTCGCCATGCTTCTTCAGAGTTTTCATTTGCTGGAATATGCTGATTTTCGAGATAAACTATGAGTTCTCTGGCTTCGAGTTTCTCATATGACGGTTTATCTTCAGAATTTTCATTCACAATAGAAGCAAAAGAATTTGCTGGTTTCTTCTGTTCAGATAAATATGCCTTTATCTGTTCATATAAAGGATGAGTTTCAGGAATATCTTCTAGATTAATATTCGGAGTTTGTGTCTGTGATGAAGATGCTTCATCCTGAGATATTCTGGAATTTACTAGAGTCCTATTTCCTTGCCTTAGGACTGGAAAATTAGAACTGGAAGTGCTATAAGCAGTGTTTGACCGAGCAGTGCTTCGTGGATAGGAAGGATTAGTTCTTCCTCCATGATGCAAATATGCAGGATTTTGATTTCGACCACGGCCACGTCCTCTGGCCATTTGCCAGGGAGGATCTGCCATTCTGCAGAGATATCAGTGATCATCAGTATCAATGTCAAGCCAATCATACCACCATTGTTCATTGTTAATAAGTTCAAACCACCAATAGGCGTTTTGAACACGCTGGATAATAAGAGCTTCTAAAATTAGTCTTTGAGCGTCTTTAGGTAAAGGAATACATTTAAGAATTGTTATAATAGTTTTTTCATCCAGGAAAGCTTTGTAATTCATGTTAAATATTCTCGTGATAAGAAATCAGGTAATGAATTCTCACTGCCCTTTTTATACTGAATTTCGAAATCAAATGGGGCTAATTGGGCCTGCCATCTGGCAAATATTAGTTTAGAAGCATCGTGTTTAAAATCTTTGTCAAACATGAATTTAACAGATTGAGCATCAGTTCTAATAATGAATTTTTGATTATACAGATCATCTTGGAATTTCAGTACACATTTAACAATAGTTAGCATTTCATGAGCGACAGTAGCATATTTTTTCTGACTATCAGTCCATTTACCAGAATAAAAACGGATTAAACATTCGGTTTTTGTATGGGGGTTAATTTGTTTAAGTATCCCTCCGTATCCAATATTGGAAGCATCTGTCTCAACAATTTTTTGCCAATTTGGATTAGCAAGAGAAGTGCAAGGGAGTGATTGTACACGAGCTTTGATCAATTTGACCAAATCAGTGTGGGTTTTAGTCCACGGAGTTTTTTGATCCTTTTTCAATCTATCATACAGAGGAGCTAAGTCTCTAGATAGATTTTTATAGAAAGGAGAAATATAGTTGAGACTACCAAGAAATCGCTGGAGTTGTTTTCTATCAGTAATCTCATCTGGGAATTTAGTTGCGAATTCTAAAACTCGCTGGATGGGTTCAATAGAACCTTGACAAATATTATGCCCGAGAAATCGTATATTAGTCTGAAATAAATGCATCTTGGGTTTAGAAATAACTAAGCCATTCTGAACAATGACCTGTTTGAATATATGCAGATGTTTAAAGTGATTCTCCAACGTTTTGGAAAAAACAAGAATATCATCTATATAGACAATAATAAAATCCATATAAGGATTAAAAATATCATTCATGATTTTCTGGAATTCGGATGGGGCATTTTTTAATCCGAAGGGCATGACGTTCCATTCGTATTGCCCAAAAGGCACATTAAAAGCAGTTTTATAAGTATGAGTTTTATCAACCTGTATTTGCCAATAACCAGATTTTAAATCAAATTTAGAAAATATGTTAGCATCATATAATCTAGAAAGTAAATCTCTTTTATTAGGAATTGGATACCGAATCCATTGCAGAACTTTATTCAAGGGTTTGTAATTAATAACTAATCGAGGTACACCTCTTTCTTTTTCTGCAGCGTTATTGACATAAAAAGCAGTGCAAGACCAGGGAGATTTTGAGGGTTTGATGAGACCCTTTTGTAAGAGACTATCAATCTCCCTTTTGCAGAATTCAACCAGTTCGGCGTTCATCTGACAGGGTCGAGATTTGGTTGGAATTTTGTCTTCAGTGAAGCCTTCTTCATAAGGAAGAGAAACAATGTGTTTTTTACGATTCCAAAAGGCATTTGGATGATCGGCACATATATCAGTTATTAATTGAGAAGAAATGGTTCTTATTTTTTCTTGTACTTTAACAGGTTTTAACGTATCAGAAATATTAATACTCATTATTTCTAATTGCAGGAAATTGAGTTGATTTTGTTTTATGTTAATAAGAGCATTAATATCACGTGTGATAGGTTGAGTAACAAAAGGATAAGAAATAGGTTGATTTTTATAAGTAGCTCGAAAGCCATTAGCATCAATATGAGTATAAGGATATATAGCATTTATAAAAGGAGTTCCTAAAATAATTGGAGGATATATTTGATTTTTAACCAAGAAGAAGAAGTGAGGAATACAAATTTTATCACGGCAAATATGAGCGTGAGGCAATTTATAATTAATGTCTAAAGAATGGCCCGTTGCAGATTTTACCATGTGAGTGGTTTTTTCAAAGTACTTAGTGGGAATCAATCCCTCTTGGATACAACTAACGTCTGCCCCACTGTCAATCATGGCGACATTAGTAAAAAAGAATTCTTTGTTTATTAAAATGGTACAATTAATATACCATTTATGTGCAGTGACGATTTGCAGCATACCTAAGAAAGAATCATTATAGGGAGTTTCTACCTGCAATTTTTCAAGTTGCAAAGGATCATCAGGTCCTTTTTCGTCTGAAGAAGTTGAATTTGAAACAATTTTCTTTTCTTCAAGTTTTGAAAGGCGATGATCATTAATCAGCTGATTTTGTTTTAAAGAAACAATTTCCTTTTTAAGTTTTTCAACTTCAATTTTTAAATCGTTAAGTGTGGTATCTTGACCAGGAGTTTTGCTTAGAGCTAATCTGCGATTAACTTCAGCTAAGGAATAGGTCATAGGCTGATTTTCAAAATCGTCTTTCACTGTATTAGTAGAGGTGGAAGAAGACGAATTTTTTTGAGTAGCAAAATTAAGAATTTTTTCACGAAGTTTTTCATCCGTGACATCTTTTAATAACTCTAAAACATTTTCAGCAGTAAGTGTTTTAAGATTAAAGTCAAGCTCTTCAAATTGAGCTTGGAGCTTATACATAGTTTCATCGCAATTACACGTAGGATTATCACAATCAGCACATTTATCATTATTCTGTTCTACATTACTATCATGTAATTCTATGTCATCTTCGGAAGCATAATCATTTTCAGAACCGGAAGTATATAATAAATTATAAACTTCATCATGAACTTCATCTGAAAGATTCAAAGTTTTTAATTTTTGCAATTTGCAGTTGGGGGCTATATGACCATATTGGTTGCATTTATAACACTTAATTTTTGATAAGGGGCGTTTGGAATAATTTTTTGAAAATCGAGTGGATTTTCGGAATGTCTTGCGAGCTTCTCGCTCTTCCTTACTCCTTCGTCGAGGATGCTTGGATTTGTATTGATATTTAGAAGATTCATTGGGTTTTTGAGGCGATGGTTTTTCCATGCCAAATTGTTCACAGAAGTCACCTAATTGAGATCTCTCTCTGAGTTTATCAAGCTTGATCTGTCTAGCCAATTTTAACTCATTACAAAGGGCTAACCCTTCTTGAGTACAGGCTACGATCAGTTGGCCATAGGTCTTGTCCTTATATGGGATCTCGCCATAGGATCCTCGAAGAGTTTTTCGAACACGTTCAGCAAATAAGGGGGGAAGACCATCAATGAATTTGGCTTTCCAGTGTTCGTATTTACTTTCGGGTAAATCCATAACCCGACTAAGAAAGGTATCTTTATACCAACGAAACTCGCCAAGATGGTGACATCTTAAACCATTAAGAAGAGTTCTAATGTTTTCATGGTGGTTTGTAAATCTTCCACCAAAATGTTCGATAATGGTTAACATAAGGGTATAAACGGCATCTGATCTTCCTGCCGCAAGAGTTCGGCCAAGGTTATCAATGCCTGCAGTGGGGTTTGTGGCGTTGTAGATGGCTTCTCGTTCTGTATTAGTCAAGAAATTATCCCACCAGCCACGAAGTTGGCCAGTGAATCCAGCAACAATCATTTTACAGATTGTTTGATCGGATCTATCTCGAGCCGTAGCTCGTGTGGCTGTACAAATTGTAGAGTACATAGACATACGATGGATTAAAATCGAGATTTGTCTGTCGGATAAGCCATCAATATTCCATTCATAAATGGCTTCACCGTTATAAGAAGTGTTTGTAATATTCCAATCCCTTTCCTCTATCAGAACGTCTTGAGGAGTGGGACGAGGATAATAAGCGGTAGTCATGCGAGGAATATCGGCATACTTTTTGCCTGGTTGTTTTTTCATTATTCCCCTGAGTTTATTAAGTTCAGTGGCGAGAACTTCGCCCGTATTTTCGGCGGAGTTGATATTATCAGCAAAATTTGACTCAATAGTTTGAATATGCTCATCAGACATGTCTAGTGGTTGGAGTTTTAAAGTAGAGAATTTTTTATCTAAAAGAGTTTCGAGTTGTTCGAGAGATGAGGTGGTAGTAAAACCTTCTATCTCTAGAGGTCGTTGGATTCCTGGTTTAGAGAAGATGAAATTATCATCGGTTTTGGGTGTTTCAGAAGTCGAAGCAATATTTGAAGAGTCCTTTTGGACACTGAGTTTATTGACTAGCTGAACAAGTTCATCTAGTTTTGAATCAAGAGAACTAATATGTTCCCCAAGAACTTTAACATAAAGACTTAAATAATTGTTTTGAGAAATAAGATTATTTATTTCAGAAACCGTGACTCGACCAATATCATCACTAATGAATTTCTGAAAAGCGGAGAAGGTTAATCCAGTATTATTTGGTAAAATAAATGAAGACTGTGGAGGATAATGAGATTGAGTAGTCGTACCGTCAGGATGTTGGTAGGATCTTTCAATTAATTTGATGTATGAAGGTAAATATGCAGACATGAACCATGGAACGAAAAAGATAATCTGATTATGTAGTGTACACATCTCATAAAATTCCTCAGAAATATTCCGTAATTCATCTTTAGAGTAGGTTTCAAAAAACCAATTTCTAAAAGTTAACCATTTTTCAGAGAAAAATTCTTTCTGAATATATTTTCTGGCCTGTGAGCCAGGACTAAAATCAAGGATTTGTCTTGACATAATTAAACAGAGTTTATATCAAATTCCATCTCGGAAGGAGTTGGTTTATCATTATCAATATCTTGAACAATATTTGTTTTGGGATTAATTCTAATTTGTTCCACGTGTCTAGGCATAGAATGTGTTTCAGTAGAATCTAAAGTATGTAAAGATGCAGCGTGTTTCCTAGCTGGACCATAAACTGGCGGTGTAGTAGGTTCAATAGGAGATATATGCTGAATTTGGGGAAGTTTTCTTGGAATATGGAAAGAGTTCCGATAGACAGGAAGACTATTGTCAAATTGTAGACAAATCTGTCCATCTGAATTTTGAGTTACATGAGTTAACTCGGAATTTGTTGCTTCTTCTGCTAACTGTTTGGAGGAAGTAACAGAGTTTAAGACCCAAGTCTGAGGGAAATCTATTTCATCCCACCGAATTGGTCTTCGAGTAGTTATTTTGGATTTAATAAAATTGGTCTCAATTAGTAGAGTACAATCAGAATTATCATCCATCAATTTACAACGAGGATTTAAGGTAGATAATAGTCGATAATATATGCGGTAAGATAAACCAATAAGCTCAGATCCAGGAGCATAATTGTAGCCATGAGTTTTAATATTCAGAGTTAAAGCATGAAGAATATTAACATCAGTTAAAGATAATAACAGATTCGGCTGAGTATTAAAGTAAACAGGGCCATAAGCCAGAGTTGATTCAACAGAACCCATAAGAGATTTTCGAAAATTTAAATTTCTAGCATCTCTTAGAGCTGCCAAAAAGGTTTCTGGTAGACCTTTTAAAGTCAAAGGTCGGAAGGCGATTTGGACTAAGCCAATATGCATATAATTAAAATTGCGTTTAAACATATCAACATCATGTTTATTCAGTAATTGAATAGTTTGTTCATCGGCATTTAAGGCAAGAGATTGCTCTGTAGTTTTTATAATTTGCTTGTGCTTAATTTTATCAAAAAACCCATATTCATAGATAGTTTTTAATTCTACCTTTGGAATTGTCCATTTATTCAGAAGATCTATATTTTGAGGTAAATCTACCTCTTCAAGTTTAGTACTTTTCGTACTAACTTCTCCCATATCCATGATTTTAATTTTTATGTTCATACTAGTCGTTTTTCACCATCTCTAGTATGTTTACCATGAAAGTTCCTAGGCTCTGATACCATCAACAGGATCTCACAGGCTGGGGTACGCCGCTCAGCCTACCAGACCACGTAAATAATATCGGAACAAGCTTAAGTCGGAAAACCGAACCGAAGCACCAACCGAGGTAGAATTTCTGACTGTATGGTAATAATTTACCCAGGCAAGGGGCCTGTCCAATACAAGTAAACCCATGTGTCCAATATTTGTCAAGGTTCTATTGAACCCATCCAGCGAGTTTTAGAATTCGCAACTAAATTCCCAGATGAGATTACTGATAGTCAGAAAAAATATGCTACTGTCGCTCATGAAATGCTAACTATTGTTAAATGTGTACTGAAATTCCAAGATGATCTGTATAATCAAAAATTCATTATTAGAACTGATGCTCAATCTGTTAAATTCATGTTTGACAAAGATTTTAAACACGATGCTTCTAAACTAATATTTGCCAGATGGCAGGCCCAATTAGCCCCATTTGATTTCGAAATTCAGTATAAAAAGGGCAGTGAGAATTCATTACCTGATTTCTTATCACGAGAATATTTAACATGAATTACAAAGCTTTCCTGGATGAAAAAACTATTATAACAATTCTTAAATGTATTCCTTTACCTAAAGACGCTCAAAGACTAATTTTAGAAGCTCTTATTATCCAGCGTGTTCAAAACGCCTATTGGTGGTTTGAACTTATTAACAATGAACAATGGTGGTATGATTGGCTTGACATTGATACTGATGATCACTGATATCTCTGCAGAATGGCAGATCCTCCCTGGCAAATGGCCAGAGGACGTGGCCGTGGTCGAAATCAAAATCCTGCATATTTGCATCATGGAGGAAGAACTAATCCTTCCTATCCACGAAGCACTGCTCGGTCAAACACTGCTTATAGCACTTCCAGTTCTAATTTTCCAGTCCTAAGGCAAGGAAATAGGACTCTAGTAAATTAGAACTGGAAGTGCTATAAGCAGTGTTTGACCGAGCAGTGCTTCGTGGATAGGAAGGATTAGTTCTTCCTCCATGATGCAAATATGCAGGATTTTGATTTCGACCACGGCCACGTCCTCTGGCCATTTGCCAGGGAGGATCTGCCATTCTGCAGAGATATCAGTGATCATCAGTATCAATGTCAAGCCAATCATACCACCATTGTTCCAGAATGGTATACCATAAATTTAGTTATATGGGATCTCGCCATAGGATCCTCGAAGAGTTTTTCGAACACGTTCAGCAAATAAGGGGGGAAGACCATCAATGAATTTGGCTTTCCAGTGTTCGTATTTACTTTCGGGTAAATCCATAACCCGACTAAGAAAGGTATCTTTATACCAACGAAACTCGCCAAGATGGTGACATCTTAAACCATTAAGAAGAGTTCTAATGTTTTCATGGTGGTTTGTAAATCTTCCACCAAAATGTTCGATAATGGTTAACATAAGGGTATAAACGGCATCTGATCTTCCTGCCGCAAGAGTTCGGCCAAGGTTATCAATGCCTGCAGTGGGGTTTGTGGCGTTGTAGATGGCTTCTCGTTCTGTATTAGTCAAGAAATTATCCCACCAGCCACGAAGTTGGCCAGTGAATCCAGCAACAATCATTTTACAGATTGTTTGATCGGATCTATCTCGAGCCGTAGCTCGTGTGGCTGTACAAATTGTAGAGTACATAGACATACGATGGATTAAAATCGAGATTTGTCTGTCGGATAAGCCATCAATATTCCATTCATAAATGGCTTCACCGTTATAAGAAGTGTTTAAACCATCGCCTCAAAAACCCAATGAATCTTCTAAATATCAATACAAATCCAAGCATCCTCGACGAAGGAGTAAGGAAGAGCGAGAAGCTCGCAAGACATTCCAGAAACTCCCTATAATGATTCTTTCTTAGGTATGCTGCAAATCGTCACTGCACATAAATGGTATATTAATTGTACCATTTTAATAAACAAAGAATTCTTTTTTACTAATGTCGCCATGATTGACAGTGGGGCAGAATCACTTTAAACATAAATGGACGATTCCAAAGGTAGAATTAAAACATGTTGACCTTTAATGGCTCTGATACCATTAACAGGATCTCACAGGCTGGGGTACGCCGCTCAGCCTACCAGACCACGTAAATAATATCGGAACAAGCTTAAGTCGGAAAACCGAACCGAAGCACCAACCGAGGTAGAATTTCTGACTGTATGGTAATAATTTACCCAGGCAAGGGGCCTGTCCAATACAAGTAAACCCATGTGTCTAGAAGTTCTAATTGTGCAAAAATACGCCCTTCTTCAATACGGGCTCCAAAGGCACAACTCTCTAGACGAAGCCACAGAGGCAAAGTTTACTGATATTGACTGTACCACCATCCCGGAACCAAGTCGGAGAATTCTATCTAAGTAGAGTCTGGATCTTTCAAGGTCAACATGCCTTGAGAGGTTAGAAGACTAGTAAGAACATAAAAGAATTTAGCCGGACATGGGTCACGGCGTAGATCTGGGAAATATAGAAAAAAAATAAAACTAACAAACTTAAAAGTTAAATATGTACCTTGAGGGCCGACGTCGGAATAGTAGAAGAAACTTTCTTTATTTATGTAGCTGGAGGTTTCTTACATATAATAGAGAGAGAGAGAGAATTTAAACTTTAAAAAACTGGATGCCTCTTTACTACAAATGAGGCTCCTTATATAGAAAAGAAAAGGAATCTTGCACAGTAATATGTGGGTCCTGTGCACAGTACTATTACAACAGTGTTTTTGAATAGTAACTGAACAGTGTTTACAACGGATTTCTAGATTTTTTCTTGCTATCCCATTTCAAGAATTCTTCAGCGTTGGCTAATACTTCTTCTGAATTTAGAGTTTCTGGTGGCTGAGAATCAGTGATGAGATCATCCGAGTTCTGCTCCGTGCTATTCATAGACGTATCTGAAGTTTGTTCGACGGTGAGGAGCAATTTATCTCGAACCTCGGCCAAATATTCTTCGATAAGTTGTAGTTTATTTCCATCATGTGCAGAGATTCTTCTAGAAACATAATTGATGGATTTATCCTCAATTAAGATAGATTTTTTAGGGGCCTTTTCATATGCGGAGATTTTTTGATTAATTTCTTCTTTTTGGTCATGACCGTAAGGGAGTTTGGTTGCAGGATCGATTCGGAGTAACTTATCCCAGAAGTTACAGTAGAAAGTACGATAAATAGCTGGGATTTGCTGTGAATCGTATCCAATTTCAATTGACCAACGATGTATCCAAGGGATGGAGAATTCTATATAGAAATACATCTGATCAATAGTGTCGAGTTTGCAGACATGCTCGGAAAGATATACTTCTGTTAAGAAAGGTGAGGTTTTTTTCCACGCATGATAGAGAGATAAATATTCAGAGGGAAGAATTTTAATAGATGGGCCATGATTAGTCCACCACTGGATAAACCAATTTGGAATGGGTTTTTCAAAGACTTTCGAACAAATTTTTATAAACCATGTGTGTTTGTGTTTATAGTTATTGTAATATAACACATGGGAGAAAGCCTTTATGTAGTCCCAATAGGTAAAGTTAGCAATGGTTTGGCCTTGAGGTCCCATAGGCAGATTTCTGAGCGTCATTGAAGAAATACCCCATTCTTCAATGGGAATAAGTTTTTTAATAACAAGTTTTGAGTAGCCATGTACTCCAGGAGTTGATTCGCCCAACGGGCTGTGCTCAAAGGTAGCACTAGCAGTATGAATCAGAATTTGTTCATAATAAGTTCGTGTTTTGTAAGATTCTCCTGCTACGTAGACGTGAGCCGTTAAATAATTTTGCAATGTTCGCCATGCTTCTTCAGAGTTTTCATTTGCTGGAATATGCTGATTTTCGAGATAAACTATGAGTTCTCTGGCTTCGAGTTTCTCATATGACGGTTTATCTTCAGAATTTTCATTCACAATAGAAGCAAAAGAATTTGCTGGTTTCTTCTGTTCAGATAAATATGCCTTTATCTGTTCATATAAAGGATGAGTTTCAGGAATATCTTCTAGATTAATATTCGGAGTTTGTGTCTGTGATGAAGATGCTTCATCCTGAGATATTCTGGAATTTACTAGAGTCCTATTTCCTTGCCTTAGGACTGGAAAATTAGAACTGGAAGTGCTATAAGCAGTGTTTGACCGAGCAGTGCTTCGTGGATAGGAAGGATTAGTTCTTCCTCCATGATGCAAATATGCAGGATTTTGATTTCGACCACGGCCACGTCCTCTGGCCATTTGCCAGGGAGGATCTGCCATTCTGCAGAGATATCAGTGATCATCAGTATCAATGTCAAGCCAATCATACCACCATTGTTCATTGTTAATAAGTTCAAACCACCAATAGGCGTTTTGAACACGCTGGATAATAAGAGCTTCTAAAATTAGTCTTTGAGCGTCTTTAGGTAAAGGAATACATTTAAGAATTGTTATAATAGTTTTTTCATCCAGGAAAGCTTTGTAATTCATGTTAAATATTCTCGTGATAAGAAATCAGGTAATGAATTCTCACTGCCCTTTTTATACTGAATTTCGAAATCAAATGGGGCTAATTGGGCCTGCCATCTGGCAAATATTAGTTTAGAAGCATCGTGTTTAAAATCTTTGTCAAACATGAATTTAACAGATTGAGCATCAGTTCTAATAATGAATTTTTGATTATACAGATCATCTTGGAATTTCAGTACACATTTAACAATAGTTAGCATTTCATGAGCGACAGTAGCATATTTTTTCTGACTATCAGTCCATTTACCAGAATAAAAACGGATTAAACATTCGGTTTTTGTATGGGGGTTAATTTGTTTAAGTATCCCTCCGTATCCAATATTGGAAGCATCTGTCTCAACAATTTTTTGCCAATTTGGATTAGCAAGAGAAGTGCAAGGGAGTGATTGTACACGAGCTTTGATCAATTTGACCAAATCAGTGTGGGTTTTAGTCCACGGAGTTTTTTGATCCTTTTTCAATCTATCATACAGAGGAGCTAAGTCTCTAGATAGATTTTTATAGAAAGGAGAAATATAGTTGAGACTACCAAGAAATCGCTGGAGTTGTTTTCTATCAGTAATCTCATCTGGGAATTTAGTTGCGAATTCTAAAACTCGCTGGATGGGTTCAATAGAACCTTGACAAATATTATGCCCGAGAAATCGTATATTAGTCTGAAATAAATGCATCTTGGGTTTAGAAATAACTAAGCCATTCTGAACAATGACCTGTTTGAATATATGCAGATGTTTAAAGTGATTCTCCAACGTTTTGGAAAAAACAAGAATATCATCTATATAGACAATAATAAAATCCATATAAGGATTAAAAATATCATTCATGATTTTCTGGAATTCGGATGGGGCATTTTTTAATCCGAAGGGCATGACGTTCCATTCGTATTGCCCAAAAGGCACATTAAAAGCAGTTTTATAAGTATGAGTTTTATCAACCTGTATTTGCCAATAACCAGATTTTAAATCAAATTTAGAAAATATGTTAGCATCATATAATCTAGAAAGTAAATCTCTTTTATTAGGAATTGGATACCGAATCCATTGCAGAACTTTATTCAAGGGTTTGTAATTAATAACTAATCGAGGTACACCTCTTTCTTTTTCTGCAGCGTTATTGACATAAAAAGCAGTGCAAGACCAGGGAGATTTTGAGGGTTTGATGAGACCCTTTTGTAAGAGACTATCAATCTCCCTTTTGCAGAATTCAACCAGTTCGGCGTTCATCTGACAGGGTCGAGATTTGGTTGGAATTTTGTCTTCAGTGAAGCCTTCTTCATAAGGAAGAGAAACAATGTGTTTTTTACGATTCCAAAAGGCATTTGGATGATCGGCACATATATCAGTTATTAATTGAGAAGAAATGGTTCTTATTTTTTCTTGTACTTTAACAGGTTTTAACGTATCAGAAATATTAATACTCATTATTTCTAATTGCAGGAAATTGAGTTGATTTTGTTTTATGTTAATAAGAGCATTAATATCACGTGTGATAGGTTGAGTAACAAAAGGATAAGAAATAGGTTGATTTTTATAAGTAGCTCGAAAGCCATTAGCATCAATATGAGTATAAGGATATATAGCATTTATAAAAGGAGTTCCTAAAATAATTGGAGGATATATTTGATTTTTAACCAAGAAGAAGAAGTGAGGAATACAAATTTTATCACGGCAAATATGAGCGTGAGGCAATTTATAATTAATGTCTAAAGAATGGCCCGTTGCAGATTTTACCATGTGAGTGGTTTTTTCAAAGTACTTAGTGGGAATCAATCCCTCTTGGATACAACTAACGTCTGCCCCACTGTCAATCATGGCGACATTAGTAAAAAAGAATTCTTTGTTTATTAAAATGGTACAATTAATATACCATTTATGTGCAGTGACGATTTGCAGCATACCTAAGAAAGAATCATTATAGGGAGTTTCTACCTGCAATTTTTCAAGTTGCAAAGGATCATCAGGTCCTTTTTCGTCTGAAGAAGTTGAATTTGAAACAATTTTCTTTTCTTCAAGTTTTGAAAGGCGATGATCATTAATCAGCTGATTTTGTTTTAAAGAAACAATTTCCTTTTTAAGTTTTTCAACTTCAATTTTTAAATCGTTAAGTGTGGTATCTTGACCAGGAGTTTTGCTTAGAGCTAATCTGCGATTAACTTCAGCTAAGGAATAGGTCATAGGCTGATTTTCAAAATCGTCTTTCACTGTATTAGTAGAGGTGGAAGAAGACGAATTTTTTTGAGTAGCAAAATTAAGAATTTTTTCACGAAGTTTTTCATCCGTGACATCTTTTAATAACTCTAAAACATTTTCAGCAGTAAGTGTTTTAAGATTAAAGTCAAGCTCTTCAAATTGAGCTTGGAGCTTATACATAGTTTCATCGCAATTACACGTAGGATTATCACAATCAGCACATTTATCATTATTCTGTTCTACATTACTATCATGTAATTCTATGTCATCTTCGGAAGCATAATCATTTTCAGAACCGGAAGTATATAATAAATTATAAACTTCATCATGAACTTCATCTGAAAGATTCAAAGTTTTTAATTTTTGCAATTTGCAGTTGGGGGCTATATGACCATATTGGTTGCATTTATAACACTTAATTTTTGATAAGGGGCGTTTGGAATAATTTTTTGAAAATCGAGTGGATTTTCGGAATGTCTTGCGAGCTTCTCGCTCTTCCTTACTCCTTCGTCGAGGATGCTTGGATTTGTATTGATATTTAGAAGATTCATTGGGTTTTTGAGGCGATGGTTTTTCCATGCCAAATTGTTCACAGAAGTCACCTAATTGAGATCTCTCTCTGAGTTTATCAAGCTTGATCTGTCTAGCCAATTTTAACTCATTACAAAGGGCTAACCCTTCTTGAGTACAGGCTACGATCAGTTGGCCATAGGTCTTGTCCTTATATGGGATCTCGCCATAGGATCCTCGAAGAGTTTTTCGAACACGTTCAGCAAATAAGGGGGGAAGACCATCAATGAATTTGGCTTTCCAGTGTTCGTATTTACTTTCGGGTAAATCCATAACCCGACTAAGAAAGGTATCTTTATACCAACGAAACTCGCCAAGATGGTGACATCTTAAACCATTAAGAAGAGTTCTAATGTTTTCATGGTGGTTTGTAAATCTTCCACCAAAATGTTCGATAATGGTTAACATAAGGGTATAAACGGCATCTGATCTTCCTGCCGCAAGAGTTCGGCCAAGGTTATCAATGCCTGCAGTGGGGTTTGTGGCGTTGTAGATGGCTTCTCGTTCTGTATTAGTCAAGAAATTATCCCACCAGCCACGAAGTTGGCCAGTGAATCCAGCAACAATCATTTTACAGATTGTTTGATCGGATCTATCTCGAGCCGTAGCTCGTGTGGCTGTACAAATTGTAGAGTACATAGACATACGATGGATTAAAATCGAGATTTGTCTGTCGGATAAGCCATCAATATTCCATTCATAAATGGCTTCACCGTTATAAGAAGTGTTTGTAATATTCCAATCCCTTTCCTCTATCAGAACGTCTTGAGGAGTGGGACGAGGATAATAAGCGGTAGTCATGCGAGGAATATCGGCATACTTTTTGCCTGGTTGTTTTTTCATTATTCCCCTGAGTTTATTAAGTTCAGTGGCGAGAACTTCGCCCGTATTTTCGGCGGAGTTGATATTATCAGCAAAATTTGACTCAATAGTTTGAATATGCTCATCAGACATGTCTAGTGGTTGGAGTTTTAAAGTAGAGAATTTTTTATCTAAAAGAGTTTCGAGTTGTTCGAGAGATGAGGTGGTAGTAAAACCTTCTATCTCTAGAGGTCGTTGGATTCCTGGTTTAGAGAAGATGAAATTATCATCGGTTTTGGGTGTTTCAGAAGTCGAAGCAATATTTGAAGAGTCCTTTTGGACACTGAGTTTATTGACTAGCTGAACAAGTTCATCTAGTTTTGAATCAAGAGAACTAATATGTTCCCCAAGAACTTTAACATAAAGACTTAAATAATTGTTTTGAGAAATAAGATTATTTATTTCAGAAACCGTGACTCGACCAATATCATCACTAATGAATTTCTGAAAAGCGGAGAAGGTTAATCCAGTATTATTTGGTAAAATAAATGAAGACTGTGGAGGATAATGAGATTGAGTAGTCGTACCGTCAGGATGTTGGTAGGATCTTTCAATTAATTTGATGTATGAAGGTAAATATGCAGACATGAACCATGGAACGAAAAAGATAATCTGATTATGTAGTGTACACATCTCATAAAATTCCTCAGAAATATTCCGTAATTCATCTTTAGAGTAGGTTTCAAAAAACCAATTTCTAAAAGTTAACCATTTTTCAGAGAAAAATTCTTTCTGAATATATTTTCTGGCCTGTGAGCCAGGACTAAAATCAAGGATTTGTCTTGACATAATTAAACAGAGTTTATATCAAATTCCATCTCGGAAGGAGTTGGTTTATCATTATCAATATCTTGAACAATATTTGTTTTGGGATTAATTCTAATTTGTTCCACGTGTCTAGGCATAGAATGTGTTTCAGTAGAATCTAAAGTATGTAAAGATGCAGCGTGTTTCCTAGCTGGACCATAAACTGGCGGTGTAGTAGGTTCAATAGGAGATATATGCTGAATTTGGGGAAGTTTTCTTGGAATATGGAAAGAGTTCCGATAGACAGGAAGACTATTGTCAAATTGTAGACAAATCTGTCCATCTGAATTTTGAGTTACATGAGTTAACTCGGAATTTGTTGCTTCTTCTGCTAACTGTTTGGAGGAAGTAACAGAGTTTAAGACCCAAGTCTGAGGGAAATCTATTTCATCCCACCGAATTGGTCTTCGAGTAGTTATTTTGGATTTAATAAAATTGGTCTCAATTAGTAGAGTACAATCAGAATTATCATCCATCAATTTACAACGAGGATTTAAGGTAGATAATAGTCGATAATATATGCGGTAAGATAAACCAATAAGCTCAGATCCAGGAGCATAATTGTAGCCATGAGTTTTAATATTCAGAGTTAAAGCATGAAGAATATTAACATCAGTTAAAGATAATAACAGATTCGGCTGAGTATTAAAGTAAACAGGGCCATAAGCCAGAGTTGATTCAACAGAACCCATAAGAGATTTTCGAAAATTTAAATTTCTAGCATCTCTTAGAGCTGCCAAAAAGGTTTCTGGTAGACCTTTTAAAGTCAAAGGTCGGAAGGCGATTTGGACTAAGCCAATATGCATATAATTAAAATTGCGTTTTTTGAAATGGTATCAAAAAACTACAGACATTAAGAAATGGTTATAATTAAAATTCCGTGCTTAATTGATAAGTTAGTAAGAAATGGTTCCTGTTAATGGTATCAGAGCCTAGGAACTTTCATGGTAAACATACTAGAGATGGTGAAAAACGACTAGTATGAACATAAAAATTAAAATCATGGATATGGGAGAAGTTAGTACGAAAAGTACTAAACTTGAAGAGGTAGATTTACCTCAAAATATAGATCTTCTGAATAAATGGACAATTCCAAAGGTAGAATTAAAAACTATCTATGAATATGGGTTTTTTGATAAAATTAAGCACAAGCAAATTATAAAAACTACAGAGCAATCTCTTGCCTTAAATGCCGATGAACAAACTATTCAATTACTGAATAAACATGATGTTGATATGTTTAAACGCAATTTTAATTATATGCATATTGGCTTAGTCCAAATCGCCTTCCGACCTTTGACTTTAAAAGGTCTACCAGAAACCTTTTTGGCAGCTCTAAGAGATGCTAGAAATTTAAATTTTCGAAAATCTCTTATGGGTTCTGTTGAATCAACTCTGGCTTATGGCCCTGTTTACTTTAATACTCAGCCGAATCTGTTATTATCTTTAACTGATGTTAATATTCTTCATGCTTTAACTCTGAATATTAAAACTCATGGCTACAATTATGCTCCTGGATCTGAGCTTATTGGTTTATCTTACCGCATATATTATCGACTATTATCTACCTTAAATCCTCGTTGTAAATTGATGGATGATAATTCTGATTGTACTCTACTAATTGAGACCAATTTTATTAAATCCAAAATAACTACTCGAAGACCAATTCGGTGGGATGAAATAGATTTCCCTCAGACTTGGGTCTTAAACTCTGTTACTTCCTCCAAACAGTTAGCAGAAGAAGCAACAAATTCCGAGTTAACTCATGTAACTCAAAATTCAGATGGACAGATTTGTCTACAATTTGACAATAGTCTTCCTGTCTATCGGAACTCTTTCCATATTCCAAGAAAACTTCCCCAAATTCAGCATATATCTCCTATTGAACCTACTACACCGCCAGTTTATGGTCCAGCTAGGAAACACGCTGCATCTTTACATACTTTAGATTCTACTGAAACACATTCTATGCCTAGACACGTGGAACAAATTAGAATTAATCCCAAAACAAATATTGTTCAAGATATTGATAATGATAAACCAACTCCTTCCGAGATGGAATTTGATATAAACTCTGTTTAATTATGTCAAGACAAATCCTTGATTTTAGTCCTGGCTCACAGGCCAGAAAATATATTCAGAAAGAATTTTTCTCTGAAAAATGGTTAACTTTTAGAAATTGGTTTTTTGAAACCTACTCTAAAGATGAATTACGGAATATTTCTGAGGAATTTTATGAGATGTGTACACTACATAATCAGATTATCTTTTTCGTTCCATGGTTCATGTCTGCATATTTACCTTCATACATCAAATTAATTGAAAGATCCTACCAACATCCTGACGGTACGACTACTCAATCTCATTATCCTCCACAGTCTTCATTTATTTTACCAAATAATACTGGATTAACCTTCTCCGCTTTTCAGAAATTCATTAGTGATGATATTGGTCGAGTCACGGTTTCTGAAATAAATAATCTTATTTCTCAAAACAATTATTTAAGTCTTTATGTTAAAGTTCTTGGGGAACATATTAGTTCTCTTGATTCAAAACTAGATGAACTTGTTCAGCTAGTCAATAAACTCAGTGTCCAAAAGGACTCTTCAAATATTGCTTCGACTTCTGAAACACCCAAAACCGATGATAATTTCATCTTCTCTAAACCAGGAATCCAACGACCTCTAGAGATAGAAGGTTTTACTACCACCTCATCTCTCGAACAACTCGAAACTCTTTTAGATAAAAAATTCTCTACTTTAAAACTCCAACCACTAGACATGTCTGATGAGCATATTCAAACTATTGAGTCAAATTTTGCTGATAATATCAACTCCGCCGAAAATACGGGCGAAGTTCTCGCCACTGAACTTAATAAACTCAGGGGAATAATGAAAAAACAACCAGGCAAAAAGTATGCCGATATTCCTCGCATGACTACCGCTTATTATCCTCGTCCCACTCCTCAAGACGCTCTGATACCATTAACAGGATCTCACAGGCTGGGGTACGCCGCTCAGCCTACCAGACCACGTAAATAATATCGGAACAAGCTTAAGTCGGAAAACCGAACCGAAGCACCAACCGAGGTAGAATTTCTGACTGTATGGTAATAATTTACCCAGGCAAGGGGCCTGTCCAATACAAGTAAACCCATGTGTCTAGAAGTTCTAATTGTGCAAAAATACGCCCTTCTTCAATACGGGCTCCAAAGGCACAACTCTCTAGACGAAGCCACAGAGGCAAAGTTTACTGATATTGACTGTACCACCATCCCGGAACCAAGTCGGAGAATTCTATCTAAGTAGAGTCTGGATCTTTCAAGGTCAACATGCCTTGAGAGGTTAGAAGACTAGTAAGAACATAAAAGAATTTAGCCGGACATGGGTCACGGCGTAGATCTGGGAAATATAGAAAAAAAATAAAACTAACAAACTTAAAAGTTAAATATGTACCTTGAGGGCCGACGTCGGAATAGTAGAAGAAACTTTCTTTATTTATGTAGCTGGAGGTTTAGATCTTCTGAATAAATGGACAATTCCAAAGGTAGAATTAAAAACTATCTATGAATATGGCGTATTTTTGCACAATTAGAACTTCTAGACACATGGGTTTACTTGTATTGGACAGGCCCCTTGCCTGGGTAAATTATTACCATACAGTCAGAAATTCTACCTCGGTTGGTGCTTCGGTTCGGTTTTCCGACTTAAGCTTGTTCCGATATTATTTACGTGGTCTGGTAGGCTGAGCGGCGTACCCCAGCCTGTGAGATCCTGTTAGTTCTTCCTCCATGATGCAAATATGCAGGATTTTGATTTCGACCACGGCCACGTCCTCTGGCCATTTGTTCTTATTTTTTCTTGTACTTTAACAGGTTTTAACGTATCAGAAATATTAATACTCATTATTTCTAATTGCAGGAAATTGAGTTGATTTTGTTTTATGTTAATAAGAGCATTAATATCACGTGTGATAGGTTGAGTAACAAAAGGATAAGAAATAGGTTGATTTTTATAAGTAGCTCGAAAGCCATTAGCATCAATATGAGTATAAGGATATATAGCATTTATAAAAGGAGTTCCTAAAATAATTGGAGGATATATTTGATTTTTAACCAAGAAGAAGAAGTGAGGAATACAAATTTTATCACGGCAAATATGAGCGTGAGGCAATTTATAATTAATGTCTAAAGAATGGCCCGTTGCAGATTTTACCATGTGAGTGGTTTTTTCAAAGTACTTAGTGGGAATCAATCCCTCTTGGATACAACTAACGTCTGCCCCACTGTCAATCATGGCGACATTAGTAAAAAAGAATTCTTTGTTTATTAAAATGGTACAATTAATATACCATTTATGTGCAGTGACGATTTGCAGCATACCTAAGAAAGAATCATTATAGGGAGTTTCTACCTGCAATTTTTCAAGTTGCAAAGGATCATCAGGTCCTTTTTCGTCTGAAGAAGTTGAATTTGAAACAATTTTCTTTTCTTCAAGTTTTGAAAGGCGATGATCATTAATCAGCTGATTTTGTTTTAAAGAAACAATTTCCTTTTTAAGTTTTTCAACTTCAATTTTTAAATCGTTAAGTGTGGTATCTTGACCAGGAGTTTTGCTTATTTTTCTGGGAAAATCATGAATGATATTTTTAATCCTTATATGGATTTTATTATTGTCTATATAGATGATATTCTTGTTTTTTCCAAAACGTTGGAGAATCACTTTAAACATCTGCATATATTCAAACAGGTCATTGTTCAGAATGGCTTAGTTATTTCTAAACCCAAGATGCATTTATTTCAGACTAATATACGATTTCTCGGGCATAATATTTGTCAAGGTTCTATTGAACCCATCCAGCGAGTTTTAGAATTCGCAACTAAATTCCCAGATGAGATTACTGATAGAAAACAACTCCAGCGATTTCTTGGTAGTCTCAACTATATTTCTCCTTTCTATAAAAATCTATCTAGAGACTTAGCTCCTCTGTATGATAGATTGAAAAAGGATCAAAAAACTCCGTGGACTAAAACCCACACTGATTTGGTCAAATTGATCAAAGCTCGTGTACAATCACTCCCTTGCACTTCTCTTGCTAATCCAAATTGGCAAAAAATTGTTGAGACAGATGCTTCCAATATTGGATACGGAGGGATACTTAAACAAATTAACCCCCATACAAAAACCGAATGTTTAATCCGTTTTTATTCTGGTAAATGGACTGATAGTCAGAAAAAATATGCTACTGTCGCTCATGAAATGCTAACTATTGTTAAATGTGTACTGAAATTCCAAGATGATCTGTATAATCAAAAATTCATTATTAGAACTGATGCTCAATCTGTTAAATTCATGTTTGACAAAGATTTTAAACACGATGCTTCTAAACTAATATTTGCCAGATGGCAGGCCCAATTAGCCCCATTTGATTTCGAAATTCAGTATAAAAAGGGCAGTGAGAATTCATTACCTGATTTCTTATCACGAGAATATTTAACATGAATTACAAAGCTTTCCTGGATGAAAAAACTATTATAACAATTCTTAAATGTATTCCTTTACCTAAAGACGCTCAAAGACTAATTTTAGAAGCTCTTATTATCCAGCGTGTTCAAAACGCCTATTGGTGGTTTGAACTTATTAACAATGAACAATGGTGGTATGATTGGCTTGACATTGATACTGATGATCACTGATATCTCTGCAGAATGGCAGATCCTCCCTGGCAAATGGCCAGAGGACGTGGCCGTGGTCGAAATCAAAATCCTGCATATTTGCATCATGGAGGAAGAACTAATCCTTCCTATCCACGAAGCACTGCTCGGTCAAACACTGCTTATAGCACTTCCAGTTCTAATTTTCCAGTCCTAAGGCAAGGAAATAGGACTCTAGTAAATTCCAGAATATCTCAGGATGAAGCATCTTCATCACAGACACAAACTCCGAATATTAATCTAGAAGATATTCCTGAAACTCATCCTTTATATGAACAGATAAAGGCATATTTATCTGAACAGAAGAAACCAGCAAATTCTTTTGCTTCTATTGTGAATGAAAATTCTGAAGATAAACCGTCATATGAGAAACTCGAAGCCAGAGAACTCATAGTTTATCTCGAAAATCAGCATATTCCAGCAAATGAAAACTCTGAAGAAGCATGGCGAACATTGCAAAATTATTTAACGGCTGGCTGATTTTCAAAATCGTCTTTCACTGTATTAGTAGAGGTGGAAGAAGACGAATTTTTTTGAGTAGCAAAATTAAGAATTTTTTCACGAAGTTTTTCATCCGTGACATCTTTTAATAACTCTAAAACATTTTCAGCAGTAAGTGTTTTAAGATTAAAGTCAAGCTCTTCAAATTGAGCTTGGAGCTTATACATAGTTTCATCGCAATTACACGTAGGATTATCACAATCAGCACATTTATCATTATTCTGTTCTACATTACTATCATGTAATTCTATGTCATCTTCGGAAGCATAATCATTTTCAGAACCGGAAGTATATAATAAATTATAAACTTCATCATGAACTTCATCTGAAAGATTCAAAGTTTTTAATTTTTGCAATTTGCAGTTGGGGGCTATATGACCATATTGGTTGCATTTATAACACTTAATTTTTGATAAGGGGCGTTTGGAATAATTTTTTGAAAATCGAGTGGATTTTCGGATGGTAAACATACTAGAGATGGTGAAAAACGACTAGTATGAACATAAAAATTAAAATCATGGATATGGGAGAAGTTAGTACGAAAAGTACTAAACTTGAAGAGGTAGATTTACCTCAAAATATAGATCTTCTGAATAAATGGACAATTCCAAAGGTAGAATTAAAAACTATCTATGAATATGGGTTTTTTGATAAAATTAAGCACAAGCAAATTATAAAAACTACAGAGCAATCTCTTGCCTTAAATGCCGATGAACAAACTATTCAATTACTGAATAAACATGATGTTGATATGTTTAAACGCAATTTTAATTATATGCATATTGGCTTAGTCCAAATCGCCTTCCGACCTTTGACTTTAAAAGGTCTACCAGAAACCTTTTTGGCAGCTCTAAGAGATGCTAGAAATTTAAATTTTCGAAAATCTCTTATGGGTTCTGTTGAATCAACTCTGGCTTATGGCCCTGTTTACTTTAATACTCAGCCGAATCTGTTATTATCTTTAACTGATGTTAATATTCTTCATGCTTTAACTCTGAATATTAAAACTCATGGCTACAATTATGCTCCTGGATCTGAGCTTATTGGTTTATCTTACCGCATATATTATCGACTATTATCTACCTTAAATCCTCGTTGTAAATTGATGGATGATAATTCTGATTGTACTCTACTAATTGAGACCAATTTTATTAAATCCAAAATAACTACTCGAAGACCAATTCGGTGGGATGAAATAGATTTCCCTCAGACTTGGGTCTTAAACTCTGTTACTTCCTCCAAACAGTTAGCAGAAGAAGCAACAAATTCCGAGTTAACTCATGTAACTCAAAATTCAGATGGACAGATTTGTCTACAATTTGACAATAGTCTTCCTGTCTATCGGAACTCTTTCCATATTCCAAGAAAACTTCCCCAAATTCAGCATATATCTCCTATTGAACCTACTACACCGCCAGTTTATGGTCCAGCTAGGAAACACGCTGCATCTTTACATACTTTAGATTCTACTGAAACACATTCTATGCCTAGACACGTGGAACAAATTAGAATTAATCCCAAAACAAATATTGTTCAAGATATTGATAATGATAAACCAACTCCTTCCGAGATAGAATTTGATATAAACTCTGTTTAATTATGTCAAGACAAATCCTTGATTTTAGTCCTGGCTCACAGGCCAGAAAATATATTCAGAAAGAATTTTTCTCTGAAAAATGGTTAACTTTTAGAAATTGGTTTTTTGAAACCTACTCTAAAGATGAATTACGGAATATTTCTGAGGAATTTTATGAGATGTGTACACTACATAATCAGATTATCTTTTTCGTTCCATGGTTCATGTCTGCATATTTACCTTCATACATCAAATTAATTGAAAGATCCTACCAACATCCTGACGGTACGACTACTCAATCTCATTATCCTCCACAGTCTTCATTTATTTTACCAAATAATACTGGATTAACCTTCTCCGCTTTTCAGAAATTCATTAGTGATGATATTGGTCGAGTCACGGTTTCTGAAATAAATAATCTTATTTCTCAAAACAATTATTTAAGTCTTTATGTTAAAGTTCTTGGGGAACATATTAGTTCTCTTGATTCAAAACTAGATGAACTTGTTCAGCTAGTCAATAAACTCAGTGTCCAAAAGGACTCTTCAAATATTGCTTCGACTTCTGAAACACCCAAAACCGATGATAATTTCATCTTCTCTAAACCAGGAATCCAACGACCTCTAGAGATAGAAGGTTTTACTACCACCTCATCTCTCGAACAACTCGAAACTCTTTTAGATAAAAAATTCTCTACTTTAAAACTCCAACCACTAGACATGTCTGATGAGCATATTCAAACTATTGAGTCAAATTTTGCTGATAATATCAACTCCGCCGAAAATACGGGCGAAGTTCTCGCCACTGAACTTAATAAACTCAGGGGAATAATGAAAAAACAACCAGGCAAAAAGTATGCCGATATTCCTCGCATGACTACCGCTTATTATCCTCGTCCCACTCCTCAAGACGTTCTGATAGAGGAAAGGGATTGGAATATTACAAACACTTCTTATAACGGTGAAGCCATTTATGAATGGAATATTGATGGCTTATCCGACAGACAAATCTCGATTTTAATCCATCGTATGTCTATGTACTCTACAATTTGTACAGCCACACGAGCTACGGCTCGAGATAGATCCGATCAAACAATCTGTAAAATGATTGTTGCTGGATTCACTGGCCAACTTCGTGGCTGGTGGGATAATTTCTTGACTAATACAGAACGAGAAGCCATCTACAACGCCACAAACCCCACTGCAGGCATTGATAACCTTGGCCGAACTCTTGCGGCAGGAAGATCAGATGCCGTTTATACCCTTATGTTAACCATTATCGAACATTTTGGTGGAAGATTTACAAACCACCATGAAAACATTAGAACTCTTCTTAATGGTTTAAGATGTCACCATCTTGGCGAGTTTCGTTGGTATAAAGATACCTTTCTTAGTCGGGTTATGGATTTACCCGAAAGTAAATACGAACACTGGAAAGCCAAATTCATTGATGGTCTTCCCCCCTTATTTGCTGAACGTGTTCGAAAAACTCTTCGAGGATCCTATGGCGAGATCCCATATAAGGACAAGACCTATGGCCAACTGATCGTAGCCTGTACTCAAGAAGGGTTAGCCCTTTGTAATGAGTTAAAATTGGCTAGACAGATCAAGCTTGATAAACTCAGAGAGAGATCTCAATTAGGTGACTTCTGTGAACAATTTGGCATGGAAAAACCATCGCCTCAAAAACCCAATGAATCTTCTAAATATCAATACAAATCCAAGCATCCTCGACGAAGGAGTAAGGAAGAGCGAGAAGCTCGCAAGACATTCCGAAAATCCACTCGATTTTCAAAAAATTATTCCAAACGCCCCTTATCAAAAATTAAGTGTTATAAATGCAACCAATATGGTCATATAGCCCCCAACTGCAAATTGCAAAAATTAAAAACTTTGAATCTTTCAGATGAAGTTCATGATGAAGTTTATAATTTATTATATACTTCCGGTTCTGAAAATGATTATGCTTCCGAAGATGACATAGAATTACATGATAGTAATGTAGAACAGAATAATGATAAATGTGCTGATTGTGATAATCCTACGTGTAATTGCGATGAAACTATGTATAAGCTCCAAGCTCAATTTGAAGAGCTTGACTTTAATCTTAAAACACTTACTGCTGAAAATGTTTTAGAGTTATTAAAAGATGTCACGGATGAAAAACTTCGTGAAAAAATTCTTAATTTTGCTACTCAAAAAAATTCGTCTTCTTCCACCTCTACTAATACAGTGAAAGACGATTTTGAAAATCAGCCTATGACCTATTCCTTAGCTGAAGTTAATCGCAGATTAGCTCTAAGCAAAACTCCTGGTCAAGATACCACACTTAACGATTTAAAAATTGAAGTTGAAAAACTTAAAAAGGAAATTGTTTCTTTAAAACAAAATCAGCTGATTAATGATCATCGCCTTTCAAAACTTGAAGAAAAGAAAATTGTTTCAAATTCAACTTCTTCAGACGAAAAAGGACCTGATGATCCTTTGCAACTTGAAAAATTGCAGGTAGAAACTCCCTATAATGATTCTTTCTTAGGTATGCTGCAAATCGTCACTGCACATAAATGGTATATTAATTGTACCATTTTAATAAACAAAGAATTCTTTTTTACTAATGTCGCCATGATTGACAGTGGGGCAGACGTTAGTTGTATCCAAGAGGGATTGATTCCCACTAAGTACTTTGAAAAAACCACTCACATGGTAAAATCTGCAACGGGCCATTCTTTAGACATTAATTATAAATTGCCTCACGCTCATATTTGCCGTGATAAAATTTGTATTCCTCACTTCTTCTTCTTGGTTAAAAATCAAATATATCCTCCAATTATTTTAGGAACTCCTTTTATAAATGCTATATATCCTTATACTCATATTGATGCTAATGGCTTTCGAGCTACTTATAAAAATCAACCTATTTCTTATCCTTTTGTTACTCAACCTATCACACGTGATATTAATGCTCTTATTAACATAAAACAAAATCAACTCAATTTCCTGCAATTAGAAATAATGAGTATTAATATTTCTGATACGTTAAAACCTGTTAAAGTACAAGAAAAAATAAGAACCATTTCTTCTCAATTAATAACTGATATATGTGCCGATCATCCAAATGCCTTTTGGAATCGTAAAAAACACATTGTTTCTCTTCCTTATGAAGAAGGCTTCACTGAAGACAAAATTCCAACCAAATCTCGACCCTGTCAGATGAACGCCGAACTGGTTGAATTCTGCAAAAGGGAGATTGATAGTCTCTTACAAAAGGGTCTCATCAAACCCTCAAAATCTCCCTGGTCTTGCACTGCTTTTTATGTCAATAACGCTGCAGAAAAAGAAAGAGGTGTACCTCGATTAGTTATTAATTACAAACCCTTGAATAAAGTTCTGCAATGGATTCGGTATCCAATTCCTAATAAAAGAGATTTACTTTCTAGATTATATGATGCTAACATATTTTCTAAATTTGATTTAAAATCTGGTTATTGGCAAATACAGGTTGATAAAACTCATACTTATAAAACTGCTTTTAATGTGCCTTTTGGGCAATACGAATGGAACGTCATGCCCTTCGGATTAAAAAATGCCCCATCCGAATTCCAGAAAATCATGAATGATATTTTTAATCCTTATATGGATTTTATTATTGTCTATATAGATGATATTCTTGTTTTTTCCAAAACGTTGGAGAATCACTTTAAACATCTGCATATATTCAAACAGGTCATTGTTCAGAATGGCTTAGTTATTTCTAAACCCAAGATGCATTTATTTCAGACTAATATACGATTTCTCGGGCATAATATTTGTCAAGGTTCTATTGAACCCATCCAGCGAGTTTTAGAATTCGCAACTAAATTCCCAGATGAGATTACTGATAGAAAACAACTCCAGCGATTTCTTGGTAGTCTCAACTATATTTCTCCTTTCTATAAAAATCTATCTAGAGACTTAGCTCCTCTGTATGATAGATTGAAAAAGGATCAAAAAACTCCGTGGACTAAAACCCACACTGATTTGGTCAAATTGATCAAAGCTCGTGTACAATCACTCCCTTGCACTTCTCTTGCTAATCCAAATTGGCAAAAAATTGTTGAGACAGATGCTTCCAATATTGGATACGGAGGGATACTTAAACAAATTAACCCCCATACAAAAACCGAATGTTTAATCCGTTTTTATTCTGGTAAATGGACTGATAGTCAGAAAAAATATGCTACTGTCGCTCATGAAATGCTAACTATTGTTAAATGTGTACTGAAATTCCAAGATGATCTGTATAATCAAAAATTCATTATTAGAACTGATGCTCAATCTGTTAAATTCATGTTTGACAAAGATTTTAAACACGATGCTTCTAAACTAATATTTGCCAGATGGCAGGCCCAATTAGCCCCATTTGATTTCGAAATTCAGTATAAAAAGGGCAGTGAGAATTCATTACCTGATTTCTTATCACGAGAATATTTAACATGAATTACAAAGCTTTCCTGGATGAAAAAACTATTATAACAATTCTTAAATGTATTCCTTTACCTAAAGACGCTCAAAGACTAATTTTAGAAGCTCTTATTATCCAGCGTGTTCAAAACGCCTATTGGTGGTTTGAACTTATTAACAATGAACAATGGTGGTATGATTGGCTTGACATTGATACTGATGATCACTGATATCTCTGCAGAATGGCAGATCCTCCCTGGCAAATGGCCAGAGGACGTGGCCGTGGTCGAAATCAAAATCCTGCATATTTGCATCATGGAGGAAGAACTAATCCTTCCTATCCACGAAGCACTGCTCGGTCAAACACTGCTTATAGCACTTCCAGTTCTAATTTTCCAGTCCTAAGGCAAGGAAATAGGACTCTAGTAAATTCCAGAATATCTCAGGATGAAGCATCTTCATCACAGACACAAACTCCGAATATTAATCTAGAAGATATTCCTGAAACTCATCCTTTATATGAACAGATAAAGGCATATTTATCTGAACAGAAGAAACCAGCAAATTCTTTTGCTTCTATTGTGAATGAAAATTCTGAAGATAAACCGTCATATGAGAAACTCGAAGCCAGAGAACTCATAGTTTATCTCGAAAATCAGCATATTCCAGCAAATGAAAACTCTGAAGAAGCATGGCGAACATTGCAAAATTATTTAACGGCTCACGTCTACGTAGCAGGAGAATCTTACAAAACACGAACTTATTATGAACAAATTCTGATTCATACTGCTAGTGCTACCTTTGAGCACAGCCCGTTGGGCGAATCAACTCCTGGAGTACATGGCTACTCAAAACTTGTTATTAAAAAACTTATTCCCATTGAAGAATGGGGTATTTCTTCAATGACGCTCAGAAATCTGCCTATGGGACCTCAAGGCCAAACCATTGCTAACTTTACCTATTGGGACTACATAAAGGCTTTCTCCCATGTGTTATATTACAATAACTATAAACACAAACACACATGGTTTATAAAAATTTGTTCGAAAGTCTTTGAAAAACCCATTCCAAATTGGTTTATCCAGTGGTGGACTAATCATGGCCCATCTATTAAAATTCTTCCCTCTGAATATTTATCTCTCTATCATGCGTGGAAAAAAACCTCACCTTTCTTAACAGAAGTATATCTTTCCGAGCATGTCTGCAAACTCGACACTATTGATCAGATGTATTTCTATATAGAATTCTCCATCCCTTGGATACATCGTTGGTCAATTGAAATTGGATACGATTCACAGCAAATCCCAGCTATTTATCGTACTTTCTACTGTAACTTCTGGGATAAGTTACTCCGAATCGATCCTGCAACCAAACTCCCTTACGGTCATGACCAAAAAGAAGAAATTAATCAAAAAATCTCCGCATATGAAAAGGCCCCTAAAAAATCTATCTTAATTGAGGATAAATCCATCAATTATGTTTCTAGAAGAATCTCTGCACATGATGGAAATAAACTACAACTTATCGAAGAATATTTGGCCGAGGTTCGAGATAAATTGCTCCTCACCGTCGAACAAACTTCAGATACGTCTATGAATAGCACGGAGCAGAACTCGGATGATCTCATCACTGATTCTCAGCCACCAGAAACTCTAAATTCAGAAGAAGTATTAGCCAACGCTGAAGAATTCTTGAAATGGGATAGCAAGAAAAAATCTAGAAATCCGTTGTAAACACTGTTCAGTTACTATTCAAAAACACTGTTGTAATAGTACTGTGCACAGGACCCACATATTACTGTGCAAGATTCCTTTTCTTTTCTATATAAGGAGCCTCATTTGTAGTAAAGAGGCATCCAGTTTTTTAAAGTTTAAATTCTCTCTCTCTCTCTATTATATGTAAGAAACCTCCAGCTACATAAATAAAGAAAGTTTCTTCTACTATTCCGACGTCGGCCCTCAAGGTACATATTTAACTTTTAAGTTTGTTAGTTTTATTTTTTTTCTATATTTCCCAGATCTACGCCGTGACCCATGTCCGGCTAAATTCTTTTATGTTCTTACTAGTCTTCTAACCTCTCAAGGCATGTTGACCTTGAAAGATCCAGACTCTACTTAGATAGAATTCTCCGACTTGGTTCCGGGATGGTGGTACAGTCAATATCAGTAAACTTTGCCTCTGTGGCTTCGTCTAGAGAGTTGTGCCTTTGGAGCCCGTATTGAAGAAGGGCGTATTTTTGCACAATTAGAACTTCTAGACACATGGGTTTACTTGTATTGGACAGGCCCCTTGCCTGGGTAAATTATTACCATACAGTCAGAAATTCTACCTCGGTTGGTGCTTCGGTTCGGTTTTCCGACTTAAGCTTGTTCCGATATTATTTACGTGGTCTGGTAGGCTGAGCGGCGTACCCCAGCCTGTGAAATCTTGTCTGAAATTTTCAAAAAGACACCTAAACTTTAGCTTCGACCTATTACCCCACTAATCTTTTTTATTTCGTTGCAAATACACCATTTTGACCCTCTACGTGTATACACGCGCCACAAGCGCGTGAAAAGGCAAAAATTGACTTTTTTGACCAATTAAAAGTTGTTACATGTAAATAATTTAATATATAATTTATATATTTTTTTAATTAATATTTATTTATTTTTTAAAATTATTTCATAACCCCCACCCACCCACCCCCGCAACCCCACTCATCCACCATTGTCTTCTTCCCCAACTTCTTCTTCATCACCATAACTCAACAACAACATCAATTACAACAACAATTACAACAACAACAACATCAACATCAATTAAAGCAACAACAACAACAACATCATCATCACCATAATTTTAAAAAGGAAATCTGATGTACAATCTCCATTTTAATGGAGCTTTAAGCTCCATTTTAATGGAGTTTTAAGCTCCATTTTAATGGAGGAAACTGAACGGGAATGAGGGAGGGAGGTGTTAGACGGGGTGGGGAGGTGGGGTGGGGTCATAAATAAAAATGAAGCTTAAAGCACCATTAAAATGGAGATTGTACAGGAGCTTTAAGCTCCATTTTAATAGAGGAAACTGGAGGCGGGAGGGAGGGGGGAGCTATTGGACCTGGATGCGTCGGGGGAAGGGGGGAGCTGTTGGACGTGGGGTGGGGGGAGAGGGGGGTGATAAATTAAATAAAAAGGAAATTTTTTATTAAAAAATAAATAAAATATGAAATTAAAAATATTTGACATGTGGCAGCACCTGATTGGTGCGCGCATTCACTCTCTTTATTGTGACTGAGATTCAACGAAAAATGGTGTATTTGCAACGAAATAAAGAAAAATCATAGGGTAGTAGGTCAAAATTAAAGTTTAGGTGTCTTTTTGCAAAATTCGGACAAAATCAGGGGGATAATTATGTATTTACTCAAAATTATATATTAATGAAGTGATTGTTTTCGGTGAATAAAATATAGCCCTTTTCCATCCATGTATGCTTGTATGCGTTGCTACCCCAATATAAACATATCTATAATCTTTTACATTTTTTTTAAAATACCAAACTTTATAGAATTTAATACTCTAATTCACTTTTCATTCAACATTTTTACGTAACAAAATATTTGGACAACAAAATATACGGTATAATTTATAATAATCCATTCACATAAATAATTAACTTTTGCACATAAAGAACTGATTTGATTTCATACTTCGATTTAGGATGATAACAATTATAAAGTAACAATACAAAAATGAAATAAGAACCTGTTGATGAATCAAAGCAAAAACTTGAATGTCACTACCGGAAACTTGAACGTAATTCGAATTCAACTTCACTCTCTTTTCTCTCTTTTTCTCAGTCTTTCTTTTCTGTTTTGTTTTGGTTTTGATGCAGTCTGCTACAGTATCTGTAGTGTTAATGTCCGTAGTTTTTTCTGGGGGAAGAGTCTATTAATAGGGGATTCTTTGGGGGGAGCGGTTAAAATTATCAGATAAGGGAGGAGAAATTCAAATTTTAAATCTTTTTTTTTTATATGTAGAAGATAATAATAAAAATAAAAATAATAAATAAATAAATATAATATTAATAAAAAATAATATAATAATTATTAATTATTTTTTAAATTTAAGAAAATACAATAAAAATTTATAAATATCCAAAAATAAATATAATTAAGATAGTACTAAAACTGTTAGCTTATTTATTTAAAATTTTAAAAAACATATATTTACAAGATCCCCATGTAGTGGGATATTGAATATACCATCGGGGCCAGTGTATTATCCAACTGAGGATGAATTCAAGGACCCTTTAGAGTTTATTTACAAGATCAGGAGGCCAGAGGCTGAGAAATATGGTATTTGTAAAATTATCCCACCTAAGAGTTGGAAACCCCCTTTTGCATTGGATTTGAATTCCTTTACATTTCCAACGAAAACACAAGCTATTCATCAGTTACAGGCTCGGTGCGCGTCCTGTGATCCGAAGACATTTGAATTGGAATACAATAGGTTCTTAGAGGAGCATTGTGGGAAGAAGGCGAAGAAACGTGTTGTGTTTGAGGGTGAGGACCTAGATTTGTGTAAGTTGTATAATTTTGTTAAACGGTTTGGAGGATATGATAAAGTAGTGAAGGAGAAGAAGTGGGGTGAGGTTTTTAGGTTTGTTCGGCCTGCTGGGAAGATTTCGGAGTGTGCCAAGCATGTATTATTCCAATTGTACCTGGAACATTTGTATGATTATGAAGAGTACTATAATAAGTTAAATAAGCTGGGAAATAGAAGTTGCAGGAGAGGAAACCAAAGTGAGAGGAAAAGGGAGTCAGACTGCCAATTCTCAAGTTCTAAGAAAAGGAGAAAGAATAGTGAGTCTGATCGAACTGAAATATGTAAGGTGAAGGAGGAAGCACACGATCAAATATGTGAGCAATGCAAAAGTGGATTACATGGGGAGGTGATGCTTCTCTGTGATCGATGGATGGCATATGTACTGTTTATCACCACCTTTGCAACAAATTCCGCCCGGAAACTGGTATTGCTTGCAGTGCTTGAATTCCGAAAAGGATAGCTTCGGTTTCACACCTGGCAGAGAGTTACCATTGGATGCATTTAGGCGCATCGCTGATCGTGCCAAGAAGAAATGGTTTGGTTCCACATCAATTTCACAGGTGGAATTAGAGAAGAAGTTCCGGCAAAATCGTGGAGGGATCAGCTGGGGAGGTTGAAGTGAAGTATGGCAGTGACTTGGATACTTCCATCTATGGCAGTGGATTTCCATGTGTAACCGATGAAAAACCATCATCAGTTGAACAAAGTACATGGGATGAATATTGCGCTAGTCCATGGAACCTCAATAACTTACCCAAGTTGCCAGGTTTGATGCTTCGAACTGTACATCATAGCATTGCTGGTGTTATGGTGCCTTGGCTGTATATTGGGATGCTATTCTCTTCATTCTGCTGGCATTTTGAAGACCACTGCTTTTACTCCATGAATTATCATCACTGGTACGATTGCCAATTATTCTTTTTATCTTAAGTCCATTTTTTGTTCTTACAAATTAAATGACTACATGCCAAGTTCAATCAGAAGCATATTATTGTGTAATTTCTACTTCTTTGTATACGGTTAAATGACTACACGCCAAGTTTAATCAGAACCACAGTATGATTAAAGGCGAAACAGGTTATGTAGCCTTGCTCTTTTTTTCGAGTGACCTTTTCATTCTGTAGATTGCGATGTGATCACTTTCTAGTCAATCGAGTGGTACTTCCCTTTTCCCTTCTGCACCCCTCCCCGAAAACACACGCACACACATATATTTCATAGTTCATGGATTATTGAAGCTTAATTACAAGAATGACTATACCTCAACCCTAGATAGATGGGACCGACTATTTGGAACCTCAATAACCATTACACTTCATTTGAGTCCCTTCCATTGTAACACCCGAGAATTTTTCTGTTAGGACAAACTATCTCTCTAATACTAGGGATTCTTTCTCCAGTAATCCATTCGGTGACATATAGCTTTTACTAACTAAATGATATCAACTGTAACTAACTTTTCGTCCTAACTAGTTGGTATACCTTATATGGATACATTGCTTCCATTGTGTTCTATACCTTGCTAAGTCATGTGAATTTTAAGAAGTTTTAGGTCTTTAAGACAGCTCAAGGATATGTGATTTTAGGTTTAATTTGTCTTTTTTTTTTTCTTTAAAACTCTCAACTCAATGAAAATGAGCTCAAAAAGTCAACCATGGCATCTACATTGTTGCATAGCCATGTTGCACATGAAAATGTTTTGCAACAATGCTGACAAACCCTGTTATGAATATTATTGTCAGTTTTTTTCTTCTGTAATTCACTGTTGACACTGGCAGCAATGGTGCTAAACCAAGCAGAGAGATTTGGCATTATGAAATGTAGGTTTGCATTAGGTTCCACTTGCTTTAGTACCATTCTAGAATTGGTGTCACCTCATTATGGATGAATGAATATTTTCGAAAAAAGAGGCCTTGCTTACTTCCTGTTTCTCTCCCATCATG
Source organism: Capsicum pubescens (assembly GCA_030864215.1). NCBI lineage: Eukaryota > Viridiplantae > Streptophyta > Magnoliopsida > Solanales > Solanaceae > Capsicum > Capsicum pubescens. The sequence continues at coordinate 355,014,173 of CM061538.1, read as the reverse complement.
GCCCTAGAAAAAGCAAATTCTGTCATCATGCAACTTCAGTTGGTACCTAGGATCCGTTTTGTAGGCTGCACTAATTAAAATAATCCTTGGATTAAAATTTAGTCTCATTCAATACATTGTTTGGTTACTTCTTTTAACTTTATACATGGATTGCTTATACAACCTATGTGGTCTTATTTTATCCCTAGTAAAATGTAGGGATAACTTATCCAAGGTTTAACAATCCATGGATAAGACCCTTAAATGACTAAGTTATCCCTCAATTCCTTTTTCTAAATTTCTTTTGTAATTTGATGTCCTCTTTAATTATATTGAGTTGATTATAAATGTCCTATTTAATTACTTCATCAAAAATAAATGTCCTATTTAATTTTTCAAATCCGGTTCATTATAATTTGATGATTTCATAAATCAATGTTTGATTTTCTTCTCCATATTTGGTTTGCTTTGCTTACTGGGTTGAATTTTTTTGGTGGGGAAGTTTTTTTTTTTTTTTTTAATAGTTCATGGATTGATCACTTGAACATTTTTCTTAATAAGCTTCAAGTATTTAAACATTTATGTAGCCTTAAATCTATGGTAAGTTAAGGCATATTTGACCAATAAAAAAATATTGAAAATAAACCGTGCTATTAAGAATTTCCATGGTGGCACATTACACCTGAAAATTAGTAACTTGTTCTTAACTTGACTAATTTAATGTAACAGAAAATCCCACAAAAGTTTAAGGGTACAAGTGTAAAGGAGAATTTTGTAGAGTTTTAAATCAAACACAATACATGGTATATCTAGTTTTTAATACAATGAACCAAACACTTGATAAAAAATAATCCAAGCACTATAATCCCTGGATTCGTTGCTAATCCCTGCATTACTTATATTCGTACCAAACGACCCCCTAGGGGATTAAATGTTTGCAAAGGACTGAGGGTAATGAAGTTGCTCATGTTGATGGAATTGAATTGAATTGATCAGAGAGCTGAAAGGTTGAGAACAACGTTAAGTAGAATACAGTAGTAAAAAGAAAAAGTAGATAGTACTGAACAAAACAAAAGGATAGTGCAATAGTAATTTGAAGTACTTGTTGACAGCATACCAAGTGTATCAGACAACTCGACTTGGGGTTTTGCTCTAGGCATATTGATAATTTAGTTGGAAATGTCTTACTGACATATGTGAGTTTGTGTATCTTGTCTTGTAAATTCATTTGCATTTCTCTCTGATATCTTTTCTGCAATCACTGATTGATCTCATGATGTTGTTTTGACGTTTTTCTTATCTTTGTGCATGGCCAGTATCTTGTTAGTCATATAAAGAATCTTGATAAATTTATCAGTTAATGAGTTCTTCTTGCTTTCTTTCAGGGGAGAGCCAAAATGTTGGTATAGTGTTCCTGGAAGTGAAGCCCAAGCTTTTGAGAAGGTTGTTCAATGAGTACTTCCTGTCCTGTATTAGTTTCGTTGACTTTTTAGTGCAAATTGTGTGCTAGTGAAGTTAGAACGTATCTCTTTTACGGTGAATGAAAATTTGGCGCAAACACATGTTGACTCAAGTTATTGATATTTGAATGTTGGGCTTTTAGGAGATTTTAGTGTAATGATTGATTTGTCCCTTTCTTAAATGGGTGTTTGGAAGACTATCGAGCATAGCTGAGGCAAGTGTAAAGTAGTGGAAGTATTGTTGCTCTTCGTACTATTTGGATCTTCAATTTTATGGATTTAAATCTTCTAATATAAGAAGTAAATGTAATTTAATTTACCATGTAATTCCATGTGTAGATGAATGTGTTCAAGGTCAATTATTCTAGCATGTTAATTTGATGGATGTAGAGCATAGGTGGAGTCGTGCTTAACCCACAGGTGACTGATGGCTATATACAATAACATCATTAACCAACATTAATTTTACCAGAAGGTGCTCCGCAAGATGTTAGTAATCTCTATTCATTCGGGTATAAGCTAAGTGTCTAGATAGTGCTAAGATAATTGTTGCATATTCTTTTATTACATTTTGGCATGAAGAGATTACTTTTTCATATTACTTGATACAACGCGTCCTAGCAAGTTATTTTCCTGTTTTAGCTGCCAAAGAATTGATAAAAGAACATTTAATTGCTGTTGTCAATTAACTTTTATCAGTGTTTTTAAGTGGTTTTTATATGTAGCTTTCCCTTGTAAATTTCAAAATTTGGACTTCTCCTTTTGATTTACTCAGCTGGTAGCTGTACTGTAACTAGCAATTTTTGTGCAGGTAATGCGTAATAGCCTTCCTGATCTGTTTGATGCGCAACCAGACCTGTTATTTCAGCTTGTAACCATGCTGAATCCACGTGTGTTGCAAGAAAATGGTGTTCCTGTTTATAATGTGTTACAGGTTTGTGGTGGGACTTAATATTCTGACCTTGCTCCTTCTGTCCTGTTTTGCACTTTTCATTTATTGGCTTGTATTTGCTTGTTTACTTGTTGCAGGAGCCTGGGGACTTCATTATTACCTTCCCCAGATCGTATCATGGAGGCTTCAACGGCGGTAAGCCCAGATTTTTTTGCTACTTTATTTCTGATTTGGAAAAAAAAAATTGAAGGGTTCATTCTTCTTCAAATGCTTAGTCATGCATGGTTCAGCTCTTGCCTGTAGCCTTACCTGCATCTTAAGTTTCAGGCTTAAATTGTGCTGAGGCTGTCAATTTTGCCCCTGCCGACTGGTTACCTCATGGCGATTTTGGAGCAGAGCTTTACCAACTTTATCGCAAAGCTGCTGTTTTGTCTCATGAAGAGCTGCTCTGTGCAGTTGCCCGGCTTTGATCCTTGTTCCCTTTGCTATTTTATTGTTGGAGGTTCCTATTAGGAGAAAAATTATAGGTGACCCCTTCCTTTGCAACCCCACCACTCAAATCCATGGTATCCTGTGGACAATGCTATACCCGTTCGTGTTGCCCACAGATAAGGGTGCTCTTGTGCTCTTTTGCATGCTTTATGTGGGGGCTTTTTATCTAGGACTAGTTACTAATGTTTTCGTATGCTCTCGTTTGTGCTATTGTGATTTCTTCCCATTTGCCTAAGCCGTGCAGACAGAGTTAACTGGTACATGTGCTGGTGGGAAGTAGTTGGTACAGTTGAATAGTCTAGGTGCAAGTAAGCTGTTTAGATGCCACCGTTATTTAAAATGTTATTTGCTGGCTCATTTCCAAGTGGGTGGGGATTACCCTTTGGTAATTTAATTCCACATCACCAAGAGATGGTGCACTGAATTTTGTGACGTAGCTGTTAGACTGCTTTCGTTGCTTACAATATTTTCTAAGTTTTGTTCCGAAACTTATGCTATGAAGCTTTTTCTGATGAACTTTTCTTTTCATATTTTCATTGCTTTGTATATGTTGATGACCACATGTATCTTTAAATTTTAGTCATGTCAGTTTAACAATTTTCATCACCTTGCAGAGTGAATTTGACAGCAAGGCAGCACCTTACTTGGAAAAAGAATTGGTCAGGGTTTATTCTAGAGAAAAGTCTTGGAGAGAGCGGCTTTGGAAAAATGGCATTGTCAATTCTTCTCCCATGCCGCCTCGTATGAAGCCTGAATATGTGGGCACAGAAGAGGTACTTTAACTTTGATTTTGCTTCTTGAAATTTTTGGCCTTGAATGTGTTCTTCACAAAATTTGCCTTATCCTCTTTGAAGGACCCTACATGCATCATATGCCAGCAATATTTGTATCTTTCTTCTGTAGCGTGCAGCTGTGCCCCCTCATCTTTTGTTTGTCTTGAGGTAAGCATTGTTTATATGTGCGAAAAATACATTGCTTTCCTTGTTTCTGTACTTTCCCATATTTTATGCTCTTGTGAATTCTGTCTATAGAATATTGCTATGGTCAAATTCAAGCTAAACTTAGCTGATCATAGAAGCATAAAATCATCTCTCCTTGTAAGTTGTATATTCTAGCATCTAAGATGCTAGGATATTCTCAGCATTTTGCTTTAATATATGACAGTTTTCCCATCATTAGGCAGCGCATGTTTTAATTTATCAATTTTAGAGCCTAAAGTGAATTATGTTTCTTCTTTTGCTTTTTTTTTTTTTTCTTTTTTTTTTTTTTGGGTGCGGGTGGGGGTGGGGTCATAATTACACTGCTGAATGCTCTACCATACTGCAGTCGGCATTTAGTATAATCGTTGAGCACTTATCCCATATTTAGTCGTAGTCAGTTGTGTTCTTTGTCATCAATTTTGGTGCTTGATTATGCTTTCTTGACTTACTATGACTTTTACTTGCAGCACTGGGAACATTTGTGTGAATGTAAGCCACAAAAGCGTCGACTCCTTTAGCTTCATACCCTTGCTGAATTGAATGATATGGTGCATCTTACTGATAGGAGTAATAATGAAGAGGCTCCAAAAAATATCAACAGGCAACTTCTGTCTCCCCACAATCCACCTGCTTACCTCCCCGCGACCCCCATTCTAAGGCGCATGTGTTACACTTATTTTAGGCGCGTCCGCCTTTTAAATAACAAAAGTAAACGGCTAAAAACATTAAGGGAAAAGGCATCGTTTCCACCTCAAACTATAGTCGAAAAGTCGAATCCACACCTAAACTATATAAGTGACCTATTACACACCTTAACTATAAAAAAATAATACTTTTTACTGACGTGGCAGCGCGTGTAAAACACTACACCACATGCAAGTGGTGGTAGCCTAACAGGGTGTAAATAGTTTCACTTTTTTATAGTTTAGGTGTGTAATAGGTCACTAGTATAGTTTAGGTGTGGCTTCGACTTTTCGGGTATATTTTGAGGTGGAAACGATGCCTTTTCCCTTTCTAATCTGTTTGAGAAGTTTCCAGTAGGCTGATACCTCAGTGAACTGTTCACATCTTCTGAGTCACTCGATACTTTGAGATGTGACATCTGCAGTCTGCTTCTTGCATATTCGTGATACATTGTGTCATATAGTCTAAAGATAAGAAATAGTTCTTGTTAATATGTGGCTTGTGCAAAAGAAACTTTCTTTGGGATGGAGAGAAATTTCACTTGGTGCGATGGAAGTCTATCACTTCTCCTAAAATATGGGGAGGTCTCGGGATTAAAGATTTGGTGGTTTTTAACAAAGCTTTGTTAGGCCAATGACTTTGGTGTTTTGGGATGGAGGTACAAGCATTTTGGAGAGGATTGATAGTTGATAAATATGGGGTTATGGAGGGGGGTGGAGAACTAGAGATGTCTCTATGCTTTTTGGGTGTGGTCTGTGGAGGAATACAATGAAGGGATGAGATGATTTCAATAGAAATATCTCATTCAAGGTTGTAAATGAGAGGAGAGTTAATTTTTGGGGGCATAGGTGGTGCGGGGGTAACTTATTGAAAGATGATTTCCTAATCTTGTATACAATGTAATGCCAAAAAGATTTGTCGGTCGAACAAATTAGGGAGATACATGGTGGAGAGACTTTTTGTGACTTGAGATTTAGAAGGCATTTCCACGATTGAGACGTGACCGAGTTCCAAAATTGATGGTCATCCTTCACAGGCAAGTCAATTTGGTGGATAAACCTGATGCTTTGTGGTGGAGTTTGGAGAATAATGGAGTTTTCTCTGTTAAATCTTTCTATGAGAAATTTCTGATTAGGGAGGAGGTCGCGTTTCCATGTGATGCAATTTGGATAGCGGTGGTGCCGAGGAAGGTGTTTGTTTTCTCTTGGCTAGCAGCTAGAGGGGTGATTTTGACGATGGAAAAATCTTAGAAAGCATAAGGTTGTTTGTGTCAGTTGGTGTTTCATGTGTAAGGAGACAGGGGAAGGAGTGGATCACCTTCTCATTCATTGTGTCTTTACTATGAGATTATGGTGGGTTTGCTTCGGTGGTTTGGAGTTTCTTGGTTAATGCCAAAAATCGTGAAAGACTTAATGTTTTGTCGGAGAAGAGGGAATAAGAGGAGAATACGTAAGGCTTGAAATTTGGTTCCTCTTGCGTTGATGTAGGTTATTTGGATAGAGAGAAATAAGAGGGGTTTTGAGGGGGTAGAGTCGAGTTTTTCTCAGTTAAGGAATAGTCTCCAATCTCTTATTTTCTTTTGGTGCACCCATAAAATTCCTTGTTGTATGGATGAATGGGTGGTGAATTTGTAGAGAATCAGATTATGTAGATTCTTAACCTTTTGGTTTTATCCTTTATACACGGCCAACTCGGCCTTGTTTATGAATGAAATATATTTATCTTATCATGGTGCAATAAAGGAAGCCAAGCAGTTTATGTGGGCTGGTCATGAAATGGATCCAGTGAGATATCAGCCATTTCATTTCTATAACTTATTAGTCCTTAGATTCATTACTGTCTTCAACTAAATATCTATATGTCAAATGGGGTTAGGTAAGAGATTTGGTGAAGAAGTTGATTGATGCTCAGAGTTGGGCTCAATGTGTCAGGGACTCTCTCTCTAAAGTTGAATCTTGGATGTCTGATCGCAATAGTGATGTAGCGAAGGTGCAGATGGAAGTTGTTGACAATTTGCTTAGCTTAAACCCCGTACCTTGTAATGAACCTGCACATCTCAGATTGAAGGTGAAATGCATTTTGCTTCTTATTTTACCTCTTATATGCAGTTCAATTTGCAGTGGGTCTGATAATTTGAGCATGCTTTTGTGCACAGGATTTCCAAAAAGAAGCGAGCCAGCTGACTCTGGAGATCGATTCTGTTCTTTCATCATGCTCAAATATTCTTGTAAGCCTGTACATTCACCTTGTTGATAGCTTTCTAAGTATAGTGGGGTTTCACATTCTACCTACCCCTAGTATTTTTTGTTTTTGTTGCTGCTACTGTTGTCACACCCCTTTTTTTTTCAACTCCTAAAAAAGATTGAATTTTAAGTTCGAAAGGGGTTTATTATTAAGTGACAAAAGAAAACGATTGTTTAGAAAAGGATTCATTAGTTTCAAAACTCAGAGTCGCCACTTGGCATAAATCGGGTGTGCCAAGTCACCCATGAATATCCTTTTTCAAAACGGTTTTGACTCTATAAAACTGATCTGCGAACAAAGATTCCGGCTAAGGAATTCTGTTGACCGAGGGGAAGGTGTTAGGCACCCCTCGATCCCGTGGTTCGACCACGGTCGCTTGGTAGAGCGTATCGGCTAATTTGACATTACAAATGTATATATATATAGTTATATACTAATTTATAAAACATATACACATGTATACGTTAAACATACACATCTATACTAATTTATAAAACATATACACATGTATACGTTAAATATACACGTCTATAGAAGATATATACACATGTATACGCACCATTCAATGTATATATACTACAACTAATAAAATATACTACAATATATATATACATTACAATATATATATATATATATATATATATATAGTTATATACTAATTTATAAAACATATACACATGTATACGTTAAATAACTACGTCGATAGAAGATATATACACATGTATACGTTAAATAAATACGTCGATAGAAGATATATACACATGTATATGCACCATTCAAATGTATATGTACTACTTTAAATAAAATATACTACAATATATATACATTATAATATATATATATATATATATATATAGTTATATACTATTTTATAAAACATATACACATGTATATGTTAAATATACACATCTATATAAGATATATACACAAATATACAAAACATATGCTACTTAATATATAATAAATTAATAATACTTGGTAGTAAATTAATAATATATTAGAAGTGAGTTTTTAATTTAAAGTAGAAAGCTAGAAATTCAATTTAAAATTTTAAATCATTAAATGAAAAAATATAAAAAGTAAGGACTAAGGAGTGAATGAATTTGGGGAATTTTATTGATTGCAAAATGATCCAAAATATATAATTTACATGAATGAAAAATCTACAAATTATGCATCATTTTTTCCAACTCATTCATGTTAATATTAACGGGAACTTGCATAGGATAGTCGAAGTCAACGGGGGCAAAACCATGCATTGGGCTTGATTCTACTGAGTTCTCCCGTGAAGACATACTTTCTTCAAGTTTCAGCTCGTCGCTCGGCTCCGGTTCCATTCCTTGGTTTCTTCTTTCCGCTCTAATCCAATCTCTGAGGTAAACTAGAACATTCATTGCATTGCTTCCCAATGAGTGTCGGTTGTCTCCAAGATGCTGTCGTCCCTGACTAAAGGCGCTCTCTGATGCAGCAGTTGACATTGGAACATTCAAGATATCTCTAGATAATCTTGAATGCACAGGATATTGTGTTTCATTACTCCTCCACTAATCCAACATGTTGATCCGTCATCTGCGATCCTCTGGCGGCGACCTAAGGTAATATTTTAGCTCTTCCCGATAAGTTGATGTGTAAGCTCTCTCATCAACACTGTTCCAACAAGTTAGATCACAAAAGGAATTAGGAAAACCACTATGTGCCGGCCTTTTAGAAGATGATGGCTCCTCGGGAGGATGAGGAGCGACAGTTGGAGTGATATTTGTAGGTACAGCTAAATCAAATAAATCAGCATAGTGATTATATAATTTTTCTATGTATTCATTTCCATCACTCATAGACGTCCACAAATCAGGTTGTACTTATTCAGAATCATTGTTAATATTTATTTCTAAGTTAGTATAAATAATAGTACTAAAGTGGCACATATTATTATATTTCATGCACGGATTTAGCATAGCACCAACCAAGTAAATAGGGGGAATCGAAAAAAAATATTTTTTAAATTTGGTAAACATTACACCAACAACTTCTTTATAACCTTCTTTATTTTTATATTCTTTGAGCAAACCAGAAATATCGACTATATATGTCAAAATATTACAAACGGTAGGATAATAAGCACCGAAACATTCAACCGTAGCTACATAAAATTTTTCTAAAAACTTAACAAGATCATTAATTACAACCAAATCAAAATCATGTAGCATGCAATCAGCAGAATCAACAAATGAACCGCAATGTTGGTTAAAAGCTAGTGTAATAGGAATTCTATATTTATAACAAGTTTTTAAAAAATCATACGTAAAATTCCATCTAATATCAATTTCCTCAGGCATCAATATCGGTGTAAGTCCATTTTCTTGACATTTAACTTTAAATTCTCTAATTCTCGATCTACGATTATTTTCTTGAATAAAACCAACAGCAAGACGAATTTTTTCTATATAAAGCTCAAAAAACTCAAAACCATCTTTTACAATTAAATTATATATATGACATGCACACTTAATATGAAAAATTTCAGGCAACGACGGAGATAGCGTAGATTTTAATTTTTTTATAGCAGTCTTGTTGTTAGAAGCATTATCAAAAGCAATACATAAAATTTTATTTTCGATATCATAATATCCAGCAACTTTAACAATAGAATCAACAATAAAATGTCCAGTATGTTTACGATCCTCATCATATAAAAAAGCAAGAATACATTTTTGCATCACAAAATTACTATCCATCCAGTGACAAGTAACAGTTAAATAATCATTTTAATTTACAGCACGACCAAGATCAGAAGTTAGGGACAATCTACATTGAATATTTTTTAACAATGTTGATAAATAAAAACAATATTGTGAATGAACTCTAAAAATATCAGACCGACAAGTACTTCTAGGAATACCGTTAAACATAGGATTATAAATTGCTTGTATATAATGAATAAAGGCATCAGAAGAAGGAAAACTAAAAGGCAAACAACCCATAACTACCATTTTAGCTATTTCTTCCCGGTCCCTCAATTTATTATACTTCTTCGTTACCTGACCGGTTGCTGGGTCCATTCTAGTTTGTGTTGACCCACCAACATCCTCACCACCTCGTGCAATAGTTAACTCTCTTTCATGAGCTTCACCTATATGTCTCATTAACGTACCTGTACCCCCTTGCTTGCCTCCGCTTCTATGCTTATATATTTGTTGACAAATATTGCATTGCACCTCAGTATCTGATATACGTTCAAAAAATTGTCATGCAACACTAGTTGTTTTACGAGGTCTTGGGGCACGGGGAGAAGGGGGAGGGATATTAACCGATCCAGATCAAACGTTAGCATTTTCTACTGCGGGTGTCTCACCAATATTTTCATTATCTTCGTCTAAATTAACCGCATCTACTTTATTTTCTTCTTCTATACCGTAATTTTTCTGAGCTTCTACATAATCCATATCGTGAGCACCTACACCTATTTCTTCCTCAAAAGGTGTACCAAGCGGTACCGGAGGCGAAGGCACACGAGTATAGCTACTACTTGAACTACCTCTACCGCTAGTAATTCGCTTTTTACTACCACTACCGCTTTGGGAATAAAAAATTTTAACACCTAAAGTAGCGAGGTTTCTTAATTTATCCATCGTATAAATTCAAATAAACTAAAAAAATTCAAAATACACAAATATAATAAAGTTAAATATTAAACAATTAATACAATAAATAAAAATTACACGTAAGAGATGGAACGACAATACCAAATTTTGAAAGTATTTGAAGGTTGCGACTTTAGAAACTTCCACTTGTACTTTGTAAACGCAAAATTAAAAAATTAAAGTGAACACTTTAAGAAATTAAATAGATTGAATATTTGAGAATTGAGATTTGAGATTTGAGAGAGAATAAGATTTGAGAGAGTGAAAAATGATTTGAAGGTGTAGGGTATTATAGAATTTTTTTTGGGATTAAAAAATAATTTTTAAAGTAATTTTTTTTATAAGAAATGAGCCCAAACTAGCCGTTTGGACCAAAAAATGGGCTATATAGCCGTTGGGCCAACGACGAGGTTGGCCCAAAACCCAAATTTATTTATTTTTTAAAAAAAGAATTTCGGGCCGGGCCGATTAACTGGCGGGCTTGGACCGGGCTTGGTCCGGGCCGGATTAACCGGAATCAAATTAAAAAAAATAACCGGCTCGGGACTTGGTACCCTAAAGCCCTAGGGCTTACCGGGCCGGGTCAAACCGGGCCAGTTCCTTTAAGTGGGTCGGGTCATCCCGACCCACTTGACAGGCTTATCTTATAACAACATGGTCAAGATTATCGAATTCGAGAAGCAACTGAATTAGTTTATTAAAATCTCAAATTTACTCATAATAGAGTCTTTTTTCCACTATTAGCTACTTTATTAAAATATTCTCGCAAATCGAAGAAAAGGACGAAGATCACTAATAACTTCTAATCGAACAAACATAAGAAAGAGGAAAGACAAGAGCAAATAATAAAATACGAGAACTCTTCAACAGAGGCAGATTTCGAGTTGGTTAGTTTGATTTTTTTTTGTTGAATTTCAATAACCTAAATCCATGTTCATTCCGGCAAAAAATCATTTGGTTTGACCATCTTTCTCTTAAATCTACTTGGAATTGAGGTATAGTTGTTATCATCAACGTCATTGTGATTCATTTGTTGTTAATTTACGTGTTTTATTTTTATTTTTATTTGTTTGAACATGAATCGAAATATATTTTATTCATAAACTAACATGCCTTATAAATTGCTCCACAATTTCCCACTATTCCTCACAATATAGAATAGCTAGCACACCTCTATTTAAAATGGTGCACCAAAAATGTTATATCTTGTAGATATCATGCGAGATTAGCTCACCAAAAATATTATATCTTAATAGTTAGTTTTTGAAGTGTGGTTCTTTCACGCGTATCAAATTTCTTCTCGGCATTTCATTTTTTTAAGCTAACTAGTTTGATGTACGTGCTTTGCACGTGTATATCACGTTAATCGATAAAAAAATATATTGCTACCTACTAACATTTTGTCCTAATTTATATCACGTGGCATCGTGATTCATTCGTTTTAATTTATGAGTTTTATTTTGTCTTTTTAATGTATTTGAAAAGAACATCGTGTTTGATGTTTAATAACTTTCATGACTTTGTTTTTTATTTCATATACTTATAACAACATGGTCAAGATTATTAAATTCGAGGAGTAATTGTCAAATTTAAATCATAATATTCTAGAGTATGTCTTTCTCCGATGACACTTAACTGTTCTCACAAATCGAGGAAAATGGCGGAGATCTCTAAAAACTTCAATCGGACAAACATAGGAAAGAGGGAAGACAAGAGTAAATAATAGAATAGGAGAATTCTTCATCAGAGGCAGAATTCAAGTTATTTAGTTTGATTTTTTTATGGGTTTTCGCCACCTAAATTCATTTTTGTTCCGGCAGAAATCATTCGTTTCAATCATCTTTCTTTTAAAACTCTTTCCTTCTTTGCTTTCTATTTAGAGCTTTCAATGGTTCTCACTTATTTTTTCGTCCATAAAAAATTTTCTTTTTAACCACATGTATAAAATAACCTATAAGCACCATAATCATAAGGTGAGCTGATTTCTTTTCGTTATTTTTTTTTATTGATAGTGTAAAAATTTAAACAAAGAACAGATTTGAATATTCTTCTTCATCTTTTTCTATTTTTGTAATTAGATCTTAATTCTATTGTTGTTGTTGTTGTTGAATTGTTTGTTTTTAATAATATAATATGACTGATCAATCTTTGCAAAGTGATTTAAATTTTTTACACTTCATTAAAAATCTTCACAACAGACAAAGTTATTTAATTTTAAATAAATTAACGTTACACGTGCGGTATATATATATATATATATATATATATATATATATATATATATATATATATATATATATATATATATATATATATATATATATATATATATATATATATATATAGTAATTGTTATCATCAAGATCATCGTGATTCATTCGTTTTAATTTATTAATTTTATTTTTCTTTCTAATCCATTTGAAAAAAAATATCGAGTTCGATATTTAGTAACTTTGATGACTTTGTTTTTAGATTTTATATACCTACCTTATAACAACATGATCAAAATTATCGAATTTGAAGAGTAATTAGTTTATTAAAATCTCAAATTTAATTAAGTCGTAATATTCTAGAATATTTCTCCCACACCCAAATTGATAAAAAGGGCGGAGATCACTATTGCTAATAAAACAAACATAAGAAAGAAGGAAGGAGCAAATAATAGAATTGGAGAACTCTTCAACAGAGGCAGATTTCGAGTTGATTAGTTTGATTTCTTATGGATTTCATTAACCTAAATTTATTTTTGTTCTTGGAACATGATTCTGTTTCGGTCATCTTTCTTTCCGCCGATAAAGAATATGCCTTTGAAAGCTTTCACTATTCTTACTCATTTCTTCCGCCCATAAAGAATATGCCTTTGAAAGCTGGTTTTACAACCTTTCTTTTTTAAGCAGAAGTAAGTAAGAATGTCATTAGAAAAAACTGAAATGACATCTCCACCTAGATTTTCAAGATCTTTGGTTGAGATTCCACTATTCAAAGTTAGTGAATGGACTTCTCTTGATAAGAGACGCGGTTTAAGAAAAAGGGCTTCCTAGAATTTCTTTGGTCTCACCAATTCACACCTTTCTCCAAAATCAGATTACCAAGATTTACGACGTGGTCGTGATCGCTCTTTGAAACAACGATCAAATGGTAGCTAGATAACCTTCTTACTTTTGCTTAATGATTTTATATCTGCTACATGATCAGTGTTTTAGTTCTAAGATTTGTTTGTGGGGCTTAGTATTAAAGTAGATCTAGGGCGGATTCAAGATTATAGTACAATGACCTCAAGTATATTAATTCATTTTTTAATTGAACTTTTACACATATTTAGGGTTGTTTGATTGGTAGAATAAAGGATTACTTTCTTGCCTTAAAATTTGGGATAATTTGATTAGACGTTTGGTTATGAGTATTAATCAGTCCCAAAAATTATTTTGTACTAAGATAGTGGAACTAGCTATCCAATATAGAAGAGGGATAAGCAAAGTGTACTAGATTGGGTCATGACATGTTTATACTTACAGAATAATAATTGTTGAATATGTTTTATTCACAATGTTCTTTGTGTTAATGAAGAATATAATTAGTGCAGAATCATATAATCAATTTCAATTTGCTTGGAGTTGAGGCATAATTGTTGTTATAAGTTTGAATTGAGATATGATTGTGAAGTGTACTTGTAAAATTGGGTGGACCTTGTGATATTATCCCGAGAGATTGTAAAAGTGGAAAAATAAGTTGATATTGTTATTATGGATTGAGTGCCAAAGCTGGTATGATATTATTTGATGGATCGGGTACCACATCTGTATAATATTACTATTATGAATCAGGTACCACATCGATACTATACATGAACCCTAATATGTCTCCAACAAGTCATGACTAGTTGGACAAAAATAAACCTCTTTAGTCTGTGCGTATACATTAATGTTTGATATGTGTTTTATTTTTTTAATTTTAATTTTAATTTATTTGACATGAAGCATGATATTTTATTCATAAACTAACAAGTCTTATAATGCTACACAATTTCCCACTATCCCCCATAATATAAAATAGATAGCAATACCTCTACTTAAAATAGTTTATCAAACCTATTATATCTTGTATAAATCACGAGAGATTAGCACACCCTTTTCCCATTTGCATGGGGGCTTCACTCAAATCATATGGACTTTTTATTTTTTTATTTTTTATTTTATTTTAATAAACAAACTTTTATAAGACATCATTAAAATTCTCTTAGAAAGAAATGAAATATTTTACATAAATTATACTTTTCATAAAAAATCATGAAACTCATGAATATGAGCATAGATGAATAATTTACAGGAGTTCATGACTTCAAACTAAATCTACATGACTGAATTCATAGGACAACCCTAATAGACTCATGAATGATCGTTCATACAAAATATGATTTTTTCGTACTATACTTAATAGTTCGTGGAGGCCAATATGTTAGGGTTTTTGCCCTGATTTTCTTACTATATTTAAGTTTTACTTTTTCTTAGAAGGAAAATAAAAGTTACCATAATTACTTTTACTTTTCTAAAAGAAAAAATATAATTTTTTTCCATATTTGACTAACCTCTTTCTTGAAAGGTTTTGGACATCTATAAATAGAAGACCCCCTTCTCATATCATAACACAATAACATCCACAATGTAGTCTTTTAAGAGTTTCGTTTAGGGGGAGATTTTCTCTCTCATTAGTTTTATGCTTTTTAATATTAGGTTTTATATGTAGGCCAATTAGCCAAATCACATAATAATATTATGTTTTTAGTATGTTTTTCTTTGGCATCTGAGTTATTGTCTTTATGGTTTGCAACTAATAGCTTCCACATGACGCCCTCTCGATTTCGAACCCAACACAATATGCATGCATGAAAAATTCGTGGTGCTTTAATTTGATAGGCAATGGACCACGTAATTTTCATATTCTAGGAGATATTCTCATTTAAATTGACCTTTACATGAGCTCAAACGAAAACTTAGTTAGTAGAGAAGCGTTCAACTCAACTTTGTGCTAGAGTTGCCTTATGACTTTAAATTACATCTAGTACACTTGTCCACTCTTAAGAATTGATATTTACACCTAGCTACAATCAAACTAACCAGGTTTGAATAAGTTTCATACATGGAAAGGTTCAAATCTTAATCCAAAAATTTGAGGTGTTATAACAATTCTCCACAATTTCCCACTATTTATGATAGTGCAAAATCTAATTTAGCTAAGACTAGAAAGTTTGTTCTATATTATTTAGACATAATATTAAACAAATACCAAATTCTAAATAAATTTGACTTCCTACTTCAACTTTGAATTATTCTTCCAGGGAAACGAATGTCATATTCGATATTTAGTAAAATTTGCATGACTTTGTTTTTTCATTTTATATATTTACCCTTTTAAATTAGATGATTAATATTATGAGATTCGAGGTATGATTTAGTTATATTTAAAAATCCCAAATTTAAGATTGTAGTATTTCATAATCTTCTATATATCTGTCATCAAACTAAGTAGTTGATTGGACATGATTTGACTGATATTTGTCAAAAAAAATATTTTAACATCCAATTATAAAAGAGCATTTGAAGTTGAAGTATTGTCTGGACATGAAATAAAATTAAAGTTTTCGTTAGAATTTCTACAAACTCTTTTTTTTTTAAATTTAATAATCCCTCCGTTTCAAATCGATTGACCTATTTTGATTTGACAAGGAGTTTAAGAAAATAAACAAGACCTTTGAATCTTATGATCTTATATTAAAGATATGTCAAAAGTACCAGAATTTTTTTTTAATCTTGTGGTGTTAAACATGTCACGTTGAAAATTAGAAATTAAGAGTCTCTAAAAAAGGAGAAAGATCATTCTTTTTTAAATCATAACTGCAGAACAACCAGAAAATAAATATATTGATTCTTGAGATTCTATGAAAATCGTGAAACTGCTTATTAGAAACTACGAGACAATATATCAATTTCAATTAAAATCATGACACGGTGCATGAGGAATCAAGCAGTGCACGATTTCCAATGAAACCATAAAAAAATGGCTATTAACTTTCACTATTTT
This sequence comes from Capsicum pubescens, assembly GCA_030864215.1. Lineage (NCBI taxonomy): Eukaryota > Viridiplantae > Streptophyta > Magnoliopsida > Solanales > Solanaceae > Capsicum > Capsicum pubescens. The sequence goes on along the minus strand of CM061538.1, from coordinate 354,997,726 downwards.
TAATGATACCATATTCTATTATTATTATTATATATGAAATCAATGATTACACTTGTAATCATTACCACTATATTTTTTTGGTAAATAAAATTATTTTACTATCAAAGTGAACGTTATACAGCGCTAAGAGATGGTTGATAAACATAACATCTCCACAACCATCAAAGTAGGAATCTAAGTAAACATAAAAGGCAACAACAATAAACTAATCAAACTAAGCAGGATAATAATTGTACTATTTTAGTAATGCGTTCTTCCATGTCTAAGCAGTTTCTATCCCCCCCCCCCCCTTTTTCAGTTTCTGCTTAGTGTTCAAAAGGGTTAAACCATATTAACTAAAAATCACGTAATATTTGATGGTAAAAAGATTGTAATTTTGACCCACTAAATCACTAATTAAACTAATTACCTAAAATATCTAAATTTTTTAATAAATTCTCAAAATTTATTTCGAAACTCCATAGACATAAATCAAATATCTATGTTGACTAAAAAGTACATTCCGAACCTATTGAAAATATTACGACACTAATTCGAGGTCGTCTCGATTAAAGTTTGACCATTATCGGACTTAACTTTATTAAAACTCAATATTTTGACTAATGGCTTAATTTACTTTCGGCATCTCAAGAATTGGTACTACTCATTCTGTGAGTTATAATTCATGTACACCAGCTACTGGGAGAGATAAAATAGGGACAATGAGAAAATTTCACAAACGGCTGGAAGGGTCGTTACAGATTTGAAATTTTTACACTTCATTAAAAATTTCCACAATAGACAAAATCATTTAATTTTAAATAATTAAACGTTACACGTGCGAGACATGTGCTATATATATATATATATATATATATATATATATATATATATATATATATATATATATATATATATATTACTTAATTGTTATCATCAAGATCATTGCGATTCATTCGTTTTAATTTATGAATTTTATTTTTCTTTCTAATTCGTTTGAAAAAAATATGGTGTTCGATGTTTAGTAACTTTGATGACTTTGTTTTTTGATTTTATATACCTACCTTATAACAACATGGTCAAAATTATCGAATTTGAGGAATAACTAGTTTATTAAAATCTCAAATTTAAGTCGTAATATTTTAGAATCTTCCTCCCACATCCAAATCGATGAAAAGGGTGGAGATCACTAATAACTTCTAATCAGACAAACATAAGAAAGAGGGTAGGCAGGAGCAAATAATAGAATAGGAGAACTCTTCATCAGAGGCAGATTTCGAGTTGCTTAGTTTGATTTTTTGAGTTTCAACAACCTAAATTCATGTTTGTTCTGACAAGAAATCATCTGTTTCAACCATATTTCTCTTACAGCTTTTTCCTTCTTTGCTTTCTATTTAGAGCTTTCACTAGTTCTCACTCATTTTTTTGTCCATAAAAAATTTCTTTTTTTAAGCAGAAGGGAGTAAGAATGTCAATAGAAAAAAATGAAATACCATCTTCACCTAGATTTTCAAGATCTTTGGTCGAGATTTCACAATTCAAAGTTAGTGAATGGACTTCTCTTGGTAAGAGACACAGTTTAAGAAAAAGGGCTTCACAGAATTTCTTTGATTTCACCAATTCACGTCTTTCTCCAAAATTTATTAATCAACATTTACAATATAGCCGTGATTGTCATTTGAAACAGAGATCTAATGGTATCTAGTTAGCCTTCTTACTTTTGCTTAATGATTTTATTTGCTACATGATCAGTGTTTTGGTTCTAAGATTTGTTTGTAGGGTTTAGTATTAAAGTAATTCCAAGGCGGATTCAGAATTTTAGTACAATGATCTCAAGTGTATTAATTCATTTTTTAATTTAGCTTTTATGCATAATTAAGATTGTTTGATTGGTGGAATAAGGGTTAATTGTCCTGCCTTAAAATTCGAAATAATTTTATTATACGTTTGATTATGAGTATTAATCAGTCCCAAAAATTATTATATACTAAAATGGTGGAATATCCTATATAGAAGATGGATAAGCAAAGTGCCTGTCACATTACTAAATTGGGTCATGATATATTTATAATTACAGAATTATAATTGTCGAATATATTTTACTCACACTGTTTTTTGTTTTTATGAAGAATAAAATTAGCATGGATTCATGTAATCAATTTCAATTTGCTTGAAATTGAGGCATAGTTGTTATCATCAACATCATTGTTATTCATTTGTTGTTAATTCTATGTTTAATTTTAATTTTAATTTATTTGAACGTGAATCAAAATATTTTATTCATAAACCAACAAGTTGTATAAATGGCTCCTCAATTTCCACTATTCCTCACAATATAAAATAGCTAGCAACACCTCTATATAAAACAGTGTACCAAACTTATTATATCTTGTAGAGATAATGAGAGATTAGCACACCCTTAATTTCACTTTGGGCTCTCATACCTTATTAGCTAGTTTTTGGGGTGTTATTTTTTCACGCCGTATTAAGTTCCTTCTCCGCATTTTACTTTTTTCAAGTTAATTTATTAATTTCTACTCAATTCTTTGAAAAAGTCTAATTAGCTTTTTTTTTTAGATGAGCAGTTTTAGTTGTTTTCTAGTCGCTTGATGTTTTGATTAACGTTTTAATTAGGGCTGTGCAAAAATCGAACCGACCGATAAACCGAACCGATAAAAATGTTATTGGGTTATTGGTATTGGGTTATCGGGTTAATGGTTTTTTAAAAAAATTAATTGGGTAAATGGTTCGGTATCGGTTTTAGCTTATTGGGTTATCGATTTAACCGATAACCCAATAAGGATACACTAAGTTATTGTTTTATCACTATTTATGTTATATATTTAAATATATCTCTATATATAGAGATAGATAGATAGATATAGATATAGATATGTGTATGTATATAGATTATATGCACTACTAATTCATAATTCAGTGACTCACAAAGTATTAACCTATTCTGGGCAACAAAGGTACAATATAAAGTTCGGCTATTATCGTAATAAAAAGCTTGAAGCATTTGTAGCTTCCAACAATTAGGATTCAATTTTTTTCCTAACTAACATTCAGTTCAAGTTTGAAGATTCTTGTAAACTAAAATGCTTTGCGTAGGTTTTGGCGGTAATTAAGATTTCATTTTTTTATGTTAGTTGTTACTATTTCTATTTTGCAAGTATTTTCTTATTGGTTAAACCGAAAATCGAACTGTTAAGGACCCAAAACCGCTAAACCGAAACCGATAAAAAAATATCTTATTGGTTGGTTATCGGTTTTACATATTTAAAAATCGAAAACCGATAAACCGAACCAATAATACGTAAAACCGAACCGAACCGACCGATGTACACCCCTAGTTTTAATATGAAGCAGTTGTACGTGCAGTTGCACTTATTTGGTACTTTCTTAAATTTTTTTATGTAATTTTATTTTATATTATATTAATATATGAAATATTAAAAATAAAAAATTCACTAGACATACATCCAATGTCATATCGTAAAATGCTTTGTCCCGTGTTCGCGCCTTTAAAGCACTGTCTAATCTTTTGCCAATTAAAATATCATAGTTGTTGAATATATATATAATTTATCTAAGTGTAAAAGATCTTAAAAATATTGTTTGAACTTTTTGTCATTTATTAAAAGTTTTTGCTTTAGATAAAATTGTCTTTTCACTAGTTTTTCCTAATATTTAATAGTTGAAAAATTAATTAAATATATTTATGGTTAACCCTTTCCTTATTAAAATTCATCAGAATTAATGACAACTAATATTTTTTCATTAATTTAAGAATTCTAAATCAACTAAATTTAATTTATCTACTTTTAATATTAGGAGAATAATATATATTGACATATTTAATTTAAGTAAGATTTATGTAAGGAAAAATTCTAATAATATTAAAATTCTAAATAGTAAAATTAAAATTGGACATACATTAGGTATGCTTATTGTTTTCAACTTAGCTTAATCTATTGCAAATCAAGGAAGTAAATAATGTCCTACTTAAAATAAAAAATCACATGTATAAAATAACCGATAAGCACCATAATCATAAGGTAAGTTGATTTCTTTTCGTTATTTTTTTTTTACTGATTGATAGTGTAGAAAATAATTAACGAACAAATTTGAATATTCTTCTTCATCTTTCCATAATATTCTTGTAATTAGATTTTAATTCAGTTGTTGTTGTTGAATTATTTTTTTTAATAATATAATATGACTGATTAATCTTTGAAAAGTGATTTGAAATTTTTACATGTCATTAAAAATCTCTACAATAGACACAATTATTTAATTTTAAATAATTAAATGTTACACGTGCGAGGCACGTGCGGTGTGTGTATATATATATATTGTTTTGGATTGGTATGATTAGTGGGATCTTTGTCTTGGTTTTGATTGATGTATAGTAATTGTTATCATCAAGATCGTCTTGATTCATTCGTTTTAATTTATGAATTTTATTTTTCTATCTAATTTATTTGAAAAAGATGTCGTGTCCGATATTTAGTAACTTTGATGATTTTATTTTTTGATTTTATATACCTACCTTATAATAACATGGTCAAAATTATCGAACTCGAGGAATAATTAGTTTATTAAAATCTCAAATTTAAGTCGTAATATTCTAGAATCTTTCTCCCACTTCCAAATCGATGAAAAGGGTGGAGATCACTAATAGCTTCTAATTAGAAAAATATAAGAAAGAGGGAAGACAAAAACAAATAATAGAATAGGAGAACTCTTCATCAAAGACTGATTTCGAGTTGGTTAGTTTGATTTATTTTTTTTGGGTTTCAACAACCTAAATACATATTTGTTCCGACAAAAAATCATCTGTTTCGGCCTTCTTTCTCTTAAAGCTTTTTCCTTCTTTGCTTTCTATTAAAAGCTTTCACTAATTCTCACTCACTTTTCCATCCATAAAAAATTTCTTTTTTAAGCAGAAGGAAGTAAGAATCTCATTAGAAAAAAATGAAATACGATCTCCACCTAGATTTTAAGATCTTTGGACGAGGTTTCACTATTCAAAGTTAGTGAATGGACTTCTCTCGATAAAAAATGCAGTTTAAGAAATAGGGCTTCCCAGAATTTTTTTGGCCTCACCAATTCACGTCTTTCTCTAAAATCAGATAGCCAAGGTTTACGACATTGCCGTGGTCGTCCTTTGAAACAGAGATAAGATGGTATCTAGCTAGCCTTCTTACTTTTGTTTGATAATTTTATATCTGTTACATGATCGGCGAATTCAGGATTCTAGTACAATGACCTCAAGTATATTAATTCATTTTTTAAATCTAACTTCTACACATAATTAGGGTTGTTTGATTGATGGAATGAGGGATTACCGTCTTGTCTTAAAATTCGAAATAATTTTATTATTCGTTTGGTTATGAGTATTAATCAATCCCAAAAATCATTATATATTAAAATGCTAGAATTAACAATCATATATAGAAGGTGGATAAGCAAAGAGGATGTCAAGTTCCTAGATTGAGTCAAGACATGTTTATAGTTACATGTAACGACCCTCTTAGTCATTTCATGAATTTTACTGGTCTTTCGCATTTTTCTCTCCCCATAGTTTCTATACGTGGTTTATGACTTACGGAGGTAGATAGTACCGATTCTTGAGGTGTTCAAAAGTTATTGAGTCATTAGTTGAATTATTGTGTTTTAATAAAGTTAAACCCAAACATGATCAATCTTTGACCGCGATGACCTCGGGTTAGTGTTGTAGTATTTTTAATAGGTTAGGAATGTACTTTTTAGTCAATGTACATATTTAATGTTTTTATATGTTGTTCCGAATAAATTTTGAGAATTTATTAAAGTTTTGAATATTTTAAATAATTAATCTAGTTGGTGGTTAATACAAATATTATTACTTAAATTAGTTGTGGTTCATATCCACCACTCTCTTATTTTTTATCACGTATGATATTAGGGTAATATATTATCAAATTAGTTGTTATAGACAGTTTATTTGAATAGATAGAAAAAAAAAATGGAGGCACAGACGAAAAGAAAGAGTGCACGGTAGATGTGATTGAGTCTGACTCGACTGCTACAGGTTAGAACATTGCACTGCCTTACGCTTGAGATTTATGTATATAGAGAGTAATGATTGGGTGTCAGCGCCACACGGTGGTAAAAGAATATATAATCAGAGGATGTTTTCTTTGAGAATTTAAGTAGAATTAACATAATATAATATAAATAAATTATTTTGTAATGATTATCAGTAATCATTAGTTGTAAAGTAGGACAATAATAAGGTAATCATTATCAAAATGGGCGAAATTTAATGGTTCAACTCACTGTATCATTGTTTGCTTAGAAAATTTGACATATTCGTGTATTTATTTTCTTATCATTCTGCAACTATGATTTTGATAACAATTTAGGTTTTAGGCCTACAATTTTTAGAGTGGAAATTTAAAAGATAGGTCATTAGATTTGTATTCTTATGCGAATTATATATTTGAACAGATTTGAAACATTCGAACAATTTACGGAAGGAAAAGACCCTTGCAAAGTAGCTTGCATTCAGTTTCTTTGGTTGAGGTAGGTTACGGTTTAATTGGAGTTTAGACTCGATTTAATTGTGTTTATGCTCCTAAATTAGATACTTATTGATTGGTATTCGGATATACTTGAAATTGTTGATGTTTGGACTGTTGATACGTGTATAAATGATTATTGAAAATTACTTGATGGAATTGTCTTATGACCTTAAGTGTACTTGTAAACTTGGTACATTGTGTTGTATGTTGTGAGGTTGTGTAAATTTATATTGATAATACTTGTTTATGTTTATGTTGGATCGGATACCACGCTAGTACGTTTATATTTATGTTGGATCGGGTACCACGCCGGTACAAATATGTTTAGGTTGGATCGGGTACCACGCCGGTACGTTTATATTTATGTTGGATTAGGTACCACGTCGGTACGTTTATATTTATGTTGGATCGGGTACCACGCCGGTACGTTTATATTTATGTTGGATTGGATATCACGCCGGTACGGTACATGAACACAGATTGTTCCCTGCAGGTCATGACTATTTGGGCAAAAATAATTCTCATCGCATGTGTGTACATATTTGTGTTGATTTTGTGGATGTTTACAGTATGGTTGATACTCTTGATGGTTATGTGGCTTTCTGTGAGCACTGTTTGACCTGCTATTGTTGTATTGTTGATTCATAGAGAATTTGTTATGTGATGATGTCTGTCTACTTGTTATTTGATTTATGTTGTGTACATGTTATGAAGTTGAGTTGGCCTATGATATCTACCAGTACATAGTGGTTTGTACTGATACTATCCTGTACTCTTCTTTTGTTGAGTTCAGAAATTGTTCTAGAGGATCAAACATGACCTCATCTCTAGAGTTTGATAGCTGATCTTGATCCACGAGTGAGCACTCTATCTCCTGGCTGTCATGGGTCATCTTATTTGTTCTTGTCCATCTTTCGGGTAATGAAACATTCTTTATTTACTTTATTTTTGGATATCTCTTTAGATATGATTTTTGTTAGTAGTTGTTGTACGATGACTTTCGGGTCTTGAGAATTTTTGTAAGTAGTTTGTTTGACTTCCGTATTAATAAACGATTAGTCTTGGATTATGGTTATTATGTTGATTGTATAATAATATCATCTTAATAGTGACTAAGTGATTGGGTAATGATTCGGTTTAGATGGTTCTCCCACAGGAAGTTAGTGTGAGTGCCACTTATGGCAATTTGGATCGTGACATTACAGAATTATAATTATCAGAATATGTTTTACTCACATTATTCTTTATTTTTATGAAGAATATAATTAGCACGAATTCATGTAATCGGTTTCAATTTGCTTGGAATTGAGCCATATTTATTATTATTATTATTATTAATGTCATTGTGGTTCATTTGTTGTTAATTACGTGTTTTATTTTTATTTTAATTTTTTTGAACATGAATCAAAATGCTTTATTCATAAAATAATAAGCCTTATAAATGGCTCCACAATTTCCCACTATTATATTCCTCACAAATATAAAATAGCTAGCAACACCTTTATTTGAAATAGTGCACCAAACCTATTATATCTTGTAGAGATCATGAGAGATTTAGCGCACTGTTAAACTCTCCCATCTTAATAGCTAATTTTTTGAGCGTGGTTCTTCAACGCCGTATTAGGTTCCTTCTTTGCATTTCATCCTTTTCAAGTTAATTTATAAATTTCTTCTCAATTCTTTGAAATAGTCTAATTAGTTTCTTTTTGAGGTGAGTATCTTTAATTATTTTTTAGTCAATTGATGTTTTTGATTAATGTTTTGATAAGAAGTAGTTCTACGTACAGTTGCACTTATTTTGTACTTTGTTGAATTTTAATTTAATTTTTTTATTATATTAATGTATAAAATATAAAAAATTAAAGATTCACAAGACTTACATTTAATGACATATCGTAAAATGGTTTGTCTCGTGTCCGCGCCTTTAAAGCACTGCCTAATCTTTTGCCAATTAATAAATGTTAGTTGTTGAAATATATTTCTCACATTGGTATGGTTAATGGGATTCATATATATATATATATATATATATATATAATCATAGTACTCCCTCATAATAGAGTAATAGAGTTTATTAAAATCTCAAATTTAATCATAATAGAGTCTTTTTTCCACTATTAGCTACTTTATTAAAATATTCTCGCAAATCGAAGAAAAGGACGAAGATCACTAATAACTTCTAATTGGACAAACATAAGAAAGAGGAAAGACAAGACCAAATAATAAAAAATACTAGAACTCTTCATCAGAGGCAGATTTCGAGTTGGTTAATTTGATTTCTTTTTTTGTTGAATTTCAACAACCTAAATCCATGTTCATTCCGGCAAAAAATCATCTGGTTTGACCATCTTTCTCTTAAAGCTACTTGGAATTGAGGTATAGTTGTTATCATCAACGTCATTGTGATTCATTTGTTGTTAATTTACGTGTTTTATTTTTATCTTAATTTGTTTGACCATGAATCGAAATATATTTTATTCATAAACTAACAAGCCTTATAAATGGCTCCACAATTTTCCACTATTCCTCACAATATAAAATAGCTAGCACACCTCTATTTAAAATGGTGCACCAAAAATATTATATCTTGTAGATATCATGCGAGATTAGCTCACCAAAAATATTATATCTTAATAGTTAGTTTTTGAAATGTGGTTCTCTCACGCGTATCAAGTTCCTTCTCGGTATTTCATTCTTTTTAAGTTAACTAGTTTGGTGTACGTGCTTTGCACGTGTATATCACATTAATCGAAAAAAATATTGCTACCTATTAACATTTTGTCCTAATTTATATCACGTGATATCGTGATTCATTCATTTTAATTTATGAGTTTTATTTTGTCTTTTTAATTTATTTGAAAAGAACATCGTGTTCGATGTTTAATAACTTTCATGACTTTGTTTTTTATTTCATATACTTATAATAACATGGTCAAGATTATTAAATTCGAGGAGTGATTGTCAAATTTAATTCATAATATTCTAGAGTACGTCTTTCTTCAATGACACTTAACTGTTCTCACAAATCGAAAAAAATGGCGGATATCTCTAAAAACTTCAATCGGACAAACATAGGAAAGAGGGAAGACAGGAGCAAATAATAAAATAGGAGAATTCTTCATCGGAGGCAGAATTCAAGTTATTTAGTTTGATTTTTTTATGGGTTTTCGCCACCTAAATTCATGTTTGTTCCGGCAGAAATCATTCGTTTCAATCATCTTTCTTTTAACGCTCTTTCCTTCTTTGCTTTCTATTTAGAGCTTTCAATGGTTCTCACTTATTTTTCCGTCCATAAAAAATTTTCTTTTTAACCACATGTATAAAATAACCTATAAGCACCATAATCATAAGGTGAGCTGATTTCTTTTCGTTATTTTTTTTTATTGATAGTGTAAAAATTTAATGAAAGAGCAGATTTGAATATTCTTCTTCATCTTTTTCTATTTTTGTGATTAGATCTTAATTCTGTTGTTGTTGTTGTTGTTGAATTGTTTGTTTTTAATAATATAATATGACTGATCAATCTTTGCAAAGTGATTTAAATTTTTTACACTTCATTAAAAATCTCCACAATAGACAAAGTTGTTTAATTTTAAATAATTAAACGTTACACGTACGAGACACGTGCGGTATACATATATATATATATATATATATATATATATATATATATATATATATATATATATATAGTAATTGTTATCATCAAGAACATCATGATTCATTCGTTTTAATTTATTAATTTTATTTTTCTTTCTAATCCATTTGAAAAAAATGTCGTGTTCGATATTTAGTAACTTTGATGACTTTGTTTTTAGATTTTATATACCTACCTTATAACAACATGATCAAAATTATTGAATTTGAGGAGTAGTTAGTTTATTAAAATCTCAAATTTAATTAAGTCGTAATATTCTAGAATCTTTCTCCCACACACAAATTGATAAAAAGGGCGGAGATCACTATTTCTAATAAAACAAACATAAGAAAGAAGGAAGGAGCAAATAATAGAATTGGAGAACTCTTCAACAGAGGCAGATTTCGAGTTGATTAGTTTGATTTTTTTATGGATTTCACTAACCTAAATTTATTTTTGTTCTTGAAACATGATTCTGTTTCGGTCATCTTTCTTTCTGCCGATAAAGAATATGCCTTTGAAAGCAGGTTTTACAACCTTTCTTTTTTAAGCAGAAGTAAGTAAGAATGTCATTAGAAAAAACTGAAATGACATCTCCACCTAGATTTTCAAGATCTTTGGTCGAGATTCCACTATTCAAAGTTAGTGAATGGACTTCTCTTGGTAAGAGACGCGGGTTAAGAAAAAGGGCTTCCCAGAATTTCTTTGGTCTCACCAATTCACACCTTTCTCCAAAATCAGATTACCAAAATTTACGACGTGGTCGTGATCGCTTTTTGAAACAGCGATCAAATGGTAGCTAGCTAACCTTCTTACTTTTGCTTAATGATTTTATATCTACTACATGATCAGTGTTTTAGTTCTAAGATTTGTTTGTGGGGCTTAGTATTAAAGTAGATTTAGGGCGGATTCAGGATTCTAGTACAATGACCTCAAGTATATTAATTCATTTTTTAATTCAACTTTTACACATATTTAGGGTTGTTTGATTGGTAGAATAAAGGATTACTTTCTTGCCTTAAAATTTGGGATAATTTGATTAGACGTTTGGTTATGAGTATTAATCAGTCCCAAAAATTATTTTGTACTAAGATAGTGGAACTAGCTATCCAATATAAAAGAGGGATAAGCAAAGTGTACTAGATTGGTTCATGACATGTTTATACTTATAGAATAATAATTGTTGAATATGTTTTATTCACATTTTTTTTTTGTGTTTATGAAGAATATAATTAGTGCAGAATCATATAATCAATTTCAATTTGCTTGGAGTTGAGGCATAATTGTTGTTATCAGTTTCAATTGAGATATGATTGTGAAGAGTACTTGTAAAATTGGGTGGACCTTGTGATATTATCCCGAGAGATAGTAAAAGTGAAAAAATAAGTTGATATTGTTATTATGGATTGAGTGCCAAAGCTGGTATGATATTATTTGATGGATCGGGTACCACATCTGTATAATATTATTATTATGAATCAGGTACCACATCGATACTGTACATGAACCCTAGTATGTCTCCGGCAAGTCATGACTAGTTAGACAAAAATAAATCCCTTTAGTCTGTGCGTATACATTAATGTTTGATATGATGATTCATTTGTTGTTAGTTTATGTGTTTTATTTTTTTAATTTTAATTTATTTGACATGAAGCATGATATTTTATTCATAAACTAACAAGTCTTATAATGCTCCACAATTTCCCACTATCCCCTATAATATAAAATAGATAGCAATACCTCTACTTAAAATAGTTTATCAAACCTATTATATCTTGTAGAGATCATGAGAGATTAGCACACCCTTTTCCCATTTGCATGGGGGCTTCACTCAAATCATATGAATTTTTTATTTTTTATTTTATTTTAATAAATAAACTTTTATAAGACATCATTAAAATTCTCTTAGAAAGAAAAGAAATATTTTACATAAATCATACTTTTCATAAAAAATCATGAAACTCATGAAATCGAACAATGATGAGCATAGACGAATAATTTACAGGAGTTCATGACTTCAAACTAAATCTACATGACTGAATTCATAGGACAACCCTAATAGACTCATGAATGATTGTTCATACAAAATATGATTTTTTCGTACTATACTTAATAGTTCGTGGAGGCCAATATGTTAGGGTTTTGTCCCTGATTTTTTTACTATATTTAAGTTTTACTTTTTCTTAGAAGGAAATAGAAACCATTACTCTTAGCTCTTATTTATTTATTGAGCTCGAGTTATCTTCAACAATCTGAGTCTGTTAGCTGTTAAACACGTCTACAGTATGTATAAACTTTACATTTGCCAATTATATGAATTGGAATTTAGCATTTTGGGCAGCGTAGCACAATATCATCGGTGAAATATCAAAAAACCGAATCTGTTACAAGATTATAGTAGTTTCTTGGCATTTGTGTTCTACTAAATTACTATCATGTGTTTCTGCATTCAAAATTTTATAAACTACATTTTCTTAGTAAATTCTTGTATAGGCTATGTTAAAACTATATTGCTCGTATCCTCAAAAAGTTATTTACTTTGGTTAATCTGATTCACACCTGTTCCATTGTTTTTCTTTTAGTACCTTAAACTGAATCATTGACGTTGTTAATGTGACAGTGCCAACAACAGCTCCAGCAGTTCCCCCTCCTCCTGTTCGTGTGCGAGTTAAGATGAGCAAAAATGATCCAATGCTAGTTTCCCCGCATCCTGTTCCTGCGCCAGTTTCGATGAGCAAAATGCTCCAAAGCTAGTTCCCCCACATGGCTTTCCCCCACCTCCTGTTGTTGTGCGAGTTTTGATGAGCAAAAATGTACCAAAGCTAGTTCCCCCACCTCCTGTGCCACCATTGGGGTCGATCAGTGCTAGACCTTGGCTAATTCCTGGTTATAAAGAGGACGAGCAGAGAGATAAAAAGTTAAAATTAACTCCATTATCAAGACTGTTAGCAGAAAAAAAAACACATACTTGTACAAGTGGATCTTCTTCCTAAATGGATGAAAAATCGAAGAAAGAGGTCACCGATGGAGTCAAGTCTAAGTTGGTGTCTCAACTCACTTCTGGGACAACTACTAGCTTGGATGACATGGTTAATTTCGCCAATAGTTCTTTCACCATGTTAAATTTGTTTGGTGCTGATTATGGTTCGTTCTACAACGATGTCAAGGACTTGATCAAGCACAAATATGATTTACTCACTGCTGATAGAAAACTAGATATGTTGTCTGTTTTAAAATTAGAGGAAAAATAGCTAGATGTTGTTACTAAAGAAGAGCAGTGCGTGAAAGGTGATGAGCAAAAAAGAGCAGCCCGTAGGATTGCACAAGCGGAGGTAGAAAAACTCGGTACCCAAATGAAGGCAGCTAGAGTAGCGCAAGGGGAGATTGAGCGGTGCAAGAACAAAGCTCTCCAAGGGATTGAATCCACCACTCAACGCCTACTGTCTTATAAATAGCATTTGGTTGTCTCTATGTTGATGATTTCGATTAGCCGGAGAAATTCCTCATCATACATAGACTGTATGTTTATGTAACTATCTGCATGCTATCTGCATGTTGTGTCTCCTTAAAGTTTCTTGTTCATTTTTTTAGCACACATTTTAGAGCCTCAATCAACTGGTCTACATGCTTTGATGACTAATTAGAATGTGATGTTAGAACTATTTTATGAGTTTTGGAAGATTTAGAAAAGTAGGACCAACTTTCAAACTTTGAAACCATATCCTCTTTAAATGGATGTGAAGTTGAATTTGACAAAAATGATTGGGGCCAATTAATCAAGATTTGTATCGAGAAGTCTTATACTCGAACTAGAAATGTCTAATTAAGGACGGAGCCACAACCTTTGATGGTGATTGGTTGTGGCTCTAATAAATGAAGGAAAATATTTTATTCATAATACTCTTTATTATTCTCCTTACATCAAATATGTCATAGAATATCCCTATTTATAATAATATATAACAATGAAATTAAATTAGGACTAGAAAATCTATTCCTATATGAATTAGGACAAATAAATCCTAATCATAATCAAATAAGAATTAAAATAATATCAAATATTAAATCCTAAACAACCAATGATTTCTAATTCATCTTTGACTTATTATTTTCAACATTCTTCCTTAATTCAAAGTTGTCATTGTTGTTGCATTAAACACTTCTCTTTAATTTTCAATTTTTTATTTGTGTTGGAAAATTTCTCTCCAATCTTCAATTGTTGAAGCATTTCAGTATTCAACCTTCAACTGTCGAAACATTTCACTTTGATCAACTTTCAATTGTTGGAGCATTTCTCTCCAACCCCGATACTTTTTTCTTGGTTGTGTTGGAACACTTCTCTCCAGCTCTCTCGTTGATGCACTTTGTCACCACTACTCAATTTTTCTCATTCACTTGTAATCAACTTTCAATTGTCCTTCTTTCTCATTTTTCTCTGGCTCGTAGTTTCAAAAAGAATGATCCTTTTCTTTTTTAGCAACTTCGTTATTACAACTTTTCACGTGACATATTTAAAATCTTGAGATTAAAAGACATTTTTAATGAAGTATATTTAACATAACTTTAATTTAAAACTATAATTTATTTACTTTCTAATATAAACTCCGTATCAAATCAATTAGAATAGAAAAATTGAAACACATGAAGTATAAGTTACAAATTTTCTCATTTTAATGGACAAATATATTTTAAAATAGGCAAAATGACCTTCTGGACCCTTGTACTATGTCGGTTTTGTAAGTTGGACATTTCTACTTACATGTTTGTCATCTGGACCCTTGAACCCATCAAAAAGCAACATTTTGCACCCTTTGACCATTGACCTTGCCAGGCAAGGTCATGGTGACTAGGACAAAGAGAGTGTAGCCACTCGCCTGGGGTGCGAGTGGGGGGTCAATTTTTGGCCAATTTTACATTAAAATAACTAAAAAAATATTAAAAAAGGATCCTTTTTTTCTCTCCATTCTTTTAAATTTAAAATATTTTTAAAAATTTAAAAATAATTTAAAAAAAATTTCAAAAATTTAAAAATATTTTTAAAAATTTAAGAAAAAAATAAAAAAGGTTTGAGTTGGAAGAGTTCAAGAACTTGTTCAATTGATAGAATGATTGAATCTGTAGCTGTAATCTTATTATAAAGTTGAATTTTTGTTGTTTAGTGGCATAATGGAGACTAGAAGAGTGATACGGATAACAAGTTAGATGATTATGAAGTAATAGAACAGTTGAGAAGAAGAACTGTCGGAACTACACTTCTTGTTCTCCATCGAACTGAGAAGAAGAAGTAAGCTAGTAGTACTTATACTATATTTTTTTTCCAGTCATTTTTTCCTACTTCGACAATTTGTGTCGGTTTGGATTTGATAATTTCTAGAACAGATTTTCAGATATCTTTGCTCCATGTAGGAATTGAATGACATTTTACTATATATGCAAGATTTCTCGTAAGCACTTTTGCAAAAAAAATGTTGAATCTGGCATCTGATATACTGATACATTCCTTGGATGTGTCTAATGTCCTGGTAAATTTGCATTATTGGAAATTCCCATGGGAAATGTTCACCGAAGAACAGAAACTAAGGAACTCCAAATGCAGTGTACTTGAGAATAAACCGTTAATGATCCTATTTCTTACGGAAGTGAAGTTGCACTGAATCTGTTGTATATTCTATATCCAAGTTGTTGACTTTTGTAATTATTAAAGAAAGATTATTTTGACTTATCATAATTTCATGAAATCCAATTTTATGGACTTCTTTTTCTTTTCCTTGTAGGTATGTTCTGAAGAAGATACCATTAGCAAAACAGACAGAAAAGTCCAAGCGCACGGCACATCAGGAGGTCATTTCAAGTGCTTCTTTTAATTTGTTCCCTGAAAAAGTAGTTAGTTCTATGATTAATTGAAGACCAATAATATTTAGGTCATATTCTTATAAGTTGTTGAATCTGAAGTTGATTGTCGCAAACTTTAGCCACCGATGAAATGCAGGGGGAGTCTCATATCTATGATATAATCCGGTGGTTAAAATCAACAATCTAGTCTTGTCTAATTGAATAGTTCTCCTCATAGTTTCGGTAGTGAGCTACATCGTATGAGGTGTTCCATCATAAAGTATTTGATAAACTGATTTTTATTAATGTTCTTCTATTTCAATTGGTCTGCTTCTAAACATCTTGGATTATCACTCTCATACCACATCATTCTTCCGTTGTTGTTACCATTTTGACTATTTTATCATACGACTTGAAGCGTGTGTTTCCATGCAAACCTTTTTTCTTCTAAGAGTGTTTAGCATGCTGGACTATGTAAGGAGTGATCGTCCTGACCAATGCATTGAGCATCCTATGAATTCTATCGATGGAAACCTTTAGACATCTTCATTCTTATCTGCATGAATGCTGGTTTGCATCTGATGAGCTTAGGTTTTGGAGAAGATTGTTTCAACAGAATAATATATATGCCCCAAGTGTCTTAACTCAAGGTTTGAGTTCGAAGGACCAAGCATCCGCAAGACGAGCTTCCAAAAAAAAAGAATGACATGAGATGAGATGACAAGTAGGATTGAACTGAAGTAGAAATTTAGAACTTTCTCGGTGGAGTCACACGTGAAGTAGTTTTCTTTCCTCTTAACAATAGAAAAGAAGAACCAGTAAGTACTTCGCACCTATGATTTTCCCTATATCAATAACTCTACTTTCTCGAAGTGGATAATCTGGACGCGAAGAGGTATACATCTCTCTACCAAATATTCATTTTGATGAATCGGCAGTATGGAATATGGACACGCTTAAATGTCGAGTGAAAGAAGTTATGTCATCAAATAGTTGCTCCAATCTTTCCTTTCGAACCAAGCACATTTAGATACAAAATCTTCGACTCATCTTATAATTTATTATATGAAAAGTTCTACTTGATGGTAAGATATGCTTGGGGAATATTCTTCTAATCTGATGATAGATGGTTATTTTTCCGTTGCAGGTGAATTTGATACTAAACTAAGCCATCCATATCTTTTGGAGTACAAAGATGCTTGGGTGGACAAGGTATCCTATCATCCAGTTTTGTGGTTGCTTGGATCAGAAAGTGCAAAACGTAGCCTTTAGTAGTTGTGATTATTGCTGCATAAGCTGCACCAGAGAAAAAGGTTGACTTTCTTTTTCTTTCAGGGGAGTTGTATATGCATCGTTGCCGATTATTGCAAAGATGAAAATATGTGAGTGATTATCCCTGATTTTGCTAACATTTTAAATGTGTACCTATAAGGAAAAATAAGAATAAAGAACAAAAGGAGCCACTAAACGAGGGAAGGGAAAACAATAGTTTAAGTAAAATTCTTCATCATTGTCACCGGCTATATTTTATCATAAAATATGGCTAACCTGTGTTTGTAGAGCACAACCTTTTGCCAAGACCGTGGTTGTTTTCAGCCTGTGTTGTAAGCACGTCCAGGTATCTGGAGAATGAAAGACCTCAGATTTCATAAATACTCCCTCGTACCAAGAATGATAGAAGGGGTAATGAGGTTGAAAATAAAGAAATGAATAGGATGATTATAGAACATCTTTTGTGGTGTAATCTGAGGACGGTGACAATTTTTTTCCCCGTGTTCAGGGCGGAGCTCATGAGGAAGTCTAGAGGAGCACTTTTCCCGGAAGAGGTAGTTAAATGCGATTTTATTACTCATGAAGCTTCTCTGTGCCTTCCCGGTAGCTTAAAAAATTGCGTGTTTTTATGTTGTTTTTTTCCTGCTATTATAGAAACTCTGCAAATGGATGACTCATCTATTGTTAGCTTTGGAGTATCTGCATTCCAACTGCGTTCATAATAGAGACCTCAAGGTAAAAACTTGTTGTAATCGGCGAAATAGAAAAGCCTTCTTAGCATGAAACGTTTTTAACGTGAACTATTTTGAATTCAGTTATGTAACATCTTCATCACAAAGGACAACGACATCAGGTTAGGTAAGAATGCCCGAACAATTGCTTGATTGGGTCGTCTTTGCTTCTTTACTATCCTTCAAATTCACTTGAGGTGATTTTGGATTAGGAAAATTGCTAGATGCAGAAGGCCTTGCTTCCTCGGTATGAATTTCTATTGCGGCAAAATGAACCTCTTACTTACATACAAGTTTCGACCATCTATTGTCACCTAACAATCGATTCAGCATATCTATTTAGCAAGAGAGAAATCCCTTCCCCCTCCAAGACCGAGAAAACCTAAAAGTTGCTTTTATTTTCGGTCATAGGTACTAAAATGTTGTGGTGGTCATCTTCCTTTTTATCAAAAAAAATATTGTGGTATTCATCATATTACAAAGCTCATGTCGCCATAGCACCTAGCTAAATGCATTTGAGAAAAAGACGTCGAGTTGTACAACTAATCCTTAATTTTGGAACAAATTTCATGTAATAGGTATCTGGCACACCAAACGACATGTGCCCTGAGCTCCTTGCCGGCATACCCTATGGCTATAAATCTGATATATGGTCGCTTGGTAAGAAATAAGAATGTTGATGAGGCAATGTATTTCAGCTCTTTACATCATGTCCCTAATACTAACACTTTAGTGTGATTTTAGGATACTGTGTGTTTGACATTGCTGCACATCAACCCCCGTTTAAAGCTTCTGTAAGTTGATTTTTCAGCGATCTGAACTTCGTAAACAATACCTCGAAAAGTTATACTTGTTACGCAAAAAAAAAAAAGAGAAGTTCTTTATCCTGATATCTTCTATATGATATACTGACAATGTAAATCCAACAGGACAAAACTGGACTTATCAACAAAATAAACCGTGGTTTGTTCTCACCACTTCCGATTATATACTCCTTCACCTTGTAAGTATCTTCCTTCTCAGCACGCCACAAGTATAACAAATCAGTCAGTTGACAAAGCGGATTTAATTCTTGCAGGAAACAGATAATAAAAAGCATGCTAAGGAAAACTCCAGAACACCAACCTACAGTGAGTGCGAGCTACATATGTTCAAATGTTATTCTTTCCGTTTCAATCTGTTAAGTCTTATTTTCCTTTTTAGTCCGTTTAAAAGCGAATGTTTCTTTCCTTTTACAACAACTCCTTAATTCTAAATTTCTACGTGGCATGTTTAAAGATCACAAACTTAAATTACATTTTTATACATTCGGCATACCTTTATTTTAAGACCACAAGATTCAAAAGTCTTCTTTTCTTTCTTAAACTTGTGCCAAATCAAAACCAGAAAAACAAAATGAAACGGAGGGAGTATTAAATTGAGATTCATCTTGATATATTTTTACCTCTACTTATAGGCTGCCGAGCTGTTGAGACATCAACATTTGCAACCATACCTCCTCTTGTGTCACAACCCTTCATCTGCGTTTCTTCCTGTGAAGTCCTCGAGCAGAGCGAAAGAGAAAACACGACCATCACCTGGAAAATCTATCAGTCCGAGAGGTAGCAGAGACAGACAATTGAAGCTACAAGAGAAGAGAACTTTCCTTTACTTTGACGAAAGTGATAACATTCAACCAAACTTGACACGTTTCGAGCCAAACTTGACACTAAGAGAGTCGATCCAACAAGCTACTCGGTTAGGATCTCTCAAGATAGTGAGGATTCTAAAAGTGGGGAGATGAGTGAGGCAACTGTTTGCAATGGATATGATCAACAGGAGACAATCTCACAAACGGAAACTACGATCACTCCAAGCTCGTCAAGTTCAAGGGCAAAAACATGGTTCGAGGAACAAGAACATGTTTCTCCGGAGCATGTTAGTCGATTTGACGAGGGTGATACGAAGAATAACAAGACAAAAGATCTTGAGGTGTTGAGCAGTCCACTGGACCATGAGGAAACAGATATAGTGGAATGTATATCCGTAAAATCTAACAGAATGTCATTGTCTGATGGAAGATTCAACGATAAAACACGATCCTTCGATGAAGAAAGCACTTCATCTAATTCACAGTCGGCAAAACCAGATCCAGAGGGAGCACCAAGATGCTGTGTTGCTGAAACTGAAAATGGTAGCGAGTGTAGAGAAATTGCTATTGACTGTTTGTCAACTGAAAGCGATGGTTCACTTCTACAAAAAAGACGAGCTAGAAAAAGAAAGCAACCGCGGTTTATGACACCAAATAGGCTAAGAAAGACGCTCTTCGAACACTGGATGATAAGGTTTCACAGCTCAAGTCACTAGCCGCATTAGCTAGTAAGGAGGACAAAGACGACTGGGGTAATCCCACTGAACAAAGAGCTGAAGCTTTAGAGTCTCTTTTGGAGGTTTGTGCGCGACTACTTAAGCAGGAAAAAATCGATGAGCTTGTTGGTGTGCTGAAACCATTCAGGGATGATGGAATGTCGTCTAGAGAAACAACAATCTGGTTGACAAAAAGTCTCATGATTGCACAAAAGTTGTCCAAGGGGTCGTGATGTTGCACACAACCTGTCTTTTGACCTATAGAACGAGCCTCTGTCTTACGTAAATCATCAAGTATTGTTGGACTAAACTATTCCTCGAGGCTTAACGTGGTTGAGCATCCCTTAGTTTCGATTCTATTGTTGTAGGACAGTTGATGGAGCTGTGAAGATTATATATAATGTACTTTTAAAGTTGATTTCTACTCTATGATGATACTTACCACATTTTCTACTGTTAGGTTTTTCTCCAAAACTACCTGCAGACAAAGATTATACATTTCTTCAGCTTCTTATACATGATTGTGTTATTATCGGAGTCGATTTCTAATATAGTCACTCAACTAATAGTATTATCTCAGAAAGTCACGTTCTGAGAATCAAGAAGAAAAGTGATTTTCTGAGATAATAACTATTAGCTGAGTGACTATCTAAGAGGTCAGCGCGATATTATAGTTGTCTTATAGAAAAAAGTATCAAAAATCAAACTGTTCCTTTTAATATTCCATTCCTCCAACCTCAAGCCTCTTGTGAAATGAATTTAATATTTTTAAAAAAGTTTTTTTTTTATACTATTATTATAGTTTCCCTCATGCACATTTTGCCAATTTATAATAATTCTATCTTGATTGTCATAATTTATTGGTACGATGTTACTTTTCGTATACTTTTCCTTGTCCCGTTCAAAGTCGTCTCGCTCCCTTTCCCTGTCAGATATCCTACCACTATCACGTTCATGATACTTTAGTCTTCCTTGATCCTTACTCTTGATAAAATTTATTGTCCTTTATCTGTGACATTTATTTTTCTTTCATGTCATTGATTTGTTTTTTCTATTTATACTTTACTGTTTATGGCCATTGACTGGTGTACACTGTATTTGAAAGTTTGCATCTGAAGTTTTCTTGGTATTGATATCCTCACTTTAGGATGTTATTCATTGAGACAATGGTAACTTCCGTGTTATGTTTGTTAAATTTGGTGTTCTGTGACTCACTCTCACTGTTGTCGAGTGACTGAACATTTAATCATAAGCTGACAGTCTGATGATCTGTGTTTATGTTGAAATATCAAAGAACATGGGCTAGCCATTAAAGATGTATTTCTGGTGAAGAGAGAGTTGAGGAAGAAGAAACGTAAGGTTGTGAATGGTGGTAAAGCAAATAGGAGTGTGTCACCTGTGTTGACTTACTTAAAAAAATGAAAAGGTCGGGTTGTTAACTTTACTGTTTTGTGGTGGTTGTTGAAGACTAGCTTCTTGAAGAGCTCTACGAGAGGTGCATTGCATCAGCTTGATATTTGCTGGAAACTAAGTATTCGATGTGGGAGTAAATAAGTGCAGAAACTAAAAACAAAATTGAAGGAAATTGTTTTGTTGTGTATTTTTATTTTTGTGGTAATACATGTGAAGTGGAAGTACGTTGAAGCTGAGGTCGACAATATTCAATACTCGAAAGATTAACAGAAAACAGTTTGTTGTGGAGTGAACTTCAGATCACGGTGCTTCTAAAAGGATCAAACATTCATCAAGACAAAGTGAAATGGACATTTTCTACTCATGTTTAGAGTTTGTAAAAAATATACTTATTATATTGCTTGTTCAGACATACAGTATTTTCTTACTTGATGTTGCTGCATTCGAATTTGGAAAGCAAATTACACGGCTGACTTGTTAATGTAGGATATCATATCATGTGCTATGTCGGAAATGCACTCCTATCAATGTACTGTGAGTGTGAAGTATTGACGAGGCATATGACGCGTTAGAGGAAATAGCGGAGAAGGATGTTGTCTCTTGGGTAGCTCACTGTCTCAATCAATTTTCAGTTCTAAACAAAAGAAGTTTGATCTTTGTAGTTGTGTTTGTTACTTTTTCCAATTGTAAGATGATATATGTGGAAAATAGGGTCCCTCTAAATTCTTGTTTTCTTTAACTTTAGCTTTAAAGATCCAATTTTTACTCGAGAAATCACAGTAATATGAACAATGAGTTGTCGAAGAAAACTGGTTTACTTATGTAGAACCAACCAAAAAGAATAAATTTCTCTCTGTGGTTTAAAATAATTTTGATACTGTAAAAATAAAAGGCTGAAAGTTTAAATTTTGATTGAAGTGATAAGACTTTTACTTTAAAAAAACAAATACTAAAAAAGAAGTATTAATATAATTAAAATCAAGTGGGTCCAATAAGGGTAAAAAGGTAATTGTGCCTTTAAAAATTTTCCAAAAAAGGAAAGACGACATTTATTTTGGGACGGACAAAAAAGAAAATGGCGACACATAATTTGGGTCGGAGGTAGTAATAGATTTTTGCATATGCATCCATTTAGGCTTATTGGGTTTCCTTTCAAATTGTTCTTACATTTCAACCATTTTCCATTTTGTGCTTGTAAAGTTCTACTTCAAACAGATGTTCACGAAGGGATTGTTCTTAATATTCATAAATACAAAAGCGCAAGTACAATAAGTCGAATCAGATGCAGAATCACTGATTTGTACAAAATACTTTGCTTGATATTATTGAGTCTAAGAGTTATCACATGAGAACAGCATTGATAGGCTTGCAACAAAGTCTCAAAAAGAGGAGCTACTAACAGTTCCATCCAAATTTAGCTAGAACTGTAGAGGTCTAAAACAACTTCATCTACTAATTCTTGGAGAATATGCCTAGCAACTTCAGTGCCACATTCATATTCTTCAACCTCGAAGTCCGTACAATTACCCAAAGAATGGCTCATATCCCATTCTATTAGCTCGTCTGGGATCAAACCAACAAATTCTGTCCACTCTTCGACCTCATCAATAATATCAGCAATCAGAATCTCTTTGGTCATACTTGATGGTAGTTTGGTACAGGTTCTGAAACCAGAATCAGAGATTGGAGAAAATTTTGAGTCTAGGTACTCTAATAGACAATCAAAGGCGAATCCTTTAAGCTGATTCATCTGTTTTGGGTCATTACAGCCAAGCAACTCACCGAAAGCCATCCACAGAAAACTCGAAAACATTTCATGTTCATTAAGGAGAAAATGGCTCACAGAGAACCCATCCTCTACAGGTAGAGCCTGCTGTTGAGGTGTAGTTCCAAATATGAGTTCAGTATTCAAAATGACCTGTTTTGCGTAGCTGAGTTCGCTTCCTTTTAACTGATCAATCTTGTTTAGCACTCCAGAAACATTATAAATCAGTTCTCTGCAACTCCTCCTGGTGGATAATGAGGTCTCACAATCCGACAGATCTCTATCAGGTTCTGGAAAGAGTGGTTCATCATCAATAGAGTCCACTGATTCAGCAAGCACTTTGTCCTCTGGAAGAAAACAAGCATCATATTTATTAGAAGCATGGATGCATGAAATCCAAGTTCAGAGTTGTCTTATTTTTTAATTTATGTATTTGAGGGAAAGAAAGGAAGTATGCAAATAGTAAAATATTAAATCGGGGACCATACTTGAGCTACTATTGGGACTACTGGAGAGGTAGCTGTCAGTTGAAAAGGCAGCTTCAAGAACACATCCTAAACTATGGTGATCAAGTGAATTCCCAACTAAATCTGCTTCATCTTCCAAAGGAGAAAAATATCTACTAGGATAAGTGAGAGCACATTTAGCTTTAAACCTTCGCAAACCCAATTCTAAACTCTTTATTTCGGCCATCTCAAAATCCATATCTTCTTTATCAGATCCGCCAGGTCGAGCACCAAGTTTGTCTGCCACATTGCTCCAAGTTTCAGAAGCTGAAGCCTTTTGGGGCTTACTGTCTGATCCTGCTTGCATCGATTCCAAACCCATGAGCCTAGCAACCAAACTTGGAGCTTTCATTTCGCGCTTGCTTTCACAATGTGTATTGGTCATTCCATTATTCTTTGCATTTGGAAAACCCCCACTGTTCTCATCAGCAATCTACATTGTTCATACAAGAACCAAAAACAATAAAAACAAAAACTTTCCTGTCAGGCTAACATCTGAGACAATAGAAGAAAAAGAAAGGTAAATATGGGAGTATAGTTCAAGAAATGAGTACCAAACGAAGCTTTGGTTGCTTCTCATCCCCTCCAAACTTTTTTGAAGTTTGTTTCAAGCAAGCTATAAGAATGCAACACAAAAAAAAGGAAATAATTTAGCCCTCTAGCTAGAATCACCTTCAAGAAATTAACCATTCTACTTTAAAAATGAGTGGAATGTAGTAGTAGCTAACCTGGTGAAAACAGTTTCTTTGGAAACAGCTTCTTGACAAATCTACAGTTCCGATCAAAGAGCTGAAAGAAAATGCCCACACAACCACAAGGCCTTTGAGGTTGTCTCTCAGTAATAGCGGCTAAACTATCATTCATTTCTCTAGCTGAGCTATTCATCCTTCAAAATCCTCTCTTAAATTTCTTCACCTTTTCTCCCACTCTGCTGAATGTGATTCACACACTTTGTCTTCCCAATAAGATTCTATCAAACATTATCCTCACATTAATTTGGAAAGAATTAAACAAAAGACCCCTACTGGGCCCTCTGCCCTCCACATCACTCACCCTCCTTGGCCCAAAAAAAGAAAATGAGAAAAAAGAACTTACATTTTCATGCAAGAAACAAAGCAAAAACCCAACAAAATATCAGAAAAAAAGTAGAAAATAGCTATGAAAAGTAAAACCCTGAGCTGTGTTTAATTGTGACAAAACTTTCACAACAAACTATTTGATAAAGGTCTCTTGATTTATTTGATAAAGTAAAACCCTGAGCTGTGTTCAATTTCGTGGGAATTCTATTTGTTCAAATAAAGGTCTCTTGATTTATTAACTTAACTGCTAATTAAGTGATAACATAATTAATAAACAAACACAAGCTATTTTTGTCATTTCTAATTATTAATTATCTAAGTGATAAAATCAATAAAAATATGTAAATAAGACAAGCGAGGAAAAAAAGTGACATAAATCAAAACAAAAATTATTAAGCAAAGGAAAATTTTTAAACTACCCCAAATAAGTAAAGAAATAAGAAAAATGCACAGTAGCTAACTTATTTTGGTAGAGGAATAATATTCAAAACTTAAAAAAAAAAAAAAGTGTTTTTGTTTCTTAAAAAAATGTTTGTTGCTTTATAGAAACGATGTCATTAATCGCAGTCGTTCAACTTAGCAACAATTTTAATTGGAGGTCGATTTTAAGTGGAAAATAATAACATTATAATTTTTAAAGACAAGTGAAAAAAATATATTTATGTATGTATGCAGTCTCTGCTTTTTAAACTTTTGGTACATGGTACTCCTGAAACTGTATCAAATTAATTAAAAATATAAAAATCAAACCTCGAGATTCTTTTTATTTTTTCTCTAACTATAGGTTAGGAGATAGTACAAAGAGTAAAATGTCATGTCTAGTTTAAATTGTGATAGTCATTTTTTTAATACGTAGTTGCTGAAAATTGTTTTACTAAACAGAAATTAATGAAACATACGGAAAGACAAATAGGAGGCTGAAAATTATGCAAACAGTGTATAAATTTATATTACCAGATTGAGAACATGATTAATACTAACGAAAGCAGTTTCGAAAATGCTGAAATCCATTTTAATGTACAGAAATATGCTGAAATTTAATTATAATATGCCCAAAGGTTAATCACGCTGAAAATTTATTTGTTATGCCAAAATTATATTTTTTAATGTACAGTGAATTAACATGTGGGCATGCAGAAAAATTAATGTGATATGCTAAAACATGCTTAAGAAAACTGTTTAACATACTGAAAGTATGGTAACATGTTAAAAAATATATATTGACAAGATTATTTTAATGTTCAGACATGCTCAAATTTAATGCTTAACGTGTTAAAACGCCTAATTCTAATATTAAAAATGTCAGTTTAACATACTGAAATATACAGACAATTTAGCGCTACGTTTTTAACAACACTTGTGTTATCATGTTATTGTTAATATGCTTAAAATATACTAGCATGCTTAATGCAAAATTAATATGCTAGCATACAAGGAATACATTAATATGCTTAATATCTCATCAATATGCTCAATGCAAATTACTGATACTATAAATATATGAATATGCCTAATGTCTCATTAATATGTTCAATGACAATTAATATGGTATGTCGGTTTTCGTTAGATCATGAATAATTGAAGTGCCTAAGTGATCTAGTATCATATAACGCATATAAACCTAAATTTTGCCTACCTATATTATTCATAGAGCACGTAAATTCCCACCCCCAAAATTATTATTACAATAATAATAGCATTTTTTACAATAATATTATAAAACAAGTAATATGGAGAATAAAAAGAAAGAGAACGACTAGCTATAAAGAATACATGACTAGTATGAACATTCCGACGACTCTTCGGAACCCCCTTCTAATAAGACCTGTTGAACATAATAGAAAAACAATGCAAGCATGGGATGAATACAAACATAGGCAAGCATATTGAAACACTCGAACACAGCACAACAAATAAGCAGTGAGTGATTATTTCAAATTAACCCTATAGACATGCTTTCTAATATGTAAATACATTGATGAGGGCTTACCAGTGATCAGAAGTAAGAGAGATAATAGGAATAAAGAGACAGCCAAGCACAGCGAAATATGCAAGATGTTTTTCGTAAACCTTGAAGAAAAATGGAAGAACCCTCAAAGTATAGAATTGCCTTGTATTAAAAATAGCTGATATTTTTGTCTTAGAGAATAGTAATTGTAATTGTAGCTTGAGAACTTAAGAGTTGTATGTTAATTGAAAGAAGAGATTGTTTATATAGTAAAGAGGTTGTAGCGTTAAAAGGAAAAACAAATCTTCAAAGAAGCTTAATTTCGAAATTAAGAGGAAAAGGAATATATCAAGAATCAATTAGAGGGGTAAAAGGACCAATTTACCATAAGTGCAACGTATGCCCAATTATTTACCATAACTGGCGGAACTAGTAAAATACAGAGCTGTCAGATTGTTTCAATTGGGCAGAATCGTATCCTGTCTTACCAAAAATATGTTACACAGTAATTTAAGGCAAATCAGATATCAAAGTGTACCAAAATTTCATACACAGTGATGTATATTCTAAATAAGGGCCAAAAATCATTCCAAGAATCAGACAATACCTAAAAGGAGACTACCACGTGGATTTTTCTTTTCAAAACATTATACAACTCTTTCCAAGTACCGACCAAGAATTCACATACATAGCAAACCTCACATTGTCAAACCCACAAAATTATGCTTGGAGGGATAAAAGGTTAAAAAAGATATATAGAAAACAGTCAAATAACTGACAACAATCAATGGGCATTTTCACATATATCAATGAACGAACAAGAATTCAAGAGAATCAATTAGTAAATCAATGCCAAATTTTAACAATTTCATACTCAAAAGTATGTTTAAAGAAAGAAGGGAAGAAGAAGGCTATAATATTAAGATTTAACGAGGACAACAAACCTGAGACAGATTCATATTATGATTCGGTGGTGACCAGCGGAGGTGGTGGTAGATCTGGATTGGTTATATCGGAGGGGAGGGCGATGGCGCTGGTGGCAGCGATGTGGTCGTTTGGTTGGTCTCCGGCGAAGCTGCCGTGGGGCTGGTTCGGGGGAAAGAAAGTGTGACGGCAGTGTAGGGCCATTCAGCGACTGGTCGGCGACGAGATCGGAGGAAAGGGGGTGTGGCGGCGCTATTTTTCTTGAGAGAGATAGAGAGCATTTTGAGAAAGAGGGAGAAAGGGAGGCGGATGGTTTGTGAATTAGGGTTTAGGTTTTGTTTTGGGGTACTAAAAAGGAAAAGAGAGGAGGGCTTGATTCAGCCGTTGGATCAAATTTGATTGACGGCTGTGATCTAGTAGGTTAAGAAAGGGTTAAAATCTTAAATTGGGTCAAAGAATTGGCTATAATTGTAATGAAATAAATGGAATAGGCTACAAATGTAAGAATTTGGATAAAATTGAGTTAAAAAGTAAATAAATGACGCAAAGTAATTTTAATTAGGCTTCATTTAAATAATAGTACGAACAAATAATAAATAATAATAAATGATATATAATAATAATAATAATAAACAATAAATAAATATAAATAATAAATAATAATAATAAATAGTAAATCATTATAAATAATAAATAATAGTAATGATAATAATAAATAATAATAACATATATGAATAAGTTGTACTAAATGATAAAAAACTAGACAATGTATTTGCAAAAAATATGGATGTGCATAATTATGTGGAAAAAAATATTTAATAAATAGTAAAATTACATAAAATGGCGTATTTGAGTTTAAAATTATAAGAATGATACTAAAAGATAGTAGTAATTTTGTGCATTTTTCTAAATTATGAATGTGACACGTTAGTATGTATTTAATATAAGAATAATATGTAAAAAATATTAATAATTAAAATTAATTAATTTTGATAAAAATAGCAGCCTAAAAGTGATATCGGGAGGTTAAAATTGGGTGTCAACAGCTGCTCCTTCGTTGTTTGAGAATGATAAAAGAATTGTCAAGCAATGAAAGTTGACATAGTAGCCAATTATGTCCGACCGAGATAACAATTTGCTAGGAAGAAAGCAACTGGAGGTGTTAAAAAATAGTATGACCGAGACTTTGGCTTTAAGTCGACTACATATTTCTGTTTTTACGAGAATCGGGCCGTGTGTAGTTCTATATTTAGGAATGACCAATATTCCTAAAGAATGTTAATGATAAAGGATAGGGACATCAACAACGGTATCTAGGGTCAATGAGACGGTAATGGATAGGATTGGGAATAAAACGTATGGAGAAGTTTTGAAAATGGTAGGATTAAAGTAGTAATAGCACGAACAGACAAGGTTAGAGAGGTTTTGAAACGTGGGATGTGAATACGATAAGCACATGAAAAACGTAAGGTTTCAAGAACCCGATATTGTTTAATATGGTTCTACAAGAACCCATCATTGTCCATTAAGGTTCTACAGGAACCCATTAAGGTTCTACAGGAACTCATTATTATTTATTAAGGTTCTACAGGAACCCATGTTTGTTTAATAAGGTTCTACAGGAACCCAAGATTATTTAATAAGGTTCTACAAGAACTCAAAATTGTTTAATAAGGTTCTACAGGAATTCAAGATTGCGGATAAGATTCTACAGAAACCTATGTTTGTTTAATAAGGTTCTACAGGAATTCAAGATTGTTTAATAAGGTTCTACATGAATACAAGGTTGTTTAATAAGGTTCTACAGGAACCCAAGATTATGGATAAGGTTTAGAAATCCAATATTGTGGATAAGGTTCTACAGGAACCCAAGATTGTTGATTAAGGTTCTACAGGAACCCAATATTGTTGAATAAGGTTCTACAGGAACCCAATATTGTGATTAACGTTCTACAGGAACCCCATATTGTTGATTAAGGTCCTACAAAAACCCAATAATTATTGATTAAGGTTCTATAGAAACCCAATTTTGTTGATTAAGGTTCTACAGAAACCCAATATTGTTGAATAAGGTTCTACAGGAACCCAATATTGTTTAATAACGTAATGTCAAAATAAAGTTAAAAGATAAAACAACTTAGCTCGTTTCCCTTATTGGGGATGTAATCCTGGCCTCTTTGATGATATCACAACATTGTTGTTGCATTTAGTACCTGTTGTCTGCACTCAAAGAAAACTTGTTAGTCAAAAATAAATGTTGATTTGTACCTTGCATCAATTGTATTTCTTGGTTGTTGTTTCTGCTTCATAGACCGTTGGGACTTTTACTTTATCATGGTGAAATTTTTGAGAAATTCTCAAAAAAAAAATCCCCAATTTAGAATGAAAGGCGTTTTTTGCACGTCATTGATATATTATTTACTTGTGATTTTTTCTTTTTTGAGGTTTTCTTGAAACCTCAAAAAATTCTGCCCCATTTTTCATCTTTGGAGCCTTATATTCCTGTGCCACTCAAAGAAAACATTAGTCCAAGAGAAATGGTTGCCCTACACTTAAATATCGTAACCTCAATTGCAATCTGCCTTTATATGCTCAAGAGTTGGGCTTATCAGCCTGACGTTTTGGAAGTGTAAGAATTTGACAAAGAAGGGAATGCAAATGTTTTATTAGATTAAGAACAGACCCAAAGGGGCTGCCTACGTATCCAAATAGAAGTCAGGTCAAACATAGTTCGTGAGTACAAAGAAATGTAGAGAAAACAAGAAAGTGTTATTGGCCATAAAACGGATCAAAGGAGAAAGGTGAAAAATAAAAAATGTTTGCACGTCAACTCATTTGGTGTGCTTTACGCTTCTTTCATGAAAGTCTTGAAAATACTTTTGTAGGATCACCTTGAACAAAGATATCACCCGTAGTAACAAGATCATTGCTCACTAGTCCTCGTTGCACTCTTATCATTTTTTGTTCAATCAGATTCTGAATCTTGTACATTTGCGCCGAGCATTTCTCAATATCATGACCTTGAATATTCAAGTGATAAGTACAACTTTTAGATGGATCAAAATGAGTGGGTAGATTTGTAGGGATCCATTCTCTCCTTGGTCTCATGATACCCTGAGCCCTTAATATTTTAAATATGTTTGCCAAAGGCTCATTCAAGGGAGTAAAAGCTTGAGACCTCACTCTTTCCGTTTGATGGAAAGCGTTGTGTACTGGATAAGGCCCTTGTTGAAAGTTAGGTTGTGTTTGAGAAGCCTCATTTTGAGAACCTTGATGGATAGAGTAGGTTTGTATATGAAAAGCCTTGTTTTGAGAATCTTATGAGTTATTAGGTTCAATATGTATCCCACGAGAACAAAAAACAGCATGAATCTCTTGATTGTTCGGATAGCCTTGTGTCTGAGGTATGGAGGGTGATGAATCCTCTTCTCCTTCCACGGTTGGACACTTTGGTGTTTGAAAAGTGGCCAACTTTGCAGAATCATCAACAATTCTCCCCGCTCAAATTTCATATTCTAATTTCTTTCCAATCGAAATTAGACTCTTGAAACTGTGGCCGATTAGGAAGAATATTTTTTGAAAGTAGATTCCATCTAGTGATTTGAGGAACATTTGGACCAACTCCTCTTCAGGTATGGAAGGACATATCTTAGAAGCTTCCAATCACCACCGTATTACATATTCCTCAAAAGATTCATGATCCATTCTTTTTACCTCAAGTAAATCCCATATTGTTGGTCCAGTGTTAATGTTAAACTTATATTGCCTTACAAAATCTTGAGCCAATGCTTCCCAATTATGCCATTTGTCAAAATCTTATTGTGCGAACCATGTGAGTGTCATTCCTGATAGACTTTGAACAAATAATCTCATCAGCAGAGCCTCATTAATTCCTATGCCAACTAGTTTTTCACAGTAGTCTGTTAGGTGTATGATTAGATCTCCACGCCCATCAAACATGTTAAAATTTGGAACTATGTATCCTGGAGGTAACTCAACTTTTGAAAGTAGACATAGTTTCTCATATCTCAAGTCGTAAATGCCTTTAGAACACAGTTTCTCATCCAACATTTTCTCTAGGTCATGAAGCCTTTGACGACATGCATCAAAATCAACTCCCTCACGGGCAGAAGGAAATTATTGAGAGGATGTGTGCGTAAGGTGGGGATAAGGAAGCACAGTGTTTTGCTTTGGGCAAGAAAAAAAATGGCTGGAGTCTTTTTGGATATTGAGCATATTTTTCATATTACAGATTTAATTAAGATCGATGTTCAAATGCTAGACAACTTTTAAACAATATAAACAAGCCCGAACAAAAGTTATCACACAGCATATATAATTTTAACATATAATAAATATAAAACAAGCATTCTAGGATGAAGATTAAGCCTTAATAAGCGTTCTAGGCGTAAAGATTTGATCTCCCAATGCACGAAATAGGATAGTGATAGAACATGATGTCGAATTTGTAATTACAATTGTAAAGAGGATAGTAAGCTAAGGAAATGAATAAGGTTGACTTTTGTTGAACATCATAGTTGTTGATTCCATCCTATTGTTGATTCATCCAAATCCGTACAAAAAAATGATAAAGCAGGGGAAAATAAAGTTTTATTATGGTGAGACCAAACTCATTAAATAAGCACCTACGTATCCACAGGGGAATCAGGTCAATCGTAGTTCAAATTACATAAGGAAGGAAAACATAAAAGGAAATTACAAATTATAAAACTTGAAGGAATTTCAAATTTTTAGGGGTCTGGAGTAGAGAATCAACATGATGTCTACTTCACAAGTTCCAGTCAAGCTTAGAAAATCAAGCAGCATCAGAAGTTGACCCCGTCACGTTTATCACTTTGGTGTCGATCAACTTTTGGATCATGTTCTTCAAAGCAAAGAATGCGTTAGTAGGATGTCCTCTCATCCCAGAGTGATAGGATCAAATTTGGTCAGGACGATACCGTCGAGACTTAGGATCACAGGGTAAGGCAGCAATGGGTGTGATGTAGCCTGCATCTTTGAGTCGTTCATACAACTATTCTATGGGTTCATTTAGAGGAGTGTACTATTTTGGTGGATTTTTCTGGAGCTCATGTTATGATTTAGTGGAGTGATTGGGTTGTTGATTTGTTGGTGGATTTTGGTAAGACATTGGAAGGTAGTTTGATGTTGGAGCAACAAATGGAGGTAGGTACCAAATAGTTTGTGGAGGAAGTTTTGTAAAGGACTGAGGAAAATAGGCTTGGACATAATTGGATGTTGGAATGACTTCTGGAGCTGGGTACCATATCAGTTGAGATTGGGGTATGCTTGCTTCAAGATTTGTAGATTTTGATGTCCCATTGATGATCGTTTTTCCCTTGTCTTTGAACTGTGACTCAACCAAATCAGTCTCGATCGTGAGATTCCTCTTAAGCTTATTGTCGAATTGCCTAATAAAGTCAATTGTCAAATCGTCCCAAGAGATCCACTTGCCTGTATGTTTTTTGGCATATCATATCAATGCAGGACCAATAAGTGAACTGACGAAGATCTTCTTGAGACCATCGCTTTTTCCTGTAAATGTTAGTTCATCAAGGTATACCTCAAAATGGGAATGAGGGTTTCATGACCAATCATATAATGGAAAGTTCAAGTACTCAATTCTATCCTTGTCTTCTTCTTTAGTTTTGGATGACTTATTCATCACAGGTTGTTGAGATGACCCCGCCTTATGATTAGAAATTCATCCTTTCATTTCCTTCTCCTTGCCCATGGTTGTGAACCCATTAAGTGCTTTCAAAAGTGCAACTGAATACCAACTTAAAGACATTTGTTCCCCACAATCAGGCGTGGGTGAGGTCGTTGATATAGGAGACGACATAGTGTAGGTAAGAGCAATGAAGTCAGCTTCGGATAGTGGATTTGGAAAATTTGGTGGCATTTCAACTGAACCTCGGATATTATTCATTACCCCCCTAATTCTCTCTATTTTCTCTTCTATCCTTCTGATGTTCGAAATAACTTTGTTTTGATGCAATCCCAAATTCTCATGCTCATCGTCGTTACTGACAAGGTTTGATAAACATTGTTTGACTAGCCATTTCTGATGTTCAACTTTAGTCAACCTTAGAAGAAATGACTTATAATTAGAAACAAGAGTACACTCGGGAGTCTAGAATGAATATTCTACTCATTTAGAAATAATGAGTTATGCTCATTCAGAGTGAATAGAAGTTATGAGAGCTCTATGTAACTTAGAGATTGTGAAAGCTAAAGTACGACACAAATATAATGATATTAATGTCCGAGAATCGTGGTAGGACACTAGTATGTAAGCATTAGAAGCATTAGGAAGAATATATACTGAAATGATAAGTTGCACTAAGATATTGTAGACGGAACTAGAATCGCCTTATCTTAGTAAGAGTTGAATCTAGGGATGATTAATTTACTAACGGATGAATTAGGAGGTTAATAATAAAGGGAAATGTTGAATAGGTCCTAAGAGTGTATAGTAGGAACCTAATGTTACAAGAGTTTTAAGAGTAACGAGCTCTAAAGTAAGGAACACTAAATGTAATGAGTGACTAAGGCAAGAACGGAAATACAAGATAGGCACATGTCAATACATACGTAGGAATGCAACACATAGCAAGTAATTATGAGTCCCTTTGCGGCTGTGAACCTCTTTGGACTTTGAATGAGACTAACATTCAACGCGTCAAGAATGCCATGGCATCCTACGTTGAATTGGACACATATTCCTTAATAAAAGAAATATGTAGCCAGGACCTAAAGGGCAAGAGTGGGTTTATGACATGGTTTCCTCGAGTGGACAACTCGAGAGTGGGAAAACTTATGGATGTCAATGCACCGCTGATCAACCAATCCATAAGACATTTCCTGAAGGGTGTTTTATAAAAGAACGTCTGTGTATTACGCAACCGTTCATAAAAAGAATACAAAAGAGGTTTCCAAGTAGAGTAAAGAATGAGTGGGATGCCAGTTATATAAAGCAGTAACACATAGCGCATAGCAACGCACAACATGCTTTAGCAGATAGAAACATTTAATCAATAAAAGAGAAGTAGGCATGAAAAAAAATAGAGAAGGAGAAGGAACAGAAAAATCATGATGTGAATAAACAAAAAGAGAAGAACATATAGAAAATAAATCATGTAAAAAGCAAATATTATGAAAAAACAAATAACGAGAATCCCACATAAAGCACAAATTTGTAATGGTTAGAACCTAAGATCGCCAACATAGTCGCCATTTTGTCGCGCCCTTTTTTCCTCGCGGAAAGCGGGATTCAACGTGGTGAACTCTTTTTGGGATTGTTTAA
The DNA here is from genome assembly GCA_030864215.1 of Capsicum pubescens. Lineage (NCBI taxonomy): Eukaryota > Viridiplantae > Streptophyta > Magnoliopsida > Solanales > Solanaceae > Capsicum > Capsicum pubescens. The sequence continues at coordinate 354,962,395 of CM061538.1, read as the reverse complement.
GGAGGTGTGAAGAGTCACCACCTAACGAATTAAGGTGTTTTAGGGCACCGGTCTAAGCTACTACAAACCTATTTTATTTTTTAGTCTTAGTTTTTACCAGAAATTCGGGTAAGGGTTCGAATTACCTCGAAAGGAAGGTGTTAGGCACCTTTCAAGGCCCACAAAGGTGGTTTCCAATCAAATTCGTACTTTACGTGGGGATTCTATGTGTTCAAATAAAGGTCTCTTGTTTTATTAACTTAAATGTTAACTAAGTGATAACGTAATTAATAAACAAACACAAGCTATTTTTGTCATTTCTAATTATTAATTATCTAAGTCATAAAATCGATAAAAATATGTAAATAAGACAAGCGAGGAAAAGAAGTGACATAAATTATTAAGCAAAGAAAAAATTTTAAACTACCCCAAATAAGTAAAGAAATAAGAAAAATGCATAGTAGCTAACTTATTTTGATAGAGGAATAATATTCAAAACTTAAAAAAATTAAGAGAGTTTTTGTTTCTTAAAAAAAAAATTTGTTGCTTTATAGAAACGATGCCACGATATCATTAATCGCGCTCGTTCAACTTAGCAATAATTTTATTTAGAGGTCGGTTTTAAGTGAAAATGATAACATTATAATTTTTAAAGACAAGTGAAAAAATAAAAAATATCAAGTGAAAAAATAAAAAATATTTATGTATGTATGCATAGTCTCCGCTTTTAAAACTTTTGGTACGTGGTACTCCCGGAACTGTATCAAATTAATTAAAAATATAAAAATCAGACCTCGAGATCCTTGTTACTTTCCCTCTAACTATAGGTTAGGAGATAGTACAAAGAGTAAAATGTCATGTCTAGTTTAAATTGTGATAGTCAAAAACCGCACCATGACTTTGATAGAGAAATAAAAAGTCATTTTCTTAATACATAGTTGCTGAAAATTGTTTTACTAAGCAGAAGTTAATGAAACATACGGAAAGGCAAATAGGAAGGCTGAAAATTATTCAAATAGTGTAGAAATTTATATTAACAGATTGAGAACATGATGAATACTAACGAAAGTAGTTTTGAAAATGCTGAAATCCATTTTAATGTGCAGAAATATGCTGAAATTTGATTCTAACATGCCCAAAGGTTAATTTGTTATGCCAAAATTATCAGAATTATCAAGAAATCCTACCACCTTTTGAATCTTGAATACTTATCACCTTATCAAGACCTAACCCTAAATCCCATAATTCAGGTTAATGGAATTTAGCCACTCATGATGCAACGAACAAAACACATAATTGAATTCATGATTTGAAATATAAACTTACAGAGATGAATAATAACTAGTGAATCGCAGATTAGATCACAAAGGAAATTCCAAAATACTGATAATAATCTCTTCAAAGTATGTTCTTTTTCAAGCCAAAAGTAGAGAGAGAAAAATATCAAAATATGTTATCTCAAAACTCAATGTCTCAAACTCTATGCGGAATTCTCGAGTACCACTCCTAGAAAACCCTAAAACAAAGCTTTAAATAGTTTACCTTAATTATGGAAACAAAATCAAGGTTACAGCTTTTTCTCGGAATAGACGACAACCATTTGTGACTCCTTATTAGGATCCTGACGACTTATCAAGAATGTCGTCAGGTCTTCTTCAAATCTGCACTAATCCTGTCTTGGGTTGACGACAACTTCTGACGGCTTATCAGGACTGTGATGACTTATCAGAAATGTCATCACAATTTTTCTCCAATTTCATGCCCTTTTTAGGCTGACGGCAAACTTGACGACTTATCAGCTCAGTGATGGCTTATTACAAAATGTCATCAAGGCTTTGCTTCAGTTTTCCTTGGTTGCCTTAGGCTGACGACATTCCTGACAGCTTATCTGAAGCTTGACGACGTATCATAAAATGTCGTCACAGCTTCCACTTTAGGCCAATTCTCTATCTACTGCTGACGACCAACTTGATAGCTTAACACAAGGCTGACGACTTATCACAAATGTCGTTAGTCACACTTGTTTTCATATTTCTTCAGATTTTAACTTCTTTGCTTCCATTCTCGTTGGTTCTCTGTCATATTAGTTTAAACTGCAAAATCAAACATAAACTAATAAAAAATAACTAAAGTTGCTCAAGCACTTGCAATTATTTAGAGTCAAAAGACCCAAATATGTTAGCATATGCTCACACATCAGAGATAATGGACAACGGAACACCGTGAAATCTGACCAACTTTTTGATGTAGAGTTTGGCGTAATCCTCAGTTGAGTAAAAGGTATGGACTGGTAGAAAATGAGTTGATTTAGTCATCCTGTCTACAATGACCCAAACTGAATCGTGCTAACGACGAGTACAAGGAAAACCCATCACAAAGTCCATGTTTACTTCTTCCCACTTCCAAGTGGGAATATTGAACTCCTATATGGACCCACTTGGCTTCCGATGCTCAATCTTAACCTGCTGACATGTTGAGAACTTAGCCACAAACTATGCAATGTCTCTCTTCATCCTATTCCTCCAATAGATCTTCTATAAATCACAGTACATCTTAGTGGCCCCTGGATGACTAAAGTAGTGCGCACCATGCGCTTCTGCAAGAATTCGCTGCCTCAAGTCATCTACACCTGGCACACATAGTCGACCCTGGCAACGTAACACACCATCTCCCTATTTGGAGAAAACCTCTACTTTCTGATCTTTGACTGATTCCTTCAACTTGATCAGACTGGGATCCCTATCCTGCTTTTCCTTCACCTCAGAAACTAGGGACGATTCTGAACTACTCTGCACCCATACATTACCTTCTGAGAAATGGACTAAGCGAACACCTAGTCGGTCTAGCTGATGAACTTCTTGAGCTAACCTCATCTTACTATCCTCAACATGGGCAACACTTCCCATAGATAGTCTACTGAGAGCATTAACCACTACATTGGCCTTGCCCGGATGATATAGAACATTCATGTTATAATCTTTTAACAACTCCAACCGCCTTCTCTGACGGAGGTTTAGATTTTTCTGAGAGAACACATACTGCAGTCTCTTATGGTCAGTGAACATATCCACGTGTACTCAATACAAATAGTGCCTCAAAATCTTTAAGGCAAACACTACTATTGCTAACTCAAGATCATAAGTAGGATAGTTCTTTTCATGGGGCTTAAGTTATCTAGAGGAGTAGACTATGACCTTACCTCTCTGCATCAAAACACACCACAAACCGACTCTGGAAGCATCAAAATACACAACAAAGCCGTCTGAACCATCTGGTAGGGTCAAAATTGGAGTTGTAGTGAGTCTTATTTTTATTTTTTTAAACATAACAAATAAAATTGGATCGAGGGAATTATGGATAGAGAGAGTACCTTTTTAAAGTTTAAAGTTGTAGGGAAGTTTGACATTTAACATAAATTCATAATGTCTAATTTCAAATGAGATTATAGATTTTCTAACAAAATAAATGCAAACACATCTAGGCTTTGATTTCTCCTTTAGGAAATGAATGTTTTAAAATCAACTTAAACCACATTAAATTAGTTTTCCCATATAACTATTAGAGGGGAAAAAACAATAAATAGTATTAATACCCAATTAATATTGTATTATATTCAAACAGATGAATCATGTTATTTAACTGACAGAATTTCTTATGTCTAGGCATAAGCAAAAAACATGGAAAAGCTCAATGTATTCTCATGCTTCCTCGTGTTGTTTCTCTTCACAAGGTTTTGTCAGGTAAATTTTCATTAGCAATTTACTATTAATTTTTAAATATATTTTTGAATAATTTTGATTCTTTAAATTTGTAAAATATGTACATTTTTAGTCTTTTCGAATATTTAGTAAACTTTAATTGTTAGATTTTATGAAAATTGTGTTGAAAAAAAGCTTTAATTATGGAAATTCAAATTTGGAGGTGCACTCTTTGCTATTTTTGGACTATTTCTGATGTCTTATGTAGATTTTTTAGGCACAACCTCTATCATTTCTGAAGTTGTGGTCTCTAAAATCTTTGGTGTTTCGAGTTGATTTTTTACTCATTATGTTTGTTAAATCTAATATTCAGAATTGTATAAATATATAACAAATATCAAAATTATTTATTTTGACAAACTTAAAAACTGAAATATATGAAAAATTATTTATATTCACCCCAATCATAAGAGGCTATTTAATTTGACTTATTTATTGTGAGAGTAAATTAGTATTTCTTCAAACAGGGAGCCCCTAATAAAGGGACTTGGTGTGTTGCAAATTGGTTTGTAAAAGATGATGCATTAAAAACCTATCTGGAAGAAACATGTGATGGGCGCATTTGTAGAAATATTCTACCTGGATATCCTTGCTTTGAGCCTAATAATTATCATAGTCATGCTTCCTATATTCTTAACAAACAGTTCAAGAAAAATCATGCTCCATGTCGTGAGGATCTCGGCATGATAATACATATGAATCCATGTAAGTTTTTCTCACGATAGATTACTAATTTAAAGTTAACACGTTTATAATTCTATAAAGAAAAAGTGTATTTATTTTATCATGTCTATTTTGTGATTTTGCAGCTTATGGAGATTGTAAGTACAAATGAAATATCTCAACAAGAAAGTTCCTTCAATTAGAGGATGAAAAGTACTTTAGTTTGTATTAATTATGTTAATCATAACTATGAAGCATCGTTGAACAAAAAATGATTGCTTCTTTGATCATCTATTAATCATTTTATCATATGTGTAATATCCTCTATTTTAGTATCTATATGAAATATATTTGAGATATTATATCAGTCTCTTGATCTGAATTTTATGAATGTGAAGATTTTGATTATAATTACATATTTTAACATGGTGATAATAATAACCGGTCGGTTCAAAGTTGTTTATTGGGTTGGGACTGTCCGTGTCACGATTCAAAAGTTGAGGTTATGTTGATATTTATCTCGGTCCAACCTTAATAAGTAAATCAAGTTCTCAAAATAAAAAAATTCAAAACCAGCTATAAAATAAAACAAGATGAGACATTTAGAACGAAGTTAGGCCATAAACATTGACAAATGTAGAAGTCCAAACAAAATGCATAACCATCCGAAAATCTAGTATCATAAGTATAAGAGCATATAAAAATCATATCTAAATTTAAAACATCAAGTAGTTAAGGTGAGGCCTGCAACAAACTCTAAAGCCTACAGCGTGCCAGTACCCCAAAATCTCCAACTGATCAAGAACGAATTCAGCCACTATGTGTCACACTAGTTTAGGATCTACACCAAAAGGGTATAGTCGGAGTGAGTAAGGTCCACTTGTACTCAGTAGGTATCGTAGATAGACTGAGCAAAGCAAAAAATAATACAAGTAAATAAAATACTATGAGCATGCAATCTGCAAGCAAAAAAGTTTTCAAATGATAATTTGAATATATAAAAACAAAATTAAATAGAAATACGCATTCACAAAAATACATAGAAACTGATTTCACATCAAGTAAACACATAATGAAAACACAGAATATGTGAATGCAATACAATGAATGATAAATAAGTGGTTGAAATTCATTTTTGTATGCACATATTGCCCCTCAATGCTCCCAAATAGGACTATGGGGGGTTTGCAATCCGTATACTATCTCAAAATTTCCACCGATCTCAATCTCATATCTTAGTCTACCCGACCAACACATCCCTCGGTCTAGGCATTTTTAAAAGTGTTTTATTTTTTTCAAAACTTAGAGTTTCTCTATGATTTCGATATCTTATGAAATGAGGATAATATGCTTAGAATCAAATCAGTATGCGGATCACCAATCCACTCAATAAGTAAATAAATCAACTCAATATATCAATAATTCATGATATTAGTTCTAGTTTGGCACCATTGAAATAGATACATATGTAAGACATTATTGATATCATTTCAATCCAAAACTCAGACATTTTTGTCATGATAAAGGAAAACAATGCTCAAAAAGACCTATACTATCTATTTTGACCCCGCACTGGCATCACATTATGAATAAAGACAGCCAAATGCACAAATTAGGTTTAATGATCTCAAATATAGCCTCCCAGACGTGCAACTCACAATAAATAATATCTCGAGTCAACAACAACAAAATATAAGTCCCCACTCGAACATCACACAATATACAATAACTCGAAAAGTATTTTTCATAATTATTTTCCTCAACTCATTGTAGGCTTTACTTATTTATTAACTATTCAATCAAATTCGAAGAAATTTAAGCTATAACCTACCTCAAAGCATCGAAATTCAAGTATAAAGTCCTCCAACACAAAGTTTTTCCCTTTCAAACAGCCTCGAAATCAACCAAAACATACAAATACAACATCTATGCATTAAAAGAAAGCTAATTATAACCATATTGAATATATTTAAGTCAAGTCCAAAATGAGTTCGTAAAACAAATTCATAAATGAAAAGGGTAAAATCAAAATTTTATTTTTAGAAACACATTTTTCAAAGTTATAGGAGCCTATAGTTGAAAACCCATTCAAAAACAAGTAAAAATAAGGTCCAAAGCAAAGAAAAATTATTTTAAATTTTTTTGAAAAAAATTCTCAAAATTGCATTTTGAAACCAAGATTAAAGAGTATTTTGATGATATAATTCAATGTAAAGCAACGAAAATAACGTTTTAGAGCTTACTAGATCTCAAATGGTGATGAAAATCCTAAAAATTGCTCAAACTCAAAGTGCAAGGTCCAACAGTAGCGGAAAATTACAAAAAAGAGTATATTAAACGATGTTCACTTTAGCAGCTAAATAACCACTAAAGCGGTACCAAGCCGTTAAAGTGGACAACCATTTAAGCCACACTTGGACGCTAAAGTGACTATTGCTTAAGAGGTCTTAGGCCGCTAAAGATGCTACTGCTTAAGCGGTTCTTGATAGCTTAAGTGGCTACACCAAAAATTAGCTCATTAACAACTTTGTTAGGTTTGCAAAGTTGTCGATCGACCCCTCGAGATTCATTTGAAATCCCATGAATGCAAACAAATTATGATACTAGAATGAATTTGACATTTCAGATTCAATGGCAACATCAATTTTTCAAAATGAGAATGTTTTCAATAAATTAGCTCCCAAAAATCCTATAAAGCAAATTTCACAAATTTTTCAAATGGTGGTTCAAAATGCAAACTAAAGGCTCTGAACATGAATCAACTCTACTATTAAGCTATAACGCCCTGAGTCTGTACTCCGAACGCTACACTGTGCTAACAATCCCGAAGGACCACTAGCTAACCCAAGACTAGTACCTGCTGTGAGCACTGAATAATAGGAATATTGCAATAATAATATAACTGAGATAAATGTGAAAAACTTCCATAAGGTTCAAATATGAAAATAATACTGTATACTGAAATTTGAATACTGAGAGAAACTGTCTGAAAAAACTCTAGTTTGAAAAGCCTCTAAAACTGTCTGAAAACATGGAATTGATGGGACAAGTCCCCAACTAACTCCAACTATTGAAAATGAACTGAAATACTGAAAGAAATAATCATGTACTCGAATTATGAAGACTCGCCGAAACTCTGACTGCTGAAAATCTAATCTGCTAAGTATGATCGGGAGCCCATACGTCTGAACCTATGATATAAGACATCATAGTGCAAGAGAAAAGAATGCGTCAGTACTTTGAATGTACTGCTATGCTAAGTGGGGTAGGTTGTAATGCATGGGTAATATTGACTGAATGACATGAGTATAACTGAATGAGAGTATATGCATGAATATATAAACTATAATTGAGATCGTAATGACACTGAATACTGAATCTAAATATTGATTAACTGATATCTGAGTATACTAATACTGTATTACTGATAATTGAGTAACTGTATCTGGCAGTCCTAATTTTGAGGAACTATAGTGAGTTTCGTACTGAACTGAGTGACTATGTCTGACAGTCCTGGATCTTTAGAACTGAACTAAGTTCCATACTAAGACTGAATCTGAAATTGAGACTATGGGAGGTAATCATCTAACTGACATGCCCCTTCTCTTAATAAATTTAGGGTCCAACCTGTAACCCTAGTTGGAAGGGTGCCAGTACCATACCACGGATAAAGACAACTGAAGAGATACCCTCATCTGGCAGGTACTCTAATGAGAATGGTGGAACCCTCAACTGACAGATTAAAACACTTTATCAACCCTCAACTGACAAGTTTGATATCTCAACCTACATTGGCTACGTATTTCTGAAATGCAAGGATTTCTTCTAAGGATCACACCCTTTACTGACAGGTGAGTCCCCATCCTTGGGTTCACTCGGTGATGAATCCTACTCCCAACTGAATAGACACTGAACTGATTTCCTAGTTCATACTAGGAAGGACTAAAATGTTACTAATTGTGTACTGTTTAACTGAACTGAACTAAGTTCATTGGGTTCCGTTGACTGATGGAATACTAATGGATTCTATTAACTTACTGAGTTTACTAGGGATTGAACTGAATATTGAATACACTGAGTTTTCCTGAGTTCTGAAACTGACTGTGAGTACTACTGATCGTGACATAACTGAGACTGTTCTATAACTGACACTGGCTCTAGATATACAACTAAATTATCGAGTATTAAATACCCCCAGGACTCGATAGCATAAATAATAACTAGACATGACAACTCTGAGATACATACGATAGCCAACTATTCACAATGCAATAAATGGAGCACTTCATCGATCACTTGAGTGTCATGAACTTGTATATGTATAGAGATACATGCTATCATGTCATGGTACACTATTAAATTCACATAGGAAGTCCAACAAACACTTGTAAAGCATAACTTTAGCATGAGAGTAATTTTGAACATGTAGTTCTAGCATGAATTCATCTTAAGACCACTCATAGATCACAAGGCACAATTTATTCACTTAGGCATTTTGAAAAATAAATGGAAGGCATAACTTTATGCTTAGGCAGGAAAAATAAGCTAATACATCTTGGCCACATTAATCAACTCAATTTCAAAGAATGCAACCCACATGCCATAATAAATTCATGAGATTCATTAACGATCTCTACATGAAAATCATACAAAAACATCAACATGTGAATAATTTAACCCACAACATGGAAATCATAATTCATGCTTTAAAAAGGGTTTCTTAAACTCTAAGGGTAGAAGGGATCCTTGTATGAACACTTCACATACTTGGATTTCTAAATTCGTGAGGATTGAAGTGAGTTTTTGGGATTCAATTCTTGAACTTGTTGAATCTAGGGCTTGTTCTTGAGAGAATTTTATGAAAAAAATGAGCAATTGTGCTATTTGGGGCTTTAATCCCGTGTTATGGAGATATTTACTATGGAGCTATGGGGTGAAGGTAATTGACCCTTTTGCCCTTAAAAATACAGAGCTGGAATACAGAAATTACCCCAGCTAGACTGGTCAGGGCGTCGCGGGCTCTGGAGCACCGCTCTAAGCGAGGTGCCGCGGTGCCCATCGCGGCTACCCCCAGGTACTGGATTGGGCAGGGAGCCACGGGCTAATCGCCCTGAGCTACTGTTTTGAGGTTTCAAACATGCCCTTATGCATGTCTAAAAATTTTGAAACTCACCCGAGATGTACTATTGACTTCCCTGATCATGAATCAACTTAAAATCAACTTACCAAGGTCGGGAAGATCAAAAATAAATTCATCAAAGTTTGGAGGCCTCTGGGATGCCTTATCAAGCTTTAAAAAGCTGAGTTAAGCTTAGAATTTTGCGGGGTCTTACAATATCTTCCCTTTAGGAACATTCATTCTCGAATGAGACTGACTACGCTGAGACTACTGACATACAAAACTTATTTACTGGACATGAACATCTGAGACATGATTATATGATGAATGACATTACTGACAAACTGAAATTTCATACTGAATATGCATATTTGATGCATGAATATATGACTGAGTTTTGATTCATGAATGAATGACTGGGATTATTGGTAAGCTGAGTTTTCTAATACTGAACATGCATATCTGATGCATGAATATATAACTGAACCGACTCATGTACATATAACTGAATATTCAATGGTAAATTGGTAATTGATGTCACATTCTTTTTTTCGCTCGAAGGGATCGAGTCGAAGGGTTTTCCAATTAAAGTGACAGTTTTTAATAAGAATTAATTTATTTACAGAGTCACCACTTGGAATTGAGTTGTGGTGTTCTAAATCACCTTATTGAGTCCCTAATCAAAAGGAAATGACTCTTTATTTTGGTCTGTGAAAATAAAAGATCGGGTAAGAAATTCTGTTGACCAATGAGAAGGTGTGAGGCACCCCTCAAGTCCCGTGGTTCAAGCACGGTCGCTTTTATTGACTTATCTTGACTAAAACTATTTTTTATAAATTATGCTAAGGCCTATAATTGCTCATTTATTATACTAAGAATAACTGTCTAAACCTCTTATATTAAATAAATCAGTGAAAAATAAATATTAAAAGCTATTTATCAATTATTGCATCCTTGAATTTTTAAATGTCTCAAAAAGATGTGTATGCCGCATTCTTAATTGAGACGAATATTTTTGAACGTGCCTAAAAATTGCCTAGAATTAAAGGCGTTGATTTATAAAAATCGAGACTATTTTTATTGATTTTATCTTCTTATTTTATCTCACTTAATTTCTTAGTATTTAATAGCATAATAAAATTACAAATAAAAAAAAAACTTTTAAATAACATGTCTAATCGTATTATGACCTAACTTATTGTGAACAAGAAAACAAACAAATACCCTACATTCAATAATTTAAATATAATTAAATAAACTGTATATAAATCCACCATAGAAAACGAAAGTTGTACTATTTAAAATCACACGCCACCTTTTTAATCTTAAATGGACATTTTTGAAATTTAACTTATAAAGACCATAGAAATAATTTAAAACAATAACTAAAGATACACACTTAATTACATATAATAACATTATTATTATTATTATTATTATTATTATTATTTATTAATACATGTCAATGTATTTAAAAAAAAAAAATTGCAGAGTCAACTGTAAAAATAGAATTTTTATCTGATCTTAAACCATTCCAAATATTTATCAATGAGAATTAGAAAACAGATTTGGATATAACTACTTCACACATCGATGCAGAGAACAGTACTAGTAGCACTAAAATCCTAATAATAATAATAATACAAAACTTTCATCATTTCTCAAAAACAACATATCAACATAGCTTCGACCTATTACCCCACTAATCTTTTTTATTTCGTTGCAAATACACCATTTTGACCCTCTACGTGTATACACGCGCCACAAGCGCGTGAAAAGGCAAAAATTGACTTTTTTGACCAATTAAAAGTTGTCACATGTAAATAATTTAATATATAATTTATATATTTTTTTAATTAATATTTATTTATTTTTTAAAATTATTTCATAACCCCCACCCACCCACCCCCGCAACCCCACTCATCCACCATTGTCTTCTTCCCCAACTTCTTCTTCATCACCATAACTCAACAACAACATCAATTACAACAACAACAACAACAATTACAACAACAACAACATTAACATCAATTAAAGCAACAACAACAACAACATCATCATCACCATAATTTTAAAAAGGAAATCTGATGTACAATCTCCATTTTAATGGAGCTTTAAGCTCTATTTTAATGGAGTTTTAAGCTCCATTTTAATGGAGTTTTAAGCTCCATTTTAATGGAGGGAACTGGATGGGAATGAGGGAGGGAGGTGTTAGACGGGGTGGGGAGGTGGGGTGGGGTCATAAATAAAAATGAAGCTTAAAGCACTATTAAAATGGAGATTGTACAGGAGCTTTAAGCTCCATTTTAATGGAGGAAACTGGAGGCGGGGGGGAGCTATTGGACCTGGATGCGTCGGGGAAGGGGGGAGCTGTTGGACGTGGGGTGGGGTGGGGGGAGAGGGGGGTGATAAATTAAATAAAAAGGAAAATTTTTATTAAAAAATAAATAAAATATGAAATGAAAAATATTTGACACGTGGCAGCACCTGATTGGTGTGCGCATTAACTCTCTTTATTGTGACTAAGATTCAACGAAAAATGGTATATTTGCAACGAAATAAAGAAAAATCATAGGGTAGTACGTCGAAATTAAAGTTTAGCTGTATTTTTGCAAAACTCGGACAAGATCAGGGGGATAATTATGTATTTACTCAAAATTATATATTAATGAAGTGAATGTTTTCGGTGAATAAAATATAGCCCCTTTACATCCATGTATGATTGTATGCGTTGCTACCCCAATATAAACATATCTATAATCTTTTACATTTTTTTTAAATATCAAACTTTATAGAATTTAATACTCTAATTCACTTTTCATTCAACATTTTTACGTAACAAAATATTTGGACAACAAAATATACGGTATAATTTATAATAACCCATTCACATAAATAATTAACTTTTGCACATAAAGAACTGATTTGATTTCATACTTCGATTTAGGATGATAACAATTATAAAGTAACAATACAAAAATGAAATAAGAACCTGTTGATGAATCAAAGCAAAAACTTGAATGTCACTACCGGAAACTTGAACGTAATTCGAATTCAACTTCACTCTCTTTTCTCTCTTTTTCTCTGTCTTTCTTTTCTGTTTTGTTTTGGTTTTGATGCAGTCTGCTACAGTGTCTGTAGTGTTAATATCCGTAGTTTTTTCTAGGGGAAGAGTCTATTAATAGGGGGATTCTTTTTGGGGAGCGTTTAAAATTATCAGATAAGGGAGGAGAAATTCAAATTTTAAATCTTTTTCTTTTTCTTTTTTCTCTTTTTTTTTATATATATAGAAGATAATAATAAAAATAAAAATAATAAATAAATAAATATAATATTAATAAAAAATAATATAATAATTATTAATTAATTTTTAAATTTAAGAAAATACAATAAAAGTTTATAAAAATCCAAAAATAAATATAATTAAGATAGTACTAAAACTCTTAGCTTATTTATTTAAAATTTTAAAAAACATACATATATATTTTATTTTTTTGTATTATTTTTAAAATTATAATAAAAATAAAAATAAAATATTCCAAAATTAGCTTTATTTTAGTTATTTATTTTTTAACTAAAAATATATTAAAAATAAATAAGAGTTAAAATAATATCGAACCAAATATAAATATTTAATATCAAAAAATATATATATATTAAACTCGGGGAGGGTCAAAATCACGTGTCTACATTTTGCCCCTCTTTGTTTGAAATCTCGAAGATTTTTCATACAAAGAAGTAGACAAATAGATGATTTTTGAACGTCTGATTATTCAAAATGCGAAGATAAAATAAAATAAAATAAAATAAAATAAAATAAAATAAAATAAAATAAAAGATGTGACCGAGTCCTGGTTTTGGACCGCCTACATATCTCGAATTACAAGGGAATCAGGTCACATGTAGTTCAAAAGTAACATGGTGAAAGAATGAGTTAGAGGTCGAGTGAGATTCCATCGACTTTCCGGTTAATGACTTCTGCTTTTTTTTACATTCAAATGACTAACAAAAATAAAAAAAATGAAAAATACAAGTGAAAATTGCAATCTCTAGAATCTTAATTCAAATCTTCATGACTTGAACTTGATAATTCTCCCTATTCTTCAGGAGGTCTCCTGACTTGTTATTCCCTTACCCTGTTCTTCAGGAGAACTCCTCACTTGTTAATTCATTTTTCCTATTCTTCAGGCGGGCTCCTGAACTTACAACTTCTTCACCCTGTTCTTCAGGTAGGCTCCTAGACTTTCTTTTTCTTCACCCTGTTCTTCAGGCGGGCTCCTGGACTTTCTTTTTCTTCACCTTGTTCTCCAGGCGAGCTCCTGAACTTATAAATTCTTCACCCTGTTCTTCAGGCGGGCTCCTGAACTTTTTACTTCTTCACCCTGTTCTTTAGGCGAACTCCTGACTTGCTATTTCGTCTTTACCCGGTTCTTCAGGCGGGCACCTGGACATACAACTTCTTCACTCTGTTCTTCAGGTGGGCTCCAGGACTTTCTTTTTCTTCACCCTATTCTTCAGGAGGGCTCCTGGACTTTGTTTTTCTTCAGCATGTTTTTCAGGCAGGCTCCTGGACTTTTTTTCTTCACCTTGTTCTTCAGGCGAGCTCCTGGACTTTTTTTTTTCTTCACCCTGTTCTTCAGGTGGGCTCCTGCACTTTTTACTTCTTCACCATGTTCTTTAGGCAGGCTCCTGGACATTCTTTTTCTGATTTTTCAAAATATGTTCCTGGACTCAAAATAAAAGGTCAAACAGAAAAATAATATCCCATTCTTCAGGAGGGTCCTGGACATAAAATAAATTTCCATTCTTCAGGAGGATCCTGTCTCATTCTTCAGGAGGGTCCTGAGCAGAAAGTAAAATTCAATAAACACGAACAAAGTGTTTGCCCCAGTTTGTACTAGAAAATTTTGTGAGCATCATCAGATTATAATTTTTTGAAAAGTACAGAAAGAGTGTGAATCAAAGCCCTGCTAAAGAAATGCGTCTCATTAGAGTAAAACTGATGACCAAAATTAGGAAGTGTGTCTCCTAAGAGTTAAATTGAAGGACTCGACTAGAAAGTGCGTCTTCTAGGAGTGAATGTTAAAGTTAGGAAGTGCTTCACCTAACAAATGAAAACTGACTAATTCAGACTAGGAAGTGCGTCTCCTAGGGGTTGAATGAAATGACTCGACTAGAAAGTGCATCTTCTAGGAGTGATGGTTCAAGTTAGGAAGTGTTTCACCTAACAAATGAAAACTGACTTATTCAGACTAGGAAGTGCGTCTCCTATGGGTTAAATGGAATAACTGAACTAGAAAGTGCATCTTCTAGAAGTGATGGTTCAAGTTAGGAAGTTCATCACCTAACAAATGAAACTTGAATTATCCAGACTAGGAAGTGCGTCTCCTAGGGGTTGAATGAAATGACTCAACTAGAAAGTGCGTCTTGTAGGAGTGAATGTTCAAGTTAGGAAGTGTTACACCTAACAAATGAAAACTGACTTATTCAGACTAGGAAGTGCATCTCCTAGGGGTTGAATGAAATGACTCGACTAGAAAATGCGTCTTCTAGGAGTGATGGTTAAAGTTAGGAAGTGCTTCACCTAACAAATAAAAATTGACTTATTTAGACTAGGAAGTGCGTCTCCTATGGGTTGAATAAAATAACTCAACTAGAAAATGCGTCTTGTAGGAGTGATGGTTCAAATTAGGAAGTGGATCATCTAACAAATAAAACTTGAATTATCCAGGCTGGGAAGTGCGTCTCCTAGGGGTTGAATGAAATGACTCAACTAGAAAGTGCGTCTTCTAGGAGTGATGGTTCAAGTTAGGAGGTGCATCACCTAACACATGAAAAATGACTTACCCTAACAAGGAAGTGTGTTCCCTAGGGGTATAGGATGATGAGTTTTCACTATGATTGTGATTACTAAATATGTGTAGAAATATTGCCTCTTGCATTTGTAAAAGTAAAGAATTTCATCTTGTTGATATCTAAACTTTAAAGCATTTAAATTGAGGGCAAATTCCTCTCTATTCCAAACAAAGACCAATTATGATTTAAAAATGTAGTGGTTGATTTGTGGTATCTGGCTATTGAGGGGACGACTCTTGCATTTGTCATACTCAGCTCCATTTTAATCATCGATAAGTATCGTTAACTTGCATTTTTTACCCCCAAATTCTTTCAACTGGAATTTTTTTACCCAAATCACATTTCTCTTGCATGATGCTTCTGGGTTTAACTTCAAACATACCTTTCACTTCTATGAGTTCAAAAACTGTCGGGTGACAAGAATTCTTGAATATCTTACTTTATTTTGAAGCATATTAACTTGGTACATCAGCCCTTTGTCATGCTTTGTGCAATTGAGGAAGTTGGTAGCAAGTTTTGAAGCTCTTTCTTACTTAACTTGACATGAATTCGACTCAAAAAAAATATGCGAAAGATGACAATTATTTTTCATATGATGAAAAAAATTCAAAAAATTCAAAAAAAATAAAAATAAAGGGAAAAGGGAAAGACAAAGTGCATCTCTTTTTCAAATCAACATAAAGGAATATTTGAGTGTGATAGCTGATTCCAGTGATTATGACGTGCATTTTTTAATTAAACAACTGGATCTTTCCACACTAATCATTTATCAACTTTTGCCTACTTATTGAGTTTGAAACCGAACCACTGCTGAATTTGTTCGCTCTTACAATACTCCTTCGACTTGTGGCACCTCAATGGGTTTTTTCCAATGAGCCTATCTCATTTTTATTTCTTTCTCAGATCACCGTAGCCTTATGGTCCCCAAAAGGGTTTTCACCAATAAGAATATCTCATTTTCATTTTCATTTTTCCTTTTAAAAAAAAAAAATAATACCGTAAGTATGAAATATCACGCACCCATAAGATGTTAAGCCTTGACATTCTCAAAGATTGATCTGAAGGTCTTTCTTTGGTTGTAACTTGTCTTTTGGAAAGAGTTAGAAAGAAAGGGCGGCATGAGGTTCAAAATTTACATAAAACTAGGTGAAACATACAACTTTTGGAATCAACTCTTTTACGGAAATAAACTTTTTCCCCAGTTTATTTCATTCTGGGTAACTTGAATTTTCTTTTGGTTGGACCGAACCCAGAGTAAGGCTGCCTACGAATCTTGTCATAGCAAGAATCAGGTCACACGTAGTTCCGAAAGACATTCTTTTTTTTAATTGAACCTGGGTTCTCATTTTTCTTTTCTTTGATTCTTCCTTTTTTGGGATTTTTTTCTTCAACTCCACTTTTTTTTTCTGACTCCATTTTCTTCTTGATATTTTTTCTGACTTCATTTTTTCTTGAAATTTTTCGGACTCCATTTTTCTTAACACTCTCTTTTTATTTTTCAAACTCTATTTTGATTCCAAAAGAGGGGTACAAAATAAAATAAAACTAAATCTCAAAAGGGGTAACAAAGGATGACACAACATTTGGATAGCAGAATGAAATGTCTTCATCATATCAATCCTTAAAAATGCAAGCACTTAACATGCAATCTGAGAGTGAACATAAAGATCATATATATTTTTTTTTCAATATTGATCTTGACTGAGTACGTATGTCACTACTTCTCATGCACTTGTCAAATAGAAAGGTCCAATTGTATTCACATTCCTCCCATTAAAGGACTCACGCATTTTTTTAAGTTAATTTCCTTTTGCTTCTCCTGAAAATGAAGATTATATAACCTCTGATTGATCCATTTTAAGTACTTAATATGGACCTTCTCATTGATGACTAAGTCATTTTTTGATTCGCAAAGTAATTGCCTCAATCTATTTAACTGAGGCTTTAACTTGATCACCAAACATCTCAATACTTTACATATTTTCTTATATGTTTTTTCTTTCAACTCCATCTTCTTGATCAAGTGTTTCAGGATTAGATTATATTTTAAGATCAATCTGTGAATTCAACATTCATATCACATCACTAGAATCACCATAGAAGAGCTCTCTAAAGAAAAGAAAGACAATTAAACAATATCTATTGAAAAATAAAAATAAAAGGGACACACATTTGTTGACAGAAAGATAGAAGGGTTTGGACAGAAATGATAATAAAATAAGAAAAGATAGATTTCGAACTACAACCTTAAAAATAATTGGGTAGCAGAAAGAAGAACAAAATAGACTACCAAAACTCCTTCCCCATGGGGAGCCGAGTGACTTTCAAATTGCCGAACTTAACATTTTAGCCACTGATTTGCACGTCGGCCTTAATGAAGTCTCCACCATCATTGCGACATATCTATTCTTTTTTTTTTCTTTTTTTTGCCCCAACCATTTTGAATTTATCACCGTTAAACTCCCTCCAAAGTAAGTCATCAACAATTTCTCTTTTCCCCTACTCCTCTTCATTGATTGCAGAACTTCTTTAAATGAGCCATATGATCACCATGACCTTCGTATTTGTCAAACTTTGGGATTTTGAATCCTAGCGGCAAATGGACATCAGGAAACATACTCAAATATTTGTATGAAACACTTTTTGGCTCTCCCAATCCTTGCATATTTCTCATACTCTGCTCTAAGCTTCTGACTTTTCTGGCCATCTCTTCCTATTCTTCACTGTTAACAATCTTCTCAATCACGATAGGAGAATCATGTTGATGAGCATGATAATATGGATTTGTTGGTTTGAAAGTCATTTCAGGAGGATACAGTTGACCATGACTTGGTTCACCCATATTCTTCTCATCTGTCGATTAAGGATCCGCAGTAGCTGGTGCAACAGGAGTGGAAAGAGGGTTATTTATGACAGGCGGATTTAGTGGGTGCATGGTGGAAGTACCAGCAGTGCCAGATACATTAACATATGGTCTGAATCCATGTGGATAAAATGGATCCCCAGTTTGATCTTGAGCGGGATTTGGATCATTCGTATTTGAAAGTCCAGAGATTGAGGAAGACGGGGCTTGTCCATTCAACCAATCTCGATACATCTCCGCTATCTGTTGTTTCAATAACTTATTTTCTTCCGTTGATGCTAATTCTTGCGAAATTAACTGATTCTTCTCTTCCCCACTGTCAGACCCTACACCCTCTTTGCGGGACATCTTTCTCATTTTTTTGAACCTCTGCAGCATGGATGAGAAGCCAAACTTAGCCACAAACCAACCACCTTAATACTATTTTAATTTTGGAGAAAATTAATGTGTCAGATTAAAATTTTTCTTTTTAAGACCAACGAAATCCATGAAGGACTACCTACGTATCTCATTAAGATGAGAATCAGGTGTGCGTAGTTCTTGAAATATATGTCGTACAAAACTAAGCCTCAAGACCCCAAAGGTTTACGACTGCTAAGATTTATATATATTTTATTTTGTAAAACTTAGCCTCATGATCCCTAAAGATTCAGGGCGATTAAGATATATATAAAAATTAGACTTGAGAATTAGAAAAATAATTATGAAAGTAATCATATTTTCAAAATATTCCCCAATAAGTCTATGAATAATTTTTCAAAAGATAGGGTCGTATTCTGAGAAGGACTTCCTATGTATCCCACTAAGATGTGAGAATCAGACCCTCGTAGTTCATGAAGACCGTAAAACTATGTTGTTGTATATTTAAAAAAAAATTCTTTCTTTTAAAAATACAATTTTTCTTTGAAAAATGATTCACCAAATTTTGAGGATAATTTAATCTCTTGCGTTTTAAAGTTGACTAAAGCCGATCAACAAACAAATAACCTTCCAAACATATGTCAAAGAGCACGTAGGATGCACATGTTGGTCTTTATAAAGTAGGTCACCTGTCCTAGACAGACCCGACCCATGTGCCGAGTCCCGCTAAGTCAAATGCATATGATGCAAATAAAGCGGCACCTAATAGAGATAACCAAATTCTGAGTTTTCAGTTCTTCTAAGTTTAACCCTAATATGAATAGGTGTCTAGACTGGCTTACCCAAGAGGACACTCGAGCCGGGGAGGGACAACTTAGTCGGTAGCAGGGCAACACCGCCTTCGTTGTCTATCCGAACCCTGCCTAACATGTGTGACTATAATCCTTCACCAGGTGTCTTGACACTGCGGCTATCTAAAAAAGAAAGTAGGATGCATGCGCTGCATTCCTTCTATCTTATTTCAGAGACTCAGAGGGGGTGCGCAAGAGAAGGCAGTAAGTATATAATGCAGTTCAATCAATATCAAAGCAGTAAATAAGAGACAAGTAGCACATAAGGCCAACAAACATAATATCAACAATAATTAAAGAAAGTATAAATCAATATAAAAAGCTTGAATTCTTATTATTCCCCAGTAGAGTCGCCAGAGATGTCACACTATTTTTTTCGCTCGAAAGGATCGAGTCGAAGGGTTTTTTCAATTAAAGTGACAGTTTTGAATAGGGATTAATTTATTTACAGAGTCACCACTTCAAATTGAATTACGATGTTCGAAGTCACCTTATTGAGTCCCTAATCAAAAGAAAATGACTCTTTATTTTGGTCTGTCAAAATAGAAGACCGGGTAAGAAATTCTATTGACCAAGGGGAAGGTGTGAGGCACCCCTAGAGTCATGAGGTTCAAGAACGGTCGCTTTTATTGACTTATCTTGACTAAAACTATTTTTTATAAATTATGCTAAGGCCTAAAATTGCTCATTTATTATACAAAGAATAAGTGTCTAAACCTCTTATATTAAATAAATCAGTGAAAAATAATTTTTAAAAGCTATTTGTCAATTATTGCATCATTGAATTTTTAAATGTCTCAAAAAGATGTGTATGCCGCATTCTTAATTAGGACGAATATTTTTTAACGTACCTAAAAATTGCCTAGTGTTAAAGGCGTTGATTTATAAAAATCGAGACTATTTTTATTGATTTTATCTTCTTATTTTATCTCACTTAATTTCTTAGTATTTAATAGCATAGTAAAATTACAAATAAAAAAAAAATCTTTCAAATAACATGTCTAATCGTATTATGACCTAACTTATTGTGAACAAGAAAACAAACAAATACCCTGCATTCAATAATTTAAATATAATTAAATAAATAGTATATAAATCCCCCGGAAAAAACGAAAGTTGTATTATTTAAAATCACACGCCACCTTTTTAATCTTAAATGAACATTTTTGAAATTTAACTTATAAAGACCATAGAAATAATTTAAAACAATAACTAAAGATACACACTTAATTACATATAATAACATTTTTATCATTATTATTATTATTTATTAATACATGTCAATGTTTTTTAAAATAAATAAATAAATAATAATAATAATAATAATAATAATAATAATAATAATAATAATTGCAGAGTTAACTGTAAAAATAGAATTTTTATTTGATCTTAAACCATTGCAAATATATATATCAATGAGAATTAGAAAACAAATTTTGATATAACTACTTCACACATCGATGCAGAGAACAATACTAGTAGCACTAAAAATTCTAATAATAATAAAAAAAAAAAACTTTCATCATTTCTCAGAAAAAAATAAAAAAATTATAATTCATGAATAGGAGTAAGCAACTTCAAAACAACATATCAGTGTGTGGTTGTGCATTTTTATTATTTTTCTTCGATCCGTCCTTTCCGTGTGCATGTGTTTTGCATATGTTCAATGTGTGTATGTATTCCTTGTGAAAATTATATAGACCAAAGGCATCGATAGACACTCAAACTTGTTGTCAAAATTCACTTAAATCCCTCAACTATAGCCTGGACCTATTAGGCCCCTAAACTCCCCAAATTTTGTTCTAATTGGGCATTTTTTGCTTACATGGCACTGTGCGTACAATGCACTTGCTGTAGGTGCATGAGGAATTTTTTTTTTTTACTAAATTACGAATTGAAATGTGCCAAGTGACACTGAGGGAGCCCACAAATATTAATTAGAAAATTTATATTTAAATTATTTATTAATATAATTTTTAATTATTGTAATTTCTTAATTCTTTTTTAAAAAAAGCACCCCACGCCGCTATATCATCTTCTTCACAGCATCACCCCCTGCGTCTTCATCGTTTCAACCCCATCCCACCTCCGCGTCTTCGTCGTCACCCCACCCCCGTGTCTTCACATGAACAAATTCTTTTTAATCCACCATAATTATTCTCATTTCTTGAAAATTTTCAACAAAATTCACTTTTTTTTTCCTTCACTAGTATCACCATTTCTTGAAAAATTACAACAAACATCACTTTTTTTTTCTTCCTTGGAAATTTTTACAATAAAGATCACTTTTTCCCCATTGATATCACCATTTTATGAAAAATTTCAATAAAAATGGCTTTATTCTAGACCCCCTTCTGAATTCTTGAAGTAGATTTAAGCAAAAAAAATTTGTGTGTGTTTTTAAGGTTCACGGAGAAGTTTTATGGAGAAAAGGAACGTCGGGGGAGGGGGGGGGGGAAGATGAATGCTGGGGGGGGGGGAAGGTGGGAGTTTTTTATTTTCACTTTTTTGAGTTTTTTATTTTCATTTTTTTAAATTTTTTATAATTTTGGATTAATAATAATCAATTTTTTATTTTTATTTTTTTAAATATGTTTTAAATTATTTTTTAATAATTTGGATCAATTTTTTATTTTTATTTTTTTAAATAAGTTTATAATTATTTTTTAATAATTTGGATCCTTAATTCAATTTTTTTTTATAATTTTATAATTTCTTTTTAATAATCAATTTTTTATTTTTATTTTTAAATAATTTTATAATTATTTTTTAGTAATTTGGATCCTCAATGCCATTTTTTAAAAAATTTATAATTTTTTTTAATAGTCTATTTTTTATTTTTTATATATTTTTTTAATAATTTAGATCCTCAATGACATTTTTTTTTTCATTTTTAGAAAAAAATTATAATTTTTTTATTTTCATTTTTTAAATAATTTTAGAATTATTTTTTAATAATTTCCTCAATGCCATTTTTGTTTTCTTTTTTAAAAGAAGTTATAATTATTTTTTAATAATTATTGGACCCACAATGCCACGTACCAGCTTCCAATTAGCTCGTTTTGCCACATCATCGCATGAGTGCAATACACACTTTGAGCTTTTAGCTGATAGGGAAAAAAATATCCAATTGGAACAAAATTTGGGGAGTTTAGGGGTCTGATAGGTACAAGCCATAGTTAAGGGGTCTAAGTGAATTTTGACAACAAGTTTGAGTGCCTATCGATGCCTTTGGCCAGTTATATATTAATGAAGTGAATGTTTTCGATTAATAAAATATAGTCCTTTTCCATCCATGTATGCTTGTATGAGTTGCTACCCCAATATAAACATATATATAATCTTTTACATTTTTTTTAAATACCAAACATTATAGAATTTAATACTCTAATTCACTTTTCATTCAACATTTTTACGTAACAAAATATTTGGATATCAAAATATACGGTATAATTTATAGTAACTCATTCACATCAATAATTAACTTTTGCACATAAAAAAAATATACGAAGCCAAAGAACTAATTTGATTTCATACTTCGATTTAGGATGATAACAATTATAAAGTAACAGTACAAAAATGAAATAAGAATCTGTTGATGAATCAAAGCAGAAACTTGAATGTCGCTACCGGAAACTTGAATGTAATTCGAATTCAACTTCACTCTCTTTTCTCTCTTTTTCTCTGTCTTTCTTTTCTGTTTTGTTTTTGTTTTGATGCAATCTAATACAGTGTCTGTAGTGTTAATGTCCATAGTTTTTTCTGGGGGAAGAGTCTAGTAATAGGGGAATTATTTGGGGAGAACAGTTAAAATTATCAGATAAGTGAGGAGAAATTCAAATTTTAAATCTTTTTTTTATACATAGAAGATAATAATAATAATAAAAATAATAAATAAATAAATATAATATTAATAAAAATAATATAATAATTACTAATTAATTTTTATATTTAAGAAAATACAATAAAAGTTTATAAATATCCAAAAATAAATATAATTAAGATAGTACTAAAACTCTTAACTTATTTATTTAAAAAAAATTAAAAAAGAAAAATATATATTTTTTATTTTTTTATAATATTTTTAAAATTATCATAAAAATAAAAAATTCTAAAATTAGCTTTATTTTAGATATTTATTTTTTAACTAAAAATTTATTAAAAATAAATAAGAGTTAAAATAATATCGGACCAAATATAAATATTTATTACCAAATATATATATATATATATATTAAATTCGGGGAGGGTCAAAATCATATGTCTATAACTGATACCATTTTTATAATGGAAACCTAAGAATGAAACTGAGTAAGCTTAAGGAGAACTGTTACCTTGAGTTGGGTCTAAGTTTGCGGAGAAGGGGTGAGGATGCTTGGCTCGCATATCTACTTCTGCTTCCCAAGTAGCTCTCTTAACGGACTGATTCCGCCAAAGAACTTTGACTAGAGGAACTTCTTTATTCCTCAGTCTGCGAATTTGAAAATCAAGGATTTTGACTGAGATGTCTTCTTAAAAGAGACTGTTCTGAATATCTGTACTCTCTATAGGGACTACAACTTCTGGGTCGCCTATGCACTTCTTAAGAAAGGAGACACGAAATACTGGATGGACTGAAGCTAGATCTGAAGGCAACTCAAGTTCTAAGCTACCTTTCCAAAATGGCTGAGAATTCGGTAAGGACCGACATACCGGGGACTGAGTTTCCCCTTCTTGCCAAACCTCTTCACTCTCTTCATAGGAGAGATTTTAAAATATATATAGTCACCAATCTCGAACTCGAGATCCTTTCTGTGCACATTTACATACAATTTCTGTCGGCTCTAATCTGTCTTAAGCCTTTCCTTGATCAACTGAACTTTTTCTAAGGTATCTGCTTTTAGAGCCCCTAAAAACACAAACTCTCTCAAAACCCTTTCAAAGACATTGAAAACTGTGTCAACCATTCTCACACTCCAAAATCACCATGTAGCATCTATGGGAAAGGAAAAATAGGTAAATTACATAAAAATAAGATTGTCACAAATCAAGTCATTACAGTGTGATTCCAACTAGGCTGGTTTATCCGGGTATAGCTAAGTTTGTGTGGGGTCAAACCCATCGGTGGCCTCCTAAACTTGGCACGATCATTCACTTAGGTACCTCAAGTGTACGTTGTTCATTTTTGGCACCTCAAGTAGCCATAAACTGTGTCACTTTGACAATTTTTGCTGATTCAACAAAGCATACACTCGCTTTTGGGCGCGTGGTAGCTCTATTTTAGCCCATTTTTCATTTAATTTAACCATCTTCTTCCCTATTTTTTCATCCTATATCTTTCAACCTCCATTAATGGAGTATCCTACATCTTTTAACCTCCATTAATTTTCTTTTGTCGATTAATTTTCTAATTGAACGCATGCCTCTTCTCCTCCATATTTTTTAGTCTTATATCTGAAATTCGAGAAGCTATTAATGCGGATTGAAAATATAGAGGTTAAGCTTTAAGATCTAGTTTGAGAATCTCTTGTTTATTAAATTCTTGGTTGAATTTAGAGAATAATTAGATTATCTGTGTTATTTTAAGCTATTTTAAGTTTCCAGACGTCAATGTAGCTGTAGATGAGTTCTTTTTTTTCCCCTAAGTTCAGAAGTTTACAATTTTCTTGGTTTTAGTTCAATCTAGAATATCTGATTTTTTGTGTATGTGTTGTCTTAGCCGCATTGTTGTTGAAGCAATTATTAGAGTGAAAGTAAATGGATCGAGACTAAGTTGTTGCTGAATTGGTTGGAATGAGATTTGAGTTATCTGATATTATAAATGCTATAGAAGTTGCAACCTCCATTGATGGGGAGCTTGAAGAATGGTTAGGTGAGGAAGATGAAGTTTTGTAATTATTTGGTCAAAAGCGATGTCATTAATTCATTGGACACCTTATAATGTATTTTTTTTAAAAAAAAAGTTGTGAAGGCATATAATGATGTGGCAATTTAAAATGAGTTGGCACAAATTAATTGGCCATTTAATCCATGTCAAAAGCGAGTGTAATTCACGTGCTAGAGCTGATGCAAAAAGGTGTCAAAATAATACATTCGTAAGCTACTTGAGGTGCCAAAAATAAACAACATCCACTTGAGGTGCCTAAGTGAAAAATCGTGTCAAGTTTAGGGGGTCATCGATGAGTTTGGCCTTTGTGTGGGGGTGGGTTCTACTGAATTCGAATGACTTTATCCTAAAATAATCTTTACATTCTAATTTAGCTGTCTTTGTTTTGCGGCATAATATTTTGACTTCAATGATTATTTTGAAAACTTATTCAAAATTTTAAAACAACTTTAGGAAAACAAGAGTCGCTACTTAATAAATTAAAGAAAAATTAAGAAAATCTTTTGAAAACTTCTAAGTGTTAAAACATACAAGACTTAAAATATTTTTAAAATTCTAAATTAGACGTTTTCATTAATATCCCAAAAACATTTTTAAGAGACATCGAATATCTACAATTTCATTATTCATTTTGTTAATAACTAACTCTTATTGATGAACTTATAACAAATGATTTTTATAGAGAAAAGGATCATTTTAAAGAAACATAAAAAACCCGAATAATTGTATTCTAAAGGAAAAGCATCAGTGAACTGAATTAAAAATGGATGAGTTCAGTGATGGAAACGTGAACGTGAATAAGTTAAAATCGAGCATGGGAATCAAACTGAGAATTCTAAATAGAAACTAAGAAAATTGGATATTTAGTTTTAGTAATCCCTCCGATTTTTTATTTGTTATTTATTCTCTTTGTTCAATAATAATTGTTCATGTTATAAAAAAAAATATCTAACAATACTTCTTCAGTTTAAAAAAATTTAATGAATAATTATTCTTTTTTGTCAATTTTATCCTTGATATTAAATACTATTCATCACTCAATGTATTTTTAAAAATATTAAATTTATTATATCAAATGGTGATATAATAACATGAACTCCAATAAGGAATCGTATTCTCAGGTCATTTAGAAGAGGGAGAGTTTCAAGTATCTTAGGTATATAATTCAGGAAATTATAATTACATATTTTAACACGGTGATAATAATAACCTGGCTGGGTCCAAGTTGGTTATTTGACTGGAAGTGTTCGATTCGAACTAGATTGGGTTTATCTGGGTATAGCTAGGTCTGTGTGGACTCGAGTTCTACCGGATCAGAATGACTTTATACTAAAATGCTCTTTGTATTTCAATTTATTTGTGGCTGTTTTGCAACATAATGGTTTGACTTTAAAAATTATTTCTAAAATTTATTCAAATTTTCAGTACAACTTTAGGAAAACAAGAGTAGCCACTTAATTAATTAAAGAGAAATTAAGAAAATCTTTTGAAAACTCTTAAGTATTAAAACAGAAAAGACTTAAAATATTTTAAAGATTCTGAATTAGAGGTTCTCATTAATATCCCAAGAACATTTTTAAGGCACTTGGGATATCTGTGAGTTCGCGATTATTCGTTTTTGTTAATAACCAATTAACTCTTATTGAGTAACTTATAACAAATGATTTTTATAGAAAAAAGGATCATTTTAAAGAAACATAAAAAATACTACTAATTGTATTCTAAACGAAAAGCATTAGTGAAATGAATTAATAATGCATGAGTTTAGTGATGGAAACATGAACAACGAAGAAGAAAGAAAAGAGGAGGACTAAATTGAATAAGGTAACATCGAACTGAGAACTATCACGGAGGAGCTATGGAGAGAATAAGAGGACTCACCCTTTGTAGAGCAATGAACGGGACTTTGAACCTCGACCATTTATCAAAGCATTAAATGTATTATATTCAAAGAGTGGTATAGTAAAATTACTCTTACTATTTATCATTTCTTAAGGAGTGTATGAAATTAACAGTGAACAAGTAAAGATGAATGGAGGGAGTAGAAATGACAATTTCACTTTCTCTTCACCGACTTGCCAAACCTGTTCACTCTGCCTCAGTTTTCTAATCACTCAATTACCGATAGGAGGGGCGTATTTAGATGGGGCACACTGGGTTCACGTTAACCATGCTCCCCTCCACAAGGAGCGTCACCCAGTACGCCACAGTTGGCTGCTGGAGTTTGGCCTCTGGCATAGAGTGCCACTTAGTACGCCACAGTTGGATGGTTGGAGTTTGGCCTCTGGCTGGAGCGCTACCCAGTACTCCAGCCCAAAAATTTTCGTGAAAAACTTGTCCTACGTTCTCCAAACCTTTTCCGCTAAATTTCTATTCTTTACATAAACTTATGGAGTGTCATTAGATGACTAGAAAGGTGGGGTGTTACGTTGACTCTCTGATGACAAGAATGTTCTTGAATGATGACTTTTGGATCCTTGGGAAGTTGCAATAGGTAGTTTTCATTCCACACACTTGTATTTATGTTGGTTTTTTAATATTTTGTTCATTAGTATTGATTAGTTGATATTCCTGTCTTAGAAAAATTGCTAAGGGTTCGGGTTCATTTTGGTTAGATTGTTCTTCCATCAGAGGGTTAGTTTGAATGTTACTCACGGCCATTTAAATCATGACACTTTAAGACTTTAAGAGGTCGTTTGGTAGAGTGTCTTAGGAGAAACAATCCATGTACTAGGAATAGTATTATTTAGTACTATGTTTGGTAGGAATTTTGAAATAATGTATAGCTAATATATGTATTAGTTATACACCCTATTTGGTATTATAGGGTATATAACTAATACCTTCCATTTGGTGGTATTAGTAATATATTAGATTTCTTACCATGGGATTATATATGTAAAGACAAAAATACTCCTCAAATCCTTATTATTTTATTTATTTTATTGAATTTAAATTTTATATTTGTCCTAGTAAATTTATTTAAGTAAATTAGCTTTCAAATTTTATTATTTATAGAAAATTGTCGGTTCCTAAAAAATTCTAGACCAATCAATACAAAGCGGCCTCTTGAAGCTTAGTTTGATGATCCCGATCAATAGATTTTTTTTATGGTAAATAATTATCACACTAAAAAAAATGATATTCAATAGCAATCAATTTTCACTTAAATAACTTATAGTGTTACAATAGCTTTCGTGAGAAACTTTGATTCTAGTTAAGCATAAATTACTTGCATCAACAGAATGTATTCAGTCTATGGAACAAGACAATAATTAGGATTGATTAATTCGATTTAATCAATTGAAAAAACTAATTTTTTATCCTTTTCATAATTCTTTTATATCCATTAGCTCCTCTCTCATTTGCAAACAAATCAATAAAATCATTCAGAAAACTAACCAATAATAAAGTTAAATATCATTGTTTTTTTTTCTACAAGATTTAAATTTCTATTAAAAATAAACTCGATTTTCAAGAAAAGAAAAAGAAAACATACCTTTAAAAGAGAAAAAGCATTGAAACATGTCAATGAAAAACAAAAACAACAGAAAAAGAAGAAAAAGTACACTTATTAAAAGAAGAAAAAGAAGAACATCTTATTAATGATATTTTAGAACTCTAATTTAACTATTACTATGCTAGGTAGTTGTTTAATACTAATGGTAGTATGGTGAAAAAGTAATGAAACTTTCTTGATTTATTAAAATGAACAAGTAAAAATATCTATTTTTAATACGGAAAAGGGTCTAATATACCTTTCAACCATTGAAAATGCTACACAAATACCCTCCTTCAACCTTTAGGCTCAAAAATACCCTTCCATCCATTTATTTGGCTCAAAAATACCCTTAATGTATTAGAAATGGCTAAAAAATGCCCTTCTTCCTCTATTGGTTCAAAAATACCCTTCCATCCACCTATTTGGATTGAAAATGCCCTTAACATTAAATTTAAGTTCAAAAATATCTCCTCCTTTTAACAAATTCTAATGTGAAATATAATTTTATTTAAATTAAATACATGACATTATTTTTATTGGTCCACATGTAATTAGACTCAAATTCATTCACAATTTAATGGTCCTCTTTCCACTATTTTTTTTAGTTATATATAAAATTTTAAAAAGAATTAATTAATGTTTAAGTGCAAAATTAGAAAAGAATTCCTTAACTAGGATAATTAGCAAAGGGCAAATACTCTCATAGTTAATGATTATCTATGTGTGCTCAAATATTAGAAAACATATTTTAGGTAAAATTTTGAAGACTTTTAGTTCTTTTTAGGTTTTGAACTTTTTATATATATAAAAAAAAAACTTTAAAGTAATTTAAGTCTTTATTTAATTTAGGTAAGAGTGCATAATATTTTACACTTCTATCCTTCTCCAACATGAAACCATAAAAATAGTAATAATAAAAAGAAAAATAGTAATAATATATATATATATATATATATATTAAAATGTAATTAAAAAAAAACACCCCTACATGAAACCAAAAAAAAAAAAAAGTTCTTTTAAATTCTCCCTTAGAAGACTTAAAATAGATAAAATCATTTAATATTTTTCCTTTAATTTTTATTTTATCAAATAAATATATATAATGGAATTAAGAGTCCTAAAATATATAAATATGAAACCTGAAACATATAGGAAACTTAAGAGTCCTAAAATATATTGAAGGAAATTAAGAGTCCTAAAATAGAAAAAATATATTTCTTGAATTTTTTTTTTACCATAAATATAGCTATTATGATGTACCATAAATTACCTGATAACTGTACCAACCTAAAACTAAAAAAATAATAATTAAAAAAAAACCACCCCTGACGTAAAACCCACAAAAACTATATAATAATAAAAAATTATAATTAAAAAAAAAACCCAAAAATAATATAATAATAAAAAGTTATAATTAAACCCCCCCCCCCCCCCCCCCAAAATAATACAATAATAAAATAAATTATAACTAAAAAAAGTCCACCACTACGTGAAACCAAAAAAATAATATACTAATCAATGCATATCTATTCCACCAAAAAATATATAATATCATAATTAAAAAATTATAATTACAAAAAAAAATCACCCCAAGTGAAACCAAAAAGAAAATATAATACAAAGGAGGAGACATTTTTGGACTTAAATTTAATGTTAAGGGCATTTTTTATCCAAATAGGTGGATGGAGGGGCATTTTTGAATCAATAGATGAATAAGGGCATTTTTGAGCTATTTCTAATACATTAAGGGTGTTTTTGAACCAAATAGATGAATGGAAGGGTATTTTTGAGCCTAAAGGTGGAAGGAGTGTATTTGTGTACCATTTTCAATAGTTGAAGGATATATTAGACCCTTTTCCGTTTTTAAAATAATAGTCAGGTATATTGAGGAAGTATACAATTATTTTGAGCTAAGACTTTTGGGGGGGGGGGGGGGGAGGGGGGGGGAGATATTTACTCTCTCCATTCATTTTTAATTGTCCAATACACTAAGAATAGATGTTCACTCTTGTCCAGTTTAAAATCTTTAGAAGTAACTCAGTAAAGCTGTTGTATATCTATAGTAAAATTACTTATCACTTTCTTTATTACTTTTAGAAAATCTATCAAGTTAAACATAAATAAATAAAAATGGATCAAGGGAAAGATTAGGGGTGTGCATCGGTCGGTTCAGTTCGATTTTATGTATTATTGATTCGGTTTATCGGTTTTTAATTTTTAAATATGTAAAACCAATAACCAACCAATAAGATATTTTCTTATCGGCTTCGGTTTATTGTTTTTTTGTCCTTAACGATTCGATTTTCGGTGTACCCAATAAGAAAATACTCATAAAATAGAAATAGTAACAACTAACATAAAAAAATAAAATCCCAGCCAAAATCCTATGCAATGCATTTTAATTTATAAGAATCTGCAAACTTGAACTGAATGTTAGTTTGAAAAAAAACTAAATCCTAATTGTTGGAAGCTACTAAATGCTTCAAGCTTTCTAATACTATAATACCCGAGCTTTATATTATTTCTTTGTTGTCCTGAATAGGTTAATACTTTGTGAAACACTGAATTGTGAATAAATAGTGCATATATATATGTATATATATATATAGATCTTTATGTATATAACATAAATAGGGATAAAACAATAACTTAGTGTATCCTTATTGGGTTATCGGTTTAACCGATAACCCAATAAGCTAAAACCAAAATCGAACCGTTTACCCAATAAAATATTTTATAAAACCAATAAAAAACCATTAACCCAATAACCCAGTAACATTATTATCGGTTCAATTTATCGGTCGGTTCGATTTTTGCACACCCCTAGGAAAGATGAGAAAATTGAAGGAAAGTGGTCTTTTAAGTCTTGAATGAAGGATTGGTGGCATTGACCAATTTAAAGGGTCAAGCATTATTAGGAAACTTGATTAAGTTAATTGTGGACTTGATTAATATTTTCAAAACTTTCTAATCTTTCAAAACTACAAATCAACCCAACCCACACCCCTCTTTAATCCAAATCAACCACTCTCTCTCTCTCTCCAACTTCTCTCAACTCTCTCACAACCAACAGTTCTGCAAAATTTCTCCCTTCAACCTCCGACGACAAATAGTCGGGCGAGTTCATTTTCGACTTTCAACCGTCAATCGACGTGAAGACTTCTCCGGCGATAACAACTTCGAGTTCTTCGTCGTCCCATTTCTTTTTTCACAGGTAAAAAATTATGAAGAAACAGAGGAACTTGAGACAACTACTCTTCTAGTATTGAAATGTGGATTGAATAAAACCCTAATTTCTGGCATTTCTTCTTCTTGTTGTCGTACTATTGATTCAGATTTATTGGTAATTTTTGTTCACAGTTGATGTTCTTAGTGTGTGTGTGTGATGTGTTGGTGTTGCTGGGTTGATTTGTTATTTGTCTTGGTAAAAATGGTAGTGCAACATGTCACACCCATTTTTCAACTCGAAAAGATTATGTTTTAAGGTTCGAAAGGGTTTTTATTATTAAAGTGAAAAAATGAGGATTTTTTCCAAAAAGGACCTTTTATATTCAATACTTCACCACTTGACATAATCGGGTGTGCCAAGTCACCTTTGGAAATCCTTTTTCAAAACTATTTTTGAGTCTTTTAAACTGGTTTGCGAACAGAGATTCCGGCTAAGGAATTCTGTTGACCGAAGGAAAAGTGTTAGGCACCCCTCGATCCCATGGTTCGACCATGGTCGCTTGGTGGAGCTATATCGGCTAATTTGACATCACGAATGTATAAACCACACAAAAACACATAAAACAATCAACCACAAACAAAACGAATCCAAAATATAGTGTCCAGTCCAATTATACAGTCCAAAATAAAAAGGTACTGAAAAGTAAACTTACACTAATCCTAAACTACTCTCCAATGATTTACCCGATGCCTCGGGCCTTGATCACTAGCCTCCTTTGCATACATGATACTTCGGGGCATTCCCCAACGAATAAGTACTGTGTGGCCTCGGGGCATTCCCCGATGAATGAATACATTTAATAAAATATAACAAAATGGAGAAATCGTTCAACACAAACATTCACACATTAAATTATATAGAATCCTACGAGTTGCCTACCCCGAGCCTACCGTTTGCTTATCCATCTTGACTTATCATGACATTATCACATTCGACGACATCAATGAATCAAAAGTAAATTAACGCTTGCTTTTATCGATTTTTCAATTTTCGACCCCCAAATTCAGTCGAGTTGGATATCATGTCATCAAACAATCCATAATCATGGAAATCCAACAATAAATCAAAACCAACAATCATTCACACCATCAAAACACACCAAAATCAAATTATATGATAAAATTAAGAGATGATGAGAAAGAATTGGACCTCAATCGAAGTTTAACTACAAAATTTCTTCAGAAATTTCCAATAATACATAGGAAAGGAGCAGCGATCGGAATCTCAAATCGACCTCAGCCAACGGAAACCCAACTCGGCATCGAAACTGCCATCCGCACAAAATTAAAACCAATACCAATAGACTCAGAACCTGGGCCGGGATGGTTCAGGGGAAAGGAAGTGTGACGGTGGTGATGGGCCATTCAACGGCTGGTCGGCAACGAGATCGGAGGAGAGGGGGTGTGGCGGTGCTATTTTTCTTGAGAGAGAGAAATAACGTTTTGAGAGAGAGGGAGCAAGGGAGATGGATGGTTTGTGAATTAGGGTTTAGATTGTGTTTTGGGGTATTAAAAGGGAAAGGAGAGGAGGGCTTGATCTCAGCCGTTGGATCAAATTTAATCGACAGCTGTGATCTAATTGGTTAACAAAGGGTTAAAATCTTAAATTAGGTCAAATAATTGGCTATAATTGTAATGAAATAAATGGAATAGGCTACAGATGTAAGAATTTGGATAAAATTAGGTTAAAAAGTAAATAAATTAGGTAAAGTAATTTTAATTAGGCTGCTATTTAAATAATAGTAGGAATAAATAATAAATAATATATAATAATAACAAACAATAAATAAATATAAATAATAATAATAATAATAATAAACAGTAAATAAGTATAAATAATAAACAGTAGTAATGATAATAATAAATAATAATAACATATATAAATAAGTAGTACTAAATGATGGAAAACTAGACAATGTATTTGCAAAAAATGTGGATGTGCATAATTATGTGAAACAAATAATTTAATAAATAGTAAAATTACATAAAATATCGTATTTGAGTTTAAAATTATAAGAATGATACTAAAAGATAGAATTAGTTTTGTACATTTTTCTAAATTATGAATGTGACACGTTAGTATATATTTAATATAAGAATAATATGCACAAAAATACTAATAATTAAAATTAATTAATTTTGATAAAAATAACAGCCTAAAAGTAATATAGGGAGGTCAAAATTGGGTGTCAACAGTTCATATGCATGAACAGTACTACTGAATGACATGGATATAACTGAATGAGAGCATATGAATAAAAACATAAACTGTAACTGAGATCTTGATAATACTGGATACTGAGTCTGAATACTGATTTACTGATATCTGAGTTTACTGAATACTAAATTACTGATAACTAAATGACTGTATCTAACAGTCTTAATTATGTGGAACTATGCTAAGTTTCGTACTGAGCTGAGTGACTATGTCTGAAAGCCCTGATTTCTATAGAACTGAACTGAGTTCAATACTGAGACTAGAACTAAAATTGAGACTGTGGGAGGTAATCATCTAACCGATATGCCCTTTTCTAAAAAGATTGGGGTCCACCCTATAACCCCAGTTTGAAGGGTGTCAGTACCGTAGCACGGGTAAAGACAAGTTATGAGTTAACCCTCTCTGACAGGAAACTCTTTCGCCAACCCTCGCTGGCAGGAAAACTCGTAAGAGATGTATCAACCCTAGTTTGGCAGGAAGATATCTCACCCTACGTTGGCTACGTAGTTCTGTAATGCAGGGATTGCTACTAAGGATCAAACTCTCTGCTGGAAGGAATGCCCATATCCCTGGGTTCGCTCGGTGCTGAATCCTACTCCCAACTAAATAGACGCTGAACTGGTTTCCTAGTTTATGCTAGGCTCTACTGAACTTTTACTGATTGTACTGTCTAACTGAACTGAACAGAATTCATTGAATTCTATTAACTGACTAAGTTCTATGAGGTCTGAACTGAATACTGAATTGGATTAGACTGATACTTAGTCTACTGGGTTTTCCTGAGTCCTGTAACTGACTGAGAGTACTACTGATAGTGACATAACTGAGGTTATTCTATAACTG
The DNA here is from genome assembly GCA_030864215.1 of Capsicum pubescens. Lineage (NCBI taxonomy): Eukaryota > Viridiplantae > Streptophyta > Magnoliopsida > Solanales > Solanaceae > Capsicum > Capsicum pubescens. The sequence continues at coordinate 354,927,289 of CM061538.1, read as the reverse complement.
ACACTAGCTCTAGGTAAACAGCTAAATTGTCGGGTATTAAATACCCTCAAGACTCGATAGCATAAAAAGTAAAGCATCACATGATCTTGCATAGCATAAAATGCACACTTGTTCATAATACATCTATAGAGGCATTTTATCAAAAACTTGAATGGCATGATCTAGCACACATGTAAATATGACATAATCTCACTATTTAGTTCACATGAACAATTCATCAAACACTTGGAGGACATGGTTTATGCACATAGTACTAATCAATACATGAGCATCATAATTTCAACACCAAGATCACAATTTCGAGGCTTTAACATGAGTTCACATGATACTACATACATACTGACTGATTTCATATAGGTCTTGCACTTAATCATGGATTATAAATCCTATTAATATAAAAGTCATGAACATGTTCAAATAAAATCGTGGAATTCATTAAATCATACACTTGTAGTTAAAAAAAAGGGATACATGAACTCTAAGGGTGGAAGAAAACCCTTGGATGAACACTTAACATACCTTAAAGCTTGAATTCTGAGAGATTGGTGGTAAGTTCTTGAATTGAAATTGATCTTCCTAGGATTTTGTTCTTGAGAGATTTCGAGAGAAAGTGAGTGTATTTTTGTAACGACCCAAAATCACCCCTCGGGACGCTACACGGTGCCTAGGGTCACAAGTGACCCCAAGCTAACCCTTCACTTGGCATAACACATAAATAACTGAATAAAATGCATCAATCCAGATGAATAAAGTAGAAGATAACTCTATTATGAATTTGTTCAATACAAAGCTGAAGTCACAAGGTTACAACTCTACTATTACATCAAACTGAAACTCAATACAACAACTTCTACTGACTATCTATAAATCCTCTACTAGTACTGACCATGGGTAGCTGGGTCATGACTCCCAACCACCACAACTCAATATGACTGAATAAGGAAAAATACAACACTTTTCTATTATATCACTTTTCTTTCACTAACTCGTGGCACTGAATCAAAAGGACCCATCACCTAATGACTGGAAGCTGCGAACTGATTGGACATGGTACATACGCTACAATCTTGTACCTATATTATGAGACAATGTAGCACATAGACGTACATGTGAATCAGTACTTTGAGGACATACTGAGTATGTGGGGGTGAATGCATATGTATAAAACAGTGTCAATCTTTTTCAATCAAGTCATGCATGCAATATGGGATGACTCACATGGCTTGAACAAAAATAAAATGTAAAGCTCATAAATCATGTTGGATGAAGCATGTAGCATAAATCTCGTGAGTCAGCATACTTTAACTTGAAATCACAAATCTCCTCTTATTCTCAATACTCAAGGGATAAAGAAACTTTACACGATATTTTCAAATCATTCATATGTCTCATGGAGGGTAAAACTTCATCAATGCTCAAGATCTTATAACTCTTTTTGAACTCAAATACTTGGAATTCGGAAGCATATAACTTTGAAACATGCTTGAAGGCATTTCATTCACTTTAGGAAAATATCTCATTTCAGGCTTTAGGGAAATCGTTCAATCTAAAAAGGAATATACTCTAGTTTAGTGAAAATAACTCATCTCAAGGTTTCATGGGAAAATACCAAATCAAAAGAAAATACTTCCTTTTAAAGAGACAATTCATATCAATGGAATACTTTAGCTAGGAAACAACTTTGCAACCTCATTATTAGGAAAATATCTCATAGGAGGGAAAATACTTTAGTTTCCGAAGAAGTAGCTGATCTCAAGTTTAAAGGGCAAGGGAGGTTCTCGTAACCGACATAAACCATGTGAGCTGCATGGAGTCCAACATTTTGTCCTCCTAAGGAAGAGACCCCACGTTGGGGAGGAGTGTCATACTCTTTCCAGGGAGTATAACCTAGGTCTAGTGATCACTAAACGAAACTCGGCCTTGGGCCCAATTATAATCATCATAAACTCGGCCACAGGCCCAACCTACGGTGGCACGTAGTTTTGGGGTAAGAAATAGTAGAAACTTACCCGCTCGGTGCTAAATACTACTCTTTTTAGATTATCTATGCTCATCTAATAAAAATCCACTTTTAGAATAATCTCATGGTTCACCACGAACCCAATAATCAAATCGATAATCTCATATAGTGAAGTGGATTTCAAAGTTTAAGGACCATTAGGTCAATTCATTTCTCAATCCTCTCAAAATACTCAAATCATGGGTTCTTATAGCACAAGAATTCATAAATTCACAAGTCTCAAATAGAGCTTACTAACCCATAGTTCAATCTCATATTGAAGCTCATCAAAAGCATAATATATAGCATATAGATTCATAAATCAGGTAGAAATCTGGGAATGTCAGCAATTTATCTCAAAAATCTCAATATAGTTATATGCTTCAATATCTCAACATTGCAAATATTAGCTTCTCAAGGAGTAAAATCATGGGGTTTATACCCAGCTGAAAATTCTCAATAAAACATGTAGAAATCATGCCATTTGACTCTTAATTCATGGGAAATATCAAGATAATGCATTCAATAATAATGGGTGAAAACCCCCAATTCAAATTCATGTAAAAACCTCATAGATTTCAGGAAATTCATGATGTAGATAAGCCTTTTGGGCACAAGGGTGAAAGGGTTACCCTTGTTCAAAACCCCACATACCTTGAATTAGAAGCTTTGGATGAACTCTCGCTTTTGGAACTCCATTCGTACTCTTGAATGAGGGTTCTTGAGGCTCTTGACTTGGGAACCTTGAATCTTGACTCAATTTAGAAAATCCATGGTGGATTCTTGAGATTCTTGGAAGAGGTTTTTGATACTTAGGGTTTTTGTTAAGAGAAAACTTGAGAAAAACTTCATAGAATGCTTGTAAATGGCCTTGATTTGGTGTTTACACGGTTTTATAGGCTAGGAAAAAGTTCAAAGTGCCCTTTTTGGCTTTTCAACAAATCTGAAAAAATTGAACTGGGAACCCGATTTCATAGGCCACCGCAACGTGCCACTTATCGCGGTGGCTCATTGGAATTTGACAATTAGTAAATTGGGAGTCCCCGCGACGTGAAGCCATTGCGTTGTCCCACTGATTGGGACCTGGGACTCCTCCACGATGAGGCACTATCGCGGGGTTCCACTGGAAATTGACTATTGGGAAATTGGGCTCCTCCGCGACGCGCCACTATTGCAAAGTCCCACTGAAAATCGATAATTGCCAAATAAACCCTCTCCGCGATGCACCGATCACTTAAATGATGTTGTTTTATGGCTAAGACTTAAATTAGCCATAACTTCTTACCTGGGTATCGGATTTGGGCGAATCTTATATCGGCGAAAAGCTTATCAAATTTCCCATGTGATAAATAGTCGAAATTAGGGAAATTCCACACGGTTCAAAATATCTCACACTTGGGAAGACATCTCTCAAACTTTTAAGGCCGAAATAACACTTTACTCAACATGCTCTAAGACTCAAACTATGAGGGAATTTTGTGGGGTGTTACAATATCTCCCCCTTGGGAACATTCGTCCTCAAATGTCACTAGTCAGGCTAGGAAAATGGAGAGAATTCAGGATGCACAACTAAAATACTTGTCAAACTGAATCTATACCTTTCTAAACCTGGCACACTTGAAGAATACATATATTCACAATAGGAATAACTATGTAACTGAATCTCAGATTAGAGAGGAGCTGAATGAAGGAAGGGTGTTACCTTCATTTGAATCTGGGCTAAATTGCCTTAGTCTTATAACGAAGAGTTAACTCATGCTGAATTCAGAGCGTGCGATCATCGGCTGACTAAATATGGGATCAAACCTCCCTAACGGATGATCCCTGAACCTACTATCAATGATATGAAATAATTATGTCTGAGTCCAGACCTATTTAGTGGGGGATCTCTGAATCTGCCAAAGAAGCAAACCAACTGAACCCAAAACTGAGATCAAGCCTATCTAACGGGTGACCTCTGGAGCTGATAACAAGAATACTCAATCGAATCTGGGATTGAGATCAAGTCTATCTAGAAAGTGACCACGGAATAATAATAAGAATACTCAACTGCATTTGAGATCAAGCCTATCTGATGGGTTATCTCAGAATCTAATAACACTGATATTGAAGCTGCTTAACTAAGTCTACTCGTATGAACAGTTGAATTCCCTTGGTCCCGTTATCTGATGGAATAATACTGAACTCTAAATAGAGTACTCGAATACTACTGAGGTTTGCACTGAACACATGCATACTACTAGATCTGAGTAGGCTACAGAACCGAGGCTAGAGTGCTAACGATACTGAGATTACTCAAGTTCTATAAATGCCTGAGAGTCCTGAGTTCTATAACTCATGAAGTTCTGAGAATCATGGCTCGACTGATATCATCGCGAAAACTGACACGAGCTCTAGAAAACAACCAAATTATCGGGTACAGATACCCCCAGGACTCGATAATAGAAAAGTAACTCATAACCATTCATGACCATGGACATTCAGTCACCATCACAATCACTAAGGCATCACTTCAAGCATTTAGGAATTATAAACACACGATAACATAGGAGGTCATGCTATTGTCTCATACTCCATTCAACAAGGTCTTTCCCCAAACACTTAGCACGTATTTAAGTCTTGGCATGTATCAAAGAGCACATAATTGGAGAATTCCATACTATCAAGTCTCAATTTATTCACTAAGGCTTTTCAACAAACACTTGGCATGCATGGGTTAGCACACAATTGGGGGTCTTCTAGTCAACATGTTGTAATGTCACTAATTCCTTCACATAATCATTCTATCAAACGTATAGGGAGCATGCTTTGCTTATTCAAAAATTTCTTCACTCAATTGGCATGAACACATCATCTAACAAGCAACGTGAAGAGGGTTTATCATTGACATCATATGAATTTCACATACTAGGGTCAAAGCTTGAAAACCTTGTAAACAAACATGAATCATACGTCAATTATAGCATGAACATCAATTCCAACCCACATGTATCATGGAAACTCATAAACATGAGAATCTTTAAGTTTCAGAAAAAAAAAGGTCCTTGGATTTCTTGGATGAAAGGGGACCCAAGAATCAACATCTACATACGACTATCTTCCCCAACATGATACATTTGCCCTCTTCTATTGGCACAATTGTTCATCCTCTCTATCGCGACTTAAGGAAGAGGTCGCTGAAAAGTTAGAACATGTGGTCCTGAAGCATGAAGGGACATTGTACTTAACTTGGCACTTAACTGAGGCTTGAGGCCTTTAACATCATGAAATTATCAAACCAGTCTAACCCAAGGACATGCATGATATAAATCATGGGATGTGATCCTGACTGCCAAATGCACCAGAACTCCCCATTTTATGAACTAGGAGAGTACATAACTCTCTATCATATGCATGAACATGAATTAGGATCATGGAACAGAAATATAAAACATGAGCAGGTATTGGGACAACTGAAAGTACTGAAATGAGATTGGGTCAAGCATCAATCTTTCTCAAAGCTATTCTACGGCTCACTGGTACATCTACTAGAGTCTTAAGGTTCGACCCGATTATCGGTTCTATCATCTCCCCCTTAGACTTAAGCCATCAGTCCATAGCGGTGAACCACCACATAAACTCTGGTCTGACTGTTATCACCTTGCTCTAGAGTCAGGGTTATAACAATGCACATAAACAAAAGAACTTGACCCGAATGACTACACTTCAAAGCATAAAACAACAACAACAACAAACCCAGTATATTACAAAATAAGTGGGGTCTGGAGAGGGTAGATTGTACGCAGTCCACATCACTACCTTTAGAGAAGTAGGGAGGCCACTTCCGGTAGACCTTCGACTCAAGATAAAAAGATAGCATGCAAAAGCATCAAAAGCATAGGACACCATAAAATAACATAGGTATGACATCCACAATAAATTGCCAAGCCGAGGATGCCAAAGCCTACCTAATTACTGACTACGACTCATCCACACCCTTATCCCTCTATCCTAATTCTCTTCCTTCAAATCTTTCTATCCAGGGTCATGTCCTCAATCAGCTGCTACTGCTCCACGTCCCGATTAACCACTTCACTCCTCAAAGCACAATACTAATTCATAACACTACCTCCTGAGACACACATCACTTTTCTATAGCCCCAATAGTCATCATTCACTACTTAACGCTTAGAACGAGTATCTCTCAATCTCTTAAAGATCACACCACTTCTGCCATAGCCTACCACTACATTGCCTATAACTTATGTATCTAAGCCATGAGAATCAAATCACGCACAATATCTTCATTCATAACTCCTTAACTTAGCTATCAAGAGCATCATCCACTACCTCACTAGTCCCACCTAGCAATTCAGTGCCACTACTAACCAAACAACAGGCAATAATCCCCGAAAAATAATGCAGTTCCATAGAACCTTAGGCGTGTCTCTATACCAAACATACAACATCAAACTTGATTATGGATCAAACGAACTTAGGCCCTTGCACACACTGTTCAAGCCTATTAGATCACCTCCCTATAACTAGTACCATTAAACAAAAAATCACCGCCTTCACTTTCATGAGCATCAATCATTCACACTTAGTGTCTAGTGCTATTCTCACTCGAAAGTTATGAAATAAAATATCAACGCTAACCGAAAATTCACACGCCCACTCGTACTTTATAATCAATAATAATTGATCGTAATCACACAACCCATCTTATTCCCTATTCATCAGCACGTCCTCCTTCTACACATCATTGCTACCCACCTATTTATACAACCCCAACTCAGCTCATAGCCCTATAAGTTTTGACTACACTCCACCTCACAAATTTCAAGGACGCCTAAATTAACAACGCCCATCCACCAAGTACTTTCATCAATAACCTATACTTTCCCACGCAACAATCATCATCAACAACTCTTTTCATACTTCAAGCAAACAATATTTCCCAAACAAGCAAGGACATAGCACTTCATTGCTAGCCTAACATGCAACAAAATTCAGCTGTACATATATACACATAAATTCAATAAATGGCCCTCATCACTTTTCTTGTCACCAAAACTCTAAACCCCCAGTTTCAACCAACACAAGAACAACAGGATGCACAACAAGTGGATAGTGAATCGAAATAGACCTCACACATCTTCACTAGACTTTGGTTTTGTGTTTTGAATAAGAAAATGAGATGAATAACAAATCAACTATGCTAGTGAATCGAAAGAGCCCCACACGGCTTCACTTGACTTGATTTCTTTTTAAAAAAGACAATGATAACAAGATTACCTAGTGAAAGAGATAGGAACTTAACACACAATATTCATTGATCTAAGAATACACATCTCATTTTGTCTAACTTGCAAGACTCATAAAAGTGAGGCAATAACTTTAAACACGAGGAACTCATGATACACAAGAAGGCTCTTATCAAGCCGCTTTGAGAGACTTCTGAAGATTCTTACTAGCCAATCTGAGAACGTCATCGGGGAAGGAACTAGAACTTACTAATCATGATATCTCAAGATTAATACATAGGTAAGGAATCATAGCTTCACATTATGAATTCTGAGAAGGAATCTGAAAGCACCTCTGATTTGGGCTTAGTGCCCGACTTTTTATGAATCATGAATAATGCACTTCAACCACCAGGACCCAAAAACACTAATGGGATACTTTCTAACTCGATTACAATTCTACTACTATTTGTAAGGATTCAAGCTTGACTATTTCTGATACCTTGGAAATAAAGCGGAGATGGCCTGAATAAAGAAAGTTGAGGATCTGCGTGAGCGCATAGGGAATCTCCCTATAGCACGATCTAAGAATCGAAAGAATGGAGACATTTCCTAAATGCCTTGTAGCCTTTCGAAGAAAAGTACAGATGCCTCCATACTGTTCCGCAAGACTCTACTAGACACGACTTCATAGATACCCTAGGATACTTGAACCTTGTGCTGTGATACCAAGTTTGTAATGACCCAAAATCACCCCTCGGGATGCTACACGGTGCCTAGGGTCACAAGTGACCCCAAGCTAACCCTTCACTTGGCCTAACACATAAATAACTGAATAAAATGCATCAATCCAGAGGAATAAAGTGGAAGATAACTCTATTATGAATTTTCTCAATACAAAATTGAAATCACAAGGTTACAACTCTACTTTTACATCAAACTGAAACTCAATATATCAACTTCTACTGACTATCTATGAAGCCTCTACTAGTATTGACCATGGGTAGCTGGGTCATGACTCTCAACCACCCTAACTCAATACGACTGAATAAGGAAAAATACAACACTTTTCTATTATATCACTGACTCATGGCCCTGAATCAAAAGGACCCATCACCTGATGACTGGAAGCTGCGAACTGATTGGACATGGTACATACGCTACAATCTTGTACCTACATTTTGAGATAATGTAGCACATAGACGTACATATAAATCAGTACTTTGAGGATATACTGAGTATGTGGGGGTGAATGCATATGTATAAAATAGTATCAATCTTCTTCAATCAAGTCATGCATGCAATATGGGATGACTCACATGGCTTAAACAAGTATAAAATATAAATCTCATAAATCACGTTGGATGAAACGTGTAGCACAAATATCGTGAAGCATCATACTTTAACTTAAAATCACAAATCTACTCTTATTCTCAATACTCAAGGGATAAAGAAACTTTACATGATAATTTCAAATCATTCATATGTCTCATGGAGAGTAAAACTTCATCAATGCTCAAGATCTTATAACTATTTTTGAACTCAAATACTTGGAATTCGGAATCATATAACTTTGAAACATGCTTGAAGGCATTTCATTCACTTTAGAAAAATATCTCATTTCAGGCTTTAGGGAAATCATTCAATGGAAAAAGGAATATACTCTAGTTTAGTGAAAATAACTCATCTCAAGGCTTTATGGGAATATACCAAATCAAGAGAAAATACTTCCTTTTAAAGAAACAATTCATATCAATGGAATACTTTAGCTAGGAAACAACTTTGCAACCTCATTATTAGGAAAATAGCTCATAGGAGAGAAAATACTTTAGTTTCCGAAGAAGAAGATGATCTCAAGTTTAAACGGCAAGGTAGGTTCTCATAACCGACATAAACCATGCGAGCTACATGGAGTCCAATGTTTTGTCCTCCTAAGGAAGAGACCCCACGTTGGGGAGGAGCGTCATACTCTTACTAGGGAGTATAACCTAGGTCTTGTGATCACTAAACGAAACTCGACCTCGGACCCAGTCATAATCATCATAAACTTGGCCTTAGGACCAACCTACGATGGCATATAGTTTTGGGGTATGAAACCGTAGCAACTTACCTGCTCGGTGCTAAATACTACTCCCTTTAGATTATCTGCACTCATCTCATAAAAATCCACTTTTAGAATAATCTCATGGTTCACCACGAACCCAATAATAAAATCGATAATCTCATATAGTGAAGTGGATTTCAAAGTTCAAGGACCATTAGGTCAATTCATTTCTCAATCATCTCAAAATACTTAAATCATGGGTGCTTATAGCACTAGAGTTCATAAATTCACAAGTCTCAAATAGGGCTTACTAACCCATAGTTCAATCTCATGTTGAAGCTCATCAAAAGCATAATATATAGCATATAGATTCATAAATCATGTGGAAATCTGGGAATGTCCGCAATTTATCTCAAAAATCTCAATATAGTCATATGCTTCAATATCTCAACATTGCAAATATTAGCTTCTCAAGGAGTAAAATCATGGGGTTTATACCCAGCTATAAATTCTCAATAAAACATGCAGAAATCATGCCATTTAACTCTTAATTCATGGGAAATATAAATATAATGCATTCAACAATAATGGGTGAAAACCCCCAATTCAAATTCATGTAAAACCCTCATAGATTTCAGAAAATTCATGATGTAGATAAGCCTTTTAGTCACAAGGGTGAAAGGGTTACCCTTGTTCAAAACCCCACATACCTTGAATTAGAAGATCTGGATGAACTCTCACTTTCGGAACTCTATTCCTACTCTTGAATGAGGGTTCTTGAGGCCCTTAACTTGGGAACCTTGAATCTTGACTCAATTTAGAAAATTCATGGTGGATTCTTGAGATTCTTGGAAGAGGTTTTTGATACTTAAGGTTTTTGCTGAGAGAAAACTTGAGAAAAACTTCATAGAATGCTTGTAAATGGCCTTGATTTGGTGTTTACACGGTTTTATAGGCTTGGAAAAAGTCCAAAGTGCCCATTTTGGCTTTTGCATGAATCTGAAAAAATTAAACTGGAAACTCGATTTCATAGGCCACCACGACGCGCCACTTATCATGGTGGCTCACTGGAATTTGACAATTAGTAAATTGGGAGTCCCCGCGACGTGAATCCATCACGTTGTCCCACTGATTGGGACCTGGGACTCCTCCACGATGCGGCACTATCGCGGGGTTCCACTGGAAATTGACTATTGGGAAATTGGGAACCTCCGCGATGCGCCACTATCGCAAAGTCCCACTGGAAATCGATAATTGCCAAATAAACCCTCTACACGATGCGCCGATCACTTAAATGATGTTGTTTTACGACTAAGACTTAAATTAGTCATAACTTCTTACCCGGGTATTGGATTTGGCGGAATCTTATATCGACGGAAAGCTTAGCAAATTTCCCATGTCATAAAAAGTCAAAATTAGGGAAATTCCACACGGTTCAAAATATCTCACACTTGGGAAGACACCTCTCAAACTTTTAAGGCCGGAATAGCACTTTACTCAACATGCTCTAAGGCTCAAACTATGAGGGAATTTTTTGAGGTGTTAATATTTTGTTTAATGAAAGCTGAATCTCGTATTTTAGGGCTGAATAGGGGTGGGAAAATGACCCAATTACCCTTAAGGATGCGTCTTTTTAAAGACTAAAAATTGGATTATCGACGCGCAGACCAACACACCGCATCATTGGCATCGACGCTATGGCCAATGCGCCGCATTGAGTCTGTATCGGTTCACTAAAATTTGCACTGAGATGTGGGAGGAATTATCTGTCGACGTGATGGATAACACGATGCATCTATATCACATTGTCTGAGAACACCTAAAGACATTCCTGATCATGAATCAACCTAAAGATCAACATTTAATGGTCATAAAGGCCATGAAATAGGTTGCCGACTTACGAAGGCTAAAATAACACTAAGTATGGACACTTAGCTAACATTTTTCTAAGCCTGAGACCCCTTAATAAGCTTAAAGGACTGAGTTAAGCTAGGAATTTTTTGGGGTCTTACAACATCTCCCCCTTGGGAACATTCTTCCTCAAATAAGACTGATTAATATGGGAGAACTGATAAGATGAAAGTCTATATTGGACATGTATATCTGATACACAAATACATGAATAAACTGACTCATGAATGCATGACTGGAATTACTGATAAGTTGAGCTTCTCATGCGATACATACATATCTAATGCATGAATACATAACTTAAATACAATGGTAACTGATACCAAGACTATAAAAGGGAAATCTGAGCATAAAACTAAGTAAGCTTAAGGAATTATATTACCTTGAGCTGAGTCTGAGTTTACGGAGAAGAGGTGAGGATACTTGGTCTGCATGTCTACTTCTGTTTCCCCAGTAGCTCCCTCAACGGACTGATTCTGCCAAAGAACTTTGATTAGAGGGGCTTCTTTGTTCCTCAGTCTGTGAATCTGATAATCAAGAATTTTGATTGGAATCTCTTAATAAGAAAGACTGCTCTAAACATCTATGCCCTCTATAGGGACTATGGATGCTGGGTCACCTATGCACTTCTTAACGAGACATGGAACACTGGGTGTACTGAAGCTAAGTCTAAAGGTAACTCAATCTCGTAAGCTATATTTCTGAAACAGCTGAGAATTTGGTAAGGACCGACATATCGGGGAGTGAGTTTACCCTTCTTTCCAAACCTCTTTACTTCTTTACTAGGAGATATTTTCAAATACACAGTCACTAATCTCAAACTTGAGATCCTTTCTACGTACATCAGTGTATGATTTCTATCGGCTCTGAGCTGTCTTAAGCCTTTCCCTGATCAACTGAACTTTTTCCAAGGTATTAAGTACCAAATCAGGCCCTACCACTGTGTCCTCCCCTAATTCAAACCAACCAATAAGAGATCTACACCTCCTTTCATAAAGTGCCTCAAATGGGGCCATCTAAATGATGGAATGGTAGTTGTTGTTATATACGAACTCAATCAAAGGAAAGTGGTCATCCCAACTACCTTTAAAGTCTATCGTACAATCTCGCAGCATATCTTCTAAAGTTTGTATGGTCCTTTCTACTTGACCATCTGTTTGAGGGTGAAAGATTGTACTGAGATAAACTCGGGTACCAAGACCCTTTTGGAATGCCTTTCAGAAATAAGAGGTAAACTGAGTACCTCTATATGAGATTGATAATTCTCAAACTACACTCTTGAATGGGTATAAGAGATCGTTGTCAATATAAAACCCAACTAGGTTGGGGTCGAATCCCACAAGGAATATGGTGTGAACTCAAGTTGTTTGCGATTTAATCCACTGTTAGTTTAATGTTTCCTGAAATGGGAGGTGTAGGCTTGACAAGAAGTTTCTTGTCACTTTAATTTCAGTGTTGTATACCAAGAGTTTGTGAAATAACCATAATTATGTTCACTAGGGCTTTCGGTACATGACAGATGCTAAAAGTGGATCTAGATTCTCACGGTGGGTAGGATAACAAGCTATCTTTATCGATGTTATTCTTAAATGTCTCTCGACCTACTTAAGAGTTTAATTTCCTAATCCTCTCGAACTTAGGAAATTACTATTTACTGCCGAGATTTTACCTCAAGTTAACCAACCTTGTTACAGTGCTAATTATTAAACAAAGTATTTTCGAGTCCCTGTTAATAATTCACTTCCTACTATATTTGATTTCTCTCTCAAGAAAATCAAAGAAGGTGTTTCTACTGTTTGCAACCAACTGACGTTAATTAAAACTTCAAAATTATAAAGAAATCCTACCACCTTTTGAATCTTGAATACGTAGCACCTTATCAAAACCTAACCCTAGATCCCATAATTCAGGTTAATGGAATTTAGCCACTCATGATGCAACGAACGAAGCACATAATTGAATTCATGATTTGAAATATAAACTTACAGAGATGAATAATAACTAGTGAATTGCAGATTAGATCACAAAGGAAATTCTAAAATTCTAATAATAATCTCTTCAAAGTATGTGCTTTTTCAAGCCAAAAGTATAGAGGGAAAAATATCAAAATATGCTATCTCAAAACTCAATGTCTCAAACTCTAAGAGGAATTCTCAAGTACCACTCCTAGAAAACCCTAAAACAAAGCTTTAAATCGTTCACCCTAATTATGGAAACAAAATCAAGGTTACAGCTTTTTCTCGAAATAGACGATGACCATTTGCGATGCCTTATCAGGATCCTGACGACTTATCAAGAATGTCGTCAGGTCTTCTTCAAATCTACACTAGTCCTATCTTAGGTTTATGGCAACTTCTGATGTCTTATCAGGACTGTGATGACTTATCAGAAATGTCGTCACAATTTTTCTCCAATTCTCATGCCCTGCTTAAGGCTGACGACAAACTTGACTACTTATCAGCTCCGTGATGGCTTATTACAAAATGTCATCAAGGCTTTGCTTCAGTTTTCCTTAGCTGCCTTAGGCTGACGACATTCCTGACAGCTTATCAGAAGCTTGACGCCGTATCACAAAATGTCGTCACAGTTTCCACTTTAGGCTAATTCTCTGTCTACTGCTGACGACCAAATTGATAGCTTATCACAGGGCTGACGACTTATCACAAATATCGTCAGCCACACTTGTCTTCATATTTCTTCAGATTTCAACTTCTTTGCTTCCATTCTTGCTGGTTCTCTATCATATCAGCTTAAACTGAAAAATCAAACATAAACTAATCAAAAATAACTAAAGTTGCTCAAGACCTTGCAATTATTTAGAGTCAAAAGCCTCAAATATTTTAGCATATGCTCACACATCAACACCCTCAACTTAAAACAATTGCTTTTCCTCAAGCAACCAAAACATGACTAAGAGAATACAAAGTACGATTTGGCACCTAACTACTCATATTAGTTCAAAATAATTTCACCATTTCCAAGGTCACTCAATTTAAAACTCACTGTTGATGTTTTGAAGAACAACCATGCAACTCACAAGAATCAAGATATGGAAAAAATTCAGCAACAACAACCATGCCATACTAAGATCACACTATCATAACAAGTCAGTGACTAGCAACATACCCAGTGTGCCCTCACAACAAAGAAATCCCTTTTTCACTCATATCAGAATTTACATACATAAACATAGGGATAATCACAAGGCTCACTCTCAGAATGAAATTCCAAACACTGCATGTCAAATGCCATAGGCTTGCCCTTATAGTCAGTACCCAAGTCTTCAGAAAGGTCAGTTAGGATCACAATAGGGCTTTTCTTAGGCTTTGTAATGTAGGCTAGGGGCTGGTATGAAATTCATGGATACTTTAGAGTGACTATGCCTCCTTGACACTACACTAAACTCTTTGGGTTTCACTTCTCAACCTTCTTTTCTTCCTCTCTTCTATTGATCACACATGCTCAAGATGGGTGCGGTCTTTTCAATCATCATTTTATCCTTTTATCTTCTTTTACACAGCTTTCTCTTTTCTTATTCCTTTTTCACCACACCCAACTTTTTATTATTTCTCTTATTCTACCTCTTTTCATACTCATTTTGCATCACGTACCCCTATGATAGCCACCCTTAACATAGGATGTTTGCCTAAGTCAAGGTGCACAGTGTCCAAGAAGGACCAAGGCCAAAACAAGTTCATTGTGATATAAACGGGAAGGTAGATGTGTCATAGAAAGAAACAGGCATAGAGGATCAAATCAGGGATCAAGGGATATTATTCACATTGGGAAGGTCATTTTGGCTGAAAGTGGGCTACAATAAAAAAGGACCTATGATTCTTTCCTAACCCCAATCCTACAACCTAGGCAGGACTAACAGGGCAAGTTCTAGATTCGAAACACAGCAGGAAATGAGTAAGACCTCACACACACATGGAACATAAGTACATCACATATCGCTACTTATCCGGTTTATGCAATTTGTTCAGTAAAAATCGTCAAGTTGCTAGACTAATGCCACAAAAAGATGAACCGTGGTCATAAATGAATGCAATTCATATAGTTAGTTATAAGCTCAGACCAATGGAGAGGTGCTCAAAATTTGAAAAACAAGCTAACTGCCTCAAGTACTTGTATTATTCCTAATCATCTACCAAAAATTATTACAACAACATCCTACCATACACCCTCAACTTAAAATCAAAACAAAACTAAACTAAGGGTTAGAGTATACCTAGAATGGATCAATCCCGGGGTTCATGGGTTGCCTCCCATGCAGCGCCTGATTTAACGTCGCGACACGACTCAGGTATCTCGATTACTTCAGACTTCATCGAGATCGATAATGGTGATACTTTTCATTGATTCTTTTGGACTAATGTAAAGCTTGACACGTTAACCATTTACCATGAAGGTACTGCCGTCATCATTTTAAAGTTCCACTACTTCAGATGAGTGGACTTGGCTAACTTTAAAAGAGCCTGACCACTTCGATTTGAGTTTATCTGGGAACAATTTGAGTCTGGAATTAAACAGAAGCACCAAGTCACCCTTTTGGAAGTCTTATTTCTCTATCCTCCAATCATGGTAGTTTTTCATCTTTCTTTATATAGATCTGCTCGTTCATATGCCCTAAGACGGAATTCATCCATCTCATTCAGTTGCCCTAGTCTTAGCTCTACTGCCTCCTTCCAATTTAAATTCAGCCTTTTGAGTGCCCATAAGGCTTTATGCTCCAACTCTATTAGTAGGTGGCAAGGTTTTCCATAGACCAGATGGAATGGTGACATGCCAATGGGTGTCTTGAACGCAGTCCAATATGCCTACAGGGCATCATTATCGAGCTTTCGAGACCAATCTTTCTGGCTAACGTTCAACGTTTTGGCTAGGATGGCTTTAATCTCTCGATTTGACACCTTCATTTTCCCACTGGTTTGTGGGTGGTATGGAGTAGCTATTCGGTGCTGTTTCACCCTATATTTTGCTAAAGATTTTCAAAATAGTTTGTTGTAAAAATGAGATCCTCCATCGCTTATAATAGTACGTGGTACTCCAAAGTGAGAGAAGATGTTCTTTTTGAGAAAACCAACAACCCTCTTCCCTTCATTATTAGACAATGCTACATCTTCAACCCATTTTGAGATGTAGTCAACAACAACTAAAATATACTTTATCCCGTACGAGCTTACAAAAGGACCCATGAAATCAATGCCTCAAACATCAAACAATTCCACTTCCAGCATCTTAGTCAAGGGCATCTCATGTCTTTTGGAGATTGACTCCTGCCTCTGACATTGGTCATATTTCAGCACAAACTCATGGGTATCCTTAAACAATGTTTGCCAGTAATAGCCACTCAGCAACACCTTCCTAGCCATTCGGTCTCCTGCATGGTGACCCCCAACTGGGGAAGCATGACATGCTTCTAATATGCACAATACATCTACTTCTGGTATG
Source organism: Capsicum pubescens (assembly GCA_030864215.1). Lineage (NCBI taxonomy): Eukaryota > Viridiplantae > Streptophyta > Magnoliopsida > Solanales > Solanaceae > Capsicum > Capsicum pubescens. The sequence continues at coordinate 354,910,656 of CM061538.1, read as the reverse complement.
CATCTCCTTATAATATTATCCGCACATTGCCGAAAAAGATACGGTTCATCCCAGAAGTAATGAGTCACATCATGCAAGAATTTCTTCCTTTGATGGAAATAAAGATTTTCTGGGATGACCTCACTCACAACATAATTTGCATAATCCGCATACCAAGGTAATTTTTCCATAGCGGTATCCAGGATTTCCTTATCAGGGAATGCATCATTTATCTGCATTTCATCACTAATTTCCTGTTCACTTTCCATTCTAGACAGATGATCTGCAACCTGGTTTTCACAACCTTTCCTATCCTTGACCTCAAAGTCAAATTCTTGCAGCAACAATACCCATCTAATCAGCCTTGGTTTGGCATCCTTCTTAGCCATCAGATACCTCAGGGCAACATGGTCGGTGTGGACTACCATTTTGGTCCCAAGCAGATAAGCTCTGAACTTTTCAAAAGCATACACTACGGCCAGAAGTTCCTGTTTAGTGATGGTGTAATTCTTTTGCGCTCCATTCAGTGCTTTTCTGGCATAATATATCGGATGAAACAATTTGTCCCTCTTTTGGCCCAATACAGCTCTAAGGACAACACCACTGGCATCACACATGATCTCAAATGGTTTTGACAAGTCAGGTGTAACTATAATAGGGGCCTCAACCAGCTTCTTTTTAAGGCATTCAAATGCCTTCAAGCACTTATTATCGAAGGAAAACTTCACTTCTTTCTCCAAAAGTTTGCAAAGTGGATTTGCAACCTTCGAGAAGTCTTTATAAAACTCCGAAAAAAGCCAGCATGTCCAAGAAAACTATGCACTCCCTTCACTGAAATGGGAGGTGGTAGTTTCTCAATAACTTCCCCTTTTGCTCGATCAACTTCTATCCCTTTTTCGGAAATTTTGTAGCCGAGAACTATGCCCTCCTTTACCATGAAATGGCATTTTTCCCAGTTAAGCACCAAATTAAATTCAACACATCTTTTCAAGGCTCGATTCAGATTTTCCAAACACATCTCGAATGAATCACCCACCACAGAGAAATCATCCATGAATACCTCTGTGGTGTCCTCCACTATGTGTGAAAAGATAGACATCATACACCGTTGAAAAATGGAGGGCACATTGCATAGCCCAGATGGCATCCTCTTAAATACAAATGTTCCATATGGGCATGTAAATTTCGTCTTCTCCTGATCTTTAGGAGCAATGCAGATTTGGTTGTATCCGGAATAACTATCCAAGAAGCAATACTACCCTCTTCCAACAAATCGATCAAGCATTAAAGGGCATCGGGAAGTGGTCTTTCAGAGTCCAAGAATTCAGCTTGCGGTAGTCCATGCAAACTCTCCACCCAGTTACAAGCCTGAGTGGAATCAACTCATTCCTTTTGTTAGCAACCAGAGTCATGCCCCCTTTTTTGGGCACGCATTAAACTAGGCTCACCCACTTGTTGTCAAAAATAGGGTAAACCACTCCTGCATCCAACCACTTAATAATATCCTTCTTAACCTCCTCTTGCATTGGTGGGTTAAGACGACGCTATTGCTCTATGGTTGGAATACAATCTTTCTCAAGTTGAATTTTATGTGTGTAGATACCCAGGGAAATGACAATAATATCTGTGATGGTCCAGCCTATAGCTCTCTTGTGCATCTGAAGTACTAAAATAAGTAGGTTTACCTATTTCTCATCCAGATCAGCTGCAATAATAACAGGTAGCGTGTTCCCGTTGCCCAAAAACACGTACCATAAGTGCCCAGGCAGTTTTTTCAATTTCAACACCGGAGGCTCCCCAATCGATGGCTTGGCTGGTGGTGTTGGTCGATTAGCAAGGTCAAGGTCTAGATTTTTAGGAGTATAAGGATATAAAACCATTCCTGTCAAAGCACAAACGGTCTGTTCATACTCCCTGATGTATTCACTATCATAATTCATTATAACTGCGGACAAAGGTTCGATAACAAGTTGCTCATCTATGGACACCTCCTGTTCGTCCTCATAATACACATCAACTACTAAGGACACACTCATTTCTTCATGTTAGTTCATAGATTTACCCGCATCAAATCGTACCACTTCATCATTCATCCTGAATAAGAGCTCGTTCTCCCTCAAATCAATCAACACTTCCGATTGCGATAAAAGGTCGTTCCAAAATTATGGGCACCTCGAAATCCACCTCGCAATCCAAAATGACGAAGTCTGCAGGGAATATAAAGTTGGACACCTTCACCAACACATCATACAGAATGCCAACAAGTCGCTTTACTGACCTATCCGCCATCACGGGTCGCATGTTGGTGGGTGTGGGATTTCCCAGACCCAACTTTCTATAAACAGTCAGTGGCATCAAATTAATGCTTGCTCCCAGATCACATAATGCCTTGGCAAATTCCATAGTCCCAATTGTACAGGGAATAGTGAATGCGCTCGGGTCTAGCTTCTTCTGCACCAAGGTCCTTGTAGATATAGCGCTACAATGATGGAGATTTTCATCCAATTCGTAGCTTACAACTCTTTTCTTAATAACAATCGTATCTTGGCATTTGCTCAAGTGCCTCAACCAAAGGCACATTTATTATCAATTGCTTGAGCATTTCCAGGAATTTTTTGAATTTTGCATCATCAGACTTCTTCTTCAATCAGTGAGGAAAGGGAGGTGGTGGTCTTGGGATAGTTTTCAACACCACTTTCTCTTTCTTCTCTAAAGCATCAACAAAACTAGCCAGCTTCTCCGACTCCGCTGGATTGCTTTCTTCTGATTCATCAGCAACTACCTCACCCTCTACATATTTGCCCACAGAAGGTCCAGGTAAAATTTTACCACTCCTAGTAGTAATCGCCATACATGAGTGACAGAGCCCAAGCGCACACGCAAGTGTACATGGTCTTATCAAGTAATATAGTAGCTTCAAGGAATCCCAAGTATCGATCTCTCAGGGACTTGTGTTCGCCACCTATCTAATTCTAGTTTAACTAATTGAGAAAAAGTAAACAAGGAAAGAGTTTGTAATTTTGCAAATTAAAAATAAAATAAATAATGCGTAAAATAAAATACTTGGGACAATCAATGGAAGAAAACCCAGGGTGAGGCATTTCGAACAAGCATACAAATCTCTATTCCTATCGCAGTTTATTTGGTTATCGGATTGTTGATTCGCAAGGTTTATGCTACGATTTTAGTCTCCCGACCTCAAATCTTATATCTAGTAAACATTGTACCTACAACTCCCGCAGAGATACAAAAATTCTTCTAGATTTATGAAGTTGTCTTCTTGCAAGTGAACCAAGCAAGGCTTCTAGGTATATCCCTATCCTAGATGCTAATTCAAATCCCTTATTTTTTAAAAGAATAAGAACCTTGCTCCTTGCTCCCTAATTTCTTCATTCTATCCTATGATTCTCCTCCGGATTCACATAAAAATATAGATTTATTCTAATGGTAGCTAATCATTAAAATAGTAGGCTCAAGAAATTAAGAACAACCCACATGATAATCCAAAATTAAACTACAATAAAGAATATTAAAAAGTATTCATGTTCTTGGCCTCAACCCCGGAAAGAGAGTTTTAGCCTTTAATGGTATTCATCATCCAATCCCTTGGAATGATGATACAAACCATAAAAAAATTAAATTAAAGAATGACAAAACCTAAAAATAAGTTGTGGTATCCTCCAATGATGTTCCAATTTGATCTAGGGTTTCCAAGAGGTCGCAAGATGATTTAAACGGAGTTTGGGACGTTATATTTATAGTATACAAGTCATAAACCGACTTGGATGGGGTTTCCATGCTATTTTACTTCAGACGGGCATAATTATCCCGATTTTAGGCATCGGCGCGACACGGAGACATGCAAATTCACAATTGTCAAAAATCCGTCAAATTCCAGTAGTTGTTCGCAATTTCAACGCGTCGTGGGGCCTCCTTACACTCCAAATTAAGATACACGCGCCATATTTTCAAAATCTTGGTCCTATTACGAATCCATTGGTATTTTTAAATCCTCCACTGGTCACCTGTACAGTCTACACTCGCGCAATACTTTTCAGGGGTCCAACTTGCATCCAACTTGCGTCTTGTGCTTTTGTTGAGCATTCCGAGCCTTATTGAGTTGTTTCCACTTGATTTGAATCTTGTATATCCTTAATATATCATAATAATCCATGAACAAAGCATCCTAAATCATTAAACACATCAATTAATAGCTCTAAAAAACACAACATCCTCACTGATGAACTAGAAACACGAGCTAAGCATAGGCTAAATTCATATTGAGCTTTAACTCATTGTTTTCACTCTTTTATTGATCCAATTGAACCTTTAACATTATAACTAAGTTTTTTAAAATATAAATACATAATAACAATCTTAAGAACTCATTAGAACACATTAGAACCCAACACAAGAGACTAGACAATACCTAGCTCACGCTAGTCACACTAGCTTTCTCGGTTGAACTTTAAATGGTCGAATTGAATCAAAACTTGTGTGAAAACACCATTAAACATTGTGAACACATACTTGGACACATAATTTCTCATTTATATCATTATTAACACATATATCATGATAATCATCCTCAAAACAAGGTTAAATAAGCTAGAATAGTAGCGCTAGAATGCATAAATTCACCCAACATCACCACCCCACACTTAAAGCCTTATTCTTCCTCGAATAATTATTAACTATAAACACCATGAGCTGAAGAGACTCCATAGTTCTACTACATGCAAGAAACTCAAGCTAGCACTACAATGACTACATGGAATGCAAGTTTCTACACTAAGCATGTTATGCACAATTGAAAGCTCAAGAATCCTACTCCAAAACATCCTAGCCTCAAGAATGGACTCCACAAGTAGCGAACTCATGCATATCATTCAATCAAGGACATAATACAAATAGACCACATTTATCAAACATGTGTCCCTCACAACAAGAGAGTTACCCATAATCTCTCACAATAATGCAATTTATAACGTAATGGGTACAAGAATCAAATTACACTCACTCTCACAAAGAATTCACAAGTTACACATAATGAACCATAGGCTTTCCCTTAGTGTAGTGTACCACTAATAGTCGAATGTAAAGCTTAGGATCAATTAGGACTTTTCCGGGTTGTAATGTAGGCTAAGGGACGGGTAGGAATTATTTTGGCCAAGAATAGTGACTGACCTCTCTAAGCACTTTTATACACTATATTAAACATTTAAAACCAATCTCCAACAACCAAATTACACCACTTTTGTCTACCCATCTCTTTTATTTTTACCCCATCTCTTTTAAGCATTTTCACAAACATTTGGTGGACACATAGTTTACTATCACAGGAATCAATTTTTCTCTTTTTTCACAATCATGGCAATATCTTTAGCATAAATTATATCACAACCATCGACCAAACCAATTATACACCAATAACTATTACCTTGGGGCATCAATTTCACCTTTTTCTTCTTCAATTTCTCAAACTCCTTTCTCAAATTCATTTTTTTTTAATTAAAGAACTTAGAAGCTCTTTGGATCAAATTATGGCCTATCAAAGTAAGGATTAGGCTACTTATGAGGTTACCAAAGAAAAAGCTAAAGTCTCAATGGGGATTAACTAGGATAATGCACAAGGGTAGGTAAAAAGAAGGTATAAAACAATGCTATCAAAGAAATGCCTATATTATCTCCTAAACCCACATTCTTTATTTCGCTTTACACACACACCGGGCAAGTTCTAGACATCACATGCAACAAGGAATATACAAAATACCTCACATGCACATGTCACATGCTCAACTCAATAGGATCATCATAGACTCTTAACCAAACAATAACATAAATTCAAAATTAATCCACAAAACTGGAGTCATAAATTTGAGCCTAAGCGTCTCAAAATAGCAATTCACTCATTCAACATGCTTTTATCAACAAATCCACTTGCATCGTGTAATAAAAAATAGAACCAACAAGAATATCTCACTTATTCCTAACCTAATATTTTTTTAAATTGAGCCAAAATTTGAGAATTTCCCCACCCCACACTTAAAAATCTACTTTGTCCCCAAAGTTAATTTAAAGGTAAGAGATAGAAATACTCCCTGAGGCCTCTAGGCCTAGCTAGTAGCATCTTCACATAAAGAGGGAATCCATGGAACCCCACACTCCATATTTTTCATGCTTCAAGCTCAAGTTTACAGTACTCAGACTTCCCATTAACCCATGACTCAACCAAAAACAATAAACTACGTGAAATAAAAACTAAAAATTGGAAATAAAACCTACTTACCTTGGGTTGCCTCCCAAGAATCGCCTAATTTAGTGTCGCGACACGACCCAATCAACTTTTTCCTCCACCTTGAGGATATGAATTTCACCCCCAACATCACATCCATTTTTTTTCCTCAATCATATGGAGGTTGTATAGAGATTAATGAACCGAGTAATGGATGATGCATGATAAACCACTCGGCCTTAAGGTGAGGTGTATTTTTATATTGCTTATCCGATGTAAAATCAAGAATATAAGATTCTTGTTCCTCATCTTCACACTCTTCCACTATTTTAAATGATTCCACAATAAGACATCATCTAAACATAATGTATAAAAGTGCTTTGAGTGAGGCCTAACCAATCCTACTTCATAATTTACACTATCCTCAACACCACTTTTATTCACCTTCTCAATTTCAGTCTCAAGATCAAGATGACAATCGAGTGGCTGTGATTTTTGTGTTTGTTCCAAAAGTTGGCTAATGTCCTTCTCATAGTCTTCTTCCCTTAGCTACTGTATACATGGTGGCAGTGGTAACTCCTTAAGACATTCAATAATTTCAGTTTTCGAGTACTCAGACTTCCTCAAATTAACAACAACTTTCTCTACAACCGGTTAGATATACTCTTGATCTACAGCTTCCCAATGGTTATTCAAATCTGCCAACAACTGTGTTTGAGACACTAAAAATTATTTAAACATCTCTTCCAAATGGCTAGTTTGAGTTGTGGCCTGCATGTTTAGTTGTTGTTGCTGAAACTGTTGTTGGTCGGTCTGTGATTGAATTTGTGACTGAGTCAACCCCGTTCGATTACAGTACTTTTTATAATTCTGCAATTGATCATAGCCCACAAACATTACTGAATCGGGATTTCTAGCACACATATCTTCTAAATGATCACTTTGACCACAAGACAAACACCAACTTGCATTTGGACAAAAAGCCTTATGATGTGGTTCCCCATAAAGACAACAAAAATTTGCATCATCGAAAACCATCTATCCCTGGCTGAGATCTCAAGAAGAATGTGAGAAAAAAATTAGAAATAAAGGATAATAAAAAGAAACTAAACAAAAATTATGTACAACTCAATATAGAAAAACTAAAAATAAGATAAGTTGCCTAATAACAAGTCCCCAGCAACGGCGCCAAAAACTTGACAGCGCCCAAGCGCACACGCAAGTGTACGTGGTTTTATCAAGTAGTATAGTGGATTCAAAGAAGACCAAGTATTGATCTCTCAGGGACTTGCATTCGCCGCCTATCTAATTCTAATTTAACTAATTAAGAAAAAGTAAACAAGGAGAGAGTTTGTAATTTTGCAAATTAAAAATAAAATAAACAATGCGTAAAAATAAAATACTTGGGACAATCAATGGAAGAAAACCCAGGATTGAGGCATTTCGAACAATCATACAAATCTCTATTCCTATCACAGTTTAGTTGGTTATTGGATTGTTGATTCGCAAGGTTTATGCTACGATTTTAGTCTCCCGACCTCAAATCTTCTATCTAGTAAACATTGTACCTACAACTCCCACAGAGATACAAAAATTCTTCTAGATTCATGAAGTTGTCTTCTTGCAAGTGAACCAAGCGACGCTTCTAGATAAATCCCTATCCTAGATGCTAATTCAAATCCCTTATTTTATAAAAGAATAAGAGCTTTGCTCACTAATTTCTTCGTTCTATCCAATGATTCTCCTCCCAGATTCACATAAAAATATAGATTCATTCTAATGGTAGCTAATCATTAAAATAGTAGGCTCAAGAAATTAAGAACAACCCACATGATAATCCAAAATTAAACTACAATAAAGAATATTAAAAAGTATTCATATTCTTGGCCTCAACCCCGGAAAGAGAGTTTTAGCCTTTAATGAAAATATTCATCATCCAATACCTTGGAATGATGATACAAACCATAAAAAAACTAAATTAAAGAATGAAAAAACCTAAAAATAATTTGCGGTATCCTCCAATGATGTTCCAAGTTGATCTAGGGTTTCCAAGAGGTCCCAAGATGATTTAATGGAGTTTGGGACGTTATATTTATAGTATACGAGTCATAAACCGACTTGGATTGGGTTTCCATGCTATTTTACTTCATATGGGAAGAATTTTCCCGATTTTGGGCATCGGTGCGACGCGGAGACATGCATATTCACAATTGTCAAAAATCTGTCAAATTCCAGTAGCTGTTTGCGATTTCAACGCGTCGTGGGGCCTCCTTACACTCCAAATTAAGATACACACGCCATATTTACAAAACTTTGGGCCTCTTCCGAATCCATTGGTATTTTTAAATCCTCCATTGTCACTCTATATAGTCTACACTCGCCCAATACTTTTCAGGGGTCCAACTTGCATCCAACTTGTGTCTTGTGCTTTTGTTGAGCATTCCGAGCCTTATTGAGTTGTTTACACTTGATTTGAAGCTTGTATATCCTTAATATATCATAATAATACATGAAACAAGCATCCTAAATCATTTAAAAAATCAATTAAGAGCTCAAAAAAACACAACATCCTCACCGATGAACTAGAAACACTAGCTAAGCATAGGCTAAATTCATATTGAGCTTTAACTCATTGTTTTCACTCTTTTCTTGATCCAATTGACCCTTGAACATTATAAATAAATTTTGTCACATATAAATATATAATAACAACCTTAATAACTCATTAGAACACATTATAACCCAACACAAGAGACTAGACAACACCTAGCTCAAGCTAGTCACACTAGCTTTCTCGGTTGAACTTTAAATGGTCAAATTGAATCAAAACTTGTGTGTAAACACCATTAAACATTGTGAACACATACTTGGACACATAATTTCTCATTTATATCATTATTAACACATATAGAATAATAATCATCCTCAAAACAAGGCTAAATAAGCTAGAATAGAAGCGCTACAATGCATAAATTCACCCAACATCAATCAGCCATCATTCCGCAGATTCTGAACCGTATCTCTTGGTAAAGTTCTGCTATTTCTCTAGTTGAATACAACGGAAATTTGGCTCATCTGCTGCTCCAACTGTTTGATTGCAGTGGGGTGTGAGTGCACCAACTTTCTGATGAATGTCAGATCGGTCTTCATGGTGGTCACACCAGAGTTGTTTGCCTCAACTCCCTTCAAAAACTTAGCCATCATGTCCTCCATGGACATCTTTTTGGAATTGATTGAAGCATCATCACGATTTCTTGGAGGAACATATAGCCTGCTCATGTCGTTGTTATTCCTCCAATTTCCTTACTCCCTATCTTTATAACCAGGCTTATCATAGTAAGTCTGACCTTGATTCCCTTGGCTATTGCCTCGAAAACCCCCGATTATTAACATAGTTAGCCTCTTTATCTGCATCAGCATCACTTCTATCCTGAGATCCCACAACTTTTACCTTTTCAACCTTGCCTGATAGTAAGTGCTTGGTCAACAAGTCCATCTGCATTTTAAGGTGAGCCATGTCTAGGTCATGCTCCTCTTCTCTTCTGCATTTTTTTGCAGTAATACCCACAGAAGCCATGGGGCTAGCTACCACAGAGTCTCTGGTATGCCATGCCCAACTCTGTTTGGTCATTCTGTCCAATATCTCTGAAGCCTCTGGGAATGTAAGATCAACAAATGAACCACCAACAACATTATCTACAATTGGCTTCGTGATAGAGTTAAGAGCCCTGTACAAAGTCTTCATCAAATGTATGTCCGTCATGTTGTGGTTCGGACACTGTGTCAGCTTCTTATTGAATCTTTCCCACGTTTCATGCCAGGCTTCAGTTGGGAGCTGCCTAAAGTTGCTGATCTCATCCCTCAACTGTACCCTTCTGGAAGGCGAAAAGAACCTTTCTAGGAAAGCTCCTTTCAACTGCTTCTAGTTGGTTATAAAATTAGGTGCCAGCTCATTTAACCACAAAGTTACCTCCCCATACAGAGACAACGGGAACAATCTCAACCGAATAGAATTTTGGCCCACTCCTAGGTTATCAAAATATTTGCAGATGGTGACAAAATTCACCAGATGAAGGTTGAAATCATCCCCAGGAAGGCCACCAAAAAACCCCTTCAGATTGAGGAGTTGGATCATAGTACTCGTAATGTTGAACTTGGCTCCAGGTGCCAACGGTGGAGGAATAATTGCACCCGTTGCACCTGCCCTATCAATGCCATCATCATCATCATTGGGATCATACTGGACTGGCTGGTACTCTTGTCTTCTTTGGAACGGAGGTTCTGGTTAACATTACGTGGCACTTGTGGAGCTATCTGCTCTGCACGCCTTGGGTTACTAGGGTTCAATAACTCCTCATCCCCCAAATTTTTGTCCTCAGGGTGTGGATGTCGTTCATGTTGCGCGATATTTTGCACATTCACCTAAGCTCTAGCTAAGGCTGCTAGTCTGTCAGCCTCTTTCTATTCGTTGCGGTTCTGGATTAGGTGGTAATAACAGTTCTCCAGAACTTCTGGTGCTTGGCATACACTATAAAATCCTATAAATAAATAAAAACAAAAAATAAATGTAAATATAGGAAACTTAACTAACAGTCAATTAGTGCATACAAACTTTAGTTTACAACCGTATTCCACGGCAACGACACCATTTTTGATAACATTCAAACTACACTCTCGAAGGGGTGTAAGAGATCGTTGTCAATATAAAACCCAACTAGGTTGGGGTCGAATCCCACAGGGAATATGGTGTGAACTCAAGTTGTTTGCGATTTAATCCACTGTTAGTTTAATGTTTCCTGAAATGGGGGGTGTAGGTTTGACAAGTAGTTTCTTGTCACTTTAATTTCAGTGTTTGTATACCAAGAGTTTGTGAAATAACCAGAATTATGTTCACTAGGGCTTCTGGTACATGACAGAGGTTAAAAGTGGTTCAAGATTCTCACGGTGGGTAGGATAAAAAGCTATCTTTATCGATGTTATGCTCAAATTTCTCTCGACCTACTTAAGCGTTTAATTCCTTAATCCTCTCGGACTTAGGGATTTCTATTTACTGCCGAGATTTTACCTCAGGTTAACCAACTTTGTTACAACACTGATTATTAAACGAAGTATTTCCGAGTCCCTGTTTATAATTCACTTCCTACTATATTTGATTTCTTTCTCAAGCAAATCAAAGTAGGTGTGTCTACTGTTTGCAACCAACAGACGTTAATTAAAACTTCAGAATTATCAAGAAATCCTACCACCTTTGGAATCTTGAATACTTATCACCTTATCAAGACCTAACCCTAGATCTCATAATTCAGGTTAACGGAATTTAGCCACTCATGATGCAATGAATGAAACACATAATTGAATTCATGATTTGAAAGATAAACTTACAGAGATGAATAATAACTAGTGAATTTCATATTAGATCACAAAGGAAATTCCAAAATACTGATAAGAATCTCTTCAAAGTATGTGCTTTTTTAAGCCAAAAGTAGAGAGAGAAAAATATCAAAATATTCTATCTCAAAACTTAATGTCTCAAACTCTATACGGAATTCTCGAGTACCACTCCTAGAAAACCCTAAAACAAAGCTTTAAATAGTTTACCCTAATTATGGAAACAAAATTAAGGTTACAGCTTTTTCTCGGAATAGACGACGACCATTTGTGATGCCTTATCAGGATCCTGACGACTTATCAAGAATGTCGTCAGGTCTTTTTCAAATCTGCACTAGTCCTGTCTTAGGTTGACGGCAACTTCTGACGGCTTATCAGGACTGTGACGACTTATCATAAATGTCATCACAATTTTGCTCCAATTCTCATGCCCTGCTTAAAGGCTGATGACAAACTTGACAACTTATCAGCTCCGTGATGGCTTATTACAAAATGTCATCAAGGCTTTTCTTCAGTTTTCCTTGGCTGCCTTAGGCTGATGACATTCCTGACGGCTTATCAGAAGCTTAACCACGTATCATAAAATGTCGTCACAGCTTCCACTTTAGGCCATTTCTCTGTCTACTGCTGACGACCAACTTGATAGCTTAACACAGGGCTGGCGACTTATCAAAAATGTCGCCAGCCACACTTGTTTTCATATTTCTTTAGATTTTAACTTCTTTGCTTCCATTCTTGTTGGTTCTTTATCATATCAGTTTAAACTGCAAAATCAAACATAAACTAATAAAAAATAACTAAAGTTCCTCAAGACCTTGCAATTATTTAGAGTCAAAAGCCTCAAATATGTTAGCATATGCTTACACATCAGAGATAATGGACAACGGAACACCGTGAAATTTGACCAACTTTTTGATGCAGAGTTTGGAGTAATCCTCAGTTGAGTAAGAGGTATGGACTGGTAGAAAATGAGTTGATTTAGTCATCCTATCTATAATGACCCAAATTGAATCGTGCTGACTACGAGTACAAGGAAAACCATCACAAAGTCTATGTTTACTTCTTCCCACTTCCAAGTGGGAATACTAAACTCCTGTATGGACCCACTTGGCTTCCGATGCTCAATCTTAATTTGCTGACATGTTGAGCACTTAGCCATAAACTCTGAAATATCTCTCTTCATCCTATTCCTCCAATAGATCTCCTGTAAATCACAGTACATCTTAGTGGCCCCTTGATGACTAGAGTAGTGCGCACCATGCGCTTCTGCAAGAATTCGCTGCCTCAAGTCATCTACACCTGACATACATAGTCGACCCTGGCAACGTAACACACCATCTCCCTATTTAGAGAAAACCTCTACTTTCTGATCTTTGACTGATTCCTTCAACTTGATCAGACTGGGATCCCTATCTTGCTTTTCCTTCACCTCAGAAACTAGGGACGATTCTGAACTACTCTGCACCCATACACTACCTTCTGAGAAATGGACTAAGCAAACACCTAGTTGGTCTAGCTGATGAACTTCTTGAGCTAACTTCATCTTACTATCCTCAACATAGGCAAAACTTCCCATAGATAGTCTACTGAGAGCATCAACCACTACATTGGCCTTGCCCGGATGATATAGAACATTCATGTCATAATCTTTCAACAAATACAACCGCCTTCTCTGACGGAGGTTTAGATCTTTCTGAGAGAACACATACTGCAATCTCTTATGGTCAATGAACACATCCACGTGCACTCAATACAAATAGTGCCTCCAAATCTTTAAGGTAAACACTACTATTGCTAACTCAAGATCATGAGTAGGATAATTCTTTTCATGGGGCTTAAGTTGTCTAGAGGAGTAGACTATGACCTTACCTCTCTTCATCAAAATACACCACAAACCGACTGTGGAAGCATCAAAATACACAACAAAGCCATTTGAACCATCTGGTAGGGTCAAAACTGGAGTTGTAGTGAGTCTTATTTATTATTTTTTTAAACATAACAAATAAAATTGGATCGAGGGAATTATGGATAGAGAGAGTACATTTTTAAAATTTAATGTTGTAGGGAAGTTTGACATTTAACATAAATTCATAATGTCTAATTTCAAATGAGATTATAGATTTTCTAACAAAATAAATGCAAACACATCTAGGCTTTGATTTCTCCTTTAGGAAATGAATGTTTTAAAATTGACTTAAGCCACATTAAAGTAGTTTTCCCATATAGCTATTAGAGGGGAAAAAACAATAAATAGTATTAATACCCAATATTAATGGATTATATTCAAACAGATGAATCATGTTATTTAACTGACAGAACTTCTTATGTCTAGGCATAAGCAAAAAACATGGAAAAGATCAATGTATTCTCATGCTTCCTCGTGTTGTTTCTCTTCACAAGGTTTTGTCAGGTAAATTTTCATTAGCAATTTACTATTAATTTTTAAATATATTTTTGAATAATTTTGATTCTTTAAATTTGTAAAATATGTGCATTTTTAGTCTTTTCAAATATTTAGTAAACTTTAATTGTTAGATTTTATGAAAATTGTGTTCAATAAAAGCTTTAATTATGGAAATTCAAATTTGGAGGTGCACTCTTTGCTATTTTTCGACTATTTTTGATGTCTTATGTAGATTTTTTAGGCACAACCTCTATCATTTCTGAAGTTGTGGTCTCTAAACTCTTTGGTGTTTCGATTTGATTTGTTACTCATTATGTTTGTTAAATCTAATATTCAGAATTGTCTAAATATATAACAAATATCAAAATTATTTATTTTGGCAAACTTAAAAGACTGAAATATATGAAAAATTATTTATATTCACCCCAATCATAAGAAGCTATTTAATTTGTCTTATTTATTGTGAGAGTAAATTAGTATTTCTTCAAACAGGGAGCCCCTAATAAAGGGACTTGGTGTGTTGCAAATTGGTTTGTAAAAGATAATGCATTAAAAGCCTATCTGGAAGAAACATGTGATGGGCGCTTTTGTAGAAATATTCTACCTGGATATCCTTGCTTTGAGCCTAATAATTATCATAGTCATGCTTCCTATATTCTTAACAAACAGTTTAAGAAAAATCATGCTCCATGTCGTGAGGATCTCGACATGATAATACATATGAATCCATGTAAGTTTTTCTCACGATAGATTACTATTTTAAAGTTAACACGTTTATAATTCTATACAGAAAAAGTGTATTTATTTTATCATGTCTATTTTGTGATTTTGCAACTTTTGGAGATTGTAAGTACAAATGAAATATCTTGACAAGAGAGTTCCTTCAATTAGAGGATGCAAAGTACTTTAGTTTGTATTAATTATATTAATCATAACTATGAAGCATCGTTGAACAAAAAATGATTGCTTCTTTGATCATCTATTAATCATTTTATCATATGTGTAATATCCTCTATTTTAGTATCTATATGAAATATATTTGAGATATTATATCAGTCTCTTGATCTGAATTTTATGAATATGAAGAATTTGATTATAATTACATATTTTAACATGGTGATAATAATAACCGGTCGGTTTAAAGTTGTTTATTGGGCTGGGACAGTCTGTGTCACGATCCAAAAGTTGAGGTTATGTTGATATTTATCTCGGTCCAACCTTGATAAATAAATCAAGTTCTCAAAATAAAAAAATTCAAAACCAAATATAAAATAAAACAAGACGAGACATTTAGAACGAAGTTAGGCCATCAACATTGACAAATGTAGAAGTCCAGACAAAATGCATAACCATCCCAAAATCTAGTATCATAAGTATAAGAGCATATAAAAATCATATCTAAATTTAAAATAATACACGAGTTTGTCTCCAAGATAAATAAAAACATCAAGTAGTTAAGGTGAGGCCTGCAACAAACTCTGAAAGCCTACAGCGTGCCTGTACCCCAAAATCTCCTACTAATTAAGAACGAAATCAGCCACCATGTGTCACACTAGTTTAGGATCTACACCAAAAAGGTATAGTAGGAGTGAGTAAGGTCCACTTGTACTCAGTAGGTATCGTAGATAGACTGAGCAAAGCAAAAAATAATACAAGTAAATAAAATACTATGAGCATGCAATCTGCAAGCAAAAAAATTTTCAAATTATAATTTTAATATATATAAACAAAATTAAATAGAAACACACATTCACAAAAATACATAGAAACTGATTTCACATCAAGTAAACACATAACGAAAACACAGAATATGCGAATGCAATACAATGGATGATAAATAAGTGGTTGAAAGTCATTTTTGTATGCGCATATTGCCCCTCAATGCTCCCAAATAGGACCATGGGGGGTTCGCAATCCGTATACTATCTCAAAATTTCCACCAATCTCCATCTCATATCTTAGTCTACCCGACCAGCACATCCCTCGGTCTAGGCATTTTTAAAAGTGTTTCATTTTTTTCAAAACTTAGAGTTTCTCTATGATTTTGATATCTAATGAAATGAGGATAATATGCATAGAATCAAATCAGTATGCGGATCACCAATCCACTCAGTAAGTATATAAATCAACTCAATAAGTCAATAGTTCATGATATTAGTTCTAGTTTGACACCATTGAAATAGATACACATGTAAGACATTATTGATATCATTTCAATCCAAAACTCGAACATTTTTGTCATGATAAGGGAAAAGAATGCTCAAAAAGACCTATACTATCTATTTTAACCCCCGCACTGGCATCACATTATGAATAAAGATAGTCAAATGCACAAATTAGGTTTAATGATCTCAAATGTAGCCTCCTAGACGTGCAACTCACAATAAATAATATCACGAGTCAATAACAACAAAATATAAGTCCCCACTCGAACATCACACAATATATAATAACTCGAAAAGTATTTTTCATAATTATTTTCCTCAACTCATTGCTTTACTTATTTATTAATTATTCAATCAAATTCAAAGAAATTTAAGCTATAACCTACCTCAAAGCATCGTAATTCAAGTATAAAGTCCTCCAACGCAGAGTTTTTCCCTTTCAAACAGCCTTGAAATCAACCAAAACATACAAATACAGTATCTATGCATTAAAAGAAAGTTAATTATAACCATATTGAATATATTTAAGTCAAGTCCAAAATGAGTTCGTAAAACAAATTCATAAATGAAAAGGGTAAAATCAAAATTTTATTTTTCAAGGTTATAGGAGCGTATAGTTGAAAATCCATTCAAAAACAAGTAAAAATAAGGTCCAAAGCAAAGAAAAATTATTTTAAAATTTTTTGAAAAAAATTCGCAAAATTTCATTTTGAAACCAAGATTAAAGAGTATTTTGATGATATAATTCAATGTAAAGCAACGAAAATAACGTTTTGGAGCTTACTTGATCTCAAATGGTGATGAAAATCCTAAAAATCGCTCAAACTCAAAGTGCTAGGTCCAACAACAGTGGAAAATTACAAAAAAGAGTATATATAAACGATGTTCACTTTAGCGGCTAAATAACCACTAAAGCGGTACCAAGCCGTTAAAGTGGCCAACCATTTAAGCCACACTTGGCCGCTAAAGTGTCTATTGCTTAAGCGGTCTTAGGCCGCTAAAGATGCTACTGCTTAAGCGGTTCTTGACCGCTTAAGTGGCTACACCAGATATTAGCTCATTAACAACTTTGTTAGGTTTGCAAAGTTGTCGATCGACCCCTCGAGATTCATTTGAAATCCCATGAATGCAAAAAAATTATGTTACTAGACTGAATTTGACATTTCAGATTCAATGGCATTATCAATTTTTCAAAATGAGAACGTTTTCAATAAATTAGCTCTCGAAAATCCTATAAAGCAAATTTCACAAAATTTTCAAATGGAGGGTCAAAATGCAAACTAAAGGCTCAGAACATGAATCAACTCTACTATTAACCTATAACGCCCTGAGTCTGTACTCTGGCCACTACACTGTGCTAACAATCTCAAAGGACCACTAGCTAACCCATGACTAGTACCTGCTGTGAGCACTGAATAATAGTAATACTGCAATAATAATATAACTGAGATAAATGCGAAAAACTTCCATAAGGTTCAAATATGAAAATAATACTGTATACTAAAATTTGAATACTGAGAGAAACTGTCTGAAAAAACTCTAGTCTGAAAAGCCTCTAAAACTGTCTGAAAACATGGAATTGATGGGACAAGTCCCCAACTAACTCCAACTATTGAAAATGAACTAAAATACTAAAAGAAATAGTCATGTACTCAAATTATGAAGACTCGCCGCAACTCTGACTGCTGAAAATCTGATCTGCTAAGTATGATCGCGAGACCATACGTCTGAACTTATGATATAAGACATCATAGTGCAAGAGAAAAGAATGTGTCAATACTTTGAATGTACTGGTATGCTAAGTGGGGTAAGTTGTAATGCATGGGTAATATTGACTGAATGACATGAGTATAACTGAATGAGAGTATATGCATGAATATGTAAACTATAATTGAGATTGTGATGACACTGACTACTGAATCTGAATACTGATTAACTAATATCTGAGTATACTGATACTGTATTACTGATAACTGAGTGACTGTATCTAGCAGTCCTAATTTTGAGGAACTATACTGAGTTTCGTACTGAATTGAGTGACTGTGTCTGACAGTCCTGGATCTTTAGAACTGAACTGAGTTCCATACTGAGACTGAATCTGAAACTGAGACTATGGGAGGTAATTATCTAACCGACATGCCCCTTCTCTTAATAGATTTAGGTTCCAACCTGTAACCCTAGTTGGAAGGGTGTCAGTACCATACCACGGATAAAGACAACTGAAGAGATACTCTCATCTGACAGGTACTCTAATGAGAATGATGGAAACCTCAACTGACAGGTTAAAACACTTTATCAACCCTCAACTGACAAGTTTGATATCTTAACCTACATTGGCTACGTAGTTCTAGAATGAAAGGATTGCTTCTAAGGATCACACCCTCTACTAACAGGTGAGTCCCCATCCTTGGGTTCACTCGGTGCTGAATCCTACGCCCAACTGAATAGACACTGAACTGATTTCCTAGTTCATACTAGGCAGGACTAAAATGTTACTAATTGTGTACTGTTTAACTGAACTGAACTAAGTTCACTGGGTTTATTTGACTGATGGAATACTAATGGATTCTATTAACTGACTGAGTTTACTAGGGATTGAACTGAATATTGAATACACTGAGTTTTCCTGAGTTCTAAAACTGACTGTGAGTACTACTGATCGTGACATAACTGAGACTATTTTGTAACTGACATTGGCTCTAGATATACAGCTAAATTATCGGGTATTAAATACCCCCAGAACTCGATAGCATAAATAATAACTAGACATGACAACTCTGGGATACATACGATAGCCAACTGTTCACAATGCAATAAATGGATCACTTCATCGAGCTCTTGAATGTCATGAACTTGTATATGTATAGAGATACATTCTATCATGTCATGGTACACTATTAAATTCACATAGGAAGTCCAACAAACACTTCTAAAGCATAACTTTAGCATGGGAGTAATTTTGAACATGTAGTTCTAGCATGAATTCATCTTAAGACCACTCATAGATCACAAGGCACAATTTATTCTTAGGCATTTTGAAAAATACATGGGAGGCATAACTTTATGCTTAGGCATGAAAAATAAGCTAATACATCTTGGCCACATTAATCAACTTAATTTCAAAGAATGCAACTCACATGCCATCATAAATTCATGAAATTCATTAAAGATCTCTACATGGAAATCATACAAAAACATCAACATGTGAATAATTTAACCCACAACATGGAAATCATAATTCATGCTTTAAAAAGGATTTCTTGAATTCCAAGGGTGGAAGGGACCCTTGGATGAACACTTCACATACCTGAATTTCTAAATTCGTGAGGATTGAAGTGAGTTTTTGAGATTCAATTCTTGAACTTGTTGAACCTAGGGCTTGTTCTTGAGAGAATTTTATGAAAAAAATAAGCAATTGTGCTATTTGGGGCTTTAATCCCGTGTTATGGAGATATGGGGTGAAGGTAATTGACCCTTTTGCCCTTAAAAATGCTGAGCTAGAATACAGAAATTACCCCAGTCGGACTGGCCAGGGCTTTGCGGGCTCTGGAGCACCGTTCTAAGAGAGGCGCCGCGGTTTCCATTGCGGCTACCCCCAGGTACTGGATTGGGCAGGGAGCCACGGGCTAATCGCCCTGAGCTTCTGTTTTGGGGTTCCAAACATGCCCTTATGTATGTCCGAGAAACTCACCCGAGATGTACTATTGACTTCCCTGATCGTGAGTCAACTTAAAAATCAACTTACCAAGGTCGGGAAGATCATAAATAAATTCATCAAAGTTTGGAGGCCTTAGAAAAGACTAATTCCTCATTTTTTAACTGAAATTTTTCTAAGTCTGGGACGCCTTATCAAGCTTTAAAAGGCTGAGTTAAGCTTAGAATTTTGCGGGGTCTTATAATATCTTCCCCTTAGGAACATTCATTCTCGAATGAGACTGACTACTCTAAAACTACTGACATACTGAACTTATTTACTGGACATGAACATCTGAGACATAATTATATGACGACTGACATTACTGACAAACTGAAATTTCATACTGAATATGCATATCTGATGCATGAATACATGACTGAGTTTTGATTCATGAATGCATGACTGGGATTATTGGTAAGCTGAGTTTTCTCATACTGAACATGCATATCTGATGCATGAATATATCACTGAACCGACTCATGTACATATGACAGAATATTCAATGGTAAATTGGTAATTGATGTCACAACCGTTTTTTCGCTTGAAGGGATCGAGTCGAAGGGTTTTCCAATTAAAGGGACAGTTTTGAATAAAGATTAATTTATTTACAGAGTCGCCACTTGAAATTGAGTTGTGGTGTTCCAAATCACCTTATTGAGTCCCTAATCAAAAGGAAATGACTCTTTATTTTGGTCTGCAAATATAAAAGATCGGGTAAGAAATTCTGTGGACCAATGAGAAGGTGTGAGGCACCCCTCGAGTCCCGTGTTTCAAGCACGAACGCTTTTATTGACTTATCTTGACTAAAACTATTTTTTATAAATTATGCTAAGGCCTAAAATTGCTCATTTATTATACTAAAAATAACTGTCTAAACTTCTTATATTAAATAAATCAGTGAAAAATAAATTTTAAAAGCTATTTATCAATTATTGCATCCTTGAATTTTTAAATGTCTCAAAAAGATGTGTATGCCGCATTCTTAATTGAGACGAATATTTTTGAACGTGCCTAAAAATTGCCTAGCCTTAAAGGCGTTGATTTATAAAAATCGAGACTATTTTTATTGATTTTATCTTCTTATTTTATCTCACTTAATTTCTTAGTAGTTAATAGCATAATAAAATTACAAATAAAAAAAATCTTTCAAATAACATGTCTAATCGTATTATGACCTAACTTATTGTGAACAAGAAAACAAACAAATACCCTACATTCAATAATTTAAATATAATTAAATAAACCGTATATAAATCCACCGTAGAAAACGAAAGTTGTACTATTTAAAATCACACGCCACCTTTTTAATCTTAAATGAACATTTTTGAAATTTAACTTATAAAGACCATAGAAATAATTTAAAACAATAACTAAAGATACACACTTAATTACATATAATAACATTTTTATTATTATTATTATTATTTTTTATTAATACATGTCAATGTATTTAAAAAAAAATAAAAAAATTTGCAGAGTCAACTGTAAAAATAGAATTTTTATCTGATCTTAAACCATTCCAAATATATATCAATGAGAATTAGAAACAGATTTGGATATAACTACTTCACACATCGATGCGGAGAACAGTACTAGTAGCACTAAAATCCTAATAATAATAATAATAATACAAAACTTTCATCATTTCTCAAAAAAAAAAAAAAAATTATAATTCATGAATAGGAGTAAGCAACTTCAAAACAACATATCAGTGTGTATTTGTGCATTTTTTATTATTTTTTTTCGATCAGTCCTTTCCGTGTGCATGTGTTTTGCGTATGTTCAGTGTGTGTATGTATTCCTTGTGAAAATTATAGAGTAAATATATAATTACACCACTAATTTTGTCCGAAATTTTCAAAAAGACACCTAAACTTTAGCTTCGATCTATTACCCCACTAATCTTCTTTATTTCGATGCAAATACACCATTTTGACTTTCTACGTGTATACACGCGCTACAAGCACGTGAAAAGGCAAAAATTGATTTTTTTGACCAATTAAAAGCTGTCACGTGTAAATAATTTAATATATAATTTTATTTTATTTTAATTAATATTTATTTATTTTTTAAAATTATTTCATAACACCCACCCACCCACCCCACCCCTGCAACCCCACTCATCCACCATTGTCTTCTTCCCCAACTTCTTCTTCATCACCATAACTCAACAACAACATCAATTACAACAACATCAACATCAATTAAAGCAGCAACAACAACAACATCATCATCACCATAATTTTAAAAAGAAAATCTGATGTACAATCTCCATTTTGATGGAGCTTTAAGCTCCATTTTAATGGAAGGAACTGGACGGGAATGGGGGAGGGAGGTGTTATATGGGGTGGGGGTGGGGAGGTGGGGTGGGGTCATAAATAAAAATGAAGCTTAAAGCACCATTAAAATGGAGATTGTACAGGAGCTTTAAGCTTCATTTTAATGGAGGGAACTGGAGGCGGGAGGGAGGGGGGAGCTGTTTGACCTGGATGCGTCGGGGGAGGGGGGAGCTGTTGGACGCGGGGTGGGGTAGGGTAGGGGGAGAGGGGGGTGATAAATTAAATAAAAAGGAAAAAAATTATTAAAAAATAAATAAAATATGAAATTAAAAATATTTGACACGTGGCAACACCTGATTGGTGCGTGCATTCACTCTCTTTATTGTGACTGAGATTCAGCAAAAAATAGTGTATTTGCAACGAAATAAAGAAAAATCATAGGGTAATAGGTCGAAATTAAAGTTTAGGTGTCTTTTTGCAAAACTCGGACAAGATCAGGGGGATAATTATGTATTTACTCAAAATTATATATTAATGAAGTGAATGTTTTAGGTGAATAAAATATAGCCCCTTTCCATCCATGTATGCTTGTATGCGTTGCTACCCCAATATAAACATATCTATAATCTTTTACATTTTTTTTTAAAATATCAAACTTTATAGAATTTAATACTCTAATTCACTTTTCATTCAACATTTCTACGTAACAAAATATTTGGATAACAAAATATATGGTATAATTTATAATAACCCATTCACATAAATAATTAACTTTTGCACATAAAAAAATATATACGAAGCCAAAGAACTGATTTGATTTCATACTTAGATTTAGGATGATAACAATTATAAAGTAACAATACAAAAATGAAATAAGAACCTGTTGATGAATCAAAGCAAAAACTTGAATGTCACTACCGGAAACTTGAACGTAATTCGAATTCAACTTCACTCTCTTTTCTCTGTCTTTCTTTTCTGTTTTATTTTGGTTTTGATGCATTCTGATACAGTGTCTGTAGTGTTAATGTCCGTAGTTTTTTCTGGGGGAAGAGTCTATTAATAGGGGGATTCTTTGGGGGGAGCGGTTAAAATTATCAGATAAGGGAGGAGAAATTCAAATTTTAAATCTTTTTCTTTTTCTTTTTTCTCTTTTTTTTATATATAGAAGATAATAATAAAAATAAAAATAATAAATAAATAAATATAATATTAATAAAAATAATATAATAATTATTAATTAATTTTTATATTTAATAAAATACAATAAAATTTTATAAATATCCAAAAATAAATATAATTAAGATAGTACTAAAACTCTTAGCTTATTTATTTATAATTTTTTTAAAAAATATATATATTTTTTATTTTTTTGTATTATTTTTAAAATTATAATAAAAATAAAAATAAAAATATTCCAAAATTAGCTTTATTTTAGTTATTTATTTTTTAACTAAAAATATATTAAAAATAAATAAGAGTTAAAATAATATCGAACCAAATATAAATATTTAATATAAAAAAATATATATATTAAACTCGGGGAGGGTCAAAATCACGTGTCTACATTTCCCCCCTCTTTGTTTGAAATCTCAAATAGCTTTCATACAAAGAAGTAGACAAATAGATGATTTTTTTATCCTTCGATTATTCAAAATGCGAAGATAAATTAAAATAAAATAAAGTAAAATAAAATAAAAGATGTGACCGAGTCCTGGTTTTGGACCGCCTACATATCCCGGATTACAAGGGAATCAGGTCACATGTAGTTCAAAGGTAACATGGTGAAAGAATGAGTTAGAGGTCGAGTGAGATTCCATCCAGTTTCCGGTTAACGACTTCTGCTTTTTTTTTTTTACATTCAAATGACTAACAAAAATGAAAAAAATGAAAAATACAAGTGAAAATTGTAATCTCTAGAATCTTAATTCAAATCTTCATGACTTGAACTTGATAATTCCCCCTATTCTTCAGGAGGGCTCCTGACTTGTTATTCCTTTACCATGTTCTTCAGGCGAACTCCTCACTTGTTAATTCGTTTTCCCTGTTCTTCAGGCGGGCTCCTGAACTTACAACTTCTTCACCCTGTTCTTCAGGTGGGCTCCTAGACTTTCTTTTTCTTCACCCTTTCTTCAGGCGGGCTCCTGAACATATAAATTCTTCACCCTGTTCTTCAGGTGGGCTCCTGGACTTTTTACTTCTTCACCCTGTTCTTTAGGCGAACTCCTGACTTGTTACTTCGTCTTTACCCGGTTCTTCAGGTGGGCACCTGGACATACAACTTCTTCACCCTGTTCTTCAGGTGGGCTCCAGGACTTTCTTTTTCTTCACCCTATTCTTCAGGCGGGCTCCTGGACTTTCTTTTTCTTCACCGTGTTCTTCAGGCGGGCTCCTGGACTTTTTTTTCTTTATCTTGTTCTTCAGGCGGGCTCCTGGAATTTTTTTTTCTTCACCCTGTTCTTCTGGAGGGCTCCTGCACTTTTTACTTCTTCACCCTTTTCTTTAGGCGGGCTCATGGACTTTCTTTTTCTGATTTTTCAAAATATGTTCCTGGACTCAAAATAAAATGTCAAACAGAAAAATAACATCCCATTCTTCAGGAGGGTCCTGGACATAAAATAAATTTCCATTCTTCAGGAGGGTCCTGTCCCATTCTTCAGGAGGGTCCTGAGCATAAATTAAAATTCAATAAACATGAACAAAGTTTTTTCCCCAGTTTGTACTAGAAAATTTTGTGAGCATCATCAGATTATAATTTTTGAAAAGTACCAAAGAGTGTGAATCAAAGCCCTGCTAAAGAAATGCATCTCGTCAGAGTAAAACTGATGACCAAAATTAGGAAGTGTGTCTCCTAAGAGTTAAATTGAAGGACTCGACTAGAAAGTACGTCTTCTAGGAGTGAATGTTAAAGTTAGGAAGTGTTTCACCTAACAAATGAAAACTAACTAATTCAGACTAAGAAGTGCGTCTCCTAGGGGTTGAATGAAATGAGTCGAATAGAAAGTGCATCTTCTAGGAGTGATGGGTCAAGTTAGGAAGTGCTTCACCTAAGAAATAAAAATTGACTTATTCAGACTATGAAGTGCGTCTCCTATGGGTTAAATGGAATAAATGAACAAGAAAGTGCATCTTCTAGAAGTGATGGTTCAAGTTAGGAAGTCCATCACCTAACAAATGAAACTTGAATTATCCAGACTAGGAAGTGCGTCTCCTAGGGGTTGAATGAAATGACTCAACTAGAAAGTGTGTCTTCTAGGAGTGAATGTTCAAGTTAGGAAGTGTTACACCTAACAAATGAAAACTAACTTATTCAGACTAGGAAGTGCATCTCCTAGGGGTTGAATAAAATGACACGACTAGAAAGTGAGTCTTCTAGGAGTGATGGTTCATGTTAGGAAATGCTTCACCTAACAAATTAAAAGTGACTTATTCAGATTAGGAAGTGCGTCTCCTATGGGTTGAATAAAATAACTCAACTAGAAAGTGCGTCTTCTAAGAGTGATGGTTCAAATTAGGAAGTGCATCATCTAACAAATGAAACTTGAATTATCCAGACTAGGAAGTGCGTCTCCTAGGGGTTGAATGAAATGATTCAACTAGAAAGTGCGTCTTCTAGGAGTGATGGTTCAAGTTAGGAAGTGCATCACCTAACACATGAAAAATGACTTACCCTAACAAGGAAGTGCGTTTCCTAGGGGTATAGGATGATGAATTTTCACTATGATTGTGATTACTAAATATGTGTAGAAATATTGCCTCTTGCATTTGTAAAAGTAAGGAATTTCATCTTGTTGATATCTAAACTTTAAAGCATTTGAATTGAGGGCAAATTCCTCTCTATGCCAAACAAAGACCAATTATGATTTAAAAATGTAGTGGTTGATTTGTGGTATCTGGCTATTGAGGTGACGACTCTTGCATTTGTCATACTCAGCTCCATTTTAATCATTGATAAGTATCGTTAACTTGCATTTTTTACCCCCAAATTCTTTCAACTGGAAGTTTTTTACTCAAATCATATTTCTCTTGCATGATGCTTCTGGGTTTAACTTCAAACATACCTTTCACTTCTATGAGTCCAAAAACTATCGGGGAACAAGAATTCTTGAATATCTTACTTTATTTTGAAGCATATTAACTTGGTACATCAGCCCTTTGTCATGCTTTGTGCAATTGAGGAAGTTGGTAGCAAGTTTTGAAGCTCTTTCTTACTTAACTTGACGTGAATTCGACTAAAAAAAAATATGCGAAAGATGACAATTATTTTTCATATGACGAAAAAAATTCAAAAATAAAAAAAAAAAGGAAAAAGGGAAAGACAAGGTGCATCTCTTTTTCAAATCAACATAAATGAAAACTTATTTGAGTGTGATAGCTGATTCCAGTGATTATGACATGCATTTTTTAATTAAACAATTGGATCTTTCCACACTAATCATTTATCAACTTTTGCCTACTTATTGAGTTTGAAATCGAGCCACTGCTGAATTTGTTCGCTCTTACAATACTCCTTCGGCTTGTGGCACCTCAATGGGTTTTTGCCAATGAGCCTATCTCATTTTTATTTCTTTCTCAGCTCACCGTAGCCTTATGGTGCCCAAAAGGGTTTTCACCAATAAGAATATCTCATTTTCATTTTCATTTTTCCTTTTTTTTTAAAAAAATAAATAATACCCAAAGTATGAAGTATCACGCACCCATAAGATGTTAAGCCTTGACATTCTCAAAGATTGATCTGAAGGTCTTTCTTTGGTTGTAACTTGGCTTTTGGAAAGGGTTAGAAAGAAAGGGCGGCATGAGGTTCAAAATTTACATAAAACTGGGTGAAACATACAACTTTTGGAATCAACTCTTTTAAGGAAATAAACTTTTGCCCCAGTTTTGTTTCATTCTGGGTAACTTGAACTTTCTTTTGGTTGGACCGAACCCAAAGTAAGGCTGCCTACATATCTTGTCATAGCAAGAATCAGGTCACACGTAGTTCCGAAAGACATTCTTTTTTTTAATCGAACCTGGGTTCTCATTTTCTTTTCTTTGATTCTTCCCTTTTTGGGATTTTTTTCTTCAACTCCACTTTTTTTTTCTGACTCCATTTTCTTCTTGATATTTTTTCTGACTTCATTTTTTCTTGACATTTTTTTGACTCCATTTTTCTTGACACTCTCTTTTTATTTTTCAAACTCTATTTTGATTCCAAAAGAGGAGTACGAAATAAAATAAAACTAAAGCTCAAAAGGGGTAACAAAGGATGACACAACATTTGGATAGTAGAATGAAATGCCTTCATCATATCAATCCTTAAAAATGCAAGCGCTTAACATGCAATCTGAGAGTGAACATAAAGATCATATATATATTTTTTTCAATATTGATCTTGACCGAGTACGTATGTCACTACTTCTCATGCACTTGTCAAACAGAAAGGTCCAATTGTATTCACATTCCTCCCATTAAAGGACTCATGCGTTTTTTAAGTTAATTTCCTTTTGCTTCTCCTGAAAATGAAGATTATATAACCTCTAATTGATCCATTTTAAGTACTTGATATGGACCTTCTCATTGATGACTAATTCATTTTTTGATTAGCAAAGTAATTACCTCAATCTATTTAAGTGAGGCTTTAACTTGATCACCAAACATCTCAATACTTTACATATTTTCTTATATGTTTTTTCTTTCAACTCCATCTTCTTGATCAAGTGTTTCAGGATTAGATTATATTTTAAAATCAATCTGTGAATTCAACATGCATATCACATCACTAGAATCACCATAGAAGAGCTCTCTAAGGAAAAGAAAGACAATTAAACAATATATACTGAAAAATAAAAATAAAAAGGACACGCATTTGTTGACAGAAAGATAAAAGGGTTTGGACAGAAATGATAATAAAATAAGACAAGATAGATTTCGAACTACAACCTTAAAAATAATTGGGTAGCTGAAAGAAGAACAAAACAGACTACCAAAACTCCTTCCCCATGGGGAGCAGAGTTACTTTCAAATTGCCAAACTTAACATTTTAGCCACTGATTTGCACGTCGGCCTTAATGGAGTCTCCACCATCATTGCGACATCATCTATTCTTTTCTTTTTTCTTTTTATTTGCCCCAACCATTCTGAATTTATCACCGTTAAACTCCCTCCAAAGTAAGCCATCAACAATTTCTCTTTTCCCCTACTCCTCTTCATTGATTGTAGAACTTCTTTAAATGATCCATAGGATCACCATGACCTTCGTATTTGTCAAACTTTGGGATTTTGAATCCTAGCGGCAAATGGACATCAGGAAACATACTCAAATATTTGTATGAAACACTTTTTGGCTCTCCCAATCCTTGCATATTTCTCATACTCTGCTCTAAGCTTCTGACTTTTCTGGCCATCTCTTCCTATTCTTCACTATTAACAATCTTCTCAATCACGATAGGAGAATCATGTTGATGAGCATAATAATATGGATTTGGGGGTTTGAAAGTCATTTCAGGAGGATATAATTGACCATGACTTGGTTCACCCATATTCTTCTCATCTGTCGATTAAGGATCCGCAGTAGCTAGTGCTACAGGAGTGGAAAGCGGGTTATTTATGACAGGCGGATTTAGTGGGCGCAAGGTAGAAGTACCAGCAGTGCCAGATACATTAGCATATGGTCTAAATCCAGGTGGGTAAAATGGATCGCCAGTTTGATCTTGAGCGGGATTTGGATCATTCGTATTTGAAAATCCAGGGATTGAGGAAGGCGGGGCTTGTCCATTCAACCAATCTCGATACATCTCTGCTATCTGTTGTTTCAATAACTTATTTTCTTCCATTGATGCTAATTCTTGCGAAATTAACTGATTCTTCTCTTCCTCACTATCAGACCCTACATCCTCTTTGCGGTACATCTTTCTCATTTCTTTGAACCTTTGTTGCATGGATGAGAAGCCAAACTTAGCCACAAACCAACCACCTTAATACTATTTTAATTTTGGAGAAATTAATGTGTCAGATTAAAATTTTTCTTTTTAAGACCACCGAAATCCATGAAGGACTACCTACGTATCTCATTAAGATGAGAATCAGGTGTGCGTAGTTCTTGAAATATATGTCGAACAAAACTAAGCCTCAAGACCCCAAAGGTTTACGGCTGCTAAGATTTATATATATTTTATTTTGTAAAAATTAGTCTCATGATCCCTAAAGATTCAGGGCTATTAAGATATATATAAAAATTAGACTTGAGAATTAGAAAAATAATTATGAAAGTAATCATATTTTCAAAATATTCCCCAAAGTCTATGAATAATTTTTCAAAAGATAGGGTCGTATCCTGAGAAGGACTTCCTACGTATCCCACTAAGATGTGAGAATCAGACCCTCGTAGTTCATGAAGACCGTAAAACTATGTTTCTGTAT
The DNA here is from genome assembly GCA_030864215.1 of Capsicum pubescens. NCBI lineage: Eukaryota > Viridiplantae > Streptophyta > Magnoliopsida > Solanales > Solanaceae > Capsicum > Capsicum pubescens. The sequence goes on along the minus strand of CM061538.1, from coordinate 354,881,111 downwards.
ATTTAAAAAAAATTCTTTCTTTGAAAAATGATTCACTAAATTTTGAGGATAATTTAATCTCTTGCGTTTTAAAGTTGACTAAAGTCGATCAACAAACAAATAGCCTTCCAAACAAATGTCAAAGAGCACGTAGGATGCACATGTTGGTCTTTATAAAGTAGGTCACCTATCCTAGACAGACCCGGCCCTTGTGCCGAGTCCCGCGAAGTCAAATGCATATGATGCAAATAAAGCAACACCTAATAGGGATAACTAAATTCTAAGTTTTCAGTTCTTCTACGTTTAACCCTAATAGGAATAGGTGTCTAGACTGGCTTACCCAAGCGGACACTCGAGCCGGGGAGGGACAACTTGGTCGGTAGCAGGGTAACACCGCCTTTGTTGTCGATCCGAACCCTGCCTAACATGTGTGACTATAATCCTTCACCAGGTGTCTTGACATTCCGGCTATCTCAAAAAGAAAGTAGGATGCATGCACTGCATTCCTTATATCTTATTTCAGAGACTCAGAGGGGGTGCGCAAGAGAAGCCAATATATAATACAGTTCAATCAATATCAAAGCGGTAAATAAGAGACAAGTAGCACATAAGGTCAACAAACACAATATCAACAATAACTAAAGCAAGTATAAGTCAATATAAAAAGCTCGAATTCTTATTATTCCCCAGCAGAGACGCCAGAGATGTCACACCACTTTTTTCGCTTGAAGGGATCAATTAGAAGGGTTTTTTTTAATTAAAGTGACAATTTTGAATAGGGATTAATTTATTTACAGAGTCGCCACTTAAAATTGAGTTGCGGTGTTCGAAGTTACCTTATTGAGTCCCTAATCAAAAAGAAATGACTATTTATTTTGGTCTGTAAAAATAGAAGACCGGATAAAAAATTTTGTTGACCAAGGGAAAGGTGTGAGACACTCCTCGAGTCGCGTGGTTCAAGAACGGTCGCTTTTATTGACTTATCTTGACTAAAATTATTTTTTTATAAATTATGCTAAGACCTAAAATTGCTCATTTATTATACAAAGAATAACTGTCCAAACCTCTTATATTAAATAAATCAGTGAAAAATAATTTTTAAAAGCTATTTGTCAATTATTGCATCATTGAATTTTTAAATGTCTCAAAAAGATGTGTATGCCACATTCTTAATTAAGAAGAATATTTTTTAACCTACCTAAAAATTGCCTAGCGTTAAAGGAGTTGATTTATAAAAATCGAGACTATTTTTATTGATTTTATCTTCTTATTTTATCTCACTTAATTTCTTAGTATTTAATAGCATAGTAAAATTACAAATAAAAAAAAATCTTTCAAATAACATGTCTAATCGTATTATGACCTAACTTATTGTGAACAAGAAAACAAACAAATACCCTACATTCAATAATTTAAATATAATTAAATAAACCGTATATAAATCCACCGGAGAAAACGAAAGTTGTATTATTTAAAATCACACCCCACCTTTTTAATCTTAAATGAACATTTTTGAAATTTAACTTATAAAGACCATAGAAATAATTTAAAACAATAACTAAAGATACACACTTAATTACATATAATAACATTTTTTTTTTATTATTATTATTATTATTATTATTATTATTTATTAATACATGTCAATGTTTTTTTTAAAAAAAAAATAATAATAATAATAAAAAAATTGCAGAGTTAACTGTAAAAATAAACTTTTTATCTGATCTTAAACCATTTCAAATATATATCAATGAGAATTAGAAAACAGATTTGGATATAACTACTTCACACATCGATACAGAGAACAGTACTAGTAGCACTAAAAATCCTAATAACAATAATAATAAAAAACTTTCATCATTTCTCAAAAAAAATAAAAAATAAAAATATAATTCATGAATAGGAGTAAGCAACTTCAAAACAACAGATCAGTGTGTGTTTGTGCATTTTTATTATTTTTCTTCGATCCATCTTTTCCGTGTGCATGTGTTTTGCATATGTTCAATGTGTGTATGTATTCCTTGTGAAAATTATATAGACCAAAGGCATCGATAGACATTCAAATTTGTTGTCAAAATTCACTTAAACCCCTCAACTATGGTCTGTACCTATCAGACCCCTAAACTCCCCAAATTTTGTTCCAATTGGACATTTTTTGCCTACATGGCACTGTGCGTACAATGCACTTGCTGTAGGTGCGTGAGGATTTTTTTTTTTACTAAATTAAGAATTGAAATGTGCCAAGTGGCACTGAGGGGGCCCACAAATATTAATTAGAAAATTTATATTTAAATTATTTATTAATACAATTTTTAATTATTGTAACTTCTTAATTCTTTTTTTAAAAAAAGCACCCCTCCCCCCCTATGTCATCTTCTTCACAGCATCCCACCCCATCCCCTGCGTCTTCATCGTTTCAACCCCACCCCACCTCCGTGTCTTCATCATCACCCCACCCCCATGTCTTCACATGAACAAATTCTTTTTAATCCACCATAATTATTCCCATTTCTTGAAAATTTCCAACAAAATTCACTTCTTTTTTTCTTCACTAGTATCACCATTTCTTGAAAAATTACAACAAACATCACTTGTTTTTCATTCCTTGGAAATTTTTACAATAACGATCACTTTTTTGTTGAAAATTTACAAGAAAGATCACTTTTTCCCCATTGATATCACCATTTTATGAAAAATTTCAATAAAAATGGCTTTATTCTAGAGTCCCTTTTGAATTCTTGAAGTAGATTTAAACAAAAAAATTTTGTGTGTGTGTTTTTAAGGTTCACGGAGAAGTTTAATGGAGAAAAGAAACATCGGGGGGGGGGGGGGGAGAAGATGAATGCTGGGGGGGCGGGGGGAAGGTGGGGGAGTTTTTTATTTTCACTTTTTTTGAGTTTTTTATTTTCATTTTTTTAAAAGTTTTATAATTTTGGATTAATAATAATCAGTTTTTTATTTTTATTTTTTAAATATGTTTTAAATTATTTTTTAATAATTTGTATCAGTTTTTTATTTTTATTTTTTAAATAAGTTTATAATTATTTTTTAATAATTTGGATCCTTAATTCAATTTTTTTTTTTATAATTTTATAATTTCTTTTTAATAATCAATTTTTTATTTTTATTTTTAAATAATTTTCTAATTATTTTTTAATAATTTGGATCCTCAATGCCATTTTTTATTTTCATTTTTTAAAAATTTTATATATTTTTTTTAGTAATCTATTTTTTATTTTTATTTTTTAAATATTTTTTTAATAATTTAGATCCTCAATGACATTTTTTATTTTCATTTTAAAAAAAAATTATAATTTTTTTTTAATAATCATTTTTTTATTTTTATTTTTAAAATAATTTTATAATTATTTTTTAATAATTTCCTCAATGCCATTTTTGTATTCTTTTTTAAAAGAAGTTATAATTATTTTTTAATAATTATTGGACCCACAATGCCACGTGCCAGCTTCCAATTAGCTCGTTTTGCCACATCATCACATGTGTGCAATACACACTTTAAGCTTTTAGCTGATAGGGAAAAAAATGCCCAATTGAAACAAAATTTGGGGGGTTTAGGGGTCTGATAGGTACAGGTCATAGTTAAGAGGTCTAAGTGAATTTTTACAACATGTTTGAGTGCCTATCGATTCCTTTGGCCAATTATATATTAATGAAGTGAATGTTTTCGATTAATAAAATATAGTCCCTTTCCATCCATGTATGCTTGTATGCGTTGCTACCCCAATATAAACATATCTATAATCTTTTACATTTTTTTTAAATATCAAACATTATAGAATTTAATACTCCAATTCACTTTTCATTCAACATTTTCACGTAACAAAATATTTGGATAACAAAATATACGGTATAATTTATAATAACTCATTCACATCAATAATTAACTTTTGCACATAAAAAAAAATACGAAGCCAAAGAACTAATTTGATTTCATACTTCGATTTAGGATGATAACAATTATAAAGTAACAGTACAAAAATAAAATAAGAACTTGTTGATGAATCAAAGCAGAAACTTGAATGTCACTACCGGAAATTTGAACGTAATTCGAATTCAACTTCTCTCTTTTCTCTCTTTTTCTCTGTCTTTCTTTTCTGTTTTGTTTTTGTTTTGATGCAGTCTAATACAGTGTCTGTAGTGTTAATGTCCATAGTTTTTTCTGGGGGAAGAGTCTATTAATAGGGGGATTCTTTGGGGAGAACAATTAAAATTATCAGATAAGGGAGGAGAAATTCAAATTTTAAATCTCTTTTTTATACATAGAAGATAATAATAAAAATAAAAATAATAAATAAATAAATATAATATTAATAAAAATAATATAATAATTACTAATTAATTTTTATATTTAAGAAAATACAATAAAAGTTTATAAATATTCAAAAATAAATATAATTAAGATAGTACTAAAACTCTTAACTTATTTATTTGAAATTAAAAAAAAAAGAAAAATATATATTTTTTATTTTTTTATAATATTTTTAAAATTATAATAAAAATGAAAAATATTCTAAAATTAGCTTTATTTTAGTTATTCATTTTTTAACTAAAAAATTATTAAAAATAAATAAGAGTTAAAAAAATATCGGACCAAATATAAATATTTAATACCAAAAATATATATATATATATTAAACTCGAGGAGGGTCAAAATCATATGTCTATAGCTGATACCATTTTTATAATGGAAACCTAAGAATGAAACTGAGTAAGCTTAAGGAGAACTGTTACCTTGAGTTGGGTCTGAGTTTGCGGAGAAGGGGTGAGGATGCTTGGCTCGCATATCTGCTTCTGCTTCCCAAGTAGCTCCCTCAACGAACTGATTCCACCAAAGAACTTTGACTAGAGAAACTTCTTAGTTCCTCAGTCTGCGAATCTGAAAATCAAGGATTTCGACTGGGATCTCTTCTTAAAAGAGACTGTTCTGAATATCTGTACTCTCTATAGGGACTACAACTTCTGGGTCGCCTTTGCACTTCTTAAGCAAGGAGACACGAAATACTGGATGGACTGAAGCTAGATCTGAAGGCAACTCAAGTTCGTAAGCTACCTTTCCAAAATGGTTGAGAATTCGGTAAGGACCGACATACCGGGGACTGGGTTTTCCCTTCTTGCCAAACCTCTTCACTTCTTTCATAAGAGAGATTTTAAAATATACATAGTCACCAATCTCGAACTCGAGATCCTTTCTGCGCACATTTACATACGATTTCTGTCAGCTCTGAGTTGTCTTAAGCCTTTCCCTGATCAACTGAACTTTTTCTAAGGTATCAAATACCAGGTCAGGCCCTACCACTGTGGCCTTACCCACTTCAAACCATCCTATGGGAGATCTGCATCTCCTCCTATAAAGTGCCTCAAACGGATCCATCTGAATTCTAGAATGATAGTTTTTGTTATATGCGAACTCAATCAAAGGCAAGTAGTCATCCCAACTACCTTTAAAATCAATCACACACGCTCGCAACATATCTTCTAAAGTCTGGATGGTCTTTTTTTCTTGATCATCTGTATGAGGATGAAAGGTTGTACTGAGGTGGACTTATGCCAAGACCCTTTTGGAACATTTTCCAAAAATAAAAGGTGAGCTGCGTACCTCTATCTGAGATAATAGACAACGGAACTCCGTGCGATATGACCAACTCTCTGACATTAGAGTTTGGCAAAATCCTCGGCTGAATAAGAGGTATGGACTGGTAGAAAATAAGCTGACTTGGTCATCCTGTCTACAATGACCCAAACTGAATCATGCTGATGATGAGTATGAGGTAAACCCGTCACAAAGTCCATGTTAACTTCTTCCTACTTCCAAGTGGGAATATTGAACTCCTGCATGGACCCACTAGGTTTCTGATGCTTAATCTTGACCTGCTGACATGTTGAGTATTTAGCCATAAACTCTGCAATGTCTCTCTTCATCCCACTCCACCAATACATCTCCCGCAAGTCATGGTACATCTTAGTGGCCCTTGTATGAATAGTATAACACGCACCATGCGCCTCTGCAAGAATTCTCTGCCTCAAGTCATCTACACCTGGCACACTGATGTTGGGTGTATTTATGCATTCTAGCATTACTATTCTAGCCCTTTTTATCCTTGTTTTAAGGATGGTTCTTATGTTATATGTGTTTATAATAATATAAATGAGAATTCATGTGTCCAAATATGTTTTTACAGTGTTTAATGGTGTTTTCACATGAATTTTGATTCAATTTGAGCATTTAGAGTTCAACTAAGAAAACTAGTGTGACTAGCTTGAGCTAAGTGTTGTCTAGTCTCTTGTGTTGGGTTCTAATATGTCTTAATGAGTTCCTAAGGTTGTTATTATGCATTTATATATGAAAGAACTTGTTGATAATATTCAAGGGTCAATTGGATCAAGAAAAGAGTCAAAACAATGAGCTAAAGATCAAAGTGAAATTAGTCTATGCTTAGATCGTGTTTTGAGTTCATCGTGTTGAATGTTGTGTTGTTTTGAGCTATAAATTATTGTTTTTAATGTTATAGGATGCTTTTAATGGACTATTATGATATATGAAGGATATACAAGCTCCAAAAAAAGTGGGAACAACTCAAAAAAACTCAGAATGGCTCAACGAAGGCATAATACGCAGATCGACGCATTTTTAGACACCTGAAATGTATTGGGCTATTTCTGGAGCATGGAAAGTCCAATGGACTCGTTCGAAACACCAATGGATTCAGAATAGGACCAATTTTTATGCTCATAGGCGCGTGTATCTTCTAGATTGGTCTTGGGCCACTTATTTTAATCAAATCAGTAGTCAATTTTGGAGGGACGGCTGAAACGCGTAGCCAAGCTTGGAGATTGGAAAATATTGGTCAAATTTGGTGGATACACGAGAATATTGAGCAATATATATATATACCTATGCCTGGACACAATGCAAAACACACAAAAAATACAAATATATACAAAAATATCTCATTTAGGGTTCTTAACATTCTTGTGAACATCTTCCATTTGAAGATTTGTTTTGGGTGTGATTTATTACTTTCTTTTGATTATGAATTCAATATATATTGTTGATTTTTGAATCATGAGTAGCTAATTTTTATTACTTGAGTTGTGGGAACCTTGATGTGAATAACGAATTTGGGTTGTGAATCTAATTGAGTTCCATGAGAAATTGATGTTATATAAACCTTTCTTTATTTTAATGACTTTCCTTGGTTGCAAACTTGAAAAGTGAACCCAAGAACATCACTTGTCCGAGAGGAAAGTGCTTGTTGGGAAAATAAAGAGTTTACATAGACTCGAAAGACTTTAATCTTTAGATTAATGGCAAATGCCTTAACCGGATTAGCCTACATGAGAAAATAGTTGAATAATTAATACATTATTTAAGTTCGAGAGAATTAAAGGATAACCTACCAACTGAGGTTGAGAAACAAATGGGTAAATAATAGGATTCAACTACTCTTGCAATTAAAGTTGTCAATTGGAACTCTAAAGTGGTTTACAACCCTAGCTGTTCAAGCATCTTGGTAACCATAACTCTAGTTTCCCATAACATTGTTAAATTGAAGTGTTTAGTAACTTTTGTTCAACCATTAAAAACCCCTCCATTTTATCTTTTCGTATCATTTGTTTGAAGTAAACTTGTAGCTATAGTTTCAAATTAGTTTAATCGGCACTCACATTATTCCTCGTGAATTCGAACCCGACTCCAAAGTTGGGTAAATATATTGACAACGACCGACTTGCACTAAATTGACGTGTAAGTTGAGCATTATCACACACACAGATAACCCTAACAATGCAACACACCATCTCCCCCTTGGGAGAAAACCTCTACCTTCTGATCTCTGAATGACTCTTTCAACTTAACTAAACTGGGATCTCTATCCTACTTTTCTTTTACTTCAGAAACTAGAGATGATTCTGAACTGTTCTGAACCCACACACTGCCTTCTGCTGAGTCGACTAAGCGGACACCTAATCGGAAAAGATGATGGACTTCCTGATCTAACTTCTTCTTACTGTCCTTAACATGAGAAACACTACCCATAGACAGTCTACTGACAACATCAGCCACTACATAGGCCTTTCCCAAATGGTAAAGAACACTCATATCATAATCTTTCAACAACTCTAACCACCTTCTCTGACAGAGGTTAAGATATTTCTGAGAGAACACATACTGCAGACTCTTATGGTCTGTGAACATATCCACATGTACCCCATACAAAGAGTGCCGCCAAATATTTAAGGCAAAAACTTTTGCTGCTAACTCAAGATCATGAGTTGGATAGTTCTTTTCATGGGGCTTAAGCTATAAGACCCCGTAAAAGTCTAAGTCAAATTAAGATCCTTAAAGCTCTATAGAAGATTCAACACTTAGTCTCATTTTAAGATTTTGAACTTCAGGGAATTATTTCATGACCTTTTCGATCTCTGTTTGTCGATTTTTAAGTTGCGTCATGATGGGGAAAGTCGATAGTACATATGGGATGAGTTTCAAATTTTTTGAAATCCGTTTAGGGCATGTTTGGATTTCAAAACAGTAGCTGCATGAGATATGCGTGCGCCGCATGCTCCATTTCACATAGGGTGGGCATAAATACCGAAAAACCAAAATACCGAACCGAACTAAATCATTTTGGTTTTTTAGGTTTGGTTTTTCTGTTTTTCAATTCGGGTTTGGTATTTTTTTTTACAATTTTGGTTCGGGTTTTAGGTTCACATAATTAGGTTTTTTGGTTTAAACCAAAATTTTCAATATACCTTTTTGTAATTATATAATATATATAATATATATTTAACTTTTAAGGCTTATAAGAATTTAGATACATTGAATTGAATGATTAAATCCATTAAATGGAACACACCCGGGCCCGCTACACTATATTCTTTAATATATTATTAAATGGGTTAGCCGGAACGGCAGCTGGGCGTTCATTCTGGGTTGCCATAGAATGAGCTAAGGTAGAGAAAGCTGCTCTAAATTCATCATGGGAGACATATTTGTCCAGAGAATCTGTCTGGATGGGCTAAGGTTCTGGCTGGTCTCCCGTTCCTCTTCCCTTAATCCACTTTGGAGGCGTGTTCTGTAAACGAAAGAGAAACTTGAATTAGACAGAGAGTAACTGGATCTCATGCTCACTCGCACGACATGAATATTGAAAGAAGGGAAAATTTTCCTAAAACATCTCGTAGCCCCTTGTCCATAAGTGTGGCGCACTACAAACCCATGCACAAGACTCTACTAGATGCGCCTTTCAGACTTTCTAGGACTCTTTTGGAACTTAGTCTCTGATACCAAGTTTGTAATGCCCCGAGTCTGTACCTTAGACGCTACATAGTGCTAACAATCCTGAAGGACCACTAGCTAACCCATGACTGGTACCTGATATGAGCACTGAATGATAGTGATACCATAATAACAATATAACTGAGATAAATGTGAAAAATTGCTATAAGGTTTAAATCTGAAAAAAATACTATATACTAAAATCTGAATACTGAAAGAAACTGTTTGAAAATACTCTAGTATGAAAAGCCTCTAAAACTGTCTCAAAACATGGAGTTGATAGGACAAGTCCCCAACTAACTCTTACTACTGAAAATGAACTAAAATACTAAAAGAAATAATCATGTCCTCGAATTATGAGGACTCACCACTACTCTGACTGCTGAGAATCTGATCTGCTAAGAACTATCGGGAGCCCGTGCATCTGAACCTATGATATAATACATCATAGAGCAAAAGAACAGTTACTGCCAAAATCCTATGCAATGCATTTTAATTTATAAGAATCTGCAAACTTGAACTGAATGTTAGTTTGGAAAAAAACTAAATCCTAATTGTTGGAAGCTACTAAATGCTTCAAGCTTTCTAATACGATAATACCCAAGATTTATATTATTTCTTTGTTGTCCTGAATAGGTTAATACTTTGTAAATCACTGAATTGTGAATAAATAGTGCATATATATATATATATGTGTGTGTGTGTGTGTGTGTGTGTGTGTGTGTATAGATCTTTATGTATATAACATAAATAGGGATAAAACAATAACTTAGTGTATCCTTATTGGGTTATTGGTTTAACCGATAACCCAATAAGCTAAAACCAAAACCTAACTGTTTACCCAATAAAATATTTTATAAAACCAATAAAAAACCATTAACCCAATAACCCAGTAACATTATTTATAGGTTCAATTTATCGGTCGGTTCGATTTTTGCACACCCCTAGGAAAGATGAGAAAATTAAAGGCAAGGTGCCTTTTAAGTCTTGAATGAAGGATTGGTGGCATTGACCAACTTAAAGGGTCAAACATTATTAGGAAAATTGATTAAGTTAATTGTGGACTTGATTAATATTTTCAAAACTTTCTAATCTTTTCAAAAATACAAATCAACCCAACCCACACCCCTCTTCAATCCAAATCAACCACTCTCTCTCTCTCAAACTTCTCTCAATTCTCTCACAACCAACAGTTCTGCAAAATTTCTCCCTTCAACCTCAGGCGACAAATAGTCGGGCGAGTTCATTTTCGACTTTCAACCATCAATCGACGTGAAGACTTCTCCAGTGACAACAACTTCGAGTTCTTCGTCGTCCCATTTCCTTTTTCACAAGTAAAAAATTATGAAGAAACAGAGGAACTTGAGTCAACTACTCTTCTAGTATTGAAATGTGGATTGAATAAAATCCTAATTTCTGGCATTTCTTCTTCTTGTTGTCGTACTGTTGATTCAGATTTATTGGTAATTTTTGTTCACAGTTGATGTTCTTAGTGTGTGTGTGATGTGTTGGTGTTGCTGGGTTGATTTGTTGTTTATCTTGGTAAAAATGGTATTGCAACATGTCACACCCCTTTTTCAACCCGAAAAGATTATGTTTTAAGGTTCGAAAGAGTTTTTATTATTAAAGTGACAAAAATAAGGATTTGTTTCGAAAATGACCTTTTATATTCAATACTTCGCCACTTTACATAATCGGGTGGGCCAAGTCACCTTTGAAAATCCTTTTTCAAAACTATTTTTGACTCTTTTAAACTGGTTTGCGAACAGAGATTTTGGCTAAGGAATTCTGTTGACTGAAGAAAAAGTGTTAGGCACCCCTCAATCCCGTGGTTCGACCATGGTCACTTGGTGGAGCTACATCGGCTAATTTGACATCACGAATGTATAAACCATACAAAAATACATAAAACAATCAACCACAAACAAAACGAATCCAAAATATAGTGTTCAGTCCAATTATACAGTCCAAAATAAAAAGGTACTGAAAAGTAAACTTACACTAATCCTAAACTACTCTCCAATGCTTTACCCGATGCCTTGGGCCTTGATCACGAGCCTCCTTTGCGTACATGATACTTCGGGGCATTCTCCAACGAATAAGTACAGTGTGGCCTCGTGGCATTCCCCGATGAATGAATACAGTTGATGAAATATAACAAAATGGAGAAATCATTCAACACAGACATTCACACATTCAATTATATATAATCCTACGAGTTGCCTACCCCGATCCTACCGTTTGCTTACCCATCTCGACTTATCATGACATTATCACATTCGACGACATCAATGAATCAAAAGTAAATTAACGCTTTCTTTTATCGATTTTTCAATTTCCAACCCCCATATTCACTCGAGTTGGATATCATGTCATCAAACAATCCATAATCATGGAAATCCAACAATAAATCAAAACCAACAATCATTCACACCATCAAAACACACCAAAATTGAATTATATGATAAAATTAAGAGATGATGAGAAAGAATTGGACCTCAATCGGACTTTAACCACAAAATTTCTTCAGCAATTTCCAATAATACATATAAAAGGAGCAGCGATCGAAATCTCAAATCGACCTTAGCCAATGGAAACCCAACTCGGTATCGAAACTGCCAACCACACAAATTTAAAACCAGTACCAATAGACTCAGAACCTGGGCCGGGCTAGTTCGGGGGAAAGGAAGTGTGACGGTGGTGCTGGGCCGTTCAACAGCTGGTCGGCGACGAGATCGGAGGAGAAGGGGTGTGGCGGTACTATTTTTTTTGAGAGAGAGAAATAATGTTTTGAGAGAGAGGGAGCAAGAGAGGTGGATGGTTTGTGAATTAGGGCTTAGGTTGTGTTTTGGGGTATTAAAAAGGAAAGGAGAGGAGGGCTTGATCTCAGCCGTTGTATCAAATTTAATCGACGGTTGTGATCTAATAGGTTAAGAAAAGGGTTAAAATCTTAAATTGGGTCAAATAATAGGCTATAATTGTAATGAAATAAATGGAATAGGCTACAGATGTAAGAATTTGGATAAAATTAGGTTAAAAAGTAAATAAATTAGGTAAAGTAATTTTAATTAGGCTGCTATTTAAATAATAGTGGGAATAAATAATAAATAATAATAAATAATATATAATAATAACAAACAATAAATAAATATAAATAATAAATAATAATAATAATAATAATAAACAGTACATAATTATAAATAATATATAATAGTAATGATAATTATAAATAATAATAACATATATAAATAAGTAGTACTAAATGATGGAAAACTAGACTATGTATTTGCAAAAAATGTGGATGTGCATAATTATGTGAAAAAAATAATTTAATAAATAGTAAAATTACATAAAATGTCGTATTTGAGTTTAAAATTATAAGAATGATACTAAAAGATAGAAGTAGTTTTGTACATTTTTCTAAATTATGAATGTGACACGTTAGTATATATTTAATATAAGAATAATATGTACAAACATATTAATAATTAAAATTAATTAATTTTGATAAAAATAACAGCCTAAAAGTAATATCGGGAGGTCAAAATTAGGTGTCAACAGTTCATATGCATGAAAAGTACTACTGAATGACATGGATATAACTGAATGAGAGCATATGAATAAAAACATAAACTGTAACTGAGATCTTGATAATATTGGATACTGAGTCTGAATACTGATTTACTGATATCTGAGTTTACTGAATACTAAATTACTGATAACTAAATGACTGTATCTAACAGTCTTAATTATGTGGAACTATGCTAAGTTTCGTACTGAGCTGAGTGACTATGTCTGAAAGCCCTGATTTCTATAGAACTGAACTGAGTTCAATACTGAGACTAGAACTAAAATTGAGACTGTGAGAGGTAATCATCTAACCGATATGCCCTTTTCTAAAAGATTGGGGTCCACCCTATAACCCCAGTTGGAAGGGTGTCAGTACCGTACCACGGGTAAAGAAAAGTTGTGAGTTAACCCTCTCTGACAGGAAACTCTTTCGCCAACCCTCACTGGCAGGAAAACTCATAATAGATGTATCAACCCTAGTCTGGCAGGAAGATATCTCACCCTATGCTGGCTACGTAGTTCTGTAATGTAGGGATTGCTACTAAGGGTCAAACTCTCTGCTGGTAGGAATGCCCCTATCCCTGGGTTCGCTCGGTGCTGAATCCTACTCCCAACTAAATAGACGCTGAACTGGTTTCCTAGTTTATGCTAGGCTCTACTGAACTTTTACTGATTGTACTGTCTAACTGAACTGAACTGAATTCACTGAATTCTATTAACTGACTAAGTTCTCTGAGGTCTGAACTGAATACTGAACTGGACTAGACTGATACTTAGTCTACTGAGTTTTCCTGAGTCCTGTAACTGACTGAGAGTACTACTAATAGTGACATAACTGAGGTTATTCAATAACTGACACTAGCTCTAGGTAAACAACTAAATTGTTGGGTATTAAATACCCCTAAGACTCGATAGCATAAAAAGTAAAGCATCACATGATCTTGCATAGTATAAAATGCACACTTGTTCATAATACATCTATAGAGGCATTTTATCAAACACTTTAATGGCATGATCTAGCACACATGCAAATATGACATAATCTCACTATTTAGTTCACATGAACAATTCATCAAACACTTGGAGGACATAGTTTATGCACATAGTACTAATCAACACAAGAGCATCATAATTTCAACACCAAGATCACAATTTTGAGGCTTTAACATGAGTTCACATGATACTACATACATACTGACTGATTTCATATAAGTCTTGCACTTAATCATGGATTAGAAATCCTATTAATATAATAGTCATGAACATGTTCAAATAAAATCGTGGAATTCATTAAATGATCAACTTGTAGTTAAAAAAAAGGGATACTTGAACTCTAAGGGTGGAAGAAAACCCTTGGATGAACACTTAACATACCTTAAAGCTTGAATTCTGAGAGATTGGTGGTGAGTTCTTGAATTGAAATTGATCCTCCTAAGGTTTTGTTCTTGAGAGATTTTGAGAGAAAGTGAGTGTATTTTTGTAACGACCCAAAATCACCCCTCGGGACGTTACACGGTGCCTAGGGTCATAAGTGACCCCAAGCTAACCCTTCACTTGGCATAACACATAAATAACTGAATAAAATGCATCAATCTAGAGGAATAAAGTAGAAGATAACTCTATTATGAATTTGTTCAATACAAAACTGAAGTCACAAGGTTACAACTCTACTATTACATCAAACTGAAACTCAATACATCAACTTTTACTGACTATCTATAAAGCCTCTACTAGTACTGACCATGGGTAGCTGGGTCATGACTCCCAACCACCCCAACTCAATACGACTGAATAAGGAAAAATACAACAATTTTCTATTATATCACTTTTCTATCACTACCTCGTGGCCCTAAATCAAAAGAACCCATCACCTGATGACTGGAAGCTGCGAACTGATTGGACATGGTACATACACTACAATCTTGTACCTACATTATGAGACACTGTAGAAAATAGACGTACATGTGAATCAGTACTTTAAGGATATACTGAGTATGTGGGGGTTAATGCATATGTATAAAACATTCTTCAATCAAGTCATGCATGCAATATGGGATGACTCACATGGCTTGAACAAGAATAAAATGTAAATCTCATAAATCATGTTGGATAAAGCGTGTAGCATAAATCTCGTGAGTCAGCATACTTTAACTTGAAATCACAAATCTCCTTTTATTCTCAATACTCAAGGGAAAAAGAAACTTTACACGATACTTTCAAATCATTCATATGTCTCATGGAGAGTAAAACTTCATCAATGCTCAAGATCTTATAACTATTTTTGAACTCAAATACTTGGAATTCGGAATCATATAACTTTGAAACATGCTTGAAGGCATTTCATTCACTTTAGAAAAATATCTCATTTCAGGCTTTAGGGAAATCATTCAATCTAAAAAGGAATATACTCTAGTTTAGTAAAAATAACTCATCTCAAGGCTTCATGGGAAACTACCAAATCAAGAGAAAATACTTCCTTTTAAAGAGACAATTCATATCAATGGAATACTTTAGCTAGGAAACAACTTTGCAACCTCATTATTAGGAAAATAGCTCATAGGAGGGAAAATACTTTAGTTTCCAAAGAAGTAACTGATCTCAAGTTTAAAGGGCAAGGGAGGTTCTCGTAACCGACATAAACCATGCGAGCTATATGGAGTCCAACGTTTTGTCCTTCTAAGAAAGAGACCCCACGTTGGGGAGGAGCATCATACTCTTGCCAGGGAGTATAACCTAGGTCTAGTGATCACTAAATGAAACTCGGCCTCGGGCCCAATCATAATCATCATAAACTCGGCCACAGGACCAACCTACAGTGGCACGAAGGTTTGGGGTAAGAAACCGTAGAAACATACCCGCTCGGTGCTAAATACTACTCTCTTTAGATTATCTACGCTTATCTCATAAAATCCACTTTTAGAATGATCTCATGGTTCACCACGAACCCAATAATCAAATCGATAATCTCATATAGTGAAGTGGATTTCAAAGTTCAAGGACCATTAGGTCAATTCATTTCTCAATCCTCTCAAGATACTCAAATCATGAGTGCTTATAGCACAAGAGTTCATAAATTCACAAGTCTCAAATAGGGCTTACTAACCCATAGTTCAATCTCATGTTGAAGCTCATCAAAAGCATAATATATAGCATATAGATTCATAAATTAGGTTGAAATCTGGGAATGTCAGCAATTTATCTCAAAAATCTCAATATAGTCATATGCTTCAATATCTCAGAATTGCAAATATTAGATTCTCAAGGAGTAAAATCATGGGGTTTATACCCAGTTGAAAATTCTCAATAAAACATGCAGAAATCATGCCATTTGACTCTTAATTCATGGGAAATATCAAGATAATGCATTCAATAATAATGGGTGAAAACCCCCAATTCAAATTCATGTAAAAACCTCATAGATTTCAGGAAATTCATGATGTAGATAAGCCTTTTGGGCACAATGGTGAAAGGGTTACCCTTGTTCAAAACCCCACATACCTTGAATTAGAAGCTTTGGATGAACTCTGTCTTTTGGAACTCTATTCGTACTCTTGAATGAGGGTTCTTGAGTCTCTTGACTTGGGAACCTTGAATCTTGACTCAATTTAGAAAATCCATGGTGGATTCTTGAGATTCTTGAAAGAGGATTTTGATACTTAGGGTTTTTATTGAGAGAAAACTTGAGAAAAACTTCATAGAATGCTTGTAAATGGCCTTGATTTGGTGTTTACACGGTTTTATAGGCTTGGAAAAAGTCCAAAGTTCCCTTTTTGGCTTTTCCACGAATCTGGAAAAATTAAACTAGGAACCCGATTTCATAGGCCACCGTGATGCGCCACTTATCGCGGTGGCTCACTGGAATTTGACAATTAGTAAATTGGGAGTTGCGTTGTCCCACTGATTGGGACCTGGGACTCCTCCGCGGCGCGACACTATCGCGGGGTTCCATTGGAAATTGACTATTGGGAAATTGGGCTCCTTCGCAACGCGCCACTATCGCGAAGTCCCACTGGAAATCGATAATTGCCAAATAAACCCTCTCCGCGATGCGCCGATCACTTAAATGATGTTGTTTTATGACTAAGACTTAAATTAGCAATAACTTCTTACTCGAGTATCAGATTTGGGCGAATCTTATATCGACGGAAAGCTTATCAAATTTCCTATGTGATGAAAAGTCAAAATTAGGGAAATTACACACGGTTCAAAATATCTCACACTTGGGAAGACAACTCTCAAAATTTTAAGGCTGGAATAACACTTTACTCAACATGCTCTAAGGCTCAAACCATGAGGGAATTTTGCGGGGTGTTACAATATCTCCCCCTTGGGAACATTCGTCCTCAAATGTCACTAGTCAGGCTAGGAAAATGGAGAGAACTGAGGATGCACAGCTAAAATACTTGTCAAAATGAATCTATACCTTTCTAAACCCGGCAACTTGAAGAATACATATATTCACGATAGGAATAGCTATGTAACTGAATCTCAGATTAGAGAGGAGATGAATGAAGGAAGGGTGTTACCTTCGCTTGAATCTAGGCTAACTTTCCTTAGTCTTATAACGAAGAGTTAACTCATGCTGAATTCAGAGCGTGCGATCATTGACTGACTAAATCTAGGATCAAACCTCCCTAACGGATGATCCCTGAACCTACTATCAATGATAAGAAATAATTATGTATGAGTCCAGACCTATTTAGTGGGGGATCTCTGAATCTGCCAAAGAAGCAAATCAACTGAACCCTAAACTGAGATCAAGCCTATCTAACGGGTGACCTCTAGAGATGATAAAAAGAATACTCAATAGAATCTGGGATTGAGATCAAGTCTATCTAGAGAGTGACCGCGGAATAATAATAAGAATACTCAACTGCATCTGAGATCAAGCCTATCTGACAGGTTATCTCAGAATCTGATAACACTGATACTGAAGCTGCTTAACTAAGTCTACTCGTATGAATAGCTGAATTCCCTTGGTCCCGTTATCTGACGGAATAATATTGAACTCTGAATAGAGTACTAGAATACTACTAAGGTTTGCACTGAACACATGTATACTACTAGATCTGAGCAGGCTACAGAACCGAGGCTAGAGTGCTAATGATACTGAGATTACTCAAGTTCTATAACTTCCTGAGAGTCCTGAGTTCTATAACTCACGAAGTTCTGAGAATCATGGCTCGACTGATATCATCGCGAAAACTGACACGAGTTCTAGACAACAACCAAATTGTCGGGTACAGATACCCCCAAGACTCGATAATAGAAAAGTAACTCATAACCATGGACATTCAGTCACCATCACAATCACTAAGGCATCACTTTAAGCATTTAGGAATTATAAACACACGATAACATAGGGGGTCATACTATTGGCTCATACTCCATTCAACAACGTCTTTCCCCAAACACTTAGCACATATTTAAGTCTTGGCATGTATCAAAGAGCACATAATTGGAGAATTCCATACTATCAAGTCTCAATTTATTCACTAAGGCTTTTCAACAAACACTTGGCATGCATGGGTTAGCACACAATTGGGGGTCTTCTAGTCAACATGTTGTAATGGCTCTAATTCCTTCACATAAGCATTTTATCAAACGTATAGGGAGCATGCTTTGCTTATTCAACAATTTCTTTACTCAATTGGCATGAACACATCATCTAACAAGCAACGTGAAGAGGGTTTATCATGGACGTCACATGAATTTCACATACTAGGGTCAAAGCTTGAAAACCTTGTAAACAAACATGAATCATACATCAATCATAGCATGAACATCAATTCCAACCCACATGTATCATGGAAACTCATTAACATGAGAATCTTTGAGTTTCAGAAAAAAAAAGGTCCTTGGATTTCTTAGATGAAAAGGGACCCGAGAATCAACATCTACATACAACAATCTTCCCCAACATGAAACATTTGCCCTCTTCTATTGGCATAATTGTTCATCCACTCTATCGTGACTTAAGGAAGAGGTCGCTGAAAAGTTAGAACATGTGGTCCTGAAGCATGAAGGGACATTGTACTTAACTTGGCACTCAACTGAGGCTTGAGGACTTTAACATCATGAACTTATCAAACCAGTCTAACCCAAGGACATGCATGATATAAATCTGGACTTTGTGAATTACTAAAAGCATTGCTCGAGTACTTAAGTCACGAGTTGCATGACATGAATTTGGAGTTCAAAACTCATGGGATGTGATCCCGACTGCCAAATGCATCAGAACTCCACATTTTATGAACTAGGAGAGTACATAACTCTCTATCATATGCATGAACATGAATTAGGATCATGGAACATGGAACATAAATATAAAACATGAGCAGGTATTGGGACAACTGAAAGTACTGAAATGAGATTGGGTCAAGCATCAATCTTTCTCGAAGTTATTCTACGGCTCACTGGTACATCTACAAGAGTCTTAAGGGTAGCTGGGTCATGACTCTCAACAACCCCAACTCAATACGGCTGAATAAGGTAAAATACAACACTTTTCTATTATATCACTGACTCGTGGCCCTGAATTAAAAGGACCCATCACCTGATGACTGGAAGCTGCGAACTAATTGAACATGGAACATATGCTATAATCTTGTACCTACATTATGAGACAATGTAGCACATAGACGTACATATGAATCAGTACTTTGAGGATATACTGAGTATGTCGGGGTGAATGCATATATATAAAACAGTGTCAATCTTCTTCAATCAAGTCATGAATGCAATATGGGATGACTCACATGGCTTGAACAAGAATAAAATGTAAAGCTCATAAATCACGTTGGATGAAGCGTGTAGCACAAATCTCGTGAATAACCATACTTTAACTTGAAATCACAAATCTCTTCTTATTCTCAATACTCAAGGGATAAAGAAACATTACACGATACTTTCAAATCATTCATATGTCTCATGGAGGGTAAAACTTCATCAATGCTCAAGATCTTATAACTATTTTTGAACTCAAATACTTGGAATTCTGAATCATATAACTTTGAAACATGCTTGAAGGAATTTCATTCACTTTAGAAAAATATCTCATTTCAGGCTTTAGGGAAATCATTCAATCTAAAAAGGAATATACTCTAGTTTAGTGAAAATAACTCATCTCAAGGATTCATGGAAAAATACCAAATCAAGAGAAAATACTTCCTTTTAAAGAGACAATTCATATCAATGGAATACTTTAGCTAGGAAACAACTTTGCAACCTTATTATTAGGAAAATAGCTCATAGGAGGGAAAATACTTTAGTTTCCGAAGAAGTAGCTGATCTCAAGTTTAAAGGGAAAGGGAGGTTCTCATAACCGACATAAACCATACGAGCTACATGGAGTCCAATGTTTTGTCCTCCTAAGGAAGAGACCCCATGTTGGGGAGGCGCGTCATACTCTTTCCAGGGAGTATAACCTAGGTATAGTGATCACTAAACAAAACTCGACCTTGGACCCAATCATAATCATCATAAACTTGGCCTCAGGCCCAACCTACGGTGGCACATAGTTTTGGGGTAAGAAACCGTAGAAACTTACCCACTCGGTTCTAAATACTACTCCCTTTAGATTATTTATGTTCATCTCATAAAAATCCACTTTTAGAATAATCTCATGGTTCACCACGAACCCAATAATAAAATCGATAATCTCATATAGTGAAGCAGATTTCAAAGTTCAAGGACCATTAGGTCAATTCATTTCTCAATCATCTCAAAATACTCAAATCATGGGTGCTTATAGCACAAGAGTTCATAAATTCACAAGTCTCAAACAGGGCTTACTAACCCATAGTTCAATCTCATGTTGAAGCTCATCAAAAGTATAATATATAGCATATAGATTCATAAATCATGTAAAAATCTTGGAATGTCAGCAATTTATCTCAAAAATCTCAATATAGTCATATGCTTCAATATCTCAACTTTGCAAATATTAGCTTCTCAAGGAGTAAAATCATGGGGTTTATACCCAGCTGTAAATTCTCAATAAAACATGCAGAAATCATGCCATTTAACTCTTAATTCATGGGAAATATCAAGATAATGCATTCAACAATAATGGGTGAAAACCCCCAATTCAAATTCATGTAAAAACCTCATAGATTTCAGGAAATTCATGATGTAGATAAGCCTTTTAGGAACAAGGGTGAAAGGGTTACCCTTGTTCAATACCCCACATACCTTGAATTAGAAGATTTGGATGAACTCTCACTTTTGGAACTCTATTCCTACTCTTGAATGAGGGTTCTTGAGGCCCTTAACTTGGGAACCTTGAATCTTGACTTAATTTAGAAAATTCATGGTGGATTCTTGAGATTTTTGGAAGAGGTTTTTGATACTTAAGGTTTTTGTTGAGAGAAAACTTGATAAAAACTTCATAGAATGCTTGTAAATGGCCTTGATTTGGTGTTTACACGATTTTATAGGCTTGGAAAAAGTCCAAAGTGCCCATTTTGGCTTTTGCATGAATCTGGAAAAATTAAGCTGGGAACTTGATTTCATAGGCCACCACGATGCGCCACTTATCGCGGTGGCTCACTGGAATTTGACAATTAGTAAATTGGGAGTCCCCGCGATGCGGATCCATCGCGTTGTCCCACTGATTGGGACCTGGGACTCCTCTGCGACGCGGCACTATCGCGGGGTTCCACTGGAAATTGACTATTGGGAAATTGGGCTCCTCTGCGATGTGCCACTATCGTGAAGTCCCGCTGGAAATCGACAATTGCCGAATAAACCCTCTCCGCGATGCGCCGATCACTTAAATGATGTTGTTTTACGACTAAGACTTAAATTAGCCATAACTTCTTACCCGGGTATCGGATTTGGGCAAATCTTATATCGACGGAAAGCTTATCAAATTTCCCATGTGATAAAAAGTCGAAATTAGGGAAATTACACCAGGTTCAAAATATCTCACACTTGGGAAGACACCTCTTAAACTTTTAAGGCCGGAATAGCACGTTACTCAACTTGCTCTAAGGCTCAAACTATGAGGGAATTTTGTGGGGTGTTACAATTTTGATTAATGAAAGCTGAATCTCATATTTTAGGGCTGAATAGGGGTGGGAAAATGACCCAATTACCCTTAAGGATGCGACTTTTTAATGACTAAAAACTGGATTGTCGACGCGCAGGCCAACATACTGTATCATTGGCATCGACGCTATGGCCAATGCGCCGCATTGAGTCTGCATTAGTTCACTAAAATTTGCACTAAGATGGGGGAAGAATTATTTGTCGACGTGATGGATAAAGTGATGCATCGATATCACATCGACTCACTATTTTGATCACTCAAACATGGTCTAAACGAGTTCCAAAAAATCTAAAACTTGTCTGAGAACACCTAAAGACATTCCTGATCATGAATCAACCTAAAGATCAACATTTAATGGTCGTAAAGGCTGAGGAATAGGTTGCCAACTTACGAAGGCTAAAATAACACTAAGTATGGACACTTAGCTAACATTTTTCTAAGCCTGAGACCCCTTAATAAGCTTAAAGGACTGAGTTAAGCTAGGAATTTTGTGGGGTCTTACAACATCTCCCCCTTGGGAACATTCGTCCTTGAATAAGACTGATTAAGATGGGAGAACTGATAAGATAAAAGTATATATTGGACATGCATATCTGATACACAAATACATGACTAAACTGACTCATGAATGCATGACTGGAATTACTGAAAAATTGAGCTTCTCATGCGATACATACATATCTGATGCATGAATACATAACTGAAATACAATGGTAACTGATAGCAAGACTATAAAAGGGAAATCTGAGCATAAAACTAAGTAAGCTTAAGGAATTCTATAACCTTGAGCTGAGTCTGATTTTATGGAGAAGAGGTGAGGATACTTGGTTTGCATGTCTACTTCTGCTTCCCTAGTAGCTCCCTCAACGGACTAATTCTGCCAAAGAACTTTGACTAGAGGGGTTTCTTTGTTCCTCAGTCTGTAAATCTGATAATCAAGAATTTTGATTGGAATCTCTTAATAAGAGAGGCTGCTCTGAACATCTATGCCCTCTATAGGGACTATGGATTTTGGGTCACCAATGCACTTCTTAAGGAGACATGGAACACTGGGTGTACTGAAGCTAAGTTGAAGGCAACTCAAGCTCGTAAGCTATATTTCTGAAACAACTAAGAATTTGGTAAGGACAGACATATCGGGGAGTGAGTTTACCCTTCTTGCCAAACCTCTTTACTTCTTTACTAGGAGAGATTTTCAAATACACAGTCACTAATCTCAAATTTGAGATCCTTTCTACGTACATCAGCGTATGATTTCTATCAGCTCTGAGCTGTCTTAAGCCTTTCCCTGATCAGCTGAACCTTTTCTAAGGTATCAAGTACCAAATCAGGCCCTACCACTGTGGCCTCCCCTAATTCAATCCAACCAATGGGAGATCTACACCTCCTCTCTTAAAGTGCCTCAAATGGGGCCATCTAAATGCTGGAATGGTAGTTGTTGTTATAAACAAACTCAATCAAAGGTAAGTGGTCATCCCAACTACCTTTAAAGTCTATCGCACAAGCTTGCAGCATATCTTCTCAAGTCTGTACGGTCCTTTCTACTTAACCATCTGTCTGAGGGTGAAAGGTTGTACTGAGATAAACACGGGTACCAAGACCCTTTTGGAATGCCTTTCAGAAATAAGAGGTAAACTGAGTACCTCTATATGAGATTTATAATGCTCAAACTACACTCATGAATGGGTGTAAGAGATCGTTGTCAATATAAAACCCAACTAGGTTAGGGTCGAATCCCACAGGAAATATGGTGTGAACTCAAGTTGTTTGCGATTTAATCCACTGTTAGTTTAATATTTCCTGAAATGGGGGGTGTAGGTTTGACAAGTAGTTTCTTGTCACTTTAATTTCAGTGTTTGTATACCAAGAGTTTGTGAAATAACCATAATTATGTTCACTAGGGCTTCCGATACATGACAAATGCTAAAAGTGGTTCAAGATTCTCACGGTAGGTAGGATAACAAGCTATCTTTATCGATGTTATGCTTAAATGTCTCTCGACCTACTTAAGCGTTTAATTCCCTAATCCTCTCGAACTTAGGAAATTACTATTTACTATCGAGATTTTACCTCAAGTTAACCAACCTTGTTACAACGCTGAGTATTAAACAAAGTATTTTCGAGTCCCTGTTGATAATTCACTTCCTACTATATTTGATTTCTCTCTCAAGCAAATCAAAGAAGGTGTTTCTACTGTTTGCAACCAACTGACGTTAATTAAAACTTCAAAATTATAAAGAAATCCTACCACCTTTTGAATCTTGAATACTTAGCACCTTATCAAGACCTAACCCAAGATCCCATAATTCAGGTTAATGGAATTTAGCCACTCATGATGAAACGAACGAAACAGATAATTGAATTCATGATTTGAAAGATAAACTTACAGAGATGAATAATAACTTGTGAATCGCAGATTAGATCACAAAGGAAATTCCAAAATATTGATAATAATCTCTTCAAAGTATGTGTTTTTTCAAGCCAAAAGTAGAGAGAGAAAAATATCAAAATATGTTATCTCAAAATTCAATGTCTCAAACTCTATGCGGAATTCTCGAGTACCACTCCTAGAAAACCCTAAAACAAAGCTTTAAATAGTTCACCTAATTATGGAAACAAAATCAAGGTTATATCTTTTTCTCGAAATAGACGACGACCATTTGTGACGCCTTATCAGGATCCTGACGACTTATCAAGAATGTCGTCAGGACTTCTTTAAATCTACACTAGTCCTATCTTAGGTTGACGGCAAATTCTGACGGCTTATCAAGACTGTGACGACTTATCAAAAATGTCGTTTCAATTTTGATCCAATTCTCATGCCCTGCTTAAGACTGACGACAAACTTGACAACTTATCAGCTCCGTGATGGCTTATTACAAAATGTCATCAAGGCTTTGCTTCAGTTTTCCTTGGCTGCCTTAGGATGACGATATTCCTGACAGCTTATCAGAAGCTTGACGGCGTATCACAAAATGTCGTCACAGCTTCCACTTTAGGCTAATTCTCTGTCTACTACTGATGACCAACTTGATAGCTTATCACAGGGCTGACGACTTATCACAAATGTCATCAGCCACACTGTCTTCATATTTCTTCAGATTTGAACTTCTTTGCTTCCATTCTTGTTGGTTCTCTATCATATCAGCTTAAACTACAAAATCAAACATAAACTAATCACAAACAACTTAAGTTGCTCAAGACCTTGCAATTATTTAGAGTCAAAAGCCTCAAATGTGTTAGCATATGCTCACACATAAACACCCTCAACTTAAAACAATTGTTTGTCCTCAAGCAACCAAAACATGACTAAGAGAATACAAAGTACAATTTGGCACCTAACTAATCATATTAGTTCAAAATAATTTCACCATCTCCAAGGTCAGTCAATTTAGAACTCACTGTTGATGTTTTGAAGAACAACCATGCAACTCACAAGAATCAAGATATGGCAAAAATTCAGCAACAACAACCATGCCATACCAAGATCACACTATCTGAACAAATCAGTGACTAGCAACATAGGCAGTGTGCCCTCACAACAAAGAAATCCCCTTTTCACTCATATCAGAATTTACATACATAAACATAAGGATAATCACAAGGATCTCTCTCAGAATAAAATTCCAAACACTGCATGTCAAAAGCCATAGGCTTTCCCTTATAGTCAGTACCCAAGTCTTCAGACAGGTCAGTTAGGATCACAATAGGGCTTTTCTTAGGCTTTGTAATATAGGCTAGGGGATGGTATGAAATTCATGGATATTTTAGAGTGACTATGCCTCCTTGACACTACACTAAACTCTTTGGGTTTCACTTCTCAACCTTCTTTTCTTCCTCTCTTTTATTGATCACATATGCTCAATATGGGTGCGGTCTTTTCAATCATCATTTTATCCTTTTATCTTTTTTTACACGACTTTCTCTTTTCTTATTCCTTTTTCACCACACCCAACTTTTTATTCTTTTCTCTTATTCTACCTCTTTTCATACTCATTTTACATCACGTACCCCTATGATAGCCACCCTCGACTTAGGCTATTTGCCTAAGTCAAGGTGCACAATGTCCAAGGAAGACCAGGGCCAAAACAAGTCCATTGTGATGTAAACGGGAAGGTGAGAGGTGTCATAGAAAGAAACAGGCATATAGGCTTAAATCAGGGATCAAGGGATATTATTCACATTGGGAAGGTCATTTAGGCTGAAAGTGGGCTACAATAAAAAACGACCTATGATTCTTTCCTAACCCTTATCCTACAACCTAGGTAGGACTAACAGGGCAAGTTCTAGATTCGGCACACAGCAAGAACTGAGTAAGACCTCACACACACATGGCACACAAGTACATTGCATATCACTACTTATCCGATTTATACAATTTGTTCAGCAAAAATTGTCAAGTTGCCAAACTAATGCCACAAAAAGATGAACCGCGGTCACAAATGAATGCAATTCATACAGTTATAAGCTCAGACCAATGAAGAGGTGCTCAAAAGTTGTAAAACAAGCTAACTGCCTCAAGTACTTGTATTATTCCAAATCATCTACCAAAAATTATTACAACAACATCCTACCCTACACCCTCAACTTAAAATCAAAACAAAACTAAACTAAGGGTTAGAGTATACCTAGAATGGATCAATCCCGGGGTTCATGGGTTGCCTCCCATGCAGTGCCTGATTTAACGTCGCGACATGACTCATGTATCTTGATTACTTCATACTTCATTGAGATCGATAATGGTGATACTTTTTATTGATTCTTTTGGACCAATGTAAAGCTTGACACGTTACCCATTTACCTTGAAGGTACTGCCGTCATCGTTTTCAAGTTCCACTACTCCAGATGAGTGGACTTGGATAACTTTAAAAAGGCCTGACCACTTAGATTTCAGTTTACCTGGGAACAATATGAGTCTGGAATTAAACAGACGCACCAAGTCACCCTTTTGGAAGTTTTGTTTCTCTATCCTCCAATCATGGTACTTTTTTATCTTTCTTTATACAGATCTGCTCATTCATATGCCCTGAGATGGAATTCATCCATCTCATTCAGTTGCCCTAGTCTTATCTCTGTTGCCCCCTTCCAATTTAAATTCAGCCTTTTGAGTGCCCATAAGGCTTTGTGCTTCAGCTCTATTGGTAGGTGGCAAGCTTTTCCATAGACCAACTGAAATGGTGACATGCCAATGGGTGTCTTGAACGCAGTCCTATATGTCCACAGGGCATCATTATCAAGCTTTCCAGACCAATCTTTTTGGATACCGTTCACCATTTTGGCTAGGATGTCTTTAATCTCTCGATTTGACACCTCTACTTTCCTACTAGTTTGTGGGTGGTATGGAGTAGCTACTCGATGCTGTTTCACCCCATATTTTGCTAAAGCTATTCGAAACAGTTTTTTGTAAAAATGAGATCCTCCATCACTTATAATAGTACGTGGTACTCCAAAGCGAGAGAAGATGTTCTTTTTGAGAAAATCAACAACCCTCTTTCCTTCATTATCAGACAATGCTACAACATCGACCCATTTCGAGATGTAGTCAACAACAACTAAAATATACTTCATCCCGTACGAGCTTACAAAAGGACCCATAAATTAATGCCTCAGACATCAAACAATTCCACTTCCAGCATCTTAGTCAAGGGCATCTCATGTCTTTTGGAGATTGGCCCTTGCCTCTGACATTGGTCATATTTCAGCACAAACTCGTGGGTATCCTTAAATAATGTTGGCCAGTAATAGCCACTCAGCAACACCTTTCTAGCCATTCGGTCGCCTGCATGGTGACCCCCAACTGGGGAAGCATGACATGCTTTTAATATGCATAATATATCCACTTCCGGTATGCATCTCCTTAGAATATTGTCCGCACATCGCCGAAAAAGATACGGTTCATCCCAGAAGTAATGAGTCACATCATGCAAGAATTTCTTCCTTTGATGGAAAGAAATATTTTTTGGAATGACCTCACTCACAACATAATTTGCATAATCCGCATACCAAGACAATTTTTCCATAGCGGTAGCCAGGATTTCCTTATCAGGGAATGCATCATTTATCTGCATTTCATCACTAATTTCCTGTTCACTTTCCATTCTAGACAGATGATCTACAACCTGGTTTTCACAACCTTTCCTATCCTTGACCTCAAAGTCAAATTCTTGCCGCAGCAATACCCATCTAATCATCCTTGGTTTGGCATCCTTCTTAGCCATCAGATACCTCAGGGTAGCATGGTCGGTGTGGACCATCACTTTGGTCCCAAGCAGATAAGCTCTGAACTTCTCAAAAGCATACACTACGGCCAGAAGTTCTTGTTCAGTGATAGTGTAATTCTTTTGCGCTCCATTCAGTGCTTTTCTGGCGTAATATATCGGATGAAACAGTTTGTCCCTCTTTTGTCCCAACACAGCTCTAAGGACAACACCACTGGCATCACACATGATCTCAAATGTTTTTGACAAGTCAGGTGCAACAACAATAGGGGCCTCAACCAGCTTCTTTTTAAGGCATTCAAATGCCTTCAAGCACTCATTATCGAAGGAAAACTTCACTTCTTTCTCCAAAAGTTTGCAAAGTGGATTTGCAACCTTCGAGAAGTCTTTATAAATCTTTGATAAAAGCCAGCATGTCCAAGAAAACTATGCACTCCCTTCACTGAAATGGGAGGTGGTAGTTTCTCAATAACTTCCCCTTTTGCTCGATCAACTTCCATCCCTTTTTGGAAATTTTCTGGCCGAGAACGATGCCCTCTTTTACCATGAAATGGTATTTTTCCCAGTTAAGCACCAAATTAAATTCAGCACATCTTTGCAAGGCTCGATTCAGATTTTCCAAACACATCTCGAATGAATCACCCACCACAGAGAAATCATCCATGAATACCTCTGTGGTGTCCTCCACTATGTTTTAAAAGATAGACATCATACACCGTTGAAAAGTGGTGGGCGCATTGCATAGCCCATATGGCATCCTCTTAAATGCAAATGTGCCATATGAACATGTAAATTTTGTCTTCTCCTGATCTTCAGGAGCAATGCAGATTTGGTTGTATCCGGAATAACCATCCAAGAAGCAATACTACCCTCTTCCAATAAATCGATCAATCTTTAAAGGGAATCGGGAAGTGGTCTTTCAGAGTCCAAGAATTCATCTTGCGGTAGTCCATGCAAACTCTCCACCCAGTTACAGGCCTGAGTGGAATCAACTCATTTCTTTCGTTAGCAACCACCGTCATGCCCCCCTTTTTTGGGCACGCATTGAACTAGGCTCACCCACTTGCTGTCAGAAATAGAATAAACCACTCCTGCATCCAACCACTTAATAATCTCCTTCTTAATCTCCTCTTGCATTGGTGGGTTAAGATGGCGCAAATGCTCTATGGTTGGAATACAATTTTCTTCAAATTTTATGTGTGCAGATGCCCGGGGGAATGCCAATAATATCTGCGATGGTCTAGCCTATAGATCTCTTGTGCCTCTGAAGTCTTGAAATAAGTACGTTTACCTTTTGCTCATCTAGATCAGCTGCAATAATAACAGGTAGCGTGTTCCCATTTCCCAAAAACACGTACCGTAAGTGCCCATGCAGTTCTTTCGATTCCAACACCGGAGGCTCCTCAATCGATGGCTTGGCTGGTGGTGTTGGTTGATTAGCAAGGTCAAGGTCTAGATTTTTAGGAGTATAAAGATATGAACCCATCCCTGTCAAAGCACACACGGTCTCTTCATACTCCCTGATGTATTCACATCGTAATTCATTATAACTGCGGCCAAAGGTTCGATAACAAGTTGCTCAGCTATGGACACCTCCTGTTCGTCCTCATAATATACATCAACTACTAAGGACACACTCATTGCTTCATGTTGGTTCATAGATTTACCCACATCAAATCATACCACTTCATCATTCATCCTGAATAAGAGCTTATTCGCCCTCAAATCAATCAACACACTTCCGATTGCGAGAAAAGGTCATCCCAAAATTATGGGCACCTCAAAGTCCACCTCGCAATAAAAAATAACGAAGTCTGTAGGGAATATAAAGTTGGACACCTTCACCAACACATCATACAAAATGCCAACATGTCGCTTTACTGACCTATCCGCCATCACGAGTCGTATGCTGGTGGGTGTGGGATTCCCCAGACCCAACATTCTATAAACAGTCAGTGGCATCAAATTGACGCTTGCTCCCAGACCACACAATGCCTTGGAGAATTCCATAGTCCCAATTGTACAGGGAATAGTGAATGCGCCCGGGTCTGGATTCTTCTACACCAAGGTCCTTGTAGAAATAGCTCTACAATGATGGAGATTTTCATCCAATTCGTAGCTTACAAATCTTTTCTTAGTCACAATCGTATCCTGGCATTTGCTCAAGTGCCTCAACCAAAGGCACATTTATTGTCAATTGCTTGAGCATTGCCAGGAATTTGCTGAATTTTATATCATCAGCCTTCTTCTTCAATCATTGAGGAAAGGGGGGGTGGTCTTGGGATAGTTTTCAACACCACTTCCTCTTCCTTATCTCTTTCCTTCTCTGAATCATCAACAAAACTAGCAAGCTTTTTTGACTCCGCTGGATCGTTTTCTTTTGATTCATCAGCAACTACCTCACCCTCTACAGATTTTCCCACAGAAGGGCCAGGTAAAAGTTTACCACTCCTAGTGGTAATCGCCATACATGAGTGACAACACCCAAGAACACACGCAAGTGTATGTGGTCTTATCAAGTAATATAGTGGCTTCAAGGAAGCCCAAGTATCGATCTCTCAGGGACTTGCGTTCGCCGCCTATCTAATTCTAGTTTAACTAATTGAGAAAAAGTAAACAAGGAGAGATTTTGTAATTTTACAAATTAAAAATAAAATAAATAATGCGTAAAATAAAATACTTGGGACAATCAATGGAAGACAACCCAGGGTGAGGCATTTCGAACAAGCATACAAATCTCTATTCCTATCGCAGTTTAGTTGGTTATCGGATTGTTGATTTGCAAGGTTTATGCTACGATTTTAGTCTACCGACCTCAAATTTTTTATCTAGTAAACATTATACCTACAACTCCCGCAGAGATACAAAAATTCTTCTAGATTCATGAAGTTGTCTTCTTGCAAGTGAACCAAGCAAGGCTTCTAGGTATATCCCTATCCTAGATGCTAATTCAAATCCCTTATTTTATAAAAGAATAAGAACCTTGCTCACTAATTTCTTCGTTCTATCCTATGATTCTCCTCCTGGATTCACATAAAAATATAGATTTATTCTAATGGTAGCTAATCATTAAAATAGTAGGCTCAAGAAATTAAGAACAACCCACAAGATAATCCAAAATTAAACTACAATAAAGCATATTAAAAAGTATTCATGTTCTTGGCCTAAACCCCGGAAAGAGAGTTTTAGCCTTGAATGGAAATATTCATCATCCAATCCCTTGGAATGATGATACAAACCATAAAAAAATTAAATTAAAGAATGACAAAACCTAAAAATAAGTTGTGGTATCCTCCAATGATGTTCCAATTTGATCTAGGGTTTCCAAGAGGTTCTAAGATGATTTAAACGGAGTTTGGGACGTTATATTTATAGTATAAAAGTCATAAACCGAATTGTATTGGGTTTCCATGCTATTTTACTTCAGATGGGCAGAATTATCCCAATTTTGGGCATCGGCGCGACACGGAGACATGCAAATTCACAATTGTCAAAAATCTGTCTAATTCCAGTAGTTGTTCGCGATTTCAACGCGTCGTGGGGCCTCCTTACACTCCAAATTAAGATACACGCGCCATATTTCCAAAACCTTGGGCCTCTTACAAATCCATTGGTATTTTTAAATCCTCCATTGTCCACCTTTACAGTCTACACTCGCGCAATACTTTTCAGGGGTCCAACTTGCGTCTTGTGCTTTTGTTGAGCATTCCGAGCCTTATTGAGTTTTTTTCACTTGATTTGAAGCTTGTATATCCTTAATATATCATAATAATTCATGAACCAAGCATCCTAAATCATTAAACACATCAATTAAGAGATCAAAACAACACAACATCCTCACTGATGAACTAGAAACACGAGCTAAGCATAGGCTAAATTCATATTGAGCTTTAACTCATTGTTTTCACTCATTTCTTGATCCAATTGACCCTTGAACATTATAACTAAGTTTTTTATAATATAAATACATAATAACAACCTTAAGAACTCATTATAACACATTAGAACCCAACACAAGAGACTAGACAACACCTAGCTCAAGCTAGTCACACTAGCTTTCTCGGTTGAACTGTAAATGGTCGAATTGAATCAAAACTTGTGTGAAAACACCATTAAACATTGTGAACACATACTTGGACACATAATTTCTCATTTATATCATTATTAACACATATATCATAATAATCATCCTCAAAACAAGGTTAAATAAGCTAGAATAGTAGCGCTAGAATGCATAAATTCACCCAACATCACCACCCCACACTTAAAGCCTTATTCGTCCTCGAACAATTATTAACTATAAACACCATGAGCTGAAGAGACTCCACACTTCTACTACATGAAATACACTCAAGCTAGCACTACAATGACTACATGGAATGCAAGTTTCTACACTAAGCATGTTGTGCACAATTGAAAGCTCAAGAATCCTACTCCAAAACATCCTAGCCTCAAGAATGGACTCCACAAGTAGCAAACTCATGCATATCATTCAATCAAGGAAATCATACAAATAGCCCACATTTATCAAACATGTGCCCCTCACAACAAGAGAGTTACCCATAATCTCTCACAATAATGCAATTTATAACGTAATGGGTACAAGAATCAAATTACACTCACTCTCACAAAGAATTCACAAGTTACGCATAATGAACCATAGGCTTTCCCTTAGTGTAGTGTTCCACTAATAGTTGAATGTAAAGCTTAGGATCAATTAGGACTTTTCTGGGTTGTAATGTAGGCTAAGGGACGGGTAGGAATTATTTTGGCCAAGAATAGCAACTGACCTCTCTAAGCGCTTTTATACACTACATTAAACATTTAATACCAATCTCCAACAACCAAATTACACCACTTTTGTCTAGCCATCTCTTTTATTTTTACCCCATCTCTTTTAAGCATTTTCACAAACACTTGGTGGACACATAGTTTACAACCACATGAATCAATTTTTCTCTTTTTTCACAATCATGGCAATATTTTTAGCATAAATTATATCACAACCATCCAACACACCAATTATACACCAATAACTATTACCTTGGGGAATCAATTTCACCTTTTTCTTCTTCAATTTCTCAAACTCCTTTCTCAAATTCATTTTTTTTTAATTAAAGAACTTAGAAGCTCTTTGGATCAAATTATGGCCTATCAAAGTAGGGATTAGGCTACTTATGAGGTTACCAAAGAAAAAGCTAAAGGCTCAATGGGGATTAACTAGGATAATGCACAAGGGTAGGTAAAAAGAAGGTTTAAAACAATGTTATCAAAGAAATGCCTATATCATCTCCTAAACCCACATTCTTTATTTTGCTTTACACACACACCGACCAAGTTCTAGACATCACATGCAACAAGGAATATACAAAATACCTCACATGCACATGTCACATTCTCAACTCAATAGGATCATCATAGACTCTTAACCAAACAATAACATAAATTCAAAATTAATCCACAAAACTGAAGTCATAAATTTGAGCCTAAGCGTCACAAAATAGCAATTCACTCATTCAACATGCTTTTATCAACAAATCCACTTGCATCATGTAATAAAAAATAGAACCAACAAGAATATCTCACTTATTCCTAATCTAATATTTTTTTTAAATTGAGCCAAAATTTGGGAATTTTTCCACCCCACACTTAAAAATCTACTTTGTCCCCAAAGTTAATTTAAAGGTAAGAGATAGAAATACTCCCTGAGGCCTCTAGGCCTAGCTAGTAGCGCCTTCACATAAAGAGGGGATCCATGGAACCCCACACTCCATCTTTTTCATGCTTCAAGCTCAAGTTTACGGTACTCAGACTTCCCATTAACCTGTGACTCAACCAAAAACAAAAAACTACGTGAAATAAAAACTAAAAACTGGAAATTAAACTTACTTACCTTGGGTTGCCTCCCAAGAATCGCCTAATTTAGTGTCGCGGCACGACCCAATAAACTTTTTCCTCCACCTTGAGGATATGAATTTCACCCCCAACATCGCATCCATCTTTTTTCCTCGTTCATATGGAGGTGGTATAGAGATTAATTAACCGAGTAATGGATGATGCATGATAAACCACTCGGCCTTGAGGTGAGGTGTATTTTTATATTGCTTATCTGATGTAAAATCAAGAATATAAGATTATTGTTCCTCATATTCACACTGTTCCACTATTTTAAATGATTCCACGATAAGACATCATCTAAACATAATGTAGAAAAGTGCTTATTGAGTTGTTTCCACTTGATTTGAAGCTTTTATATCCTTAATATATCATAATAATCCATGCACCAAGCATCCTATATCATTAAAAAAATCAATTAAGAGCTCAAAACAACACAACATCCTCACCGATGAACTAGAAACACGAGCTAAGCATAGGCTAAATTCATATTGAGCTTTAACTCATTGTTTTCACTCTTTTTTTTATCCAATTGACCCTTGAACATTATAACTATGTTTTTTCACATATAAATACATAATAAAAACCTTAAAAACTCATTAGAACACATTACAACCCAACACAAGAGACTAGACAACACCTAGCTCAAGCTAGTCACACTAGCTTTCTTGGTTGAACTTTAAATGGTTGAATTGAATCAAAACTTGTGTGGAAACACCATTAAACATTGTTAACACATACTTGGACACATAATTTCTCATTTATATCATTATTAACACATATAACATAATAATCATCCTCAAAACAAGGCTAAATAAGCTAGAATAGTAGCGCTAGAATGCATATATTCACCCAACATCAATGAGCTATCATTCCACGGATTCTGAACTGTATCGCTTGGTAACGTTATACTCTTTCTCTAGTTGAATACAGTGGAAAGTTGGCTCATCTGCTGCTCCAACTATTTGATTGCAGTGAGGTATGAGTGCACCAACTAACTGATGGATGTCAAATAGGTATTCATGGTGGTCACACCAGAGTTGGTTGCCTCAACTTCCTTCAACAACTTAGCCATCATGTCCTCCATGGAAATCTTTTTGGAACTGATTGAAGCAGCCTCACGATTTCTAGGAGGAACATATAACCCACTCCTGTCATTGTTATTCCTCCAATTTCCTTACTCTCTATCTTTATAACCAGGCTTATCATAGTAAGTCCGACCTTGATTCCCTTGGCTATTGCCTCGGAAACCCCCTGATTATTAACATAGTTAGCCTTTTCATCTGTATCAACATCACTTCTATCCTGAGATCCCACAGCTTTCACGTTTTCAACCTTGCCTGATAGCAAGTTCTTAGCCCACAAGTCCATCTACGTTTTAAGGTGAGCCATGTCTAGGTCACGATCCTCTTCTCTTCTGCTTTGTTTCATAGTAATACCCATAAAAGCCGTAGGGATAGCTACCACAGAGTCTATGGCATGCCATGCCCGACTCTGTTTGGTCATTCTGTCCAACATCTCTGAAGCCTCTGGGAATGTAATATCAACAAACGAACCACCAGCAGCATTATATACCATTGTCTTCGTGAAAGAGTTAAGAACCCTGTACAATGTCTCCATCAAATGTATGTCCGTCATATTGTGGTTCGGACACTGTGTTAGCTTCTTTTTGAATCTTTCCCATATTTCATGCAAGGCTTCAGTCGAGAGCTGCCTAAAGTTGCTGATCTCATCCCTAAACTGTACCCTCCTAGAAGGCGGAAAGAGCCTTTCTAGGAAAGATCCTTTCAACTGCCTCCAGTTGGTTATAGAATCAGGTGCCAGCTCATTTAACCACAAAGTTACCTCCCCAAACAGAGATAATAGGAACAATCTCAATCGGATAGAATTTTGGTACACTCCTGGGTTATCAAAATATTTACAGATGGTGACAAAATTCACCAGATGCAGGTTCAAATCATCCCCAGAAAGTCCACCAAACAACCCCTTCAGATTGAGGAGTTGGATCATAGTACTCGTAATGTTGAACTTGGCTCCAGGTGCCAACGGTGGAGGAATAATTGCACCCATTGCACCTGCCCCGTCTATGCCATCATCCTCAACATTGGGATCATACTGTACTAGTTGGTACTCTTGTCTTCTTTGGAACGAAGGTTCCGATTAACATTACGTGGCACTTGTGCAGCTATCTGCTCTGTACGCCTTGGGTTACTAGGGTTCAATAACTCCTCGTCCCCTAAATTTTCATCCTCAGGGTGTGGATGTCGTGCATGTGGTGTGACATTTTGCACATTCACCTAAGCTCTAGATAAGGCTGCCAGTCTGTTAGCCTCTTGTTGTTCTACCATTCTTCCTATTCGTTGCGGTTCTGGATTAGGTGGTAATAACGGTTCTCCGAAACTTCTGGTGCTTGGCATACACTATAAAATCCTATAAATAAACAAAAACAACAAATAAACGTAAATCTAGGAAACTTAACTAACAGTCAGTTAGCGCATACAAACTTCAGTTTACAACCATATTCCCCGGAAATGGCACCATTTTTGATAACGCTCAAACTACACTCTTGAAGGGGTGTAAGCGATCGTTGTCACTATAAAACCCAACTAGGTTGGGGTCGAATCCCACAGGGAATATGGTGTGAACTCAAGTTGTTTGTGATTTAATCCACTGTTAGTTTAATGTTTCCTGAAATGGGGGGTGTAGGTTTGACAAGTAGTTTCTTGTCACTTTAATTTCAGTGTTTGTATACCAAGAGTTTGTGAAATAACCAGAATTATGTTCACTAGGGCTTACGGTAGATGACAGATGCTAAAAGTGGTTCAACATTCTCACGGTGGGTAGGATAACAAGCTATCTTTATCGATGTTATTCTTAAATGTCTCTCAACCTACTTAAGCGTTTTATTCCCTAATCCTCTCGGACTTAGGGAATTTCTATTTACTGCCGAGATTTTACCTCAGGTTAACCAACCTTGCAACAACGCTGATTATTAAACGAAGTATTTTCGAGTCCTTGTTGATAATTCACTTCCTACTATATTTGATTTCTTTCTCAAGCAAATCAAAGCAGGTGTGTCTATTGTTTGCAACCAACAGACGTTAATTAAAACTTCAAAATTATCAAGAAATCCTACCACCTTTTGAATCTTGAATACTTATCACCTTATCAAGACCTAACCCTAGATCTCATAATTCAGGTTAATGGAATTTATCCACTCAAGATGCAACAAACAAAACACATAATTGAATTCATGATTTGAAAGATAAACTTACAGAGATGAATAATAACTAGTAAATCGCAGATTCGATCACAAAGGAAATTCCAAAATACTGATAATAATCTCTTCAAAGAATGTGCTTTTTCAAGCCAAAAGTAGAGAGAGAAAAATATCAAAATATGTTATCTCAAAACTCAATGTCTCAAACTCTATGCGGAATTCTCGAGTAACACTCCTAGAAAACCCTAAAACAAAGCTTTAAATAGTTCACCCTAATTATGGAAATAAAATCAAGGTTATAGCTTTTTCTCGGAATAGACGACGACCATTTGAGACGCCTTATTAGGATCCTGACGACTTATCAAGAATGTCGTCAGGTCTTCTTCAAATCTGCACTAGTCATGTCTTAGGTTGACGGCAACTTCTGGCGGCTTATCAGGACTGTGATGACTTATAAGAAATGTCATCACAATTTTTCTCCAATTCTCATGCCCTGATTAAGGCTGACGACAGACTTGACAACTTATCAGCTCCGTGATGGCTTATTACAAAATGTCATCAAGGCTTTGCTTCAGTTTTCCTTGGCTTCCTTAGGCTGACGACATTCCTGACGGCTTATCAGAAGCTTGACGACATATCATAAAATGTCGTCACAGCTTCCACTTTAGGCTAATTCTCTGTCTACTGCTGACGACCAACTTGATAGCTTGACACAGGGCTGACGACTTATCACAAATGTCGTCAGCCACACTTGTTTTCATATTTCTTTAGATTTTAACTTCTTTGCTTCCATTCTTGTTGGTTCTCTATCATATCAGTTTAAACTACAAAATCAAACATAAACTAATCAAAAATAAATAAAGTTACTCAAGAACTTGCAATTATTTAGAGTTAAAAGCCTCAAATATGTTAGCATATGCTTACACATCAGAGATAATGGACAATGGAACACCGTGAAATCTGACCAACTTTTTGATGTAGAGTTTGGCGTAATCCTCAGTTGAGTAAGAGGAATGGACTGGTAGAAAATGAGTTGATTTAGTTATCCTGTCTACAATGACCCAAACTGAATCGTGCTGACGACGAGTACAAGGAAAACCTATCACAAAGTCCATGTTTACTTCTTCCCACTTCCAAGTGGGAATACTAAACTCCTGTATGGATCCACTTGGCTTCCGATGCTCAATCTTAACCTGCTGACATGTTGAGCACTTAGACACAAACTCTGGAATGTCTCTCTTCATCCTATTCCTCCAATAGATCTCCTGTAAATCATAGTACATCTTAGTAGCCCCTGGATGACTAGAGTAGTGCGCATCATGCACTTATGCAAGAATTCACTGCCTCAAGTCATCTACACCCGGCACACATAGTCGACCCTGGCAACGTAACACACCATCTCCCTATTTGGAAAAAACCTTTACTTTCTGATCTTTGATTGATTCCTTCAACTTGATCATACTGGGATCCCTATCCTGTTTTTCCTTCACCTCAGAAACTAGGGACGATTCTGAACTACTCTGCACCCATACACTACCTTCTGAGAAATGGACTAAGCGAACACCTAGACGATCTAGCTGATGAACTTCTTGAGCTAACTTCATCTTACTATCCTCAACATGGGCAACACTTCCCATAGATAGTCTGCTGAGAGCATCAACCACTACATTTGCCTTGACCGGATGATATAGAGCATTCATGTCATAATCGTTCAACAACTCCAACCGCCTTCTCTGACGGAGGTTTAGATCTTTCTGAGAGAACACATACTGCAGTCTCTTATGGTCAGTGAAAACATCCACGTGCACTCAATACAAATAGTGCCTCCAAATCTGTAAGGAAAACACTACTATTGCTAACTCAAGATCATGAGTAGGATAGTTCTTTTCATGGGGCTTAAGTTGTCTAGAGGAGTATACTATGACCTTACCTCTCTGCATCAAAACACACCACAAATCGACTCTGGAAGCATCAAAATACACAACAAAGCTGTCTGAACCATCTGGTAGGGTCAAAACTGGAGCTATAGTGAGTCTTATTTATTATTTTTTTAAACATAAAAAATAAAATTGGATCTAGGGAATTATGGATAGAGAGAGTACATTTTTAAAGTTTAAAGTTGTAGGGAAGTTTGACATTTAACATAAATTCATAATGTCTAATTTCAAATGAGATTATAGATTTTCTAACAAAATAAATGCAAACACATCTAGGCTTTGATTTCTCCTTTAGGAAATGAATGTTTTAAAATCGACTTAAGCCACATTAAAGTAGTTTTCCCATATAACTATTAGAGGGGAAAAAATAATAAATAGTATTAATACCCAATTAATATTGGATTATATTCAAATAGATGAATCATGTTATTTAACTGATAGAACTTCTTATGTCTAGGCATAAGCAAAAAACATGGAAAAGCTCAATGTATTCTCATGCTTCCTCGTGTTGTTTCTCTTCACAAGGTTTTGTCAGGTAAATTTTCATTAGCAATTTACTATTAATTTTTAAATATATTTTTGAATAATTTTGATTCTTTAAATTTGTAAAATATGTGCATTTTTAGTCTTTTCAAATATTTTGTAAACTTTAATTGTTAGATTTTATGAAAATTGTGTTCAAAAAAAGCTTTAATTATGGAAATTCAAATTTGGAGGTGCACTCTTTGCTATTTTTCGACTATTTCTGATGTCTTATGTAGATTTTTTAGGCACAACCTCTATCATTTATGAAGTTGTGGTCTCTAAACTCTTTGGTGTTTCGAGTTGATTTGTTACTCATTATGTTTGTTAAATCTAATATTCAGAATTGTATAAATATATAACAAATATCAAAATTATTTATTTTGACAAACTTAAAAGACTGAAATATATGAAAAATTATTTATATTCATCCCAGTCATAAGAGGCTATTTAATTTATCTTATTTATTGTGAGAGTAAATTAGTATTTTGTCATACAGGGAGCCCCTAATAAAGGGACTTGGTGTGTTGCAAATTGGTTTGTAAAAGATGATGCATTAAAAGCCTATCTGGAAGAAACATGTGATGGACGCATTTGTAGAAATATTCTACCTGGATATCCTTGCTTTGAGCCTAATAATTATCATAGTCATGCTTCCTATATTCTTAACAAACAGTTTAAGAAAAATCATGCTCCATGTCGTGAGGATCTCGGCATGATAATACATATGAATCCATGTAAGTTTTTCTCATGATAGATTACTAATTTAAAGTTAACACGTTTATAATTCTATAAAGAAAAAGTGTATTTATTTTATCATGTCTATTTTGTGATTTTGCAGCTTATGGAGATTGTAAGTACAAATGAAATATCTCAACAAGAGAGTTCCTTCAATTAGAGGATGCAAAGTACTTTAATTTGTATTAATTATGTTAATCGTAACTATGAAGCATCGTTGAACAAAAAATGATTGCTTCTTTGGTCATCTATTAATCATTTTATCATATGTGTAATATCATCTATTTTAGTATCTATATGAAATATATTTGAGATATTATATCAGTCTCTTGATCTGAATTTTATGCATGTGAAGATTTTGATTATAATTACATATTTTAACATGGTGATAATAATAAACGGTCGGTTCAAAGTTGTTTATTGGGCTGGGACAGTCCGTGTCACAATCCAAAAGTTGAGGTTATGTTGATATTTATCTCGGTCCAACCTTGATAAATAAATCAAGTTCTCAAAATAAAAAAATTCAAAACCAGCTATAAAATAAAACAAGATGAGACATTTAGAACGAAGTTAGGCCATAAACATTGACAAATATAGAAGTCCAGACAAAATGCATAACCATCCCAAAATCTAGTATCATAAGTATAAGAGCATATAAAAATCATATCGAAATTTAAAATAATACATGAGTTTGTCTCTGAGATAAATAAAAACATCAAGTAGTTAAGGTGAGGCCTGCAACAAACTCTGAAAGCCTACAGCGTGCCAGTACCCCAAAATCTACAACTGATCAAGAACGAAATCAGCCACCATGTGTCACACTAGTTTAGGATCTACACCAAAAGGGTATAGTAGGAGTGAGTAAGGTCCACTTGTACTCAGTAGGTATCGTAGATAGACTGAGCAAAGCAAAAAATAATACAAGTAAATAAAATACTATGAGCATGCAATCTGCAAGCAAAAAAGTTTTCAAATGATAATTTTAATATATATAAACAAAATTAAATAGAAACACGCATTCACAAAAATACATAGAAACTGATTTCACATCAAGTAAACACATAACGAAAACACAAAATATGCAAATGCAATACAATGAATGATAAATAAGTGGTTGAAAGTCATTTTTGTATGCACATATTGCCCCTCAATGCTCCCAAATAGGACCATGGGGGGTTCGCAATCCGTATACTATCTCAAAATTTCCACCAATCTCAATCTCATATCTTAGTCTACTCGACCAGCACATCCCTCGGTCTAGGCATTTTTAAAAGTGTTTCATTTTTTTCAAAACTTGAGTTTCTCTATGATTTTGATATCTTATGAAATGAGGATAATATGCTTAGAATCAAATCAGTATGCGGATCACCAATCCACTCAATAAGTATATAAATCAACTCAATAAGTCAATAGTTCATGATATTAGTTCTAGTTTGGCACCATTGAAATAGATACACAAGTAAGACATTATTGATATCATTTCAATCCAAAACTCGGACATTTTTGTCATGATAAGGGAAAAGAATGCTCAAAAAGACCTATACTATCTATTTTAACCACCGCATTGGCATCACATTATGAATAAAGATCGTCAAATGCACAAATTAGGTTTAATGATCTCAAATATAGCCTCCCAGACATGCAACTCACAATAAATAATATCACGAGTCAAAAACAACAAAATATAAGTCCCCACTCGAACATCACACAATATACAATAACGCGAAAAGTATTTTTCATAATTATTTTCCTCAACTCATTGCAGGCTTTACTTATTTATTAATTATTCAATCAAATTCGAAGAAATTTAAGCTATAACCTACCTCAAAGCATCGTAATTCAAGTATAAAGTCCTCCAACGCAGAGTTTTTCCCTTTCAAACAGCCTCGAAATCAACCAAAACATTCAAATACAGTATCTATGCATTAAAAGAAAGCTAATTATAACCATATTGGATATATTTAAGTCAGGTCCAAAATGAGTTCGTAAAACAAATTCATAAATGAAGAGGGTAAAATCAAAATTTTATTTTTAGAAACACATTTTTCAAGGTTATAGGAGCCTATAGTTGAAAACCCATTCAAAAAACAAGT
Organism: Capsicum pubescens; assembly: GCA_030864215.1. Lineage (NCBI taxonomy): Eukaryota > Viridiplantae > Streptophyta > Magnoliopsida > Solanales > Solanaceae > Capsicum > Capsicum pubescens. The sequence continues at coordinate 354,838,589 of CM061538.1, read as the reverse complement.
AAAAATAAGGTCCAAAGTAAAGAAAAATTATTTTAAAAAATTTTGAAAAAAATTCTCAAAATTTCATTTTGAAACCAAGATTAAAGAGTATTTTGATGATATAATTCAATGTAAAGAAACGAAAATAACGTTTTGGAGCATACTCGATCTCAAATGGTGATGAAAATCCTAAAAATCGCTCAAACTCAAAGTGCAAGGTCCAACAGCAGTGGAAAATTACAAAAAAGAGTATATATAAACGATGTTCACTTTAGCGGCTAAATAACCACTAAAGCGGTACCAAGCCATTAAAGTGGCCAACCATTTAAGCCACACTTGACCGCTAAAGTGTCTATTGCTTAAGCGGTCTTAGGCCGCTAAAGATGTTATTACTTAAGCGGTTCTTAACCGCTTAAGTGGCTACACCAGATATTAGCTCATTAACAACTTTGTTAGGTTTGCAAAGTTGTCGATCGACCCCTCGAGACTCATTTGAAATCCCATGAATGCAAAAAAATTATGCTACTAGACTGAATTTGACATTTCAGATTCAATGGCAACATCACTTTTTCAAAATGAGAACGTTTTCAATAAATTAACTCCCAAAAATCCTATAAAGCAAATTTCACAAATTTTTCAAATGGAGGGTCAAAATGCAAACTAAAGGCTCTGAACATGAATCAACTCTACTATTAACCTATAACGCCCTGAGTCTGACTCCGAACGCTACACTGTTCTTGAAAGACCACTAGCTAACCCATGACTAGTACCTGCTGTGAGCACTGAATAATAGTAATACTGCAATAATAATATAACTGAGATAAATGCAAAAAACTTCCATAAGGTTCAAATCTGAAAATAATACTGTATACTGAAATTTGAATAGTGAGAGAAACTGTCTGAAAAAACTCTAGTCTGAAAAGCCTCTAAAACTGTCTGAAAACATGGAATTGATGGGACAAGTCCCCAACTAACTCCAACTATTGAAAATGAACTGAAATAATGAAAGAAATAGTCATGTACTCGAATATGAAGACTCGCTGCAACGCTGACTACTGAAAATCTGATCTACTAAGTATGATCGGGAGCCCATGCATCTGAACCTATGATATAAGACATCATAGTGCAAGAGAAAAGAATGTGTCAGTACTTTGACTATACTGGTATGCTAAGTGGGGTAAGTTGTAATGCATGGGTAATATTGACTGAATGACATGAGTATAACTGAATGAGAGTATATGCATGAATCTGTAAACTGAAATTGAGATCGTGATGACACTGAATATTGAATCTGAATACTGATTAACTGATATCTGAGTATACTGATACTGTATTACTAATAACTGAGTGACTGTATCTAACAGTCCTAATTTTGAGGAACTCTACTGAGTTTCGTACTGAACTGAGTAACTGTGTCTGACAGTCCTGGATCTTAAAAACTAAACTGAGTTCCATACTGAGACTGAATCTGAAACTGAGACTGTGGGAGGTAATTATCTAACCGACATGCCCCTTCTCTTAATAGATTTAGGGTCCAACCTATAACCCTAGTTGGAAGGGTGTCAGTACCATACCACGAATAAAAACAACTGAAGAGATACCCTCATCTGGAAGGTACTCTAATGAGAATGGTGGAACCCTCAACTGACAGGTTAAAACACTTTATCAACCCTCAACTGACAAGTTTGATATCTCAACCTACATTGGCTATGTAGTTCTGGAATGCAAGGATTGCTTCTAAGGATCACACCATCTACTGACAGGTGATTCCCCATCCTTGGGTTCACTCGGTGCTGAATCCTACTCCCAACTGAATAGACACTAAACTGATTTCCTAGTTCATACTAGGCAGGACTAAAATGTTACTAATTGTGTACTGTTTAACTGAACTGAACTAAGTTCACTGGGTTCCGTTGACTGATGGAATACTAATGGATTCTATTAACTGAGTGAGTTTACTAGGGATTGAACTGAATATTGAGTACACTGAGTTTTCCTGAGTTCTGAAACTGACTGTGAGTACTACTGATCGTGACATAACTGAGACTGTTCTATAACTAACACTGGCTCTAGATATACAGCTAAATTATTGGGTATTAAATACCTCCAGGACTCGATAGCATAAATAATAACTAGACATGACAACTCTAGGATACATACGATAGCCAACTGTTCACAATGCAATAAATGGAGCACTTCACCGAGCACTTGAATGACATGAACTTGTATATGTATAGAGATACATCCTATCATGTCATGGTACACTATTAAATTCACATAGAAAGTCCAACAAACACTTGTAAAGCATAACTTTAGCATGGGAGTAATTTTGAACATGTAGTTCTAGCATGAATTCATCTTAAGACCACTCATAGATCACAAGGAAAAATTTATTCTTAGGCATTTTGAAAGATACATGGGAGGCATAACTTTTTGCTTAGGCATGAAAAATAAGCTAATACATATTGGCCACATTAATCAACTCAATTTCAAAGAATGCAACCCACATGCCATCATAAATTCATGAAATTCATTAAAGATCTCTACATGAAAATCATACAAAAACATCAACATGTGAATAATTTAACCCACAACATGGAAATCATAATTCATGCTTTAAAAAGGGATTCTTGAACTCTAAGGGTGGAAGGGACCCTTGGATGAACACTTCACATACCTGGATTTCTAAATTTGTGAGGATTGAAGTGAGTTTTTGAGATTCAATTCTTGAACTTGTTGAACCTAGGTCTTGTTCTTGAGAGAATTTTATGAAAAAATGAGCAATTGTGCTATTTGGGGCTTTAATCCCGTGTTATGGAGCTATGGAGTGAAGGTAATTGACCCTTTTGCCCTTAAAAATGCAGAGCTGGAATACAGAAATTACCCCAGCCGGACTGGCCAGGGCGTCGTGGGCTCTAGAGCACCGTTCTAAGCGAGGCACCATGGTACCCATCGTGGCGGCTACCCCCAGGTACTGGATTGGGCAGGGAGCCATGGGCTAATCTCCCTGAGCTACTGTTTTGGGGTTCCAAACATGCCCTTATGCATGTCCAAAAATTTCAAAACTCACTCGAGATGTACTATTGACTTCCCTGATCATGAATCAACTTAAAAATCAACTTACCAAGGTCGGAAAGATCATAAATAAATTCATCAAAGTTTGGAGGCCTTAGAAAAGACTAATTCCTCATTTTTTAGCTGAAAATTTTCTAAGTCTGGGACGCCTTATCAAGCTTTTAAAGGCTGAGTTAAGCTTAGAATTTTGTGGGGACTTACAATATCTTCCCCTTAGGAACATTCGTTCTCGAATGAGACTGACTACGCTGAGACTACTGACATACTAAACTTATTTACTGGACATGAACATCTGAGACATGATTATATGATGACTGACATTATTGATAAACTGAAATTTCATACTGAATATGCATATTTTATGCATGAATACATGACTGAGTTTTGATTCATGAATGCATGACTAGGATTATTGGTAAGCTGAGTTTTCTCATACTGAACATGCATATCTGATGCAAGAATATATGACTGAACCGACTCATGTACATATGACTGAATATTCAATGGTAAATTGGTAATTGATGTCACACCTCTTTTTTCGCTCAAAGGGATCGAGTCGAAGGGTTTTCCAATTAAAGTGACAGTTTTGAATAAGGATTAATTTATTTCCAGAGTCGTCACTTGGCATTGAGTTGTGGTGTTCCAAATCACCTTATTGAGTCCCTAATCAAAAGGAAATGACTCTTTATTTTGGTCTGTGAAAATAAAAGATCGGGTAAGAAATTTTGTTGACCAATGAGAAGGTGTAAGGCACCCCTCGAGTCCCGTGGTTCAAGCACGGTCGCTTTTATTGACTTATCTAGACTAAAACTATTTTTTATAAATTATGCTAAGGCCTAACATTGCTCATTTATTATACTAAAAATAACTGTCTAAACCTCTTATATTAAATAAATCAGTGAAAAATAAATTTTAAAAGCTATTTATCAATTATTGCATCCTTGAATTTTTAAATGTCTCAAAAAGATGTGTATGCCGCATTCTTAATTGAGACGAATATTTTTGAACGTGCCTAAAAATTGCCTAGCGTTAAAGGCGTTGATTTATAAAAATCGAGACTATTTTTATTGATTTTATCTTCTTATTTTATCTCACTTAATTTCTTAGTATTTAATAGCATAATAAAATTACAAATAAAAAGAAATCTTTCAAATAACATGTCTAATCGTATTATGACCTAACTTATTGTGAACAAGAAAACAAACAAATACCCTACATTCAATAATTTAAATATAATTAAATAAACCGTATATAAATCCACCGGAGAAAACGAAAGTTGTACTATTTAAAATCACACGCCACCTTTTTAATCTTAAATGGACATGTTTGAAATTTAACTTATAAAGACCATAGAAATAATTTAAAACAATAACTAAAGATACACACTTAATTACATATAATAACATTTTTATTATTATTATTATTATTATTATTTATTAATACATGTCAATGTATTTTAAAAAAAAAATAAGAAAATTGCAGAGTCAACTGTAAAAATAGAATTTTTATCTGCTCTTAAACCATTCCAAATATATATCAATAAGACTTAGAAAACAGATTTGGATATAACTACTTCACACATCGATGCAGAAACAGTACTAGTAGCACTAAAATCCTAAAAATAATACAAAACTTTCATCATTTCTCAAAAAACAAAAATTATAATTCATGAATAGGAGTAAGCAACTTCAAAACAACATATCAGTGTGTTTTTGTGCATTTTTTATTATTTTTTTTTATCAGTCCTTTCCGTGTGCATGTGTTTTGCGTATGTTCAGTGTGTGTATGTATTCCTTATGAAAATTATGGAGTAAATATATAATTACACCACTAATCTTGTCCAAAATTTTTAAAAAGACACTTAAACTTTAGCTTCGATCTATTACCCCACTAATTTTCTTTATTTCGTCGCAAATACACCATTTTGACCCTCTACGTGTATACATGCGCCACAAGCGCGTGAAGAGGCAAAAATTGATTTTTTTGACCAATTAAAAGTTGTCACGTGTAAATAATTTAATATATAATTTATATTCTTTTTTAATTCATATTTATTTATTTTTTAAAATTATTTCATAACCCCCACCCACCCACCCCACCCCCGCAACCCCACTCATCCACCATTGTCTTCTTCCCCAACTTCTTCTTCATCACCATAACTCAACAACAACATCAACTACAACAACATCAATTACAACAACAACAACATCAGTTACAACAACAACAACATCAATTAAAGCAACAACAACAACAACATCATCATCATCACCATAATTTTAAAAAGGAAATTTGTTGTACAATCTCCATTTTAATGGAGCTTTAAGCTCCATTTTAATGGAGGGAACTGGACGAGAATGGGGGAGGGAGGTGTTAGACGGGGTGGGGGTGAGGAGGTGGGGTGGGGTCATAAATAAAAATGAAGCTTAAAGCACCATTAAAATGGAGATTGTACAGGAGGTTTAAGCTCCATTTTAATGGAGGAAACTGGAGGCGAGAGGGAGGGGGGAGCTGTTGGACCTGGATGAGTCGGGGGAGGGGGGTGCTGTTGGATGCGGGGTGGGGTGGGGGGAGAGGGGGTGATAAATTAAATAAAAAGAAAAAAATTTATTAAAAAATAAATAAAATATGAAATTAAAAATATTTGACACGTGGCAACACCTGATTGGTGCGTGCATTCACTCTCTTTATTGTGACTGAGATTCAGCGAAAAATGGTGTATTTGCAATGAAATAAAGAAAAATCATAGGGTAATAGGTCGAAATTAAAGTTTAGGTGTCTTTTTGCAAAACTCGGACAAGATCAGGGGGATAACTATGTATTTACTCAAAATTATATATTAATGAAGTGAATGTTTTCGGTGAATAAAATATAGCCCCTTTCCATCCATGTATGCTTGTATGTGTTGCTACCCCAATATAAACATATCTATAATCTTTTACATTTTTAGTAGACAAGTGTTGATGTAGTCTTAACAACTCAAGAGCATATTCCACTCTTGGACCTTTAACACTTCACACAGCAAAAACCTAACTCTTACAATTGACACAAGAGAGGCGTCCACCACCCAAGCACCAACGTATCAAGCAAAATGCAACACACAAGAGAATCCACCCTTATGTTATGCCCTAGTTTCGGTTTTGGACTCTCTCTCTCTCTAAGAGGAGTGTTCTTTTCTTCAACATTCATAAAAACTACCAACTAAAACCCTACAATGTTCAATTTATATTACATTAAAAAATAAAAGACAAAAGACTAAAAAACCCTTTAATGAAAAGGGCTCCAAAAATAGCCCATGGAGTGTGCTTGGGACGGTTTTGGGCCTCCTTCACACTTAGACTTGTGCACTCTTTAGATGGTCTTCAAAATAATCAAAAAGTGTCCATAATCATGATCGTACTCGTATCATCACCCTTGGAGGAAACAAAAACCATTACTCTTAGCTCTTATTTATTTATTGAGCTCGTGTTATCTTCAACAATCTGAGTCTGTTAGCTGTTTAGCGCGTCTACAGTATGTATATAACTTTACATTTGCCAATTATATGAATTGGAATTTAGCATTTTGGAAAGCGTAGCACCATATCATCATGAGTGAAACATCAAAAAGCCAAAGCCTTCACAAGATTATAGTAGTTTCTTGGCATTCAAAAGTACAGAAACTACATTTTCTTAGTAATTTCTTGTATAGGCTATGTTAGCAACTATGTTGCTCAGATCCTCAAAAAGTTATTACTTTGGTGAATCTGATTCACACCTGTTCCATTGTTTTTCTTTTAATACCTTAAACTGAATCTTTGACATTGTTAATGTGACAGTGTCAAAAAAAGCTCCAGCAGTTCCCCTACCTCCTGTTCCTGTGCGAGTTTTGATGAGCAAAAATTCTCCAAAGCTAGTTCCCCCACCTCCTGTGCCACCATTGGGATCGACCAGTGATAGACCTTGGCTAATTCCTGGTTATGAAGAGGAAGAACAGAGACGGACAAAATTAAAGTTAACTCCTTTATCAAGACTGATAGCAGATAAAAAAACAAGTGGATCTTCTTCCCAAATGCATGAACCTTCTCATGCGGTTCATACTTCTGGTCACACAATTTCCTTACTCTTCTATCTTCTGGTAAAATGATCACAATCTTTAGTAGAAAGGACCGAATGACAAGCTGTATGATGAGTTGAAAACTAGATTCATAGTTCTTTAATTTGATAGGCAATGGACAACATAATTTTCATATTCTAGTAGATATTCTTGTTTAAAGTTGACCCTTACATGAGCTCATACGAAAACTTAATTAGTAGAGAAGCGTGTTGGGTTCAAAGTGTGAAGAAAGTTTGAATGGAAAATGGAGAGAAAAATGGTGGAGGGAAAGAGACACCGATTTGGAAAGTGTACTCCTAAAATTGGAAAGTTCACTTTGTAGTGTTTATAATAATGAACACTTACTCCACATGATAAGTGAGGCAAGAAAATAGAGATGCCTCGCGCCGTTGTCGTCGCTCGCTCGGCTTCGGCTTCAGATCTGTCAAATGATCGATCGATGAGATCTATCTTTTTGGACAAAATTTATTTGAATTCCGAAAAATACCAAAGGGAAAACACAAACGTAGTAAAAAAAATTCTTTTTCCTGCAGTGTTTCGAACCTCCATTTATACATGCATACAGAATTCAAAACAGTGTTTCGAACTGATGCAATACTTCATCGAACTGGTGCCACTGTTTCGTGAACTGGTACACTGTTTAGTGAACTGGTATGCCTGTTCGGGAAAAGACATGTTCCAAAATGGACATGAATTTCCAGAAAAGACACACCATTTAATTGAACCAATGCCACCTTTTCAAAGAGGCATGTTATGGCTATATAAATCTGCTTTCATTCACAGGTTTAGATACAAAATTTTCAGAATACAAAATTCTTCCTGACTTTAAAATTACTTTGTGTGATCAATAAACACGTTCTGTGCATTCGAAGATATTCCAGTTGTTTGAGGTACCGCTACAATTGCTTTGGTTTGGCCATTTTATCCTGGGAGAAAAATTTTGCAACCTTGGGTACAGTGAGGGGAATTATTTCCTTAAGGAAAGTCCGTGAATTTGGGCGACTTGTCCATTTATGTTTTCATCTTTATTTCTAAAATTCAAATACACCTCTTAGAAAGATCACTTTGATCTTGTGTTGAGGGTATTTACTTCACTTCATTGTGTTCTTGTTTTTCAACATAGAACTAGAGTTGAAGTTGTTGTTCTACATATATAAAAAAAATTTCCCCGTAGAAGGAAATAACAACGAATTCAAGTCAACTTTGTGCTAGAGCTACCTTATGACCTTAAATTACATCCAATACACTTTCCACACTTGAGAACTGATATTTACACCTAGGCACAATCAAACTCACCAGTTTCGGTCTTGTTTCATACATGGAACGGTTCAAACCATAGTCCGAAAGTTTGAGGTGTTACAACAAACCTCAAAAATTTCCCACTATTTCTCACTATTTATGATTGTGCAAAACCTAATTTAGCATGGAAAATAGTGGTGTTAGCTTCTAATTTAACTCTAATGGTGTCCTGATAGGTTTAGCTCTCCCTAGGCCAGATTTAAATATTAATTCTAGTGCATACTTTCTTTGAGACGTCGAAATGTGATTACTAGATCTATCCATTCAATACCCTAGAGGAACTTATGCTTATCCTATGTCTTTCATTTTGAAGATCATGTCAAGTGTCACATAGCAGTTGAAGATTGTCACCAGTGATCAAAAGATCATCAATACACACTAGTATAATCACAAATCACTATCAACTTTCTTGGTGAACCCCAGTTGAACCAGAATCTCTGTTAACTTCAAGTTCCATTGCCTTGGTGCCAGTTCAAAGATACAATAAAGTGTATGAGATGAATTTCTGAGAAAGATAAACATGATCAGTGAGGGGTCAGAGGGAAAGACTATCATTCTCGGAGGAAACAGAAACCATTACTCTTAGCTCTTATTTATTTACTGAGCTCGAGTTATCTTCAAAAATCTGAGTCCGTTAGCTGTTTAACGCGTCTACAGTATGTATAAAATTTACATTTGCCAATTATATGAATTGGAATTTAGCATTTTGGGCAGCGTAGCAAAATATCATCGGTGAAACATCAAAAAGCCGAAGCTGTTACAAGATTATAGTAGTTTCTTGGCATTTGTGTTCTACTAAATTTCTATCATGTGTTTCTGCATTCAAAATTTTATAAACTACATTTTCTTAGTAAATTCTTGTATAGGCTATGTTAAAACTATGTTGCTCGGATCCTCAAAAAGTTATTTACTTTGGTTAATCTGATTCACACCTGTTCCATTTTTTTTATTTTAATACCTTAAACTGAATCTTTGATGTTGTTAATGTGACAGTGCCCATAAATGCTCCAGCAGTTCCCCCTCCTCCTGTTCGTGTGCGAGTTAAGATGAGCAAAATAATCCAATGCTAGTTTCCCCGCATCCTGTTCCTGCGCCAGTTTCGATGAGCAAAATTGCTCCAAATCTAGTTCCCCCGCCTCCTGTTCCAGCGCAAGTTTTGATGAGCAAAAATGTTCCAAAGCTAGTTCCCCCACCTGGCTTTCCCCCACCTTCTGTTCCTGTGCGAGTTTCGATAAGCAAAAATGCTCCAAAGCTAGTTCCCCCACCTGGCTTTCCCCCACCTCCTGTTGCTGTGTGAGTTTTGATGAGCAAAAATATGCCTAAGCTAGTTCCCCCACCTCCTGTTGTTGTGCGAGTTTCGATGAGCAAAAATGTGCCTAAGCTAGCTCCCCCACCTCTTGTGCCACCATTGGGGTCGATCAGTGCTGGACCTTGGCTAATTCCTGTTTATAAAGAGGACAAGCAGAGAGAGACAAAGTTAAAGTTAAATCCATTATCAAGACTGATAGCAGAAAAAAAAAACACATACTTGTACAAGTGGATCTTCTTCCCAAATGGATGAAAAATCAAAGAAAGAGGTCACCGATGGAGTCAAGTCTAAGTTGGTGTCTCAACTCACTTCTGGGACAATTACTAGCTTGGATGACATGGTTAATTTCGCCAATAGTGATTTCACCTTGTTAAATTTGTTTGGTATTGATTATGGTTCGTTCTACAACGATGTCAAGGACTTGATCAAGCACAAATATGATTTACTCACTGCTGATAGAAAACTAGATATGTTGTCTGTTTCAGAATTGGAGGAAAAGTATCTAGATGTTGTTACTAAAGAAGAGCAGTGCGTGAAAGGTGATGAGCAAAAAAGAGCAGCCCGTAGGATTGCACAAGCGGAGGTAGAAAAATTCGGTACCCAAATGAAGGCAGCTAGAGTAGAGCAAGGGGAGATTGAGCGGTGCAAGAACGAAGCTCTCCAAGGGATTTAATCCACCACTCAACGCCTACTGTCTTATAAATAGCATTTGGTTGCCTCTATGTTGATGATTTCGATTAGCCGGAGAAAGTCCTCATCATACACAGACTGTATGTTTATGTACCTATCAGCATGCTATTTGCATATAGAGGCTCCTTAAAGTTTCTTGTTCAGTTTTTTAGCACATAATTTAGAGCCTCAATCAACTGGTTTACATGCTTTGATGACTAATTAGAATGTGATGTTAGAACTATTTTATGAGTTTTGGAAGATTTAGCAAAGTAGGACCAACTTTCAAACTTTGAAACCATATCCTCTTTAAATGGATGTGAAGTTGAATTTGACAAAAATGATTGGGGCCAATTAATCAAGATTCGTATTGAGAAGTCTTATACTTGAAATGTCTAATTAAGGACGGAGCCACAACCTTTGATGGTGATTGGTTTTGGCTCTAATATATGAAGGAAAATAGTTTATTCATAATACTCTTTATTATTCTCCTTACATCAAATATGTCATAGAATATCCCTATTTATAATAATATATAACAATCAAATTAAATTAGGACTAGAAAATCTATTCCTATATGAATTACGACAAATAAATCCTAATCATAATCAAATATGAATTAAAATAATATCAAATATTAAATCCTAAACAACCAATGATTTCTAATTCATCTTTGACTTATTATTTTCAACATTCTTCCTTAATTCAAAGTTGACATTGTTGTTGCATTAAATACTTCTCTTTAATTTTCAATTTTTTATTTGTGTTGGAAAATTTCTCTCCAATCTTCAATTGTTGAAGCATTTCAGTATTCAACCTTCAACTGTCGAAACATTTCACTTTGATCAACTTTCAATTGTTGGAGCATTTCTCTCCAACCCCGATACTTTTTTCTTGGTTGTGTTGGAACACTTCTCTCCAACTCTCTTTTTGATGCACTTTGTCACCAATACTCAATTTTTCTCATTCACTTGTAATCAACTTTCAATTGTCCTTCTTTCTCATTTTTCTCTGGCTCGTCGTTTGTCATTTTCCAGACGAGCAACATATATGATTTATAGTCGTCCGTCGACAATGAAAGCTTTTTGATTCTCTACCAAAATGGTAGAAGCTCTGATACCAATTTGAAGGAAAATATTTTATTCAATAAACTCAAATAATGCTCCTTATATGGTGTTTGGATTGACTTATTTTTAAGTGCTTTTGACTATTAAGCACTTTTTTATTTTTATTTTTGGAGGTATTTGACAAAGTTAAAAAGTGATTTTAAGCACTTTACTTTAGGTAGCAACCTACTTTTGACTTATAAGTCACTTAAAAAAAGCTCAACCAAACACCCTATTATTCTCCTTACATCAAATATGTGATAGACCACCCCTGTTTATAATACTAACAACCAAATTAAACTAGGATTAGAAAATGTATTCCTATATGAACTAGGACAAACAAATTCTAATCATAATGCGATAAGAATTTAAAAAAAAAATCAAATATTAAATCCTAAATAACTAAGAATTCTTAATCCAACTTTGAATTATTATTTCCAACAATATATCATGGCTCCTCTAAGAAACAATTCAAGGGCAGCTCCATCTCTTGGTCAAACAGGTATTTGAAAATAATTTTTTAAAATCTGACTCAAAATCTATCGTCAAGCACTAAATATCTCAAAAGCTGTAATGTACTCCTTCTGTTTCATTATACATGAAACTTTCATTTTCGGCAGTTAATTCAATCAACGTGTGAAGCTAAATTGAATTATTTCAAGGGAATGTTTTAAAATTAAAATTAACATTATTCAAAAATTATACAAAAAGTACTGCTCCCCTGATTTCAATTTGTTTAACTTATTTTTTTTCTTAGTTTGTTTCAAAAAGAATGATCCTTTTCCTTTTTAGCAACTTCGTAATTACAACTTTTCACATGACATATTTAAGATCACGAGATTAAAAGACATTTTTAATGAAGTATATTTAACATATATTTAATTTAAAACTATAATTTATTTACTTTCTAATATAAACTCCGTAAAATTAATTAGAAGAATTGGAGAAAGCGAAAGAGAAAAAGGAAACTTTCAAGAGGAAAATCGAGGATCTGAAGAAAGAAGTAGCACATATTGAACATGAAGAAGAGCATCTGAAACGTGAAGAAACAAAATACAAGGAAGTCCATGAAGATGCAAAAGCCAAGATACAAGAACTTGGCATCCAGTTGAAGAGAGCTCAAGCAAAGCAAAGGGAGATAGAGCAGCGCAAGAATGCAGCTCTCCGAGGGATTGAATCCCGTACTCAACACCTACAGTCCAAATTTTTTGATGATCTCAAATAGTTTGTGTTAAGAATTCGTGCCCTACTGATTGTATTATTTTTACCTAACTGTTGCTTATAGATGAAACGTGTTGCCTGAAGTGTTCCACTGACGTGTTTTCAGGAAGCAGTAAATGATTTTTACGTGGAAAACACCCGGCTCAAAAAGGTGTAAAAAACCACGACCTACACCTCTACAGGATTTAACCCCAACTTCACTAAATAACTCTGAGCATCAACAACGACTAATTACAAAAATCTTGTAACTAAAAAAATAGGAATTATAAACTCTAATCCCTATAACTCAACAACAAGAAATTATAAACTCTAATTCCTAACTACACACGCACCTCCCAAGGTAAGTTTTCCCAAAGTCTCTGAGTTTTCCCCAACTCAAAGACTAACTACTAATTGAGTTTATAACACATTGAAACTAATATTACATGAATAACTTAAACACAATGAAGAACCCTAAAAATCAAAGCAAAAACTCTTAGTTGTATTCTGCACGTAGGACCAGGTTCTTCAATGTGTTTCTTTAGTGGTTGAGTAGCACTTCGTGATTTCAATCTGTAGAATGTACTTTTCTGCTTTGTAACTGCGTGTCTTGCTTTGAATCTTTTCCCTTGTATTTATAGCCAACTCTGATGAAGACCTTCAGTTGATTTCCTCTCCTATTTTGAATTAGACTCCCTTCAGTAGTTTTTCTCTCCTATCTTGAATTGGACTCCCTTTTAGTTGATGTCCTCTCCTATTTTGAATTGGATTGCTTTTACTCTTTTTATTCACTGCCGCCTCTCTTTCTCTCCTAGATTGAGTAGGACTCTTTTTCTTTAACTTGTCTTCAAGTATTTTACTCAACCACAACTTCTTCAATTTATCACGTGATCAGTAGCTTGAGGATATCAAAATTAGTCTTGCTCATTCGTTCCAGACTTTCAGCAATCTTTGTCTGCATCTATCAATACAACCTGGAATCTATCTTCCTATGCTTGGCCCAGCTCAAGTAACATGTTCCATTCATCTGTGAGTCATCAGAAACTTCACTGATCTAACAACGAGTCCTTCAATTCGTATGTTTCCTATCTTGTGTAGACTTCTTCAATCTGCAGAAACTTTCTCCTTCTATATATACGACTCTTCTTTTTCAACTCAACTTGCTTTCCCTCATCATCAAGTGTTTGAATCAAATTAAACTTCTGCAAATAATGTGCATGTTTATTTCCTTGAGTTTATCAGAATTAAACACTCATCTGGTTCTTGATTTCTTCCACCCTTTCCTTTAATCATCAATGATTTGCTGCAAGTTTCAGCTACATGTGACAGTGTGTCTGTGAACCATCTTGACTGATATGTTTCATATCACTTTGTCAGTTTGTCAATCATCAAAAATACAACGTACCCACCAAATTCCCCCGTTTTGATGATGACAAACCTCTTGTCTTTGTGTATTCAACCATCTTTACCTGTAGGCACTAAAGTAAAAAACTCTAGAATGAAACAAGTTAGTCAATGGGTTATAAACATTGCACAACCCTCTTATCTTCCCCCTTTTGGCATCATCAAAAAACCACTTCAATGCACATATTATACTAGCCAAAGTGATTTGTTATGCTATTCATGGCCGCTGGGGCTATCACCAAAACAATCAGACTAAGACTTTAGCCAACATAGTAATGTATTAAAGAGAGCAAAAATATGAGTCAATTTAGCAAAGATAACCATTCCATTTAACTGACAGAGCATGTTACACATTAAACCTAAGCTAGTACTGAACAAAGCAAAACAATTGAGCATTAAAAAATATGATATAAAAGTGGGACATGGCTAAGGATACAAACAGTGAGGAGCTGATGAGAAAGGTGGAACAGGTGGTATCAATTGTTTCCATTTACAAATGACTTCAACATTTTCATTCCTCTATCCATCAAGGTCAAGTTTCAAAGTCATGATCCTAGCCTTAAGTACCTCTTACTCCACTTCATGACTATCTTGTGCAGCTTTTAATTCAGATTTTTTTTCTAGCTAAATCATTTTTTTTAAATGAGTGTTATCCCTCCTTACTGAAATAGGTAGATTAACACGGTTCATCTGTAGAAGAACATCTATTGTTGTTTTATATTTGAAACCTGAACTTGGACTGAGAAGTCCCCAAAAAATAACCAATTAGGAGCTAAAAAGGAGAGCATGCCCTTTTTCATTCCTCAGAAAATATATACTTCATGTGATTGATGATCAAGCTTGGCAAATTCGTGGTACACAACTGATATTTTGGTTGAGAGAGAGCAAGAAATTTCTGGTGTAGGATTAACATATTAGAACACAACCATTTTGAGAGAATCAAAGAAGGTTTGGTAAATTAATATTTCATAACTTTAGGACAAGGTGAGGAAAAAATGTGAGGAATTGAACAGGCGTGGTCAACTGTTTCAACTTAGAAAGCCTATGCTTATGTCAGTGTAAAACATACCTGACAAGAAGAACTTTTTGGTCACAATTGCTTGCTTGTACCTATTTTTCTGCCTAATCTAATACAAAATTAGGTTAGAAAAGTCAAAAATCTGGAATTGGGACACACAACTAAATGTGGAAAACAGAATAGAATAACTTTTTATCTATTAAGATAAAAAAAATGGTTATTCTAGTCAATCATTGAGGGGAGTTCATGCAATTTTTAATCATCCCCAAGTCTAACCTATTCCTTTCAAAATTCTATCTACATAGTGCCTTTGATGGTTCTCCACTTAATTAAGTAACCCATAAAGTCATCATTTTTACAGCCCTCAAGAGTGAAATTGCTTTTCCTTTAAATACCATAGTCACAATCCATTGATTTGTTGTTCCACCTGTCGATATGCTCTCAGTCATGGAACAGGAGGTACAACATGTCTCTGAGCATGCTCATCAACTTCACTGTCCTCCTCTTAACTTCTTTGCTGCTTACATTAGTCCACAAGGATTCATACGAACCACGTCAAGCACTTGGTCGTACTTATATGATTCTTTGTTTTGAAGGAGGATCTCCCTTGCTTCCCCCTTACACTAGCACTACAAATCTGGTCATCTTTCAAAGACTTTTGTTTTAGTTCTTCCCATCTTTCCAACTACAGTAATGGTGCTTTTTTTTTCATCTCCAAAAGATTCATTCCCCCTTTAATGTGGTGAGTGAAAGAACCTTTATTTGCTTCCAGTCTTTTGCCTTGAGCAAGATTTATTCATGTACACATTTTGCTTGCCTCCTTTCACACCGACCTGCAAAATAAATTAGGGGTTAACTTTAGGCACCCAGACAAGCTTGGGTCCTTTCTTATGAGAAAATGGTTGAATTAGATTTCTTCTAGCCCATGCAGGAAATTGGTTACGTGACTTGTTTCTCTAACCAGGGTTACTTATCCTTTTCTTGATCTGAGATAGTTTATTTGCCAGATTTAGACTGCTAGATCTGCTTTATGCAGCTACTAGACATTCAGTGGTTGGATGTCCAAGGTTACCACAAATATAACATAAATCTTTAGGAACATCAAAATTTTTGTGGAGTCCTAATCCTGCCTTTTCACTGTAATATCTTTCCCCCAATTTGTGAACAATTTTTGAGGAGTTTGTCCACCTGTTTGCCCTTTCAAGGTCAAGTTTTAGTTTATAGACTTCTTGACTCAGTTTATTCACCATTTCTGTTGCATTATTGCACTTTTCTTTGTACTTGACCAATTCAAGTTCAACTTTTTCTTGTTCCTTACTCTTGGTGTTTTTTCCTTTTTCAGATAGTGTCAATTTTACAACTTCAGACTTAAGATAATTATTTGAAAAATCAAGTTACTCAACCTATTTCTTGAGAGAGCAGTTTTCCTGTTCAACAGTGTTCTTGCAAGCTTCTAAATCAATAAAATCAAATTTGATTCTTGCAAGACTATTGAATAGCTCATCCCTATCAGAAGTTGATTCTTGGAAGTCATCAATTAGTGAACTCATCAAGGAAATCAGTTTTTTTTTAGAAAACAAATGCAACTTTTCTTTAAGTTCAAGTATACTTACCTCAGAAGCATCATCTTCTTCCTCCAAGTCTGAATCTCCAAGAGCCATGAGTGTTGCTTCATCAACTTCATCATCATCTAAGTCAAATCCCCAAGCTTCTACCATTTTAGTTCCAACAATTTCCATTTCATAAGTTCTTAAATTCCCCACTAATTCATCCAAGGTCATGCCTGCAAAATCCTTATTTGCTTCCCTAATTGCAGTCACCTTAACATTCCACTTTAATTTTGGTAATACCCTCAGTACCTTCTAAACTTATTCTTCTTCAGATATAACTTTTCCTAAGGAGGTCAGCTCATTTTTTAAGGCAGTAAGCCTTGTCATCATCTCATGCAAGGTTTCATTCTCTTTCATCTTAAATGCCTCATACTCCATGAAGAAAAGAGAAATTCTAAATTTTCTTGCTTGAGATGTGCCTTCATGAGCATTTACTAGAGCATCCCAAATTTACTTTGTAGTGGTGCATGTTGATACCCTGTTGTATTCAGCAGGTCCTAATCCACAAACCAAAATATTTTTGGCCTTAGCATTTTTCTTTAATGCCAATAAGTCATCAGGAGTGAATTCACTTCTGACTTTCTTGACCTGTTTCCCATCTTCTAACTTCATTGGAATAGTAGGACCATCAGTGATCCTATCCCATAACTCGTAGTCTTCGCCTTGAATGAATGTTTCTATCCTAGCTTTCCACCAAATGAAGTGAGAACCATCAAAGAGTGGAGGTCTAATAGTGGATTGACCTTCACTGTGACCAGTAGGTGGAGTGAAATTCATCATACTGATCTTTGTCATAGGTGATAGACCCTTTTAAGACAACCTCACTCTGATACCACTTGTTAAGAATTCGTGCCCTACTGATTATCTTATTTTTGCCTAACTGTTGCTTATAGATGGAACGTGTTGCCTGACGTATTCCACTGACGTGTTTCCTAGAAGCAGTAAACAGAAGGTAAAGAACACAATGATTTTTACGTGGAAAACACCAGGCTCAAAAAGGTGTAAAAACCCACGACCTGCACCTCTACAGGATTTAACCACAACTTCACTAAATAACTCTAAGCCTCAACAACGACTGATTACAAAACTCTTGTAACCAACAAAATAGGAATTATAAACTCTAATCCCTATAACTCAACAACTAGGAATTATAAACTCTAATTCCTAACTACACACACACCTCCCAAGGTAAGTGTTCCCAAAGTCTCTGAGTTTTCCCCAACTCAAAGACTAGATCCTAATTCAGTTTATAACACACTGAAACTAATATTACATGAATATCTCAAACACAATGAAGAACCCTAAAAATCAAAGCTAAACGTCTTAGTTGTATTCTGCACGTAGGACCAGGTTCTTCAATGTGTTTCTTCAGTGGTTGAGTAGCACTTCGTGATTTCAATCTGTAGATTGTACTTTTCTGCTTTGTAAGTGCGTGTCTTGCATTGAATCTTTTCCCTTGTATTTATAGCCAACTCTGATGAAGACCCTTAGTTTATTTCCTCTCCTATTTTGAATTAGACTCCCTTCAGTAGCTTTCCTCTCCTATCTTGAATTGGACTCCCTTTCAGTTAATGCCCTCTCCTATTTTGAATTGGAATGCTTTTACTCTTTTTAATCATAACCGCCTCTCTTTCTCTCCTATATTGAGTAGGACTCGTTTTATTTAACTTGTCTTCAAGTATTTTACTCAACCACAACTTCTTCTATTTATCACGTGATCAGTAGCTTGAGGATATCAGAATTAGGCTTGCTCATTCGTTCCTGACTTTTAGCAATCTTTGTCTGCATCTATCAATACAACCTGGAATCTGTCTTCCTATGCTTGGACCAGCTCAAGTAACATGTTCCATTCATCTGTGAGTCATCAGAAACTTCACTGATCTAACAAATAGTCCTTCAATTCGTATGTTTCCTATCTTGTGTAGACTTCTTCAATCTGCAGAAACTTTCTCCTTCTACACATAGGATTCTTCTTTTTCAACTCAACTTGATTTCCCTCATCATCAAGTGTTTGAATCAAATTCAACTTCTTCAAATAATGTGCATGTTTATTTCCTTGAGTTTATCAGAATTAACCACTCATCTGGTTCTTGATTTCTTCCACCCTTGCCTTTAATCATCAATGATTTGCTGTAAGTTTCAGCTACATGTGACAGTGTGTCTGTGAACCATCTTGACTGACATGTTTCATATCACTTTGTCAGTTTGTCAATCATCAAAACTATAACGTACCCAACAAATTCCCCCTTTTTTATGATGACAAACCTCTTGTCTTTGTGTATTCAACCATCTTCACCTGTAGGCACTAAAGTAAAAAAATCTAGAATGAAACAAGTTAGTCAATGGGGTATAAACATTGCACAACCCTCTTATCTTCCCCCTTTTGGCATCATCGAAAAACCACTTCAATGCACATATTATACTAGCCAAAGTGATTTGTTATGCTATTCATGGCCGCTAGGGCTATCACCAAAACAATCAGACCAAGACTTTAGCCAACATAGTAATGTATTAAAGAGATCAAAAATATACGTCAATTTAGCAAAGATAACCATTCCATTTAACTGACAGAGCATGTTACACATTAAACCTAAGCTAGTATTGAACAAAGCAAAACAACTGAGCATTAAAAAATATGATATAAAAGTGGGACATGGCTAAGGATACAAACAGTGAGGAGCTGATGAGAAAGGTGGAACAGGTGTTATCAATTGTGTCCATTTACAAATGACTTCAACATTTTCATTCCTCAATCAATGAAGGTCAATTTTCAAAGTCATGATCCTAGCCTTAAGTACCTCTTGCTCCACTTCATGAATATCTTGTGCAGCTTTTAATTCAATTTTTTTTTCTAGCTAAATCAATTTTTTTTTAAATGAGTGTTAGCCCTCCTTACTGAAACAGGTAGAGTAACACGGTTCATCTATAGAAGAACATCTATTGTTGTTTTATATGTCAAACCTGAACTTGAACTGAGAAGTCCCCAAAAAATAACCAATTAAGAGCTAAAAAGAAGAGCATGCCCTTTTTCATTCCTCAGAAAATATATACTTCATGTGATTGATGATCAAGCTTGGCAAATCCATGGTACATGTAACACCCCGTACTTAATTACGTGCATTAGCCATGGTTATATGTGTTGGATTATATGTATTGATCATAAGTTAGGTATATATGAGTTTAAGTATGAGTATTGATTATTTTGAGATGGTTTCAAGTGTATAGTTTGATTATATGTGTATAGGAATCGACTTTATTTATACAGGAATTTGCTCGTCAAAATTTCTATGCGAAGTTTATCAATTTAGCTTTCCAACGATATAAAGATTTCTGAAAGTAGATGAGTATCGGATATAAGCGAGAATGTTCGAAACTTAAAAACGGTGGACGCAATGAACAGTAAATGTGCAGAAGTTTTCTGCACACAAAAGTACTGCAGCCAAACAGATTTTTGGGTTGACTTTAAACGATCATGACTCCTTGTACAAAATGAACTGTGTGAGCTGCTATATATCGATGAGAATCCCCGAGAGTCTTCTTTCTAATGCAATTTTTTTCATCCAAATCCATTATCGGAGCAAAGAGTTATGGTCGATTTACTTTAGCCTATCAAAACAGTCCACCATGGACAGATTCGGATTTACTTAAATTTTAAGGGCAATATGGTCATTTTCCATCACCTCATGGACGAAAATTGGTCATTATATACATATACTTAGCCTCATATCCATCATTTATCATCCAAATTATTGAAGAATAAGAAACCCTAGCCTAATTTCAACTCCAATTATCTTGTGATTCAACCGTAGAAAATCCAAATTGATTCCGTAGTTGTGTTCACCGTCTCGAGGGCTTCGAGAAGCACCCCTTATTTGTGCCAACAGGACTTCAAAATCAAAAGGGCCATTTTATGGTAAGGATGTAAATTATGTTGGTGTTATTTATATGGATATGTATATATATGCATGTGAGCATAAGAAGTATGTTATTTGATTGTTGTTGAAAGATGATTGGAAATGATGTTGGATTATTCTTGTGCATGGTTGGATTATGTTGAATTGTGAAGGGATTTGGTGTGATGATGTGGTATTGAAATGATGATTATATATATATATACACATAAACCTATTGTTCAAGTTGGTTTTTGGAATGCTTTGCAAATATTGGTTGTATGGAATTATGGAAGAGAATTGTGGTGTTGGGTTGCTAATACTAGATGCCAAACATTTCATTGTAGATAAGTGATTTGTAAAGGCGGAAAGTTGTGTTGAATTGGTATCCGAATCTACAACGAGGTATGTAAAGCATACTCTAACGATGTTCATTGGCATGAAAACACCAATGTTCCATCAAGTAAGATTCCGAGGTTGTCCAAAAAACATGTATTGTTCTACGTTACCAACGAAGTTGTTTCCATTCTATAAAGTGTCAAAATGTTTCATTGATATACCAAAAGGCTCCTATTTCATTGTTGTGATATTGATGATTCTGAAACACATTGTTGATGTATCAATGAGTTTTTATTACATCGTTATTGTATAGAAGGTCTATTACTTGGTTCCTATTGATGTATCATTGTTCCAAAGGTACTATATTGGCATGAACACTAATGTAATAATCTCAAAAGCTTTTGATCTAAGTTATTGGAAAGATCTCTTATGTGTGTTAATTGATATACGTATGGGTGGTAGCTCAGGGGCTTAAGCCTAGCATGGGCCGATCCCGATACTTGATATGATTACAGTTGATATGTACTGGGGGCAGCCTAATGGTCATAGTACGGTACAATATTGATTATTGTTAGGTGGTTGGAGGTTCGAGAGGAGGAGGTAATGACGAATGATAATTGTAAAGAATGAAATGAACGAAGGTATACCGTTCCACAAATGTGTTTGAATTCAAGAACCCAATTCAGATTAATGATAATGTACATGATCCTAAAAGTGTTTATGGAGTGTGGTTCACTTCTATTATGATTTATTCACTTGTGTCTGATTTTCTTGATCCCCCATATCACATATTATTATTTACAGCTTTACATACTCAGTACATATTTCATACTGACGTCCCTTACGGGGGACCTGCATTTCATGCTGCAGGCACAGGTGCTTCAGCTCATACACAGCATAGATAGGAGCCAGGTCATACAACTATTGTTGGTGAGCTCCAGTTTGCTTTGGAGCTTTCCGAGTTGGTTCCTTATGTTTTGTTATTGTACAGGAGTCATGATAGGGCGGGAGGTTTGTCCCGACCCTAGCTATGTCATGTATATCTTAGAGGCTTTGTAGACATAAGGAAGGGTAAAGTCATGGAAGTTTATATAGTGATGTTATATTTGTATATGTGGTGGCCCCGAAGGCCAAGTATTATATATATATATATATATTTGTTCGTGTTGTGCTGATACAGGTAATTAGACCCTTCTATATGCAACGAAGTGTTGTCCAAATTTTTTGTGACATGTAAGTGAAAGTACAGGTATTTGAATGGGTTCTCCCAGGCCTTCTCGGCTTCGGGTGCCAGTCCGGCCTGATGGGATTTTGGGGCGTGATAAAAGATCGAAACCTGGCTTTGATACCACTTTTATCACGCCCCAAAATCCCATCGGGACGGACTGGCACCCGAAGCCGAGAAGTCCCGAGAGAACCCGTTCCAATACCTGTACTTTCACTTACATGTCACCAAAAATTTGGACAACACTTCGTTGCATATAGAAGGGTCTAATTACCTGTATCAGCACAACACGCACAAATATATATATATATATAATACTTGGCCGTCGGGGTCACCACATATACAAATATAACATCACTATATAAACTTCCATGACTTTACCCTTCCTTATGTCTACAAAGCCTCTAGGATATACATGACATAACTAGGGTCGGGACAAACCTCCCGCCGTATCATGACTCCTGTACAATAACAAAACATAAGGAACCGACTCGGAAAGCTCCGAAGCAAACTGGAGCTCACCAACAATAGTTGTATGACCTGGCTCCTATCTATACTGTGTATGAGCTGAAGCACCTGTGCCTGCAGCATGAAATGCAGGTCCCCCGTGAGGGACGTCAGTACGAAATATGTACTGAGTATGTAAAGCTGTAAATAATCATATGTGATATGGTGGATCAAGAAAATCAGACACAAGTGAATAAATCATAATAGAAGTGAAACACACTTCATAAACACTTTTAGGATCATGTACATTATCATTAATCTGAATTGGGTTCTTGAATTCAAACACATTTGTGGAACGGTATACCTTCGTTCATTTCATTCTTTACAATTATCATTCGCCATTACCTCCTCCTCCCGAACCTCCAACCACCTAACAATAATCAATATTGTACCGTACTATGACCATTAGGCTGCCCCCAATACATATCAACTGTAATCATATCAAGTATCGGGATCGGCCCATGCTAGGCTTAAGCCCCTGAGCTACCACCCATACGTATATCAAGTAACACACATAAGAGATCTTTCCAATAACTTAGTTCAAAAGCTTTTGAGATTATTACATTAGTGTTCATGCCAATATAGTACCTTTGGAACAATGATACATCAATAGGAACCAAGTAATAGACCTTCTATACAATAACGATGTAATAAAAACTCATTGATACATCAACAATGTGTTTCAGAATCATCAATATCACAACAATGAAATAGGAGCCTTTTGGTATATCAATGAAACATTTTGACACTTTATAGAATGGAAACAACTTCGTTGATAACGTAGAACAATACATGTTTTTTGGACAACCTCGGAATCTTACTTGATGTAACATTGGTGTTTTCATGCCAAAGAACATCGTTAGAGTATGCTTTACATACCTCGTTGTAGATTCGGATACCAATTCAACACAACTTCCCGCCTTTACAAATCACTTATCTACAATGAAATGTTTGGCATCTAGTATTAGCAACCCAACACCACAATTCTCTTCCATAATTCCATACAACCAATATTTGCAAAGCATTCCAAAAACCAACTTGAACAATAGGTTTATGTATGTATATATATATATATAATAATCATTTCAATACCACATCATCACACCAAATCCCTTCACAATTCAACATAATCCAACCATGCACAAGAATAATCCAACATCATTTCCAATCATCTTTCAACAACAATCAAATAACATACTTCTTATGCTCACATGCATATATATATACATATCCATATAAATAACACCAACATAATTTACATCCTTACCATAAAATGACCCTTTTGATTTCGAAGTCCTGTTGGCACAAATAAGGGGTGCTTCTCGAAGCCCTAGAGATGGTGAACACAACTACGGAATCAATTTGGATTTTCTACGGTTGAATCACAAGATAATTGGAGTTGAAATTAGGCTAGGATTTCTTATTCTTCAATAATTTGGATGATAAATAATGGATATGAGGCTAAGTATATGTATATAATGACCAATTATTGCCCTTAAAATTTAAGTAAATCCGAATCTGTCCATGGTGGACTGTTTTGGTAGGCTAAAGTAAATCGACCATAACTCTTTTCTCCGATAATGGATTTGGGTGAAACTAATTGCATTAGAAAGAAGACTCTTGGGGATTCTCATCGATATATATCAGCTCACACAGTTAATTTTGTACAAGGAGTCATGATCGTTTAAAGTCAACCCAAAAATCTGTTTGGCTGCAGTACTTTTGTGTGCAGAAAATTTCTGCACATTTACTGTTCATTGCGTCCACCGTTTTCAAGTTTCGAACATGCTCGCTTATATCCGATACTCATCTATTTTCAGAAATCTTTATATCTTTTGAAAGCTAACTCGATAAACTTCGCATAGAAACTTCGACGAGCAAATTCCGGTATAAATAAAGTTGATTCCTATACACATATAATCAAACTATACACTTGAAACCATCTCAAAATAATCAATACTCATACTTAAACTCATATATACCTAAGTTATGATCAATACATATACTCCAACACATATAACCATGGCTAATGCACATAATTAAGTACGGGGTGTTACAGTACACAACTGATATTTTGGTCGAGAGAGAACAAGGAATTTCTGGTGTAGGATTAACATATTAGTGCACAACCATTTTGAGAGAATCAAAGAAGCTTTGGTCAATTAATTTTTCATAACTTTAGGACAAGGAGAGGATAAAATGTGAGGAATTGAACAGGCGTGCTCAACTGTTTCAACTTAGAAAGCCTATGCTTATGTCAGTGTAAAACATACCTGACAAGAAGAAATTTGTGGTCACAATTGCTTGCTTGTACCTATTTTTCTGCACAATCTAATACAAAATTAGGATAGAAAAGTTAAAAATCTAGAATTGGGACACACAACTAAATGTGCAAGACTGAATAGAATAACTTTTTAGCTAATAAGATAAAAAAAATGGTTATTCTAGTCAATCATTGAGGGGAGTTCATGCAATTTTTAATCATCCCCAAGTCTAACCTATTCCTTTCAAAATGCTATCTACATAGTTCCTTTGATGCTTCTCCACTTAATTAAGTAACCCATAAAGTCATTATTTTTACAGCCCTCAAGAGTGAAATTGTTTTTCCTTTAAATACCATAGTCACAAGCCATTGATTTGTTGTTCCCCCTGTCGATATGCTCTCAGTCATGGAACAGGTGGTACAACATATTTTTGTGCATGCTCCTCAGCTTCACTGTCCTCCTCTTAACTTCTCTGCTGCTTACATTAGTCCACAAGGATTCATACGAACCACGTCAAGTACTTGGTCGTACTTATATGATTCTTTGTTTTGAAGGAGGATCTCCCTTGCTTCCCTCTTACACTAGCACTACAAATCTGGTCATCTTTCAAAGACTTTTGTTTTAGTTCTTCCTATCTTTCCAACTACTGCAATGGTGCTTTTTTTTCATATCCAAAAGATCCATTCCCTCTTTAATGTGGTGAGTGAAAGAACCTTTATTTGCTTCCAGTCTTTTGCCTTGAGCAAGATTTATTCATGTACACATTTTTCTTGCCTCCTTTCACTCCCACCTGCAAAATAAATTAGGGGTTAACTTTAGGCACCCAGACAAGCTTGGGTCCTTTCTTATGACAAAATGGATGAATTAGATTTCTTCTAGATCATGCAGGAAACAGGTTACGTGACTTGTTTCTCTGACCAGGTTTACTTATCTTTTTCTTGATCTGAGATAGTTTATTTGCCAGATTTAGACTGCTAGATTTGCTTTTGGCAGCTACTGGACATCCAGTGGTTGGATGTCCAAGGTTACCACAAATATAACATTAATGTTTAGGAACATCAAAATTTTTGTGGAGTCCTAATCCTGCCTTTTCACTGAAATTTCTTTCCCCCAATTTATGAACAATTCTTGAGGAGTTTATCCACCTGTTTGCTCTTTCAAGGTCAAGTTTTAGTTTAGAGACTTCTTGACTCAGTTTATTCACCATTTCTGTTGCATTATTGCACTCTTCTTTGTACTTGACCAATTCAAGTTCAACTTTTTCTTGTTCCTTACTCTTGGTGTTTTTTCCTTTTTCAGATAGTGTCAATTTTACAACTTCAGACTTAAGATCATTATTTGAAGAATCAAGTTGCTCAACCTATTTCTTGAGAGAGCAGTTTTCCTGTTCAATAGTGTTCTTGCAAGCTTCTAAATCAATAAAATCAAATTTGATTCTTGCAAGACTGTTGAATAGCTCATCCCTATCAGAAGTTGATTCTTGGAAGTCATCAATTAGTGTACTCATCAAGGAAATAAGTTTTCTTTTAGAAAACAAATGCAACTTTTCTTTATGTTCAAGTATACTTACCTCAGAAGCATCATCTTCTTCCTCCAAGTCTAAATCTCCAAGAGCCATGAGTGCTGCTTCAACAACTTCATCATCATCTAAGTCAAATCCCCAAGCTTCTACCATTTTAGTTCCATCAATTTCCATTTCATTAGTTCTTAAATTCCCCACTAATTCATCCAGGGTCATGCCTGCAAGATCCTTATTTGCTTCCCTGATTGCAGTCACCTTAACATTCCACTTTGATTTTGGTAATACCCTCAGTACCTTCTCAACTTGTTCTTCTTCAGATATAACTTTTCCTAAGGAGGTCAGCTCATTTTTAAGGCAGTAAGCCTTGTCATCATCTCATGCAAGGTTTCATTCTCCTTCATCTTAAATGCCTCATACTCAATGAAGAGAAGAGAAATTCTGAATTTTCTTACTTGAGATGTGCCTTCATAAGAATTTACTAGAGCATCCCAAATTTGCTTAGCAGTGGTGCATGTTGATACCCTGTTGTATTCAGCAGGTCCTAATCCACAGACCAAAATATTTTTGGCCTTAGCATTTTTCTTTAATGCCAATAAGTCATCAGGAGTGAATTCACTTCTGACTTTCTTGACCTGTTTCCCATCTTCTAACTTCATTGGAATAGTAGGACCATTAGTGATCCATCCCATAACTCGTAGTCTTCGCCTTGAATGAATGTTTCTATCCTAGCTTTCCACCAAATGAAGTGAGAACCATCAAAGAGTGGAGGTCTAATAGTGGATTGACCTTCACTGTGACCAGTAGGTGGTGTGAAATTCATCATATTGATCTTTTTCTTAGGTGCTAGCCCTTTTTAAGACAACCTCACTCCGATACCACTTGTTAAGAATACGTGCCCTACTGATTGACTTATTTTTGCCTAACTGTTGCTTATAGATGAAATGTGTTGTCTGACGTATTCCACTGGCGTGTTTCCTAGAAGCAGTAAACAGAAGGTAAAGAACACAATGATTTTTACATGGAAAACACCAGGCTAAAAAAGGTGTAAAAAACCACGACATGCACCTCTACAGGATTTAACCCCAACTTCACTAAATAACTCTAAGCCTCAACAACGACTCATTACAAAACTCTTGTAACCAACAAAATAGGAATTATAAACTCTAATCCCTATAACTAAACAACTAGGAATTATAAACTCTAATTCCTAACTACACACGCATCTCCCAAGGTAAGTGTTCCCAAAGTCTCTGAGTTTTCCCCAACTCAATGACTAGCTCCTAATTTAGTTTATAACACACTGAAACTAATATTACATGAATACCTCAAACACAATGAATAACTCTAAAAATCAAAGCTAACACTCTTAGTTGTATTCTGCACGATGGACCAGGTTCTTCAATGTGTTTCTTCAGTGGTTGAGTAGCACTTCGTGATTTCAATCTGTGGATTGAACTTTTCTGCTTTGTATGTGTGTGTCTTGCTTTGAATCTTTTCCCTTGTATTTATAGCCAACTCTGATGAATACCTTCAGTTGATTTCCTCTCCTATTTCGAATTAGATTCCCTTCAGTTGCTTTCCTCTCCTATCTTGAATTGGACTCCCTTTCAGTTGATGTCCTCTCCTATTTTGAATTGGATTGCTTTTACTCTTTTTATTCACAACCGCCTCTCTTTCTCTCCTAGATTGAGTAGGATTCTTTTTCTTTAACTTGTCTTCAAGTATTTTACTCAACCACAACTTCTTCAATTTATCACATGATCAGTAGCTTGAGGATATCAGAATTAGGCTTGCTCATTCGTTCCTAACTTTCAGCAATCTTTGTCTGCATCTATCAATAAAACCTGGAATCTATCTTCCTATGCTTGGACCAGCTCAAGTAACATGTTCCATTAATCTGTGAGTCATCAGAAACTTCACTGATCTAACAACGAGTCCTCAAATTCGTATGTTTCCTATCTTATGTAGACTTCTTCAATCTGCAGAAACTTTCTCCTTCTACACATAGGACTCTTCTTTTTCAACTCAACTTGCTTTCCCTCATCATCAAGTGTTTGAATCAAATTCAACTTCTTCAAATAATGTGCATGTTTATTTCCTTGAGTTTATCAGAATTAACCACTCATCTGGTTCTTGATTTCTTCCACCCTTGCCTTTAATCATCAATGATTTGCTGCAAGTTTTAGCTATATGTGACAGTGTGTCTGTGAACCAGCTTGACTGACATGTTTTATATCACTTTGTCAGTTTGTCAATCATCAAAACTATAACGTACCCAACATTTTGACTTTGTGAAACTCATTGAACAAGATCCCTACTAGATGAACTGAATGTCCTCATGACTATTTTTTTTTTTGGAATTGCATTTTCTCTAGCAGCAGACGAGTTATTTCTTCTTTTGGTTATCACTATGTAATAAATTCTTCTTAAAGTTTCTTGTCACGCTTTCAATGAGTAATATGTCTAGCAGTTATATGTAATGGTTTGCTTCCAGAACATCAAACTATGGCAGGGATAGCTCAACTTTGTTATCTGGAAGCAAAGGTTCCAATTGTCCGAAGAAGGCTTTTGTTAGCGTGGTGCCTAAAGCAGTCACATTGATCTGGTTACGCGTCAATGTCTTGAAAGATGAATGTGCCTATATATTGAAATCATATTAGACAATGACACAATGAATTGTCCAAAAGAAAACTCTTGTTCGCGTGGTTATCATGTTTTGTTAAACATATTTAGGACTCTCTATTTAGCCTCTGCACAAATCAAGCTTGTTAGAGTAAGGACCATAGCTTGGTAGACAGAGTGATAAAATATTGGAAACATAACGATGAACAGATTCAACAGAAGAAGAATATGATTACAAGAGAGAGTATGAAGCCTTAAAGTTGAACTCAAAGAAACATAACAATGAAGAGAGAACCTTTAGTAAGCAAAGGAAAAAAAAGAGACAGGAGAAAGGGCAAAACATTGAAAAGAAAACTAGGACTGAGGAGGTCACAAAAATAGCTCTTTGCGGGAATATAAGGTGAGATTAAGAGAGAATCCTTTAGTAACCAAAAAAGGGGTAGCCCGGTGCACTAAAACTCCCACTATGTGCGGGGTCCGGTAAGGGCACCACCATAAATGTGTATTTTACGCAATCTTATCTTGCATTTACGTCAGAGACTGTTTTCAAGGTTTGAAACCGTGACCTCATGATCACATGGTAGCAACTTTACCAGTTACTACAAGGTTCCCTTCAGAATCCTTTAGTAACCAAAGAAAAAAAAAGACAGTAGAAATTAAAAAAGGGCAAAAAATTGAAAAGAAAACTTTATCTAATAAAGTTGTTGGTAAAATTATTATCATGTGACGAGGAGGTCACAGATTCAAGCTGTGATATAAGTTGAGATTTTCATAATACACCTTTGGGGTTTTCTTGTCTCATATTTATGCATCATGTTGCGACAAGAAAGCCCCAGCTCTTGCATACAAAAGAACCCATAATCTCTCTTGAAGCATACGATCAGCAAAGCCTCAGCTCTTGCATACTAACATTTTGTCCTAATTTATATCACGTGACATCGTGATTCATTCGTTTTAATTTATAAGTTTTATTTTGTCTTTTTAATTTATTTGAAAAGAACATCGTGTTCGATGTTTAATAACTTTCATGACTTTGTTTTTTATTTCATATACTTATAACAACATGGTCAAGATTATTAAATTGGTGGAGTAATTGTCAAATTTAAATCATAATATTCTAGAGTACGTCTTTCTCTGATGACACTTAACTGTTCTCACAAATCGAGGAAAATCGCGGAGATCTCTAAAAACTTCAATCGGACAAACATAGGAAAGAGGAAAGACGGGAGCAAATAATAGAATAGGATAATTCTTCATCAGAGGCAGAATTCAAGTTATTTAGTTTGATTTTTTTATGGGTTTTCGCCACCTACATTCATGTTTGTTCCGGCAGAAATCATTCGTTTCAATCATCTTTCTTTTAAATCGCTTTCCTTCTTTGCTTTCTATTTAGAGCTTTCAATGGTTCTCACTTATTTTTCCATCCATAAAAAATTTTCTTTTTAACCACATGTATAAAATAACCTATAAGCACCATAATCATAAGGTGAGCTGATTTCTTTTCGTTATATTTTTTTATTGATAGTGTAAAAATTTAATTAAAGAACAGATTTGAATATTCTTCTTCATCTTTTTTTATTTTTGTAATTAGATCTTAATTCTGTTGTTGTTGTTGTTGAATTGTTTGTTTTTAATAATATAATATGATTAATCAATCTTTGCAAAGTGATTTAAATTTTTTACACTTCATTAAAAATCTCCACAATAGACAGAATTATTTAATTTTAAATAATTAAACGTTACACGTGTGAGACACGTGCGGTATATATATATAGTAATTGTTATCATCAAGATCATCGTGATTCATTCATTTTAATTTATTAATTTTATTTTTCTTTCTAATCCATTTGAAAAAAATAACGTGTTCGATATTTAGTAACTTTGATGACTTTGTTTTTAGATTTTATATACCTACCTTATAACAACATGATCAAAATTATCGAATTTGAGGAGTAATTAGTTTATTAAAATCTCAAATTTAAGTCGTAATATTCTAGAATCTTTCTCCCACACCCAAATTAATAAAAAGGGCGGAGATCACTATTTCTAATAAAACAAACATAAGAAAGAAGGAAGGAGCAAATAATAGAAATGGAGAACTCTTCAACAGAGGCAGATGTTCTTGGAACATGATTCTGTTTCGGTCATCTTTCTTTCCGGCGATAATGAATATGCCTTTGAAAGCTTTCACTATTCTTACTCATTTTTTCCGCCCATAAAGAATATACCTTTGAAAGCTGGTTTTACAGCCTTTCTTTTTAAAGAAGAAGGAAGTAAGAATGTCATTAGAAAAAAATGAAATGGCATCTCCACCTAGATTTTCAAGATCTTTGGTCGAGATTCCACTATTCAAAGTTAGTGAATGGACTTCTCTTGGTAAGAGACGCGGTTTAAGAAAAAGGGCTTCCCAGAATTTCCTTGGT
Source organism: Capsicum pubescens (assembly GCA_030864215.1). NCBI lineage: Eukaryota > Viridiplantae > Streptophyta > Magnoliopsida > Solanales > Solanaceae > Capsicum > Capsicum pubescens. The sequence continues at coordinate 354,807,036 of CM061538.1, read as the reverse complement.
CTCACCAATTCACACCTTTCTCCAAAATCAGATTACCAAGATTTACGACGTGGTCGTGATCTCTCTTTGAAACAACAATCAAATGGTATCTAACCTTCTTACTTTTGCTTAATGATTTTATATCTGCTACATGATCAGTGTTTTAGTTCTAAGATTTGTTTGTGGGGCTTAGTATTAAAGTAGATCTAGGGCAAATTCAGGATTCTAGTACAATGACCTCAAGTATATTAATTCATTTTTTAATTGAACTTTTACACATATTTAGGGTTGTTTGATTGGTAGAATAAAGGATTACTTTCTTGCCTTAAAATTTGGGATAATTTGATTAGACGTTTGGTTATGAGTATTAATCAGTCCCAAAAATTATTTTGTACTAAGATAGTGGAACTAGCTATCCAAAATAGAAGAGGGATAAGCAAAGCGTACTAGATTGGGTCATGACATGTTTATACTAACAGAAAAATAATTGTTGAATATGTTTTATTCACATTGTTCTTTGTGTTTATGAAGAATATAATTAGTGCAGAATCATATAATCAATTTCAATTTGCTTGGATTTGAGGCACAATTGTTATCAGTTTGAATTGAGATATGATTGTGAAGTGTACTTGTAAAATTGGGTGCACCTTGTGATATTATCCCGAGAGATAGTAAAAGTGGAAAAATAAGTTGATATTGTTATTATGGATTGAGTGCCAAAGATGGTATGATATTATTTGATGGATCGGGTACCACATCTGTATAATATTACTATTATGAATCAGGTACCACATTGATACTATACATGAACCCTAGTATGTCTCCGGCAAGTCATGACTAGTTGGACAAAAATAAATTTCTTTAGTTTGTGCGTATACATTAATATTTGATGTGACGATTCATTTATTGCTAATTTATGTGTTTTATTTTTAAAATTTTAATTTATTTGACATGAAGCATGATATTTTATTCATAAACTAACAAGTCTTATAATGCTCCACAATTTCCCACTATCCCCCACAATATAAAATAGATAGCAATATCTCTACTTAAAATAGTTTATCAAACCTATTATATCTTGTAGAGATCATGAGAGATTAGCACACTCTTTTTCCATTTGCATGGGGGCTTCACTCAAATCATATGGACTTTTTATTTTTTATTTTTTATTTTGTTTTAATAAACAAACTTTCATAAGACATCATTAAAATTCTCTTAGAAAGAAAAGAAATATTTTACATAAATCATACTTTTCATAAAAAATCATGAAACTCATGAAATCGAACAATTATGAGCATAGACAAATAATTTGCAGGAGTTCATGACTTCAAACTAAATCTACATGACTAACTTCATAGGACAACCCTAATAGACTCGTGAATGATGTTCATACAAAATATGATTTTTTCGTACTATACTTAATAGTTCGTCGAGGCCAATATGTTAGGATTTTTGCCCTAATTTTCTTACTATATTTAAGTTTTACTTTTTTCTTAGAAGGAAAATAAAAGTTATCATTATTACTTTTACTTTTCGTAAAAGAAAAAATATAATTCTTTTCCATATTTGGCAAACCTCTTTCTTGGAGGAAAGATTTTGGACATCTATAAATAGAAGACCCCTTCTCATACCATAACACAATAACATCCACAATGTAGTCTTTTAAGAGTTTCGTTTAGGGGGAGATTTTCTCTCTCATTAGTTTTATGCTTTGAATATTATTTTTAATATTAGGTTTTATCTGTAGGCCAATTGGCCAAATCACATAATAATATTATATTTTTAGTATGTTTTTCTTTGTCATCTGAGTTATTGTCTTTATGGTTTGCAACTAATAGCTTCCGCATGACGCCCTCTCGATTTCGAACCCAACACAATATGCATGAATGAAAAATTCGTGGTGCTTTAATTTGATAGGCAATGGACCATGTAATTTTCATATTCTAGGAGATATTCTCATTTAAATTGACCTTTACATAAGCTCAAACAAAAACTTAGTTAGTAGAGAAGCGTTCAACTCAACTTTGTGCTAGAGTTGCCTTATGACTTTAAATTACATCTAGTACACTTGTCCACTCTTAAGAATTGATATTTACACCTAGGCACAATCAAACTAACCAGGTTCGAATAAGTTTCATACATGGAACGATTCAAATCATAATCCAAAAGTTTGAGGTGTTATAACAATCCTCCACAATTTCCCACTATTTATGATAATGCAAAATCTAATTTAGCTAAGACTAGAAAGTTAGTTCTATATTATTTAAACATGATTAAAAAAATACCAAATTCTAGATAAATTTGACTTCCTACTTCAACTTTGAATTATTTTTCCAGGAGAAACAAATGTCATATTCGATATTTAGTAAAATTTGCATGACTTTATTTTTTCATTTTATATATTTACCCTTGTAAATTAGATGATTAATATTACGAGATTCGAGGTATGATTTAATTATATTTAAAAATCCCAAATTTAAGATCATAGTACTCCCTCCGTTTCATAATAAATAAATTGTTGGATTTTGGCACACATATTAAGGAAAAAGAATTAAAGACATAAATTTAACACAACTTTTCATTTTTACCCAAAAAAGAAAAAGTTGACATTATAATACCTTTTCAAAAGTTAATTGGTTGTCAAATCATAAGGGCAAATTTGAAAAAAAGTTCAATTCACTTATTTTGAAACACCAATAAATACCCCAACAATTCACTTATTCTGAAACGGAGTGAGTATTTCATAATCTTCTATATATTTGTCATCAAACTAAGTAGTTGATTGGACATGATTTGACTGATATTTGTCAAAAAAAAATATTTTAACATCCAATTATAAAAGAGCATTTGAAGTTGAAGTATTGTCTGGACATGAAATAAAATTGAAGTTTTCGTTAGAATTTCTACAAACTCTTTTTTTAAAAATCTAATACTCCCTCCGTTTCAAATCGATTGACCTATTTTGATTTGACAAGGAGTTTAAGAAAATAAACAAGACCTTTGAATCTTATGATCTTATATTAAAGATATGTCAAAAGTAGCAGAAAAATCCTTTAATCTTGTGGTATTAAACATGTCACATTGAAAATTAGAAATTAAGAGACTCTAAAAAGGGAGAAAGATCATTCTTTTTTAAATGAACAAAAAAAAAAAGCAGGTCAAACAAACTAAAACGGAGAGAGTATTTTATAACTCCATTGATGGAGATTTAGTTATGATATAACATAAGGAGAGAGGAGGAAGAAAGAAGAACAGATTTGTAAATAAGCTCTTGTAAGGTTTCAATAAGTTCTAACTTTAGAGCTTACATATTTTCTCAACTAAAGATTTAGCAAGTTTTCAAGAAGTTCTAACTATAAACTAGAGTAAAGCATCTAATGTCCTCCTGAACTATGATCGAATTTGCTACAACACACTCTAACTTCATGGGTTTTCTATTACCCCTGGACTAAATTTTAGCGTATTTTTGTCAGCCTTTTTAGCTGACGTGACACCTTTTGTCAACCTTTTTAACTGACATGACACATTTGACGTGACCCCCCATTTTATGTAATAAAGGTGCCGCACAAAAGGTGACATACTATATCAATTCTAGTGCATACTTTCTTTGAGACATCAAAATGTCCTTAATTAGTCGATCTAGCCATTCAATACCCAAGAGGAACTTGTACTTCTCCTAGGTCTTTCATTTTGAACCTCTTCTGAAGATCATGGTCAAGTGTCACATAGCAGTTGAAGATAGTCACCAGTGATTAAGAGATCATCAATACACACTAGTATAATCACAATATCACTACCAACCTTCTTGGTAAACAATAAATAGTCAAGTTCCATTGCCTTGGTGCCGGTCTAAGGCTAAAATAAAGTGATTTATTTAGTTTGCAGTCAGGAATGTGGTATATACTTCCTCCAGCAGATTGCCATTAAGGAAAGCATTATGAACATCCATTTGGTAGATCACCCAATTCCTGGAAGTTGCTAGGGCCACAATAAACCTGACAGTGACCATTTTGTTTATAGGACTATATGTTTCATCAAAGTCGAGCCCTTCTTTCTAGCTATAGCTTTTGGTAACAATTTTCACTTTATATCTTTCCACCTCTTCTTATGGATAAAAAATTCTGACTTTGAAGCATACATCTTTTAAGTTTAATGCATACATCTGTAGCTAAAAGACTAGGTAGGTTTCAATAAGTTCTAACATAGGAGCTTCAGTAAGTTTGAACTGTTAAGCATATATCCTTGTCCTTCACTTATTTCCAATTTCTTAGATCATGTCTTTGATGTTGAAATGCAGCATCACAACCTTTGTAACATGCCCTTGGCCGTCCTTGGACATTGAGATCCAAAGGTGAGACTCCTCCTTTCTCCGATCTGTACTTATGCCTCATGAACATTCTGTCGTGGTTCAAGGTTTCTTTTCCTTTTTTTCTCTGTGGAGTTTACTATTAAAGTAGTTCACTAATTAAGTAAGTTCCTATATAAATGATAAAAGTGCACGAGATGAATTTATAAGAAAGAGAAACATGATCAATGAGGGCTCATGCAGACGACCCCAACTTGTTTTGGAATCAACCTGTAGAACATAGCAGAGGGAAAGACAAAGATCACCCTTGGAGGAAACATAAACCATTACTCTTAGCTCTTATTTATTTTTTGAGCTCGAGTCATCTCCAACAATCTGAGAATGTTAACTGTTTAGCGTGTCTACAGTATGTATAGAACTTTACATTTGCCAATTATATGAATTGGAATTTAGCATTTTGGGCTGCATAGCACAATATCATCGGTGAAACATCAAAAAGCCGAAGCCTTTAAAATATTATAGTAGTTTTTTGGCATTTGTGTTCTACTAAATTACTATCATGTGTTTCTGCATTCAAAATTTTAAAAACTACATTTTCTTAGTAAATTCTTGTATAGGCTATGTTAACAACTATGTTGCTCGGATCCTCAAAAAGTTATTTACTTTGGTTAATATGATTCACACCTGTTCCATTATTTTTTTTAAGTACCTTCAACTGAATGATTGACGTTGTTAATGTGATAGTGCCAACAACAGCTCCAGCAGTTCCCCCGCCTCCTATTCCTGTGCGAGTTTCGCTGAGCAAAAATGCTCCAAAGCTAGTTCCCCCACCTCCTGTGCCACCATTAGGATCGACCAGTGATAGACCTTGGCTAATTCCTGGTTATGAAGAGGACGAACAGAGATGGACAAAGTTAAAGTTAACTCCTTTATCAAGATTGACAGCAGGAAAAAAAACACATACTAGTACAAGTGGATCTTCTTCCCAAATGCATGAACCTTCTCATGCAGTTCACGTTTCTGGTCACACAATTTCCTTACTCTTCTATCTTATGGTAAAATGATCATAATCTTTAGTAGAAAGGACCGAATAACAAGCTGCATAATGAGTTATAAACTAGATTCATAGTTCTTTAATTTGATAGGCAATGGACCACGTAATTTTCATATTCTAGTAGATATTCTTGTTTAAAGATGACCCTTACATGAGCACATACGAAAACTTAATTAATAGAGAAGCATTCAACTCAACTTTGTGCTAGAGCTACCTTATGACCTTAAATTACATCCAATATACTTTCCACACTTGAGAACTGATATTTACACCTAGGCACAATCAAACTCACCAGGTTCGGTCTTGTTTCATACATGGAACGGTTCAAACCATAGTCCAAAAGTTTGACGTGTTACAACAAACCTCAAAAATTTCCCACTATTTCTCACTATTTATGATTGTGCAAAACCTAATTTAGCATGGAAAATAGTGGTGTTAGCTTCTGATTTAACTCTAATGGTGTCCTGACAGGTTTAGCTCTCCCCAGGCCAGATTTAAATATTAATTCTAGTGCATACTTTCTTTGAGACGTCGAAATGTGATTACTAGATCTATCCATTCAATACCCTAGAGGAACTTATGCTTCTCCTAGGTCTTTCATTTTGAAGATCATGTCAAGTGTCACATAGCAGTTGAAGATTGTCACCAGTGATCAAAAGATTATCAATACACACTAGTATAATCACAAATCACTATCAACTTTCTTGGTGAACCCCAGTTGAACCAGAATCTCTGTTAACTTCAAGTTCCATTGCCTTGGTGCCGGTTCAAAGCTACAATAAAGTGCATGAGATGGATTTCTGAGAAAGAGAAACATGATCAGTGAGGGGTCATAGGGCAAGACTATCATCCTCGGAGGAAACAGAAACCATTACTCTTAGCTCTTATTTATTTATTGAGCTCGAGTTATCTTCAACAATCTGAGTATGTTATCTGTTTAACGCGTCTACAGTATGTATAAACTTTACATTTGCCAATTATATGAATTGGAATTTAGCATTTTGGCCAGCGTAGCACAATATCATCGATGAAACATCAAAAAGCCGAAGTTGTTACAAGATTATAGTAGTTTCTTGGCATTTGTGTTCTACTAAATTACTATCATGTGTTTCTGCATTCAAAATTTTATAAACTACATTTTCTTAGTAAATTCTTGTATAGGCTATGTTAAAACAAAGTTGCTCGGATCCTCAAAAAGTCATTTACTTTGGTTAATCTGATTCACACCTGTTCCATTGTTTTTCTTTTAATACCTTAAACTGAATCTTTGATGTTGTTAATGTGACAGTGCCCACAAAAGCTCCAGCAGTTCCTCCTCCTCCTGTTCGTGTGCGAGTTAAGATGAGCAAAAATGATCCAATGCTAGTTTCCCCGCATCCAGTTCCTGCGCCAGTTTCGATGAGCAAAAATGCTCCAAATATAGTTCCCCCGCCTCCTGTTCCTGCGCAAGTTTTGATGAGCATAAATGCTCCAAAGCTATTTCCCCCACCTGGCTTTTCCCCACCTCCTGTTCCTGTGCGAGTTTCGATGAGCAAAAGTGCTCCAAAGCTAGTTCCCCCACCTGGCTTTCCCCCACCTCCTGTTGCTGTACGAGTTTCGATGAGCAAAAATTTTCCAAAGCTAGTTCCCCCACCTCCTGTGCCACCATTGGGGTCGATCAGTGCTAGACCTTGGCTAATTCCTTGTTATAAAGAGGATGAGCAGAGAGAGACAAAGTTAAAGTAAACTCCATTATCAAGACTGATAGCAGAAAAAAAAACACATACTTGTACAAGTGGATCTTCTTTCCAAATGGATGAAAAATCAAAGAAAGAGGTCACCGATGGAGTCAAGTCTAAGTTGGTGTCTCAACTCACTTCTGGGACAACTACTAGCTTGGATGACATGGTTAATTTCGCCAATAGTGTTTTCCCCATGTTAAATTTGTTTGGTGCTGATTGTGGCTCGTTCTACAACGATGTCAAGGACTTGATCAAGCAGAAATATGATTTACTCACTGCTGATAGAAAACTAGATATGTTGTCTGTTTCAGAATTGGAGGAAAAATATCTAGATGTTGTTACTAAAGAAGAGCAGTGCGTGAAAGGTGATGAGCAAAAAAGAGCAGCCCGTAGGATTGCACAAGCGGAGGTAGAAAAACTCGGTACCCAAATGAAGGCAGCTAGAGTAGCGCAAGGGGAGATTGAGCGGTGCAAGAACGAAGCTAGAGTAGCGTAGGATTACTGATATCTTATTGTCTATATATGTGATTGTCATTAATAGAGTATTACATATTTTATAATTTATATAAATAATATAATTTTTAAAATTTGACCTTATTTTTATTTGAGAAAAACATCTAGTACCCCCGAACTATGACCAAATTCGCTACGACACACGTCAACCTCACGGGGGCTCTATTACCCCTTAAACTAAATTTTAGCGTATTTTTTTCAATCTTTTTAGCTAACGTGATACCCTTTGTCAATCATTTCAGATGGCGTAACACCTTTGACGTGAGATCCATTTTATTTAATAAAGGTTTTACTAGAGGCTTATCTCTTTCATTTATTGTTTGTATTTTTTGCATTGAAATATGTTTATAAAATTAGTATTACTTATTATTTTCACTTGTAAAATAAACATTATAGTTTTGATTATTATTAATAAAACTAATTTTCTTATATCATGCTAATTTACTTCATAAAGATCATCATTAGTTTATATACTTAATTAGTATTTCTTTTATTTTTCTTAGAAGATAATGTTTATATTTTTATGAAGATTTTGTAATATGAATTTTTTTTTTAAATGAAGATAATTTTTATGTTTTTATGCAATGTCCATAAACATTATCATATTACAGGAACAAAATGGACATTGCATGGGATAAAGGGGGGAGATTGATTATTTTTTATAGTTCGGGGAAAGGTTGATTTTTAAGACAAATTTTGGGGTGAAAATTATTTTTACCCTTTAAAAATATTAATTAAAATTTGTATAATTTGAATTTTGAAAAACTAAAAATTGCCAATGAGTACCTTTTATTGTAATAAATGATTTTATCTCCTCCTTCACACTCAATCACAAAGGAGCAATGATTAGTTAAAGCTAAATAAAGCTGATTCCTTTTTTTTTTTTCACTTTCCAATATTTGCTTTTTTGCAAGTACCATTTCATTGGTTTATCTCTATGTCCTTTTCCCACACTTTTAATTACTTCTCTGCAACCAACATCACAAGAAAATCCCACTACTTTTCTCATTTATTCCTCACAAAAAAATACTCCTGCAATTTATTTCTCCTATTTTGATTTGAAACTTAATTTAGGAAAATAAAGTATATATTAAATGTATTAAAATATTTTATAATTTTATGTTCTTAAACATATAACGCTGAAAATTAAAATTTAAGAATTGAAAAAAAGTCATTCTTTTCGAAAGAAATTAAAGAAAAAGTAGACCAAACAAATTAATACGGAGGCAACAGTGACATAGCTATATTGATTCAAGAGTGGTCAATCAAACGGGACAAACACCCTTTCTCAAAGAATTATGTCATGCATATACTTTCTTTGCGCTATTTTATGTGTCGCTATTTGATCGAACACGAAATTTAAGAAATAAATGATGACTTTATAAAAATTTATAAAATTACCCCTCTTAAAGTAACTTTATATTTTAAGTACTTTTTAATTGTCTTTTCTTATTAAGGGGGATTCAATAAGAATAAAATAGAAATAATATCATTAAATAATTGTCAAATAAGGAAAAATGATATTTTTTTGGAAACAGATCAAAAAGGAAATGACAATAAATAAAGAGATTAGTTTAATGAAATAGAGCAATAGATTAACTCTTTAATATTTTAAAGAAAGTAAATTAATCTAAATAGATTAATTCTTTAATATTTTGAAATAGGTTAATTCTTTAATATTTTAAAGAAAGTAAATTAATCTCTTTATTTAAACTCTATTTCAAAATATCAACGTTTTGAACACCCTTAAAGAATTTCTGGCTTCGCCACTAGGAGTGAGTAATCATTTTCATCCATTTTCTCTCTTAAAGGTCTTTCATATGCTTTAGAGCTACTATTTTCTTCAGCAGTCCAAAAATCACTCCTTTTTTGTGTCAACAGAGAACCATTTTAAGTAAACAATGTCAGAGGAAAACTCTGATTTAGAAATGATACCTGGAATTACAATACCTTTGGCCAAGATTGTACCTACTACTACTAGCATTGATGGGACTTTTCCTGTTAAGAGGTGCAGTTCAAGAAAAAGGGCTGCTCCAGATTTCTTTGTTCCCACCCATTTTCGCTCTTCTAGACTGCTACATGGCCCTGCAGGTTTACGACGTGGTCCAGGTCGCCCTTCGAAACAGAGATCAGATGGTGAGCTAGAGCTAGCTAGCCTCTTACATTTTTGCTGAATGATTTTAGATCTTGCATATGTTGTTTATTATGTTTAGGTGATCGCACTATTTTGCTGATGTTTCTGTTCTTTGCATATATGCACATGTTGTTTGTTATGTTTAGGCGATCGCGCTATTTTGCTGCTGTTACTGTTCTTTGCATGTTGGCATTGCACTGCGTTCCTATTAGTTGTCATGTTTTCTTCGTTGTGGTTTTTACTACTTTGATTTGCTTCACTTGAACCGAGAATCTTTCGGAAACAGGCTCTCTACTTCGTGGAGGGTAGAGGCAAGGTCTGCGTACGCTCTACCCTCCCTAGACGCACATTGTGGGATTTCACTAGGTATGGTGTTGGTGTTTCTTTGTGGGGCTTCCATGATTGCACTAGTTTGCTGTTGTTAACTGCTGCTCTGCACGCTTTCTTATTAGTTGTATGTCGTGTTTTCTTCATTGACATTTTTTCATTCGTTAATTGATTTGCTTCACCTGTGCCGAGGGTTTTTTGCTAACAATCTTTCTAACTCCATGAGGCAGGGGTAAGGTCTGTGTGCACTCGACCTTTCCCAGATCCCACTTTTTGGGATTTCACTGTGTATGTTGTTGTTTCTTTGCCGGGCTGAGTATTAAAGTAGTTTCGTGAATTCTAGGACAATGACCTAAAGTGCTAGTGACTGGTTTCAGAAATTACGTTGTTGTTTCTTTGTGGCGCTTAAGTAGTTCTGCGGATTCTAGGACAGCAACCCAAAGAGCTAGTGTTTCAAAAATTACTTTTTTGTTTATATTTAGTGATTTATTGTCACATATATAGGATTTAGGCCGAGGCTACTAGGTTTTGCCGAAGCCTTATGTTAAAGCCTACATCTGCCCCTAGATAGCTATGTTTTTCATCCATATATAAATATTACTAGTGAATGAGATGACTTAGCTTAAAACTGATCAGTGAGAGTTCATATAGCCTACGAGGCATAGTTGTTACATATTGTGATGGATGGGGATGAAAGCAACTGGTTTGATATACAATTACTCGAGCCGAGGGTCTATCGGAATCAGCCTCTCTACCTTCACTAGGTAGGGGTAAGGTTGCATACTCATCACCCTCCCTAGATTCACACTTGTGGGATTATATACGCTATGTTGTTGTTTTTGTAAAGTTCTTACTTTGTAGCACTCATCTTCACAAACTAAAAGCTTTAGTGTTCAATAAGTTCTTAAGCTATAATTTTCCATGTCGAAGTTGAAGTGCCATCCATGAAGGCAACACAAACTCCTGCCTCACAACCTTTACAACGTGGACCAGGTCGCCCTGGAAAACAGCGATCAGATGGTGAGTCTCCTCCTTTCCCCATACTTTTGCCTCTTACTAAGTAATTTTAAATTGGTTCGAGGTTTCTTTTCCTTTTTTTCTTTGTGGGGGTTACTATATAAATGAAATGGTAAAAGTGGACGAGATGAAATAGGCAACAAGACTGAGTCATTTTATTATTTGAGCTCGAGTCGTTTTCAACCGTCCAAGGTTGTTTTTCATTTAGCAAGTTTCCACTATGTATAAAACCGTATTTTGCCAATATGAAACTTTACAGTTTGCTACTTCTCTTTTTGGTTAGCAATATTTAAGCTGATGAAAAGATGTGCTATAAGTTTGCGTTTTTCAGTAAGTTCTAACTTCAAAGTATACATCTTTTTAAACGAAAAATTAGTTTGCTTTCAAAAGTTGTAAATATAAAGAATATATTCGATAAACTAGCCTTAGTGTGTACTTTAAATTTGTTAATGTGACGGTCACTATTAGTTATAGAAGCTCCAGCAGTATCACCACCACCAGCATTACCGTTGGGGTGGACCGGAGATGGTCCATTGCAAGCTTCGGCAACAACTCCATTGGAGTCAACCAGTGATAAACATATTCCAGAGGCAGTTGCGCCATCTCCATTAGGGTCAATCAGTGATAGGCGTACTCCAGAGGAAGTTGCCCCAACTCCATTTGGGTCAACCAGTGATAGACCTATGGAAGTTCTCTCTGATGAAGAGGAAACAAAGTCAAATGTAAAGCCGTCAAGAATACTGATGCGTCCCCCAGAAACAAATTATAAACCCCAGGAGATTCTTGATGAAGAATCGAAGAAATTAATTATTAACTGGTTCGGAAGCTGCTTACTTATGGGAATGATGTTAAGTACATGGTCCGTCAGGCCAATACTACTTTTAGGTACTTGAAAGGGCTTGATGTTGATTATGGTTCTTTTTACCAAGAAGTCAAAGAGCACATTAAACATCACTGCAATTTGCAAGATGCACAAAGAGAAGAAACTACATTGTCTTTGTCAGCATTGCAGAAAAATTATGAACATGCTATACATAGTGCAGGTGATGTTGGGGAGGATATTGGGCATACTCAAGAAGAATTGGAGAAAGCAAAAGAGAAAAAGGAAACTTTGAAGAGGAAAATAGAGGATCTGAAGAAAGAGGTAGCACATATTGAACATGAAGAAGAGCGTCTGAAACGTGAAGAAACAAAATACAAGGAAGTCCATGAAGTTGCAAAAGCCAAGATACAAGAACTTGGCATCCAGTTGAAGAGAGCTCAAGCAAAGCAAAGGGAAATAGAGCAGCGCAAGAATGCAGCTCTCCGAGGGATTGAATCCAGTACTCAACACCTACAGTCCAAATTTCTTGATGATCTCAAATAGTTTGTGTTAAGAATTCGTGCCCTACTGATTGTATTATTTTTACCTAACTGTTGCTTATAGATGAAACGTGTTGCCTAAAGTGTTCCACTGACGTGTTTTCAGGAAGCAGTAAACAGAAGGTAAAGAACACAATGATTTTTACGCGGAAAACACCCGACTCAAAAAGGTGTAAAAAACCACGACCTATACCTCTACAGGATTTAAACCCAACTTCCCTAAATAACTCTGAGCCTCAACAACGACTGATTACAAAACTCTTGTAACTAACAAAATAGGAATTTTAAACTCTAATCCCTATAACTCAACAACTAGGAATTATAAACTCTAATCCCTATAACTCAACAACTTGGAATTATAAACTCTAATTCCTAACTACACACACCTCCTAAGGTAAGTGTTTCCAAAGTCTCTGAGTTTTTCCCAACTCGAAGACTAGCTCCTAATTCAGTTTATAACACACTGAAACTAATATTACATGAATAGCTCAAACACAATGAATAACTCTAAAAATCAAAGCTAAAACTCTTAGCTGTATTCTGCACGTAGGACCAGGTTCTTCAATGTGTTTCTTCAGTGGTTGAGTAGAACTTCATGATTTCAATCTGTAGATTGTACTTTTCTGCTTTATAAGTGTGTGTCTTGCTTTGAATCTTTTCCCTTGTATTTATAGCCAACTCTGATAAAGACCTTCAGTTGATTTCCTCTCCTATTTCTAATTGGAATCCCTTCAGTAGCTTTCCTCTCCTATCTTGAATTGGACTCCCTTTCAGTTGATGTCCTCTCCTATTTTGAATTGGATTGCTTTTATTCTTTTTATTCACTGCCGCCTCTTTTTCTCTCCTAGATTGAGTAGGACTCTTTTTATTTAACTTGTCTTCAAGTATTTTACTCAACCACAACTTCTTCAATTTATCACGTGATCAGTAGCTTGAGGATATCAGAATTAGGCTTGCTCATTCGTTCCTGACTTTCAGCAATCTTTTTCTGCATCTATCAATACAACCTGGAATCTGTCTTCCTATGCTTGGACCAGCTCAAGTAACATGTTCCATTCATCTGTGAGTCATCAGAAACTTCACTGATCAAACAAAGAGTCCTTCAATTCGTATGTTTCCTATCTTGTGTTGACTTTTTCAATCTGCAGAAACTTTCTCCTTCTACACATAGGACTCTTCTTTTTCAACTCAACTTGCTTTCCCTCATCATCAAGTGTTTGAATCAAATTCAACTTCTTCAAATAATGTGCATGTTTATTTCCTTGAGTTTATCAGAATTAACCACTCATCTGGTTCTTGATTTCTTCCACCTTTGCCTTTAATCATCAATGATTTGCTGCCAGTTTTAGCTACATGTGACAGTGTGTCTGTGAACCATCTTGACTAACATGTTTCATATCACTTTGTCAGTTTTGTCAATCATCAAAACTAAAACGTACCCAATAAATTCCCCATTTTTGATGATGAAAAACCTCTTGTCTTTGTGTATTCAACCATCTTCACCTATAGGCACTAAAGTATAAAACACTAGAATGAAACAAGTTAGTCAATGGGTTATAAACATTTCACAACCCTCTTATCTTCCCCTTTTGGCATCATCAAAAAACCACTTCAATGCACATATTATACTAGCCAAAGTGATTTGTTATGCTATTCATGGCCGCTGGGGCTATCACCAAAACAATCAGACCAAGACTTTAGCCAACATAGTAATATATTAAAGAGAGCAAAAATATGAGTCAATTTAGCAAAGATAACCATTCCATTTAACTGACAGAGCATGTTCCACATTATACCTAAGCTAGTACTGAACAAAGTAAAACAACTGAGCATTAAAAAATATGATATAAAAGTGTGACATGGCTAAGGATACAAACAGTGAGGAGCTGATGAGATAGGTGGAACAGGTGGTATCAATTGTGTCCATTTACAAATGACTTCAACATTTTCATTCCTCTATCAATCATGGTCAAGTTTCAAAGTCATGATCCTAGCCTTAAGTACCTCTTATTCCACTTCATGACTATCTTGTGCAGCTTCTAGTTCAGATTTTTTTTTCCAGCTAAATCAATTTATTTTTTAAATGAGTGTTAGCCCTCCTTACTGAAATAGGTAGAGTAACACGGTTCATCTGTAGAAGAACATCTATTGTTGTTTTATATGTCAAACCTGAACTTTGACTGAGAAGTCCCCAAAAAATATCCAATTAGGAGCTAAAAAGGAGAGCATGCCCTTTTTCATTCCTCAGAAAATATATACTTCATGTGATTGATGACCAAGCTTGAAAAATTTGTGTTACACAACTGATATTTTGGTTGAGAGAGAACAAGGAATTTCTAGTTTAGGATTAACATATTAGTGCACAACCATTTTGAGAGAATCAAAGAAGGTTTGGTCAATTAATTTTTCAGAACTTTAGGACAAGGAGAGGATAAAATGTGAGGAATTGAACAGGCGTGGTCAACTCTTTCAACTTAGAAAGCCTATGCTTATGTCAGTTTAAAACATACCTGACAAGAAGAACTTTGTGGTCACAATTGCTTGCTTGTAACTATTTTTCTGCATAATCTAATACAAAATTATGTTAGAAAGGTCAAAAATCTGGAATTGGGACACACAACTAAATGTGCAACACTGAATAGAATAACTTTTTAGCTAATAAGATAAAAAAAATGGTTATTCTAGTCAATCATTGAGGGGAGTTCATGCAATTTTTAATCATCCCCAAGTCTAACCTATTCCTTTCAAAATGCTATCTACATAGTGCCTTTGATGCTTCTCCACTTAATTAAGTAACCCATAAAGTCATCATTTTTACAGCCCTCAAGAGTGAAATTACTTTTCCTTTAAATACCAAAGTCACAAGCCATTGATTTGTTGTTCCCCCTGTCGATATGCTCTCAGTCATGGAACAGGTGGTACAACATGTTTCTGTGCATGCTCATCAGCTTCACTGTCCTCCTCTTAACTTCTCTGCTGCTTACATTGGTCGACAAGGATTCATACGAACCACATCAAGCACTTGGTCGTACTTATATGATTCTTTGTTTTGAAGGAGGATCTCCCTTGCTTCCCCTTACACTAGCACTACAAATCTAGTCATCTTTCATAGACTTTTGTTTTAGTTCTTCCCATCTTTCCAACTACAGCAATGGTGCTTTTTTTTTCATCTCCAAAAGATTCATTCCCCCTTTAATGTGGTGAGTGAAAGAACCTTTATTTGCTTCCAGTATTTTACCTTGAGCAAGCTTTATTCATGTACTCATTTTGCTTGCCTCCTTTCACTCCTACCTGTAAAATAAATTAGGGATTAACTTTAGGTACCCAGATAATCCTGGGTCCTTTCTTATGAGTAAATGGATGAATCAGATTTCTTCTAGCAAGCCATAGGTTACGTGACTTGTTTCTCTGACCAGGTTTACTTATCCTTTTCTTGGTCTGAGATAGTTTATTTGCCAGATTTAGACTGCTAGATCTACTTTTGGAAGCTACTGGACATTCAGTGGTTGGATGTCCAAGGTTACCACAAATATAACATAAATATTTAGGAATATTAAATTTTTTGTGGAATTCTAATCCTGCCTTTTCACTGTAATTTCTTTGCCCCAATTTGTGAACAATTCTTGAGGAGTTTGTCCACCTATTTGCTCTTTCAAGGTCAAGTTTTAGTTTAGAGACTTCTTGACTCAGTTTATTCACCATTTCTGTTGCATTATTGCACTCTTCTTTGTACTTGACCAATTCAAGTTCAACTTTTTCTTGTTTTTTACTCTTGGTGTTTTTTCCTTTTTCAGATAGTGTCAATTTTACAACTTCAGACTTAAGATCATTATTTGAAGAATCAAGTTGCTCAACCTATTTCTTGAGAGAGCAGTTTTCCTGTTCAACAGTGTTCTTGCAAGCTTCTAAATCAATAAAATCAAATTTGATTCTTGCAAGACTGTTGAATAGCTCATCCCTATCAGAATTTGATTCTTGGAAGTCATCAATTAGTTCACTCATCAAGGAAATAAGTTTTGTTTTAGAAAACAAATGCAACTTTTCTTTAAGTTCAAGTATACTTACCTCAGAAGCATCATGTTCTTCCTCCAAGTTTGATTCTCCAAGAGCCATGAGTGTTGCTTCATCAACTTCATCATCATCTAAGTCAAATCCCCAAGCTTCTACCATTTTAGTTCCATAAATTTCCATTTCATAAGTTCTTAAATTCCCCACTAATTCATCTAGGGTCATGCCTGCAAGATCCTTATTTGCTTCCCTGATTGCAGTCACCTTAACATTCCACTTTGATTTTGGTAATACCCTCAGTACCTTCTCGACTTGTTCTTCTTCAGGTATAACTTTTCCTAAGGAGGTCAACTCATTTGTTAAGGCAGTAAGCCTTGTCATCATCTCATGCAAGGTTTCATTCTTCTTCATCTTAAATGCCTCATACTCAGCGAAGAGAAGAGAAATTCTGAATTTTCTTCCTTGAGATGTGCCTTCATGAACATTTACTAGAGCATCCCAAATTTGCTTAGCAGTGGTGCATATTGATACCCTATTGTATTCAGCAGTGCCTAATCCACAGACCAAAATATTTTTGGCCTTAGCATTTTTCTTTAATGCCAATAGGTCATCAAGAGTGAATTCACATCTTACTTTCTTGACCTATTTCCCATCTTCTAACTTTATTGGAATAGTAGGACCATCAGTGATCCTATCCCATAACTCGTAATCTTTGCCTTGAATGAATGTTTCCATCCTAGCTTTCCACCAAATGAAGTGAGAACCATCAAAGAGTGGAGGTATAATAGTGGATTGACCTTCACTGTGATCAGTAGGTGGTGCGAAATTCATCATTTTGATCTTTGTCTTAGGTGTTATCCCTTTTTAAGACAACCTCGCTCTGATACCACTTATTAAGAATTCGTGCCCTACTAATTGTCTTATTTTTGCCTAACTGTTGCTTATAGATGAAACGTGTTTCCTTATGTGTTACACTGACGTGTTTCCAGGAAGCAGTAAATAGAAGGTAAAGAACACAATGATTTTTACGTGGAAAACACCCGGCTCAAGAAGATGTAAAAAAACCACGACCTGCATCTCTACAGAATTTAACCCCAACTTTACTAAATAACTCTCAGCCTCAACAACGATTGATTACAAAACTCTTGTAACCAACAAAATAGGAATTATAAACTCTAATCCCTATAACTCAACAACTAGGAATTATAAACTCTAATCCCTATAACTCAACAACTAGAAATTATAAACTCTAATTCCTAACTACACACGCACCTCCCAAGGTAAGTGTTTCCAAAGTCTCTGAGTTTTCCCCAACTCGAAGATAGCTCCTTATTCAGTTTATGACACACCTAAACAAATATTACATGAATAGCTCAAACAAAATGAATAACTCTAAAAATCAAAGCTAAAACTCTTAGCTGTATTCTGCACGTAGGACCAGGTTCTTTAATGTGTTTCTTCAGTGGTTGAGTAGCACTTCGTGATTTCAATCTATAGATTGTACTTTTCTACTTTGTAAGTGCGTGTCTTGCTTTGAATCTTTTCCCTTGTATTTATAACCAACTCTGATGAAGACTTTCAGTTAATTTCCTCTCCTATTTCGAATTGGAATTCCTTCAGTAGCTTTCCTCTCCTATCTTGAATTAAACTCCTTTTCAGTTGATGTCCTCTCCTATTTTGAATTGGATTGCTTTTACTCTTTTTATTTACTACCGACTCTCTTTCTCAACTAGATTGAGTAGGACTCTTTTTCTTTAACTTGTCTTCAAGTATTTTACTCAACCACAACTTCTTCAATTTATCACGTGATCAGTATCTTGAGGATATCAGAATTAGGCTTACTCATTCGTTCCTGACTTTCAGCGATCTTTGTCTACATCTATCAATAAAACCTGGAATCTGTTTTCGTATGCTTAGACCAGCTCAAGTAACATGTTCCATTCATCTGTGAGTCATCAAAAACTTCACTGATCTAAGAAAGAGTCCTTCAATTCGTATGTTTCCTATCTTGTGTAGACGTCTTCAATCTGCAGAAACTTTCTCCTTCTACACATAGGACTCTTCTTTTTCAACTCAACTTGTTTTCCCTCATTATCAAGTATTTGAATCAAATTCAACTTCTTCAAATAATGTGCATGTTTATTTCCTTGAGTTTCTCAGAATTAACCACTCATCTGGTTCTTGATTTCTTCCACCCTTGCCTTTAATCATCAATGATTTACTGCAAGTTTCAGCTACATGTGACAGTGTGTCTGTGAACCAGCTTAACTGACATGTTTCATATCACTTTGTCAGTTTGTCAATCATCAAAACTATAACGTACCCAAAAGTTTGACTTTGTGAAACTCATTGAACAAGCTCCCTACTAGATGAAATGAATGTCCTCATGACTATTTTTGTTTTGGGATTGCGTTTTCTCTAGCAGCAGACAAGTTATTTCTTCTTTTGGTTATCACCATGTAGTAAATTCTTTTTAAAGTTTCTTGTCACGCTTTCAATGAGTAATATGTTTAGCAGTTATATGTAATGGTTTGCTTCAAGAACATCGAGCTATGCCAGGGATAGCTCAACTTTGTTATCTGGAAACAAAGGTTCCAATTGTCCGAAGAACGCTTTTGTTAGCGTGGTACCTAAAGCAGTCACATTGATCTGGTTACGTGTTAATGTCTTGAAAGATGAATGTGCATATATATTGAAATCGTATTAGACATTGACACAATGAATTATCCAAAATAAAACTCGTGTTCGCGTGGTTCTCATGTTTTGTTAAACACATTTAGGACTCTCTATTTAGCCTCTGCACAAATCAAGCTTGTTATAGTAAGGACCACAGCTTGGTAGACAGAGTGATAAAACAATGAAAACATAACGATGAACAGATTCAACAGAAGAAAAATATGATTACAAGAGAGAGTATGAAGCGTTAAAGTTGAACTCAAAGAAACATAACAATGAAGAGAGAACCTTTAGTAAGCAAAGGAAAAAAAACGACATGAGAAAGGGCAAAATATTTAAAAGAAAACTAGGACTGAGGAGGTAAAAAAAATAGCTCTTTGCAGGAATATAAGGTGATATTAAGAGAGAATCCTTTAGTAACCAAAAAAGGGGTAGCCTGGTGCACTAAAACTCCCACTATGTGCGGGGTTCGGGAAGGGCACCACCTTAAATGTGTATTGTACGCAATCTTATCTTGCATTTCCGTCAGAGGCTGTTTTCAAGGTTTGAACCCGTGACCTCATGATCACATGGTAGCAACTTTACCAGTTACTACAAGGTTCCCTTCAGAATCCTTTAGTAACCAAGGGGAAAAAATGATAGTAGAAATTAAAAAAGGGCAAAAAATTGAAAAGAAAACTTTATCTAATAAAGTTGTTGGAAAATTATTATCATGTGATGAGGAGGTCACAGATTCAAGCAGTGATATAAGTTGAGATTGTCATAATACACCTTTGGGGTTTTCTTGTCTCATATTTATGCATCATGTTGCGACAAGAAAACCCCAGCTCTTGCATACAAAAGAATCCATAATCTCTCCTGAAGTACACGATCAACAAAGCCTCAGCTCTTGCATACTAACATTTTGTCCTAATTTATATCACGTGACATAGTGATTCATTCGTTTTAATTTATGAGTTTTATTTTGTCTTTTTAATTTATTTGAAAAGAACATAGTTTGTGTTAAGAATTCGTGCCCTACTGATTGTCTTATTTTTGCCTAACTGTTGCTTATAGATGAAACGTGTTGCCTGAATTGTTCCACTGACGTGTTTCCAGGAAGCAGTAAACAGAAGTTAAAGCACACAATGATTTTTACGTGGAAAACACCCGGCTCAAAAAAGTGTAAAAAACCATGACCTGCACCTCTACAGGTTTTAACCCCAACTTCACTAAACAACTCTGAGCCTCAACAACGACTGATTACAAAACTCTTGTAACCAACAAAATAGGAATTATAAACTCTAATCCCTATAACTCAACAACTAGGAATTATAAACTCTAATCCCTATAACTCAACAACTAGGAATTATAAACTCTAATTCCTAACTATACACGCACCTCCCAAGGTAAGTGTTCCCAAAGTCTCTAAGTTTTCCCCAACTCGAAGACTAGCTCTTAATTCAGTTTATAACACACTGAAACTAATATTACATGAATAGCTCAAACACAATGAATAACTCTAAAAATCAAAGCTAAAACTCTTAGCTGTATTTTTCACGTAGGACCAGGTTCTTCAATGTGTTTCTTTAGTGGTTGAGTAGCACTTCGTGATTTCAATCTGTAGATTGTTCTTTTCTGCTTTGTAAGTGTGTGTCTTGCTTTGAATCTTTTCCCTTGTATTTATAGCCAACTCTGATAAAGACCTTCAGTTGATTTCCTCTCCTATTTCGAATTGGACTCCCTTTAGTAGCTTTCCTCTCCTATCTTGAATTGGACTCCCTTTCAGCTGATGTCCTCTCCTATTTTGAATTGGATTGCTTTTACTCTTTTTATTCACTTCCGCCTCTCCTTCACTCCTAGATTGAGTAGGACTCTTTTTATTTAACTTGTATTCAAGTATTTTACTCAACCACAACTTCTTCAATTTATCACATGATCAGTAGCTTGAGTATATCAGAATTAGGCTTGCTCATTTGTACCTGACTTTCAACAATCTTTGTCTGCATCTATCAATACAACCTGGAATCTGTCTTCCTATGCTTGGAACAGCTTAAATAATATGTTTCATTCATATGTGAGTCATCAGAAACTTCACTGATTTAACAAAGAGTCCTTCAGTTCGTATGTTTTCTATCTTGTGTAGACTTCTTCAATCTGCAGAAACTTTCTCCTTCTACACATAGGACTCTTCTTTTTCAACTCAACTTGCTTTCCCTCATCATCAAGTGTTTGAATCAAATTCAACTTCTTCAAATAATGTGCATGTTTATTTCCTTGAGTTTATCAGAATTAACCACTCATCTGGTTTTTGATTTCTTCCACCCTTGCCTTTAATCATCAATGATTTGCTGCAAGTTTCAGCTACATGTGAAAGTATGTCTGTGAGCCTGCTTGACTGAAATGTTTCATATCACTTTGTCAGTTTGTCAATCATCAAAATTATAACGTACCCAACAGTTTGACTTTGTGAAACTCATTGAACAAGATCCCTACTAGATGAAATGAATGTCCTCATGACTATTTTTGTTTTGGGATTGAGTTTTCTCTAGCAGCAGACAAGTTATTTCTTCTTTTGGTTATCACCATGTAGAAAATTCTTCTTAAAGTTTCTTGTCACCCTTTCAATGAGTAGTATGTCTAGCAGTCATATGCAATGGTTTGCTTCCAGAACATCGAGCTATGCCGGGGATAGCTCAACTTTGTTATCTGGAAGCAAAGGTTCCAATTGTCCGAAGAAGGCTTTTATTAGCGTGGTGCCTAAAGCAGTCACATTGATCTGGTTACGCGTTAATGTCTTGAGAGATGAATGTGCATATATATTGAAATCGTATTAGACATTGACACAACGAATTGTCCAAAAGAAAACTCTTGTTCGCGTGGTTATCATGATTTGTTAAATACATTTAGGACTCTCTATTTATCCTCTGCACAAATCAAGCTTGGTATAGTAAGGACCACAGCTTGGTAGACAGAGTGATAAAATATTTAAAACATAACGATGAACAGATTCAACAGAAGAAGAATATGATTACAAGAGACAGTATGAAGCGTCAAAGTTGAACTCAAAAAAACATAACAATGAAGAGAGAACCTTTAGTAAGAAAAGGAAAAAAAGAGACAGGAGAAAGGGAAAATCATTGAAAAGAATAGGACTGAGGAGGTCACAAAAATAGCTCTTTGCAGGAATATAAGGTGAGATTAAGAGAGAATCCTTTAATAACCAAAAATAGGGTAGTCCGGTGCGCTAAAGCTCCCACTATGTGTGGGGTCCGGGAAGGGCACCACCATAAGTGTGTATTGTATGCAATCTTATCTTGCATTTTCGTTAGAGGCTGTTTTCAAGGTTTGAACCCGCGACCTCATGATCACATGGTATCAACTTTACCAGTTACTGCGAGGTTCCCTTCAGAATCCTTTAGTAACCAAAGGAAAAAAAAAAAGACAGTAGAAATTAAAAAAGGGCAAAAAATTGAAAAGAAAACTTTATGTAATAAAGTTGTAGGTAAAATTATTATCATGTGATGAGGAGGTCACTGATTCAAGTTGTGATATAAGTTGAGATTGTCATAATATACCTTTTTTGGTTTTCTTGTCTCATATTTATGCATCATGTTGCGACAAGAAAACCCCAGCTCTTGCATACAAAAGAATCCATAATCTCTCTTGAAGCACACGATCAGCAAAGCCTCAGCTCTTGCATACTAACATTTTGTCCTAATTTATATCACGTGACATCATGATTCATTAGTTTTAATTTGTGAGTTTTATTTTGTCTTTTTAATTTATTTGAAAAGAACATCGTGTTCGATGTTTAATAACTTTCATGACTTTGTTTTTTATTTCATATACTTATAACAACATGGTCAAGTTTATTAAATTCGAGGAGTAATTGTCCGATGACACTTAACTGTTCTCACAAATCGAGGAAAATGGCGGAGATCTCTAAAAACTTCAATCGGACAAACATAGGAAAGAGGGAAGACAGGAGCAAATAATAGAATAGGAGAATTCTTCATCAGAGGCAGAATTCAAGTTATTTATTTTGATTTTTTTATGGGTTTTCGCCACCTAAATTCATGTTTGTTCTGGCAGAAATCATTCGTTTCAATCATCTTTCTTTTAAAGCTCTTTCCTGCTTTGCCTTCTATTTAGAGCTTTCAATGGTTCTCACTTATTTTTCCGTCCATAAAATATTTTCTTTTTAACCACATGTATAAAATAACATATTAGCACCATAATCATAAGGTGAGCTGATTTCTTTTCGTTATTTTTTTTTATTGATAGTGTAAAAATTTAATTAAAGAATAGATTTGAATATTCTTCTTCATCTTTTTCTATTTTTGTAATTAGATCTTAATTCTGTTGTTGTTGTTCTTGAGTTGTTTGTTTTTAATAATATAATATAACTTATCAATCTTTCCAAAGTGATTTAAATTTTTTATACTTCATTAAAAATCTCCACAATAGACAAAATTATTTAATTTTAAATAATTAAACGTTACACGTGCGAGACACGTGCGGTATATATATATAGTAATTGTTATCATCAAGATCATCGTGATTCATTCGTTTTAATTTATTAATTTTATTTTTCTTTCTAATCCATTTGAAAAAAATATCGTGTTCGATATTTAGTAACTTTGATGACTTTATTTTTAGATTTTATATACCTACCTTATAACAACATGATCAAAATTATCGAACTTGAGGAGTAATTAGTTTATTAAAATCTCAAATTTAAGTCGTAATATTCTACAATCTTTCTCCCACACCCAAATTGATAAAAAGGGCGGAGATCACTATTTCTAATAAAACAAACATAAGAAAGAAGGAAGGAGCAAATAATAGAATTGGAGAACTCTTCAACAGAGGTAGATTTCGAGTTGATTAGTTTGATTTTTTTATGGATTTCAGTAACCTAAATTTATTTTCGTTCTTGGAACATGATTCTGTTTCGGTCATCTTTCTTTCCGCCAATAAAGAATATGCCTTTGAAAGCTTTCATTATTCTTACTCATTTTTTCCGCCCATAAAGAATATGCCTTTGAAAGCTGGTTTTACAACCTTTCTTTTTTAAGCAGAAGGAAGTAAGAATGTCATTAGAAAAAATGAAATGGCATCTCCACCTAGATTTTCAAGATCTTTGGTCGAGATTCCATTATTCAAAGTTAGTGAATGGACTTCTCTTGGTAAGAGACGCGGTTTAAGAAAAAGAGCTTCCTAGAATTTCTTTGGTCTCACTAATTCACACCTTTCTCCAAAATCAGATTACCAAGATTTACGATGTGGTCGTGATCGGTCTTTGAAACAGCGATCAAATGGTAGCTAGCTAACCTTCTTACTTTTGCTTAATGATTTTATATCTTCTACATGATCAGTGTTTTAGTTCTAAGATTTGTTTATGGGGCTTAGTATTAAAGTAGATCTAGGGCAAATTCAGGATTCTAGTACAATGACCTCAAGTATATTAATTCATTTTTTAATTGAACTTTTACACATTTTTAGGGTTGTTTAATTGGTAGAATAAAGGATTACTTTCTTGCCTTAAAATTTGGGATAATTTGATTAGACGTTTGGTTATGAGTATTAATCAGTCCTAAAAATTAGTTTGTACTAAGATAGTGGAACTAGCTATCCAATAAAGAAGAGGGATAAGCAAAGTGTACTAGATTGGGTCATGACATGTTTATACTTATGGAATAATAATTGTTGAATATGTTTTATTCACATTGTTCTTTGTGTTTATGAAGAATATAATTAGTGCAGAATCATATAATCAATTTCAATTTGCTAGGAGTTGAGGCATAATTGTTGTTATTAGTTTGAATTGAGATATGATTGTGAAGTGTACTTGTAAAATTGGGTGCACCTTGTGATATTATCCCGAGAGATAGTAAAAGTGGAAAAATAAGTTGATATTGTTATTATGGATTGAGTTCCAAAGCTGGTATGATATTATTTGATGGATCGGGTACCACATCTGTATAATATTACTATTATGAATCAGGTACCACATCGATACTATACATGAACCCTAGTATGTCTCCGGCAAGTCATGACTAGTTGGACAAAAATAAATTCCTTTAGTCTGTGCGTATACATTAATGTTTGATATGATGATTCATTTGTTGTTAATTTATGTGTTTTATATTTTTAATTTTAATTTATTTGACATGAAGCATGATATTTTATTCATAAACTAACAAGTCTTATAATGCTCCACAATTTTCCACTATCCCCTATAATATAAAATAGATAGCAATACCTCTACTTAAAATAGTTTATCAAACCTATTATATCTTGTAGATATCATAAGAGATTAGCACACCCTTTTCCCATTTGCATGGGGGCTTCACTCAAATCATATGGACTTTTTATTTTTCATTTTGTTTTAATAAATAAACTTTTATAAGACATCATTAAAATTCTCTTAGAAAGAAAAGAAATATTTTACATAAATCATACTTTTCATAAAAAATCATGAAACTCATGAAATTGAACAATTATGAGCATAGACGAATAATTTACAGGAGTTCATAACTTTAAACTAAATCAACATGACTGAATTCATAGGACAACCCTAATAGACTCATGAATGATTGTTCATACAAAATATGATTTTTTCGTACTATACTTAATAGTTCGTGGAGGCCAATATGTTAGGTTTTTACCCTGATTTTCTTACTATATTTAAGTTTTGCTTTTTCTTAAAAGGAAAATAAAAGTTACCATAATTACTTTTACTTTTCCTAAAAGAAAAAATATAATTCTTTTCCATATTTGGCTAACCTTTTTTCGGAGGAAAGATTTTGGACATTATAAATAGAAGACCCCTTCTCATACCATAACACAATAACATCCACAATGTAGTTTTTTAAAAGTTTCGTTTAGGGAGAGATTTTCTCTCTCATTAGTTTTATGCTTTTTAATATTATTTTTAATATTAGGTTTTATATGTAGGCCAATTGGCCAAATCACATAATTATATTATATTTTTAGTATATTTTTCTTTGTCATCTGAGTTATTGTCTTTATGGTTTGCAACTAATAGCTTCCGCATGACGCCCTCTCATGATATGGTTTTCTTTAGTATGTTTTTCTTTGGTCCTCTCATGATGCACCGGGTTGGCAGCTATTTGAATAGCTGATTTGCTGTCGATGTATACATTTACTGGTAGTTGTATCTGAACTCCAAGATCTTTAATTAAACCAGTTAACCAGGTCAACTCAGAGACTGTTGTGGCCATACTTCTGTATTCAGCCTCTGTAGAACTTCTTGAGATGGTATTTTGTTTTTATATTTCCAGGAGATCAAGGAGTTTCCTAATTTTATAATGAAGCCTGTAACTGACCTTCTTGTGACTAAACATGATGCCCAGTCAGCATCACAGAATGTTGATAGGTTGTCTTCTCTGTTACTGGACAGTAGGATTCCTAGACCAGGTTATTGCTTTATGTACTTAACTATTCTGAGAGCAACCTCCATATGTGATTTCTTTTATTGATGTAGATATTGACTGAGTGTTTGTACACTAACTATATGATATGGCAGGCCTTGTGACTGTTAGGTAGAGTATAGGTTTCCAATTAGCCTTTGATAGCTTGTTTGATCTTCTATAAGTTCATCTGTTACTTCAATGAATGTTCTGATGATTGACCCTTTCCATTTGCTGATCATATTCTGTGGTGGTGAACTTAGTGTTGCTGTCTATAGGTGTAGTTTATGGTTTGGAAGCACTAAGTCCAATTTTTGATATTAATTCCAAGGTATACTTTCTTTGATGCATCACAATTTCTGATTTAGACCTTGCAAACTCAATTCCCAAAAAGTATTTTAGCTCTCCCAAGTCTTTCATTTTGAATGTATTTTGTAGTGCAGTTTTTGTATTTGTAATTAGTTCCAAGCTATTCCCAGTTATGAGCATATCATCTACGTAGATCAGTATGGCAGTAAATCCTTTCTCAGTCTTCTTGGTATACAAAGAATGGTCATACTGACTCTGAACAAACTTATTCTTTTGTAATGCTTCAGCGAGCTTTGCACTCCATTGTCTTGGAGCTTGTTTTAATCCATACAAGGATTTCTTAAGTATACAAACTTGCTTCATTACCCCCTGACTTTGAAATCCTTGAGAAAGGTCCATGTATATTTCATCATGTAAGTCACCTTGAAGGAAGGCATTATATACATCCATTTGATGTATATGCCAGCCTCTAGCAGTAGCAATTTCAAGAATAGACCTAATGTGATATTCCGATGTCGAATTCCACCCAACTGCTTCTATTTCTCACTATCCCAAGCCAAAGCTCCCAAAAAAACACAAAACCCACGCTAGAACAGTGAAGTGGAGTCGTACTATGATCGTTTCTAGATGAGTGGGTGATAGTCGATAAGCCGATGGAATTACCGGTGAGAGGTCACCGACTGTTCGCCGGAAACTCAATGGGGTTTCGCCTGAGTATGCGATTTTGGATCAGTTTTTGAGGTTCTTGGTCGCTGGTTTCGAAGGCTTAGGTATGGGACTGGTTTTCCGATGGGTTTGGTAGTAGTGGGTATTGTACTCTGGTGAAGTCTCGCCGGAATCGGGGTTGGTGGATCAGTTACTCTTCTTTTCTTTCTCAATTGGTTGTGCGTATTTGTGAGTGTGTGTGTTCTGGTAAATGAAAGCTGGTGAGTATTTTTGTATCTGGGTCTGGTGTGCTCCTCAAGAAGAAAGAAAAATCCCTATGTGTTCTGTGAAATTGTGCGTAAATATTGTTCTCATTTTCCTTTATGAAGAAGAAATGTGAGGGGGTCACGTGGATGGGGTAGTGGGGGTAGGGTATAGGGTAGGTGGGGTAGGGTGATTTAGTTAGGATAAGATTTGTTAGGATAAGGTTAGGGATTTAATTTGTTAGAGATTTTTGTTAAGGGTTGTTATTTTTGTATTTTTGTTGGATATAATTATACGGATGAGGACACGTAGTAATACGGAGGTAAAATGGTAAAAATGCTACCGGGGAGGGACAAAATTAGGTGTGTACACCTAACAGTCACCATATTTACAACTGACCTGAAGGTTTCTTGGTAATCAATTCCTTCCTGTTGACTATACCCCTTTGCCACAAGTCTAGCCTTGTACCTTTCTATTTCTCCATTTTCTTTGTATTTGACTTTATAAATCCATTTGCAACCAATAGCAGTTTTATTCTGAGGCAATTGAACTATGTCCCAGGTTTGATTTTGTTGTAGTGTATCTATCTCAGCTTTCATGGCTTCTACCCATTTGTTGTCTTTGGTTGCTTCTGCATAAGTAGTTGGTTCAGTCACAACAGATATATCAGTTATAAATGTAGTATATTTAGGATGAAGATAATCATAAGTTAAGTATTTGGACAGTGAATAAGGTCTATCTTTATCCATGGTTAGAGATATAAACTCTTTCATCCAACAAGGTGGATGAGCCCCTCTGGTAGACCTTCTAGGTGCTGGAGGTACAACCTCGTTGTGATTTCTTCTGGTAGATCTTCTAGGTACGAAAGATGCAGGTTCATTAGGTAGAGGATCATTATGTCCTTCAGCAATTTTCACAGGTATAACTTCTTGTGATTCAACTGACTCAGTAGTAGTGTGTGTGATGTTGTTGTTTGCCTCTATCAACTGTATACTTGAAGTTCTATTTATAGGCATAGAAGAGATATTATAAATATTGTCAGGACTAGGAAATAAAATGAAACTTTCTGTATTCTGATGAGCAAAGGGAAAGAAATTTTCTTTGAACTCTACATCTCTACTTACAAAGAATGTTTTATTACTGAGATCATAGAGAATATATCCCTTTTGAGTGTCAGAATACCCTAGGTGAACAACCTTCTTAGATCTAGACTGTAACTTGTAAATTTTTTGCAAAGCTCAGGCAACCAAGTACTCTCAAATGTATAAGAGAAGGTTTCCTATTGTTTAGCTTCTCAAAAGGAGAAATATAGTTAATAACCTGTGATGGCAATCTATTTATAATGTAAACTACAACTTGTACACAATAACCCCAGAATTTAATGGGGATAGAACCCTGAAATCTCATAGCTCTTGTTACTTCAAGAATATGCCTTTGCTTTCTTTCAGCAACTCCATTTTGCTGAGGAGTATAAGGGCAAGATTTTTGATGAACTATACCCAAACTATTAAATTAATCATGACACAAAGAGTTCACAAATTCTGTTCCATTATCGCTCCTTATTATTTTCACAACAGTATCAAACTGTGTTTTGACATATGCTAAGAAATTTTTGATATGCAGAAATACCTCAGACTTTAGCTTTAGCAAGAAAACCCAAGTGAACCTAGTAAAATCATCAACAATAGTCAGGAAGGATTTATAACCATCAGTAGTAGCTGTCCTATATGGACCCCAGACATCCATAAGGATCAATTCAAAAGGTTTGACAGTAGAAGTAGTACTTATAGAGAAAGGAATCCTAACTTGTTTTGCACAGGGACATACAGTGCATTTATTTACAGACTCAATTACATTAGAACTCTTACTAGACAGTAGTTTGATTAAAATGCTAGAAGCGACATGCCTCATTCTCTTATACCAGAGGCTAATATCCTCCTTAACCACCAGGTTGATAAAGTTGGTCTTTTGTTCTTTAGTAGTATATTTCCAACAAGATAATAGAGACCATCATGCTATTTACCAATCTCCTTCACCTTCTGTCACGACCCAAACTAGGTCCTGGCCGTGACGGACATCCTGAACCATGAAGGCCCGGAACACCCTTCTCTATTTGGTAATCATGCACAACATTCATATAATAAAAGAAGATGTGGAAACATAATCTTCTACAGAAACATGGTCAATTCTGAATTCAACATAAGTATGGAAACTGTAAATCAACTACGTCTAAATAGCATCTGACTAAGTCTGCGAAATCTCTACTACATGAAAATCTGACAACTTTCTGAAACTGGGTCAAGGCCCCCAGTAGACCAAAACTGAAATAAGTGACATAATCTAAAAAGACAGGCCTTCTGGAATAGAGAAGGCTCACCACTGCACAATCTGATTAGTTGTCTGAATTATCTACTGCTTATCTGGACCCCTAGACTGAGTCTCAGAACCTGAGAGGTAGGGGAGGGGGTCAATACAGATGTACTGGTACGCAGAGCATATCCAAAATAATCAATTATTATTCAACATATATGAGAGAAATTTAAAATAGTTCATAATTATATCAAATAGTAAGAATTCACATGGGCATTTTAAAGACTTTGTAAAAATCATCTCAACTCTGAGAAATCTGTGTTACTTCTGCGCTAGGTGGTATACCCTACAACTCTGAAAAATTTGATGGTCTCTATGAAAACTGCCATTAACTCGGCAGCGAAGCCCCCAACCCAAGAGTGCCGCAAGGGTTGGAGTCTCTGAATCTACTACGCCACACGAATGTCGCCAATTCAAACACTTGGCAACATAGTTAGACACATCACGCTTCATATTATTCCACCAATAAATGGTTTTCAAATCCTGATACATCTTAGTAGAGCCAGGGTGAACAACATACCTCGACGTGTGATATTCGCCAAGGATTCTCTTCCTCAGACCATCTACATCTGGCACACAAAACCTACCCTGGTATCTCAAAATATCATCACCACCAATTTCAAATGGCATTACCTTTTGTTGACCTACATCTTTCTTGATCTGCATCAAGATGGGATCTTCAACCTGCTTCTCTTTAACTTCTGCACAAAGGGAAGATTTAGCTATCTCATGAACAACCACTCCTCCATCCTCGGAATCCAAAAGTTGCACTCCTAGATTTGTAATTCGGTGAATATCCTTCACCATCTCCCTCTTCTCTTTCTCAACATAAGAAAGAGTGCCCATAGACAACCTGCTGAGGGCATCGGCTACCATATTTGCCTTGCTCGGATGATAGTGCAGGCTCATGCCATAGTCTTTTAAAAGTTCCAACCACCGCCTCTGCCTGAGATTCAATTCTTTCTATGAGAAAAAATACTGTAAACTCTTGTGGTCAGTAAAGATATCAACGTGTACCCTATACAAATAGTGTCGTCAGATCTTAAGTACAAAAACCACAACCGCTAACTCCAAGTCATGAGTAGGGTAGTTCCTTTCATACACCTTCAACTGCGTAGATGCATAAGCTACTACCTTACCGTGCTGCGTAAGAACACACCTGTAATGCCCCAAAAATGGGTCCCGGAGCATCACACGGTGCTTGAGGCTACGAGTAGCCCCAACCTAACCCTTTGAGCCATTTTCATTCAGTTCAACACAAATCAACGGGGTTTCCATAAATAACCCTCAAATATCAACAGAGTAATCATCATAAAAAAATAAAAGAATTTCAGAAAGATAACAAAATACGACTTATTAGTCAACTCCCAATATCTATACTAGTCTGACAAGCCGCTAAGAAAATCAATAAAACCAGTGAGCCATTGAGACATGCCCCAAGTGACTCATACTCTGTTATCAAATGTAAACAATTCCATGAAACCAACATCATACATCACATCCTCGGAACATGAGGACTCACCACAACAGAGGATGTAGAACAACATGCCCGAAGAATCACTGTCGAACCTGGAACTGAGCACCTGAACCTACATTCCGAGAAAATGCAGCCCACATCCGAAGATGTGGGTCAGTACCATAGAAAGGAACCGAGTATATGGGGGTATATGCAGTTGTATAAACATCATCATCATAAATATTTATAAGAAATATGCAGGATGTATGAAAGACTCACATAGCCCGAAAAAAATCATCATAATCATGAGAGGATGAAATAAGTATAATAACACATGTGAGTCATCATATAATTTGTCAATCACTTTCAGTTCGTCAAGAATATCAATTCTCATAATGTAAATATCATTTAAATATTTCGAAAAAATAACTTTCACAATTCCACTTTCAAATCACTTCAGCATTCACCATAGACACAAGGAAACACACACACACTGGGAGATCCAATAACCGAAATAAACCATGTGAGCTACATGGAGTCCAACGTACAATCCATGTTGGGGAGAGTCGTCCTATCCTTGCCATTGGAGTAGGACTATCGATATCAAATCCACACAAACTAGTGATCACTATATAAATTAGCCTCAGGCTCACTCCTACGGGGGCACGTAGTTCAAGGGAAGTAAGGTCGCTTTATACCTCTCACTCGGTGCTAAAGATTTCTCCCGTACTTAGCTCAGATCATTTCAAAGACAATCCACAACAAAACAATTTCAGTAATATATAAATATACATCGGGAGCCATCATGCTTCCCATCTATCAAAATCAACCACGTTGTGGATTTCTTTCACGCTCGAGTTCAAAACAACTCCATTAAGACCAGAAGGTCAAATCATTCAAAATATCTCAAATATTCAACATCAACGTGCTTATAACACACACTTTCTCAAAAAAACACAATTTCCAATGGAGATTCACAACCCAAATATCAAAATCATGATAAATATCGTTCAAGATTCATGCTTTATATCACCACACATGTAAATTCATCTTTCAAAAGCATAAACATCAAGATTTCATAATAATCATCATAAGATATGGGTTCATGCTTCAAATTCATAAAAATCAAATAAAAATCATGCCTTTGTAAAAAAAATTAGTTTTGGGCACAAGAACAAAAGAGAGTTCTTGTTGAAAAATCCCACATACCTTGAATGATGAACTTTAGATCAATACTCATTTTTGAGATGTTAATCGTGCCTTTGAATGATGGTTCTTGGAGTTCTTGAACTAGGAACTTGGAATCTTGAATAAATTTACTGAATTAATGGTGAACTTTGGAGGTTCTTGAAGTTCTTGAACTAGGAACTTGGAAACTTGAATAAATTTGAAGAATTAATGGTTAACTTTGGAGGTTCTTGAAGTTGGATGTAAGAGCTTAGGGTTTTCTTTTTGAGGGAATTTGATGAAATATAACATATAATGCTTCTAATAGGCTTTTATATAGGGTTTGGACGGATTTTGGGCGATGGAGAATGACCAAAACGCCCCTAAAAATCAAATAATTCTCGAATCTGTCCTTTGATGGACTGTTTTGATAGTCTGAAGTAGATCAACCATAACGTCTTACTCCGATATATAAATTGGATGAAACCAATTTCATTAGAAAGAGCACTCTCATATCTTTCCGTTGATATATAGTATCTCACCCAGATCATTGTGTATGAGGAGTTATGATCATTTGAATTTGACACAAAAATTCACTTTTGATAGGCTGAAGTAGATCGACCATAACTTTTTGCTCCGATAGACACATTGGATGAAACCAATTTAATTGGAAAGAGGACTCGCAGAGATTTCCGTTGATATATAGTAGATCACCCAGATCATTATGTACGAGGATTTATGATTGTTTAAAGTTGGAGAAAAAATACGCCAGGCCTCAGTACTTTTTCCTGCACGTTTTACTGTTCACTACTATTCACGGTTCGATCGGAATGTTCATAACTCGTCGCTCGGGTGTCCATTTTGGATGATCCACATATCTTTGGAAAGATTATTTGATACTCTACGTAATGGTGGGTCATAATCTAAGACATTCCTCATGGAAAATTTATAGTTCATTCTAGAAGATAGAACCCAACACGTTTACGCACAAAATTTAAACGAAAAATTTCTCGGGGTATTACATCATCCCCCCTTTGAAAAATTCATCCTCGAATGACGCTAGACATGCCAAGATTAGATAGGGAATAGAGCATACAGCTGAAACCATTCGTTAGACTCATCATCACATCGTTTCTCACTCCGAATGCAACATAGAATGCATAAATTCAAGAAACTACAGCTGAACACATAATAAATGACAGCTGAACTGCTGCAACTTTTATCAAAAGTGCATGATTTAGGAAAGAACGGTACCTTTGGCTTGATCGGAGTTCACGGAAAATAGGTGCGGGTACTTGGATCGCATATCCGCCTCAGCTTCCCAAGTTGCACCCTCAACAGATTGGTTTCGCCACAACACCTTGACCAAGGGAACTTCTTTGTTCCTTAGTATTCGGATACTGAAATCAAGAATCTCAACAGGAATCTCATCAAAAGAAAGATTTTTTTTGAATGTCAGCACTCACAGAGGAATCCACTACCACAACATCGCTAATATGCTTTCTAAGCATGGAAACATGGAATATTGGATGAACAGAGGACAACTCAGAAGGCAACTCGACCTCATAAGCTACCTTACCAACACGGCTAAGAATTTTGTAAGGACCAACATAACGGGGACTAAGCTTCCCCTTCTTTCTGAATCTCTTCACCCCCCTCATGGGTGAAATTTTCAGATACACTAGGTTACCAACTTCAAACTCAAGGTCTCTCCTTCTAACATCTGCATATGACTTCTGACGACTCTGCGCAGTTTTCAACCTTTCCCTAATAAACTTAACTTTTTTCATAGCCTCAAATACCGAATCAGGACCACTCACATCCATTTCACCCACATCGAACCAACCTATGGGTGATCTACACTTCCTCCCATATAAGTCTTCAAACGGAGCCATGCCAATACTAGAGTGGAAACTGTTATTGTAAGCAAACTCTATCAACGGTAAGTGATCATCCCAACTTCCCTTAAAGTCAAGTGTAATAGCTCTAAACATATCCTCTAAGGTCTGGATAGTCCGCTCAGCCTGATCATCGGTCTGCGGATGAAAAGAAGAACTCAAAAGCACTTGGGTACCAAGACCCTTCTGAAAAGCTTTCCAAAATTGCGAAGTGAACTAAGTACGCCTATCCGAAATGATAGACAAGGGAACTCCATACAGTCTGACTAGCTCTCGGATATACAATCTAGCGTAATCCTCAGCAGTATATGAAGTATGAACAGGCAAGAAATGAGCAGACTTAGTCAATCTATCAACCACAACCCAAATGGAATCATGATGGCATTGGGAAGGAGGTAAACCAATCACGAAGTCCATATTTATCTCTTCCTACTTCTAGGTGGGAATACTAAACTCTTGCATCATACCACTAGGTCTTTGGTGTTCAACCTTAACCTGTTGGCATGATGCACACTTAGCTACAAATGCTACTATATCTTTCTTCATGCCACTCCACCAATAGATTTCCCGCAAGTCTCGGTACATCTTGGTGGCACCAGGATAAATAGAATATTACGCCCCGTGCGCTTCAGCCATAATCCTCTGTCTCAGATCATCAACATTCGGGAATCACAATCTACCCTGCAATCTCAACACACCATCTCTCCCTTGGGAGAAAACCTCTACTTTTTTGTCCTTGACTGACTCCTTCAGTCTGACCAAACTAGCATCTAAGTATTGCTTTTCCTTCACTTCCAAAACCGAGGAGGATTCGGAACTACTCTGAACCCCTATACTACCTTCATCAGAGTCAAAAAACCTAACCCCCAATCTAGACAAACGATGTACTTCACGAGCCAACTCTTTCTTACCTTCTACCACATGCGAAACACTACCCATGGACACTCTACTTAGGGCATCCTCCACAATATTGGCCTTGCCCGGATGGTACAGCACACTCATATCATAGTCCTTTAACAATTATAACCATCGTCTCTGCCTAAGATTCAATTCTTTCTGGGTAAACACATACAACAGACTCTTATGATCAGTGAAAACATCAACATGGACATCATACAAATATTGTCTCCAAATTTTCAAAGCAAACACAACAGCAGCCAACTCAAGGTCATGGGTGGGGTTAATTTTCTCATGGGGTTTCAAATGTCTAGAAGCATAAGATATCACCTTACCCTTCTGCATCAATACGCAACCCAACCCAACTCTCGAAGCATCATAATACACCACAAAACCATCAACACCATCAGGCAAAGTCAAAACAGGGGCTGAAGTGAGTCGAGTCTTCAACTCCTGAATTCTCTTCTCACAAGATTCGGACGACAAGCACTTCACTTTCTTTTGGGTCAACCGAGTCATAGGAGACGCTATGGAGGAGAAACCCTCAACAAAATGGTGGTAATAGCCAGCTAAACCAAAGAAACTTCGGATATCAGTCGGAGAAATAGGTCTAGGCCAATTTCTAACAGCTTTGGTCTTTTGGGGATCAACTCTAATACCCTCGGAAGAAATGATATGACCCAGAAAAGCAACTGACCTTAGACAAAACTCACACTTACTAAACTTGGCAAACAACTTGTGATCTCTAAGGGTTTGCAAGACAGTTCGGAGATGATCAGAATGTTCATCCTCACAACGGGAGTACACCAGTATATCATCGATGAACACTATGACAAACATATCCAGATATGGTCTGAACACTCGATTCATGAGGTCCATGAAAGTTGCTGGGGCATTAGTAAACCTAAAAGACATAACAAGAAACTCAAAATGGCCATAACAAGTTCGGAAAGCGGTTTTCGGGATGTCACACTCCCTAAATTTGAGTTGATGATAGCCGGAACAAAGGTCTATCTTTGAGAATATTTCTGAAAGAGGAGAGCACGAATCAATAGCAGAGAGAGACATTTTAAGCACGATAGACTTCTGACAGAAAGAATCACACTTTTTGCTAAAACGTCTTGTAGCATCTTGCTCATAGATGTGGCGCGCTACACACCGATCATCAAGACTCTACTTAACGCTGCTTGTCAGACTCCCTAGGACACATTAAAACCTTAAGCTCTGATACCAAGTTTGTAACGCCCCAAAAATGGGTCCCGAAGCGTCACACGGTGCTTGAGGCTACGAGTAGCCCCAACCTAACCCTTTGAGCCATTTTCATTCAGTTCAACACAAATCAACAGGGTTTCCATAAATAACCATCAAATATCAACAGAGTAATCATTATCCAAGAATAAAAGAATTTCAGAAAGATAACAAATTACGACTTATTAGTCAACTCCCAACATCTATACTAGTCTGACTAGCCTCTAAGAAAATCAATAAAACCAGCGAGCCATTGAGACATGCCCCAACTGACTCATACTCTGCTATCAAATGTAAACAATTCCGTGAAACCAACATCAGACATCACGTCCTCAAAACATGAGGACTCACCACAATAGAGGATGTAGAACAATGTGCCCGATGAATCACTGTCGAACCTGGACCTGAGCACCTGAACCTACA
This sequence comes from Capsicum pubescens, assembly GCA_030864215.1. Taxonomy (NCBI): domain Eukaryota; kingdom Viridiplantae; phylum Streptophyta; class Magnoliopsida; order Solanales; family Solanaceae; genus Capsicum; species Capsicum pubescens. The sequence continues at coordinate 354,769,844 of CM061538.1, read as the reverse complement.
TTCTGAGAAAATGCAGCCCATATCCGAAGATGTGGGTTAGTACCATGGAAAGGAACTGAGTATATGGGGGTGTATGCAGTTGTATAAACATCATCATCATAAATATTTATAAGAAATATACAGGATGTATGAAAGACTCACATAGCCCGAAAAAAATCATCATAATCATGAGAGGATGAAATAAGTATAATAACACATGTGAGTCATCATATAATTTTTCAATCACTTTCAGTTCATCAAGAATATCAATTCTCATAATGTAAATATCATTTAAATCTTTCGAAAGAATAACTTTCACAATTCCACTTTCAAATCACTTCACAATTCACCATAGACACAAGAAAACACACACATACACTGGGAGATCCTATAACCGACATAAACCATGTGAGATACATGGAGTCCAACGTACAACCCACGTTGGGGAGAACCGTCCTATCCTTTCCATCGGAGTAGGACTATCGATATCAAATCCACACAAACTAGTGATCACTATATAAATCAGCCTCAGGCTCACTCCTACGGGGGCACGTAGTTCTAGGAAAGTAAGGTCGCTTTATACCTCCCACTCGATGCTAAAGATTTCTCCCAGACTTAGCTCAGATCATTTCAAAGACAATCCACAACTAAAAAATTTCAATAATATATAAATATACATCGGGAGCCATCATGCTTCCCATCTATCAAAATCAACCACGTTGTGGATTTCTTTCACACTCGAGTTTAAAACAACTCCATTAAGACCAAAAGGTCAAATCATTCAAAATATCTCAAATATTCAACATCAACGTGCATATAACACACACTTTCTAAAAAAACACAATTTCCAATGGTGATTCACGACCCAAATATCAAAATCATGATAAATATCGTTCAATATTCATGCTTTATATAACCACACATGTAAATTTATCTTTCAAAATCATAAACATCAAGATTTCATAATAATCATCATAAGATATGGGTTCATGCTTCAAAATCATAAAAATCAAATAAAAATCATGCCTTTGTAAAGAAAATTACTTTTGGGCACAAGAACAAAAGAGAGTTCTTGTTGAAAAACCCCACATACCTGGAATGATGAACTTTAGATCAATACTCATTTTTGAGATGTTAATCGCGCCTTTGAATGATGGTTCTTGGAGTTCTTGAACTAGGAACTTGGAATCTTGAATAAATTTACAGAATTAATGGGGAACTTTGGAGATTCTTGAAGTTCTTGAGCTAGGAACTTGGAATCTTGAATAAATTTGCAGAATTAATGGTGAACTTTAGAGGTTCTTGAAGTTGGATGTAGGAGCTTAGAGTTTTCTTTTTGAGGGAATTTGATGAAATATAACATATAATGCTTCTAAAAGCCTTTTATATAGGGTTTGAACGGATTTTGGGTGAGGGGGAATGACCAAAACGCCCCCAAATATCAAATAATTCTCGAATTTGTCCTTTGGTGGACTGTTTTGATAGTCCGAAGTAGATCAACCATAACGTTTTACTCCGATATCCAAATTGGATGAAACCAATTTCATTAGAAAGAGGAATCTCATATATTTCTGTTGATACATAGTATATCACCCATATCATTGTGTACCAGGAGTTATGATTGTTTGAATTTGACCCAAATATTCACTTTTGATAGGATGAAGTAGATCGACCATAACTTTTTGCTCCGATAGACACATTAGATGAAACTAATTTTATTGGAAAGAGGACTCGCAGAGATTTCCGTTGATATATAGTAGATCACCCAGATCATTATGTACAAGAATTTATGATTGTTTAAAGTTGGAGAAAAAATACGCCAGGCCTCAGTACTTTTTCCTGCACGTTTTACTGTTCACTACTATTCACGGTTCGATCGGAATGTTCATAACTCGTCGCTCGGGTGTCCGTTTTGGATGATCCACATATCGTTGGAAATCTTATTCGATACTCTACGCAATGGTGGGTCATAATCTAAGACATTCCGAGTGGAAAATTTATTGTTCATTCTAGAAGATTGAACCCAACACGTTTACGCAAAAAATTTAAACGAAAAATTTCCTGGGGTATTACATCATCCCTCCCTTTGAAAAATTCATTCTCGAATGACGCTAGATGTGCCAAGATTAGATAAGGAATAGATCATACAGATGAAACCATTCGTTAGACTCATCACCACATCGTTTCTCACTCCGAATGCAACAAAGAATGCATAAATTCAAGAAACTACAGCTGAACACATAATAAATAACAGCTGAACTGCTGCAACTTTTATCAAAAGTGCATGATTTGGGAAAGAACGGTACCTTCGTCTTGATCGGAGTTCGCAGAAAATAGGTTTGGGTACTTGGATCGCATATCCGCCTCAGCTTCCCAAGTTGCACCTTTAACAGATTGGTTTCGCCACAACACCTTGACCAAGGGAACTTTCTTGTTCCTTAGTATTCGGACACTAAAATCAAGAATTTCAACAGGAATCTCATCAAAAGAAAGATTTTCTTGAATATCAGCACTCACAGAGGAATCCACTACCACAACATCGCTAATATGGTTTCTAAGAATGGAGACATGGAATATTGGATGAACAGAGGACAACTCGGAAGGCAACTCGACCTCATAAGCTACCTTACCAACACGTCTAAGAATTTTGTAAGGACCAACATAAGGGGGACTAAGCTACCCCTTCTTTCCGAATCTCTTCACCCCTCTCATGGGTGAAATTTTTAGATACACTAGGTCACCAACTTCAAACTCAAGGTCTCTCCTTCTAACATCCGCATATGACTTCTGACGACTCTGCGCAGTTTTCAACCTTTCCCTAATCAACTTAACTTTTTCCATAGCCTCAAATACCGAATCAGGACCACTCACAGCCGCTTCAACCACATCGAACCAACCTATGGGTGATCTACACTTCCTCCCATATGTCTTCAAACAGAGCCATACCAATACTAGAGTGGAAACTGTTATTGTAAGCAAACTCTATCAACTGTATGTGATCACCCCAACTTCCCTTAAAGTCAAGTGCACAAGCTCTCAACATATCCTCTAAGGTCTGGATGGTCCGCTCAGCCTGACCATTGGTCTGCGGATGAAAAGTAGAACTCAAAAGCACTTGGGTACCAAGACCCTTCTGAAAAGCTTTCCAAAATTGAGAAGTAAACTGAATACCCCTATCTAAAATGATAGACAAGGGAACTCCATCTAGTCTGACTAGCTCTCGGATATACAATCTAGCATAATCCTCAGCAGTATATGAAGTATGAACAGGAAAGAAATGAGCAGACTTAGTCAATCTATCAACCACAACCCAAATGGAATCATGATGGCATCAGGAAGGAGGTAAACCAATCACGAAGTCCATATTTATCTCTTCCTACTTCCAGGTGGGAATACTAAACTCTTGCATCATACCACCAGGTCTTTGGTGTTCAACCTTAACCTGTTGGCATGTTGTACACTTAGCTACAAATGCTGCTATATCTTTCTTCATTCCACTCCACCAATAGATTTCCCACAAGTCTCGGTACATCTTGGTGGCACCAGGATGAATAGAATATTGCACCACGTGCGCTTCATCCATAATCCTCTGTCTCAGATCATCAACATTCGGGACACATAATCCACCCTACAATCTCAACACACCATCTCCACCTTGGGAAAAACCTCTACTTTTTGGTCCTTGACTGACTCCTTCAGTCTGACCAAACCAGCATCTATGTATTGTTTTTCCTTCACTTCCAAAACCAAGGAGGATTCGGAACTACTCTGAACCTCTATACTACCTTCAGCAGAGTCAAACAACCTAACCCCCAATCTAGCCAAATGATGTACTTCACGAGCCAACTCTTTCTTACCTTCTACCACATGCGAAACACTACCCATGGACACTCTACTTAGGGCATCCACCACAACATTGGCCTTGCCCAGATGGTACAGTACACTCATATCATAGTCCTTTAACAATTCTAACCATCGTCTCTGCCTAAGATTCAATTCTCTCTGGGTAAACACATACTGCAGACTCGTATGATCAGTGAAAACATCAACATAGACACCATACAAATAGTGTCTCCAAATTTTCAAAGCAGACACAACAGCAGCCAACTCAAGGTCATGGGTGGGGTAATTTTTCTCATGGGGTTTCAACTGTCTAGAAGCATAAGCTATCACCTTAACCTTATGCATCAATACGCAACCCAACCCAACTCTCGAAGCATCACAGTACACCACAAAACCATCAACATCATCAGGCAAAGTCAAAATAGGGGCTGAAGTGAGTCGAGTCTTCAACTCCTGAAAACTCTTCTCACAAGATTCGGATCACAAGAACTTCACTTTTTTTTGGGTCAACCGAGTCATAGGAGACGCTATAAAGGAGAAACCATCAACAAAACGGAAGTAATAGCCAGCTAAACCCAAGAAACTTCGTACATCAGTCGGAAAAATAGGTCTAGGCCAATTTCTAACAGCTTTGGTCTTTTGGGGATCAACTCTAATACCCTCGGAAGAAATAATATGATCCAGAAAAGCAACTGACCTTAGCCAAAACTCACTCTTAATGAACTTGGCAAACAACTTGTGATCTCTAAGGGTTTGCAAGACAGTTCGGAGATGATCAGAATGTTCATCCTTACTACGGGACTACACCAGTATATCATCATTGAACACTATGACAAACATATCCATATATGGTCTAAACACACGATTTATGAGGTCCATGAAAGCTGTTGGGGCATTAGTAAACCCGAAAGACATAACAAGAAACTCTAAATGGCCATAACGAGTTCGGAAAGTGGTTTTCGGGATGTCACACTCCCTAAATTTGAGTTGATGATAGCCGGAACGAAGGTCTATCTTTGAGAATATTTCTGAAAGAGGAGAGCACGAATCAATAGCAGAGAGAGACACTTTAAGCACGATAGACTTCTGAAAGAAAGAATCACACTTTTTCCAAAAACGTCTTGTAGCCTCTTGCTCATAGATGTGGCGTGCTACACACCGATGATCAAGACTCTACTTAACGCTGCTTGTCAGACTCCCTAGGACACCTTAAAACCTTAGGCTCTGATACTAAGTTTGTAACGCCCCAAAAATGGGTCCGGAGCGTCACATGGTGCTTAAGGCTACGAGTAGCCCCAAGCTAACCCTTTGAACCATTTTCATTCAGTTCAACACAAATCAACGGGGTTTCCATAAATAACCCTCAAATATCAACAGAGTAATCATCATCCAAGAATAAAAGAATTTCAGAAAGATAACAAAATACGACTTATTAGTCAACTCCCAACATTTATACTAGTCTGACAAGCCTCTAAGAAAATCAACCAGCGAGCCATTAAGACATGCCGCAACTGACTCATACTCTGTTATCAAATGTAAACAATTTCGTGAAACCAATATCAGACATCACATCCTCGAAACATGAGGACTCACCACAACAGAGGATGTAGAACAGCGTGCCCAAAAAATCACTGTCGAACCTTGAGCTGAGCACCTGAACCTACATTCCGAGAAAATACAACTCACATCCAAAGATATGGGTCTGTACCATGGAAAGGAACCGAGTATATGGGGGTGTATGCAGTTGTATAAACATCATCATCATAAATATTTATAAGAAATATGCAGGATGTATGAAAGACTCACATAGCCCAAAGAAAATCATCATAATCATGAAAGGATGAAATAAGTATAATAATATATGTGAGTCATCATATAATTTGTCAATCACTTTCAGTTCATCAAGAATATCAATTCTCATAATGTAAATATCATTTAAATCTTTCGAAAGAATAACTTTCACAATTCCACTTTCAAATCACTTCAGCATTCACCATAGACACAAGAAAACACACACATACTGGGAGATCCTATAACCGACATAAACCATATGAGCTACATGGAGTCCAACGTACAACCCACGTTGGGGAGATTCGTCCTGTCCTTGCCATCGGAGTAGGACTATCAATATCAATTCCACATAAACTAGTGATCACTATATAAATCAGCCTTAGGCTCACTCCTCCTATGGGGGAACGTAGTTCTGGGGAAGTAAGGTCTCTTTATACCTCCCACTCGATGCTAAAGATTTCTCCCGGACTTAGCTCAGATCATTTCAAAGACAATCCACAACAAAACAATTTCAGTAATATATAAATATACATCGGGAGCCATCATGCTTCCCATCTATCAAAATCAACCACGTTGTGGATTTTTTTCACACTCGAGTTCAAAACAACTCCATTATGACCAAAAGGTCAAATCATTTAAAATATCTCAAATATTCAACATCAACGTGCTTATAACACACACTTTCTCAAAAAAATACAATTTCCAATGGGGATACACGACCCAAATATCAAAATCATGATAAATATCGTTCAAGATTCATGCTTTATATCACCACACATGTAAATTTATCTTTCAAAATCATAAACATCAAGATTTCATAATAATCATCATAAGATATGGGTTCATGCTTCAAATTCATAAAAATCAAATAAAAATCATGCCTTTGTAAAGAAAATTACTTTTGGGCACAAGAACGAAAGAGAGTTCTTTTTGAAAAACCCCACATACCTTGAATGATGAACTTTAGATCGATACTCGTTTTTGAGATGTTAATCGTGCCTTTGAATGATGGTTCTTGGAGTTCTTGAACTAGGAACTTGGAATCTTGAATAAATTTGCAGAATTAATGGTGAACTTTGGAGGTTCTTGAAGTTGGATGTAGGAGCTTAGGGTTTTCTTTTTGACGGAATTTGATGAAATATAACATATAATGCTTATAATAGGCTTTTATATAGGGTTTGGACGGATTTTGGGTGAGGGAGAATGACAAAAACGCCCCTAAAAATCAAATAATTCTCGAATCTGTCCTTTGGTTGACTGTTTTGATAGTCTGAAGTAGATCAACCATAACATTTTACTCCGATATCCAAATTGGATGAAACTAATTTTATTAGAAATAGGACTCTCATATCTTTCCGTTGATATATATTATTTCACACAGATCATTGTGTACGAGGAGTTATGATCGTTTGAAATTGACCCAAAAATTCACTTTTGATAGGCTGAAGCAGATCGACCATAATTTTTTTTTCCGATAGACAAATTAGATGAAACCAATTTCATTGGAAAGAGGACTCGCAGATCTTTCCGTTGATATATAGTAGATAACCCAGATCATTATGTACAAGGAGTTATGATTGTTTAAAGTTGGAGCAAAAATACGCTAGACCTCAGTACTTTTTCCTGCACGTTTTACTGTTCACTACTATTCACGGTTCGATCGGGATGTTCATAACTCATCGCTCGGGTGTCCGTTTTGGATGATCCATACATCATTGGATATCTTTTCGATACTCTACGCAATGGTGGGTCATAATCTAAGACATTTCACACGGAAAATTTATAGTTCAGTTAGAACCCAACACGTTTACGCACAAAATTTCAATGAAAAATTTCCCGGGGTATTACAACACCCAAGTCCTACTCGGGACGCATCACAGTATACAACAAAATCTTTTGTACCCTTCGAAAGAGTCAAAATAGGAGCAGTAGTCAACCTTTCTTTCAACTTCTCAAAACTATTCTCACAAGAGTCAAACCACAAAAACTTCACCTTTTTGAGTCAATTTAGTAAGTGGTGCAGCTATGGAAGAAAAACTCTTGACGAATCTTCTGCAATAACCCGCCAAACCCAAGAAAATCTGATTGTCAGTTGGAGTCGTGGGTCTTGGCCATTTTCTCACTGCCTCAATCTTTTGGGGATCAACCTTAATCTCCTCAATAGACACATATGCCCCAATAACGCAATAGCATTCAACCAGAATTCACACTTGGAAAATTTTGCATACAGTTTATGATTTTGAAGGGTCTGAAGAATGATTCGGAGGTGATTGGCATGGTCCTCCTCGCTTTTTAATTATACCAAAATGTCATCAATTAATACAATGACAAACAAATCTAGAAACTGATGGAAAACCCTATTCATTAGATTCGTGAAAGTTGTAGGGGGTTAGTCAACCCGAATGACATGACTAAGAATTCATAATGGTCATATCTGGTTTGGAAAGCAATTTTGGGAATAAATGACTCTGTAACTTTCAACTGGTTATATCCCGAACAAAGGTCTATCTTTGAAAAACATTTAGCACCCTGAAGTTGATCAAAAAGATCATCAATCCTAGGAAGGGGATATTTATTTTTAACCGTGACTTATTCAACTGGTGGTAATCTATGCACATATGAAAGGAACCGTCTTTCTTTCGTATGAAAAGTACAGGTGCAACCCAGGGAGACACACTAGGGCAGATAAAACCTGTATCTAGAAGATCTGCTAGCTGTTCTTTCAACTCTTTTAGCTCTGCAGGAGCCATCCTATATGATGGAATAGAAATAGGATGGGTATCTAGCAATAAATCAATGCCAAAATCTATCTCCCTATCAGGTGGTATTCCTGGGAGATCATTTGGAAAGACTTTCGGGAATTTATTCACTACGGCAATAGACTGAAGAGGAAGACTTTCGGCACTAGAAACTTTAACCCGAATAAGATGATACAAGCAACCTTTGGAAATAAGTTTACTTGCCCTGAGATAAGATATGAAATTCCTCTAGGTCATTGATTAGGGGACAGATTAGACTCTGAAGCACGAACTAAATCACAAAGAAGAGAAACATTCTTAACGCCTAGTAGCCTCCTTCTTATAAGTGTGGCGCGCTACACACCCATAAATAAGACTCTACCCGACGTGATTTCGCAGACATCCTGGGACCATGAACCGTGCTTTGATACCTAGTTTTTCATGATCCGAACTAGGGCCTAGCAATGATAGACATCCCAAACAATAAAGGCCCAGAACGCCCTTCTCTATCTGGTAATCATGCACAACATTCATATAATAAAAGAAGATGTGAAAACATAATCTGCTACAGAAACATGGTCAATTCTGAATTCAACATAAGTATGGAAACTGTAAATCAACTACATCTAAATAACATCTGACTCAGTCTACAAAATCTCTACTACATGAAAATCTGGTAACTGTCTGAAACTGGGACAAGGCCCCCAGTAGACTAAAACTGAAATAAGTGACATAATCTGAAAAGACAGGCCTTCTGGAATAGAGAGGGCTCACCACTGCACAATCTGATCAGCTGTCTGACTTATCTACTGCTTATCTGAACCCCTAGACTAAGTTTCAGAACCTGAGAGGTAGGGGAGGGGGTCAATACACATGTACTGGTACGCAGAGTATATCCAAAATAATCATTTATTATTCAACATATATGAGAGAAATTTAAAACAATTCATAAGTATATCAAATAGTAAGAATTCACATGGGTATTTTAATGACTGTAAAAATCATCTCAACTTTGAGAAATCTGTGTTACTTCTACACTAGGTGGTATACCCTACAACTCTAAAAAATTCCATGGGCTATATGGAAACTGCCATTAACTCGACAACGAAGCCCCCAACCCAAGTGTGCCACAAGGGTCGGAGTCTCTGAATCTACGCCATATGGTCATCGCCAGTGTACAATAAAAATCTACCCGTATCGGCAAATACGGTTTCAGGCTAAGATTTACTTGAACTCGCGCCTTCTTTGGGTAACCACCTATCCCTCTTTAAGACCTTTTTAAAACTTTACCAAAACATACAGTCTTTGAAAACACTCTGAAAATATGCTCTGAAAACATAATTTGTTATGGCATAAATACATATGGTATCGTCATACCATTGACTTGCAAGTCACATCTCTGAGCCATTATTAGTCTACCATAAATCTCTATATTCAAAACACAAGTTTTGAGACCAGCATTTCAATAATTTAATTCAATGAATTCTTTTTCTTTCAAACCTCATGTAGACACGTGCAATTCTTTCTCGTACACACAAGAACATATTGATATCAAGAAACACCCTCTCAAAAATTCCAAATCATGTTCAAATGCCAGGATATTGCAAAAACATCTTTCAAATTACAAAACCATAATCTTTAATTCAATACAAGAGAGGGAGTTCATAATTTTTTGCTACCAACAATCTTAAATCTCAAATTCATACATATACATATACATGTAAATCAATTTAGGGGAAAAGACCACAAGTCCAAAGCAATAATAACATTGAAACTTTCAAAATGCATAATCAATAATATAGTTTTCAAAACCCCCATAAAATATATGCATCAAAAACTTTAAATCATGCTTTAACAATTTCAATCCCACGTAGTTTTTAGGATAAACCCCACGTACCTTGATTACGAAGAATAAGGGATGATCCTTGAAGCCTGCAGTTTGAGAATTCTAAATCTTCAATCAATTTTGAAAACCCACGGTTGAATCTTGAGTTTCTTGGAGGAGAAGTATATGAACTAGGGTTTTTGTTTTGAGGAAAATCTTGAGAATGTCATATATTCTGCTTGTAAAGGTCTTAATCTACTATTTGGATGTTTTAAGAGGCTTGGAAAATGTCCCAATTACCCTTATTAACTTCTGAACGAAGCTGGAAAAATTAAACTGGGAACCCGATTTTATGGACCACCGCGACGCGCCACTATCGCGGTGGCTCACTGAAAATTGACGAGTGGGAAATTGGGATCCTCCGCGACGCGCCACTATCGCGATGTCCCACTGAAATTTGACAATTGCTAATTAAACCCTCTCCGCGGCGGGCTAAACAACAGAATGATGATGTTTTTCGACTAGCACATAAAATAGCCATAACTTCTTCACCGAGTGTCCGTTTTGGACGAATCTTATATCGACAGAAAGCTTATTTAGTCATCTACGTAATCAAAAGTTGAAATATAAGGGATTCCATAGGGAAATAAGTATAAATCATTATAGAAGCCAATGGTTGATATTTTAGGGATAAAATTTAGCTAAGAAAAACTTTGGGGCGTTACACCTTCCCAGTGAAGAGATCCTGAAAAACACAAAAATCAGGATAAAACTTAACTGAACAATTCAATTGCTTGGTTAGCTTTGCCACAGATAACATATTGAATTTAAATTCAGGAACAAAAACACATTATGCACTTTGGTTCTTGAAGAGATACTGCTAGAACCAATGTGAGATACTTTACTTAGTTCACCATTTGGTAACACCACTTGTTTTAATTTTCCTGTGTGTGTTAATGTGTTAGTGTAAATCATAGACTTATCATATGTCATATTATTTGTAGCCCCTGAGTCAATAATCCAGCTTGGAGGATTACTGGTGACAGTCAGAGCACTACAGATACCTGTCATATGAGCTAAATGAGTAGTTGCATGGTCTGATTCTTGAGCATTGATAGTGTCTTTTTCGAGCAGCTGACATAAATGTTCATATTGGGTCTGAGTGAGTCTTGGACCTTCATTGTACCTCAGCATGTTTTCTTGTGTAGAGTCATAGTGCTGAATTGGCACATGACCAGCTCCAGCCAAAGTAGTAGTCCCATAAATGTTCCCTTGATTATAACTCTGATATTGACCATATTCACCTGATTGAGACCAATCTTGTATAAAAACATTGTGTGCAGTAGGTCCTCTTCTGAACTTATACCTGTTGTCAGAATTGATTCTTGTCTCATGTTTTTCAGCATAGCTCTAGGCTCATGCCTCTCCTTTTGTCCAAACTTTGGATGATCTGGTGCATATCCTATCAGTTGATAGTATTCCACTTTATAGTGTCCCTTAAACTTGCAATGATCACAAAATGCATTGGTATTGTAGTTAGGATTGTATTTCCTTTTAAACCTTGTGTTTCCAGTACCAGACTTTGCATACATTACTATAGCATCAGCCTCTCCTAAACCTTGATTTTATTTAGCTACAGAACCAAGCAGACCAACTGCATTAGAGGTAACTGACATAGCTCGTTGGTTTTCATCACTCATTACCATTGCATACGCTTGATTAACACTTGGTATAGGACTCAACAATAGAATATGACTTCTTACTTGAGAGTATGACTCATTCAGTCCCATAAAAAACTGATATAGTTTTTGTCTTTGTAAGTATTGGATGAACTCTTTGGACTTATCACAATTGCAACTAGGTGCTGGAATCATAGACTCAAATTCATCCCAAAGATCTTTAAGCTTTGTGTAGTACACAGAAACTGATTGAGTGCCTTGATTACATGTGGCAATTTCTTGATGAATGTTGAATGCTCGAGATCCATCAATTTTTTCAAACCTTTCTCTTAAATCTTCCCACACAGCCTGTGCATTTGTGGCATAAACAACACCTCCTATAAGATTTCTTGCTATCGAGTTCATCAGCCATGACAACACAATAGCATTCACACGTTCCCACTGATATCGTAGACTATTTGGTACAGACTCTTTCCTACATGTACCATCCACTAACCCTAATTTGTTCCTTCCCAACAATGCAATTCACATGGATTTACTCCATACAGTGAAGTTCTGACTTTCTTTTAATTGAAATGAAATAATCGAGGTTCCACTAACATCAGTCGACTGTAGGAATAGTGGATGATTGTAATCTATTTGTTGACCCATTGTTGCGATACTAGCATTTCCTATTGTTGTACTATCTATAGTTACAGTGCCAGTATGAGCCATTTCACTCAATTATCTACTCCAATTTCTCAACACGGTCAGAGTATTCTGGTCACGCAAAATAGACAAATTGATGAGAAACTTATAGTGATTTCAAACACAACACACCGATTGAGTCTTTGTTGTGATTATACAGTAGTTGAATTTATCAATCCTGCAGAAATTTAACCTTGAATTTAGCAATTTGAGTGATTTTATAAACAAATCCCCAATTTCCTGAAACTTTCATGCATAGCGGTGAAACAAAGTAAAAGAGAAAGAACTTTCATCGGCCGTTGATCTAGGCTTTGATACCATGAATATAGTACCTTTAGTACTCAAGATCTTCAAGGTTGAAGAAGAAGAAGAAGAAGAAGAAGAAGAAGAACTTGTGAGCTAAGAGAAGAATAGAGATTATTGATAATTGATAGAGAGAAAAAGTGTAAAACCTCTTAACCGTCATTTTGTACAGTGAGTCTATATTTATACTGTTAACTAATATAACTAATTACTCTTACTGATATTAATATCAAATTATACATTGGGCCTTTCTTAGCTTAATGGGCTGACTTGGTCCAACATCTACATCTTCTTGCTCTTTATTCAACAACATCCATTTGGTAGATCACCCAATTCCTGGAAGCTGCTAGGGCCACAATAGACCTGACAGTGACCATTTTGTTTATAGGACTATATGTTTCATCAAAGTTGAGCCCTTCTTTCTAGATATAGTTTTTGGTAACAAGTTTCACATTACATCTTTCCACCTTTTCTGATGGATAAAACATTCTGACTTTGAAGCATACATCTTTTAAGTTTAATGCATACATTTGTAGCTAAAAGACTAGGCAGGTTTCGATAAGTTCTAACATAAGAGCTTCAGTAAGTTTGAACTGTTAAGCATATATCCTTGTCCTTCACTTATTTCCAATTTCTTAGATCATGTCTTTGATGTTGAAATGCAGCATCACAACCTTTGTAACATGCCCTTGGCCGTCCTTGGACATTGAGATCAGAAGGTGAGCCTCCTCCTTTCTCCGATCTGTACTTATGCCTCATGAACATTCTTTCCTGGTTCAAGGTTTCTTTTCCTTTTTTTCTCTGCGGAGTTTACTATTAAAGTAGTTCACTAATTAAGTAAGTTCCTAAATAAATGATAAAAGTGCATGAGATGGATTTATAAGAAAGAGAAACATGATCAGTGAGGGCTCATGCAGACGACCCCAACTTGTTTTGGAATCAACCTGTAGAACATGGAAGACGGAAAGACAAAGATCACCTGATACGGAACAAACAAGGGAACACGAAATCACACCCCAAAACAGTCCACAAATCACAACAAATTATGGACCAAATGGGGACCTCTCTCGGATTCACTATCTAGAACAAAAAATAAGAGGATACAAGGTGTTAATACACCAAAACAACCAGCCAAAAACAAGTTTAGCAACACAAGATAAAGCTCCACAATATTACAATAGCAACAAGAACAAACGGATTACATTAACAACACAAGAAGCCGAAACTAAAACAAGATACAAGATAGATAGTTAGACAAGTGTTGATGTAGTCTTAACAACCCAAGAGCATATTCCACTCTTGGACCTTTAAAACTTCACACAACAAAAACATAACTCTTACAATTGACACAAGAGAGGCATCCACCACCCAAGCACCAACGTATCAAGCAAAATACAACACACAAGAGAATCCACCCTTATGCTATGCCCTAGTTTTGGTTGTGGACTCTCTCTCTCTAAGAGGAGTGTTCTTTTCTTCAACATTCATAAAATCTACCAACTAAAACCCTACAATGTTCAATTCATATTACATTACAAAATAAAAGACAAAAGACTAACAGACCCTTTAATGAAAAGGGCTCCAAAAACAGCCCATAGAGTGTGCTTGGGACGGTTTTGGGCCTCCTTCACACTTAGACTTGTGCACTCTTTAGGTGGTCTTCAAAATACTCAAAAAGTGTCCATGATCGTGATCGTACTCGTATCATCCTCTCCATCTTGAGAGGAATTTGACCACAAATTCACGGCTTCACCTCGTGCAATTGGCCCTCCAAAAGAAACCACCCAAAATAGTCCGCAAAACATCAAGAAAGTGCACAAATAAGTCCACAAAAAAATCAAAGGGAACCCGAGGATACAATGAGAACAAGTCTCGGCTAACATCTTCATTTTGAACCTCGGCTTCCTCTCTATCGTGATCCTTGTCTTCAATCTCATCCAAAATAATTCTCCTACCATCATACAAGCATTTTTGTAGACCGCATATCATTCATGTTCCTTTCTACCATTCTCCTCTATATGGACATGTCGGGTTTGGTGTAGTGGAGCTTTGCTTGAGAGGCTTGCTTTGGTTAAGTGGGGTTTCGGTTGTGGATTTTGGATGGGAGGAAATTGGCTTCCAAGTCTTCCTTGTTGGACTTGATCAACTTGTGGGGGAAGTATTCTATCTTGTTCTCTGTTTTGAGGGCTATTTGGAGCTTGGATTGTGGCATTATGTGGTAGTCTTGGAGGATTGGTCATTGGAAGTAAATCTTCAGGAGTAAAAGCACGAGAATTCCTTCGACTCTCCATTCGATCCAACCTCTCACTCATAGTTACCACATCCGAGTTAATTTTTTCAAGACCCACATTTGCCCTAGCAAGGTCTCGGGTCAAAGCATCAAGGAGGGCCAAAATGGTTTCCATTATGGCCATATGTTACCTACAAAACAACAAACAAGTTAGTTGTAATCCTCACACTCCCTCTCTATTGTTTTTTCTCTCGGATTTTTCACACTTTGATCTCACAAGTGTCGTAACCTTGCTTGTACTCCATGAGGCATTGAGAGGTGGACCAAGTATTACAACGAGTCAAACGAATAAGACACACAAAGGAACGTATACATGAAGAACGGTTTCAAAACTAAATTACATTATAGTACTAGCTTGTAAGTTAGTAATGGAATCAACAAACGAAACTAAAGAAACAATAAAATGACACTAAGAAATCTAAAATTTGAGCTTAAAAATTGTCAGTGAACAGTAAAAACGTGATGATGTGGCAACCCTCAATTGGTCATGGTTTTGTCAAGTTTTATTGTCCAAGGTTCAAGTCTTGACCAATTTTTGATCTGGCTTGGTGGAATTGTTTAAGGTGGGAATGAATAAGTCTTGGAACTCTTTTTCAATCAAATCAAGTTTCAAGACTTGGACCTTTTTAGTATTTTCCCTTAAAACAAGGCCCTCAAAACATGGAAGTTGGTTGGAAAAGGGTTTAAAGTCTTTGAGTGGTTAGAAGTGGTGGTAAAAGTCTTTGATGACTAACAAATACTACACCTCCTTCCTTCACCCTCTTAGATATAATATCCACTTTTTTTTCAATAAAAGATGAAGATTGGTGAAGAACACCAAGAACACAAACTTTTTAATCTTAGAGTCTAAGGTTCAAATTGGTCTCACACTTCAATCAACACTTTGTCAAGTTCCACCTTTCAACAACAACTTCAACAAGAAGTTCTTAATCCACCAATTCACAACAATAACACAAGGTCAAGCTCAAGAACTCAACAACAACAAAAACAACCTTCAACAATAAGGATCAACACATGACCACTTCAAGTTCACAACAACAATGTCAATATTATAAGCTCAACCTTTAGATCTAGACACTTTTAGTGTTGGTGAGAAAGAACCAACACTAGAAAAACACTATACAAACAAAATAACTACAAGATCTAGTCAATAAAAACAAGAAAATATCGGCCAAGACAACAACACAACACAATTTTTGGCCAAGAACACAAAAATGGATAGATTGCTATTTTCTGGAATTTTTCAGTTTTTATCAACTTTTTTTTTGACTAATCAAACCCAAGATTGGCTTTGTGTGAACAAAAACCAGTCTTGCTATGAGACCAAATGATACGTCACAAACAAGGGAACATGAAATCACACCCCAAAACAGTCCACAAATCACAACAAATTGTGGACCAAATGGGGACCTCTCTCGGATTCACTATCTAGAACAAAAAAGAAGAGGATGCAAGGTGTTAATACACCAAAACAACAAGACAACAACAAGTTTAGAAACACAATATAAATCTCTAAAATATTACAATAGAAACAAGAACAAACGGGTTACATTAACAACACAAGAAGCCGAAACTAAAACAAGATACAAGATAGATAGTTAGACAAGTGTTGATGTAGTCTTAACAACCCAAGAGCATATTCCAATCTTGGACCTTTAACACTTCACACAATAAAAACCTAACTCTTAAAATTGACACAAGAGAGGCGTCCACCACCCAAGCACCAACGTATCAAGCAAAATACAACACACAAGAGAATCCACCCTTATGTTATGCCCTAGTTTCGGTTGTGGACTCTCTCTCTAAGAGGAGTGTTCTTTTCTTCTACATTCATAAAAACTACCAACTAAAACCCTACAATGTTCAATTTATATTACATTACAAAATAAAAGACAAAAGACTAAAAGACCCTTTAATGAAAAGGGCCCCAAAAACAGCCCATGGAGTGTGCTTGGGACGGTTTTGGGCCTCCTTCACACTTAGACTTGTGCACTCTTTAGGTGGTCTTCAAAATACTCAAAAAGTGTCCATGATCGTGATCGTACTTGTATCATCCTCTCCATCTTGAGAGGAATTTGACCACAAATTCATGGCTTCACCACATGCAATTGTGCCTCCAAAAGAAACCACCCAAAATAGTCCACAAAACATCAAGAAAGTGCACAAAACAGTCCACAAAAAAACAAAGGGGACCCGAGGATACAATGAGAACAAGTCTCGGCTTACATCTTCATTTTGAAACTCGGCTTCCTCTCCATCTTGATCCTTGTCTTCAATCTCATCCGAAACAATTCTCCTACCATCATACAAGCATTGTCGTAGACCGCATATCATTCATGTTCCTTTCTACAATTCTCTTCTATATGGACATGTCGGGTTTGGTGTAGTGGAGCTTTGGTTGAAAGGCTTGTTTTGGTTAAGTGGGGTTTCGGTTGTGGATTTTGGATGGGAGGAAATTGGCTTCCAAGTCATCCTTGTTGGACTTGATCAACTTGTGGGGGAAGTGGTCTATCTTGTTCTCGGTTTTGAGGGCTATTTGGATCTTGGATTATGGCATTATGTTGTGGTCTTGGAGGATTGGTCATTGGAAGTAAATTTTCTGGAGTAAAAGCACGAGAATTCCTTCGACTCTCCATTCGATCCAACCTCTCACTCATAGTTACCACATCCGAGTTAATTTTTTCAAGACCCGCATTTGCCCTAGCAAGGTCTCGGGACAAAGCATCAAGGAGGGCCAAAATGGTTTCCATTATGGCCAAATGTTACCTACAAAACAACAAACGAGTTAGTTGTACTCCTCACACTCCCTCTCTATTGTTTTGTCTCTCGGATTTTTCACACTTTGATCTCACTAGTGTCGCAACCTTTCTTGTACTCCATGAGGCATTGAGAGGTGGACCAAGTATTACAACGAGTCAAACGAATAAGACACACAAAGGAACGTATACACGAAGAACGGTTTCAAAACTAACTTACATTATAGTACTAGCTTGTAAGTTAGTAATGGAATCAACAAACGAAACTAAAGAAACAATAAAATGAAACTAAGAAATCTAAAATTTGAGCTTAAAAATTGTCAATGAACAGTAAAAACGTGATGATGTGGCAACCCTCAATTGTTCACGATTTTGTCAAGTTTTACTGTCCAAGGTTCAAGTCTTGACCAATTTATTATCTGGCTTGGTGGAATTGTTTAAGGTGGGAAAGAATAAGTCTTGGAACTCTTTTTCAACTCAAGTTTCAAGACTTGGACTTTTGTAGTATTTTCCCTTAAAACAAGGCCCTCAAAGCATGGAAGTTGGTTGGAAAAGGGTTTAAAGTCTTTGAGTGGTTGGAAGTGGTGGTAAAAGTCTTTGATGACTAACAAATACTACACCTCCTTCCTTCACCCTCTTAGATCTAACATCCACTTTTTTTTCAATAAAAGATGAAGATTGGTGAAGAACACCAAGAACACCAAGAACACAAACTTTTGAATCTTGGAGTTTAAAGTTCAAGTTGGTCTCACACTTCAATCAACACTTTGTCACGTTCCACCTTTCAACAGCAACTTCAACAAGAAGTTCTAAAGCCACCAATTCACAACAATAACACAAGGTCAAGATTAAGAACTCAACAACAACAACAACAACAACCTTCAACAATAAGGATCAACACATGACCACTTCAAGTTCACAACAACAATGTCAATATTATAAGCTCAACCTTTAGATCTAGACACTTTTAGTGTTGGTGAGAAAGAACCAACACTAGAAAAACACTATACAAACAAAATAACTACAAGATCTAGTCAATAAAAACAAGAAAATATCGGCCAAGACAACAACACAACACAATTTTTGGCCAAGAACACAAAAATGGATAGATTGCTATTTTCTGGAATTTTTCAGTTTTTATCAACTTTTTTTTTGACTAATCAAACCCAAGATTGGCTTTGTGTGAACAAAAACCAGTCTTGCTATGATACCAAATGATACGTCACAAACAAGGGAACATGAAATCACACCCCAAAACAGTCCACAAATCACAACAAATTGTGGACCAAATGGGGACCTCTCTCGGATTCACTATCTAGAACAAAAAATAAGAGGATACAAGGTGTTAATACACCAAAACAACCAGCCAAAAACAATTTTAGAAACACAAGATTAAGCTCCACAATATTACAATAGAAACAAGAACAAACGGGTTACATTAACAACACAAGAAGCCAAAACTAAAACAAGATACAAGATAGATAGTTAGACTAGTGTTGATGTAGTCTTAAAAACCCAAGAGCATATTCCAATCTTGGACCTTTAACACTTCACACAACAAAAACCGAACTCTTACAATTGACACAAGAGAGGCGTCCACCACACAAACACCAACGTATCAAGCAAAATGCAACACACAAGAGAATCCACCCTTATGCTATGCCCTAGTTTTGGTTGTGGACTCTCTCTCTCTAAGAGGAGTGTTCTTTTCTTCAACATTCATAAAAACTACCAACTAAAAAACTACAATGTTCAATTTATATTACATTACAAAATAAAAGATAAAAGACTAAAAGACCCTTTAATGAAATGGGCTCCAAAAATAGCCCATGGAGTGTGCTTGGGACGGTTTTGGGCCTCCTTCACACTTAGACTTGTGCACTCTTTAGGTGGTCTTCAAAATACTCAAAAAGTGTCCATGATCGTGATTGTACTCGTATCATCACCCTTGGAGAAAATAGAAACCATTACTCTTAGCTTTTTTTTATTTATTGAGATCGAGTTATCTTCAATAATCTGAGTCTGTTAGCTGTTTAGCGTGTCTACAATATGTATATAACTTTACATTTGCCAATTATATTAATTGGAATTTAGAATTTTGGAATGCGTAGCACCATATCATCATGAGTGAAACATCAAAAAGCCGAAGCCTTCACAAGATTATAGTAGTTTCTTGGCATTCAAAAGTACAGAAACTACATTTTCTTAGTAATTTCTTGTATAGGCTATGTTAACAACTATGTTGCTCAGATCCTCAAAAAGCTTTTACTTTGGTGAATATGATTCACACTTGTTCCATTGTTTTTCTTTTAATACCTTAAATTGAATCATTGACGTTGTTAATGTGACAGTGTCAACAAAAGCTCCGGCAGTTCCCTCGCCTCATGTTCCTGTGCGAGTTTCGATGAGCAAAAATTCTCCAAAGCTAGTTCCCCCACCTCCTGTGCCACCATTGGGATCGACCAGTGATAGATATTGGATAATTCTTGGTTATGAAGAGGACGAAAAGAGACGGACAAAGTTAAAGTTAACTCCTTTATCAAGACTGATAGCAGGAAAAAAAAAACGAGTGGATCTTCTTCCCAAATGCATGAAACTTCTCATGCGGTTCATACTTCTGGTCACACAATTTCCTTACTCTTCTATCTTCTGGTAAAATGATCACAATCTTTAGTAGAAAGGACCGAATGACAAGCTGCATGATGAGTTAGAAACTAGATTCGTAGTTCTTTAATTTGATAGGCAATGGACCACGTAATTTTCATATACTAGTAGATATTCTTGTTTAAAGTTGACCCTTACATGAGCTCATACGAAAACTTAATTAGTAGAGAAGCGTGTTGGGTTCAAAGTGTGAAGAAAGTGTGAATGGAAAATGGAGAGAAAAATGGTGGAGGGAAAGAGACACCGATTTGAAAAGTGTACTCCTAAAATTGTAAAGTTCACTTTGTAGTGTTTATAATAATGAACACTTACTCCACATGATAAGTGAGGCAAGAAAATAGAGATGCCTCATGCTATCGTCGTCGCTCGCTCGGCTTCGGCTTCAGATCTATCAAATGATCGATCGATGAGATCTATCTTTTTGGACAAACTTTATTTGAATTCCAAAAAATACCAAAGGGAAACGCAAACGCAGTAAAAAAATTCTTTTTCCTGCAGTGTTTCGAACCTCCATTTATACATGCATACAGAATTCAAAACAGTGTTTCGAACTGATGCAATACTTCATCGAACTGGTGCCATTGTTTCATGAACTGATACACTGTTTAGTGAACTGGTGCCATTGTTTAGTGAACTGGTATGCCTTTTCTTTGGATGAACGTACATGAATTTCCAAAAAAGATACACCATTTAATTGAACCAATGCCACCTTTTCAAAGAGGCATGTTATGGCTATATAAACCTGCTTTCATTCACAGGTTTAGATACAAAATTTTTAGAATACAAAATTCTTCCTGACATCAAAATTACTATGTGTGATCAATAAACACGTTCTGTGCGTTCGAAGATATTCTAGTTGTTTGAGGTACCGCTACAATTGCTTTGTTTGGCCATTTTATCCTGGGAGGAAAATTCCGCAACCTCAGGTACAGTGAGGGGAATTATTTCCTTAAGGAAAGTCTGTGAATTTAGGTGACTTGGCCATTTCTATTTTCTTCTTTATTTCTAAAATTCAAATACACCTCTTAGAAAGATCACTTTGATCTTGTGTTGAGGGTATTTACTACACTTAATTGTGTTCTTGTTTTTAAACATAGAACTAGAGTTTAAGTTATTGTTCTACATATACAGATTCTGCGTACCCATAGAAGGAAATAACAAAGCGTTCAACTCATCTTTGTGCTAGAGCTACCTTATGACCTCAAATTACATCCAATACACTTTCCACACTTGAGAACTGATATTTACAACTAGGTACAATCAAACTCACCAGGTTCAGTCTTGTTTCATACATGGAACGGTTCAAACCATAGTCTGAAAGTTTGAGGTGTTACAACAAACCTCCAAAATTTACCACTATTTCTCACTATTTATGATTGTACAAAACCTAATTTAGCATGGAAAATAGTGGTGTTAGCTTCTTATTTAACTCTAATGGTGTCCTGAAAGGTTTAGCTCTCCCCAAGCCAGATTTAAATATTAATTCTAGTGCATACTTTCTTTGAGACGTCGAAATGTGATTACTAGATCTATCCATTCAATACCCTAGAGGAATTTATGCTTCTCCTAGGTCTTTCATTTTGAAGATCATGTCAAGTGTCACATAGCAGTTGAAGATTGTCACCAGTGATCAAAAGATCATCAATACACACTAGTATAATCACAAATCACTATCAACTTTCTTGGTGAACCCCAGTTGAACCAGAATCTCTGTTAACTTTAAGTTCCATTGCCTTGGTGCCGGTTCAAAGCTACAATAAAGTGCATGAGATGAATTTATGAGAAAGAGAAACATGATCAGTGAGGGGTCAGAGGGCAAGACTATCATCCTCGGAGGAAACAGAAACCATTACTCTTAGCTCTTATTTATTTATCGAGCTCAAGTTATCTTCAACAATCTGAGTCTGCTAGCTGTTTAACGCGTCTATAGTATGTATAAACTTTACATTTGCCAATTATATGAATTGTAATTTACCATTTTGGGCAGCGTAGAACAATATCATCGGTGAAACAACAAAAAGCCGAAGCTGTTACAAGATTATAGTAGTTTCTTGGCATTTGTGTTCTACTAAATTACTATCATGTGTTTCTGCATTCAAAATTTTATAAACTACATTTTCTTAGTAAATTCTTGTATAGGCTATATTAAAACTATGTTGCTCGGATCCTCAAAAAGTTATTTACTTTGGTTAATCTGATTCACACCTGTTCCATTGTTTTTCTTTTAATACCTTAAACTGAATCTTTGATGTTGTTAATGTGACAGTGCCCACAAAATCTCCAGCAGTTCCCCCTCCTCCTATTCGTGTGTTAGTTAAGATGAGAAAAAATGATCCAATGCTTGTTTCCCCACATCCTGTTCCTGCGCCAGTTTCGATGAGCAAAAATTCTCCAAATCTAGTTCCCCCGACTCCTTTTCCTGCGCAAGTTTCAATGAGAAAAAATGCTCCAAAGCTAGTTCCCCCACCTGGCTTTTCCCCACCTCCTGTTCCTGTGTGAGTTTCGATGAGCAAAAGTGCTCCAAAGCTAGTTCCCCTACCTCCTGTTGCTGTGCGAGTTTCGATGAGCAAAAATGTGCCAAAGCTAGTTCCCCCACCTCCTGTGCCACCATGGGGATCGATCAGTGATAGACCTTGGCTAATTCCTGGTTATAAAGAGGACGAGCAGAGAGAGACAAAGTTAAAGTTAACTCCATTATCAAGACTGATAGCAAAAAAAAAAACACATACTTGTACAAGTGGATCTTCTTCCTAAATGGATGAAAAATCAAAGAAAGAGGTCACCGATGGAGTCAAGTCTAAGTTGGTGTCTCAACTCACTTCTGGGACAACTACTAGCTTGGATGACATGGTTAATTTTACCAATAGTTCTTTCACCATGTTAAATTTGTTTGGTGCTGATTATGGTTCGTTCTACAATGATGTCAAGGACTTGATCAAGCACAAATATGATTTACTCACTGCTGATAGAAAACTAGATATGTTGTCTATTTCAAAATTGGAGGGAAAATATCTAGATGTTGTTACTAAAGAAGAGCAGTGCGTGAAAGGTGATGAGCAAAAAAGAGCAGCCCGTAGGATTGCACAAGCGGAGGTAGAAAAATTCGGTACCCAAATGAAGGAAGCTAGAGTAGCGCAAGTGGAGATTGAGCGGTGCAAGAATGAAGCTCTCCAAGGGATTGAATCCACCACTCAACGCCTACTGTCTTATAAATAGCATTTGGTTGTCTCTATGTTGATGATTTCGATTAGCGGGAGAATGTCCTTATCATACATAGACTGTATGTTTATGTAACTATCTGCATGCTATCTGCATATAGTAACTCCTTAAAGTTTCTTGTTCAGTTTTTTAGCACATATTTTAGAGCATCAATCAACTGGTTTACATGCTTTGATGACTAATTAGAATGTGATGTTAGAACTATTTTATGAGTTTTGGGAGATTTAGCAAAGTAGGACCAACTTTCAAACTTTGAAACCATATCCTCTTTAAATGGATGTGAAGTTGAATTTGACAAAAATGATTGGGGCCAATTAATCAAGATTCGTATCGAGAAGTCTTATACTCGAACTCGAAATGTCTAATTAAGGACGGAGCCACAACCTTTGATGGTGATTGGTTGTGGCTCTAATATATGAAGGAAAATATTTTATTCATAATAGTCTTTATTATTCTCCTTACATCAAATATGTCATAGAATATCCCTATTTATAATAATATATAACAATCAAATTAAATTAGGACTATAAAATCTATTCCTATATGAATTACGACAAATAAATCCTAATCATAATCAAATATGAATTAAAATAATATCAACTATTAAATCCTAAACAACCAATGATTTCTAATTCATCTTTGCTTTATTATTTTCAACATTCTTCCTTAATTCAAAGTTGTCATTGTTGTTGCATTAAACGCTTCTCTTTAATTTTCAATTTTTTATTTGTGTTGGAAAATTTCTCTCCAATCTTCAATTGTTGAAGCATTTCAGTATTCAACCTTCAACTGTCGAAACATTTCACTTTGATCAACTTTCAATTGTTGGAGCATTTCACTCCAACCCCGATAATTTTTTCTTGGTTGTGTTGGAACACTTCTCTCCAAATCTCTCGTTGATGCACTTTGTCACCAATACTCAATGCACTCGTTTATTCTCTTGGGTTGTTAAGACTACATCAACACTTGTCTAACTATCTATCTTGTATCTTGTTTTAGTTTCGGCTTCTTGTGTTGCTAATGTAACCCGTTTGTTCTTGTTGCTATTGTAATATTGTAGAGCTTCATCTTGTGTTTCTAAACTTGTTGTTGGCTGGTTGTTTTGGTGTATTACCACCTTGTATCCTCTTATTTTTTGTTCTAGATAGTGAATCCGAGAGAGGTCCCCATTTGGTCCTCAATTTGTTGTGATTTGTGGACTGTTTTGGGGTGTGATTTTGTGTTCCCTTATTTGTTCCGTATCAGGTGATCTTTGTCTTTCCCTATGCCATGTTCTACAGGTTGATTCCAAAACAAGTTGGGGTCGTCTGCATGAGCCCTCACTGATCATGTTTCTCTTTCTTATAAATTCATCTCATGCACTTTTATCATTTATATAGGAACTTACTTAATTAGTGAACTACTTTAATAGTAAACTCCGCAGAGAAAAAAAGGAAAAGAAACCTTGAACCAGGACAGAATGTTCATGAGGCATAATTACAGATCGTAGAAAGGAGGAGGCTCACCTTCTAATCTCAATGTTCAAGGACGGCCAAGGGCATGTTGCAAAGGTTGTGATGCTGCATTTCAACATCAAAGACATGATCTAAGAAATTGGAAATAAGTGAAGGACAAGGATATATGCTTAACAGTTCAAACTTACGGAAGCTCTTATGTTAGAACGTATTGAAACCTACCTAGTCTTTTAGCTACAGATGTATGCATTAAACTTAAAAGATGTATGCTTCAAAGTCAGAATGTTTTATCCATCAGAAGAGGTGGAAAGATGTAAAGTGAAACTTGTTACCAAAAGATATAGCTATAAAGAAGGGCTCGACTTTGATGAAACATATAGTCCTATAAACAAAATGGTCACTGTCAGGTCTATTGTGGCCCTAGCAGCTTCCAGGAATTGGGTGATCTACCAAATGGATGTTGTTGAATAAAGAGCAATAAGATGTAGATGTTGGACCAAGTCAGCCCATTAAGCTAAGAAAGGCCCAATGTATAATATGATATTAATATCAGTAAGAGTAATTTGTTATATTAGTTAAGAGTATAAATATAGACTCATTGTACAAAATGATGGTTAAGAGGTTTTACACTTTTTCTCTCTATCAATGATCAATAATCTCTCTTCTTCTCTTAGCTCACAAGTTCTTCTTCTTCTTCTTCAACCTTGAAGATCTTGAGTACTAAAGGTACTCTGTTCATGGTATCAAAGCCTAGATCAACGGCTGATGAAAGTTCTTTCTCTGTTCCTTTGTTTCACCGCTATGCATGAAAGTTTCAGAAAATTGGGGATTTGTTGATAAAATCACTCAAATTGCTAAATTCAAGGTTAAATTTCTGTAGGATTGCTAAATTCAATTACTGTAGAATCACAACAAAGAATCAATCGGTGTATTGTATTTGAAATCACTGTAAGTTTCTCATCAATTTGTCTATATTTACGTGACCGGAATACTCTGACTGTGTTGAGAAATTAGAGTAGATATTTGAGTGAAATGGCTCATACTGGCACTGGAACTATAGATAGTACAACAATAGGAAATGCCAGTATCGCAACAACAGGTCAACAAATAGATTACAATCATCAACTATTCCTACAGTCGACTGATGTTAGTGGAACATCAATTATTTCATTTCAATTAAAAGGAAGTGAGAACTACACTGTATGGAGTAAATCCATGCGAATTGCGTTGTTGGGAAGTAACAATTTAGGGTTAGTGGATGGTACGTGTAGGAAAGATTTTGTACCAAATAGTCTACGATATCAGTGGGAATGTGTGAATGCTATTGTGTTGTCATGGCTGATGAACTCTGTAGCAAGCAATCTTATAGGAGGTGTTGTTTATGCCACAAATGCACAGGCTGTGTGGGAAGATTTAAGAGAAAGGTTTGAAAAAATTGATGGATCTCGAGCATTCAACATTCATCAAGAAATTGCCACATGTAATCAAGGCACTCAATCAGTTTCTGTGTACTACACAAAGCTTAAAGATCTTTGGGATGAATTTGAGTCTATGATTCCATCACCTAGTTGCAATTGTGATAAGTCCAACGAGTTCATCCAATACTTACAAAGATAAAAACTATATCAGTTTTTTATGGGACTGAATGAGTCATACTTTCAAGTAAGAAGTCATATTCTATTGTTGAGTCCTGTACCAAGTGTTAATCAAGTGTATGCAATGGTAATGAGTGATGAAAACCAATGAGCTATGTCAGTTACCTCTAATGCAGTTGGTCTGGTTGGTTCTGTAGCTAACTGAAATCAAGGTTTAGGAGAGGATGATGCTATAGCAATGTATGCAAAGTCTGGTACTGGAAACACAAGGTTTAAAAGGAAATACAATCCTAACTACAATCCCAATGCATTTTGTGATCATTGCAAGTTTAAGGGACACTATAAAGCAGACTGCTATCAACTGATAGGATATGCACCAGATCATCCAAAGTTTGGACAAAGGGAGAAGCATGAGCCTAGACACTATGCTGAAAAACATGAGACAAGAATCAATTCTGACAACAGGTATAAGTTCAGAAGAGGACCTACTACACACAATGCTGTTATACAAGATTGGTCTCAATCAGGTGAATATGGTCAATATCAGAGTTATAATCAAGGGAACATTTATGGGACTACTACTTTGGCTGGAGCTGGTCAAGTGCCAACTCAGCACTATGACTCTACACATGGAAACCAGCTGAGGTATAGTGAAGGTCCAAGACTCACTCAGACCCAATATGAACATTTATGTCAGCTTCTCGAAAAAGACACTATCAATGCTCAAGAATCATACCATGCAACTACTCATTCATCTCATATGACAGGTATCTGTAGTGCTTTGATTGTCACCACTAATCCTCCAAGCTAGATTATTGAATCAGGGGCTACAAATCATATGACATATGATAAGTCTATGCTTTACACTAACACATTAACAGACATAGGAAAATTAAAACAAGTGGTGTTACCAAATGGTGAACTAAGTAAAGTATCTCACATTGGTTCTAGCAGTATCTCTTCAAGAACCAAAGTGCATAATGTGTTTTTGTTCCTGAATTTAAATTCAATCTGTTATCTGTGGAAAAGGTAACCAAGCAATTGAATTGTTCAGTTAAGTTTTATCCTGATTTATGTGTTTTTGAGGACGTCTTCACTGGGAAGGTGTAACGCCCCAAAGTTTTTCTTAGCTAAATTTTATCCCTAAAATATCAAGCATTGGCTTCTAGAATGATTTATACTTATTTACCTGTGGAATCCTTAGATTTCAACTTTTCATTATGTAGATGACTGAATAAGATTTCCGTCGATATAAGATTCGTCCAAAACGGATACTCGGTGAAGAAGTTATGGCTATTTTATGTGCTAGTCGTAAAACATCATCATTCTGCTGTTTAGCGCGCCGCGGAGAGGGTTTAATTAGCAATTGTCAAATTTCAATAGGACATCGCGATAGTGGCACGTCGCGGAGGATCCCAATTTCCCACTCGTCAATTTTCAGTGAGCCACTGCGATAGTGGCGCGTCGCGGTGGTCCATAAAATTGGGTTCCCAGTTTAATTTTTCCAGCTTCGTTCAAAAGTTAATAAGGGTAATTGGGACTTTTTCCAAGCCTCTTAAAACATCCAAACAGTAGATTAAGACCTTTACAAGAAGAATATATGACATTCTCAAGATTTTCCTCAAAACAAAAACCCTAGTTCATATACTTCTCCTCCAAGAAACTCAAGATTCAACCGTGTGTTTTCAAAATTGATTGAAGATTTCGAATCCACAAACTGTAGGCTTCCAGGATCATCCCTTATTCTTCGTAATCAAGGTACATGGGGTTTATCCTAAAAACTACATGGGCTTGAAATTGTTAAAGCATGATTTAAAGGTTTTGATGCATGTATTTTATGGGGGTTTTGAAAACTATATTATTGATTATGCATTTTGA
Organism: Capsicum pubescens; assembly: GCA_030864215.1. Classification (NCBI taxonomy): domain Eukaryota; kingdom Viridiplantae; phylum Streptophyta; class Magnoliopsida; order Solanales; family Solanaceae; genus Capsicum; species Capsicum pubescens. The sequence continues at coordinate 354,741,143 of CM061538.1, read as the reverse complement.
AAGTTTCAATGCTACTATTTCTTTGGACTTGTGGTCTTTTCCCCTAAATTGATTTACATATATATGTATATGTATGAATTTGAGATTTAAGATTGTTGGTAGCAAAAAATTATAAACTCCCTCTCTTGTATTGAATTAAAGATTATGATTTTGTGATTTGAAAGATATTTTTGCAATATCCTGGCACTTGAACATGATTTGGAATTTTTGAGAGGGTGTTTCTTGATATCAATACGTTCTTGTATGTACGAGAAAGAATTGCACGTGTCTACATGAGGTTTTAAAGAAAAAGAATTCATTGAATTATTGAAATGTTGATCTCAAAACTTGTGTTTTGAATATAGAGATTTATGGTAGACTAATAATGGCTCAGAGATGTGACTTGCAATTCAATGGTATGACGATACCATATGTATTTATGCCATAACAAATTATGTTTTCAGAGTGTTTTCAGAGACTGTATGTTTTGGTAGAGTTTTAAAAAGGGCTTAAAGAGGGCTAGGTGGTTACCCGAAGAAGGCACGAGTTCAAGCAAATCTTATCCAGAAACCGTATTTGCCGCTATGGGCAGATTTTTATTGTGCGCTGGCGACGACCGTGTGGCGCAGATTCAGAAACTCCGACCCTTGCGGCACACTTGGGTTGGGGGCTTCGTTGCTGAGTTAATGGCAGTTTCCATATAGCCCATGGAATTTTTCAGAGTTGTAGGGTATACCACCTAGCGTGGAAGTAACACAGATTTCTCAAAGTTGAGATGATTTTTACAGAGTCTTTAAAATACCCATGTGAATTCTTACTATTTGATATACTTATGAATTTTTTTAAATTTCTCTCATATATGTTGAATAATAAATGATTATTTTGGATATACTCTGCGTACCAGTACATCTGTATTGACCCCCTCCCCCTACCTCTCAGGTTCTGAGACTCAGTCTAGGGGTTCAGATAAGCAGTAGATAATTCAGATAGCTGATCAGATTGTGCAGTGGTGAGTCCTCTCTATTCCAGAAGGCCTGTCTTTTCAAATTATGTCACTTATTTCAGTTTTGGTCTACTGGGGGCCTTGTCCAAGTTTCAGACAGTTGTCAAATTTTCATGTAGTAGAGATTTTGCAGACTAAGTCAGATATTATTTAGATGTAGTTGATTTACAGTTTCCATACTTATGTTGAATTCAGAATTGACCATGTTTCTATAGAAGATTATGTTTCTGCATCTTCTTTTATTATATGAATGTTGTGCATGATTACCGGATAGAGAAGGGCGTTCCGGGCCTTCATTATTCGGGATGTCTATCATGGCCAGGCCCTAGTTCAGATCGTGAAAAACTTGGTATCAAAGCACGATTCATGGTCCTAGGTTGTCTGCGAAATTACGTCGGGTAGAGTCTTGTTTATGGGTGTGTAGCGTGCCACACATATAAGAAGGAGGCTACTATGCGTTTATAATATTTCTCTTCATTGTGATTTAGTTCGTGCTTTAGATTCTAATCTATCCCCTAATCAATGACCTCTTACTTTTCAGAAAACCAGCGAAGCCTCCCCGTTGCACCAACGTTAATGCTCAGATGATGAAGTCCGTCCCACCCATGGGATATGGATCCATAATAGAGCTCATATCCCAGAACATGTTTCTACTCTGGGAGTACTTCCTGTACAGACCAGTCCTCCCAGATCTCCCCGGATGGGGAGCAATCGTACTCAGCCTCGTGAAGGAGAGGTTTCTAATGCTGAATTCAGACAATCTATTCACATGCTTGCACATTTGGTATCCATACAAACTCAGAGGTCAGAGGATACTGGGTCAGCGTCTGTTACTTCTGAAGTTACTAGAGTGGTCCAGTTCATGAGAATGAACCCGCCCAAGTTCTTTGGCACTAAGGTAGAAGAGTACCCGCACGAGTTCGTAGATAAAATGGAGAAGATTTTTAAAGTATTGCATATTGATCAGGTGGAGGGTGTTGATCTAGTAGTATACCATCTAAAAGATGTAGCTAACCAATGATACAACGAGTGGGAAGATGCGAAGGGTGGTAGTGCTGAGCCCACAGTTTAGGACGAGTTCGTATAATCTTTTCTTAACTGATTCTTTTCTCTAGAGCTGAGAGAAGCTAAAGCAGAGGAGTTCATGAACCTCAAGTAGGGTAATATGAGTGTTCAGGAGTATACTTTAAAGTTTAACCAGCTGGCCCGTTATGCTCCTGAGATGACGAGTAGTATGAGGGCCCGAATGAGGGAGTTTGTTTCTGGCCTTTCAGATGATCTGGTGCTTGAGTGTCAGGGAGCTATGATGAACAGGGATATGGACTTTGCTAGACTGTCAGTCCACATGCAGCAAGTTGAGGAGAATAAGAAGAAGATAACCGAATCTAGGGAAAAGGACAAGCAAGCAAAGAGAGCCAGAGCGACAGACCAGAGTCATTGTCAGCAGCAGAGCGGTAATTGGGGGCAGAAAATGGCAAAATAAAAAGAATTGGGGTAATTCACAGTCAGCAGCTAGTGCTCCAGTGTCCAGACCCATAGCTGAGCAGCGAACAATGAATTTTTAGTCTAATCAGGGCCAAGAATGCAAGGTACGCAGTCGCAAGGAAGTGTAGCCCATACCTCTCGGTGCTATCTGCGCTATGGGATATATGGGAGGAATTATCCAGGTAGATGTCAGTTTGGCGCTTTGGTGTGTTATTCATGCGGCCAGCCAGGCCATGTCCAGAGAGACTGTCTAGCAGCAAAGAGTAATGTTGGAGGATCCAAGTCGCAGGCAAATTCATCTGCACCACCACCTCAGAAGGGTGCCACTTCAGCCACCGGAAATGGTCGGAAATGGTTGTATACTTTGACCAACCGCCAGGAGGCAGAGGCCTCACCAGATGTAGTCACCGGTATGTTGCAAATATTTTCTCGTGATGTGTATGTATTACTTGATCCCGGGTCTACCTTGTCTTATGTGACCCCATACGTGGCTGTTGGTTTTGGGTTTGAGCCTGATGTGATTGCTGATCTTAGGGATGGACTGGCTCCATTCGTGCTATGCCACCTTGAATTGTAGGACCCGAAGAGTCACCTTTTCTTTTCTGAATGAGTCGGTGATAGAAAAGGAGGGACATTCTCTAGCACCTAGAGGGAATTTCATATCTTATCTCAGGGCAAGTAAACTTATTTCCAAAGGTTGCTTGTATTATCTTGTTCGGGTTAAAGTTTCTAGTGTCGAAAGTCTTCCTCTACAATCTATCCCCATAGTGAATAAATTCCCGAAAGTCTTTCTAAATGATTTCCCAGGAATACCACCTGATAGGGAGATAGATTTTGGCATTGATTTATTGCCAGATACCTATCCTACTTCTATTCCACCATATAGGATGGTTCCTGCAGAGCTAAAAGAGTTGAAAGAACAGCTAGCAGATCTTCTAGATAGAGGTTTTATCTGCCCTAGTGTGTCTCCCTGGGGTGCACCTATGCTTTTCACGCGAAAGAAAGACGGTTCCCTTTATATGTGCATAGATTACCGCCAGTTGAATAAGGTCACGATTAAAAATAAATATCCCCTTCCTAGGATTGGTGATCTTTTTTATCAACTTCAGGGTGCTAAATGTTTTTCAAAGATAGACCTTCATTCGGGATATCACCAGTTGAAAGTTAGAGAGTCAAATATTCCCAAAATAGCTTTCCAAACCAGATACGACCATTATGAATTCTTAATCATGTCATTCGGGTTGACTAACGCCCCTGCAACTTTCACGAATCTAATGAATAGGGTTTTCCATCAGTTTTTGGATCTATTTGTCATTGTATTCATTGATGCATTTTGGTATATTCTAAGAGCAAGGAGGATCATGCCAATCACCTCCGAATCATCCTTCAGACCCTTAAAAATCATAAACTGCATGCAAAATTTTCCAAGTGTGTATTCTGGTTGAATGCTATTGCGTTATTAGGGCAAGTGTGTCTAGTGAGGAGGTTAAGGTTGATCCCCAAAAGATTAAGGTAGTGAGAAAATGGCCAAGACCCACGACTCCAACTAACATTCAGAGCTTCTTGGGTTTGGCGGGTTATTACAGAAGATTCGTCAAGAGTTTTTCTTCCATAGCTGCACCACTTACTAAATTGACCCAAAAAAGGTAAATTTTTTATGCTTTGACTCTTGTGAGAATAGTTTTGAGAAGTTGAAAGACAGGTTGACTACTGCTCCTATTTTGACTCTTTCGAAGGGTACAGAAGGTTTTGTTGTATACTATGATGCGTCTCGAGTGGGACTTGGGTGTGTTCTTATGCAGCACGGTAAGGTAGTAGCTTATGCATCTAGGCAGTTGAAGGTGCACGAACGGAACTACCCTACTCATCACTTGGATTTAGCGGCTGTGGTTTTTGCACTTAAGATCTGACGACATTATTTGTATGGGGTACACGTTGATATCTTTACTGACCACAAGAGTTTACAGTATGTTTTCTCATAGAAAGAATTGAATCTCAGGCAGAGACGGTGGTTGGAACTTTTAAAAGACTATGACATGAGCCTGCACTATCATTCGAGCAAGGCAAATATGGTAGCCGATACCCTCAGTGGGTTGTCTATGGGCAGTCTTTCTCATGTTGAGAAAGAGAAAAGGGAGATGGTGAAGGATATTCACCGACTTGCAAATCTAGGAGTGCAACTTTTGGATTCCGAGGATAGAGGAGTAGTTGTTCATGAGATAGCTAAATCTTCCCTTTGTGCAGAAGTTAAAGAGAAGAAGGTTGAAGATCCCATCTTGATGTAGATCAAGAAAGATGTCGGTCAACAAAAGTTAATGTCATTTGAAATTGGTGGTGATGATATTTTGAGATACCATGGTAGGTTGTGTGTGCCAGATGTAGATGGTCTAAGGAAGAGAATCCTTGGTGAAGCTCACACGTCGAGGTATGTTGTTCACCCTGGCTCTACTAAGATGTATCAGGATTTAAAAACCATTTATTGGTGGAATAATATGAAGCGTGATGTGTCTAACTATGTTGCCAAGTGTTTGAATTGTCAAGAAGTTAAAGTGGAATATTTGAGTCCAGGTGGTTCTTCTCAAAAGATAGCTTTGCCTTTGTGGAAGTGGGAGATGATTAATATGGACTTCATTATAGGACTTCCGAGGTCCCAAAACCAGTATGATTCCATTTGGGTGATTGTAGATAGGTTGACCAAGTCAGCTCACATTCTACCTATCAGGACAAATTATTCGGAAGAGGATTATGCCAAGCTGTTCATTGTAGAACTAGTTCGTTTGCATGGGGCACCTGTTACCATCATATCTGATAGAGGTACACAGTTTTCTTCATAGTTTTGGATATCATTTCAAAAGGGTTTAGGTACCTAAGTGAATTTGAGCACGGATTTCCACCCTCAGACAGATGGGCAAGCTGAGCGCACCATCCATACCCTTGAGGATATGTTGAGGGCCTGCGTGATTGATTTTAAAGGTAGTTGGGTAGAGAACTTTCCATTGATAGAGTTCGCATATAATTATTGTTTACATTCCAGTATCAAGATGGCACCATTTGAGGCATTGTATGGGAAAAGATGTAGGCCACCAATAGGGTGGTATAAAGTAGGTAAGACACAGATATTTGGGCCTAATCTTGTTCATCAAGCAATAGAGGATGTGAAAGTCATTAGATAATGACTTAAGACAGCTCAGAGTAGTCATAAGTCCTACGTCGATGTTAGGAGAAGAGATCTAGAGTTTGAGGTTGGAAATTGGGTGTTCCTTAAGGTTTCTCCCATGAAGGGAGTCATGCGATTTAGGAAGAAAGGTAAGCTGAGTCCTCACTATATAGGACCATACCATATTGTGAGAAGGATAGGTGGAGTTGTGTATGAGTTAGAGTTACCTGCAAGTTTGGGTTATGTTCATCCGATATTTCATATATCTATGTTGAAGAAGTGTATTGGAGACCATTCTTTAGTATTGCCTGTCGAAGAAATCAAAGTGATAGACTCCTTATCTAATGAAAAAGAGCCTGTAGAGATTTTGGATCGCCAAGTTAGAAGATTAAGGAACAAATAGATAGCCTCAGTTAAAGTGTTGTGGAGAAACCAGAAAATTGAAGAAGAGACTTGGGAATCAGAAGTTGACATGAGAGCTAGATACCCAAACCTTTTTGATCCAATGGATGACGAAATGGAAGTTACAATCCTTGACTTATTCTTTCTATGCCTTAGTATTCTTGAAATTAGACTTGTCTGTATCCCGCGTCAATATACGGGGATGAATTTTCCCAAGGGGGGATATTGTAACGCCCTGAAGTTTTTCTTAGCTAAATTTTATCCCTAAAATATCAAGAATTGTCTTCTATAAAGATTTATACTTATTTCCCTATGGAATACCTTATATTTCAAATTTTCATTATGTAGATGACTGAATAAGCTTTCCGTCGATATAAGATTCGTCCAAAACGGACACTCGGTGAAGAAGTTATGGCTATTTTATGTGCTAGTCGTAAAACATCGTCATTCTGGAGTTTAGCGCACCACGGAGAGGGTTTAATTAGCAATTGTCAAATTCCAGTGGGACATCGCGATAGTGGAGCATCGCGGAGGATCCCAATTTCCTACGCGTCAATTTTCAGTGAGCCACCACGATAGTGGCGCGTCGCGGTGGTCCATAAAATTGGGTTCCTAATTTAATTTTTCCAACTTCGTTCAGAAGTTAATAAGGGTAATTGGGACTTTTTCCAAGCCTCATAAAACATCCAAACAGTAGATTAAGACCTCTACAAGCAGAATATATGATATTCTCAAGATTTTCCTCAAAACAAAATCCTAGTTCATATACTTCTCCTCCAAGAAACTCAAGATTCAACAGTGGATTTTCAAAATTGACTGAAGATTTGGAATCCTCAAATCGTAGGCTTCAAGGATCATCCCTTATTCTTGTAATCAAGGTGTGTGGGGTTTATCCTAAAAACTACATGGGCTTGAAATTGTTAAAGCATGATTTAAAGGTTTTGATGCATGTATTTTATGGGGGTTTTGAAAACTATATTATCGATTATGCATTTCGAAAGTTTCAATGCTACTATTGCTTTGGCCTTGTGGTCTTTTCCCTTAAATTGATTTACATACATATATATATATATATATATATATATATATGTATATGTATATATATACATATATATATATATGTATATGTATATATATATATATGTATATATATATATATATATATGTTTGTATATATATGTATGTATGAATTTGAGATTTAAGATTGTTGAGAGCAAAAAATTATGAACTCCCTCTCTTGTATTGAATTATAGATTATGGTTTTGTGATTTGAAAGATGTTTTTGCAATATCCTGGCATTTGAACATGATCTGGAATTTTTGAGAGGGTGTTTCTTGATATCAATATGTTCTTATGTGTACGAGAAAGAATTGCATGTGTCTACATGAGGTTTGAAAAAAAAAAGGATTTATTGAATTGAATTATTGAAATGCTGGTCTCAAAACTTGTTTTTTGAATACAGAGATTTATGATAGACTAATAATGGCTCAGAGATGTGACTTGCAAGTCAATGGCATGACGATACCATATGTATTTATGCCATAACAGATTATGTTTTCAGAGCATGTTTTCACACAAAAAAAAAACTCACTCTTACAATTGACACAAGAGAGGCGTCCACCACCCAAGCACCAACGTATCAACCAAAATACAACACACAAGAGAATCCACCCTTATGTTATGCCTAGTTTCGGTTTTGGACTCTCTCTCTCTAAGAGGAGTGTTCTTTTCTTCAACATTCATAAAAACTACCAACTAAAACCCTACAATGTTCAATTTACATTACATTACAAAATAAAAGACAAAAGATTAAAAGACCCTTTAATGAAAAGGGCTCCAAAAACAGCCCATGGAGTGTGCTTGGGACGGTTTTGGGCCTCCTTCACACTTAGACTTGTGCACTCTTTAGGTGTTCTTCAAAATACTCAAAAAGTGTCCATGATCGTGATCGTACTCGCATCATCTTCTCCATCTTGAGAGGAATTTGACCACAAATTCACGGCTTCACCTCATGCAATTGGCCCTCCAAAATAAACCACCCAAAACAGTCCACAAAACATCAAGAAAGTGCACAAAACAGTCCACAAAAAAACAAAGGGAACCAGAGGATACAATGAGAACAAGTCTCGGCTAACATCTTCATTTTGAACCTCGGCTTCCTCTCCATCTTGAGCCTTGTCTTCAATATCATCCGAAACAAGTCTCCTACCATCATACAAGCATTATCGTAGACCCCATATCCTTCATGTTCCTTTCTACCATTCTCCTATATATGGACATGTCGGGTTTGGTGTAGTGGAGCTTCGGTTGAGAGGCTTGCTTTGGTTAAGTGGGGTTTCGGTTGTGGAGTTTGGATGGGAGGAAATTGGCTTCCAAGTCATCCTTGTTGGACTTGATCAACTTGTGGGGGAAGTGGTCTATCTTGTTCTCGGTTTTGAGGGCTATTTGTAGCTTGGATTGTGGCATTATGTGGTGGTCTTGGAGGATTGGTCATTGGAAGTAAATTTTCGGGAGTAAAAGCACGAGAATTCCTTTGACTCTCCATTCGATCCAACCTCTCACTCATAGTTACCACATCCGAGTTAATTTTTTCAAGACCCACATTTGCCCTAGCAAGGTCTCGGGACAAAGCATCAAGGAGGGCCAAAATGGTTTCCATTATGGCCAAATGTTACCTACAAAACAACAAACAAGTTAGTTGTACTCCTGTAACACCTCGTAAAAGTCGTGCATGGATTAGCCTTTAATAGAGTGCCCTTAGACTTAAAAACTTGAAAAATTTTCTAAGTGTAATGAGGACTTAGAGTCATTTTAGCTGGCAATCTTCGGGATAAAACTTTTTAACCTTCCCGACATCCGTTTTTAGATTTTCAAGTTGTGTTATGATCATAAAAGCTCATAGTACATCTCGTATAAGTTTTGAAATTTTTCGGAACGCATAAGGCTGCGTTTGGATTTCAAAACAGTAGCAAAACGCATAGCCTATTGCCCAGTTTTCAGCATTTCAGGGTCAACTTCAAACGATCATAACTCCCTGTATATAATGAACTGTGTGAGCTATAATATATCAAACAAAATCTCTTTGAGTCCTATTTCAAATTAAGCTGGTTTCATCCAATTTTAGTAAATGAGTAAAAATTTATAATCGATTTACTCCAGCCTATCAAACTATCAACTGAGGGACAGATTTGACCTTAATTGTTCCTTAGGGGTATTTTGGTCATCCTCCACCCCTATATATACCACCAACACAGGATTTAATCCCTCAAACACCATAATACACATACTTTCCCCAAAATTGCTCAAGAACTCTCCTTAGGGTTTCAAAATAAAAACCCAAATAGTTCAAGATTCGACCGTAGGTTTTCGAAGATAATTACATATTCGGAATCACAAATCCGCGAGCTTCAAGAAACATCTAGTATTTTCGGAAATAAAGGTACGTGGGGTTATCCAAAAATCTCATGGGTGTAGTTTTATGAACATGCATGCTTTTAAATGGGAGTTTTCAATCAAATGCTAATATCTTGCTTTCAATATGATTTCTAAGTCATTTTCTTGATGTCATGGGAATTGTTTGCCTATATACTTCAATGGTTGAAATCATGCATATGTGATTTGAGATTTTCCATGGAAATTTGATAAATATAAATGATAAATTGTTTTCAAAATCCCATGATAATGTTTCGATACTCCATATTGTATTGTGATCAACAAAAGAGAGCATGAATTTGAAATAAATATTGTTCACCACTTGTAAATGATGAAGCACCTTGATTTTTACATGATTATGCATATGTGGATGTGATATTGATGACTTGCAAGTCGGGTATGACGATACCCTTCAGAATACGATATGTGATTGAATAAGATGAAATTTGAATGCATTGATTTTACATGAGAAAGGTGGATGCCCGAAGAAGGTGTTTGAGACACAAGGGCTCATCGCTGGAAAAACGTGTTTGACGACACGGAACATTGGTACCAGGCTAAGTGATCTTGTGTACTTGACTTCATGTCATTCCCAAATTGGGACTATAGGTAGGAGCCCGGGCTAAGTGATCTTGGGCACTACCATTGGGTCGAGACACCATGCTGTGTGATCTTGTGTGTCTTCCCCTCACGTATACTCTAATATCGGCGGCAACCGGGGTTTGACAGTTGGTGTAAATTATGTAGGGTATTCCACCTAGCTCAGTTGCATTTCATTGTTGTTGAGAAACTATTGCATTACACCCATGTGTTTTCAAATGATTTGATACAAAATTTCTTTATAATGGCTCTCAACTATATTTTATAAAAATATTATGTTTTATTTTGATATCTCTGCGTGCCAGTACTTTTGTGCTGACCCCCTCCCCTCTCCAACCTCTCAGGTTAAGAGGCCCAGTCTAGGGGACAAGAGAATCAGTAGAGTTGCAGAGACAAGTGGTGAGCCTTCTATGTTTCGGAAGGTCTTATGTCCTGTAGTCCTTTTATCTTATATTCAGTTTTGGGGTCTACTAGGGGCCTTTTCCCAGTTTATATATGATCACTTGACTCAGTCATTTGTTAGAGATTTTCGCAGACAGTTGTTTAGAGGTTGATTGATGTTGGGGGAAACTTATCTCCCCGTTATTGTTTCTTTTCATATTTATGACCGTGTTTCCGAATTATTATGTTCCTTCTGCATTACTTTGATCATATGAATTAGGTGCATGATTACCAGACAGATAGGGGTGTTTCGGTCCTCCTTGGTTTGAAATGCTCATCACGGCCAGGCCCTGGTTCGGGTCGTGACAACTTCTCACACTCCCTCTCTATTGTTTTGTCTCTCGGATTTTTCACACTTTGATCTCACAAGTGTCATAACCTTTCTTGTACTCCATGAGGCATTGAGTGGTGGACCAAGTATTACAACGAGTCAAACGAATAAGACACACAAAGGAACGTATACACGAAGAACGGTTTCAAAACTAACTTACATTAGAGTACTAGCTTGTAAGTTAGTAATGGAATCAACAAATGAAACTAAAGAAACAATAAAATGAAACTAAGAAATCTAAAATTTGAGCTTAAAAATTGTCAGTGAACAGTAAAAACGTGATGATGTGGCAACCCTCAATTGGTCACGGTTTTGTCAAGTTTTATTGTCCAAGGTTCAAGTCTTGACCAATTTTTGATCTGGCTTGGTGGAATTGTTTAAGGAGGGAAAGAATAAGTCTTGGAACTCTTTTTCAACTCAAGTTTCAAGACTTGGACTTTTGTAGTATTTTCCCTTAAAACAAGGCCCTCAAAACATGAAAGTTGGTTGGAAAAGGGTTGTAAAGTCTTTGAGTGGTTGGAAGTGGTGGTAAAAGTCTTTGATGACTAACAAATACTACACCTCCTTCCTTCACCCTCTTAGATATAACATCCACTTTTTTTTTCAATAAAAGATGAAGATTGGTGAAGAACACCAAGAACACAAACTTTTGAATCTTGGAGTCTAAGGTTCAAGTTGGTCTCACACTTCAATCAACACTTTGTCAAGTTCCACCTTTCAACAACAACTTCAACAAGAAGTTCTTAAGCCACCAATTCACAACAATAACACAAGGTCAAGCTCAAGAACTCAACAACAACAACAACAACCTTCAACAATAAGGATCAACACATGACCACTTCAAGTTCACAACAACAATGTCAATATTATAAGCTCAACCTTTAGATCTAGACACTTTTAGTGTTGGTGAGAAAGAACCAATACTAGAAACACACTAGACAAACAAAAGAACTACAAGATCTAGTCAAGAAAAATAAGAAAATCTTGGCCAAGACAACAACACAACACAATTTTTGGCCAAGAACACAAAAATGGATAGATTGCTATTTTCTGGAATTTTTCAGTTTTTATCAACTTTTTTTTGGACTAATCAAACCCAAGATTGGCTTTGTGGGAACAAAAACCAGTCTTTCTCTGATACCAAATGATACGGAACAAACAAGGGAACATGAAATCACACCCCAAAACAGTCCACAAATCACAACAAATTGTGGACCAAATGGGGACCTCTCTCGGATTCACTATCTAGAACAAAAAAGAAGAGTGATATGGGAATAATCATGGATATGGGATTACGAGGGTGCGCGTTGGTCCCGAGACTTGGTGTGTGTAATTGAAGTGCAAAAGAGGACTTAATTTCACACCAAAACAGCCCACTACATACACTAGATGGGAGCCTCTTCATTAAAGGGCCTTTTGGTCATTTTAACTTCCATTTTGTAATTGCTGTTTAAAAAACATGTTAGGGTTCCATTCAGTAAATTTTTGATGATATTTGTGGGAGTATAACACTTGTAACAAGCTCTCTCTAGATGGAGGAGTGACCAAACCGAAACTAGGGCACTATAAAAGGGTGGAATCACTTGTATGTTTCATTTGCTTGGAAACATTGATGCTTGGGAGGTAGAATCCGAACTTGTATCTTTGTAAGAGATAGGTTTATTGTTGTGGGTAGCCTTAAGGGTCCAAGATTGTTCATTCTTGGGTTCTTAAGATTATTCCTTCATGTGGTCTATCTATCTATCCTTTTTACTTTCATTGTAATCTTGTTTAGAGTTTGTGTTGTAATCTTGTGTTCTTCTTCTTGTTGTTGAATCTGAATCTTGTGACTTTGTGTTCAACTTGTTCTTCATGTTTTGTTTCTGTTTTTAGTGTCAAAACACCTCATTATCTTGTTGTTTCTTGTTGTTTTTGAATCCGAGAGTGGTCACCAAGATAGTCCTCGGTTCCTTTGAACTTGTGGACTGATTTTGGTGTATGTTTTTCTTGTGTTCTTGGTCATTCTTGTATCATTTGGTATCAAAGCCATCTTTGATTTTGTTCTAAAAAGATCAATCTTGGGCTTGAGACTTGAAAACTACAAAAAAAAAAAAACTGAAAACTGAAAATTTCCAGAAACACAGATTTTGTGTTCTTGAGTTGTTCTTGGCCGAGAAAGTGTTGTTCTTGTTGTTCATCTTGGCCGAGGTTGCTTGTAGTATCTAGATCTAGTAGTCCTTTGGCGTGTATTGTTGCTTCTTGTGTTAGTTTCATGATTCACTAACACTAAAAGGTGTCTAGATCTATATTTGAGCTTAAACTTGTTAAAGTTGTGTTGTGAACAAAGACGTAGGCAGAAATTTGGTGGTTTGTTGTGGCGGGTTGGCTATTGGATCTGTGGAACTTCTTGTTGTTCTTGGGAGATTGTTGTTGGTTGTCCTTGTTGTGGTTGTGTTATTGAAGTTCTTCACACCTTGTTAAAAATAAAGTGTTTATTTGATCCAAAAGGGTGAAGGAAAAGGTGTAGAAATTTGTTTGTCTTGCAAGACCCCAACCACCAAAGACTTTTCATCACATCTCAACCATTCTCCATAAAACAAGGGTCCATGTTTTAAGGGATGTAAAAGTCTAGTCAAGGACTTTTTGAATCTTGAGATTTGAAATTGAAAAAGATTTCCAAGACTTGTAGTCTTCCCTCCATTAACCAAGGTTCACCTTTTCAATTTGTAAAGTGATCAAGACTTCAAATTGGTGAATAAAATGATGCCAAAACCGTGACCAATAGTGGGATGCCACGTCATCACTGTTACTGTTCACGCAGAATATTTTAAGTTCAAACTTTAGATTTCTTAGTTTCATTTTATTGTTTCTTTAGTTTCATTTGTTGATTCCATTACTAACTTACAAGCTAGTACTAGATTGTAAATTAGTTTTGAACCCGTTCTTCGTGTTAACTTTTCTTTGTGAGTCGTAATTATTTGAGTCATTTAATATGTCCTTGTGTTTTCCTTACTCCTTGGAGTCCTTGTCAACATTGGATTCACCTCTCAACACCACTCGGAGTACAAGCAATCTTGCAACACTTGTGAGATTGAGTGTGAGGATCCGAGAGTCAAGAAATAAAAAGAGAGAGTGGGGATGTTTTTGTACAACTAATGTGTTTTCTATTTTTGTAGGTATCTCTTTTGCCATAATGGACACCATTTTGGCCCTCCTTGATGCTATGTCCCGAGACCTTGCTAGGGCGAATGTGGGTCTTGAAAAAATTGGCTCGTATGTGGTAACTATGAGTGAGAGGTTGGATCGAATAGAGAGTCGAAGGAACTCTCGTGCTTTTACTCTCGACACTTTACTTCCAATGACCAATCCTCCAAGATCATCACCTAATGCCGCAAACCAAGCTTCAAATAGCCCTCAAAACCGAGACATAACTAGGCCCATTTCCCCACAATTCGATCAAGTCCAACAAGGACTTGGACGCCAAATGCCTACACTAAAACTGAACCCTCTCATCCAAGATCTACTTAACCAAAGGCATCAACTTTCACCAATTCAAATTCCTTCCGTCCAAGCTCCAAAACCAAAGCTCCGCTTCACTAAACCAACCCTCTTGACCAAAGCTTCACTTTACCAAAATCGATATGTCCATGTAGAGGAGAAGGGGAGAAAGGGACATGAAGTATATGGAGTCTACAATGATGCATATATGATGGAATAGAAGTTGAGGGGAAGACGTAGGGAACCACAAGGAACCCGCCACCAAGAAAAGAGGTGGGATGTGTCTAGTATTTCCTTTGTCTTTCACTATGTGTTTCGGATGAGGATGAAGACAATGCTCAAGATGGAGAGGAACCCGAGGTTCAACATGAAGAAGTTGGCCAAGACTTGTGTTAATGAGCTCTCAGATTCCTCATGTTCTTTGCGGACTGTTTTTGTGCCATTTCTTTGTGGACTGTTTTGTGCCTTCTCATGTTTTGCGGGTTGTTTTGAATGGTTTATTTTGAAGTGATCAAGTGAAGGAGGTGAAGCCGTGAATTTGTGGGAAAATTCCTCTCAAGATGGAAAGGATGATACGGGAATAATCATGGATATGGGCTTACGAGTGTGCGCGTTGGTCCCGAGACTTGGTGTGTGTAATTGAAGTGCAAAAGAGGACTTAATTTCACACCAAAACTGCCCACTCTAGATGGGAGCCTCTTCATTAAAGGGCCTTTTGGTCATTTTAACTTCCATTTTGTAATTGCTATTTAAGAAACATGTTAGGGTTCTATTCAGCAGATTTTTGATGATATTTGTGGGAGTAGAACACTTGTAACAAGCTCTCTCTAGATGGAGGAGTGACCAAACCAAAACTAGGGCACTATACAAGGGTGGAATCACTTGTATGTTGCATTTTCTTGGAAACATTGATGTTTGGGAGGTGGAATCCGAACTTGTATTTTTGTAAGAGATAGGTTTATTGTTGTGGGTATCCTTAAGGGTCCAATATTGTTCATTCTTAGGTTCTTAAGATTATTCCTTCATGTGGTCTATCTATCTATCCTTTTTACTTTCATTGTAATCTTGTTTAGAGTTTGTGTTGTAATCTTGTGTTCTTCTTCTTGTTGTTGAATCTGAATCTTGTGACTTTGTGTTCAACTTGTTCTTCATGTTTTGTTGCTGTTTTTAGTGTTAAAACACCTCATTATCTTGTTGTTTCTTGTTGTTCTTGAATCTGAGAGTGGTCACTAAGATAGGCCTTGGTTCCTTTGAACTTGTAGACTGATTTTGGTGTATGTTTTCTTGTGTTCTTGGTCATTCTTATATCAAAGAGGATACAAGGTGTTAATAAACCAAAACAACCAGCCAACAACAAGTTTAGCAACACAAGATGAATCTCCACAATATTATAATAGCAACAAGAACAAACGGGTTACATTAACAACACAAGAAGCCGAAACTAAAACAAGATACAAGATAGATAGTTAGACAAGTGTTGATGTAGTTTTAAAAACCCAAGAGCATATTCCACTCTTGGACCTTTAACACTTCACACAACAAAAACCTAACTCTTACAATTTACACAAGAGAGGCGTCCACCACCCAAACACCAACGTATCAAGCAAAATGCAACACACAAGAGAATCCACCCTTATGTTATGCCCTAGTTTCGGTTGTGGACTCTCTCTCTCTAAGAGGAGTGTTATTTTCTTCAACATTCATAAAAACTACCAACTAAAACCCTACAATGTTAAATTTATATTACATTACAAAATAAAAGACAAAAGACTAAAAGACCCTTTAATGAAAAGGGCTCCAAAAACAGCCCATGGAGTGTGCTTGGGACGGTTTTGGGCCTCCTTCAAACTTAGACTTGTGCACTCTTTAGGTGGTCTTCAAAATACTCAAAAAGTTTCCATGATTGTGATCGTACTCGTATCATCACCCTTGGATGAAACAGAAACCATTACTCTTAGCTCTTATTTATTTATTGAGCTCGAGTTATCTTCAACAATTTGAGTCTGTTAGCTGTTTAGCGCGTCTACAGTATGTATATAACTTTACATTTGCCAATTATATGAATTGGAATTTAGCATTTTGGAATGCGTAGCACCATATCATCATGAGTGAAACATCAAAAAGCCGAAGCCATCACAAGATTATAGTAGTTTCTTGGCATTCAAAAGTATAGAAACTACATTTTCTTAGTAATTTCTTGTATAGGCTATGTTAACAACTATGTTTCTCAGATCCTCAAAAAGTTATTACTTTGGTGAATCTGATTCACACCTGTTCCATTGTTTTTCTTTTAATACCTTAAACTGAATCTTTGACGTTGTTAATGTGACAGTGTCAACAAAAGCTCCAGCAGCTCCCCCACCTCCTGTTCCTGTGCGAGTTTCGATGAGCAAAAATTCTCCAAAGCTAGTTCCCCCACCTCCTGTGCCACCATTGGGATCGACCAGTGATAGATCTTGGCTAATTCTTGGTTATGAAGAGGACGAAAAGTGACAGACAAAGTTAAAGTTAACTCCTTTATCAAGACTGATAGCAGGAAAAAAAACGAGTGGATCTTCTTCCCAAATGCATGAACCTTCTCATGTGGTTCATACTTCTGGTCACACAATTTCCTTACTCTTCTATCTTCTGGTAAAATGATCACAATCTTTAGTAGAAAGGACCGAATGACAAGCTGCATGATGAGTTAGAAACTAGATTCGTAGTTCTTTAATTTGATAGGCAATGGACCACGTAATTTTCATATTCTAGTAGATATTCTTGTTTAAAGTTGACCCTTACATGAGCTCATACGAAAACTTAATTAGTAGAGAAGCGTGTTGGGTTCAAAGTGTGAAGAAAGTGTGAATGGAAAATGGAGAGAAAAATGGTGGAGGGAAAGAGACACTGATTTTGAAAGTGTACTCCTAAAATTGGAAAGGTCACTTTGTAGTGTTTATAATAATGAACACTTACTCCACATGATAAGTGAGGTAAGAAAATAGAGATCCCTCGCGTCGTCGTCGTTGGTCGCTCGGCTTTGGCTTCAAATCTGTTAAATGATCGATCGATGAGATCTATCTTTTTGGAAAAACTTTATTTGAATTACGAAAAATACCAAAGGGAAAACGCAAACGCAGTAAAAAAAAAAATCTTTTTCCTGCAGTGTTTCCAATTGATGCAATACTTCATCAAACTGGTGCCACTGTTTTGTGAACTGGTACACAGTATAGTGAACTGGTATGCCTGTTCGGGAAAAGACATGTTCTTTGGATGAACGGACATGAATTTCCAGAAAAGACATACCATTTAATTGAACCAATGCCATCTTTTCAAAGAGGCATGTTATGGCTATATAAACCTGCTTTCATTCACAGGTTTAGATACAAAATTTTCAGAATACAAAATTCTTCCTAACTTCAAAATTACTCCGTGTGATCAATAAACACGTTCTGTGCGTTCGAAGATATTCCAGTTGTTTGAGGTACCGCTACAATTGCTTTGTTTGGCCATTTTATCCTGGGAGGAAAATTCCGCAACCTTGGGTACAATGAGGGGAATTATTTCCTTAAGGAAAGTCCGTGAATTTGGGCGACTTGGCCATTTCTGTTTTCATCTTTATTTCTAAAATTCAAATACACCTCTTAGAAAGATCACTTTGATCTTGTGTTGAGGGTATTTACTACACTTCATTGTGTTCTTGTTTTTAAACATAGAACTAGAGTTTAAGTTGTTGCTCTACATATACAGATTTTGCGTACCCATAGAAGGAAATAACAAAGCGTTCAACTCAACTTTGTTCTAGAGCTACCTTATGACCTCAAATTACATCCAATACACTTTCCACACTTGAGAACTGATATTTACACCTAGGCACAATCAAACTCACCAGGTTCGGTCTTGTTTCATACATGGAACGATTCAAACCATAGTCCAAAATTTTGAGGTGTTACAACAAACCTCCAAAATTTCCCACTATTTCTCACTATTTATGATTGTGCAAAACCTAATTTAGCATGGAAAATAGTGGTGTTAGCTTCTGATTTAACTCTAATGGTGTCCTGACAGGTTTAGCTCTCCCCAGGCCAGATTTAAATATTAATTCTAGTACATACTTTCTTTGAGACGTCAAAATGTGATTACTAGATCTATCCATTCAATACCCTAGAGGAACTTATGCTTCTCCTAGGTCTTTCATTTTGAAGATCATGTCAAGTGTCACATAGCAGTTGAAGATTGTCACCAGTGATCAAAAGTTCATCAATACACACTAATATAATCACAAATCACTATCAACTTTCTTGGTGAACCCCAGTTGAACCAGAATCTCTGTTAACTTCAAGTTCCATTGCCTTGGTGCCGGTTCAAAGCTACAATAAAGTGCATGATATGAATTTCTGAGAAAGAGAAACATGATCAGTGAGGGGTCAGAGGGCAAGACTATCATCCTCGGAGGAAACAGAAACCATTACTCTTATCTCTCATTTATTTATTGAGCTCAAGTTATCTTCAACAATCTAAGTCTGTTAGCCGTTTAACACGTCTACAGTATGTATAAACTTTACATTTGCCAATTATATGAATTGGAATTTAGCATTTTGGGCAGCGTAGTACAATATCATCGATGAAACATCAAAAAGCCGAAGTTGTTACAAGATTATAGTAGTTTCTTGGTATTTGTGTTCTACTAAATTACTATCATGTGTTTCTGCATTCAAAATTTTATAAACTACATTTTCTTAGTAAATTCTTGTATAGGCTATGTTAAAACTATGTTGCTCGGATCCTCAAAAAGTTATTTACTTTGGTTAATCTGATTCACACCTGTTCCATTGTTTTTCATTTAAAATCTTAAACTGAATCTTCGATGTTGTTAATGTGACAGTGCCCACAAAACCTCCAGCAGTTCCCCCTTCTCCTGTTCGTGTGCAAGTTAAGATGAGAAAATATGATCCAATGCTAGTTTCCCCGCATCCTGTTCCTGCGCCAGTTTCAATGAGCAAAAATTCATCAAATCTAGTTCCCCCGCCTCCTGTTCCTGTCCGAGTTTTTATGAGCAAAAATGCTCCAAAGCTAGTTCCCCCACCTGGCTTTTCCCCACCTCCTGTTCCTGTGTGAGTTTCGATGAGCAAAAGTGCTCCAAAGCTAGTTCCCCCACCTCCTGTTGCTGTGCAAGTTTCGATGAGCAAAAATGTGCCAAAGCTAGTTCCCCCACCTCCTGTGCCACCATGGGGGTCGATCAGTGATAGACCTTGGCTAAGTCTAATGGATGAAAAATCAAAGAAAGAGGTCACCGATGGAATCAAGTCTAAGTTGGTGTCTCAACTCACTTCTGGGACAACTACTAGCTTGGATGACATGGTTAATTTCGCCAATAGTGCTTTCACCATGTTAAATTTGTTTGGTGCTGATTGTGGTTCGTTCTACAACGATGTCAAGGACTTGATCAAGCACAAATATGATTTACTCACTGCTGATAGAAAACTAGATATGTTGTCTGTTTCAAAATTGGAGGAAAAATATCTAGATGTTGTTACTAAAGAAGAGCAGTGCGTGAAAGGTGATGAGCAAAAAAGAGCAGCCCGTAGGATTGCACAAGCGGAGGTAGAAAAACTCGGTACCCAAATGAAGGCAGCTAGAGTAGCGCAAGGGGAGATTGAGCGGTGCAAGAATGAAGCTCTCCAAGGGATTGAATCCACCACTCAACGCCTACTGTCTTATAAATAGCATTTGGTTGTCTCTATGTTGATGATTTCGATTAGCGGGAGAATGTCCTTATCATACATAGACTGTATGTTTATGTAAGTATCTGCATGCTATCTGCATATAGTAACTCCTTAAAGTTTCTTGTTCAGTTTTTTAGCACATATTTTAGAGCATCAATCAACTGGTTTACATGCTTTGATGACTAATTAGAATGTGATGTTAGAACTATTTTATGAGTTTTGGGAGATTTAGCAAAGTAGGACCAACTTTCAAACTTTGAAACCATATCCTCTTTAAATGGATGTGAAGTTGAATTTGACAAAAATGATTGGGGCCAATTAATCAAGATTCGTATCGAGAAGTCTTATACTCGAACTCGAAATGTCTAATTAAGGACGGAGCCACAACCTTTGATGGTGATTGGTTGTGGCTCTAATATATGAAGGAAAATATTTTATTCATAATAGTCTTTATTATTCTCCTTACATCAAATATGTCATAGAATATCCCTATTTATAATAATATATAACAATCAAATTAAATTAGGACTATAAAATCTATTCCTATATGAATTACGACAAATAAATCCTAATCATAATCAAATATGAATTAAAATAATATCAACTATTAAATCCTAAACAACCAATGATTTCTAATTCATCTTTGCTTTATTATTTTCAACATTCTTCCTTAATTCAAAGTTGTCATTGTTGTTGCATTAAACGCTTCTCTTTAATTTTCAATTTTTTATTTGTGTTGGAAAATTTCTCTCCAATCTTCAATTGTTGAAGCATTTCAGTATTCAACCTTCAACTGTCGAAACATTTCACTTTGATCAACTTTCAATTGTTGGAGCATTTCTCTCCAACCCCGATAATTTTTTCTTGGTTGTGTTGGAACACTTCTCTCCAACTCTCTCGTTGATGCACTTTGTCACCAATACTCAATGCACTCGTTTATTCTCTTGGGTTGTTAAGACTACATCAACACTTGTCTAACTATCTATCTTGTATCTTGTTTTAGTTTCGGCTTCTTGTGTTGCTAATGTAACCCGTTTGTTCTTGTTGCTATTGTAATATTGTAGAGCTTCATCTTGTGTTTCTAAACTTGTTGTTGGCTGGTTGTTTTGGTGTATTACCACCTTGTATCCTCTTATTTTTTGTTCTAGATAGTGAATCTGAGAGAGGTCCCCATTTGGTCCTCAATTTGTTGTGATTTGTGGACTGTTTTGGGGTGTGATTTTGTGTTCCCTTGTTTGTTCCGTATCAGGTGATCTTTGTCTTTCCCTATGCCATGTTCTACAGGTTGATTCCAAAACAAGTTGGGGTCGTCTGCATGAGCCCTCACTGATCATGTTTCTCTTTCTTATAAATTCATCTCATGCACTTTTATCATTTATATAGGAACTTACTTAATTAGTGAACTACTTTAATAGTAAACTCCGCAGAGAAAAAAAGGAAAAGAAACCTTGAACCAGGACAGAATGTTCATGAGGTATAATTACAGATCGTAGAAAGGAGGAGGCTCACCTTCTAATCTCAATGTTCAAGGACGGCCAAGGGCATGTTGCAAAGGTTGTGATGCTGCATTTCAACATCAAAGACATGATCTAAGAAATTGGAAATAAGTGAAGGACAAGGATATATGCTTAACAGTTCAAACTTACGGAAGCTCTTATGTTAGAACGTATTGAAACCTACCTAGTCTTTTAGCTACAGATGTATGCATTAAACTTAAAAGATGTATGCTTCAAAGTCAGAATGTTTTATCCATCAGAAGAGGTGGAAAGATGTAAAGTGAAACTTGTTACCAAAAGATATAGCTATAAAGAAGGGCTCGACTTTGATGAAACATATAGTCCTATAAACAAAATGGTCACTGTCAGGTCTATTGTGGCCCTAGCAGCTTCCAGGAATTGGGTGATCTACCAAATGGATGTTGTTGAATAAAGAGCAATAAGATGTAGATGTTGGACCAAGTCAGCCCATTAAGCTAAGAAAGGCCCAATGTATAATATGATATTAATATCAGTAAGAGTAATTTGTTATATTAGTTAAGAGTATAAATATAGACTCATTGTACAAAATGATGGTTAAGAGGTTTTACACTTTTTCTCTCTATCAATGATCAATAATCTCTCTTCTTCTCTTAGCTCACAAGTTCTTCTTCTTCTTCTTCAACCTTGAAGATCTTGAGTACTAAAGGTACTCTGTTCATGGTATCAAAGCCTAGATCAACGGCTGATGAAAGTTCTTTCTCTGTTCCTTTGTTTCACCGCTATGCATGAAAGTTTCAGAAAATTGGGGATTTGTTGATAAAATCACTCAAATTGCTAAATTCAAGGTTAAATTTCTGTAGGATTGCTAAATTCAATTACTGTAGAATCACAACAAAGAATCAATCGGTGTATTGTATTTGAAATCACTGTAAGTTTCTCATCAATTTGTCTATATTTACGTGACCGGAATACTCTGACTGTGTTGAGAAATTAGAGTAGATATTTGAGTGAAATGGCTCATACTGGCACTGGAACTATAGATAGTACAACAATAGGAAATGCCAGTATCGCAACAACAGGTCAACAAATAGATTACAATCATCAACTATTCCTACAGTCGACTGATGTTAGTGGAACATCAATTATTTCATTTCAATTAAAAGGAAGTGAGAACTACACTGTATGGAGTAAATCCATGCGAATTGCGTTGTTGGGAAGTAACAATTTAGGGTTAGTGGATGGTACGTGTAGGAAAGATTTTGTACCAAATAGTCTACGATATCAGTGGGAATGTGTGAATGCTATTGTGTTGTCATGGCTGATGAACTCTGTAGCAAGCAATCTTATAGGAGGTGTTGTTTATGCCACAAATGCACAGGCTGTGTGGGAAGATTTAAGAGAAAGGTTTGAAAAAATTGATGGATCTCGAGCATTCAACATTCATCAAGAAATTGCCACATGTAATCAAGGCACTCAATCAGTTTCTGTGTACTACACAAAGCTTAAAGATCTTTGGGATGAATTTGAGTCTATGATTCCAGCACCTAGTTGCAATTGTGATAAGTCCAACGAGTTCATCCAATACTTACAAAGATAAAAACTATATCAGTTTTTTATGGGACTGAATGAGTCATACTTTCAAGTAAGAAGTCATATTCTATTGTTGAGTCCTGTACCAAGTGTTAATCAAGTGTATGCAATGGTAATGAGTGATGAAAACCAATGAGCTATGTCAGTTACCTCTAATGCAGTTGGTCTACTTGGTTCTGTAGCTAACTGAAATCAAGGTTTAGGAGAGGATGATGCTATAGCAATGTATGTAAAGTCTGGTACTGGAAACACAAGGTTTAAAAGGAAATACAATCCTAACTACAATCCCAATGCATTTTGTGATCATTGCAAGTTTAAGGGACACTATAAAGCGGACTGCTATCAACTGATAGGATATGCACCAGATCATCCAAAGTTTGGACAAAGGGAGAAGTATGAGCCTAGACACTATGCTGAAAAACATGAGACAAGAATCAATTCTGACAACAGGTATAAGTTCAGAAGAGGACCTACTACACACAATGTTGTTATACAAGATTGGTCTCAATCAGGTGAATATGGTCAATATCAGAGTTATAATCAAGGGAACATTTATGGGACTACTACTTTGGCTGGAGCTGGTCAAGTGCCAACTCAGCACTATGACTCTACACATGGAAACCAGCTGAGGTATAGTGAAGGTCCAAGACTCACTCAGACCCAATATGAACATTTATGTCAGCTTCTCGAAAAAGACACTATCAATGCTCAAGAATCATACCATGCAACTACTCATTCATCTCATATGACAGGTATCTGTAGTGCTTTGATTGTCACCACTAATCCTCCAAGCTAGATTATTGAATCAGGGGCTACAAATCATATGACATATGATAAGTCTATGCTTTACACTAACACATTAACAGACATAGGAAAATTAAAACAAGTGGTGTTACCAAATGGTGAACTAAGTAAAGTATCTCACATTGGTTCTAACAGTATCTCTTCAAGAACCAAAGTGCATAATGTGTTTTTGTTCCTGAATTTAAATTCAATCTGTTATCTTTGGAAAAGGTAACCAAGCAATTGAATTGTTCAGTTAAGTTTTATCCTGATTTATGTGTTTTTGAGGACGTCTTCACTGGGAAGGTGTAACGCCCCAAAGTTTTTCTTAGCTAAATTTTATCCCTAAAATATCAAGCATTGGCTTCTAGAATGATTTATACTTATTTACCTGTGGAATCCTTAGATTTCAACTTTTCATTATGTAGATGACTGAATAAGATTTCCGTCGATATAAGATTCGTCCAAAACGGATACTCGGTGAAGAAGTTATGGCTATTTTATGTGCTAGTCGTAAAACATCATCATTCTGCTGTTTAGCGCGCCGCGGAGAGGGTTTAATTAGCAATTGTCAAATTTTAATAGGACATCGCGATAGTGGCACGTCGCGGAGGATCCCAATTTCCCACTCGTCAATTTTCAGTGAGCCACTGCGATAGTGGCGCGTCGCGGTGGTCCATAAAATTGGGTTCCCAGTTTAATTTTTCCAGCTTCGTTCAAAAGTTAATAAGGGTAATTGGGACTTTTTCCAAGCCTCTTAAAACATCCAAACAGTAGATTAAGACCTTTACAAGAAGAATATATGACATTCTCAAGATTTTCCTCAAAACAAAAACCCTAGTTCATATACTTCTCCTCCAAGAAACTCAAGATTCAACCGTGTGTTTTCAAAATTGATTGAAGATTTCGAATCCACAAACTGTAGGCTTCCAGGATCATCCCTTATTCTTCGTAATCAAGGTACATGGGGTTTATCCTAAAAACTACATGGGCTTGAAATTGTTAAAGCATGATTTAAAGGTTTTGATGCATGTATTTTATGGGGGTTTTGAAAACTATATTATTGATTATGCATTTTGAAAGTTTCAATGCTACTATTTCTTTGGACTTGTGGTCTTTTCCCCTAAATTGATTTACATATATATGTATATGTATGAATTTGAGATTTAAGATTGTTGGTAGCAAAAAATTATAAACTCCCTCTCTTGTATTGAATTAAAGATTATGATTTTGTGATTTGAAAGATATTTTTGCAATATCCTAGCACTTGAACATGATTTGGAATTTTTGAGAGGGTGTTTCTTGATATCAATACGTTCTTGTATGTACGAGAAAGAATTGCACGTGTCTACATGAGGTTTTAAAGAAAAAGAATTCATTGAATTATTGAAATGTTGATCTCAAAACTTGTGTTTTGAATATAGAGATTTATGGTAGACTAATAATGGCTCAGAGATGTGACTTGCAATTCAATGGTATGACGATACCATATGTATTTATGCCATAACAAATTATGTTTTCAGAGTGTTTTCAGAGACTGTATGTTTTGGTAGAGTTTTAAAAAGGGCTTAAAGAGGGCTAGGTGGTTACCCGAAGAAGGCACGAGTTCAAGCAAATCTTATCCAGAAACCGTATTTGCCGCTATGGGCAGATTTTTATTGTGCGCTGGCGACGACCGTGTGGCGCAGATTCAGAAACTCCGACCCTTGCGGCACACTTGGGTTGGGGGCTTCGTTGCTGAGTTAATGGCAGTTTCCATATAGCCCATGGAATTTTTCAGAGTTGTAGGGTATACCACCTAGCGTGGAAGTAACACAGATTTCTCAAAGTTGAGATGATTTTTACAGAGTCTTTAAAATACCCATGTGAATTCTTACTATTTGATATACTTATGAATTTTTTTAAATTTCTCTCATATATGTTGAATAATAAATGATTATTTTGGATATACTCTGCGTACCAGTACATCTGTATTGACCCCCTCCCCCTACCTCTCAGGTTCTGAGACTCAGTCTAGGGGTTCAGATAAGCAGTAGATAATTCAGATAGCTGATCAGATTGTGCAGTGGTGAGTCCTCTCTATTCCAGAAGGCCTGTCTTTTCAAATTATGTCACTTATTTCAGTTTTGGTCTACTGGGGGCCTTGTCCAAGTTTCAGACAGTTGTCAAATTTTCATGTAGTAGAGATTTTGCAGACTAAGTCAGATATTATTTAGATGTAGTTGATTTACAGTTTCCATACTTATGTTGAATTCAGAATTGACCATGTTTCTATAGAAGATTATGTTTCTGCATCTTCTTTTATTATATGAATGTTGTGCATGATTACCGGATAGAGAAGGGCGTTCCGGGCCTTCATTATTCGGGATGTCTATCATGGCCAGGCCCTAGTTCAGATCGTGAAAAACTTGGTATCAAAGCACGATTCATGGTCCTAGGTTGTCTGCGAAATTACGTCGGGTAGAGTCTTGTTTATGGGTGTGTAGCGTGCCACACATATAAGAAGGAGGCTACTATGCGTTTATAATATTTCTCTTCATTGTGATTTAGTTCGTGCTTTAGATTCTAATCTATCCCCTAATCAATGACCTCTTACTTTTCAGAAAACCAGCGAAGCCTCCCCGTTGCACCAACGTTAATGCTCAGATGATGAAGTCCGTCCCACCCATGGGATATGGATCCATAATAGAGCTCATATCCCAGAACATGTTTCTACTCTGGGAGTACTTCCTGTACAGACCAGTCCTCCCAGATCTCCCCGGATGGGGGGCAATCGTACTCAGCCTCGTGAAGGAGAGGTTTCTAATGCTGAATTCAGACAATCTATTCACATGCTTGCACATTTGGTATCCATACAAACTCAGAGGTCAGAGCATACTGGGTCAGCGTCTGTTACTTCTGAAGTTACTAGAGTGGTCCAGTTCATGAGAATGAACCCGCCCAAGTTCTTTGGCACTAAGGTAGAAGAGTACCCGCACGAGTTCGTAGATAAAATGGAGAAGATTTTTAAAGTATTGCATATTGATCAGGTGGAGGGTGTTGATCTAGTAGTATACCATCTAAAAGATGTAGCTAACCAATGATACAACGAGTGGGAAGATGCGAAGGGTGGTAGTGCTGAGCCCACAGTTTAGGACGAGTTCGTATAATCTTTTCTTAACTGATTCTTTTCTCTAGAGCTGAGAGAAGCTAAAGCAGAGGAGTTCATGAACCTCAAGTAGGGTAATATGAGTGTTCAGGAGTATACTTTAAAGTTTAACCAGCTGGCCCGTTATGCTCCTGAGATGACGAGTAGTATGAGGGCCCGAATGAGGGAGTTTGTTTCTGGCCTTTCAGATGATCTGGTGCTTGAGTGTCAGGGAGCTATGATGAACAGGGATATGGACTTTGCTAGACTGTCAGTCCACATGCAGCAAGTTGAGGAGAATAAGAAGAAGATAACCGAATCTAGGGAAAAGGACAAGCAAGCAAAGAGAGCCAGAGCGACAGACCAGAGTCATTGTCAGCAGCAGAGCGGTAATTGGGGGCAGAAAATGGCAAAATAAAAAGAATTGGGGTAATTCACAGTCAGCAGCTAGTGCTCCAGTGTCCAGACCCATAGCTGAGCAGCGAACAATGAATTTTTAGTCTAATCAGGGCCAAGAATGCAAGGTACGCAGTCGCAAGGAAGTGTAGCCCATACCTCTCGGTGCTATCTGCGCTATGGGATATATGGGAGGAATCATCCAGGGAGATGTCAGTTTGGTGTTTTGGTGTGTTATTCATGTGGCCAGCCAGGCCATGTCCAGAGAGACTGTCTAGCAGCAAAGAGTAATGTTGGAGGATCCAAGTCGCAGGCAAATTCATCTGCACCACCACCTCAGAAGGGTGCCACTTCAGCCACCAGAAATGGTCGAAAATGGTTGTATACTTTGACCAACCGCCGGGAGGCAGAGGCCTCACCAGATGTAGTCACCGGTATGTTGCAAATATTTTCTCGTGATGTGTATGTATTACTTGATCCCGGGTCTACCTTGTCTTATGTGACCCCATACGTGGCTGTTGGTTTTGGGTTTGAGCCTGATGTGATTGCTGATCTTAGGGATGGACTGGCTCCATTCGTGCTATGCCACCTTGAATTGTAGGACCCGAAGAGTCACCTTTTCTTTTCTGAATGAGTCGGTGATAGAAAAGGAGGGACATTCTCTAGCACCTAGAGGGAATTTCATATCTTATCTTAGGGCAAGTAAATTTATTTCCAAAGGTTGCTTGTATCATCTTGTTCGGGTTAAAGTTTCTAGTGTCGAAAGTCTTCCTCTACAATCTATCCCCATAGTGAATAAATTCCCGAAAGTCTTTCTAAATGATCTCCCAGGAATACCACCTGATAGGGAGATAGATTTTGGCATTGATTTATTGCCAGATACCCATCCTACTTCTATTCCACCATATAGGATGGTTCCTGCAGAGCTAAAAGAGTTGAAAGAACAGCTAGCAGATCTTCTAGATAGAGGTTTTATCTGCCCTAGTGTGTCTCCCTGGGTTGCACCTATGCTTTTCGCGCGAAAGAAAGATGGTTCCCTTTGTATGTGCATAGATTACCGCCAGTTGAATAAGGTCACGATTAAAAATAAATATCCCCTTCCTAGGATTGGTGATCTTTTTTATCAACTTCAGGGTGCTAAATGTTTTTCAAAGATAGACCTTCATTCGGGATATCACCAGTTGAAAGTTAGAGAGTCAAATATTCCCAAAATAGCTTTCCAAACCAGATACGACCATTATGAATTCTTAATCATGTCATTCGGGTTGACTAACGCCCCTGCAACTTTCACGAATCTAATGAATAGGGTTTTCCATCAGTTTTTGGATCTATTTGTCATTGTATTCATTGATGCATTTTGGTATATTCTAAGAGCAAGGAGGATCATGCCAATCACCTCCGAATCATCCTTCAGACCCTTAAAAATCATAAACTGCATGCAAAATTTTCCAAGTGTGTATTCTGGTTGAATGCTATTGCGTTATTAGGGCAAGTGTGTCTAGTGAGGAGGTTAAGGTTGATCCCCAAAAGATTAAGGTAGTGAGAAAATGGCCAAGACCCACGACTCCAACTAACATTCAGAGCTTCTTGGGTTTGGCGGGTTATTACAGAAGATTCGTCAAGAGTTTTTCTTCCATAGCTGCACCACTTACTAAATTGACCCAAAAAAGGTAAATTTTTTATGCTTTGACTCTTGTGAGAATAGTTTTGAGAAGTTGAAATACAGGTTGACTACTGCTCCTATTTTCACTCTTTCGAAGGGTACAGAAGGTTTTGTTGTATACTATGATGCGTCTCGAGTGGGACTTGGGTGTGTTCTTATGCAGCACGGTAAGGTAGTAGCTTATGCATCTAGGCAGTTGAAGGTGCACGAACGGAACTACCCTACTCATCACTTGGATTTAGCGGCTGTGGTTTTTGCACTTAAGATCTGACGACATTATTTGTATGGGGTACACGTTGATATCTTTACTGACCACAAGAGTTTACAGTATGTTTTCTCATAGAAAGAATTGAATCTCAGGCAGAGACGGTGGTTGGAACTTTTAAAAGACTATGACATGAGCCTGCACTATCATTCGAGCAAGGCAAATATGGTAGCCGATACCCTCAGTGGGTTGTCTATGGGCAGTCTTTCTCATGTTGAGAAAGAGAAAAGGGAGATGGTGAAGGATATTCACCGACTTGCAAATCTAGGAGTGCAACTTTTGGATTCCGAGGATAGAGGAGTAGTTGTTCATGAGATAGCTAAATCTTCCCTTTGTGCAGAAGTTAAAGAGAAGAAGGTTGAAGATCCCATCTTGATGTAGATCAAGAAAGATGTCGGTCAACAAAAGTTAATGTCATTTGAAATTGGTGGTGATGATATTTTGAGATACCATGGTAGGTTGTGTGTGCCAGATGTAGATGGTCTAAGGAAGAGAATCCTTGGTGAAGCTCACACGTCGAGGTATGTTGTTCACCCTGGCTCTACTAAGATGTATCAGGATTTAAAAACCATTTATTGGTGGAATAATATGAAGCGTGATGTGTCTAACTATGTTGACAAGTGTTTGAATTGTCAAGAAGTTAAAGTGGAATATTTGAGTCCAGGTGGTTCTTCTCAAAAGATAGCTTTGCCTTTGTGGAAGTGGGAGATGATTAATATGGACTTCATTACAGGACTTCCGAGGTCCCAAAACCAGTATGATTCCATTTGGGTGATTGTAGATAGGTTGACCAAGTCAGCTCACATTCTACCTATCAGGACAAATTATTCGGAAGAGGATTATGCCAAGCTGTTCATTGTAGAACTAGTTCGTTTGCATGGGGCACCTGTTACCATCATATCTGATAGAGGTACACAGTTTTCTTCATAGTTTTGGATATCATTTCAAAAGGGTTTAGGTACCTAAGTGAATTTGAGCACGGATTTCCACCCTCAGACAGATGGGCAAGCTGAGCGCACCATCCATACCCTTGAGGATATGTTGAGGGCCTGCGTGATTGATTTTAAAGGTAGTTGGGTAGAGAACTTTCCATTGATAGAGTTCGCATATAATTATTGTTTACATTCCAGTATCAAGATGGCACCATTTGAGGCATTGTATGGGAAAAGATGTAGGCCACCAATAGGGTGGTATAAAGTAGGTAAGACATAGATATTTGGGCCTAATCTTGTTCATCAAGCAATAGAGGATGTGAAAGTCATTAGATAATGACTTATGACAGCTCAGAGTAGTCATAAGTCCTACGTCGATGTTAGGAGAAGAGATCTAGAGTTTGAGGTTGGAAATTGGGTGTTCCTTAAGGTTTCTCCCATGAAGGGAGTCATGCGATTTAGGAAAAAAGGTAAGCTGAGTCCTCACTATATAGGACCATACCATATTGTGAGAAGGATAGGTGGAGTTGTGTATGAGTTAGAGTTACCTGCAAGTTTGGGTTATGTTCATCCGATATTTCATATATCTATGTTGAAGAAGTGTATTGGAGACCATTCTTTAGTAATGCCTGTCGAAGATATCAAAGTGACAGACTCCTTATCTAATGAAAAAGAGCCTGTAGAGATTTTGGATCACCAAGTTAGAAGATTAAGGAACAAATAGATAGCCTCAGTTAAAGTGTTGTGGAGAAACCAGAAAATTGAAGAAGAGACTTGGGAATCAGAAGTTGACATGAGAGCTAGATACCCAAACCTTTTTGATCCAATGGATGACGAAATGGAAGTTACAATCCTTGCCTTATTCTTTCTATGCCTTAGTATTCTTGAAATTAGACTTGTCTGTATCCCGCGTCAATATACGGGGATGAATTTTCCCAAGGGGGGGATATTGTAACGCCCTGAAGTTTTTCTTAGCTAAATTTTATCCCTAAAATATCAAGAATTGTCTTATATAAATATTTATACTTATTTCCCTATGGAATACCTTATATTTCAAATTTTCATTATGTAGATGACTGAATAAGCTTTCCGTCGATATAAGATTCGTCCAAAACGGACACTCGGTGAAGAAGTTATGGCTATTTTATGTGCTAGTCGTAAAACATCGTCATTCTGGAGTTTAGCACGCCACGGAGAGGGTTTAATTAGCAATTGTCAAATTCCAGTGGGACATCGCGATAGTGGAGCATCGCGGAGGATCCCAATTTCCTACGCGTCAATTTTCAGTGAGCCACCACGATAGTGGCGCGTTGCGGTGGTCCATAAAATTGGGTTCCTAATTTAATTTTTCCAACTTCGTTCAGAAGTTAATAAGGGTAATTGGGACTTTTTCCAAGCCTCATAAAACATCCAAACAGTAGATTAAGACCTCTACAAGCAGAATATATGATATTCTCAAGATTTTCCTCAAAACAAAATCCTAGTTCATATACTTCTCCTCCAAGAAACTCAAGATTCAACAGTGGATTTTCAAAATTGACTGAAGATTTGGAATCCTCAAATCGTAGGCTTCAAGGATCATCCCTTATTCTTGTAATCAAGGTGTGTGGGGTTTATCCTAAAAACTACATGGGCTTGAAATTGTTAAAGCATGATTTAAAGGTTTTGATGCATGTATTTTATGGGGGTTTTGAAAACTATATTATCGATTATGCATTTCGAAAGTTTCAATGCTACTATTGCTTTGGCCTTGTGGTCTTTTCCCTTAAATTGATTTACATACATATATATATATATATGTATATGTATATATATACATATATATATATATATATGTATATGTATATATATATATATATATATATATGTATATATATATATATGTTTGTATATATATGTATGTATGAATTTGAGATTTAAGATTGTTGAGAGCAAAAAATTATGAACTCCCTCTCTTGTATTGAATTATAGATTATGGTTTTGTGATTTGAAAGATGTTTTTGCAATATCCTGGCATTTGAACATGATCTGGAATTTTTGAGAGGGTGTTTCTTGATATCAATATGTTCTTATGTGTACGAGAAAGAATTGCATGTGTCTACATGAGGTTTGAAAAAAAAAAGGATTTATTGAATTGAATTATTGAAATGCTGGTCTCAAAACTTGTTTTTTGAATACAGAGATTTATGATAGACTAATAATGGCTCAGAGATGTGACTTGCAAGTCAATGGCATGACGATACCATATGTATTTATGCCATAACAGATTATGTTTTCAGAGCATGTTTTCACACAAAAAAAAAACTCACTCTTACAATTGACACAAGAGAGGCGTCCACCACCCAAGCACCAACGTATCAACCAAAATACAACACACAAGAGAATCCACCCTTATGTTATGCCTAGTTTCGGTTTTGGACTCTCTCTCTCTAAGAGGAGTGTTCTTTTCTTCAACATTCATAAAAACTACCAACTAAAACCCTACAATGTTCAATTTACATTACATTACAAAATAAAAGACAAAAGATTAAAAGACCCTTTAATGAAAAGGGCTCCAAAAAAAGCCCATGGAGTGTGCTTGGGACGGTTTTGGGCCTCCTTCACACTTAGACTTGTGCACTCTTTAGGTGTTCTTCAAAATACTCAAAAAGTGTCCATGATCGTGATCGTACTCGCATCATCTTCTCCATCTTGAGAGGAATTTGACCACAAATTCACGGCTTCACCTCATGCAATTGGCCCTCCAAAATAAACCACCCAAAACAGTCCACAAAACATCAAGAAAGTGCACAAAACAGTCCACAAAAAAACAAAGGGAACCCGAGGATACAATGAGAACAAGTCTCGGCTAACATCTTCATTTTGAACCTCGGCTTCCTCTCCATCTTGAGCCTTGTCTTCAATATCATCCGAAACAAGTCTCCTACCATCATACAAGCATTATCGTAGACCCCATATCCTTCATGTTCCTTTCTACCATTCTCCTATATATGGACATGTCGGGTTTGGTGTAGTGGAGCTTCGGTTGAGAGGCTTGCTTTGGTTAAGTGGGGTTTCGGTTGTGGAGTTTGGATGGGAGGAAATTGGCTTCCAAGTCATCCTTGTTGGACTTGATCAACTTGTGGGGGAAGTGGTCTATCTTGTTCTCGGTTTTGAGGGCTATTTGTAGCTTGGATTGTGGCATTATGTGGTGGTCTTGGAGGATTGGTCATTGGAAGTAAATTTTCGGGAGTAAAAGCACGAGAATTCCTTTGACTCTCCATTCGATCCAACCTCTCACTCATAGTTACCACATCCGAGTTAATTTTTTCAAGACCCACATTTGCCCTAGCAAGGTCTCGGGACAAAGCATCAAGGAGGGCCAAAATGGTTTCCATTATGGCCAAATGTTACCTACAAAACAACAAACAAGTTAGTTGTACTCCTGTAACACCTCGTAAAAGTCGTGCATGGATTAGCCTTTAATAGAGTGCCCTTAGACTTAAAAACTTGAAAAATTTTCTAAGTGTAATGAGGACTTAGAGTCATTTTAGCTGGCAATCTTCGGGATAAAACTTTTTAACCTTCCCGACATCCGTTTTTAGATTTTCAAGTTGTGTTATGATCATAAAAGCTCATAGTACATCTCGTATAAGTTTTGAAATTTTTCGGAACGCATAAGGCTGCGTTTGGATTTCAAAACAGTAGCAAAACGCATAGCCTATTGCCCAGTTTTCAGCATTTCAGGGTCAACTTCAAACGATCATAACTCCCTGTATATAATGAACTGTGTGAGCTATAATATATCAAACAAAATCTCTTTGAGTCCTATTTCAAATTAAGCTGGTTTCATCCAATTTTAGTAAATGAGTAAAAATTTATAATCGATTTACTCCAGCCTATCAAACTATCAACTGAGGGACAGATTTGACCTTAATTGTTCCTTAGGGGTATTTTGGTCATCCTCCACCCCTATATATACCACCAACACAGGATTTAATCCCTCAAACACCATAATACACATACTTTCCCCAAAATTGCTCAAGAACTCTCCTTAGGGTTTCAAAATAAAAACCCAAATAGTTCAAGATTCGACCGTAGGTTTTCGAAGATAATTACATATTCGGAATCACAAATCCGCGAGCTTCAAGAAACATCTAGTATTTTCGGAAATAAAGGTACGTGGGGTTATCCAAAAATCTCATGGGTGTAGTTTTATGAACATGCATGCTTTTAAATGGGAGTTTTCAATCAAATGCTAATATCTTGCTTTCAATATGATTTCTAAGTCATTTTCTTGATGTCATGGGAATTGTTTGCCTATATACTTCAATGGTTGAAATCATGCATATGTGATTTGAGATTTTCCATGGAAATTTGATAAATATAAATGATAAATTGTTTTCAAAATCCCATGATAATGTTTCGATACTCCATATTGTATTGTGATCAACAAAAGAGAGCATGAATTTGAAATAAATATTGTTCACCACTTGTAAATGATGAAGCACCTTGATTTTTACATGATTATGCATATGTGGATGTGATATTGATGACTTGCAAGTCGGGTATGACGATACCCTTCAGAATACGATATGTGATTGAATAAGATGAAATTTGAATGCATTGATTTTACATGAGAAAGGTGGATGCCCGAAGAAGGTGTTTGAGACACAAGGGCTCATCGCTGGAAAAACGTGTTTGACGACACGGAACATTGGTACCAGGCTAAGTGATCTTGTGTACTTGACTTCATGTCATTCCCAAATTGGGACTATAGGTAGGAGCCCGGGCTAAGTGATCTTGGGCACTACCATTGGGTCGAGACACCATGCTGTGTGATCTTGTGTGTCTTCCCCTCACGTATACTCTAATCTCGGCGGCAACCGGGGTTTGACAGTTGGTGTAAATTATGTAGGGTATTCCACCTAGCTCAGTTGCATTTCATTGTTGTTGAGAAACTATTGCATTACACCCATGTGTTTTCAAATGATTTGATACAAAATTTCTTTATAATGGCTCTCAACTATATTTTATAAAAATATTATGTTTTATTTTGATATCTCTGCGTGCCAGTACTTTTGTGCTGACCCCCTCCCCTCTCCAACCTCTCAGGTTCAGAGGCCCAGTCTAGGGGACAAGAGAATCAGTAGAGTTGCAGAGACAAGTGGTGAGCCTTCTATGTTTCGGAAGGTCTTATGTCCTGTAGTCCTTTTATCTTATATTCAGTTTTGGGGTCTACTAGGGGCCTTTTCCCAGTTTATATATGATCACTTGACTCAGTCATTTGTTAGAGATTTTCGCAGACAGTTGTTTAGAGGTTGATTGATGTTGGGGGAAACTTATCTCCCCGTTATTGTTTCTTTTCATATTTATGACCGTGTTTCCGAATTATTATGTTCCTTCTGCATTACTTTGATCATATGAATTAGGTGCATGATTACCAGACAGATAGGGGTGTTTCGGGCCTCCTTGGTTTGAAATGCTCATCACGGCCAGGCCCTGGTTCGGGTCGTGACAACTTCTCACACTCCCTCTCTATTGTTTTGTCTCTCGGATTTTTCACACTTTGATCTCACAAGTGTCGTAACCTTTCTTGTACTCCATGAGGCATTGAGTGGTGGACCAAGTATTACAACGAGTCAAACGAATAAGACACACAAAGGAACGTATACACGAAGTACGGTTTCAAAACTAACTTACATTATAGTACTAGCTTGTAAGTTAGTAATGGAATCAACAAATGAAACTAAAGAAACAATAAAATGAAACTAAGAAATCTAAAATTTGAGCTTAAAAATTGTCAGTGAACAGTAAAAACGTGATGATGTGGCAACCCTCAATTGGTCACGGTTTTGTCAAGTTTTATTGTCCAAGGTTCAAGTCTTGACCAATTTTTGATCTGGCTTGGTGGAATTGTTTAAGGAGGGAAAGAATAAGTCTTGGAACTCTTTTTCAACTCAAGTTTCAAGACTTGGACTTTTGTAGTATTTTCCCTTAAAACAAGGCCCTCAAAACATGAAAGTTGGTTGGAAAAGGGTTGTAAAGTCTTTGAGTGGTTGGAAGTGGTGGTAAAAGTCTTTGATGACTAACAAATACTACACCTCCTTCCTTCACCCTCTTAGATATAACATCCACTTTTTTTTCAATAAAAGATGAAGATTGGTGAAGAACACCAAGAACACCAAGAACACAAACTTTTGAATCTTGGAGTCTAAGGTTCAAGTTGGTCTCACACTTCAATCAACACTTTGTCAAGTTCCACCTTTCAACAACAACTTCAACAAGAAGTTCTTAAGCCACCAATTCACAACAATAACACAAGGTCAAGCTCAAGAACTCAACAACAACAACAACAACCTTCAACAATAAGGATCAACACATGACCACTTCAAGTTCACAACAACAATGTCAATATTATAAGCTCAACCTTTAGATCTAGACACTTTTAGTGTTGGTGAGAAAGAACCAATACTAGAAACACACTAGACAAACAAAAGAACTACAAGATCTAGTCAAGAAAAATAAGAAAATCTCGGCCAAGACAACAACACAACACAATTTTTGGCCAAGAACACAAAAATGGATAGATTGCTATTTTCTGGAATTTTTCAGTTTTTATCAACTTTTTTTTGGACTAATCAAACCCAAGATTGGCTTTGTGGGAACAAAAACCAGTCTTTCTCTGATACCAAATGATACGGAACAAACAAGGGAACATTAAATCACACCCCAAAACAGTCCACAAATCACAACAAATTGTGGACCAAATGGGGACCTCTCTCGGATTCACTATCTAGAACAAAAAAGAAGAGTGATATGGGAATAATCACGGATATGGGATTACGAGGGTGCGCGTTGGTCCCGAGACTTGGTGTGTGTAATTGAAGTGCAAAAGAGGACTTAATTTCACACCAAAACAGCCCACTACATACACTAGATGGGAGCCTCTTCATTAAAGGGCCTTTTGGTCATTTTAACTTCCATTTTGTAATTTCTGTTTAAAAAACATGTTAGGGTTCCATTCAGTAAATTTTTGATGATATTTGTGGGAGTAGAACACTTGTAACAAGCTCTCTCTAGATGGAGGAGTGACCAAACCGAAACTAGGGCACTATAAAAGGGTGGAATCACTTGTATGTTTCATTTGCTTGGAAACATTGATGCTTGGGAGGTAGAATCCGAACTAGTATCTTTGTAAGAGATAGGTTTATTGTTGTGGGTAGCCTTAAGGGTCCAAGATTGTTCATTCTTGGGTTCTTAAGATTATTCCTTCATGTGGTCTATCTATCTATCCTTTTTACTTTCATTGTAATCTTGTTTAGAGTTTGTGTTGTAATCTTGTGTTCTTCTTCTTGTTGTTGAATCTGAATCTTGTGACTTTGTGTTCAACTTGTTCTTCATGTTTTGTTTCTGTTTTTAGTGTCAAAACACCTCATTATCTTGTTGTTTCTTGTTGTTTTTGAATCCGAGAGTGGTCACCAAGATAGGCCTCGGTTCCTTTGAACTTGTGGACTGATTTTGGTGTATGTTTTCTTGTGTTCTTGGTCATTCTTGTATCATTTGGTATCAATGCCATCTTTGATTTTGTTCTAAAAAGATCAATCTTGGGCTTGAGACTTGAAAACTACAAAAAAAAAAAAACTGAAAACTGAAAATTTCCAGAAACACAGATTTTGTGTTCTTGAGTTGTTCTTGGCCGAGAAAGTGTTGTTCTTGTTGTTCATCTTGGCCGAGGTTGCTTGTAGTATCTAGATCTAG
Organism: Capsicum pubescens; assembly: GCA_030864215.1. NCBI lineage: Eukaryota > Viridiplantae > Streptophyta > Magnoliopsida > Solanales > Solanaceae > Capsicum > Capsicum pubescens. The sequence goes on along the minus strand of CM061538.1, from coordinate 354,703,157 downwards.
TAGTCCTTTGGCGTGTATTGTTGCTTCTTGTGTTAGTTTCATGATTCACTAACACTAAAAGGTGTCTAGATCTATATTTGAGCTTAAACTTGTTAAAGTTGTGTTGTGAACAAAGACGTAGGCAGAAATTTGGTGGTTTGTTGTGGCGGGTTGGCTATTGGATCTGTGGAACTTGTTGTTGTTCTTGGGAGATTGTTGTTGGTTGTCCTTGTTGTGGTTGTGTTATTGAAGTTCTTCACACCTTGTTAAAAATAAAGTGTTTATTTGATCCAAAAGGGTGAAGGAAAAGGTGTAGAAATTTGTTTGTCTTGCAAGACCCCAACCACCAAAGACTTTTCATCACATCTCAACCATTCTCCATAAAACAAGGGTCCATGTTTTAAGGGATGTAAAAGTCTAGTCAAGGACTTTTTGAATCTTGAGATTTGAAATTGAAAAAGATTTCCAAGACTTGTAGTCTTCCCTCCATTAACCAAGGTTCACCTTTTCAATTTGTAAAGTGATCAAGACTTCAAATTGGTGAATAAAATGACGCCAAAACCGTGACCAATAGTGGGATGCCACGTCATCACTGTTACTGTTCACGCAGCATATTTTAAGTTCAAACTTTAGATTTCTTAGTTTCATTTTATTGTTTCTTTAGTTTCATTTGTTGATTCCATTACTAACTTACAAGCTAGTACTAGATTGTAAATTAGTTTTGAACCCGTTCTTCGTGTTAACTTTTCTTTGTGAGTCGTAATTATTTGAGTCATTTAATATGTCCTTGTGTTTTCCATACTCCTTGGAGTCCTTGTCAACATTGGATTCACCTCTCAACACCACTCGGAGTACAAGCAAGCTTGCAACACTTGTGAGATTGAGTGTGAGGATCCGAGAGTCAAGAAATAAAAAGAGAGAGTGGGGATGTTTTTGTACAACTAATGTGTTTTCTATTTTTGTAGGTATCTCTTTTGCCATAATGGACACCATTTTGGCCCTCCTTGATGCTATGTCCCGAGACCTTGCTAGGGCGAATGTGGGTCTTGAAAAAATTGGCTCGTATGTGGTAACTATGAGTGAGAGGTTGGATCGAATAGAGAGTAGAAGGAAATCTCGTGCTTTTACTCTCGACACTTTACTTCCAATGACCAATCCTCCAAGATCATCACCTAATGCCGCAAACCAAGCTTCAAATAGCCCTCAAAACCGAGACATAACTAGGCTCATTTCCTCACAATTCGATCAAGTCCAACAAGGACTTGGACGCCAAATGCCTACACTAAAACTGAACCCTCTCATTCAAGATCTACTTAACCAAAGGCATCAACTTTCACCAATTCAAATTCCTTCCGTCCAAGCTCCAAAACCAAAGCTCCGCTTCACTAAACCAACCCTCTTGACCAAAGCTTCACTTTACCAAAATCGATATGTCCATGTAGAGGAGAAGGGGAGAAAGGGACATGAAGTATATGGAGTCTACAATGATGCATATATGATGGAATAGAAGTTGAGGGGAAGACGTAGGGGACCACAAGGAACCCGCCACCAAGAAAAGAGGTGGGATGTGTCTAGTATTTCCTTTGTCTTTCACTATGTGTTTCGGATGAGGATGAAGACAAGGCTCAAGATGGAGAGGAACCCGAGGTTCAACATGAAGAAGTTGGCCAAGACTTGTGTTAATGAGCTCTCAGATTCCTCATGTTCTTTGCGGACTGTTTTTGTGCCATTTCTTTGTGGACTGTTTTGTGCCTTCTCATGTTTTGCGGGTTGTTTTGAATGGTTTATTTTGAAGTGATCAAGTGAAGGAGGTGAAGCCGTGAATTTGTGGGAAAATTCCTCTCAAGATGGAAAGGATGATACGGGAATAATCATGGATATGGGCTTACGAGTGTGCGCGTTGGTCCCGAGACTTGGTGTGTGTAATTGAAGTGCAAAAGAGGACTTAATTTCACACCAAAACAGCCCACTCTAGATGGGAGCCTCTTCATTAAAGGGCATTTTGGTCATTTTAACTTCCATTTTGTAATTGCTATTTAAGAAACATGTTAGGGTTCTATTCAGCAGATTTTTGATGATATTTGTGGGAGTAGAACACTTGTAACAAGCTCTCTCTAGATGGAGGAGTGACCAAACCAAAACTAGGGCACTATACAAGGGTGGAATCACTTGTATGTTGCATTTTCTTGGAAACATTGATGTTTGAGAGGTGGAATCCGAACTTGTATTTTTGTAAGAGATAGGTTTATTGTTGTGGGTATCCTTAAGGGTCCAATATTGTTCATTCTTAGGTTCTTAAGATTATTCCTTCATGTGGTCTATCTATCTATCCTTTTTACTTTCATTGTAATCTTGTTTAGAGTTTGTGTTGTAATCTTGTGTTCTTCTTCTTGTTGTTGAATCTGAATCTTGTGACTTTGTGTTCAACTTGTTCTTCATGTTTTGTTGCTGTTTTTAGTGTTAAAACACCTCATTATCTTGTTGTTTCTTGTTGTTCTTGAATCCGAGAGTGGTCACTAAGATAGGCCTTGGTTCCTTTGAACTTGTAGACTGATTTTGGTGTATGTTTTCTTGTGTTCTTGGTCATTCTTGTATCAAAGAGGATACAAGGTGTTAATAAACCAAAACAACCAGCCAACAACAAGTTTAGCAACACAAGATGAATCTCCACAATATTATAATAGCAACAAGAACAAACGGGTTACATTAACAACACAAGAAGCCGAAACTAAAACAAGATACAAGATAGATAGTTAGACAAGTGTTGATGTAGTTTTAAAAACCCAAGAGCATATTCCATTCTTGGACCTTTAACACTTCACACAACAAAAACCTAACTCTTACAATTTACACAAGAGAGGCGTCCACCACCCAAACACCAACGTATCAAGCAAAATGCAACACACAAGAGAATCCACCCTTATGTTATGCCCTAGTTTCGGTTGTGGACTCTCTCTCTCTAAGAGGAGTGTTATTTTCTTCAACATTCATAAAAACTACCAACTAAAACCCTACAATGTTAAATTTATATTACATTACAAAATAAAAGACAAAAGACTAAAAGACCCTTTAATGAAAAGGGCTCCAAAAACAGCCCATGGAGTGTGCTTGGGACGGTTTTGGGCCTCCTTCAAACATAGACTTGTGCACTCTTTAGGTGGTCTTCAAAATACTCAAAAAGTTTCCATGATTGTGACCGTACTCCTATCATCACCCTTGGATGAAACAGAAACCATTACTCTTAGCTCTTATTTATTTATTGAGCTCGAGTTATCTTCAACAATTTGAGTCTGTTAGTTGTTTAGCGCGTCTACAGTATGTATATAACTTTACATTTGCCAATTATATGAATTGGAATTTAGCATTTTGGAATGCGTAGCACCATATCATCATGAGTGAAACATCAAAAAGCCGAAGCCATCACAAGATTATAGTAGTTTCTTGGCATTCAAAAGTATAGAAACTACATTTTCTTAGTAATTTCTTGTATAGGCTATGTTAACAACTATGTTTCTCAGATCCTCAAAAAGTTATTACTTTGGTGAATCTGATTCACACCTGTTCCATTGTTTTTCTTTTAATACCTTAAACTGAATCTTTGACGTTGTTAATGTGACAGTGTCAACAAAAGCTCCAGCAGCTCCCCCGCCTCCTGTTCCTGTGCGAGTTTCGATGAGCAAAAATTCTCCAAAGCTAGTTCCCCCACCTCCTGTGCCACCATTGGGATCGACCAGTGATAGATCTTGGCTAATTCTTGGTTATGAAGAGGACGAAAAGAGACAGACAAAGTTAAAGTTAACTCCTTTATCAAGACTGATAGCAGGAAAAAAAAACGAGTGGATCTTCTTCCCAAATGCATGAACCTTCTCATGTGGTTCATACTTCTGGTCACACAATTTCCTTACTCTTCTATCTTCTGGTAAAATGATCACAATCTTTAGTAGAAAGGACCGAATGACAAGCTGCATGATGAGTTAGAAACTAGATTCGTAGTTCTTTAATTTGATAGGCAATGGACCACGTAATTTTCATATTCTAGTAGATATTCTTGTTTAAAGTTGACCCTTACATGAGCTCATACGAAAACTTAATTAGTAGAGAAGCGTGTTGGGTTCAAAGTGTGAAGAAAGTGTGAATGGAAAATGGAGAGAAAAATGGTGGAGGGAAAGAGACACTGATTTTGAAAGTGTACTCCAATCTTCAATTGTTGAAACATTTCAGTATTCAACCTTCAACTGTCGAAACATTTCACTTTGATCAACTTTCAATTGTTGGAGCATTTCTCTCCAACCTCGATACTTTTTTCTTGGTTGTGTTGGAACACTTCTTTCCAACTCTCTCGTTGATGCACTTTGTCACCAATATTCAATTTTTCTCATTCACTTGTAATCAACTTTCAATTATCCTTCTTTCTCATTTTTCTCTGGCTCGTCGTTTGTCATTGGCCAGACGAGAAACATATATGATTTATAGGCCGTCCGTCGACAATGAAAGCTTTTTGATTCTCTACCAAAATGGTAGAAGCTCTAATACCAATTTGAAGGAAAATATTTTATTCAATAAACTCAAATAATGCTCCTTACATGGTGTTTGGATTGACTTATTTTTAAGTGCTTTTGACTGTTAAGCACTTTTTTATTTTTATTTTTGGAGGTATTTGACAAAGTTAAAAAGTGTTTTTAAGCACTTTACTTTAGGTAGCAACCTAGTTTTGACTTATAAGTCACTTAAAAAAAGCTCAACCAAACATCCTATTATTCTCCTTACATCAAATATGTGATAGACCACCCCTGTTTATAATACTAACAACCAAATTAAATTAGGATTAGAAAATGTATTCCTATATGAACTAGGACAAACAAATTCTAATCATAATGCGATATAAATTAAAAAAAATCAAATATTAAATCCTAAACAACTAAGGTTTCTTAATCCAACTTTGAATTATTATTTCCAACAATATATCATGGCTCCTGTAAGAAACAATTCAAGGGAAGCTCCATCTCTTGGTCAAACAGGTATTTGAAAATAATTTTTAAAATCTGTCTCAAAATCTATCATCAAACACTAAATATCTCAAAAGTTGTAATGTACTCCTTCCGTTTCATTATACATGACACTTTCATTTTCGGTAGTTAATTCGATCAACGTGTGAAGCTAAATTGAATTATGTCAAGGGAATGTTTTAAAATTAAAATTAACATTATACAAAAAGTACTGCTCCCTTGATTTCAATTTGTTTAACTTATTTTTTTTCTTAGTTTGTTTAAAAAAGAATGACCCTTTTCTTTTTTAGCAACTTCGTAATTACAACTTTTCACGTGACATATTTAAGATCACGAGATTAAAAGACATTTTTAATGAAGTAAATTTAACATATCTTTAATTTAAAACTATAATTTATTTACTTTCTAATATAAACTCCGTATCAAATCAATTAGAATAGAAAAATTCAAACACATGAAGTATAAGTTACAAATTTTCTCATTTTTCTTCAATGGACAAATATATTTTAAAATAGGCAAAATGACCTTCTGAACCCTTGTACTATGTCGGTTTTGTAAGTTAGACACTTCTACTTACATGTTTGTCATATGGACCCTTGAACCCATCAAAAATCAATATTTTGCACCCTTTAACAGTTGATCTTGCCTATGTGGCAAGGTCATGGTGACTAGGACAAAGAGAGTCTAGCCACTCGCCTGGGGTGCGAGTGGGGTTCAATTTTTGGCCAATTTTACATTAAAATAATTTAAAAAGGGTCCTTTTTTTCCCTCCATCCTTTTGAATTTTAAAATATTTTTAAAAATTTAAAAATATTTTTAAAAATTTAAGAAAAAAATAAAAAGGGATCCTTTTTTTCCCTCCCCACCCCAGCTCGTCCCCACCCCCACACCCCACCCATCCCCGCCCCCCACCCCCAGCCCCTCCATCCCACCCCAACACCCGTCCAGCCCTTCTTCACCCCTACCCCAGCCCGTCCCCACCCCCCACACCCTACCCAGCCCCATCCCATCCCACCCCCAGCCTCTCCACCCCTCCCTAGCCCCGTCCCCACCCCCCACACCTTACCAGCCCCTCCCCACCCCACCCCCATCCCCCATACCCCTCCCAGCCCCATCCCCACCCCACCCCACCCCCACACCCCACCCCAACACTCTTCCAGCCCCCCCACGTTCACTTTTTATTTTTTATTTTAATTTCTCCTCTCAATTCAATTCTTTTCACTTTTTTAATTAAAATTTAAATTTGAAATCTTTTTATTTTATTGGGATTAAAATTAAAAGTTAGTGATAGTGAATATTGAAAAAAATTAGTAAATTTCGCTTGGAAAAAATTAAACTCTCCTTAAAGTAATCATTTTCATCCATTTTCTCACTTGAAGCTCTTTCATATGCTTTAGAGCTACTATTTTCTTTAGCAGTCCAAAAATCACTCCTTTTTTGTGTCAACAGAAAACCATTTTAAGTAAACAATGTCAGAGGAAAACTCTGATTTAGAAATGATACCTGGAATTACAATACCTTTGGCCAAGATTGTACCTACTACTACTAGCATTGATGGGACTTTTCCTGTTAAGAGGTGCAGTTCAAGAAAAAGGGCTGCTCCAGATTTCTTTGTTCCCACCCATTTTCGCTCTTCTAGACTGCTACATGGCCCTGCAGGTTTACGACGTGGTCCAGGTCGCCCTTCGAAACAGAGATCAGATGGTGAGCTAGAGATAGCTAGCCTCTTACATTTTTGCTGAATGATTTTAGATCTTACATATGTTGTTTATTATGTTTAGGTGATCGCGCTATTTTGCTGATGTTTCTGTTCTTTGCATATATGCACATGTTGTTTGTTATGTTTAGGCGATCGCGCTATTTTAATTTGCTGCTGTTACTGTTCTTTGCATGTTTGCATTGCACTGCGTTCCTATTAGTTGTCATGTTTTCTTCGTTGTGGTTTTTACTACCTTGATTTGCTTCACTTGAACCGAGAATCTTTCGGAAACGGTCTCTCTACTTCGTGGAGGGTAGAGGCAAGGTCTGCGTACGCTTTACCCTCCCTAGACGCACATTGTGGGATTTCACTAGGTATGGTGTTGGTGGTGGTGGTGGTGTTTCTTTGTGGGGCTTCCATGATTGCACTAGTTTGATGTTGTTAACTGCTGCTCTGCACGCTTTCTTATTAGTTGTATGTCGTGTTTTCTTCATTGACATTTTTTCATTCGTTACTTGATTTGCTTCACCTGTGCCGAGGGTTTTTTGCTAACAATCTTTCTAACTCCATGAGGCCGGGTTTAGTATTAAAGTAGTTTCGTGAATTCTAGGACAATGACCTAAAGTGCTAGTGACTGGTTTCAGAAATTACGTTGTTGTTTCTTTGTGGCGCTTAAGTAGTTCTGCGGATTCTAGAACAGCAACCCAAAGAGCTAGTGTTTCAGAAATTACTTTTTTGTATATATTTAGTGATTTATTGTCACATATATAGGATTTGGGCCGAGGCTACTAGGTTTTGCCGAAGCCATATGTTAAATCCTACATCTGCCCCTAGATAGCTATGTTTTTCATCCATATATAAATATTACTAGTGAATGAGATGACTTAAAACTGATCAGTGAGAGTTCATATAGCCTACGAGGCATAGTTGTTACATATTGTGATGGATGGGGATGAAAGCAACTGGTTTGATATACAATTACTCGAGCTGAGGGACAATCGGAATCAGCCTCTCTACCTTCACTAGCTAGGGGTAAGGTTGCATACTCATCACCCTCCCTAGATTCACACTTGTGGGATTATATACGCTATGTTGTTATTTTTGTGAAGTCCTTACTTTGTAGCACTCATCTTTACAAACTAAAAGGTTTAGTGTTCAATAAGTTCTTAAGCTATAATTTTCCATGTCGAAGTTGAAGTGCCATCCATGGAGGCAACACAAACTCCTGCCTCACAACCTTTGCAACGTGGACCAGGTCGCCCTGGAAATCAGCGATCAGATGGTGAGTCTCCTCCTTTCCCCATACTTTTACCTCTTAATTAGTGATTTTAAATTGGTTCGAGGTTCCTTTTCCTTTTTTTCTTTGTGGGGATTACTATATAAATAAAATGGTAAAAGTGCACGAGATGAAACAGGCAACAAGACTGAGTCATTTTATTATTTGAGCTCGAGTCGTTTTCAACCGTCCAAGGTTGTTTTTCATTTAGCCAGTTTTCACTATGTATAAAACTTTACGTTTTGCCAATATGAATTGGAATTGTGTCACAAATATGAAACTTTACAGTTTGCTACTTCTCTTTTTGGTTAGCAATATGTAAGCTGACGAAAAGATGTGCTAAAAGTTTGCGTTTTTCAGTAAGTTCTAACTTCAAAGTATACGTTTTTTAAAACAAAAAATTAGTTTGCTTTCAAAATTTGTAAATATAAAGCATATATTCGATAAACTAGCCTTAGTGTGTACTTTAAATTTGTTAATGTGACTGTCACTATTAGTTACAGAAGCTCCAGCAGTATCACCACCACCAGCATTACCATTGGGGTGGACCGGAGATGGTCCATTGCAAGCTTCGGCAACAACTCCATTGGAGTCAACCAGTGATAAGCATATTCCAGAGGCAGTTGCGCCATCTCCATTGGGGTCAATCAGTGATAGGCGTACTCCAGAGGAAGTTGCCCCAACTCCATTTGGGTCAACCAGTGATAGACCTATGGAAGTTCTCTCTGATGAAGAGGAAACAAAGTCAAATGTACAGCCGTCAAGAATACTGATGCGTCCCCCAGAAAAAAATTATAAACCCCAGGAGATTCTTGATGAAGAATCGAAGAAATTAGTTATTAAAGTTCAGTCTCTACTGGTTCGGAAGTTGCTTACTTATGGGAATGATGTTAAGTACATGGTCCGTCAGTCCAATACTACTTTTAGGTACTTGAAAGGGCTTGATGTTGATTATGGTTCTTTTTACCAAGACGTCAAAGAAAACATTAAACATCGCTGCGATTTGCAAGATGCAGAAAGAGAAGAAACTACATTGTCTTTGTCAGCATTGCAGAAAAATTATGAACATGCTATACATAGTGCAGGTGATGTTGGGGAGGATATTGGGCATACTCAAGAAGAATTGGAGAAAGCGAAAGAGAAAAAGGAAACTTTGAAGAGGAAAATCGAGGATCTGAAGAAAGAGGTAGCACATATTGAACATGAAGAAGAGCGTCTGAAACATGAAGAAACAAAATACAAGAAAGTCCATGAAGTTGCAAAACCCAAGATACAAGAAGCTGGCATCCAGTTGGAGGCAACTCAAGCAAAGCAAAGGGAGATAGAGCAGCGCAAGAATGCAGCTCTCCGAGGGATTGAATCCAGCACTCAACACCTACAATTCAAATTTCTTGATGATCTCAAATAGTTTGTGTTAAGAATTCGTGCCCTACTGATTGTCTTATTTTTGCCTAACTGTTGCTTATAGATAAAACGTGTTGCCTGACGTGTTTTCAGGAAGCAGTAAATAGATAGTAAAGAACACAATGATTTTTACGTGGAAAACACCCGGCTCAAAAAGGTGTAAAAAACCACGACCTACACCTCTACAGGATTTAACCCCAACTTCACTAAATAACTCTGAGCCTCAACAACGACTGATTACAAAACTCTTGTAACTAACAAAATAGGAATTATAAACTCTAATCCCTATAACTCAACAACTAGGAATTATAAACTCTAATCCCTATAACTCAACAACTAGGAATTATAAACTCTAATTCCTAACTACACACGCACCTCCCAAGGTAAGTGTTTCCAAAGTCTCTAAGTTTTCCCCAACTCAAAGACTAGCTCCTAATTCAGTTTATAACACACTAAAACTAATATTACATGAATAGCTCAAACACAATGAATAACTCTAAAAATCAAAGCTAAAACTCTTAGCTGTATTCTGCACGTAGGACCAGGTTCTTCAATGTGATTCTTCAGTGGTTGAGTAGCACTTCGTGATTTCAATCTGTAGATTGTACTTTTCTGCTTTGTAAGTGTGTGTGTTGCTTTGAATCTTTTCCCTTGTATTTATAGCCAACTCTGATGAAGACATTCAATAGATTTCCTCTCCTATTTTGAATTAGACTCCCTTTAGTAGCTTCCCTCTCCTATCTTGAATTGGACTCCCTTTCAGTTGATGTCCTCTCCTATTTTGAATTGGATTGCTTTTACTCTTTTTATTCACTGCCGCCTCTCTTTCTCTCCTAGATTGAGTAGGACTCTTTTTATTTAACTTATCTTCAAGTATTTTACTCAAACACAACTTCTTCAATTTATCACGTGATCAGTAGCTTGAGGATATCAGAATTAGGCTTGCTCATTCATTCTTGACTTTCAGTAATCTTTATCTGCATCTATCAATACAATCTGGAATCTGTCTTCCTATGCTTGGACCAGCTCAAGTAACATGTTCCATTCATCTATGAGTCATCAGAAACTTCACTGATCTAACAAAGAGTCCTTCAATTCGTATGTTTTCTATCTTGTGTAGACTTTTCAATCTGCAGAAACTTTCTCTTTCTACACACAGGACTCTTCTTTTTCAACTCAACTTGCTTTCCCTCATCATCAAGTGTTTGAATCAAATTCAACTTCTTCAAATAATGTGCATGTTTATTTCCTTGAGTTTATCAGAATTAACCACTCATCTAGTTCTTGATTTCTTCCACCCTTGCCTTTAATCATCAATGATTTGCTACAATTTTCAGCTACATGTGACAGTGTGTCTGTGAACCATCTTGACTGACATGTTTCATATCACTTTGTCAGTTTGTCAATCATCAAAACTATAACGTACCCAACAAATTCCCCCTTTTTTATGATGACAAACCTCTTGTCTTTGTGTATTCAACCATCTTCACCTGTAGGCACTAAAGTATAAAACGCTAGAATGAAACAAGTTACTCAATGGGTTATAAACATTGCACAACCCTCTTATCTTTCCCCTTTTGGCATCATCGAAAAACCACTTCAATGCACATATTATACTAGCCAAAGTGATTTGTTATGCTATTCATGGCCGCTAGGGCTATCACCAAAACAATCAGACCAAGACTTTAGCCAACATAGTAATGTATTAAAGAGAGCAAAAATATGAGTCAATTTAGCAAAGATAACCATTCCATTTAACTGACAGAGCATGTTCCACATTAAACCTAAGCTAGTACTGAACAAAGCAAAATAACTGAGCATTAAAAAATATGATATAAAAGTGGGACATGGCTAAGGATACAAACAGTGAGAAGCTGATGAGAAAGGTGGAACAGGTGGTATCAATTGTGTCCATTTACAAATGACTTCAACATTTTCATTCCTCTATCAATCAAGGTCAAGTTTCAAAGTCATGATCCTAGCCTTAAGTACCTCTTATTCCACTTCATGACTATCTTGTGCAGCTTCTAGTTCAGATTTTTTTTCCAGCTAAATTAATTTTTTTTAAATGAGTGTTAGCCCTCGTTACTGAAACAGGTAGAGTAACACGGTTTATATGTAGAAGAACATCTATTGTTGTTTTATATGTCAAACCTGAACTTGGACTGAGAAGTCCCCAAAAAATAACCAATTAGGAGCTAAAAAGGAGAGCATGCCCTTTTTCATTCCTCAGAAAATATATACTTCATGTGATTGATTATCAATCTTGGAAAATCCGTGGTACACAACTGATATTTTGGTTGAGAGAGAACAAGGAATTTTTGGTGTAGGATTAACATACTAGTGCACAACCATTTTGAGAGAATCAAAGAAGGTTTGGTCAATTAATTTTTCAGAACTTTAGGACAAGGAGAGGATAAAATGTGAGGAATTGAACAGGCGTGCTCAACTGTTTCAACTTAAAAAGCCTATGCTTATGTCAGTGTAAAACATACCTGACAAGAAGAACTTTGTGGTCACAATTGCTTGCTTGTACCTATTTTTCTGCACAACCTAATACAAAATTAGGTTAGAAAAGTCAAAAATCTAGAATTGGGACACACAACTAAATGTGCAAGACTGAATAGAATAACTTTTTAGATAATAAGATAAAAAAAAATGGTTATTCTAGTCAATCATTGAGGGGAGTTCATGCAATTTTTAATCATCCCCAAGTCTAACCTATTCCTTTAAAAATGCTATCTACATAGTGCCTTTGATGCTTCTCCTCTTAATTAAGTAACCCATAAAGTCATCATTTTTACAGCCCTCAAGAGTGAAATTGCTTTTCCTTTAAATACCATAGTCACAAGCCATTGATTTGTTGTTCCCTCTGTCGATATGCTCTCAGTCATGGAACAGGTGGTACAACATGTTTTTGTGCATGTTCATCAACTTCACTGTCCTCCTCTTAACTTCTCTGCTGCTTACATTAGTCCACAAGGATTCATCGAACCACGTCAAGCACTTGATCGTACTTATATGATTCTTTGTTTTGAAGGAGGATCTCCCTTGCTTCCCCCTTACACTAGAACTACAAATCTGGTCATCTTTCAAAGACTTTTGTTTAAGTTCTTCCCATCTTTCCAACTACAGCAATGGTGCTTTTTTTTCATCTCCAAAAGATTCATTCCCCCTTTAATGTGGTAAGTGAAAGAACCTTTATTTGCTTCCAGTTTTTTGCCTTGAGTAAGCTTTATTCATGTACACATTTTGCTTGACTCCTTTCACTCTCACCTGCAAAATAAATTAGGGGTTAACTTTAGGCACCCAGACAAGCTTGGGTCCTTTCTTATGAGTAAATGGATGAATCAGATTTTTTCTGGCCCATGCAGGCAACAGGTTACGTGACCTGTTTCTCTGACCAGGTTTACTTATCCTTTTCTTGGTCTGAGATAGTTTATTTGCCAGATTTAGACTGCTAGATCTTCTTTTGGAAGCTACTGGAAATTCAGTGGTTGGATGTCCAAGGTTACCACAAATATAACATAAATATTTAGGAACATCAAAATTTTTGTGGAATCCTAATCCTGCCTTTTCACTGTAATTTCTTTCCCCCAATTAGTGAACAATTCTTGAGGAGTTTGTCCACCTGTTTGCTCTTTCAAGGTCAAGTTTTAGTTTAGAGACTTCTTGACTCAGTTTATTCACCATTTCTGTTGCATTATTGCACTTTTCTTTGTACTTGACCAATTCAAGTTCAACTTTTTCTTGTTCTTTACTCTTGGTGTTTTTTCCTTTTTCAGATAGTGTCAATTTTGTCAATTTTACAAATTCAGACTTAAGATCATTATTTGAAGAATCAAGTTGCTCAACCTGTTTCTTGAGAGAGCAGTTTTCCTGTTCAACAGTGTTCTTGCAAGCTTCTAAATCAATAAAATCAAATTTGATTCTTGCAAGACTGTTGAATAGCCCATCCCTATCAGAATTTGATTCTTGGAAGTCATCAATTAGTGCACTCATCAAGGAAATAAGTTTTGTTTTAGAAAATAAATGCAACTTTTCTTTAAGTTCAAGTATACTTACCTCAGAAGCATCATCTTCTTCCTCCAAGTCTGAATCTCCAAGAGCCATGAGTGCTTCTTCATTAACTTAATCATTATCTAAGTCAAATCCCCAAGCTTCTACCATTTTAGTTCTATCAATTTCCATTTCATAAGTTCTTAAATTCCCCACTAATTCATCCAGGGTCATGCCTGCAAGATCCTTATTTGCTTCCCTGATTGTAGTCACCTTAACATTCCACTTTGATTTTGGTAATACCCTCAGTACCTTCTCGACTTGTTCTTCTTCAGCTATAACTTTTCCTAAGGAGGTCAGCTCATTTGTTAAGACAGTAAGCCTTGTCATCATCTCATGTAGGGTTTCATTCTCCTTCATCTTAAATGTCTCATACTCAGTGAAGAGAACAGAAATTCTGAATTTTCTTACTTGAAATGTGCCTTCATGAGCATTTACTAGAGCATCCCAAATTTTCTTAGCAGTGGTGCATGTTGATACCCTGTTGTATTCAGCAGGTCCTAATCCACAGACCAAAATATTTTTGGCCTTAGCATTTTTCTTTAATGCCAATAGGTCATCAAGAGTGAATTCACTTCTTACTTACTTGACCTATTTCCATCTTCTAACTTCATTGGAATAGTAGGACCATCAGTGATCCTATCCCATAACTCGTAGTCTTCACCTTGAATGAATGTTTCCATCCTAGCTTTCCACCAAATAAAGTGAGAACCATCAAAGAGTGGAGGTCTAATAGTGGATTAACCTTCACTGTGATTAGTAGGTGGTGAGAAATTCATCATATTGATCTTTGTCTTAGGTGCTAGACCTTTTTAAGATAACCTCGCTCGGATACCACCTGTTAAGAATTCGTGCCCTACTGATTGTCTTATTTTTGCCTAACTGTTGCTTATAGATGAAACGTGTTGCCTGACGTGTTCCACTGACGTGTTTCCAGGAAGCAGTAAACAAAAGGTAAAGAACACAATGATTTTTACGTGGAAAACACCCGGCTCAAAAAGATGTAAAAAAACACGACCTGCACCTCTACAGGATTTAACCCCAACTTCACTAAATAACTCTGAGCCTAAACAACGACTGATTAAAAAACTCTTGTAACTAACAAAATAGGAATTATAAACTCTAATCCCTATAACTCAACAACTAGGAATTATAAAATCTAATCCCTATAACTCAACAACTAGAAATTATAAACTCTAATTCCTAACTACAAATGCACCTCCCAAGGTAAGTGTTCCCAAAGTCTCTGAGTTTTCCCCAACTCGAAGACTAGCTCATTATTCAGTTTATAACACACTTAAACTAATAATACATGAATATCTAAAACACAATGAATATCTCTAAAAATCAAAGCTAAAACTCTTAGCTGTATTCTGCACGTAGGACCAGGTTCTTCAATATGTTTCTTCAGTGGTTGAGTAGCACATCGTGATTTCAATCTGTAGATTGTACTTTTCTGCTTTGTAAGTGCGTGTCTTGCTTTGAATCTTTTACCTTGTATTTATAGCTAACTCTGATGAAGACCTTCAGTTGATTTCCTCTCCTATTTGAATTGGAATCCCTTCAGTAGCTTTCCTCTCCTATATTGAATTGAACTCCCTTTCAGTTGATGTCCTCTTCTATTTTGAATTGGATTGTTTTTACTCTTTTTATTCACTGCCGCCTCTCTTTCTCTCCTAGATTGAGTAGGACTCTTTTTCTTTAACTTGTCTTCAAGTATTTAACTCAACCACAACTTCTTCAATTCATCACGTGATCAGTAGCTTGAGTATATCAGAATTAGGCTTGCTCAATCGTTCTTGACCTTCAGCAATCTTTGTCTGCATCTATCAATACAACCTGGAATATTTCTTCCTATGCTTGGACCATCTCAAGTAACATGTTCCATTCATCTGTGAGTCATCAGAAACTTCACTGATCTAACAAAGAGTCCTTCAATTCGTATGTTTCCTATCTTGTGTAGACTTTTTCAATCTACAGAAAGTTTCTCCTTCTACACATAGGACTCTTCTTTTTCAACTCAACTTGTTTTTCCTAATCATCAAGTATTTGAATCAAATTCAACTTCTTCAAATAATGTGCATGTTTATTTCCTTGAGTTTATCAGAATTAACCACTCATCTGGTTCTTGATTTCTTCCACCCTTGCCTTTAATCATTAATGATTTGCTGCAAGTTTCAGCTACATGTGACAGTGTGTCTATGAACCATCTTGATTGACATGTTTCATATCACTTTGTCAATTTGTCAATCATCAAAACTATAACGTACCCAACAGTTTGACTTTGTGAAACTCATTGAACAAGCTCCCTACTAGATGAACTGAATGTCCTCATGACTATTTTTGTTTTGGGATTGCGTTTTCTCTAGCAGCAGACAAGTTATTTCTTCTTTTGGTTATCACCATGTAGTAAATTATTCTTAAAGTTTCTTGTCGCGCTTTCAATGAGTAATATGTCTAGCAGTTATATGTAATGGTTTGCTTCCAGAACATCGAGCTATGGCAGGGATAGCTCAACTTTGTTATCTGGAAACAAAGGTTCCAATTGTCCGAAAAAGCCTTTTGTTAGCGTGGTGCCTAAAGCAGTCACATTGATCTGGTTACGCGTTAATGTCTTGAAAGATGAATGTGCATATATATTGAAATCGTATTAGACATTGACACAATGAATTGTCCAAAAGAAAACTCTTATTCGTGTGGTTATCATGTTTTGTTAAACACATTTAGGACTCTCTATTTAGCCTCTGCACAAATCAAGCTTGTTATAGTAAGGACCACAGCTTGGTAGACAGAGTGATAAACTACTGGAAACATAACGATGAACAGATTAAACAGAAGAAGAATATGATTACAAGAGAGAGTATGAAGCGTCCAAGTTGAACTCAAAGAAACATAATAATGAAGAGAGAACCTTCAGTAAGCAAAGGAAAAAAAAGAGACAGGAGAAAGGGCAAAACATTGAAAAGAAAACTAGAACTGAGGAGGTCACAAAAATAGATCTTTGCAGGAATATAAGGTGAGATTAAGAGAGAATCCTTTAGTAACCAAAAAAGGGGTAGCCCGGTGCACTAAAGCTCCCACTATGTGCAGGTTCGGGAAGGGCACCACCATAAGTGTGTATTGTACGCAATCTTATCTTGCATTTCCATCAGAGGCTATTTTCAAGGTTTGAACCCGTGACCTCATGATCACATGGAAGCAACTTTACCATTTACTACAAGGTTCCCCTTCAGAATCCTTTAGTAACCAAAGGAAAAAAAAAAGACAGTAGAAATTAAAAAAGGGCAAAAAATTGAAAAGAAAACTTTATCTAATAAAGTTGTTGGTAAAATTATTATCATGTGACGAGGAGGTCACAGATTCAAGCTGTGATATAAGTTGACATTGTCATAATACACCTTTGGGGTTTTCTTGTCTCATATTTATGCGTCATGTTGCGACAAGAAAACCCTAACTCTTGCATACAAAAGAATCTATAATCTCTCTTGAAGCACACGATCAGCAAAGCCTCAGCTCTTGCATACTAATATTTTGTCCTAATTTATATCACGTGACATCGTGATTCATTCGTTGTAATTTATGAGTTTTATTTTGTCTTTTTAATTTATTTGAAAAGAACATCGTGTTCGATGTTTAATAACTTTCATGACTTTGTTTTTTATTTCATATACTTATAACAACATGGTCAAGATTATTAAAATCGAGGAGTAATTGTCAAATTTAGATCATAATCTTCTAGAGTACGTCTTTCTCCGATGACACTTAACTGTTCTCACAAATCGAAGAAAATGGCGGAGATCTCTAAAAACTTCAATCGGACAAACATAGGAAAGAGGGAAGACAGGAGCAAATAATAGAATAGGAGAATTATTGATTAGAGGCAGAATTCAAGTTATTTAGTTTGATTTTTTTATGGGTTTTCGCCACCTAAATTCATGTTTGTTCCGGTAGAAATCATTCGTTTCAATCATCTTTCTTTTAAAGATCTTTCCTTCTTTGCTTTCTATTTAGAGCTTTCAATGGTTCTCACTTATTTTTCTGTCCATAAAAAATTTTCTTTTTAACCACATGTATAAAATAACCTATAAGCACCATAATCATAAGGTGAGTTGATTTCTTTTCGTTATTTTTTTTATTGATAGTGTAAAAATTTAATTAAAGAACAGATTTGAATATTCTTCTTCATCTTTTTCTATTTTTGTAATTAGATCTTAATTCGGTTGTTGTTGTTGTTGTTGAATTGTTTGTTTTTAATAATATAATATGACTGATCAATCTTTGCGAAGTGATTTAAATTTTTTACACTTCATTAAAAATCTCCACAATAGACAAAATTATTTAATTTTAAATAATTAAATGTTACTCGTGCGAAACACGTGTGGTATATATATATAGTAATTGTTATCATCAAGATCATCGTGATTCATTCGTTTTAATTTATTAATTTTATTTTTCTTTCTAATCCATTTGAAAAAAATATTGTGTTCGATATTTAGTAACTTTGATGACTTTGTTTTTAGATTTTATATACCTACCTTATAACAATATGATCAAAATTATCAAATTTGAGGAGTAATTAGTTTATTAAAATCTCAAATTTATGTCGTAATATTCTAGAATCTTTCTCCCACACCCAAATTGATAAAAAGGGCGGAGATCACTATTTCTAATAAAACAAACATAAGAAAGAAGGAAGGAGCAAATAATAGAATTGGAGAACTCTTCAACAGAGGCAGATTTCGAGTTGATTAGTTTGATTTTTTATGGATTTCAGTAACCTAAATTTATTTTTATTCTTGGAACATGATTCTGTTTCGGTCATCTTTCTTTCCGCAGATAAAGAATATGCCTTTGAAAGCTTTCACTATTCTTACTCATTTTTTCCGCCCATAAAGAAAAAGCCTTTGAAAGCTGGTTTTAAAACCTTTCTTTTTTAAGAAGAAAGAAGTAAGAATGTCATTAGAAAAATATGAAATGGCATCTCCACCTAGATTTTCAAGATCTTTGGTTGAGATTCCACTATTCAAAGTTAGTGAATGGACTTCTCTTGGCAAGAGACGCGGTTTAAGAAAAAGAGCTTCCCAGAATTTCTTTGGTCTCACCAATTCACACCTTTCTCCAAAATCAGATTACTAAGATTTACGACGTGGTCGTGATCGCTCTTTGTAACAGCGATCAAATGGTAGCTAGCTAACCTTCTTACTTTTGCTTAATGATTTTATATCTGCTACATGATCAGTGTTTTAGTTCTAAGATTTGTTTGTGGGGCTTAGTATTAAAGTAGATCTAGCGCGGATTCAGGATTCTAGTACAATGACCTCAAGTATATTAATTCATTTTTTTATTGAACTTTTACACATATTTAGGTTTGTTTGATTGGTAGAATAAAGGATTACTTTCTTGCCTTAAAATTTGGAATAATTTGATTAGACGTTTGTTTATGAGTATTAATCAGTCCCAAAAATTATTTTGTACTAAGATAGTGGAACTAGCTTTCCAATATAGAAGAGGGATAAGCAAAGTGTACTAGATTGGGTCATGACATGTTTATACTTACAGAACAATAACTGTTGAATATATTTTATTCACATTGTTCTTTGTGTTTATGAAGAATATAATTAGTGCAGAATCATATAATCAATTTCAATTTGCTTGGATGTGAGGCATAATTGTTATCGGTTTGAATTGAGATATGATTGTAAAGTGTACTTGTAAAATTGGGTGCACCTTGTGATATTTTGCCGAGAGATAGTAAAAGTGGAAAAATAAGTTGATATTGTTATTATGGATTGAGTGCCAAAGATGGTATGATATTATTTGATGGATCGGATACCACATCTGTATAATATTACTATTATGAATCAGGTACCACATTGATACTGTACATGAACCTAGCCTAGTATGTCTCCGGCAAGTCATGACTAGTTGGACAAAAATAAATTCCTTTAGTCTGTGCGTATACATTAATGTTTGATATGATGATTCATTTATTGTTAATTTATGTGTTTTATTTTTTAAATTTTAATTTATTTGACATGAAGCATGATATTTTATTCATAAACTAACAAGTCTTATAATGCTCCACAATTTTTCACTATCCCCCACAATATAAAATAGATAGCAATATCTCTATAAAATAGTTTATCAAACCTGTTATATCTTGTAGAGATCATGAGAGATTAGCACACTCTTTTCTCATTTGCATGGGGGCTTCACTCAAATCATATGGACTTTTTATTTTTCATTTTGTTTTAATAAACAAACTTTTATAAGGCATCATTAAAATTCTCTTAGAAAGAAAAGAAATAATTTACATAAATCATACTTTTCATAAAAAATCATGAAACTCATGAAATCGAACAATTATGAGCATAGACGAATAATTTGCAGGAGTTCATGACTTCAAACTAAATCTACATGACTGACTTCATAGGACAACCCTAATAGACTCGTGAATGATGTTCATACAAAATATGATTTTTTCGTACTATACTTAATAGTTCGTCGAGGCCAATATGTTAGGGTTTTTGCCCTGATTTTCTTACTATATTTAAGTTTTACTTTTTCTTAGAAGGAAAATAAAAGTTATCATAATTACTTTTACTTTTCCTAAAAGAAAAAATATAATTCTTTTCCATATTTGGCAAACCTCTTTCTTGGAGGAAAGGCTTTGGGCATCTATAAATAGAAGACCCCTTCTCATACCATAACACAATAACATCCACAATGTAGTCTTTTAAGAGTTTCGTTTAGGGGGAGATTTTCTCTCTCATTAGTTTTATGCTTTTTAATATTATTTTTAATATTAGGTTTTATATGTAGGCCAATTGGACAAATCACATAATAATATTATGTTTTTCTCTATCATCTGAGTTATTGTCTTTATGGTTTGCAACTAATAGCTTCCGCATGACGTCCTCTCAATTTCGAACCCAACATAATATGCATGCATGAAAAATTCGTGGTGCTTTAATTTGATAGGCAATGGACCACGTAATTTTCATATTCTAGGAGATATTCTCATTTAAATTGACCTTTACATGAGCTCAAACGAAAACTTAGCTAGTAGAGAAGAGTTCAACTCAACATTGTGCTAGAGTTGCCTTATGACTTTAAATTACATCTAGTACACTTGTCCACTCTTAACAATTGATATTTACACCTAAGCACAATCAAACTAACCAGGTTTGAATAAGTTTCATACATGGAACGATTCAAATCAGTGATAGACCTATGGAAGTTCTCTCTGATGAAGAGGAAACAAAGTCAAATGTAAAGCCGTCAAGAATACTGATGCGTCCCCCAAAAACAAATTATAAACCCCAGGAGATTCTTGATGAAGAATCGAAGAAATTAATTATTAACATGTTCGGAAGCTGCTTACTTATGGGAATGATGTTAAGTACATGGTCCGTCAGGCCAATACTACTTTTAGGTACTTGAAAGGGCTTGATGTTGATTAGGGTTCTTTTTACCAAGAAGTCAAAGAGCACATTAAACATCACTGCAATTTGCAAGATGCACAAAGAGAAGAAACTACATTGTCTTTGTCAGCATTGCAGAAAAATTATGAACATGCTATACATAGTGCAGGTGATGTTGGGGAGGATATTGGGCATACTCAAGAAGAATTGGAGAAAGCAAAAGAGAAAAAGGAAACTTTGAAGAGGAAAATAGAGGATCTGAAGAAAGAGGTAGCACATATTGAACATGAAGAAGAGCGTCTGAAACGTGAAGAAACAAAATACAAGGAAGTCCATGAAGTTGCAAAAGCCAAGATACAAGAACTTGGCATCCAGTTGAAGAGAGCTCAAGCAAAGCAAAGGGAGATAGAGCAGCGCAAGAATGCAGCTCTCCGAGGGATTGAATCCAGTACTCAACACCTACAGTCCAAATTTCTTGATGATCTCAAATAGTTTGTGTTAAGAATTCGTGCCCTACTGATTGTATTATTTTTACCTAACTGTTGCTTATAGATGAAACGTGTTGCCTGAAGTGTTCCACTGACGTGTTTTCAGGAAGCAGTAAACAAAAGGAAAAGAACACAATGATTTTTACGTGGAAAACACCCGGCTCAAAAAGGTGTAAAAAACCACGACCTATACCTCTACAGGATTTAAACCCAACTTCCCTAAATAACTCTAAGCCTCAACAACGACTGATTACAAAACTCTTGTAACTAACAAAATAGGAATTTTAAACTCTAATCCTTATAACTCAACAACTAGGAATTATAAACTCTAATCCCTATAACTCAACAACTTGGAATTATAAACTCTAATTCCTAACTACACACACCTCCTAAGGTAAGTGTTTCCAAAGTCTCTGAGTTTTTCCCAACTCGAAGACTAGCTCCTAATTCAGTTTATAACACACTAAAACTAATATTACATGAATAGCTCAAACACAATGAATAACTCTAAAAATCAAAGCTAAAACTCTTAGCTGTATTCTGCACGTAGGACCAGGTTCTTCAATGTGTTTCTTCAGTGGTTGAGTAGCACTTCATGATTTCAATCTGTAGATTGTACTTTTCTGCTTTGTAAGTGCGTGTCTTGCTTTGAATCTTTTCCCTTGTATTTATAGCCAACTCTGATAAAGACCTTCAGTTGATTTCCTCTCCTATTTCTAATTGGAATCCCTTCAGTAGCTTTCCTCTCCTATCTTGAATTGGACTCCCTTTCAGTTGATGTCCTCTCCTATTTTGAATTGGATTGCTTTTATTCTTTTTATTCACTGCCGCCTCTTTTCCTCTCCTAGATTGAGTAGGACTCTTTTTATTTAACTTTTCTTCAAGTATTTTACTCAACCACAACTTCTTCAATTTATCACGTGATCAGTAGCTTGAGGATATCAGAATTAGGCTTGCTCATTAGTTCCTGACTTTCAGCAATCTTTGTCTGCATCTATCAATACAACCTGGAATCTGTCTTCCTATGCTTGGACCAGCTCAAGTAACATGTTCCATTCATCTGTGAGTCATCAGAAACTTCACTGATCTAACAAAGAGTCCTTCAATTCGTATGTTTCCTATCTTGTGTTGACTTTTTCAATCTGCAGAAACTTTCTCCTTCTACACATAGGACTCTTCTTTTTCAACTCAACTTGCTTTCCCTCATCATCAAGTGTTTGAATCAAATTCAACTTCTTCAAATAATGTGCATGTTTATTTCCTTGAGTTTATCAGAATTAACCACTCATCAGGTTCTTGATTTCTTCCACCTTTGCCTTTAATCATCAATGATTTGCTGCCAGTTTTAGCTACATGTGACAGTGTGTCTGTGAACCATCTTGACTAACATGTTTCATATCACTTTGTCAGTTTTGTCAATCATCAAAACTATAACGTACCCAATAAATTCCCCATTTTTGATGATGAAAAACCTCTTGTCTTTGTGTATTCAACCATCTTCACCTATAGGCACTAAAATATAAAACACTAGAATGAAACAAGTTAGTCAATTGGTTATAAACATTTCACAACCCTCTTATCTTCCCCTTTTGGCATCATCAAAAAACCACTTCAATGCACATATTATACTAGCCAAAGTGATTTGTTATGCTATTCATGGCCGCTGGGGCTATCACCAAAACAATCAGACCAAGACTTTAGCCAACATAGTAATATATTAAAGAGAGCAAAAATATGAGTCTATTTAGCAAAGATAACCATTCCATTTAACTGACAGAGCATGTTCCACATTATACCTAAGCTAGTACTGAACAAAGTAAAACAACTGAGCATTAAAAATTATGATATAAAAGTGGGACATGGCTAAGGATACAAACAGTGAGGAGCTGATGAGATAGGTGGAACAGGTGGTATCAATTGTGTCCATTTACAAATGACTTCAACATTTTCATTCCTCTATCAATCAAGGTCAAGTTTCAAAGTCATGATCCTAGCCTTAAGTACCTCTTATTCCACTTCATGACTATCTTGTGCAGCTTCTAGTTCAGATTTTTTTTCCAGCTAAATCAATTTATTTTTTAAATGAGTGTTAGCCCTCCTTACTGAAATAGGTAGAGTAACACGGTTCATCTGTAGAAGAACATCTATTGTTGTTTTATATGTCAAACCTGAACTTCGACTGAGAAGTCCCCAAAAAATATCCAATTAGGAGCTAAAAAGGAGAGCATGCCCTTTTTCATTCCTCAGAAAATATATACTTCATGTGATTGATGATCAAGCTTGGAAAATTTGTGTTACACAACTGATATTTTGGTTGAGAGAGAACAAGGAATTTCTAGTGTAGGATTAACATATTAGTGCACAACCATATTGAGAGAATCAAAGAAGGTTTGGTCAATTAATTTTTCAGAACTTTAGGACAAGGAGAGGATAAAATGTGAGGAATTGAACAGGCGTGGTCAACTGTTTCATCTTAGAAAGCCTATGCTTATGTCAGTGTAAAACATACCTGACAAGAAGAACTTTGTGGTCACAATTGCTTGCTTGTAACTATTTTTCTGCATAATCTAATACAAAATTAGGTTAGAAAGGTCAAAAATCTGGAATTGGGACACACAACTAAATGTGCAACACTGAATAGAATAACTTTTTAGCTAATAAGATAAAAAAATGGTTATTCTAGTCAATCATTGAGGGGAGTTCATGCAATTTTTAATCATCCCCAAGTCTAACCTATTCCTTTCAAAATGCTATCTACATAGTGCCTTTGATGCTTCTCCACTTAATTAAGTAACCCATAAAGTCATCATTTTTACCGCCCTCAAGAGTGAAATTACTTTTCCTTTAAATACCAAAGTCACAAGCCATTGATTTGTTGTTCCCCCTGTCGATATGCTCTCAGTCATGGAACAGGTGGTCCAACATGTTTCTGTGCATGCTTATCAGCTTCACTGTCCTCCTCTTAACTTCTCTGCTGCTTACATTGGTCCACAAGGATTCATACGAACCACGTCAAGCACTTGATCGTACTGTGGATCAATAGTGGATTGACCTTCACTGTGATCAGTAGGTGGTGCGAAATTCATCATTTTGATCTTTGTCTTAGGTGTTATCCCTTATTAAGACAACCTCGCTCTGATACCACTTATTAAGAATTCGTGCCCTACTAATTGTATTATTTTTGCCTAACTGTTGCTTATAGATGAAACGTGTTGCCTTATGTGTTACACTGACGTGTTTCCAGGAAGCAGTAAATAGAAGGTAAAGAACACAATGATTTTTACATGGAAAACACCCGGCTCAAAAAGATGTAAAAAAACCACGACTTGAACCTCTACAGAATTTAACCCCAACTTTACTAAATAACTCTGAGCCTCAACAACGATTGATTACAAAACTCTTGTAACCAACAAAATAGGAATTATAAACTCTAATCCCTATAACTCAACAACTAGGAATTATAAACTCTAATCCCTATAACTCAACAACTAGAAATTATAAACTCTAATTCCTAACTACACATGCACCTCTCAAGGTAAGTGTTTCCAAAGTTTCTGAGTTTTCCCCAACTCGAAGATAGCTCCTTATTCAGTTTATAACACACCTAAACAAATATTACATGAATAGCTCAAACAAAATGAATAACTCTAAAAATCAAAGCTAAAACTCTTAGTTGTATTCTGCACGTAGGACCAGGTTCTTTAATGTGTTTCTTCAGTGGTTGAGTAGCACTTCGTGATTTCAATCTATAGATTGTACTTTTCTGCTTTGTAAGTGTGTGTCTTGCTTTGAATCTTTTCCCTTGTATTTATAACCAAATCTGATGAAGACTTTCAATTGATTTCCTCTCCTATTTCGAATTGGAATTCCTTCAGTAGCTTTCCTCTCCTATCTTGAATTAAACTTCTTTTCAGTTGATGTCCTCTCCTATTTTGAATTGGATTGCTTTTACTCTTTTTATTTACTACCGCCTCTCTTTCTCAACTAGATTGAGTAGGACTCTTTTTCTTTAACTTGTCTTCAAGTATTTTACTCAACCACAACTTCTTCAATTTATCACGTGATCAGTATCTTGAGGATATCAGAATTAGGCTTACTCATTCGTTCCTGACTTTCAGCGATCTTTGTCTGCACCTATCAATAAAACCTGGAATCTGCTTTCGTATGCTTAGACCAGCTCAAGTAACATGTTCCATTCATCTGTGAGTCATCAAAAACTTCACTGATCTAACAAAGAGTCCTTCAATTCGTATGTTTCCTATCTTGTGTAGACGTCTTCAATCTGCAGAAACTTTCTCGTTCTACACATAGGACTCTTCTTTTTCAACTCAACTTGTTTTCCCTCATCATCAAGTATTTGAATCAAATTCAACTTCTTCAAATAATGTGCATGTTTATTTCCTTGAGTTTATCAGAATTAACCACTCATCTGGTTCTTGATTTCTTCCACCCTTGCCTTTAATCATCAATGATTTACTGCAAGTTTCAGCTACATGTGACAGTGTGTCTGTGAACCAGCTTAACTGACATGTTTCATATCACTTTGTCAGTATGTCAATCATCAAAACTATAACGTACCCAAAAGTTTGACTTTGTGAAACTCATTGAACAAGCTCCCTACTAGATGAACTGAATGTCCTCATGACTATTTTTGTTTTGGGATTGCGTTTTCTCTAGCAGCAGACAAGTTATTTCATCTTTTGGTTATCACCATGTAGTAAATTCTTTTTAAAGTTTCTTGTCACGCTTTCAATGAGTAATATGTTTAGCAGTTATATGTAATGGTTTGCTTCAAGAACATCGAGCTATGCCAGGGATAGCTCAACTTTGTTATCTGGAAACAAAGGTTCCAATTGTTCGAAGAACGCTTTTGTTAGCGTGGTGCCTAAAGCAGTCACATTGATCTGGTTACGTGTTAATGTCTTGAAAGATGAATGTGCATATATATTGAAATCGTATTAGACATTGACACAATGAATTATCCAAAATAAAACTCGTGTTCGCGTGGTTATCATGTTTTGTTAAACACATTTAGGACTCTCTATTTAGCCTCTGCACAAATCAAGCTTGTTATAGTAAGGACCACATCTTGGTAGACAGAGTGATAAAACAATGAAAACATAACGATGAATAGATTCAACAGAAGAAAAATATGATTACAAGAGAGAGTATGAAGCGTTAAAGTTGAACTCAAAGAAACATAACAATGAAGAGAGAACCTTTAGTAAGCAAAGGAAAAAAAAAAGACATGAGAAAGGGCAAATTATTTAAAAGAAAACTAGGACTAAGGAGGTCAAAAAAATAGCTCTTTGCAGGAATATAAGGTGATATTAAGAGAGAATCCTTTAGTAACCAAAAAAGGGGTAGCCTGGTGCACTAAAGCTCCCACTATGTGCGGGGTTCGGGAAGGGCACCACCTTAAATGTGTATTGTACGCAATCTTATCTTGCATTTCCGTCAGAGGCTGTTTTCAAGGTTTGAACCCGTGACCTCATGATCATATGGTAGCAACTTTACCAGTTACTACAAGGTTCCCTTCAGAATCCTTTAGTAACCAAGGGGAAAAAAAGATAGTAGAAATTAAAAAAGGCCAAAAAATTGAAAAGAAAACTTTATCTAATAAAGTTGTTGGAAAATTATTATCATGTGACGAGGAGGTCACAGATTCATGCAGTGATATAAGTTGAGATTGTCATAATACACCTTTGGGGTTTTCTTGTCTCATATTTATGCATCATGTTGCGACAAGAAAACCCTAGCTCTTGCATACAAAAGAATCCATAATCTCTCCTGAAGTACACGATCAACAAAGCCTCAGCTCTTGCATACTAACATTTTGTCCTAATTTATATCACGTGACATCGTGATTCATTCGTTTTAATTTATGAGTTTTATTTTGTCTTTTTAATTTATTTGAAAAGAACATAGTTTGTGTTAAGAATTCGTGCCCTACTGATTGTCTTATTTTTGCCTAACTGTTGCTTATAGATGAATCGTGTTGCCTGAAGTGTTCCACTGACGTGTTTCCAGGAAGCAGTAAACAGAAGTTAAAGCACACAATGATTTTTACGTGGAAAACACCCAGCTCAAAAAAGTGTAAAAAACCACGACCTGCACCTCTACAGGTTTTAACCCCAACTTCACTAAACAACTCTGAGCCTCAACAACGACTGATTACAAAACTCTTGTAACCAACAAAATAGGAATTATAAACTCTAATCCCTATAACTCAACAACTAGGAATTATAAACTCTAATCCCTATAACTCAACAACTAGGAATTATAAACTCTAATTCCTAACTACACACGCACCTCCCAAGGTAAGTGTTCCCAAAGTCTCTAAGTTTTCCCCAACACGAAGACTAGCTCCTAATTCAGTTTATAACACACTGAAACTAATATTACACGAATAGCTCAAACACAATGAATAACTCTAAAAATCAAAGCTAAAACTCTTAGCTGTATTTTTCACGTAGGACCAGGTTCTTCAATGTGTTTCTTTAGTGGTTGAGTAGCACTTCGTGATTTCAATCTGTAGATTGTACTTTTCTGCTTTGTAAGTGTGTGTCTTGCTTTGAATCTTTTCCCTTGTATTTATAGCCAACTCTGATAAAGACCTTCAGTTGATTTCCTCTCCTATTTCGAATTGGACTCCCTTTAGTAGCTTTCCTCTCCTATCTTGAATTGGACTCCCTTTCAGCTGATGTCCTCTCCTATTTTGAATTGGATTGCTTTTACTCTTTTTATTCACTGTCGCCTCTCCTTCACTCCTAGATTGAGTAGGACTCTTTTTATTTAACTTGTATTGAAGTATTTTACTCAACCACAACTTCTTCAATTTATCACATGATCAGTAGCTTGAGTATATCAGAATTAGGCTTGCGCATTCGTACCTGACTTTCAGCAATCTTTGTCTGCATCTATCAATACAACCTGGAATCTGTCTTCCTATGCTTGGACCAACTCAAATAATATGTTTCATTCATATGTGAGTCATCAGAAACTTCACTGATTTAACAAAGAGTCCTTCAATTCGTATGTTTTCTATCTTGTGTAGACTTCTTCAATCTGCAGAAACTTTCTCCTTCTACACATAGGACTCTTCTTTTTCAACTCAACTTGCTTTCCCTCATCATCAAGTGTTTGAATCAAATTCAACTTCTTCAAATAATGTGCATGTTTATTTCCTTGAGTTTATCAGAATTAACCACTCATCTGGTTTTTGATTTCTTCCACCCTTGCCTTTAATCATCAATGATTTGCTGCAAGTTTCAGCTACATGTGAAAGTATGTCTGTGAGCCAGCTTGACTGAAATGTTTCATATCACATTGTCAGTTTGTCAATCATCAAAATTATAACGTACCCAACAGTTTTACTTTGTGAAACTCATTGAACAAGATCCCTACTAGATGAAATGAATGTCCTCATGACTATTTTTGTTTTGGGATTGAGTTTTCTCTAGCAGCAGACAAGTTATTTCTTCTTTTGGTTATCACCATGTAGTAAATTCTTCTTAAAGTTTCTTCTCACGCTTTCAATGAGTAATATGTCTAGCAGTCATATGCAATGGTTTGCTTCCAGAACATCGAGTTATGCCGGGGATAGTTCAACTTTGTTATCTGGAAACAAAGGTTCCACTTGTCCGAAGAAGGCTTTTGTTAGCGTGGTGCCTAAAGCAGTCACATTGATCTGGTTACGCGTTAATGTCTTGAAAGATGAATGTGCATATATATTGAAATCGTATTAGACATTGACACAACGAATTGTCCAAAAGAAAACTCTTGTTCGCGTGGTTATCATGATTTGTTAAACACATTTAGGACTCTCTATTTAGCCTCTGCACAAATCAAGCTTGTTATAGTAAGGACCACAGCTTGGTAGACAGAGTGATAAAATATAGAAAACATAACGATGAACAGATTCAACAAAAGAAGAATATGATTACAAGAGACAGTATGAAGCGTCAAAGATGAACTCAAAAAAACACAACAATGAAGAGAGAACCTTTAGTAAGAAAAGGAAAAAAAAGAGACAGGAGAAAGGGAAAATCATTGAAAAGAATAGGACTGAGGAGGTCACAAAAATAGCTCTTTGCAGGAATATAAGGTGAGATTAAGAGAGAATCCTTTAGTAACCAAAAAAAGGGTAGTCCGGTGCGCTAAAGCTCCCACTATGTGCGGGGTCCGGGAAGGGCACCACCATAAGTGTGTATTGTATGCAATCTTATCTTGCATTTCCGTTAGAGGCTGTTTTCAAGGTTTGAACCCGCGACCTCATGATCACATGGTATCAACTTTACCAGTTACTGCAAGGTTCCCTTCAGAATCCTTTAGTAACCAAAGGAAAAAAAAAGACAGTAGAAATTAAAAAAGGGCAAAAAATTGAAACGAAAACTTTATGTAATAAAGTTGTAGGTAAAATTATTATCATGTGATGAGGAGGTCACTGATTCAAGTTGTGATATAAGTTGAGATTGTCATAATATACCTTTTTTGGTTTTCTTGTCTCATATTTATGCATCATGTTGCGACAAGAAAACCCCAGCTCTTGCATACAAAAGAATCCATAATCTCTCTTGAAGCACACGATCAACAAAGCCTCAGCTCTTGCATACTAACATTTTGTCCTAATTTATATCACGTGACATCATGATTCATTAGTTTTAATTTGTGAGTTTTATTTTGTCTTTTTAATTTATTTGAAAAGAACATCGTGTTCGATGTTTAATAACTTTCATGACTTTGTTTTTTATTTCATATACTTATAACAACATGGTCAAGTTTATTAAATTCGAGGAGTAATTGTCCGATGACACTTAACTGTTCTCACAAATCGAGGAAAATGGCGGAGATCTCTAAAAACTTCAATCGGACAAACATAGGAAAGAGGGAAGACAGGAGCAAATAATAGAATAGGAGAATTCTTCATCAGAGGCAGAATTCAAGTTATTTATTTTGATTTTTTTATGGGTTTTCGCCACCTAAATTCATGTTTGTTCCGGCAGAAATCATTCGTTTCAATCATCTTTCTTTTAAAGCTCTTTCCTGCTTTGCCTTCTATTTAGAGCTTTCAATGGTTCTCACTTATTTTTCCGTCCATAAAAAATTTTCTTTTTAACCACATGTATAAAATAACCTATTAGCACCATAATCATAAGGTGAGCTGATTTTTTTTCGTTATTTTTTTTATTGATAGTGTAAAAATTTAATTAAAGAATAGATTTGAATATTCTTCTTCATCTTTTTCTATTTTTGAAATTAGATCTTAATTCTGTTGTTGTTGTTCTTGAGTTGTTTGTTTTTAATAATATAATATAACTTATCAATCTTTCCAAAGTGATTTAAATTTTTTATACTTCATTAAAAATCTCCACAATAGACAAAATTATTTAATTTTAAATAATTAAATGTTACACGTGCGAGACACGTGCGGTATATATATATAGTAATTGTTATCATCAAGATCATCGTGATTCATTCGTTTTAATTTATTAATTTTATTTTTCTTTCTAATCCATTTGAAAAAAATATCGTGTTCGATATTTAGTAACTTTGATGACTTTATTTTTAGATTTTATATACCTACCTTATAACAACATGATCAAAATTATCGAACTTGAGGAGTAATTAGTTTATTAAAATCTCAAATTTAAGTCGTAATATTCTACAATCTTTCTCCCACACCCAAATTGATAAAAAGGGGGAGATCACTATTTCTAATAAAACAAACATAAGAAAGAAGGAAGGAGCAAATAATAGAATTGGAGAACTCTTCAACAGAGGTAGATTTCGAGTTGATTAGTTTGATTTTTTTATGGATTTCAGTAACCTAAATTTATTTTCGTTCTTGGAACATGATTCTGTTTCGGTCATCTTTCTTTCCGCCAATAAAGAATATGCCTTTGAAAGATTTCATTATTCTTTCTCATTTTTTTCGCCCATAAAGAATATGCCTTTGAAAGCTGGTTTTACAACCTTTCTTTTTTAAGCAGAAGGAAGTAAGAATGTCATTAGAAAAAATGAAATGGCATCTCCACCTAGATTTTCAAGATCTTTGGTCGAGATTCCACTATTCAAAGTTAGTGAATGGACTTCTCTTGGTAAGAGACGCGGTTTAAGAAAAAGAGCTTCCTAGAATTTCTTTGGTCTCACTAATTCACACCTTTCTCCAAAATCAGATTACCAAGATTTACAATGTGGTCGTGATTGGTCTTTGAAACAGCGATCAAATGGTAGCTAGCTAACCTTCTTACTTTTGCTTAATGATTTTATATCTTCTACATGATCAGTGTTTTAGTTCTAAGATTTGTTTATGGGGCTTAGTATTAAAGTAGATCTAGGGAGGATTCAGGATTCTAGTACAATGACCTCAAGTATATTAATTCATTTTTTAATTGAACTTTTACACATTTTTAGGGTTGTTTAATTGGTAGAATAAAGGATTACTTTCTTGCCTTAAAATTTGGGATAATTTGATTAGACGTTTGGTTATGAGTATTAATCAGTCCCAAAAATTAGTTTGTACTAAGATAGTGGAACTAGCTATCCAATAAAGAAGAGGGATAAGCAAAGTGTACTAGATTGGGTCATGACATGTTTATACTTACGGAATAATAATTGTTGAATATGTTTTATTCACATTGTTCTTTGTGTTTAGGAAGAATATAATTAGTGCAGAATCATATAATCAATTTCAATTTGCTTGGAGTTGAGGCATAATTGTTGTTATTAGTTTGAATTGAGATATGATTGTGAAGTGTACTTGTAAAATTGGGTGCACCTTGTGATATTATGCCGAGAGATAGTAAAAGTGGAAAAATAAGTTGATATTGTTATTATGGATTGAGTTCCAAAGCTGGTATGATATTATTTGATGGATCGGGTACCACATCTGTATAATATTACTATTATGAATCAGGTACCACATCGATACTGTACATGAACCCTAGTATGTCTCCGGTAAGTCATGACTAGTTGGACAAAAATAAATTCCTTTAGTCTGTGCGTATACATTAATGTTTGATATGATGATTCATTTGTTGTTAATTTATGTGTTTTATATTTTTAATTTTAATTTATTTGACATGAAGCATGATATTTTATTCATAAACTAACAAGTCTTATAATGCTCCACAATTTTCCACTATCCCCCATAATATAAAATAGATAGCAATACCTCTACTTAAAATAGTTTATCAAACCTATTATATCTTGTAGAGATCATAAGAGATTAGCACACCCTTTTCCCATTTGCATGGGGGCTTCACTCAAATCATATGGACTTTTTATTTTTCATTTTGTTTTAATAAATAAACTTTTATAAGACATCATTAAAATTCTCTTAGAAAGAAAAGAAATATTTTACATAAATCATACTTTTCATAAAAAATCATGAAACTCATGAAATCGAACAATTATGAGCATAGACGAATAATTTACAGGAGTTCATAACTTTAAACTAAATCAACATGACTGAATTCATAGGACAACCCTAATAGACTCATGAATGATTGTTCATACAAAATATGATTTTTTCGTACTATACTTAATAGTTCGTGGAGGCCAATATGTTAGGTTTTTACCCTGATTTTCTTACTATATTTAAGTTTTGCTTTTTCTTTAAAGGAAAATCAAAGTTACCATAATTACTTTTACTTTTCCTAAAAGAAAAAATATAATTCTTTTCCATATTTGGCTAACCTTTTTTTGGAGGAAAGATTTTGGACATTATAAATAGAAGACCCCTTCTCATACAATAACACAATAACATCCACAATGTAGTTTTTTAAAAGTTTCGTTTAGGGGGAGATTTTCTCTCTCATTAGTTTTATGCTTTTTAATATTATTTTTAATATTAGGTTTTATATGTAGGCCAATTGGCCAAATCACATAATAATATTATATTTTTAGTATGTTTTTCTTTGTCATCTGAGTTATTGTCTTTATGGTTTGCAACTAATAGCTTCCGCATGACGCCCTCTCATGATATGGTTTTCTTTAGTATGTTTTTCTTTGGTCCTCTCATGATACACCGGGTTGGCAGCTATTTGAATAGCTGATTTGCTGTCGATGTATACATTTACTGGTAGTTGTATCTGAACTCCAAGATCTTTAATTAAACCAGTTAACCAGGTCAACTCAGAGACTGTTGTGGCCATACTTCTGTATTCAGCCTCTGTAGAACTTCTTGAGATGGTATTTTGTTTTTATATTTCCAGGAGATCAAGGAGTTTCCTAATTTTATAATGAAGCCTGTAACTGACCTTCTTGTGACTAAACATGATGCCCAGTCAGCATCACAGAATGTTGATAGGTTGTCTTCTCTGTTACTGGACAGTAGGATTCCTAGACCAGGTTATTGCTTTATGTACTTAACTATTCTGAGAGCAACCTCTATATGTGATTTCTTTTATTGATGTAGCTATTGACTGAGTGTTTGTACACTAACTATATGATATGGCAGGCCTTGTGACTGTTAGGTAGAGTATAGGTTTCCAATTAGCCTTTGATAGCTTGTTTGATCTTCTATAAGTTCATCTGTTACTTCAATGAATGTTCTGATGATTGACCCTTTCCATTTGCTGATCATATTCTGTGGTGGTGAACTTAGTGTTGCTGTCCATAGGTGTAGTTTATGGTTTGGAAGCACTAAGTCCAATTTTTTATATTAATTCCAAGGCATACTTTCTTTGATGCATCACAATTTCTGATTTAGACCTTGCAAACTCAATTCCCAAAAAGTATTTTAGCTCTCCCAAGTCTTTCATTTTGAATGTCTTTTGTAGTGCAGTTTTTGTATTTGTAATTAGTTCCAAGCTATTCCCAGTTATGAGCATATCATCTACGTAGATCAGTACGGCAGTAAATCCTTTCTTAGTCTTCTTGGTATACAAAGAATGGTCATACTGACTCTGAACAAACTTATTCTTTTGTAATGCTTCAGCGAGCTTTGCATTCCATTGTCTTGGAGCTTGTTTTAATCCATACAAGGATTTCTTAAGTATACAAACTTGCTTCATTACCCCCTGACTTTGAAATCCTTGAGAAAGGTCCATGTATATTTCATCATGTAAGTCACCTTGAAGAAAGGCATTATATACATCCATTTGATGTATATGCCAGCCTCTAGCAGTAGCAATTGCAAGAATAGACCTAATGTGATATTCCGATGTCGAATTCCACCCAACTGCTTCTATTTCTCACTATCCCAAGCCAAAGCTCCCAAAAAAACACAAAACCCACGCTAGAACAGTGAAGTGGAGTTGTACTATGATCGTTTCCAGATGAGTGGGTGATAGTCGACAAGCCGATGGAATTACTGGTGAGAGGTCACCGACTGTTCGCCGGAAACTCAATGGGGTTTCGCCTGAGTACGCGATTTTGGATCGGTTTTTGAGGTTCTTGGTCGCTGGTTTCGAAGGCTTAGGTATGGGACTGGTTTTCCGATGGGTTTGGTGGTAGTGGGTATTGTACTCT
The DNA here is from genome assembly GCA_030864215.1 of Capsicum pubescens. Taxonomy (NCBI): domain Eukaryota; kingdom Viridiplantae; phylum Streptophyta; class Magnoliopsida; order Solanales; family Solanaceae; genus Capsicum; species Capsicum pubescens. Next base: position 354,668,346 of record CM061538.1, on the reverse strand, counting down.
GGTGAAGTCTCACCGGAATCGGGGTTGGTGGGTCAGTTACTCTTCTTTTCTTTCTCAATTGGTTGTGTGTATTTGTGAGTGTGTGTGTTCTGGTAAATGAAAGCTGGTGAGTATTTTTGTATCTGGGTCTGGTGTGCTCCTCAAGAAGAAAGAAAAAATCCCTATGTGTTCTGTGAAATTGTGCGTAAATATTGTTCTCATTTTCCTTTATGAAGAAGAAATGTGAGGGGGTCACGTGGATGGGGTAGTGGGGGTAGGGTATAGGGTAGGTGGGGTAGGGTGATTTAGTTAGGATAAGATTTGTTAGGATAAGGTTAGGGATTTAATTTGTTAGAGATTTTTGTTGAGGGTTGTTATTTTTGTATTTTTGTGGGATATAATTATACGGATGAGGACACGTAGTAATACTGAGGTAAAATGGTAAAAATGCTATCGAGGAGGGACAAAATTAGGTGTGTACACCTAACAGTCACCATATTTACAACTGACCTGAAGGTTTCTTGGTAATCAATTCCTTCCTGTTGACTATACCCCTTTGCCACAAGTCTAGCCTTGTACCTTTCTATTTCTCCATTTGCTTTGTATTTGACTTTATAAATCCATTTGCAACCAATAGCAGTTTTATTCTGAGGTAATTGAACTATGTCCCAGGTTTGATTTTGTTGTAGTGTATCTATCTCAGCTTTCATGGCTTCTACCCATTTGTTGTCTTTGGTTGCTTCTGCATAAGTAGTTGGTTCAGTCACAGCAGATATATCAGTTATAAATGTAGTATATTTAGGATGAAGATAATCATAAGTTAAGTATTTGGACAGTGAATAAGGTCTATCTTTATCCATGGTTAGAGATATAAACTCTTTCATCCAACAAGGTGGATGAGCCCCTCTGGTAGACCTTCTAGGTGCTGGAGTTACAACCTCGTTGTGATTTCTTCTGGTAGATCTTCTAGGTACGAAAGATGCAGGTTCATTAGGTAGAGGATCATTATGTCCTTCAGCAATTTACACAGGTATAACTTCTTGTGATTCAACTGACTCAGTAGTAGTGTGTGTGATGTTGTTGTTTGCCTCTATCAACTGTATACTTGAAGTTCTATTTATAGGCATAGAAGAGATATTATAAATATTGTCAGGACTAGGAAATAAAATGAAACTTTCTGTATTCTGATGAGCAAAGGGAAAGAAATTTTCTTTGAACTCTACATCTCTACTTACAAAGAATGTTTTATTACTGAGATCATAGAGAATATATCCCTTTTGAATGTCAGAATACCCTAGGTGAACAGCCTTCTTAGATCTAGACTGTAACTTGTAAATTTTATGCAAAGCTCAGCCAACCAAGTACTCTCAAATGTATAAGAGAAGGTTTCCTATTGTTTAGCTTCTCAAAAGGAGAAATATAGTTAATAACCTGTGATGGCAATCTGTTTATAATGTAAACTACAGTTTGTACATAATAACCCCAGAATTTAATGGGGATAGAACCCTGAAATCTCATAGCTCTTGTTACTTCAAGAATATGCCTTTGCTTTCTTTCAGCAACTCCATTTTGTTGAGGAGTGTAAGGGCAAGATTTTTGATGAACTATACCCAAACTATTAAATTAATCATGACACAAAGAGTTCACAAATTCTGTTCCATTATCGCTCCTTATTATTTTCACAACAGTATCAAACTGTGTTTTGACATATGCTAAGAAATTTTTGATATGCAGAAATACCTCAGACTTTAGCTTTAGCAAGAAAACCCAAGTGAACCTAGTAAAATCATCAACAATAGTCAGGAAGGATTTATAACCATCAGTAGTAGCTGTCCTATATGGACCCCAGACATCCATAAGGATCAATTCAAAAGGTTTGACAGTAGAAGTAGTACTTATAGAGAAAGGAATCCTAACTTGTTTTGCACAGGGATATACAGTGCATTTATTTACAGACTCAATTACATTAGAACTCTTACTAGACAGTTGTTTGATTAAAATGCTAGAAGCGACATGCCTCATTCTCTTATGCCAGAGGCTAATATCCTCCTTAACCACCAGGTTGATAAAGTTGGTCTTTTGTTATTTAGTAGTATATTTCCAACAACATAATAGAGACCATCATGCTATTTACCAATCTCCTTCACCTTCTGTCACGACCCAAACTAGGTCCTGGCCGTGACGGACATCCTGAACCATGAAGGCCCGGAACACCCTTCTCTATTTGGTAATCATGCACAACATTCATATAATAAAAGAAGATGTGGAAACATAATCTTCTACAGAAACATGGTCAATTCTGAATTCAACATAAGTATGGAAACTGTAAATCAACTACGTCTAAATAGCATCTGACTAAGTCTGCGAAATCTCTACTACATGAAAATCTGACAACTTTCTGAAATTGGGTCAAGGCCCCCAGTAGACCAAAACTGAAATAAGTGACATAATCTAAAAAGACAGGCCTTCTGGAATAGAGAAGGCTCACCACTGCACAATCTGATTAGTTGTCTGAATTATCTACTGCTTATCTGGACCCCTAGACTGAGTCTCAGAACCTGAGAGGTAGGGGAGGGGGTCAATACAGATGTACTGGTACGCAGAGCATATCCAAAATAATCAATTATTATTCAACATATATGAGAGAAATTTAAAATAGTTCATAATTATATCAAATAGTAAGAATTCACAGGGGCATTTTAAAGACTTTGTAAAAATCATCTCAACTCTGAGAAATCTGTGTTACTTCTGCGCTAGGTGGTATACCCTACAACTCTGAAAAATTTGATGGGCTCTATGAAAACTGCCATTAACTCGGCAGCGAAGCCCCCAACCCAAGAGTGCCGCAAGGGTTGGAGTCTCTGAATCTACTACGCCACACGAATGTCGCCAATTCAAACACTTGGCAACATAGTTAGACACATCACTCTTCATATTATTCCACCAATAAATGGTTTTCAAATCCTGATACATCTTAGTAGAGCCAGGGTGAACAACATACCTCGACGTGTGATATTCGCCAAGGATTCTCTTCCTCAGACCATCTACATCTGGCACACACAACCTACCCTGGTATCTCAAAATATCATCACCACCAATTTTAAATGGCATTACCTTTTGTTGACCTACATCTTTCTTGATCTTCATCAAGATGGGATCTTCAACCTACTTCTCTTTAACTTCTGCACAAAGGGAAGATTTAGCTATCTCATGAACAACCACTCCTCCATCCTCGGAATCCAAAAGTTGCACTCCTAGATTTGTAATTCGGTGAATATCTTTCACCATCTCCCTCTTCATTTTCTCAACATAATAAAGACTGCCCATAGATAACCTGCTGAGGGCATCGGCTACCATATTTGCCTTGCTCGGATGATAGTGCAGGCTTATGCCATAGTCTTTTAAAAGTTCCAACCACCGCCTCTGCCTGAGATTCAATTCTTTCTATGAGAAAACATACTGTAAACTCTTGTGGTCAGTAAAGATATCAACGTGTACCCTATACAAATAGTGTCGTCAGATCTTAAGTACAAAAACCACAACCGCTAACTCCAAGTCATGAGTAGGGTAGTTCCTTTCATGCACCTTCAACTGCGTAGATGCATAAGCTACTACCTTACCGTGTTGCGTAAGAACACACCTGTAACGCCCCAAAAATGGGTCCCGGAGCGTCACACGGTGCTTGAGGCTACGAGTAGCCCCAACCTAACCCTTTGAGCCATTTTCATTCAGTTCAACACAAATCAACGGGGTTTCCATAAATAACCCTCAAATATCAACAGAGTAATCATCATCAAAAAATAAAAGAATTTCAGAAAGATAACAAAATACGACTTATTAGTCAACTCCCAATATCTATACTAGTCTGACAAGCCTCTAAGAAAATCAATAAAACCAGTGAGCCATTGAGACATGCCCCAACTGACTCATACTCTGTTATCAAATGTAAATAATTCCATGAAACCAACATCAGACATCACATCCTCGGAACATGAGGACTCACCACAACAGAGGATGTAGAACAGCATGCCCGAAGAATCACTGTCGAACCTGGAACTGAGCACCTGAACCTACATTCCGAGAAAATGCAGCCCACATCCGAAGATGTGGGTCAGTACCATGGAAAGGAACCGAGTATATGGGGGTATATGCAGTTGTATAAACATCATCATCATAAATATTTATAAGAAATATGCAGGATGTATGAAAGACTCACATAGCCCGAAAAAAATCATCATAATCATGAGAGGATGAAATAAGTATAATAACACATGTGAGTCATCATATAATTTGTCAATCACTTTCAGTTCGTCAAGAATATCAATTCTCATAATGTAAATATCATTTAAATATTTCGAAAAAATAACTTTCACAATTCCACTTTCAAATCACTTCAGCATTCACCATAGACACAAGGAAACACACACACACTGGGAGATCCTATAACCGACATAAACCATGTGAGCTACATGGAGTCCAACGTACAACCCACGTTGGGGAGAGTCGTCCTATCCTTGCCATCGGAGTAGGACTATCGATACCAAATCCACACAAACTTGTGATCACTATATAAATTAGCCTCAGGCTCACTCCTACGGGGGCACGTAATTCAAGGGAAGTAAGGTCGCTTTATACCTCTCACTCGTTGCTAAAGATTTCTCCCGTACTTAGCTCAGATCATTTCAAAGACAATCCACAACAAAACAATTTCAGTAATATATAAATATACATCGGGAGCCATCATGCTTCCCATCTATCAAAATCAACCACGTTGTGGATTTCTTTCACGCTCGAGTTCAAAACAACTCCATTAAGACCAAAAGGTCAAATCATTCAAAATATCTCAGATATTCAACATCAACGTGCTTATAACACACACTTTCTCAAAAAAACACAATTTCCAATGGAGATTCACAACCCAAATATCAAAATCATGATAAATATCGTTCAAGATTCATGCTTTATATCACCACACATGTAAATTCATCTTTCAAAAGCATAAACATCAAGATTTCATAATAATCATCATAAGATATGGGTTCATGCTTCAAATTCATAAAAATCAAATAAAAATCATGCCTTTGTAAAGAAAATTACTTTTGGGCACAAGAACAAAAGAGAGTTCTTGTTGAAAAATCCCACATACCTTGAATGATGAACTTTAGATCAATACTCATTTTTGAGATGTTAATCGCGCCTTTGAATGATGGTTCTTGGAGTTCTTGAACTAGGAACTTGGAATCTTGAATAAATTTACAGAATTAATGGTGAACTTTGGAGGTTCTTGAAGTTCTTGAACTAGGAACTTGGAAACTTGAATAAATTTGAAGAATTAATGGTTAACTTTGGAGGTTCTTGAAGTTGGATGTAAGAGCTTAGGGTTTTCTTTTTGAGGGAATTTGATGAAATATAACATATAATGCTTCTAATAGGCTTTTATATAGGGTTTGGACGGATTTTGGGCGATGGAGAATGACCAAAACGCCCCTAAAAATCAAATAATTCTCGAATCTGTCCTTTGATGGACTGTTTTGATAGTCTGAAGTAGATCAACCATAACGTCTTACTCCGATATATAAATTGGATGAAACCAATTTCATTAGAAAGAGGACTCTCATATCTTTCCGTTGATATATAGTATCTCACCCAGATCATTGTGTATGAGGAGTTATGATCATTTGAATTTGACACAAAAATTCACTTTTGATAGGCTGAAGTAGATCGACCATAACTTTTTGCTCTGATAGACACATTGGATGAAACCATTTTCATTGGAAAGAGGACTCGCAGAGATTTCCGTTGATATATAGTAGATCACCCAGATCATTATGTACGAGGATTTATGATTGTTTAAAGTTGGAGAAAAAATACGCCAGGCCTCAGTACTTTTTCCTGCACGTTTTACTGTTCACTACTATTCACGGTTCGATCGGAATGTTCATAACTCGTCGCTCGGGTGTCCATTTTGGATGATCCACATATCTTTGGAAAGCTTATTTGATACTCTACGTAATGGTGGGTCATAATCTAAGACATTCCTCATGAAAAATTTATAGTTCATTCTAGAAGATAGAACCCAACACATTTACGCACAAAATTTAAACGAAAAAATTCTCGGGGTATTACATCATCCCCCCTTTGAAAAATTTATCCTCGAATGACGCTAGACATGCCAAGATTAGATAGGGAATAGAGCATACAGCTGAAACCATTCGTTAGACTCATCACCACATCGTTTCTCACTCCGAATGCAACATAGAATGCATAAATTCAAGAAACTACAGCTGAACACATAATAAATGACAGCTGAACTGCTGCAACTTTTATCAAAAGTGCATGATTTAGGAAAGAACGGTACCTTTGGCTTGATCGGATTTCACGAAAAATAGGTGCGGGTACTTGGATCGCATATCCGCCTCAGCTTCCCAAGTTGCACCCTCAACAGATTGGTTTCGCCACAACACCTTGACCAAGGGAACTTCTTTGTTCCTTAGTATTCGGACACTGAAATCAAGAATCTCAACAAGAATCTCATCAAAAGAAAGATTTTTTTTGAATGTCAGCACTCACAGAGGGATCCACTACCACAACATCGCTAATATGCTTTCTAAGCATGGAGACATGGAATATTGGATGAACAGAGGACAACTCAGAAGGCAACTCGACCTCATAAGCTACCTTACCAACACGGCTAAGAATTTTGTATGGACCAACATAACGGGGACTAAGCTTCCCCTTCTTTCTGAATCTCTTCACCCCCCTCATGGGTGAAATTTTCAGATACACTAGGTCACCAACTTCAAACTCAAGGTCTCTCCTTCTAACATCTGCATATGACTTCTGACGACTCTGCGCAGTTTTCAACCTTTCCCTAATAAACTTAACTTTTTTCATAGCCTCAAATACCGAATCAGGACCACTCACATCCATTTCACCCACATCGAACCAACCTATGGGTGATCTACACTTCCTCCCATATAAGTCTTCAAACGGAGCCATGCCAATACTAGAGTGGAAACTGTTATTGTAAGCAAACTCTATCAACGGTAAGTGATCATCCCAACTTCCCTTAAAGTCAAGTGCAATAGCTCTAAACATATCCTCTAAGGTCTGGATAGTCCGCTCAGCGTGATCATCGGTCTGCGGATGAAAAGCAGAACTCAAAAGCACTTGGGTACCAAGACCCTTCTGAAAAGCTTTCCAAAATTGCGAAGTGAACTAAGTACGCCTATCCGAAATGATAGACAAGGGAACTCCATGCAGTCTGACTAGCTCTCGGATATACAATCTAGCGTAATCCTCAGCAGTATATGAAGTATGAACAGGCAAGAAATGAGCAGACTTAGTCAATCTATCATCCAAAACCCAAATGGAATCATGATGGCATTGGGAAGGAGGTAAACCAATCACGAAGTCCATATTTATCTCTTCCTACTTCTAGGTGGGAATACTAAACTCTTGCATCATACCACCAGGTCTTTGGTGTTCAACCTTAACCTGTTGGCATGTTGCACACTTAGCTACAAATGCTGCTATATCTTTCTTCATGCCACTCCACCAATAGATTTCCCGCAAGTCTCGGTACATCTTGGTGGCACCAGGATAAATAGAATATTACGCCTCGTGCGCTTCAGCCATAATCCTCTGTCTCAGATCATCAACATTCGGGAATCACAATCTACCCTGCAATCTCAACACACTATCTCTCCCTTGGGAGAAAACCTCTACTTTTTGGTCCTTCACTGACTCCTTCAGTCTGACCAAACTAGCATCTAAGTATTGCTTTTCTTTCACTTCCAAAACCGAGGAGGATTCGGAACTACTCTGAACCCCTATACTACCTTCAGCAGAGTCAAAAAACCTAACCCCCAATCTAGACAAACGATGTACTTCACGAGCCAACTCTTTCTTACCTTCTACCTCATGCGAAACACTAACCATGGACACTCTACTTAGGGCATCCTCCACAATATTGGCCTTGCCCGGATGGTACAGCACACTCATATCATAGTCCTTTAACAATTATAACCATCGTCTCTGCCTAAGATTCAATTCTTTCTGGGTAAACACATACAACAGACTCTTATGATCAGTGAAAACATCAACATGGACATCATACAAATATTGTCTCCAAATTTTCAAAGCAAACACAACAGCAGCCAACTCAAGGTCATGGGTGGGGTTAATTTTCTCATGGGGTTTCAAATGCCTAGAAGCATAAGATATCACCTTACCCTTCTGCATCAATACGCAACCCAACCCAACTCTCGAAGCATCACAATACACCACAAAACCATCAACACCATCAGGCAAAGTCAAAACAGGGGCTGAAGTGAGTCGAGTCTTCAACTCCTGAATTCTCTTCTCACAAGATTCGGACGACAAGAACTTCACTTTCTTTTGGGTCAACCGAGTCATAGGAGACGCTATGGAGGAGAAACCCTCAACAAAACGGTGGTAATAGCCAGCTAAACCCAAGAAATTTCGGATATCAGTCGGAGAAATAGGTCTAGGCCAATTTCTAACAGCTTTGGTCTTTTGGGGATCAACTCTAATACCCTCGGAAGAAATGATATGACCCAGAAAAGCAACTGACCTTAGCCAAAACTCACACTTACTAAACTTGGCAAACAACTTGTGATCTCTAAGGGTTTGCAAGACAGTTCGGAGATGATCAGAATGTTCATCCTCACAATAGGAGTACACCAGTATATCATCGATGAACACTATGACAAACATATCCAGATATGGTCTGAACACTCGATTCATGAGGTCCATGAAAGCTGCTGGGGCATTAGTAAACCCAAAAGACATAACAAGAAACTCAAAATGTCCATAACAAGTTCGGAAAGCGGTTTTCGGGATGTCACACTCCCTAAATTTGAGTTGATGATAGCCGGAACAAAGGTCTATCTTTGAGAATATTTCTGAAAGAGGAAAGCACGAATCAATAGCAGAGAGAGACAATTTAAGCACGATAGACTTCTGACAGAAAGAATCACATTTTTTTCTAAAACGTCTTGTAGCATCTTGCTCATAGATGTGGCGCGCTACACACCGATCATCAAGACTCTACTTAACGCGGCTTGTCAGACTCCCTAGGACACATTAAAACCTTAAGCTCTGATACCAAGTTTGTAACGCCCCAAAAATGGGTCCCGAAGCATCACACGGTGCTTGAGGCTACGAGTAGCCCCAAGCTAACCCTTTGAGCCATTTTCATTCAGTTCAACACAAATCAACGGGGTTTCCATAAATAACCATCAAATATCAACAGAGTAATCATTATCCAAGAATAAAAGAATTTCAGAAAGATAACAAAATACGACTTATTAGTCAACTCCCAATATCTATACTAGTCTGACAAGCCTCTAAGAAAATCAATAAAACCAGCGCGCCATTGAGACATGCCCCAACTGACTCATACTCTATTATCAAATGTAAACAATTCCGTGAAATCAACATCAAACATCACGTCCTCAAAACATGAGGACTCACCACAATAGAGGATGTAGAACAGTGTGCCCGATGAATCACTGTCGAACCTGGACCTGAGCACCTAAACCTACATTCCGAGAAAATGCAGCCCATATCCGAAGATGTGGGTTAGTACCATGGAAAGGAACCGAGTATATGGGGGTGTATGCAGTTGTATAAACATCATCATCATAAATATTTATAAGAAATATGCAGGATGTATGAAAGACTCACATAGCCCGAAAAAAATCATCATAATCATGAGAGGATGAAATAAGTATAATAACACATGTGAGTCATCATATAATTTGTCAATCACTTTCAGTTCATCAAGAATATCAATTCTCATAATGTAAATATCATTTAAATCTTTCGAAAGAATAACTTTCACAATTCCACTTTCAAATCACTTCACAATTCACCATAGACACAAGAAAACACACACACACTGGGAGATCCTATAACCGACATAAACCATGTGAGATACATGGAGTCCAACGTACAACCCACGTTGGGGAGAACCGTCCTATCCTTTCCATCGGAGTAGGACTATCGATATCAAATCCATACAAACTAGTGATCACTATATAAATCAGCCTCAGGCTCACTCCTACGGGGGCACGTAATTCTAGGAAAGTAAGGTCGCTTTATACCTCCCACTCGATGCTAAAGATTTCTCCCGGACTTAGCTCAGATCATTTCAAAGACAATCCACAACTAAAAAATTTCAATAATATATAAATATACATCGGGAGCCATCATGCTTCCCATCTATCAAAATCAACCACGTTGTGGATTTCTTTCACACTCGAGTTTAAAACAACTCCATTAAGACCAAAAGGTCAAATCATTCAAAATATCTCAAATATTCAACATCAACGTGCATATAACACACACTTTCTAAAAAAACACAATTTCCAATGGGGATTCACGACCCAAATATCAAAATCATGATAAATATCGTTCAATATTCATGCTTTATATAACCACACATGTAAATTTATCTTTCAAAATCATAAACATCAAGATTTCATAATAATCATCATAAGATATGGGTTCATGCTTCAAATTCATAAAAATCAAATAAAAATCATGCCTTTGTAAAGAAAATTACTTTTGGGCACAAGAACAAAAGAGAGTTCTTGTTGAAAAACCCCACATACCTGGAATGATGAACTTTAGATCGATACTCATTTTTGAGATGTTAATCGTGCCTTTGAATGATGGTTCTTGGAGTTCTTGAACTAGGAACTTGGAATCTTGAATAAATTTACAGAATTAATGGGGAACTTTGGAGATTCTTGAAGTTCTTGAGCTAGGAACTTGGAATCTTGAATAAATTTGCAGAATTAATGGTGAACTTTGGAGGTTCTTGAAGTTGGATGTAGGAGCTTAGAGTTTTCTTTTTGAGGAAATTTGATGAAATATAACATATAATGCTTCTAAAAGCCTTTGATATAGGGTTTGAACGGATTTTGGGTGAGGGGGAATGACCAAAACGCCCCCAAAAATCAAATAATTCTCGAATTTGTCCTTTGGTGGACTGTTTTTATAGTCCGAAGTAGATCAACCATAACGTTTTACTCCGATATCCAAATTGGATGAAACCAATTTTATTAGAAAGAGGAATCTCATATATTTCTGTTGATACATAGTATCTCACCTGTATCATTGTGTACCAGGAGTTATGATTGTTTGAATTTGACCCAAATATTCACTTTTGATAGGATGAAGTAGATCGACCATAACTTTTTACTTCGATAGACACATTGGATGAAACTAATTTTATTGGAAAGAGGACTCGCAGAGATTTCCGTTGATATATAGTAGATCACCCAGATCATTATGTACAAGGATTTATGATCGTTTAAAGTTGGAGAAAAAATACGCCAGGCCTCAGTACTTTTTCCTGCACATTTTACTGTTCACTACTATTCACGGTTCGATCGGAATGTTCATAACTCGTCGCTCGGGTGTCCGTTTTGGATGATCCACATATCGTTGGAAATCTTATTCGATACTCTACGCAATGGTGGGTCATAATCTAAGACATTCCTAATGGAAAATTTATTGTTCATTCAAGAAGATAGAACCCAACACGTTTACGCAAAAAATTTAAACGAAAAATTTCCTGGGGTATTACATCATCCCTCCCTTTGAAAAATTCATTCTCGAATGACGCTAGATGTGCCATGATTAGATAGGGAATAGATTATATAGATGAAACCATTCGTTAAACTCATCACCACATCGTTTCTCACTCCGAATGCAACAAAGAATGCATAAATTCAAGAAACTACAGCTGAACACATAATAAATGACAGCTGAACTGTTGCAACTTTTATCAAAAGTGCATGATTTGGGAAAGAACTGTACCTTTGTCTTGATCGGAGTTCGCAGAAAATAGGTTTGGGTACTTGGATCGCATATCCGCCTCAGCTTCCCAAGTTGCACCCTCAACAGATTGGTTTCGCCACAACACCTTGACCAAGGGAACTTCCTTGTTCCTTAGTATTCGGACACTAAAATCAAGAATTTCAACAGGAATCTCATCAAAAAAAAGATTTTCTTGAATATCAGCACTCACAGAGGAATCCACAACCACAACATCGCTAATATGGTTTCTAAGCATGGAGACATGGAATATTGGATGAACAGAGGACAACTCGGAAGGCAACTCGACCTCATAAGCTACCTTACCAACACGGCTAAGAATTTTGTAAGGACCAACATAAGGGGGACTAAGCTACCCCTTCTTTCCGAATCTCTTCGCCCCCCTCATGGGTGAAATTTTTAGATACACTAGGTCACCAACTTCAAACTCAAGGTCTCTCCTTCTAACATCCGCATATGACTTCTGACGACTCTGCGCAGTTTTCAACCTTTCCCTAATCAACTTAACTTTTTCCATATCTTCAAATACAGAATCAGGACCACTCACAGCCGCTTCAACCACATCGAACCAACCTATGGGTGATCTACACTTCCTCCCATATGTTTTCAAATAGAGCCATGCCAATACTAGAGTGGAAACTGTTATTGTAAGCAAACTCTATCAACTGTATGTGATCACCCCAACTTCCCTTAAAGTCAAGTGCACAAGCTCTCAACATATCCTCTAAGGTCTGGATGGTCCGCTCAGCCTGACCATTGGTCTGCGGATGAAAAGTAGAACTCAGAAGCACTTGGGTACCAAGACCCTTCTGAAAAGATTTCCAAAATTGAGAAGTAAACTGAATACCCCTATCTAAAATGATAGACAAGGGAACTCCATCTAGTCTGACTAGCACTCGGATATACAATCTAGCATAATCCTCAGCAGTATATGAAGTATGAACAGGAAAGAAATGAGCAGACTTAGTCAATCTATCAACCACAACCCAAATGGAATCATGATGGCATCAGGAAGAAGGTAAACCAATCACGAAGTCCATATTTATCTCTTCCTACTTCCAGGTGGGAATACTAAACTCTTACATCATACCACCAGGTCTTTGGTGTTCAACCTTAACCTGTTGGCATGTTGCACACTTAGCTACAAATGCTGCTATATCTTTCTTCATTACACTCCACCAATAGATTTCCCACAAGTCTCGGTACATCTTGGTGGCACCAGGATGAATAGAATATTGCACCACGTGCGCTTCATCCATAATCCTCTGTCTCAGATCATCAATATTCGGGACACACAATCCACCCTGCAATCTCAACACACCATCTCCACCTTGGGAGAAAACCTCTACTTTTTGGTCCTTGACTGACCCCTTCAGTCTGACCAAACTAGCATCTAAGTATTGTTTTTCCTTCACTTCCAAAACCAAGGAGGATTCGGAACTACTCTGAACCTCTATACTACCTTCAGCAGAGTCAAACAACCTAACCCACAATCTAGCCAAATGATGTACTTCACGAGCCAACTCTTTCTTACCTTCTACCACATGCGAAACACTACCCATGGACACTCTACTTAGGGCATCCACCACAACATTGGCCTTGCCCAGATGGTACAGCACACTCATATCATAGTCCTTTAACAATTCTAACCATCGTCTCTGCCTAAGATTCAATTCTCTCTGGGTAAACACATACTGCAGACTCGTATGATCAGTGAAAACATCAACATGGACACCATACAAATAGTGTCTCCAGATTTTCAAAGCAGACACAACAGCAGCCAACTCAAGGTCATGGGTGGGGTAATTTTTCTCATGGGGTTTCAACTGTCTAGAAGAATAAGCTATCACCTTACCCTTATGCATCAATACGCAACCCAACCCAACTCTCAAAGCATCACAGTACACCACAAAACCATCAACATCATCAGGCAAAGTCAAAATAGGGGCTGAAGTGAGTCGAGTCTTCAACTCCTGAAAACTCTTCTCACAAGATTCGGATCACAAGAACTTTACTTTTTTTGGGTCAACCGAGTCATAGGAGACGCTATAAAGGAGAAACCATCAACAAAACGGCGGTAATAGCCAGCTAAACCCAAGAAACTTCGTACATCAGTCGGAAAAATAGGTCTAGGCCAATTTCTAACAGCTTTGGTCTTTTGGGGATCAACTCTAATACCCTCGGAAGAAATAATATGATCCAGAAAAGCAACTGACCTTAGCCAAAACTCACTCTCAATGAACTTGGCAAACAACTTGTGATCTCTAAGGGTTTGCAAGACAGTTCAGAGATGATCAGAATGTTCATCCTTACTACGGGACTACACCAGTATATCATCAATGAACACTATGACAAACATATCCAGATATGGTCTGAACACACGATTTATGAGGTCCATGAAAGCTGTTGGGGCATTAGTAAACCTGAAAGACATAACAAGAAACTCTAAATGGCCATAACGAGTTCGGAAAGTGGTTTTCGGGATGTCACACTCCCTAAATTTGAGTTGATGATAGCCGGAACGAAGGTCTATCTTTGAGAATATTTCTGAAAGAGGAGAGCACGAATCAATAGCAGAGAGAGACACTTTAAGCACGATAGACTTCTGAAAGAAAGAATCACACTTTTTCCAAAAACGTCTTGTAGCCTCTTGCTAATAGATGTGGCGTGCTACACACCGATGATCAAGACTCTACTTAACGCTGCTTGTCAGACTCCCTAGGACACCTTAAAACCTTAGGCTCTAATACTAAGTTTGTAACGCCCCAAAAATGGGTCCGAAGCATCACATGGTGCTTAAGGCTACGAGTAGCCCCAAGCTAACCCTTTGAACCATTTTCATTCAGTTCAACACAAATCAACGGGGTTTCCATAAATAACCCTCAAATATCAACAGAGTAATCATCATCCAAGAATAAAAGAATTTCAGAAAGATAACAAAATACGACTTATTAGTCAACTCCCAACATTTATACTAGTCTGATAAGCCTCTAAGAAAATCAACCAGTGAGCCATTAAGACATGCCGCAACTGACTCATACTCTGTTATCAAATGTAAACAATTTCGTGAAACCAATATCAGACATCACATCCTCGAAACATGAGGACTCACCACAACAGAGGATGTAGAACAGCGTGCCTGAAGAATCACTGTCGAACCTTGAGCTGAGCACCTGAACCTACATTACGAGAAAATACAACTCACATCCAAAGATATGGGTCTGTACCATGGAAAGAAACCGAGTATATGGGGGTGTATGCAGTTGTATAAATATCATCATCATAAATATTTATAAGAAATATGCAGGATGTATGAAAGACTCACATAGCCCGAAGAAAATCATCATAATCATGAAAGGATGAAATAAGTATAATAATATATGTGAGTCATCATATAATTTGTCAATCACTTTCAGTTCATCAAGAATATCAATTCTCATAATGTAAATATCATTTAAATCTTTCGAAAGAATAACTTTCACAATTCCACTTTCAAATCACTTCAGCATTCACCATAGACACAAGAAAACACACACACACTGGGAGATCCTATAACCGACATAAACCATATGAGCTACATGGAGTCCAACGTACAACCCACGTTGGGGAGAGCCGTCCTGTCCTTGCCATCGGAGTAGGACTATCAATATCAATTCCACACAAACTAGTGTTCACTATACAAATCAGCCTTAGGCTCACTCCTCCTATGGGGGAACGTAGTTCTGGGGAAGTAAGGTCTCTTTATACCTCCCACTCGATGCTAAAGATTTCTCCCGGACTTAGCTCAGATCATTTCAAAGACAATCCACAACAAAACAATTTCAGTAATATATAAATATACATCGGGAGCCATCATGCTTCCCATCTATCAAAATCTACCACGTTGTGGATTTTTTTCACACTCGAGTTCAAAACAACTCCATTATGACCAAAAGGTCAAATCATTCAAAATATCTTACATATTCAACATCAACGTGCTTATAACACACACTTTCTCAAAAAAACACAATTTCCAATGGGGATACACGACCCAAATATCAAAATCATGATAAATATCGTTCAAGATTCATGCTTTATATCACCACACATGTAAATTTATCTTTCAAAATCATAAACATCAAGATTTCATAATAATCATCATAAGATATGGGTTCATGCTTCAAATTCATAAAAATCAAATAAAAATCATGCCTTTGTAAAGAAAATTACTTTTGGGCACAAGAACGAAAGAGAGTTCTTTTTGAAAAACCCCACATACCTTGAATGATGAACTTTAGATCGATACTCGTTTTTGAGATGTTAATCGTGCCTTTGAATGATGGTTCTTGGAGTTCTTGAACTAGGAACTTGGAATCTTGAATAAATTTGCAGAATTAATGGTGAACTTTGGAGGTTCTTGAAGTTGGATGTAGGAGCTTAGGGTTTTCTTTTTGACGGAATTTGATGAAATATAACATATAATGCTTATAATAGGCTTTTATATAGGGTTTGGACGGATTTTGGGTGAGGGAGAATGACAAAAACGCCCCTAAAAATCAAATAATTCTCGAATCTATCCTTTGGTTGACTGTTTTGATAGTCTGAAGTAGATCAACCATAACATTTTACTCCGATATCCAAATTGGATGAAACTAATTTCATTAGAAATAGGACTCTCAATCTTTCCGTTGATATATATTATTTCACACAGATCATTATTTACGAGGAGTTATGATCGTTTGAAATTGACCCGAAAATTCACTTTTGATAGGCTGAAGCAGATCGACCATAAATTTTTTTTCCGTTAGACAAATTAGATGAAACCAATTTCATTGGAAAGAGGACTCGCAGATCTTTCTGTTGATATATAGTAGATCACCCAGATCATTATGTACAAGGAGTTATGATTGTTTAAAGTTGGAGCAAAAATACGCTAGACCTCAGTACTTTTTCCTGCACGTTTTACTGTTCACTACTATTCACGGTTCGATCGGGATGTTCATAACTCATCGCTCGGGTGTCCGTTTTGGATGATCCATATATCATTGGAAATCTTTTCGATACTCTACGCAATGGTGGGTCATAATCTAAGACATTCCACACGGAATATTTATAGTTCAGTTAGAACCCAACACGTTTACGCACAAAATTTCAATGAAAAATTTCCCGGGGTATTACAACACCCAAGTCCTACTCGGGACGCATCACAGTATACAACAAATCCTTTTGTACCCTTCGAAAGAGTCAAAATAGGAGCAGTAGTCAACCTGTCTTTCAACTTCTCAAAACTATTCTCACAAGAGTCAAACCACAAAAACTTCACCTTTTTGAGTCAATTTAGTAAGTGGTGCAGCTATGGAAGAAAAACTCTTGACGAATCTTCTGCAATAACCCGCCAAACCCAAGAAGATCTGATTGTCAGTTGGAGTCGTGGGTCTTGACCATTTTCTCATTGCCTCAATCTTTTGGGGATCAACCTTAATCTCCTCAATAGACACATATGCCCCAATAACGCAATAGCATTCAACCAGAATTCACACTTGGAAAATTTTGCATACAGTTTATGATTTTGAAGGGTCTGAAGGATGATTCGGAGGTGATTGGCATGGTCCTCCTCGCTTTTTAATTATACCAAAATGTCATCAATTAATACAATGACAAACAAATCTAGAAACTGATGGAAAACCCTATTCATTAGATTCGTAAAAGTTGTAGGGGGTTAGTCAACCCGAATGACATGACTAAGAATTCATAATGGTCATATCTGGTTTGGAAAGCAATTTTGGGAATAAATGACTCTGTAACTTTCAACTGGTTATATCCCGAACAAAGGTCTATCTTTGAAAAACATTTAGCACCCTGAAGTTGATCAAAAAGATCATCAATCCTAGGAAGGGGATATTTATTTTTAACCGTGACTTATTCAACTGGTGGTAATCTATGCACATATGAAAGGAACCGTCTTTCTTTCGTATGAAAAGTACAGGTGCAACCCAGGGAGACATACTAGGGCAGATAAAACCTATATCTAGAAGATCTGCTAGCTGTTCTTTCAACTCTTTTAGCTCTGCAGGAGCCATCCTATATGACGGAATAGAAATAGGATGGGTATCTAGCAATAAATCAATGCCAAAATCTATCTCCCTATCAGGTGGTATTCCTGGGAGATCATTTGGAAAGACTTTCGGGAATTTATTCACTACGGCAACAGACTGAAGAGGAAGACTTTCGGCACTAGAAACTTTAACCCGAATAAGATGATACAAGCAACCTTTGGAAATAAGTTTACTTGCCCTGAGATAAGATATGAAATTCCTCTAGGTCATTGATTAGGGGACAGATTAGACTCTGAAGCACGAACTAAATCACAAAGAAGAGAAACATTCTTAACGCCTAGTAGCCTCCTTCTTATAAGTGTGGCGCGCTACACACCCATAAATAAGACTCTACCCGACGTGATTTCGCAGACATCCTGGGACCATGAACCGTGCTTTGATACCTAATTTGTCATGATCCGAACTAGGGCCTAGCAATGATAGACATCCCAAACAATAAAGGCCCAGAACGCCCTTCTCTATCTGGTAATCATGCACAACATTCATATAATAAAAGAAGATGTGAAAACATAATCTGCTACAGAAACATGGTCAATTCTGAATTCAACATAAGTATGGAAACTGTAAATCAACTACATCTAAATAACATCTGACTCAGTCTACAAAATCTCTACTACATGAAAATCTGGTAACTGTCTGAAACTGGGACAAGGCCCCCAGTAGACTAAAACTGAAATAAGTGACATAATCTGAAAAGACAGGCCTTCTGGAATAGAGAGGGCTCACCACTGCACAATCTGATCAGCTGTCTGACTTATCTACTGCTTATCTGAACCCCTAGACTAAGTCTCAGAACCTGAGAGGTAGGGGAGGGGGTCAATACACATGTACTGGTACGCAGAGTATATCCAAAATAATCATTTATTATTCAACATATATGAGAGAAATTTAAAACAATTCATAAGTATATCAAATAGTAAGAATTCACATGGGTATTTTAATGACTCTGTAAAAATCATCTCAACTTTAGGAAATCTGTGTTACTTCTACGCTAGGTGGTATACCCTACAACTCTGAAAAATTCCATGGGCTATATGGAAACTGCCATTAACTCGACAACGAAGCCCCCAACCCAAGTGTGCCACAAGGGTCGGAGTCTCTGAATCTACGCCATATGGTCATCGCCAGTGTACAATAAAAATCTACCCGTATCGGCAAATACGGTTGCAGGCTAAGATTTACTTGAACTCGCGCCTTCTTTGGGTAACCACCTAGCCCTCTTTAAGACCTTTTTAAAACTTTACCAAAACATACAGTCTTTGAAAACACTCTGAAAATATGCTCTGAAAACATAATTTGTTATGGCATAAATACATATGGTATCGTCATACCATTGACTTGCAAGTCACATCTCTGAGCCATTATTAGTCTACCATAAATCTCTATATTCAAAACACAAGTTTTGAGACCAGCATTTCAATAATTTAATTCAATGAATTCTTTTTCTTTCAAACCTCATGTAGACACGTGCAATTCTTTCTCGTACACACAAGAACATATTGATATCAAGAAACACCCTCTCAAAAATTCCAAATCATGTTCAAATGCCAGGATATTGCAAAAACATCTTTCAAATTACAAAACCATAATCTTTAATTCAATACAAGAGAGGGAGTTCATAATTTTTTGCTACCAACAATCTTAAATCTCAAATTCATACATATACATATACATGTAAATCAATTTAGGGGAAAAGACCACAAGTCCAAAGCAATAATAACATTGAAACTTTCAAAATGCATAATCAATAATATAGTTTTCAAAACCCCCATAAAATATATGCATCAAAAACTTTAAATCATGCTTTAACAATTTCAATCCCACGTAGTTTTTAGGATAAACCCCACGTACCTTGATTACGAAGAATAAGGGATGATCCTTGAAGCCTGCAGTTTGAGGATTCTAAATCTTCAATCAATTTTGAAAACCCACGGTTGAATCTTGAGTTTCTTGGAGGAGAAGTATATGAACTAGGGTTTTTGTTTTGAGGAAAATCTTGAGAATGTCATATATTCTGCTTGTAAAGGTCTTAATCTACTATTTGGATGTTTTAAGAGGCTTGGAAAATGTCCCAATTACCCTTATTAACTTCTGAACGAAGCTGGAAAAATTAAACTGGGAACCCGATTTTATGGACCACCGCGACGCGCCACTATCGCGGTGGCTCACTGGAAATTGACGAGTGGGAAATTGGGATCCTCCGCGACGCGCCACTATCGTGATGTCCCACTGAAATTTGACAATTGCTAATTAAACCCTCTCCGCGTCGGGCTAAACAGCAGAATGATGATGTTTTTCGACTAGCACATAAAATAGCCATAACTTCTTCACCGAGTGTCCGTTTTGGACGAATCTTATATCGACGGAAAGCTTATTTAGTCATCTACGTAATAAAAAGTTGAAATATAAGGGATTCCATAGGAAATAAGTATAAATCATTATAGAAGCCAATGGTTGATATTTTAGGGATAAAATTTAGCTAAGAAAAACTTTGGGGCGTTACACCTTCCCAGTGAAGAGATCCTGAAAAATAAAAAAATCAGGATAAAACTTAACTGAACAATTCAATTGCTTGGTTAGCTTTGCCACAGATAACATATTGAATTTAAATTCAGGAACAAAAACACATTATGCACTTTGGTTCTTGAAGAGATACTGCTAGAACCAATGTGAGATACTTTACTTAGTTCACCATTTGGTAACACCACTTGTTTTAATTTTCCTGTGTGTGTTAATGTGTTAGTGTAAATCATAGACTTATCATATGTCATATGATTTGTAGACCCTGAGTCAATAATCCAGCTTGGAGGATTACTGGTGACAGTCAGAGCACTACAGATACCTGTCATATGAGCTAAATGAGTAGTTGCATGGTCTGATTCTTGAGCATTGATAGTGTTTTTTTCGAGAAGCTGACATAAATGTTCATATTGGGTCTGAGTGAGTCTTGGACCTTCATTGTACCTCAGCTGGTTTTCTTGTGTAGAGTCATAGTGCTGACTTGGCACATGACCAGCTCCAGCCAAAGTAGTAGTCCCATAAATGTTCCCTTGATTATAACTCTGATATTGACCATATTCACCTGATTGAGACCAATCTTGTATAAAAACATTGTGTGCAGTAGGTCCTCTTCTGAACTTATACCTGTTGTCAGAATTGATTCTTGTCTCATGTTTTTCAGCATAGCTCTAGGCTCATGCCTCTCCTTTTGTCCAAACTTTGGATGATCTGGTGCATATCCTATCAGTTGATAGTATTCCACTTTATAGTGTCCCTTAAACTTGCAATGATCACAAAATGCATTGGTATTGTAGTTAGGATTGTATTTCCTTTTAATCCTTGTGTTTCCAGTACCAGACTTTGCATACATTACTATAGCATCAGCCTCTCCTAAACCTTGATTTTTGTTAGCTATAGAACCAAGCAGACCAACTGCATTAGAGGTAACTGACATAGCTCGTTGGTTTTCATCACTCATTACCATTGCATACGCTTGATTAACACTTGGTATAGGACTCAACAATAGAATATGACTTCTTACTTGAGAGTATGACTCATTCAGTCCCATAAAAAACTGATATAGTTTTTGTCTTTGTAAGTATTGGATGAACTCTTTGGACTTATCACAATTGCAACTAGGTGCTGGAACCATAGACTCAAATTCATCCCAAAGATCTTTAAGCTTTGTGTAGTACACAGAAACTGATTGAGTGCCTTGATTACATGTGGCAATTTCTTGATGAATGTTGAATGCTCGAGATCCATCAATTTTTTCAAACCTTTCTCTTAAATCTTCCCACACAGCCTGTGCATTTGTGGCATAAACAACACCTCCTATAAGATTTCTTGCTATCGAGTTCATCAGCCATGACAACACAATAGCATTCACACGTTCCCACTGATATTGTAGACTATTTGGTACAGACTCTTTCCTACATGTATCATCCACTAACCCTAATTTGTTCCTTCCCAACAATGCAATTCACATGGATTTACTCCATACAGTGAAGTTCTGACTTTCTTTTAATTGAAATGAAATAATCGAGGTTCCACTAACATCAGTCGACTGTAGGAATAGTGGATGATTGTAATCTATTTGTTGACCCATTGTTGCGATACTAGCATTTCCTATTGTTGTACTATCTATAGTTACAGTGCCAGTATGAGCCATTTCACTCAATTATCTACTCCAATTTCTCAACACGGTCAGAGTATTGTGGTCACGCAAAATAGACAAATTGATGAGAAACTTATAGTGATTTCAAACACAACACACCGATTGAGTCTTTGTTGTGATTATACAGTAGTTGAATTTAGCAATCCTATAGAAATTTAACCTTGAATTTAGTAATTTGAGTGATTTTATAAACAAATCCCCAATTTCCTGAAACTTTCATGCATAGCGGTGAAACAAAGGAAAAGAGAAAGAACTTTCATCGGCCGTTGATCTAGGCTTTGATACCATGAATATAGTACCTTTAGTACTCAAGATCTTCAAGGTTGAAGAAGAAGAAGAAGAAGAAGAAGAAGAACTTGTGAGCTAAGAGAAGAAGAGAGATTATTGATAATTGATAGAGAGAAAAAGTGTAAAACCTCTTAACCGTCATTTTGTACAGTGAGTCTATATTTATACTGTTAACTAATATAACTAATTACTCTTACTGATATTAATATCAAATTATACATTGGGCCTTTCTTAGCTTAATGGGCTGACTTGGTCCAACATCTACATCTTCTTGCTCTTTATTCAACAACATCCATTTGGTAGATCACCCAATTCCTGGAAGCTGCTAGGGCCACAATAGACCTGACAGTGACCATTTTGTTTATAGGACTATATGTTTCATCAAAGTTGAGCCCTTCTTTCTAGATATAGTTTTTGGTAACAAGTTTCACATTACATCTTTCCACCTTTTCTGATGGATAAAACATTCTGACTTTGAAGCATACATCTTTTAAGTTTAATGCATACATTTGTAGCTGAAAGACTAGGCAGGTTTCGATAAGTTCTAACATAAGAGCTTCAGTAAGTTTGAACTGTTAAGCATATATCCTTGTCCTTCACTTATTTCCAATTTCTTAGATCATGTCTTTGATGTTGAAATGCAGCATCACAACCTTTGCAACATGCCCTTGGCCGTCCTTTGACATTGAGATCAGAAGGTGAGCCTCCTCCTTTCTCCGATCTGTACTTATGCCTCATGAACATTCTTTCCTGGTTCAAGGTTTCTTTTCCTATTTTTCTCTGCGGAGTTTACTATTAAAGTAGTTCACTAATTAAGTAAGTTCCTAAATAAATGATAAAAGTGCATGAGATGGATTTATAAGAAAGAGAAACATGATCAGTGAGGGCTCATGCAGACGACCCCAACTTGTTTTGGAATCAACCAGTAGAACATGGAAGACGGAAAGACAATGATCACCTGATACGGAAAAAACAAGGGAACACGAAATCACACCCCAAAACAGTCCACAAATCACAACAAATTATGGACCAAATGGGGACCTCTCTCGGATTCACTATCTAGAACAAAAAATAAGAGGATACAAGGTGTTAATACACCAAAACAACCAGCCAAAAACAAGTTTAGCAACACAAGATAAAGCTCCACAATATTACAATAGCAACAAGAACAAACGGATTACATTAACAACACAAGAAGCCGAAACTAAAACAAGATACAAGATAGATAGTTAGACAAGTGTAGATGTAGTCTTAACAACCCAAGAGCATATTCCACTCTTGGACCTTTAACACTTCACACAACAAAAACATAACTCTTACAATTGACACAAGAGAGGCGTCCACCACCCAAGCACCAACGTATCAAGCAAAATACAACACACAAGAGAATCCACCCTTATGCTATGCCCTAGTTTCGGTTGTGGACTCTCTCTCTCTAAGAGGAGTGTTTTTTTCTTCAACATTCATAAAATCTACCAACTAAAACCCTACAATGTTCAATTCATATTATATTACAAAATAAAAGACAAAAGACTAACAGACCCTTTAATGAAAAGGGCTCCAAAAACAGCCCATGGAGTGTGCTTGGGACGGTTTTGGGCCTCCTTCACACTTAGACTTGTGCACTCATTAGGTGGTCTTCAAAATACTCAAAAAGTGTCCATGATCGTAATCGTACTCGTATCATCCTCTCCATCTTGAGAGGAATTTGACCACAAATTCACGGCTTCACCTCGTGCAATTGGCCCTCCAAAAGAAACCACCCAAAATAGTCCGCAAAACATCAAGAAAGTGCACAAAACAGTCCACAAAAAAATCAAAGGGAACCCGAGGATACAATGAGAACAAGTCTCGGCTAACATCTTCATTTTGAACCTCGGCTTCCTCTCTATCGTGATCCTTGTCTTCAATCTCATCCGAAATAATTATCCTACCATCATACAAGCATTTTTGTAGACCGCATATCATTCATGTTCCTTTCTACCATTCTCCTCTATATGGACATGTCGGGTTTGGTGTAGTGGAGCTTTACTTGAGAGGCTTGCTTTGGTTAAGTGGGGTTTCGGTTGTGGATTTTGGATGGGAGGAAATTGGCTTCCAAGTCTTCCTTGTTGGACTTGATCAACTTGTGGGGGAAGTATTCTATCTTGTTCTCTGTTTTGAGGGCTATTTGGAGCTTGGATTGTGTCATTATGTGGTGGTCTTGGAGGATTGGTCATTGGAAGTAAATTTTCAGGAGTAAAAGCATGAGAATTCCTTCGACTCTCCATTCGATCCAACCTCTCACTCATAGTTACCACATCCGAGTTAATTTTTTCAAGACCCACATTTGCCCTAGCAAGGTCTCGGGTCAAAGCATCAAGGAGGGCCAAAATGGTTTCCATTATGGCCATATGTTACCTACAAAACAACAAACAAGTTAGTTGTAATCCTCACACTCCCTCTCTATTGTTTTGTCTCTCGGATTTTTCACACTTTGATCTCACAAGTGTCGTAACCTTGCTTGTACTCCATGAGGCATTGAGAGGTGGACCAAGTATTACAACGAGTCAAACGAATAAGACACACAAAGGAACGTATACATGAAGAAGTTCTTAAGCCACCAATTCACAACAATAACACAAGTTCAAGCTCAAGAACTCAACAACAACAACAACAACAACCTTCAACAATAAGGATCAACACATGACCACTTCAAGTTCACAACAACAATGTCAATATTATAAGCTCAACCTTTAGATCTAGACACTTTTAGTGTTGGTGAGAAAGAACCAACACTAGAAAAACACTATACAAACAAAATAACTACAAGATCTAGTCAAGAAAAACAAGAAAATATCGGCCAAGACAACAACACAACACAATTTTTGGCCAAGAACACAAAAATGGATAGATTGCTATTTTCTAGAATTTTTCAGTTTTTATCAACTTTTTTTTTTTGACTAATCAAACCCAAGATTGGCTTTGTGGGAACAAAAACCAGCCTTTCTCTGATACCAAATGATACGGAACAAACAAGGGAACATGAAATCACACCCCAAAACAGTCCACAAATCACAACAAATTGTGGACCAAATGGGGACCTCTCTCGGATTCACTATCTAGAACAAAAAATAAGAGGATACAAGGTGTTAATACACCAAAACAACCAGTCAAAAACAATTTTAGAAATACTAGATTAAGCTCCACAATATTACAATAGAAACAAGAACAAACGGGTTACATTAACAACACAAGAAGCCAAAACTAAAACAAGATACAAGATAGATAGTTAGACTAGTGTTGATGTAGTCTTAACAACCCAAGAGCATATTCCACTCTTGGACCTTTAACACTTCACACAACAAAAACCGAACTCTTACAATTGACACAAGAGAGGCGTCCACCACACAAACACCAACGTATCAATCAAAATGCAACACACAAGAGAATCCACCCTTATGCTATGCCCTAGTTTTGGTTGTGGACTCTCTCTCTCTAAGAGGAGTGTTCTTTTCTTCAACATTCATAAAAACTACCAACTAAAAACCTACAATGTTCAATTTATATTACATTACAAAATAAAATATAAAAGACTAAAAGACCCTTTAATGAAATGGGCTCCAAAAATAGCCCAGGGAGTGTGCTTGGGACGGTTTTGGGCCTCCTTCACACTTAGTCTTGTGCACTCTTTAGGTGGTCTTCAAAATACTCAAAAAGTGTCCATGATCGTGATCGTACTCGTATCATCACCCTTGGAGAAAATAGAAACCATTACTCTTAGCTTTTTTTTATTTATTGAGATCGAGTTATCTTCAACAATCTGAGTCTGTTAGCTGTTTAGCGCGTCTACAATATGTATATAACTTTACATTTGCCAATTATATTAATTATAATTTAGCATTTTGGAATGCGTAGCACCATATCATCATGAGTGAAACATCAAAAAGCCGAAGCCTTCACAAGATTATAGTAGTTTCTTGGCATTCAAAAGTACAGAAACTACATTTTCTTAGTAATTTCTTGTATAGGCTATGTTAACAACTATGTTGCTCAGATCCTCAAAAAGCTTTTACTTTGGTGAATCTAATTCACACCTGTTCCATTGTTTTTCTTTTAATACCTTAAATTGAATCATTGACGTTGTTAATGAGACAGTGTCAACAAAAGCTCCGGCAGTTCCCTCGCCTCATGTTCCTGTGCGAGTTTCGATGAGCAAAAATTCTCCAAAGCTAGTTCCCCCACCTCCTGTGCCACCATTGGGAATGACCAGTGATAGATCTTGGATAATTCTTGGTTATGAAGAGGACGAAAAGAGACAGACAAAGTTAAAGTTAACTCCTTTATCAAGACTGATAGCAGGAAAAAAAATGAGTAGATCTTCTTCCCAAATGCATGAACCTTCTCATGCGGTTCATACTTCTGGTCACACAATTTCCTTACTCTTCTATCTTCTGGTAAAATGATCACAATCTTTAGTAGAAAGGACCGAATGACAAGCTGCATGATGAGTTAGAAACTAGATTCGTAGTTCTTTAATTTGATAGGCAATGGACCATGTAATTTTCATATTCTAGTAGATATTCTTGTTTAAAGTTGACCCTTACATGAGCTCATACGAAAACTTAATTAGTAGAGAAGCGTGTTGGGTTCAAAGTGTGAAGAAAGTGTGAATGGAAAATGGAGAGAAAAATGGTGGAGGGAAAGAGACACCGATTTGAAAAGTGTACTCCTAAAATTGTAAAGTTCACTTTGTAGTGTTTATAATAATGAACACTTACTCCACATGATAAGTGAGGCAAGAAAATAGAGATGCCTCATGCCATCGTCGTCGCTCGCTCGGCTTCGGCTTCAGATCTGTTAAATGATCGATCGATGCGATCTATTTTTTTGGACAAACTTTATTTGAATTTCAAAAAATACCAAAGGGAAATGCAAACGCAGTAAAAAAATTCTTTTTCCTGCAGTGTTTCGAACCTCCATTTATACATGCATACAGAATTCAAAACAGTGTTTCGAACTGATGCAATACTTCATCGAACTGGTGCCATTGTTTCATGAACTGATACACTGTTTAGTGAACTGGTGCCATTGTTTAGTGAACTGGTATGCCTTTTCTTTGGATGAACGTACATGAATTTCCAAAAAAGATACACCATTTAATTGAACCAATGCCACCTTTTCAAAGAGGCATGTTATGGCTATATAAACCTGCTTTCATTCACAGGTTTAGATACAAAATTTTCAGAATACAAAATTCTTCCTAACGTCAAAATTACTATGTGTGATCAATAAACACGTTCTGTGCGTTCGAAGATATTCCAGTTGTTTGAGGTACCGCTACAATTGCTTTGTTTGGCCATTTTATCCTGGGAGGAAAATTCCGCAACCTCAGGTACAGTGAGGGGAATTATTTCCTTAAGGAAAGTCTGTGAATTTAGGTGACTTGGCCATTTCTATTTTCTTCTTTATTTCTAAAATTCAAATACACCTCTTAGAAAGATCACTTTGATCTTGTGTTGAGGGTATTTACTACACTTAATTGTGTTCTTGTTTTTAAACATAGAACTAGAGTTTAAGTTATTGTTCTACATATACAGATTCTGCGTACCCATAGAAGGAAATAACAAAGCGTTCAACTCAACTTTGTGCTAGAGCTACCTTATGACCTCAAATTACATCCAATACACTTTCCACACTTGAGAACTGATATTTACACCTAGGCACAATCAAACTCACCAGGTTCAGTCTTGTTTCATACATGGAACGGTTCAAACCATAGTCTGAAAGTTTGAGGTGTTACAACAAACCTCCAAAATTTACCACTATTTCTCACTATTTATGATTGTACAAAACCTAATTTAGCATGGAAAATAGTGGTGTTAGCTTCTTATTTAACTCTAATGGTGTCCTGAAAGGTTTAGCTCTCCCCAGGCCAGATTTAAATATTAATTCTAGTGCATACTTTCTTTGAGACGTCGAAATGTGATTACTAGATCTATCCATTCAATACCCTAGAGGAATTTATGCTTCTCCTAGGTCTTTCATTTTGAAGATCATGTCAAGTGTCACATAGCAGTTGAAGATTGTCACCAGTGATCAAAAGATCATCAATACACACTAGTATAATCACAAATCACTATCAACTTTCTTGGTGAACCCCAGTTGAACCAGAATCTCTGTTAACTTTAAGTTCCATTGCCTTGGTGCCGGTTCAAAGCTACAATAAAGTGCATGAGATGAATTTATGAGAAAGAGAAACATGATCAGTGAGGGGTCAGAGGGCAAGACTATCATCCTCGGAGGAAACAGAAACCATTACTCTTAGCTCTTATTTATTTATCGAGCTCAAGTTATCTTCAACAATCTGAGTCTGCTAGCTGTTTAACGCGTCTATAGTATGTATAAACTTTACATTTGCCAATTATATGAATTGTAATTTACCATTTTGGGCAGCGTAGAACAATATCATCGGTGAAACATCAAAAAGCCGAAGTTGTTACAAGATTATAGTAGTTTCCCTGCATTTGTGTTCTACTAAATTACTATCATGTGTTTCTGCATTCAAAATTTTATAAACTACATTTTATTAGTAAATTCTTGTATAGGCTATATTAAAACTATGTTGCTCGGATCCTCAAAAAGTTATTTACTTTGGTTAATCTGATTCACACCTGTTACATTGTTTTTCTTTTAATACCTTAAACTGAATCTTTGATGTTGTTAATGTGACAGTGCCCACAAAATCTCCAGTAGTTCCCCCTCCTCCTGTTCGTGTGTTAGTTAAGATGAGAAAAAATGATCCAATGCTTGTTTCCCCACATCCTGTTCCTGCGCCAGTTTCGATGACAAAAAATGCTCCAAATCTAGTTCCCCCGACTCCTTTTCCTGCGCCAGTTAAGATGAGAAAAAATGATCCAATGCTTGTTTCCCCACATCCTGTTCCTGCGCCAGTTTCGATGAGCAAAAATGCTCCAAATCTAGTTCCCCCGACTCCTTTTCCTGCGCAAGTTTCAATGAGAAAAAATGCTCCAAAGCTAGTTCCCCCACCTGGCTTTTCCCCACCTCCTGTTCCTGTGTGAGTTTCGATGAGCAAAAGTGCTCCAAAGCTAGTTCCCCCACCTCCTGTTGCTGTGCGAGTTTCGATGAGCAAAAATGTGCCAAAGCTAGTTCCCCCACCTCCTGTGCCACCATGGGGGTCGATCAGTGCTAGACCTTGGCTAATTCCTGGTTATAAAGAGGACGAGCAGAGAGAGACAAAGTTAAAGTTAACTCCATTATCAAGACTGATAGCAGAAAAAAAAACACATACTTGTACAAGTGGATCTTCTTCCTAAATGGATGAAAAATCAAAGAAAGAGGTCACCGATGGAGTCAAGTCTAAGTTGGTGTCTCAACTCACTTCTGGGACAACTATTAGCTTGGATGACATGGTTAATTTTACCAATAGTTCTTTCACCATGTTAAATTTGTTTGGTGCTGATTATGGTTCGTTCTACAATGATGTCAAGGACTTGAACAAGCACAAATATGATTTACTCACTGCTGATAGAAAACTAGATATGTTGTCTGTTTCAAAATTGGAGGAAAAATATCTAGATGTTGTTACTAAAGAAGAGCAGTGCGTGAAAGGTGATGAGCAAAAAAGAGCAGCCCGTAGGATTGCACAAGCGGAGGTAGAAAAACGCGGTACCCAAATGAAGGCAGCTAGAGTAGCGCAAGGGGAGATTGAGCGGTGCAAGAATGAAGCTCTCCAAGGGATTGAATCCACCACTCAACGCCTACTGTCTTATAAATAGCATTTGGTTCTCTCTATGTTGATGATTTCGATTAGCGGGAGAATGTCCTTATCATACATAGACTGTATGTTTATGTAACTATCTGCATGCTATCTGCATATAGTAACTCCTTAAAGTTTCTTGTTCAGTTTTTTAGCACATATTTTAGAGCATCAATCAACTGGTTTACATGCTTTGATGACTAATTAGAATGTGATGTTAGAACTATTGTATGAGTTTTGGGAAATTTAGCAAAGTAGGACCAACTTTCAAACTTTGAAAACATATCCTCTTTAAATGGATGTGAAGTTGAATTTGACAAAAATGATTGGGGCCAATTAATCAAAGATTCGTATCGAGAAGTCTTATACTCGAACTCGAAATGTCTAATTAAGGACGTAGCCACAACCTTTGATGGTGATTGGTTGTGGCTCTAATATATGAAGGAAAATATTTTATTCATAATAGTCTTTATTATTCTCCTTACATCAAATATGTCATAGAATATCCCTATTTATAATAATATATAACAATCAAATTAAATTAGGACTATAAAATCTATTCCTATATGAATTACGACAAATAAATCCTAATCATAATCAAATATGAATTAAAATAATATCAAATATTAAATCCTAAACAACCAATGATTTCTAATTCATCTTTGCTTTATTATTTTCAACATTCTTCCTTAATTCAAAGTTGTCATTGTTGTTGCATTAAACGCTTCTCTTTAATTTTCAATTTTTTATTTGTGTTGGAAAATTTCTCTCCAATCTTCAATTGTTGAAGCATTTCAGTATTCAACCTTCAACTGTCGAAACATTTCACTTTGATCAACTTTCAATTGTTGGAGCATTTCTCTCCAACCCCGATAATTTTTTCTTGGTTGTGTTGGAACACTTCTCTCCAACTCTCTCGTTGATGCACTTTGTCACCAATACTCAATGCACTCGTTTATTCTCTTGGGTTGTTAAGACTACATCAACACTTGTCTAACTATCTATCTTGTATCTTGTTTTAGTTTCGGCTTCTTGTGTTGCTAATGTAACCCGTTTGTTCTTGTTGCTATTGTAATATTGTAGAGCTTCATCTTGTGTTTCTAAACTTGTTGTTGGCTGGTTGTTTTGGTGTATTACCACCTTGTATCCTCTTATTTTTTGTTCTAGATAGTGAATCCGAGAGAGGTCCCCATTTGGTCCTCAATTTGTTGTGATTTGTGGACTGTTTTGGGGTGTGATTTTGTGTTCCCTTGTTTGTTCCGTATCAGGTGATCTTTGTCTTTCCCTATGCCATGTTCTACAGGTTGATTCCAAAACAAGTTGGGGTCGTCTGCATGAGCCCTCACTGATCATGTTTCTCTTTCTTATAAATTCATCTCATGCACTTTTATCATTTATATAGTAACTTACTTAATTAGTGAACTACTTTAATAGTAAACTCCGCAGAGAAAAAAAGGAAAAGAAACCTTGAACCAGGATAGAATGTTCATGAGGCATAAGTACAGATCGTAGAAAGGAGGAGGCTCACCTTCTAATCTCAATGTTCAAGGACGGCCAAGGGCATGTTGCAAAGGTTGTGATGCTGCATTTCAACATCAAAGACATGATCTAAGAAATTGGAAATAAGTGAAGGACAAGGATATATGCTTAACAGTTCAAACTTACTGAAGCTCTTATGTTAGAACGTATTGAAACCTACCTAGTCTTTTAGCTACAGATGTATGCATTAAACTTAAAAGATGTATGCTTCAAAGTCAGAATGTTTTATCCATCAGAAGAGGTGGAAAGATGTAAAGTGAAACTTGTTACCAAAAGATATAGCTATAAAGAAGGGCTCGACTTTGATGAAGCATATAGTCCTATAAACAAAATGGTCACTGTCAGGTCTATTGTGGCCCTAGCAACTTCCAGGAATTGGGTGATCTACCAAATGGATGTTGTTGAATAAAGAGCAAGAAGATGTAGATGTTGGACCAAGTCAGCCCATTAAGCTAAGAAAGGCCCAATGTATAATATGATATTAATATCAGTAAGAGTAATTTGTTATATTAGTTAAGAGTATAAATATAGACTCATTGTACAAAATGATGGTTAAGAGGTTTTACACTTTTTCTCTCTATCAATGATCAATAATCTCTCTTCTTCTCTTAGCTCACAAGTTCTTTTTCTTCTTCTTCAACCTTGAAGATCTTGAGTACTAAAGGTACTCTGTTCATGGTATCAAAGCCTAGATCAACGGCTGATGAAAGTTCTTTCTCTGTTCCTTTGTTTCACCGCTATGCATGAAAGTTTCAGGAAATCGGGGATTTGTTGATAAAATCACTCAAATTGCTAAATTCAAGGTTAAATTTATGTAGGATTGCTAAATTCAATTACTGTAGAATCACAACAAAGAATCAATCGGTGTATTGTATTTGAAATCACTGTAAGTTTCTCATCAATTTGTCTATATTTACGTGACCGGAATACTCTGACTGTGTTGAGAAATTGGAGTAGATATTTGAGTGAAATGGCTCATACTGGCACTGGAACTATAGATAGTACAACAATAGGAAATGCCAGTATCGCAACAACAGGTCAACAAATAGATTACAATCATCAACTATTCCTACAGTCGACTGATGTTAGTGGAACATCAATTATTTCATTTCAATTAAAAGGAAGTGAGAACTACACTGTATGGAGTAAATCCATGCGAATTGCGTTGTTGGGAAGGAACAAATTAGGGTTAGTGGATGGTACGTGTAGGAAAGAGTCTGTACCAAATAGTCTACGATATCAGTGGGAATGTGTGAATGCTATTGTGTTGTCATAGCTGATGAACTCTGTAGCAAGCAATCTTATAGGAGGTGTTGTTTATGCCACAAATGCACAGGCTGTGAGGGAAGATTTAAGAGAAAGGTTTGAAAAAATTGATGGATCTCGAGCATTCAACATTCATCAAGAAATTGCCACATGTAATCAAGGCACTCAATCAGTTTCTGTGTACTACACAAAGCTTAAAGATCTTTGGGATGAATTTGAGTCTATGATTCCAGCACCTAGTTGCAATTGTGATAAGTCCAACGAGTTCATCCAATACTTACAAAGATAAAAACTATATCAGTTTTTTATGGGACTGAATGAGTCATACTTTCAAGTAAGAAGTCATATTCTATTGTTGAGTCCTGTACCAAGTGTTAATCAAGTGTATGCAATGGTAATGAGTGATGAAAACCAATGAGCTATGTCAGTTACCTCTAATGCAGTTGGTCTGCTTGATTCTGTAGCTAACTGAAATCAAGGTTTAGGAGAGGATGATGCTATAGCAATGTATGCAAAGTCTGGTACTGGAAACACAAGGTTTAAAAGGAAATACAATCCTAACTACAATCCCAATGCATTTTGTGATCATTGCAAGTTTAAGGGACACTATAAAGCGGACTGCTATCAACTGATAGGATATGCACCAGATCATCCAAAGTTTGGACAAAGGGAGAAGTATGAGCCTAGACACTATGCTGAAAAACAAGAGACAAGAATCAATTCTGACAACAGGTATAAGTTCAGAAGAGGACCTACTACACACAATGTTGTTATACAAGATTGGTCTCAATCAGGTGAATATGGTCAATATCAGAGTTATAATCAAGGGAACATTTATGGGACTACTACTTTGGCTGGAGCTGGTCATGTGCCAACTCAGCACTATGACTCTACACATGGAAACCAGCTGAGGTATAGTGAAGGTCCAAGACTCACTCAGACCCAATATGAACATTTATGTCAGCTTCTCGAAAAAGACACTATCAATGCTCAAGAATCATACCATGCAACTACTCATTCATCTCATATGACAGGTATCTGTAGTGCTTTGATTGTCACCACTAATCCTCCAAGCTAGATTATTGAATCAGGGGCTACAAATCATATGACATATGATAAGTCTATGCTTTACACTAACACATTAACAGACACAGGAAAATTAAAACAAGTGGTGTTACCAAATGGTGAACTAAGTAAAGTATCTCACATTGGTTCTAGCAGTATCTCTTCAAGAACCAAAGTGCATAATGTGTTTTTGTTCCTGAATTTAAATTCAATCTGTTATCTGTGGAAAAGGTAACCAAGCAATTGAATTGTTCAGTTAAGTTTTATCCTGATTTATGTGTTTTTGAGGACGTCTTCACTGGGAAGGTGTAACGCCCCGAAGTTTTTCTTAGCTAAATTTTATCCCTAAAATATCAAGCATTGGCTTCTAGAATGATTTATACTTATTTACCTGTGGAATCCTTAGATTTCAACTTTTCATTATGTAGATGACTGAATAAGATTTCCGTCGATATAAGATTCGTCCAAAACGGACACTCGGTGAAGAAGTTATGGCTATTTTATGTGCTAGTCGTAAAACATCATCATTCTGCTGTTTAGCACGCCGCGGAGAGGGTTTAATTAGCAATTGTCAAATTTCAATGGGACATCGCGATAGTGGCATATCGCGGAGGATCCCAATTTCCCACTCGTTAATTTTCAGTGAGCCACTGCGATAGTGGCGCGTCGCGGTGGTCCATAAAATTGGGTTCCTAGTTTAATTTTTCCAGCTTCGTTCAGAAGTTAATAAGGGTAATTGGGACTTTTTCCAAGCCTCTTAAAACATCCAAACAGTAGATTAAGACCTTTACAAGCAGAATATATGACATTCTCAAGATTTTCCTCAAAACAAAAACCCTAGTTCATATACTTCTCCTCCAAGAAACTCAAGATTCAACCGTGTGTTTTCAAAATTGATTGAAGATTTAGAATCCACAAACTGTAGGCTTCAAGGATCATCCCTTATTCTTCGTAATCAAGGTACATGGGGTTTATCCTAAAAACTACATGGGCTTGAAATTGTTAAAGCATGATTTAAAGGTTTTGATGCATGTATTTTATGGGGGTTTTGAAAACTATATTATTGATTATGCATTTTGAAAGTTTCAATGCTACTATTTCTTTGGCCTTGTGGTCTTTTCCCCTAAATTGATTTACATATATATGTATATGTATGAATTTGAGATTTAAGATTGTTGGTAGCAAAAAATTATAAACTCCCTCTCTTGTATTGAATTAAAGATTATGATTTTGTGATTTGAAAGATGTTTTTGCAATATCCTGGCACTTGAACATGATTTGGAATTTTTGAGAGGGTGTTTCTTGATATCAATACGTTCTTGTATGTACGAGAAAGAATTGCACGTGTCTACATGAGGTTTGAAAGAAAAAGAATTCATTGAATTATTGAAATGTTGATCTCAAAACTTGTGTTTTGAATATAGAGATTTATGGTAGACTAATAATGGCTCAGAGATGTGACTTGCAATTCAATGGTATGACGATACCATATGTATTTATGCCATAACAAATTATGTTTTCAGAGACTGTATGTTTTGGTAGAGTTTTAAAAAGGGCTTAAAGAGGGCTAGGTGGTTACCCGAAGAAGGCACGAGTTCAAGTAAATCTTATCCTGAAACTGTATTTGCCGCTATGGGTAGATTTTTATTGTACGCTGGCGACGACCGTGTGGCGCAGATTCAGAAACTCCGACCCTTGCGGCACACTTGGGTTGGGGGCTTCGTTGCTGAGTTAATGGCAGTTTCCATATAGCCCATGGAATTTTTCAGAGTTGTAGGGTATACCACCTAGCGTGGAAGTAACACAGATTTCTCAAAGTTGAGATGATTTTTACAGAGTCTTTAAAATACCCATGTGAATTCTTACTATTTGATATACTTATAAATTGTTTTAAATTGCTCTCATATATGTTGAATAATAAATGATTATTTTGGATATACTCTGCGTACCAGTACATCTGTATTGACCCCCTCCCCCTACCTCTCAGGTTCTGAGACTCAGTCTAGGGGTTCAGATAAGCAGTAGATAATTCAGATAGCTGATCAGATTGTGCAGTGGTGAGTCCTCTCTATTCCAGAAGGCCTGTCTTTTCAAATTATGTCACTTATTTCAGTTTTGGTCTACTGGGGGCCTTGTCCAAGTTTCAGACAGTTGTCAAATTTTCATGTAGTAGAGATTTTGCAGACTGAGTCAGATGTTATTTAGATGTAGTTGATTTACAGTTTCCATACTTATGTTGAATTCAGAATTGACCATGTTTCTATAGAAGATTATGTTTCTGCATCTTCTTTTATTATATGAATGTTGTGTATGATTACCGGATAGAGAAGGGCGTTCCGGGCCTTCATTATTTGGGATGTCTATCATGGCCAGGCCCTAGTTCAGATCGTGAAAAACTTGGTATCAAAGCACGATTCATGGTCCTAGGTTGTCTGCGAAATTGCGTCGGGTAGAGTCTTGTTTATGGGTGTGTAGCGTGCCACACTTATAAGAAGGAGGCTACTAGGCGTTAATAATGTTTCTCTTCATTGTGATTTAGTTCGTGCTTCAGATTCTAATCTATCCCCTAATCAATGACCTCTTGCTTTTCAGAAAACCAGCGAAGCCTCCCCGTTGCACCAACGTTAATGCTCAGATGATGAAGTCCGTCCCACCCATGGGATATGGACCCATAACAGAGCTCATATCCCAGAACATGTTTCTACTCCGGGAGTACTTCCTCTATAGACCAGTCCTCCCAGAGCTCCCCGGATGGGGGGCAATCGTACTCAGCCTCGTGAAGGAGAGGTTTCTAATGCTGAATTCAGAAAATCTATTCACATGCTTGCACATTTGGTATCCATACAAACTCATAGGTCAGAGGATACTGGGTCAGCGTCTGTTACTTCTAAAGTTACTAGAGTGGTCCAGTTCATGAGAATGAACCCGCCCAAGTTCTCTGGCACTAAGGTAGAAGAGGACCCGCACGAGTTCGTAGATGAAATGGAGAAGATTTTTAAAGTATTGCATATTGATCAGGTGGAGGGTGTTGATCTAGTAGTATACCATCTAAAAGATGTAGCTAACCAATGATACAACGAGTGGGAAGATGCGAAGGGTGGTAGTGCTGAGCCCATAGTTTAGGACGAGTTCGTAGAATCTTTTCTTGATTGATTCTTTTCTCTAGAGCTGAGAGAAGCTAAAGCAGAGGAGTTCATGAACCTCAAGTAGGGTAATATGAGTGTTCAGGAGTATACTTTAAAGTTTAACCAGCTGGCCCGTTATGCTCCTGAGATGACGAGTAGTATGAGGGCCCGAATGAGGGAGTTTGCTTCTGGCCTTTCAGATGATCTGGTGCTTGAGTGTCAGAGAGCTATGATGAACAGGGATATGGACTTTGCTAGACTGTCAGTCCACATGCAGCAAGTTGAGGAGAATAAGAAGAAGATAACCGAATCTAGGGAAAAGGACAAGCAAGCAAAGAGAGCCAGAGCGACAGACCAGAGTCATTGTCAGCAGCAGAGCGGTAATTGGGGCAGAAAATGGCAAAATAAAAAGAATTGGGATAATTCACAGTCAGCAGCTAGTGCTCCAGTGTCCAGACCCATAGCTGAGCAGCGAACAATGAATTTTTAGTCTAATCAGAGCCAAGAATGCAAGGTACGCAGTCGCAAGGAAGTGTAGCCCATACCTCTCGGTGCTATCTGCGCTATGGGATATATGGGAGGAATCATCCAGGGAGATGTCAGTTTGGCGCTTTGGTGTGTTATTCATGCGGCCAGCCAGGCCATGTCCAGAGAGACTGTCTAGTAGCAAAGAGTAATGTTGGAGGATCCAAGTCGCAGGCAAATTCATCTGCACCACCACCTCAGAAGGGTGCCACTTCAACCACCGGAAATGGTCGGAAATGGTTGTATACTTTGACCAACCGCCAGGAGGCAGAGGCCTCACCAGATGTAGTCACCGGTATGTTGCAAATATTTTCTCGTGATGTGTATGTATTACTTGATCCCGGGTCTACCTTGTCTTATGTGACCCCATACGTGGCTGTTGGTTTTGGGTTTGAGCCTGATGTGATTGCTGATCTTAGGGATGGACTGGCTCTATTCGTGCTATGCCACCTTGAATTGTAGGACCCAAAGAGTCACCTTTTCTTTTCTGAATGAGTCGGTGATAGAAAAGGAGGGACATTCTCTAGCACCTAGAGGGAATTTCATATCTTATCTCAGGGCAAGTAAACTTATTTCCAAAGGTTGCTTGTATCATCTTGTCTGGGTTAAAGTTTCTAGTGTCGAAAGTCTTCCTCTACAATCTATCCCCATAGTGAATAAATTCCCGAAAGTCTTTCTAAATGATCTCCCAGGAATACCACCTGATAGGGAGATAGATTTTGATACCCATCCTACTTCTATTCCACCATATAGGATGGCTCCTGCAGAGCTAAAAGAGTTGAAAGAACAGCTAGCAGATCTTCTAGATAGAGGTTTTATCTGCCCTAGTGTGTCTTCCTGGGGTGCACCTATGCTTTTCGCGCGAAAGAAAGACGGTTCCCTTTGTATGTGCATAGATTACCGCCAGTTGAATAAGGTCACGATTAAAAATAAATATCCCCTTCCTAGGATTGGTGATCTTTTTTATCAACTTCAGGGTGCTAAATGTTTTTCAAAGATAGACCTTCATTCGGGATATCACCAGTTGAAAGTTAGAGAGTCAAATATTCCCAAAATAGCTTTCCAAACCAGATACGACCATTATGAATTCTTAATCATGTCATTCGGGTTGACTAACGCCCCTGCAACTTTCACGAATCTAATGAATAGGGTTTTCCATCAGTTTTTGGATCTATTTGTCATTGTATTCATTGATGCATTTTGGTATATTCTAAGAGCAAGGAGGACCATGCCAATCACCTCCGAATCATCCTTTAGACCCTTAAAAATCATAAACTGCATGCAAAATTTTCCAAGTGTGAATTCTGGTTGAATGCTATTGCGTTATTAGGGCAAGTGTGTCTAGTGAAGAGATTAAGGTTGATCCCCAAAAGATTGAGGTAGTGAGAAAATGGCCAAGACCCACGACTCCAACTAACATTCAGAGCTTCTTGGGTTTGGCGGGTTATTACAGAAGATTCGTCAAGAGTTTTTCTTCCATAGCTGCACCACTTACTAAATTGACCCAAAAAAGGTAAAGTTTTTATGGTTTGACTCTTGTGAGAATAGTTTTGAGAAGTTGAAAGACAGGTTGACTACTGCTCCTATTTTGACTCTTTCGAAGGGTACAGAAGGTTTTGTTATATACTGTGATGCGTCTCGAGTGGGACTTGGGTGTGTTCTTATGCAGCACGGTAAGGTAGTAGCTTATGCATCTAGGCAGTTGAAGGTGCACGAACGGAACTACCCTACTCATCACTTGGATTTAGCGGCTCTGGTTTTTGCACTTAAGATCTGACGACATTATTTGTATAGGGTACACGTTGATATCTTTACTGACCACAAGAGTTTACAGTATGTTTTCTCATAGAAAGAATTGAATCTCAGGCAGAAACGGTGGTTGGAACTTTTAAAAGACTATGACATGAGCCTGCACTATCATTCGAGCAAGGCAAATATGGTAGCCGATACCCTCAGTGGGTTGTCTATGGGCAGTCTTTCTCATGTTGAGAAAGAGAAGAGGGAAATAGTGAAGGATATTCACCGACTTGCAAATCTAGGAGTGCAACTTTTGGATTCTGAGGATAGAGGAGTAGTTGTTCTTGAGATAGCTAAATCTTCCCTTTGTGCAGAAGTTAAAGAGAAGAAGGTTGAAGATCCCATCTTGATGTAGATCAAGAAAGATGTCGGTCAACAAAAGTTAATGTCATTTGAAATTAGTGGTGATGATATTTTGAGATACCATGGTAGGTTGTGTGTGCCAGATGTAGATGGTCTAAGGAAGAGAATCCTTGGCGAAGCTCACACGTCGAGGTATGTTGTTCACCCTGGCTCTACTAAGATGTATCAGGATTTAAAAACCATTTATTGCTGGAATAATATGAAGCGTGATGTGTCTAACTATGTTTCCAAGTGTTTGAATTGTCAAGAAGTTAAAGTGGAACATTTGAGGCCAGGTGGTTCTTCTCAAAAGATAGCTTTGCCTTTGTGGAAGTGGGAGATGATTAATATGGACTTCATTACAGGACTTCCGAGGTCCCAAAACAAGTATGATTCCATTTGGGTGATTGTAGATAGGTTGACCAAGTCAGCTCACATTCTACCTATCAGGACAAATTATTCGGAAGAGGATTATGCCAAGCTGTTCATTGTAGAACTAGTTTGTTTGCATGGGGCACCTGTTTCCATCATAACTG
Organism: Capsicum pubescens; assembly: GCA_030864215.1. NCBI lineage: Eukaryota > Viridiplantae > Streptophyta > Magnoliopsida > Solanales > Solanaceae > Capsicum > Capsicum pubescens. The sequence continues at coordinate 354,627,982 of CM061538.1, read as the reverse complement.
ATAGAGGTACACAGTTTTCTTCATAGTTTTGGATATCGTTTCAAAAGGATTTAGGTACCTAAGTGAATTTGAGCACGGATTTCCACCCTCAGACAGATGGGCAAGCTGAGCGCACCATCCATACCCTTGAGGATATGTTGAGGGCCTGCGTGATTGATTTTAAAGGTAGTTGGGTAGAGAACTTTCCATTGATAGAGTTCGCATATAATTATAGTTTACATTCCAGTATCAAGATGGCACCATTTGAGGTATTGTATGGGAAAAGATGTAGGCCACCAATAGGGTGGTTTAAAGTAGGTAAGACGCAGATATTTGGGCCTAATCTTGTTCATCAAGCAATAGAGGATGTGAAAGTCATTAGATAATGACTTAAGACAGCTCAGAGTAGTCATAAGTCCTACGTCGATGTTAGGAGAAGAGATCTAGATTTTGAGGTTGGAAATTGGGTGTTTCTTAAGGTTTCTCCCATGAAGGGAGTCATGCGATTTAGGAAGAAAGGTAAGCTGAGTCCTCACTATATAGGACCATACCATATTGTGAGAAGGATAGGTGGAGTTGTGTATGAGTTAGAGTTACCTGCAAGTTTGGGTTATGTTCATCCGATATTTCATATATCTATGTTGAAGAAGTGTGTTGGAGACCATTCTTTAGTATTGCCTGTCGAAGAAATCAAAGTGACAGACTCCTTATCTAATGAAAAAGAGCCTGTAGATATTTTGGATCGCCAAGTTAGAAGATTAAGGAACAAATAGATAGCCTCAGTTAAAGTGTTGTGGAGAAACCAGAAAATTGAAGAAGAGACTTGGGAATCAGAAGTTGACATGAGAGCTAGATACCCAAACCTTATTGATCCAATGGATGACGAAATGGAAGTTACAATCCTTGCCTTATTCTTTCTATGCCTTAGTATTCTTGAAATTAGACTTGTCTGTATCCCGCGTCAATATACGGGGACGAATTTTCCCAAGGGGGGGATATTGTAACGCCCTGAAGTTTTTCTTAGCTAAATTTTATCCCTAAAATATCAAGAATTGTCTTCTAGAAAGATTTATACTTATTTCCCTATGGAATACCTCGGTGAAGAAGTTATGGCTATTTTATGTGCTAGTCGTAAAACATCGTCATTCTGGAGTTTAGCGCGCCACGGAGAGGGTTTAATTAGCAATTGTCAAATTCCAGTGGGACATCGCGATAGTGGAGCATCGCGGAGGATCCCAATTTCCTACGCATCAATTTTCAGTGAGCCACCACGATAGTGGCGCGTTGCGGTGGTCCATAAAATTGGGTTCCTAATTTAATTTTTCCAACTTCGTTCAGAAGTTAATAAGGGTAATTGGGACTTTTTCCAAGCCTCATAAAACATCCAAACAGTAGATTAAGACCTCTACAAGCAGAATATATGATATTCTCAAGATTTTCCTCAAAACAAAATCCTAGTTCATATACTTCTCCTCCAAGAAACTCAAGATTCAACAGTGGATTTTCAAAATTGACTGAAGATTTGGAATCCTCAAATCGTAGGCTTCAAGGATCATCCCTTATTCTTGTAATCAAGGTGCGTGGGGTTTATCCTAAAAACTACATGGGCTTGAAATTGTTAAAGCATGATTTAAAGGTTTTGATGCATGTATTTTATGGGGGTTTTGAAAACTATATTATCGATTATGCATTTTGAAAGTTTCAATGCTACTATTTCTTTGGCCTTGTGGTCTTTTCCCTTAAATTGATTTACATACATATATATATATATATATATATATATATATATATATATATATATATATATATATATATATATATATGTATGTATGTATATGTATATATATACATATACATATATATATATATATATGTATATATATATATATTTATATATATATATATATATGTTTGTATATATATGTATGTATGAATTTGAGATTTAAGATTGTTGAGAGCAAAAAATTATGAACTCCCTCTCTTGTATTGAATTAAAGATTATGGTTTTGTGATTTGAAAGATGTTTTTGCAATATCCAGGCATTTGAACATGATCTGGAATTGTTGAGAGGGTGTTTCTTGATATCAATATGTTCTTATGTGTACGAGAAAGAATTGCATGTGTCTACATGAGGTTTGAAAAAAAAAAGGATTTATTGAATTGAATTATTGAAATGTTGGTCTCAAAACTTGTTTTTTGAATACAGAGATTTATGATAGACTAATAATGGCTCAGAGATGTGACTTGCAAGTCAATGGCATGACGATACCATATGTATTTATGCCATAACAGATTATGTTTTCCGAGCATGTTTTCACACAAAAAAAAAACTAACTCTTACAATTGACACAAGAGAGGCGTCCACCACCCAAGCACCAACGTATCAAGCAAAATACAACACACAAGAGAATCCACCCTTATGTTATGCCTAGTTTCGGTTGTGGACTCTCTCTCTCTAAGAGGAGTGTTCTTTTCTTCAACATTCATAAAAACTACCAACTAAAACCCTACAATGTTCAATTTACATTACATTACAAAATAAAAGACAAAAGATTAAAAGACCCTTTAATGAAAAGGGCTCCAAAAACAGCCCATGGAGTGTGCTTGGGACGGTTTTGGGCCTCCTTCACACTTAGACTTGTGCACTCTTTAGGTGTTCTTCAAAATACTCAAAAAGTGTCCATGATCGTGATCGTACTCGCATCATCTTCTCCATCTTGAGAGGAATTTGACCACAAATTCACGGCTTCACCTCATGCAATTGGCCCTCCAAAATAAACCACCCAAAACAGTCCACAAAACATCAAGAAAGTGCACAAAACAGTCCACAAAAAAACAAAGGGAACCCGAGGATACAATGAGAACAAGTCTCGGCTAACATCTTCATTTTGAACCTCGGCTTCCTCTCCATCTTGAGCCTTGTCTTCAATATCATCCGAAACAAGTCTCCTACCATCATACAAGCATTATCGTAGACCCCATATCCTTCATGTTCCTTTCTACCATTCTCCTCTATATGGACATGTCGGGTTTGGTGTAGTGGAGCTTCGGTTGAGAGGCTTGCTTTGGTTAAGTGGGGTTTCGGTTGTGGAGTTTGGATGGGAGGAAATTGGCTTCCAAGTCGTCCTTGTTGTACTTGATCAACTTGTGGGGGAAGTGGTCTATCTTGTTCTCGGTTTTGAGGGCTATTTGGAGCTTGGATTGTGGCATTATGTGGTGGTCTTGGAGGATTGGTCATTGGAAGTAAATTTTCGGGAGTAAAAGCACGAGAATTCCTTTGACTCTCCATTCGATCCAACCTCTCACTCATAGTTAACACATCCGAGTTAATTTTTTCAAGACCCACATTTGCCCTAGCAAGGTCTCGGGACAAAGCATCAAGGAGGGCCGAAATGGTTTCCATTATGGCCAAATGTTACCTACAAAACCACAAACAAGTTAGTTGTACTCCTGTAACACCTCGTAAAAGTCGTGCATGGATTACCCTTTAATAGAGTGCCCTTAGACTTAAAAACTTGAAAAAATTTGTAAGTGTAATGAGGACTTAGAGTCATTTTAGCTGGCAATCTTCGGGATAAAACTTTTTAACCTTCCCGACATCCGTTTTTAGATTTTCAAGTTGCGTTATGATCAGAAAAGCTAATAGTACATCTCGTATAAGTTTCGAAATTTTTCGGAACGCATAAGGCTGCGTTTGGATTTCAAAACAGTAGCAAAACGCATAGCCTATTGCCCAGTTTTCAGCATTTCAGGGTCAACTTCAAACGATCATAACTCCCTGTATATAATGAACTGTGTGAGCTATAATATATCAAACAAAATATCTTTGAGTCCTATTTCAAATTAAGTTGGTTTCATCCAATTTTAGTAAATGAGTAAAAATTTATAATCGATTTACTCCAGCCTATCAAACTATCAACTGAGGGACAGATTTGACCTTAATTGTTCCTTAGGGGTATTTTGGTCATCCTCCACCCCTATATATACCACCAACACGGGATTTAATCCCTCAAACACCATAATACACATACTTTCCCCAAAATTGCTCAAGAACTCTCCTTAGGGTTTCAAAATAAAAACCCAAATAGTTCAAGATTCGACCGTAGGTTTTCGAAGATAATTACATATTCGGAATCACAAATCCGCGAGCTTCAAGAAACATCTAGTATTTTCGGAAATAAAGGTACGTGGGGTTATCCAAAAATCTCATGGGTGTAGTTTTATGAACATGCATGCTTTTAAATGGGAGTTTTCAATCAAATGCTAATATCTTGCTTTCAATATGATTTCTAAGTCATTTTCTTGATGTCATGGGAATTGTTTGCCTATATACTTCAATGGTTGAAATCATGCATATGTGATTTGAGATTTTCCATGGAAATTTGATAAATATAAATGATAAATTGTTTTCAAAATCCCATGATAATGTTTTGATACTCCATATTGTATTGTGATCAACAAAAGAGAGCATGAATTTGAAATAAATATTGTTCACCACTTGTAAATGATGAAGCACCTTGATTTTTACATGATTATGCATATGTGGATATGATATTGATGACTTGCAAGTCGGGTATGACGATACCCTTCAGAATACGATATGTGATTGAATAAGATGAAATTTGAATGCATTGATTTTACATGAGAAAGGTGGATGCCCGAAGAAGGTGTTTGAGACACAAGGGCTCATCGCTGGAAAAACGTGTTTGACGACACGGAACATTGGTACCAGGCTAAGTGATCTTGTGTACTTGACTTCATGTCATTCCCAAATTGGGACTATAGGTAGGAGCCCGGGCTAAGTGATCTTGGGCACTACCATTGGGTCGAGACACCATGTTGTGTGATCTTGTGTGTCTTCCCCTCACGTATACTCTAATCTCGGCGGCAACCGGGGTTTGACTGTTGGTGTAAATTATGTAGGGTATTCCACCTAGCTCAGTTGCATTTCATTGTTGTTGAGAAACTATTGCATTACACCCATGTGTTTTCAAATGATTTGATACAAAATTTCTTTATAATGGCTGTCAACTATATTTTGTAAAAATATTATGTTTTATTTTGATATCTCTACGTGCCAGTACTTTTGTGCTGACCCCCTCCCCTCTCCAACCTCTCAGGTTCAGAGGCCCAGTCTAGGGGTCAAGAGAATCAGTAGAGTTGCAGAGACAAGTGGTGAGCCTTCTATGTTTCGGAAGGTCTTATGTCCTGTAGTCCTTTTATCTTATATTCAGTTTTGGGGTCTACTAGGGGCCTTTTCCCAGTTTATATACGATCACTTGACTCAGTCATTTGTTAGAGATTTTCGCAGACAGTTGTTTAGAGGTTGATTGATGTTGGGGGAAACTTATCTCCCCGTTATTGTTTCTTTTCATATTTATGACCGTGTTTCCGAATTATTGTGTTCCTTCTGCATTACTTTGATCATATGAATTAGGTGCATGATTACCAGACAGATAGGGGTGTTTCGGGCCTCCTTGGTTTGAAATGCTCGTCACGGCCAGGCCCTGGTTCGGGTCGTGACAACTTCTCACACTCCCTCTCTATTGTTTTGTCTCTCGGATTTTTCACACTTTGATCTCACAAGTGTCGTAACCTTTCTTGTAATCCATGAGGCATTGAGTGGTGGACCAAGTATTACAACGAGTCGAACGAATAAGACACACAAAGGAACATATACACGAAGAACGGTTTCAAAACTAACTTACATTATAGTACTAGCTTGTAAGTTAGTAATGGAATCAACAAATGAAACTAAAGAAACAATAAAATGAAACTAAGAAATCTAAAATTTGAGCTTAAAAATTGTCAGTGAACAGTAAAAACGTGATGATGTGGCAACCCTCAATTGGTCACGGTTTTGTCAAGTTTTATTGTCCAAGGTTCAAGTCTTGACCAATTTTTGATCTGGCTTGGTGGAATTGTTTAAGGAGGGAAAGAATAAGTCTTGGAACTCTTTTTCAACTCAAGTTTCAAGACTTGGACATTTGTAGTATTTTCCCTTAAAACAAGGCCCTCAAAACATGGAAGTTGGTTGGAAAAGGGTTGTAAAGTCTTTGAGTGGTTGGAAGTGGTGGTAAAAGTCTTTGATGACTAACAAATACTACACCTCCTTCCTTCACCCTCTTAGATATAACATCCACTTTTTTTTTCAATAAAAGATGAAGATTGGTGAAGAACACCAAGAACACCAAGAACACAAACTTTTGAATCTTGGAGTTTAAGGTTCAAGTTGGTCTCACACTTCAATCAACACTTTGTCAAGTTCCACCTTTCAACAGCAACTTCAACAAGAAGTTCTTAAGCCACCAATTCACAACAATAACACAAGGTCAAGCTCAAGAACTCAACAACAACAACAACAACCTTCAACAATAAGGATCAACACATGACTACTTCAAGTTCACAACAACAATGTCAATATTATAAGCTCAACCTTTAGATCTAGACACTTTTAGTGTTGGTGAGAAAGAACCAATACTAGAAACACACTAGACAAACAAAAGAACTACAAGATCTAGTCAAGAAAAATAAGAAAATCTCGGCCAAGACAACAACACAACACAATTTTTGGCCAAGAACACAAAAATGGATAGATTGCTATTTTCTGGAATTTTTCAGTTTTTATCAACTTTTTTTTTGGACTAATCAAACCCAAGATTGGCTTTGTGGGAACAAAAACCAGTCTTTCTCTGATACCAAATGATACGGAACAAACAAGGGAACATTAAATCACACCCCAAAACAGTCCACAAATCACAACAAATTGTGGACCAAATGGGGACCTCTCTCGGATTCACTATCTAGAACAAAAAAGAAGAGTGATATGGGAATAATCATGGATATGGGATTACGAGGGTGCGCGTTGGTCCCGAGAATTGGTGTGTGTAATTGAAGTGCAAAAGAGGACTTAATTTCACACCAAAACAGCCCACTACATACACTAGATGGGAGCCTCTTCATTAAAGGGCCTTTTGGTCATTTTAACTTCCATTTGGTAATTGCTGTTTAAAAAACATGTTAGGGTTCCATTCAGTAAATTTTTGATGATATTTGTGGGAGTAGAACACTTGTAACAAGCTCTCTCTAGATGGAGGAGTGACCAAACCGAAACTAGGGCACTATAAAAGGGTGGAATCACTTGTATGTTTCATTTGCTTGGAAACATTGATGCTTGGGAGGTAGAATCCGAACTTGTATCTTTGTAAGAGATAGGTTTATTTTTGTGGGTAGCCTTAAGGGTCCAAGATTGTTCATTCTTGGGTTCTTAAGATTATTCCTTCCTGTGGTCTATCTATCTATCCTTTTTACTTTCATTGTAATCTTGTTTAGAGTTTGTGTTGTAATCTTGTGTTCTTCTTCTTGTTGTTGAATCTGAATCTTGTGACTTTGTGTTCAACTTGTTCTTCATGTTTTGTTTCTGTTTTTAGTGTCAACACACCTCATTATCTTGTTGTTTCTTGTTGTTTTTGAATCCGAGAGTGGTCACCAAGATAGGCCTCGGTTCCTTTGAACTTGTGGACTGATTTTGGTGTATGTTTTCTTGTGTTCTTGGTCATTCTTGTATCATTTGGTATCAAATCCATCTTTGATTTTGTTCTAAAAAGATCAATCTTGGGCTTGAGACTTGAAAACTACAAAAAAAAAAAAACTGAAAACTGAAAATTTCCAGAAACACTGATTTTGTGTTCTTGAGTTGTTCTTGGCCAAGAAAGTGTTGTTCTTGTTGTTCATCTTGGCCGAGGTTGCTTGTAGTATCTAGATCTAGTAGTCCTTTGGCGTGTATTGTTGCTTCTTGTGTTAGTTTCATGATTCACTAACACTAAAAGGTGTCTAGATCTATATTTGAGCTTAAACTTGTTAAAGTTGTGTTGTGAACAAAGACGTAGGCAGAAATTTGGTGGTTTGTTGTGGCGGGTTGGCTATTGGATCTGTGGAACTTGTTGTTGTTCTTGGGAGATTGTTGTTGGTTGTCCTTGTTGTGGTTGTGTTATTGAAGTTCTTCACACCTTGTTAAAAATAAAGTGTTTATTTGATCCAAAAGGGTGAAGGAAAAGGTGTAGAAATTTGTTTGTCTTGCAAGACCCAAACCACCAAAGACTTTTCATCACATCTCAACCATTCTCCATAAAACAAGGGTCCATGTTTTAAGGGATGTAAAAGTCTAGTCAAGGACTTTTTGAATCTTGAGATTTGAAATTGAAAAAGATTTCCAAGACTTGTAGTCTTCCCTCCATTAACCAAGGTTCACCTTTTCAATTTGTAAAGTGATCAAGACTTCAAATTGGTGAATAAAATGACGCCAAAACCGTGACCAATAGTGGGGTGCCACGTCATCAATGTTACTGTTCACGCAGCATATTTTAAGTTCAAACTTTAGATTTCTTAGTTTCATTTTATTGTTTCTTTAGTTTCATTTGTTGATTCCATTACTAACTTACAAGCTAGTACTAGATTGTAAATTAGTTTTGAACCCGTTCTTCGTGTTAACTTTTCTTTGTGAGTCGTAATTATTTGAGTCATTTAATATGTCCTTGTGTTTTCCTTACTCCTTGGAGTCCTTGTCAACATTGGATTCACCTCTCAACACCACTCGGAGTACAAGCAAGCTTGCAACACTTGTGAGATTGAGTGTGAGGATCCGAGAGTCAAGAAATAAAAAGAGAGAGTGGGGATGTTTTTGTACAACTAATGTGTTTTCTATTTTTGTAGGTATCTCTTTTGCCATAATGGACACCATTTTGGCCCTCCTTGATGCTATGTCCCGAGACCTTGCTAGGGCGAATGTGGGTCTTGAAAAAATTGGCTCGTATGTGGTAACTATGAGTGAGAGGTTGGATCGAATAGAGAGTCGAAGGAACTCTCGTGCTTTTACTCTCGACACTTTACTTCCAATGACCAATCCTCCAAGATCATCACCTAATGCCGCAAACCAAGCTTCAAATAGCCCTCAAAACCGAGACATAACTAGGCCCATTTCCCCACAATTCGATCAAGTCCAACAAGGACTTGGACGCCAAATGCCTACACTAAAATCGAACCCTCTCATCCAAGATCTACTTAACCAAAGGCATCAACTTTCACCAATTCAAATTCCTTCCGTCCAAGCTCCAAAACCAAAGCTCCGCTTCACTAAACCAACCCTCTTGACCAAAGCTTCACTTTACCAAAATCGATATGTCCATGTAGAGGAGAAGGGGAGAAAGGGACATGAAGTATATGGAGTCTACAATGATGCATATATGATGGAATAGAAGTTGAGGGGAAGACGTAGGGAACCACAAGGAAACCGCCACCAAGAAAAGAGGTGGGATGTGTCTAGTGTTTCCTTTGTCTTTCACTATGTGTTTCGGATGAGGATGAAGACAAGGCTCAAGATGGAGAGGAACCCAAGGTTCAACATGAAGAAGTTGGCCAAGACTTGTGTTAATGAGCTCTCAGATTCCTCATGTTCTTTGCGGACTGTTTTTGTGCCATTTCTTTGTGGACTGTTTTGTGCCTTCTCATGTTTTGTGGGTTGTTTTGAATGGTTTATTTTGAAGTGATCAAGTGAAGGAGGTGAAGCCGTGAATTTGTGGGAAAATTCCTCTCAAGATGGAAAGGATGATACGGGAATAATCATGGATATGGGCTTACGAGTGTGCGCGTTGGTCCCGAGACTTGGTGTGTGTAATTGAAGTTCAAAAGAGGACTTAATTTCACACCAAAACAGCCCACTCTAGATGGGAGCCTCTTCATTAAAGGGCCTTTTGGTCATTTTAACTTCCATTTTGTAATTGCTATTTAAGAAACATGTTAGGGTTCTATTCAGCAGATTTTTGATGATATTTGTGGGAGTAGAACACTTGTAACAAGCTCTCTCTAGATGGAGGAGTGACCAAACCGAAACTAGGGCACTATACAAGGGTGGAATCACTTGTATGTTGCATTTTCTTGGAAACATTGATGTTTGGGAGGTGGAATCCGAACTTGTATTTTTGTAAGAGATAGGTTTATTGTTGTGGGTATCCTTAAGGGTCCAATATTGTTCATTCTTAGGTTCTTATGATTATTCCTTCATGTGGTCTATCTATCTATCCTTTTTACTTTCATTGTAATCTTGTTTAGAGTTTGTGTTGTAATCTTGTGTTCTTCTTCTTGTTGTTGAATCTGAATCTTGTGACTTTGTGTTCAACTTGTTCTTCATGTTTTGTTGCTGTTTTTAGTGTCAAAACACCTCATTATCTTGTTGTTTCTTGTTGTTCTTGAATCCGAGAGTGGTCACTAAGATAGGCCTTGGTTCCTTTGAACTTGTAGACTGATTTTGGTGTATGTTTTCTTGTGTTCTTGGTCATTCTTGTATCAAAGAGGATACAAGGTGTTAATAAACCAAAACAACCAGCCAACAACAAGTTTAGAAACACAAGATGAATCTCCACAATATTATAATAGCAACAAGAACAAACGGGTTACACTAACAACACAAGAAGCCGAAACTAAAACAAGATACAAGATAGATAGTTAGACAAGTGTTGATGTAGTTTTAAAAACCCAAGAGCATATTCCACTCTTGGACCTTTAACACTTCACACAACAAAAACCTAACTCTTACAATTTACACAAGAGAGGCGTCCACCACCCAAACACCAACGTATCAAGCAAAATGCAACACACAAGAGAATCCACCCTTATGTTATGCCCTAGTTTCGGTTGTGGACTCTCTCTCTCTAAGAGGAGTGTTATTTTCTTCAAAATTCATAAAAACTACCAACTAAAACCCTACAATGTTAAATTTATATTACATTACAAAATAAAAGACAAAAGACTAAAAGACCCTTTAATGAAAAGGGCTCCAAAAACAGCCCATGGAGTGTGCTTGGGACGGTTTTGGGCCTCCTTCAAACTTAGACTTGTGCACTCTTTAGGTGGTCTTCAAAATACTCAAAAATTGTCCATGATTGTGATCGTACTCGTATCATCACCCTTGGATGAAACAGAAACCATTACTCTTAGCTCTTATTTATTTATTGAGCTCGAGTTATCTTCAACAATTTGAGTCTGTTAGCTGTTTAGCGCGTCTACAGTATGTATATAACTTTACATTTGCCAATTATATGAATTGGAATTTAGCATTTTGGAATGCGTAGCACCATATCATCATGAGTGAAACATCAAAAAGCCGAAGCCTTCACAAGATTATAGTAGTTTCTTGGCATTCAAAAGTATAGAAACTACATTTTCTTAGTAATTTCTTGTATAGGCTATGTTAACAACTATGTTTCTCAGATCCTCAAAAAGTTATTACTTTGGTGAATCTGATTCACACCTGTTCCATTGTTTTTCTTTTAATACCTTAAACTGAATCTTTGACGTTGTTAATGTGACAGTGTCAACAAAAGCTCCAGCAGTTCCCCCGCCTCCTGTTCCTGTGCGAGTTTCGATGAGCAAAAATTCTCCAAAGCTAGTTCCCCCACCTCCTGTGCCACCATTGGGATCGACCAGTGATAGATCTTGGCTAATTCTTGGTTATGAAGAGGACGAAAAGAGACAGACAAAGTTAAAGTTAACTCCTTTATCAAGACTGATAGCAGGAAAAAAAAACGAGTGGATCTTCTTCCCAAATGCATGAACCTTCTCATGTGGTTCATACTTCTGGTCACACAATTTCCTTACTCTTCTATCTTCTGGTAAAATGATCACAATCTTTAGTAGAAAGGACCGAATGACAAGCTGCATGATGAGTTAGAAACTAGATTCGTAGTTCTTTAATTTGATAGGCAATGGACCACGTAATTTTCATATTCTAGTAGATATTCTTGTTTAAAGTTGACCCTTACATGAGCTCATACGAAAACTTAATTAGTAGAGAAGCGTGTTGGGTTCAAAGTGTGAAGAAAGTGTGAATGGAAAATGGAGAGAAAAATGGTGGAGGGAAAGAGACACTGATTTTGAAAGTGTACTCCTAAAATTGGAAAGTTCACTTTGTAGTGTTTATAATAATGAACACTTACTCCACATGATAAGTGAGGTAAGAAAATAGAGATGCCTCGCGCCGTCGTCGTTGGTCGCTCGGCTTTGGCTTCAAATCTGTTAAATGATCGATCGATGAGATCTATCTTTTTGGAAAAACTTTATTTGAATTCCGAAAAATACCAAAGGGAAAACGCAAACGCAGTAAAAAAAAAATTCTTTTTCCTGTAGTGTTTCAAATTGATGCAATACTTCATCAAACTGGTGCCACTATTTTGTGAACTGGTACACAGTTTAGTGAACTGGTATGCCTGTTCGGGAAAAGACATGTTCTTTGGATGAACGGACATGAATTTCCAGAAAAGACATACCATTTAATTGAACCAATGCCACCTTTTCAAAGAGGCATGTTATGGCTATATAAACCTTCTTTCATTCACAGGTTTAGATACAAAATTTTCAGAATACAAAATTCTTCCTAACTTCAAAATTACTCCGTGTGATCAATAAACACGTTCTGTGCGTTCGAAGATATTCCAGTTGTTTGAGGTACCGCTACAATTGCTTTGTTTGGCCATTTTATCCTGGGAGGAAAATTCCGCAACCTCGGGTATAGTGAGGGGAATTATTTCCTTAAGGAAAGTCCGTGAATTTGGGCGACTTGGCCATTTCTGTTTTCATCTTTATTTCTAAAATTCAAATACACCTCTTAGAAAGATCACTTTGATCTTGTGTTGAGGGTATTTACTACACTTCATTGTGTTCTTGTTTTTAAACATAGAACTAGAGTTTAAGTTGTTGGTCTACATATACAGATTTTGCGTACCCATAGAAGGAAATAACAAAGCGTTCAACTCAACTTTGTGCTAGAGCTACCTTATGACCTCAAATTACATCCAATACACTTTCCACACTTGAGAACTGATATTTACACCTAGGCACAATCAAACTCACCAGGTTCGGTCTTCTTTCATACATGGAACGATTCAAACCATAGTCCGAAATTTTGAGGTGTTACAACAAACCTCCAAAATTTCCCACTATTTCTCACTATTTATGATTGTGCAAAACCTAATTTAGCATGGAAAATAGTGGTGTTAGCTTCTGATTTAACTCTAATGGTGTCCTGACAGGTTTAGCTCTCCCCAGGCCAGATTTAAATATTAATTCTAGTACATACTTTCTTTGAGACGTCAAAATGTGATTACTAGATCTATCCATTCAATACCCTAGAGGTACTTATGCTTCTCCTAGGTCTTTCATTTTGAAGATCATGTCAAGTGTCACATAGCAGTTGAAGATTGTCACCAGTGATCAAAAGTTCATCAATACACACTAATATAATCACAAATCACTATCAACTTTCTTGGTGAACCCCAGTTGAACCAGAATCTCTGTTAACTTCAAGTTCCATTGCCTTGGTGCCGGTTCAAAGCTACAATAAAGTGCATGATATGAATTTCTGAGAAAGAGAAACATGATCAGTGAGGGGTCAGAGGGCAAGACTATCATCCTCGGAGGAAACAGAAACCATTACTCTTATCTCTTATTTATTTATTGAGCTCGAGTTATCTTCAACAATCTAAGTCTGTTAGCCGTTTAACACGTCTACAGTATGTATAAACTTTACATTTGCCAATTATATGAATTGGAATTTAGCATTTTGGGCAGCGTAGTACAATATCATCGATGAAACATCAAAAAGCCGAAGTTGTTACAAGATTATAGTAGTTTCTTGGTATTTGTGTTCTACTAAATTACTATCATGTGTTTCTGCATTCAAAATTTTATAAACTACATTTTCTTAGTAAATTCTTGTATAGGCTATGTTAAAACTATGTTGCTCGGATCCTCAAAAAGTTATTTACTTTGGTTAATCTGATTCACACCTGTTCCATTGTTTTTCATTTAAAACCTTAAACTGAATCTTCACTGTTGTTAATGTGACAGTGCCCACAAAACCTCCAGCAGTTCCCCCTCCTCCTGTTCGTGTGCAAGTTAAGATGAGAAAATATGATCCAATGCTAGTTTCCCCGCATCCTGTTCCTGCGCCAGTTTCAATGAGCAAAAATTCATCAAATCTAGTTCCCCCGCCTCCTGTTCCTGTCCGAGTTTTGATGAGCAAAAATGCTCCAAAGCTAGTTCCCCCACCTGGTTTTTCCCCACCTCCTGTTCCTGTGCGAGTTTTGATGAGCAAAAGTGCTCCAAAGCTAGTTCCCCCACCTCCTGTTGTTGTGCGAGTTTCGATGAGCAAAAATGTACCAAAGCTAGTTCCCCAACCTCCTGTGCCACCATTGCGGTCGATCAGTGCTAGACCTTGGCTAATTCCTGATTATAAAGAGGACGAGCAGAGAAAGACAAAGTTAAAGTTAACTCCATTATCAAGACTGATAGCAGAAAAAAAAACATACTTGTACAAGTGGATTTTCTTCCCAAATGGATGAAAAATCAAAGAAAGAGGTCACCGATGGAATCAAGTCTAAGTTGGTGTCTCAACTCACTTCTGGGACAACTACTAGCTTGGATGACATGGTTAATTTCGCCAATAGTGCTTTCACCATGTTAAATTTGTTTGGTGCTGATTGTGGTTCGTTCTACAACGATGTCAAGGACTTGATCAAGCACAAATATGATTTACTCACTGCTGATAGAAAACTAGATATGTTGTCTGTTTCAGAATTGGAGGAAAAATATCTAGATGTTGTTACTAAAGAAGAGCAGTGCGTGAAAGGTGATGAGCAAAAAAGAGCAGCCCGTAGGATTGCACAAGCGGAGGTAGAAAAACTCGGTACCCAAATGAAGGCAGCTAGAGTAGCGCAAGGGGAGATTGAGCGGTACAAGAATGAAGCTCTCCAAGGGATTGAATCCACCACTCAACGCTTACTGTCTTATAAATAGCATTTGGTTGTCTCTATGTTGATGATTTCGATTAGCAGAAGAAAGTCCTCATCATACACAGATTGTATGTTTATGTAACTATCTGCATGCTATCTGCATATAGTAACTCCTTAAAGTTTCTTGTTCAGTTTTTTAGCACATATTTTAGAGCATCAATCAACTGGTTTACATGCTTTGATGACTAATTAGAATGTGATGTTAGAACTATTTTATGAGTTTTGGGAGATTTAGCAAAGTAGGACCAACTTTCAAACTTTGAAACCATATCCTCTTTAAATGGATGTGAAGTTGAATTTGACAAAAATGATTGGGGCCAATTAATCAAGATTCGTATCGAGAAGTCTTATACTCGAACTCGAAATGTCTAATTAAGGACGGAGCCACAACCTTTGATGGTGATTGGTTGTGGCTCTAATATATGAAGGAAAATATTTTATTCATAATACTCTTTATTATTCTCCTTACATCAAATATGTCATAGAATATCTCTATTTATAATAATATATAACAATCAAATTAAATTAGGACTAGAAAATCTATTCATATATGAATTACGACAAATAAATCCTAATCATAATCAAATATGAATTAAAACAATATCAAATATTAAATCCTAAACAACCAATGATTTCTAATTCATCTTTGACTTATTATTTTCAAAATTCTTCCTTAATTCAAAGTTGTCATTGTTGTTGCATTAAACACTTCTCTTTAATTTTCAATTTTTTATTTGTGTTGGAAAATTTCTCTCCAATCTTCAATTGTTGAAGCATTTCAGTATTCAACCTTCAACTGTCGAAACATTTCACTTTGATCAACTTTCAATTGTTGGAGCATTTCTCTCCAACCTCGATACTTTTTTCTTGGTTGTGTTGGAACACTTCTTTCCAACTCTCTCGTTGATGCACTTTGTCACCAATATTCAATTTTTCTCATTCACTTGTAATCAACTTTCAATTATCCTTCTTTCTCATTTTTCTCTGGCTCGTCGTTTGTCATTGGCCAGACGAGAAACATATATGATTTATAGGCCGTCCGTCGACAATGAAAGCTTTTTGATTCTCTACCAAAATGGTAGAAGCTCTAATACCAATTTGAAGGAAAATATTTTATTCAATAAACTCAAATAATGCTCCTTACATGGTGTTTGGATTGACTTATTTTTAAGTGCTTTTGACTGTTAAGCACTTTTTTATTTTTATTTTTGAAAATATTTGACAAAGTTAAAAAGTGTTTTTAAGCACTTTACTTTAGGTAGCAACCTAGTTTTGACTTATAAGTCACTTAAAAAAAGCTCAACCAAACATCCTATTATTCTCCTTACATCAAATATGTGATAGACCACCCCTGTTTATAATACTAACAACCAAATTAAATTAGGATTAGAAAATGTATTCCTATATGAACTAGGACAAACAAATTCTAATCATAATGCGATATGAATTAAAAAAAATCAAATATTAAATCCTAAACAACTAAGGTTTCTTAATCCAACTTTGAATTATTATTTCCAACAATATATCATGGCTCCTGTAAGAAACAATTCAAGGGAAGCTCCATCTCTTGGTCAAACAGGTATTTGAAAATAATTTTTAAAATCTGTCTCAAAATCTATCATCAAACACTAAATATCTCAAAAGTTGTAATGTACTCCTTCCGTTTCATTATACATGACACTTTCATTTTCGGTAGTTAATTCGATCAACGTGTGAAGCTAAATTGAATTATGTCAAGGGAATGTTTTAAAATTAAAATTAACATTATACAAAAAGTAGTGCTCCCCTGATTTCAATTTGTTTAACTTATTGTTTTTCTTAGTTTGTTTAAAAAAGAATGACCCTTTTCTTTTTTAGCAACTTCGTAATTACAACTTTTCACGTGACATATTTAAGATCACGAGATTAAAAGACATTTTTAATGAAGTAAATTTAACATATCTTTAATTTAAAACTATAATTTATTTACTTTCTAATATAAACTCCGTATCAAATCAATTAGAATAGAAAAATTCAAACACATGAAGTATAAGTTACAAATTTTCTCATTTTTCTTCAATGGACAAATATATTTTAAAATAGGCAAAATGACCTTCTGAACCCTTGTACTATGTCGGTTTTGTAAGTTAGACACTTCTACTTACATGTTTGTCATATGGACCCTTGAACCCATCAAAAATCAATATTTTGCACCCTTTAACAGTTGATCTTGCCTATGTGGCAAGGTCATGGTGACTAGGACAAAGAGAGTGTAGCCACTCATCTGGGGTGCGAGTGGGGTTCAATTTTTGGCCAATTTTACATTAAAATAATTTAAAAAGGGTCCTTTTTTTCCCTCCATCCTTTTGAATTTTAAAATATTTTTAAAAATTTAAAAATATTTTTAAAAATTTAAGAAAAAAATAAAAAGGGATCCTTTTTTTCCCTCCCCACCCCAGCTCGTCCCCACCCCCACACCCCACCCATCCCCGCCCCCCACCCCCAGCCCCTCCATCCCACCCCAACACCCGTTCAGCCCTTCTTCACCCCTACCCCAGCCCGTCCCCACCCCATACACCCTACCCAGCCCCATCCCATCCCACCCCCAGCCTCTCCACCCCTCCCTAGCCCCGTCCCCACCCCCCACACCTTACCAGCCCCTCCCCACCCCACCCCCATCCCCCATACCCCTCCCAGCCCCAGCCCCAGCCCCACCCCACACCCCACCCCAACACTCTTCCAGCCCCCCACGTTCACTTTTTATTTTTTATTTTAATTTCTCCTCTCAATTCAATTCTTTTCACTTTTTTAATTAAAATTTAAATTTGAAATCTTTTTATTTTATTGGGATTAAAATTTAAATTAAAATTAAAAGTTAGTGATAGTGAATATTGAAAAAAATTAGTAAATTTCGCTTGGAAAAAATTAAACTCTCCTTAAAGTAATCATATTCATCCATTTTCTCACTTGAAGCTCTTTCATATGCTTTAGAGCTACTATTTTCTTTAGCAGTCCAAAAATCACTCTTTTTTTGTGTCAACAGAAAACCATTTTAAGTAAACAATGTCAGAGGAAAACTCTGATTTAGAAATGATACCTGGAATTACAATACCTTTGGCCAAGATTGTACCTACTACTACTAGCATTGATGGGACTTTTCCTGTTAAGAGGTGCAGTTCAAGAAAAAGGGCTGCTCCAGATTTCTTTGTTCCCACCCATTTTCGCTCTTCTAGACTGCTACATGGCCCTGCAGGTTTACGACGTGGTCCAGGTCGCCCTTCGAAACAGAGATCAGATGGTGAGCTAGAGATAGCTAGCCTCTTACATTTTTGCTGAATGATTTTAGATCTTACATATGTTGTTTATTATGTTTAGGTGATCGCGCTATTTTGCTGATGTTTCTGTTCTTTGCATATATGCACATGTTGTTTGTTATGTTTAGGCGATCGCGCTATTTTAATTTGCTGCTGTTACTGTTCTTTGCATGTTTACATTGCACTGCGTTCCTATTAGTTGTCATGTTTTCTTCGTTGCATTGTACTTTTCTGCTTTGTAAGTGTGTGTCTTGCTTTGAATCTTTTCCCTTGTATTTATAGCCAACTCTGATGAAGACATTCAATAGATTTCCTCTCCTATTTTGAATTAGACTCCCTTTAGTAGCTTCCCTCTCCTATCTTGAATTGGACTCCCTTTCAGTTGATGTCCTCTCCTATTTTGAATTGGATTGCTTTTACTCTTTTTATTCACTGCCGCCTCTCTTTCTCTCCTAGATTGAGTAGGACTCTTTTTATTTAACTTATCTTCAAGTATTTTACTCAAACACAACTTCTTCAATTTATCACGTGATCAGTAGCTTGAGGATATCAGAATTAGGCTTGCTCATTCATTCCTGACTTTCAGTAATCTTTATCTGCATCTATCAATACAATCTGGAATCTGTCTTCCTATGCTTGGACCAGCTCAAGTAACATGTTCCATTCATCTGTGAGTCATCAGAAACTTCACTGATCTAACAAAGAGTCCTTCAATTCGTATGTTTTCTATCTTGTGTAGACTTTTCAATCTGCAGAAACTTTCTCCTTCTACACACAGGACTCTTCTTTTTCAACTCAACTTGCTTTCCCTCATCATCAAGTGTTTGAATCAAATTCAACTTCTTCAAATAATGTGCATGTTTATTTCCTTGAGTTTATCAGAATTAACCACTCATCTGGTTCTTGATTTCTTCCACCCTTGCCTTTAATCATCAATGATTTGCTACAATTTTCAGCTACATGTGACAGTGTGTCTGTGAACCATCTTGACTGACATGTTTCATATCACTTTGTCAGTTTGTCAATCATCAAAACTATAACGTACCCAACAAATTCCCCCTTTTTTATGATGACAAACCTCTTGTCTTTGTGTATTCAACCATCTTCACCTGTAGGCACTAAAGTATAAAACGCTAGAATGAAACAAGTTAGTCAATGGGTTATAAACATTGCACAACCCTCTTATCTTTCCCCTTTTGGCATCATCGAAAAACCACTTCAATGCACATATTATACTAGCCAAAGTGATTTGTTATGCTATTCATGGCCGCTAGGGCTATCACCAAAACAATCAGACCAAGACTTTAGCCAACATAGTAATGTATTAAAGAGAGCAAAAATATGAGTCAATTTAGCAAAGATAACCATTCCATTTAACTGACAGAGCATGTTCCACATTAAACCTAAGCTAGTACTGAACAAAGCAAAATAACTGAGCATTAAAAAATATGATATAAAAGTGGGACATGGCTAAGGATACAAACAGTGAGAAGCTGATGAGAAAGGTGGAACAGGTGGTATCAATTGTGTCCATTTACAAATGACTTCAACATTTTCATTCCTCTATCAATCAAGGTCAAGTTTCAAAGTCATGATCCTAGCCTTAAGTACCTCTTATTCCACTTCATGACTATCTTGTGCAGCTTCTAGTTCAGATTTTTTTTCCAGCTAAATTAATTTTTTTTAAATGAGTGTTAGCCCTCGTTACTGAAACAGGTAGAGTAACACGGTTTATCTGTAGAAGAACATCTATTGTTGTTTTATATGTCAAACCTGAACTTGGACTGAGAAGTCCCCAAAAAATAACCAATTAGGAGCTAAAAAGGAGAGCATGCCCTTTTTCATTCCTCAGAAAATATATACTTCATGTGATTGATTATCAATCTTGGAAAATCCGTGGTACACAACTGATATTTTGGTTGAGAGAGAACAAGGAATTTTTGGTGTAGGATTAACATACTAGTGCACAACCATTTTGAGAGAATCAAAGAAGGTTTGGTCAATTAATTTTTCAGAACTTTAGGACAAGGAGAGGATAAAATGTGAGGAATTGAACAGGCGTGCTCAACTGTTTCAACTTAAAAAGCCTATGCTTATGTCAGTGTAAAACATACCTGACAAGAAGAACTTTGTGGTCACAATTGCTTGCTTGTACCTATTTTTCTGCACAACCTAATACAAAATTAGGTTAGAAAAGTCAAAAATCTAGAATTGGGACACACAACTAAATGTGCAAGACTGAATAGAATAACTTTTTAGATAATAAGATAAAAAAAAAATGGTTATTCTAGTCAATCATTGAGGGGAGTTCATGCAATTTTTAATCATCCCCAAGTCTAACCTATTCCTTTAAAAATGCTATCTACATAGTGCCTTTGATGCTTCTCCACTTAATTAAGTAACCCATAAAGTCATCATTTTTACAGCCCTCAAGAGTGAAATTGCTTTTCCTTTAAATACCATAGTCACAAGCCATTGATTTGTTGTTCCCTCTGTCGATATGCTCTCAGTCATGGAACAGGTGGTACAACATGTTTTTGTGCATGTTCATCAACTTCACTGTCCTCCTCTTAACTTCTCTGCTGCTTACATTAGTCCACAAGGATTCATCGAACCACGTCAAGCACTTGATCGTACTTATATGATTCTTTGTTTTGAAGGAGGATCTCCTTTGCTTCCCCCTTACACTAGAACTACAAATCTGGTCATCTTTCAAAGACTTTTGTTTAAGTTCTTCCCATCTTTCCAACTACAGCAATGGTGCTTTTTTTTCATCTCCAAAAGATTCATTCCCCCTTTAATGTGGTAAGTGAAAGAACCTTTATTTGCTTCCAGTTTTTTGCCTTGAGCAAGCTTTATTCATGTACACATTTTGCTTGACTCCTTTCACTCTCACCTGCAAAATAAATTAGGGGTTAACTTTAGGCACCCAGACAAGCTTGGGTCCTTTCTTATGAGTAAATGGATGAATCAGATTTTTTCTGGCCCATGCAGGCAACAGGTTACGTGACCTGTTTCTCTGACCAGGTTTACTTATCCTTTTCTTGGTCTGAGATAGTTTATTTGCCAGATTTAGACTGCTAGATCTTCTTTTGGAAGCTACTGGAAATTCAGTGGTTGGATGTCCAAGGTTACCACAAATATAACATAAATATTTAGGAACATCAAAATTTTTGTGGAATCCTAATCCTGCCTTTTCACTGTAATTTCTTTCCCCCAATTTGTGAACAATTCTTGAGGAGTTTGTCCACCTGTTTGCTCTTTCAAGGTCAAGTTTTAGTTTAGAGACTTCTTGACTCAGTTTATTCACCATTTGTGTTGCATTATTGCACTCTTCTTTGTACTTGACCAATTCAAGTTCAACTTTTTCTTGTTCTTTACTCTTGGTGTTTTTTCCTTTTTCAGATAGTGTCAATTTTGTCAATTTTACAAATTCAGACTTAAGATCATTATTTGAAGAATCAAGTTGCTCAACCTGTTTCTTGAGAGAGCAGTTTTCCTGTTCAACGGTGTTCTTGCAAGCTTCTAAATCAATAAAATCAAATTTGATTCTGGCAAGACTGTTGAATAGCCCATCCCTATCAGAATTTGATTCTTGGAAGTCATCAATTAGTGCACTCTTCAAGGAAATAAGTTTTGTTTTAGAAAATAAATGCAACTTTTCTTTAAGTTCAAGTATACTTACCTCAGAAGCATCATCTTCTTCCTCCAAGTCTGAATCTCCAAGAGCCATGAGTGCTTCTTCATTAACTTAATCATTATCTAAGTCAAATCCCCAAGCTTCTACCATTTTAGTTCTATCAATTTCCATTTCATAAGTTCTTAAATTCCCCACTAATTCATCCAGGGTCATGCCTGCAAGATCCTTATTTGCTTCCCTGATTGTAGTCACCTTAACAATCCACTTTGATTTTGGTAATACCCTCAGTACCTTCTCGACTTGTTCTTCTTCAGCTATAACTTTTCCTAAGGAGGTCAGCTCATTTGTTAAGACAGTAAGCCTTGTCATCATCTCATGTAAGGTTTCATTCTCCTTCATCTTAAATGTCTCATACTCAGTGAAGAGAACAGAAATTCTGAATTTTCTTACTTGAAATGTGCCTTCATGAGCATTTACTAGAGCATCCCAAATTTTCTTAGCAGTGGTGCATGTTGATACCCTGTTGTATTCAGCAGGTCCTAATCCACAGACCAAAATATTTTTGGCCTTAGCATTTTTCTTTAATGCCAATAGGTCATCAAGAGTGAATTCACTTCTTACTTTCTTGACCTATTTCCATCTTCTAACTTCATTGGAATAGTAGGACCATCAGTGATCCTATCCCATAACTCGTAGTTTTCACCTTGAATGAATGTTTCCATCCTAGCTTTCCACCAAATAAAGTGAGAACCATCAAAGAGTGGAGGTCTAATAGTGGATTAACCTTCACTGTGATTAGTAGGTGGTGAGAAATTCATCATATTGATCTTTGTCTTAGGTGCTAGACCTTTTTAAGATAACCTCGCTCTGATACCACTTGTTAAGAATTCGTGCCCTACTGATTGTCTTATTTTTGCCTAACTGTTGCTTATAGATGAAACGTGTTGCCTGACGTGTTCCACTGACGTGTTTCCAGAAGCAGTAAACAAAAGGTAAAGAACACAATGATTTTTACGTGGAAAACACCCGGCTCAAAAAGATGTAAAAAAACACGATCTGCACCTCTACAGGATTTAACCCCAACTTCACTAAATAACTCTGAGCCTAAACAACGACTGATTAAAAAACTCTTGTAAGTAACAAAATAGGAATTATAAACTCTAATCCCTATAACTCAACAACTAGGAATTATAAACTCTAATCCCTATAACTCAACAACTAGAAATTATAAACTCTAATTCCTAACTACAAATGCACCTCCCAAGGTAAGTGTTCCCAAAGTCTCTGAGTTTTTCCCAACTCGAAGACTAGCTCATTATTCAGTTTATAACACACTTAAACTAATATTACATGAATAGCTAAAACACAATGAATATCTCTAAAAATCAAAGCTAAAACTCTTAGTTGTATTCTGCACGTAGGACCAGGTTCTTCAATATGTTTCTTCAGTGGTTGAGTAGCACTTCGTGATTTCAATCTGTAGATTGTACTTTTCTGCTTTGTAAGTGTGTGTCTTGCTTTGAATCTTTTACCTTGTATTTATAGCTAACTCTGATGAAGACCTTCAGTTGATTTCCTCTCCTATTTTGAATTGGAATCCCTTCAGTAGCTTTCCTCTCCTATATTGAATTGAACTCCCTTTCAGTTGATGTCCTCTTCTATTTTGAATTGGATTGCTTTTACTCTTTTTATTCACTGCCGCCTCTCTTTCTCTCTTAGATTGAGTAGGACTCTTTTTCTTTAACTTGTCTTCAAGTATTTTACTCAACCACAACTTCTTCAATTCATCACGTGATCAGTAGCTTGAGTATATCAGAATTAGGCTTGCTCATTCGTTCTTGACCTTCAGCAATCTTTGTCTGCATCTATCAATACAATCTGGAATCTGTCTTCCTATGCTTGGACCAGCTCAAGTAACATGTTCCATTCATCTGTGAGTCATCAGAAACTTCACTGATCTAACAAAGAGTCCTTCAATTCGTATGTTTCCTATCTTGTGTAGACTTTTTCAATCTGCAGAAAGTTTCTCCTTCTACACATAGGACTCTTCTTTTTCAACTCAACTTGCTTTTCCTCATCATCAAGTATTTGAATCAAATTCAACTTCTTCAAATAATATGCATGTTTATTTCCTTGAGTTTATCAGAATTAACCACTCATCTGGTTCTTGATTTCTTCCACCCTTGCCTTTAATCATTAATGATTTGCTGCAAGTTTCAGCTACATGTGACAGTGTGTCTATGAACCATCTTGACTGACATGTTTCATATCACTTTGTCAATTTGTCAATCATCAAAACTATAACGTACCCAACAGTTTGACTTTGTGAAACTCATTGAACAAGCTCCCTACTAGATGAACTAAATGTCCTCATGACTATTTTTGTTTTGGGATTGCGTTTTCTCTAGCAGCAGACAAGTTATTTCTTCTTTTGGTTATCACCATGTAGTAAATTATTCTTAAAGTTTCTTGTCGCGCTTTCAATGAGTAATATGTCTAGCAGTTATATGTAATGGTTTGCTTCCAGAACATCGAGCTATGGAAGGGATAGCTCAACTTTGTTATCTGGAAACAAAGGTTCCAATTATCCGAAGAAGCCTTTTGTTAGCGTGGTGCCTAAAGCAGTCACATTGATCTGGTTACGCGTTAATGTCTTGAAAGATGAATGTGCATATATATTGAAATCGTATTAGACATTGACACAATGAATTTTCCAAAAGAAAACTCTTATTCGTGTGGTTATCATGTTTTGTTAAACACATTTAGGACTCTCTATTTAGCCTCTGCACAAATCAAGCTTGTTATAGTAAGGACCACAGCTTGGTAGACAGAGTGATAAACTATTGGAAACATAACGATGAACAGATTCAACAGAAGAAGAATATGATTACAAGAGAGAGTATGAAGCGTCAAAGTTGAACTCAAAGAAACATAATAATGAAGAGAGAACCTTCAGTAAGCAAAGGAAAAAAAAGAGACAGGAGAAAGGGCAAAACATTGAAAAGAAAACTAGAACTGAGGAGGTCACAAAAATAGATCTTTGCAGGAATATAAGGTGAGATTAAGAGAGAATCCTTTAGTAACCAAAAAAGGGGTAGCCCGGTGCACTAAAGCTCCCACTATGTGCAGGGTTCGGGAAGGGCACCACCATAAGTGTGTATTGTACGCAATCTTATCTTGCATTTCCATCAGAGGCTGTTTTCAAGGTTTGAACCCGTGACCTCGTGATCACATGGTAGCAACTTTACCATTTACTACAAGGTTCCCCTTCAGAATCCTTTAGTAACCAAAGGAAAAAAAAAAAAAGACAGTAGAAATTAAAAAAGGGCAAAAAATTGAAAAGAAAACTTTATCTAATAAAATTGTTGGTAAAATTATTATCATGTGACGAGGAGGTCACAGATTCAAGCTGTGATATAAGTTGACATTGTCATAATACACCTTTGGGGTTTTCTTGTCTCATATTTATGCGTCATGTTGCGACAAGAAAACCCCAACTCTTGCATACAAAAGAATCCATAATCTCTCTTGAAGCACACGATCAGCAAAGCCTCAGCTCTTGCATACTAACATTTTGTCCTAATTTATATCACGTGACATCGTGATTCATTCGTTGTAATTTATGAGTTTTATTTTGTCTTTTTAATTTATTTGAAAAGAACATCGTGTTCGATGTTTAATAACTTTCATGACTTTGTTTTTTATTTCATATACTTATAACAACATGGTCAAGATTATTAAAATCGAGGAGTAATTGTCAAATTTAGATCATAATCTTCTAGAGTACGTCTTTCTCCGATGACACTTAACTGTTCTCACAAATCGAAGAAAATGGCGGAGATCTCTAAAAACTTCAATCGGACAAACATAGGAAAGAGGGAAGACAGGAGCAAATAATAGAATAGGAGAATTATTGATCAGAGGCAGAATTCAAGTTATTTAGTTTGATTTTTTTATGGGTTTTCGCCACCTAAATTCATGTTTGTTCCGGTAGAAATCATTCGTTTCAATCATCTTTCTTTTAAAGATCTTTCCTTCTTTGCTTTCTATTTAGAGCTTTCAATGGTTCTCACTTATTTTTCTGTCCATAAAAAATTTTCTTTTTAACCACATGTATAAAATAACCTATAAGCACCATAATCATAAGGTGAGTTGATTTCTTTTCGTTATTTTTTTTATTGATAGTGTAAAAATTTAATTAAAGAACAGATTTGAATATTCTTCTTCATCTTTTTCTATTTTTGTAATTAGATCTTAATTCTGTTGTTGTTGTTGTTGTTGAATTATTTGTTTTTAATAATATAATATGACTGATCAATCTTTGCGAAGTGATTTAAATTTTTTACACTTCATTAAAAATCTCCACAATAGACAAAATTATTTAATTTTAAATAATTAAATGTTACTCGTGCGAAACACGTGCGGTATATATATATAGTAATTGTTATCATCAAGATCATCGTGATTCATTCGTTTTAATTTATTAATTTTATTTTTCTTTCTAATCCATTTGAAAAAAATATTGTGTTCGATATTTAGTAACTTTGATGACTTTGTTTTTAGATTTTATATACCTACCTTATAACAATATGATCAAAATTATCAAATTTGAGGAGTAATTAGTTTATTAAAATCTCAAATTTATGTCGTAATATTCTAGAATCTTTCTCCCACACCCAAATTGATAAAAAGGGCGGAGATCACTATTTCTAATAAAACAAACATAAGAAAGAAGGAAGGAGCAAATAATAGAATTGGAGAACTCTTCAACAGAGGCAGATTTCGAGTTGATTAGTTTGATTTTTTATGGATTTCAGTAACCTAAATTTATTTTTATTCTTGGAACATGATTCTGTTTCGGTCATCTTTCTTTCCGCAGATAAAGAATATGCCTTTGAAAGCTTTCACTATTCTTACTCATTTTTTCCGTCCATAAAGAATATGCCTTTGAAAGCTGGTTTTAAAACCTTTCTTTTTTAAGAAGAAAGAAGTAAGAATGTCATTAGAAAAATATGAAATGGCATCTCCACCTAGATTTTCAAGATCTTTGGTTGAGATTCCACTATTCAAAGTTAGTGAATGGACTTCTCTTGGCAAGAGACGCGGTTTAAGAAAAAGAGCTTCCCAGAATTTCTTTGGTCTCACCAATTCACACCTTTCTCCAAAATCAGATTACTAAGATTTACGATGTGGTCGTGATCTCTCTTTGAAACAGCGATCAAATGGTAGCTAGCTAACCTTCTTACTTTTTCTTAATGATTTTATATCTGCTACATGATCAGTGTTTTAGTTCTAAGATTTGTTTGTGGGGCTTAGTATTAAAGTAGATCTAGCGCGGATTCAGGATTCTAGTACAATGACCTCAAGTATATTAATTCATTTTTTTATTGAACTTTTACACATATTTAGGTTTGTTTGATTGGTAGAATAAAGGATTACTTTCTTGCCTTAAAAATTTGGAATAATTTGATTAGACGTTTGTTTATGAGTATTAATCAGTCCCAAAAATTATTTTGTACTAAGATAGTGGAACTAGCTATCCAATATAGAAGAGGGATAAGCAAAGTGTACTAGATTGGGTCATGACATGTTTATACTTACAGAATAATAATTGTTGATTTATTCACATTGTTCTTTGTGTTTATGAAGAATATAATTAGTGCAGAATCATATAATCAATTTCAATTTACTTGGATTTGAGGCATAATTGTTATCGGTTTGAATTGAGATATGATTGTAAAGTGTACTTGTAAAATTGGGTGCACCTTGTGATATTATCCCGAGAGATAGTAAAAGTGGAAAAATAAGTTGATATTGTTATTATGGATTGAGTGCCAAAGATGGTATGATATTATTTGATGGATCGGATACCACATCTGTATAATATTACTATTATGAATCAGGTACCACATTGATACTGTACATGAATCTAGCCTAGTATGTCTCCGGCAAGTCATGACTAGTTGGACAAAAATAAATTCCTTTAGTCTGTGCGTATACATTAATGTTTGATATGATGATTCATTTATTGTTAATTTATGTGTTTTATTTTTTAAATTTTAATTTATTTGACATGAAGCATGATATTTTATTCATAAACTAACAAGTCTTATAATGCTCCACAATTTTTCACTATCCCCCACAATATAAAATAGATAGCAATATCTCTATAAAATAGTTTATCAAACCTGTTATATCTTGTAGAGATCATGAGAGATTAGCACACTCTTTTCTCATTTGCATGGGGGCTTCACTCAAATCATATGGACTTTTTATTTTTCATTTTGTTTTAATAAACAAACTTTTATAAGGCATCATTAAAATTCTCTTAGAAAGAAAAGAAATATTTTACATAAATCATACTTTTCATAAAAAATCATGAAACTCATGAAATCGAACAATTATGAGCATAGACGAATAATTTGCAGGAGTTCATGACTTCAAACTAAATCTACATGACTGACTTCATAGGACAACCCTAATAGACTCGTGAATGATGTTCATACAAAATATGATTTTTTTCGTACTATACTTAATAGTTTGTCGAGGCCAATATGTTAGGGTTTTTGCCCTGATTTTCTTACTATATTTAAGTTTTACTTTTTCTTAGAAGGAAAATAAAAGTTATCATAATTACTTTTACTTTTCCTAAAAGAAAAAATATAATTCTTTTCCATATTTGGCAAACCTCTTTCTTGGAGGAAAGGTTTTGGGCATCTATAAATAGAAGACCCCTTCTCATACCATAACACAATAACATCCACAATGTAGTCTTTTAAGAGTTTCGTTTAGGGGGAGATTTTCTCTCTCATTAGTTTTATGCTTTTTAATATTATTTTTAATATTAGGTTTTATATGTAGGCCAATTGGCCAAATCACATAATAATATTATGTTTTTCTCTATCATCTGAGTTATTGTCTTTATGGTTTGCAACTAATAGCTTGCGCATGACGTCCTCTCAATTTCGAACCCAACATAATATGCATGCATGAAAAATTCGTGGTGCTTTAATTTGATAGGCAATGGACCACGTAATTTTCATATTCTAGGAGATATTCTCATTTAAATTGACCTTTACATGAGCTCAAACGAAAACTTAGCTAGTAGAGAAGAGTTCAACTCAACTTTGTGCTAGAGTTGCCTTATGACTTTAAATTACATCTAGTACACTTGTCCACTCTTAACAATTGATATTTACACCTAAGCACAATCAAACTAACCAGGTTCGAATAAGTTTCATACATGGAACGATTCAAATCATAATCCAAAAGTTTGAGGTGTTATAACAATCCTCCACAATTTCCCACTATTTATGATAATGCAAAATCTAATTTAGCTAAGACTAGAAAGTCAGTTCTATATTATTTAAACATGATTAAAGAAATACCAAATTCTAAATAAATTTGACTTCCTACTTCAACTTTAAATTATTTTTCCAGGAGAAACAAATGTCATATTCGATATTTAGTAAAATTTGCATGACTTTATTTTTTCATTTTATATATTTACCCTTGTAAATTAGATGATAAATATTATGAGATTCGAGGTATGATTTAATTATATTTAAAAATCCCAAATTTAAGATCATAGTATTTCATAATCTTCTATATATCTGTCATCAAACTAAGTAGTTGATTGGACATGATTTGACTGATATTTGTCAAAAAAAACATTTTAACATCCAATTATAGAAGAGCATTTGAAGTTGAAGTATTGTCTGGACATGAAATAAAATTGAAGTTTTCGTTAGAATTTCTACAAACTCTTTTTTCAAAATTTAATACTCCCTCCGTTTCAAATCGATTGACCTATTTTGATTTGATAAGGCGTTTAAGAAAATAAACAAGACCTTTGAATCTTATTATCTTATATTAAAGATATGTCAAAAGTACCAGAAAAATCCTTAAATCTTGTGGTGTTAAACATGTCACGTTGAATATTAGAAATTAAGAGTCGCTAAAAAGGGAGAAAGATCATTCTTTTTTTTAAATGAGCAAAAAAGAAAAGCAGGTCAAACAAACTAAAACGGAGAGAGTATTTTATAACTCCATTGATGGAGATTTAGATATGATATAACATAAGGAGAGAGGAGGAAGAAAGTAGAACAGATTTGTAAATAATCTCTTGTAAGGTTTCAATAAGTTCTAACTTTAGAGCTTACATATTTTCTCAACTAAAGGTTTAGCAAGTTTTCAAGAAGTTCTAACTATAAACTAGAGTAAAGCATCTAATGTCCTCCTGAACTATGATCGAATTTGCTACAACACACTCTAACTTCACGGGTGTTCTATTACCCCCGGACTAAATTTTAGCGTATTTTTGTTAGCCTTTTTAGCTGACGTGACACCTTTTGTCAACCTTTTTAACTGACATGACACCTTTGACGTGACCCCCATTATATGTAATAAAGGTGTTGCACAAAAGGGTGACAAAAATACGCTAAACTTGAGTTCCCTGTTAAGTTGGGGTGTGTCGTAGCAACTTTGGTCATAGTTCAAGGGCTGGGGGCTATTGAATGCTTATATCTATAAACTATCCTAAACCTTCTTAAGCTAAGGCTTCAATAAGTTTGAACTGTTAAACTATATCTTTGTACTTTACTTCCAATTTCTTAAACTAATTTTTCCATGTCTTTGATATTGTTGAAGTTCCATGCATGATAACACCAGTAAGTTCAGCCTCACAACCTTTCCGACGTGGTCCTGATCGTCCTGGGAGAATGAGATCAAATGGTGAGTCGCCTCCTTTCTTCACATCCTTCATGAACATTCTGTTTTGGTTCAAGGTTTGTTTTCCTTTTATCTCTGTGGGGGTTACTATTAAAGTAGTTCACTTATTCTTTAAGTTCCTATATAAATGATAAAAATGCAAGAGATGAATTCTTAAGAAAGAGAAACATGATCAGTAAGTGATCATATAGACGACCCCAACTACTCGTTCAGGAATTAGCATCGTTGTTACTGATGTATATAAATGACAAAAAGTCTAATATAACACTATGTTATTTTGCCTGGATCTCTGAGAATGTTGTCATATTTAGTTGTATTGGTACTTTTGGCACACTCATCATATTGTACATATGTTAGCTTCTGATTTTTCTCTAATGGTGTCCCAACAAGTTTAACTTTCCCTAGGCCGTATTCAAATATCAATTCTAGTGCATACTTTCTTTGAGACATCAAAATGTCCTTTAATTAGTCGATCTAGCCATTCAATACCCAAGAGGAACTTGTACTTCTCCTAGGTCTTTCATTTTGAACCTCTTCTGAAGATCATGGTCAAGTGTCACATAGCAGTTGAAGATTGTCACCAGTGATTAAGAGATCATCAATACACACTAGTATAATCACAATATCACTACCAACCTTCTTGGTAAACAATAAATAGTCAAGTTCCATTGCCTTGGTGCCGGTCTAAGGCTAAAATAAAGTGATTTATGTAGTTTGCAGTCAAGAATGTGGTATATACTTCCTCCAGCAGATTGCCATTGAGGAAGGCATTATGAATATCCATTTGGTAGATCACCCGATTCCTAGAAGCTGCTAGGGCCACAATAGACCTGACAGTGACCATTTTATTTTTAGGACTATATGTTTCATCAAAGTCGAGCCTTTCTTTCTTTTGGTAACAATTTTCACTTTACATCTTTCCACCTCTTCTTATGGATAAAAAATTCTGACTTTGAAGCATACATCTTTTAAGTTTAATGCATACATCTGTAGCTAAAAGACTAGGCAGGTTTCAATAAGTTCTAACATAAGAGCTTCAGTAAGTTTGAACTGTTAAGCATATATCCTTGTCCTTCACTTATTTCCAATTTCTTAGATCATGTATTTGATGTTGAAATGCAGCATCGCAACCTTTGAAACATGCCCTTGGCCGTCCTTGGACATTGAGATCAGAAGGTGAGCCTCTTCCTTTCTCCGATCTGTACTTATGCCTCATGAACATCTGTCGTGGTTCAAGGTTTCTTTTCCTTTTTTTCTCTGCGGAGTTTACTATTAAAGTAGTTCACTAATTAAGTAAGTTCCTATATAAATGATAAAAGTGCACGAGATGAATTTATAAGAAAGAGAAACATGATCAATGAGGGCTCATGCAGACGACCCCAACTTGTTTTGGAATCAACCTGTAGAACATGGCAGAGGGAAAGAAAAAGATCACCCTTGGAGGAAACAGAAACCATTACTCTTAGCTCTTATTTATTTTTTGAGCTCGAGTTATCTTCAACAATCTGAGTCTGTTAGTTGTTTAGCGCGTCTACAGTATGTATAGAACTTTACATTTGCCAATTATATGAATTGGAATTTAGCATTTTGGGTTGCGTAGCACAATATCATCGGTGAAACATCAAAAAGCCAAAGCCTTTAAAAGATTATAGTAGTTTTTTGGCATTTGTGTTCTACTAAATTACTATCATGTGTTTCTGCATTCAAAATTTTATAAACTACATTTTCTTAGTAAATTCTTGTATAGGCTATGTTAAAACTATATTGCTCGGATCCTCAAAAAGTTATTTACTTTGGTTAATCTGATTCACACCTGTTCCATTGTTTTTTTAAGTACCTTAAACTGAATCATTGACGTTGTTAATGTGATAGTGCCAACAACAGCTCCAGCAGTTCCCCCGCCTCCTATTCCTGTGCGAGTTTCGATGACCCTTACATGAGCTCATACGAAAACTTAATTAATAGAGAAGCATTCAACTCAACTTTGTGCTAGAGCTACCTTATGACCTTAAAATTACATCAAATACACTTTCCACGCTTGAGAACTAATATTTACACCTAGGCACAATCAAACTCACCAGGTTCGGTCTTGTTTCATACATGGAACGGTTCAAACCATAGTCCGAAAGTTTGAGGTGTTACAACAAACCTCCAAAATTTCCCACTATTTCTCACTATTTATGATTGTGCAAAACCTAATTTAGCATGGAAAATAGTGGTGTTAGCTTCTGATTTAACTCTAATGGTGTCCTGACAGGTTTAGCTCTCCCAGGCCAGATTTAAATATTAATTCTAGTGCATACTTTCTTTGAGACGTCGAAATGTGATTACTAGATCTATCCATTCAATACCCTAGAGGAACTTATGCTTCTCCTAGGTCTTTCATTTTGAAGATCATGTCAAGTGTCACATAGCAGTTGAAGATTGTCACCAGTGATCAAAAGTTCATCAATACACACTAGTATAATCACAAATCACTATCAACTTTCTCGGTGAACCCCAGTTGAACCAGAATCTCTATTAACTTCAAGTTCCATTGCCTTGGTGCCGGTTCAAAGCTACAATAAAGTGCATGAGATGAATTTCTGAGAAAGAGAAACATGATCAGTGAGGGGTCAGAGGGCAAAACTATCATCCTCGGAGGAAACAGAAACCATTACTCTTAGCTCTTATTTATTTATTGAGCTCGAGTTATCTTCAACAATCTGAGCATTATATAAACTTTACATTTTCCAATTATATGAATTGGAATTTAGCATTTTGGACAGCGTAGCACAATATCATCGGTGAAACATCAAAAAACCGAAGTTGTTACAAGATTATAGTAGTTTCTTGGCATTTGTGTTCTACTAAATTACTATCATGTGTTTCTGCATTCAAAATTTTATAAACTACATTTTCTTAGTAAATTCTTGTATAGGCTATGTTAAAACTATGTTGCTCGGATCCTCAAAAAGTTATTTACTTTGGTTAATCTGATTCACACCTGTTCCATTGTTTTTTTTTTAATACCTTAAACTGAGTCTTCGATGTTGTTAATGTGACAGTGCCCACAAAACC
Source organism: Capsicum pubescens (assembly GCA_030864215.1). Lineage (NCBI taxonomy): Eukaryota > Viridiplantae > Streptophyta > Magnoliopsida > Solanales > Solanaceae > Capsicum > Capsicum pubescens. The sequence goes on along the minus strand of CM061538.1, from coordinate 354,594,437 downwards.
TCCAGCAGTTACCCCTCCTCATGTTCGTGTGCGAGTTAAGATGAGCAAAAATGATCCAATGCTAGTTTCCCCGCATCCTGTTCCTACGCCAGTTTCAATGAGAAAAAATACTCCAAATCTAGTTCCCCCACCTCCTGTTCCTGTGCAAGTTTTGATGAGCAAAATGCTCCAAAGCTAGTTCCCCCACCTGGCTTTTCCCCACCTCTTGTTCCTGTGCGAGTTTCGATGAGCAAAAATTCTCCAAAGCTAGTTCCCCCACCTCCTGTTGCTGTGCGAGTTTCGATGAGCAAAAATGTGCCAAAGCTAGTTCCCCCACCTCCTGTGCCACCATTGGGGTCGATCAGTGCTAGACCTTGGCTAATTCCTGGTTATAAAGAGGACGAGCATAGAGAGACAAAGTTAGAGTTAACTCCATTATCAAGACTGATAGCAGAAAAAAAAAACACATACTTATACAAGTGGATCTTCTTCCCAAATGGATGAAAAATCAAAGAAAGAGGTCACCGATGGAGTCAAGTCTAAGTTGGTGTCTCAACTCACTTCTGGGACAATTACTAGCTTAGATGACATGGTTAATTTCGCCAATAGTGCTTTCACCATGTTAAATTTGTTTGGTGCTGATTATGGTTCATTCTACAATGATGTCAAGGACTTGATCAAGCACAAATATGATTTACTCACTGCTGATAGAAAACTAGATATGTTGTCTATTTTAGAATTGGAGGAAAAATATCTAGATGTTGTTACTAAAGAAGAGCAGTGTGTGAAAGGTGATGAGCAAAAAAGAGCAGCCCGTAGGATTGCACAAGCGGAGGTAGAAAAACTCGGTACCCAAATGAAGGCAGCTAGAGTAGCGCAAGGGGAGATTGAGCGGTGCAAGAACGAAGCTCTCCAAGGGATTGAATCCACCACTCAACGCCTACTGTCTTATAAATAGCATTTGGTTGTCTCTATGTTGATGATTTCGATTAGCCGGAGAAAGTCCTCATCATACACAGACTGTATGTTTATGTAACTATCTGCATGCTATCTGCATGTAGTGGCTCTTTAAAGTTTCTTTTTCAAATTTTTAGCACATATTTTAGAACCTCAATCAACTGGTTTACATGCTTTGATGACTAATTAGAATGTGATGTTAGAACTATTTTATGAGTTTTGGGAGATTTAGCAAAGTAGGACCAACTTTCAAACTTTGAAACCATATCCTCTTTAAATGGATGTGAAGTTGAATTTGACAAAAATGATTGAGGCCAATTAATCAAGATTCTTATCGAGAAGTCTTATACTCGAACTCGAAATGTCTAATTAAGGACGGAGCCACAACCTTTGATGGTGATTGATTGTGGCTCTAATATATGAAGGAAAATATTTTATTCATAATAGTCTTTATTATTCTCCTTACATCAAATATGTCATAGAATATCCCTATTTATAATAATATATAACAATCAAATTAAATTAGGACTAGAAAATCTATTTCTATATGAATTACGACGAACAAATCCTAAACATAATCAAACATGAATTAAAATAATATCAAATATTAAATCCTAAACCACCAATGATTTCTAATTCATCTTTGACTTATTATTTTCAATATTCTCCCTTTATTCAAAATTGTCATTGTTGTTGCATTAAACACTTCTCTTTAATTTTTAATTTTTTTATTTGTGTTGGAAAATTTCTCTCCAATCTTCAATTGTTGAAGCATTTCAGTATTCAACCTTCAACTGTCGAAACATTTCACTTTGATCAACTTTCAATTGTTGAAGCATTTCTCTCCAGCTCTCAAACTTTTTTTCTTGATTGTGTTGGAGCACTTCTCTCCAATATTCAATAGTTGAAGCACTTCTCCTTAACATTCAATTGTTGGAACACTTCTCTCCAACTCTCTCGTTGATGCACTTTGTCACCAATACTCAATTTTTCTCATTCACTTGTAATCAACTTTCAATTTTCCTTCTTTCTCATTTTTCTCTGGCCCGTCATTTGTCATTGGCAAGACGAGTAGCATATATGACTTATAGCCGTCCGCCGACAATGAAAGCTTTTTGATTCTCTACCAAATTAAAATGGTAGAAGCTCTGATACCAATTTGAAGGAAAATATTTTATTCAATAAACTCAAATAATGCTCCTTATATATGGTGTTTGGATTGACTTATTTTTAAGTGCTTTTGACTGTTAAGCACTTTTTTATTTTTATTTTTGGAGGTGTTTGACAAAGTTAAAAAGTGTTTTTAAGCACTTTACTTGAGATAGCAACCTACTTTTGGCTTATAAGTCACTTAAAAAAAGTTCAACCAAACACCCTATTATTCTCCTTACATCAAATATGTGATAGAGCACCCCTCTTTATAATACTAACAACTAAATTAAACTAGGATTACAAAATGTATTCCTATATGAACTAGGACAAACAAATTCTAATCATAATGCGACATGAATTAAAAAAAAAAACAAATATTAAATCCTAAACAACTAAGGATTCTTAATCCAACTTTGAATTATTATTTCCAACAATATATCATGGCTCATGTACGAAACAATTCAAGGGCAACTCCATCTCTTGGTCAAACAGGTATTTGAAAATAAATTTTAAAAATCTGACTCAAAATCTATCGTCAAATACTAAATATCTCAAAAGTTGTAATGTACTCCTTCCGTTTCATTATACGTGACACTTTCATTTTCGGTAGTTAATTCGATCAACGTGTGAAGCTAAATTGAATTATGTCAAGGGAATATTTTAAAATTAAAATTCATTATTCAATTTAGGCAAAATGACCTTCTGGACCCCTGTACTATGCCGGTTTTGTAAGTTGGACACTTCTACTTACATGTTTGTCATCTGGACCCCTGAACCCACTAAAAAGCAACATTTTAAATCCTTTTTTGGTGAGTGTAACACACTCTCCCCCACGTCAGCTGTCACGTCTGCCACGTCATTCTCAAAAAAAAGTATTATATTAAATTCCAAGTCATTTTTAAAAAGCTACATAACAAAATAAATATTAAAATTAATTTAATTAAATAAGAAAAATTTATAAATTGTAGAAAAAATTGAATAATCATGTTTTTATTTTTGCTCACAAATTAAAGATCAAATCCATTCCAAATAATTAAAATTCTTCTCCAACTAATTTAAATTTTTAACTATAAATTCATATATACAAACATAATAAATTTTTTATTTTTATATTTGAATATTTTTAACAAATTCACAAAAAGTTTAATTTTTTTCAAGCGAAATTCACTAATTTTTTTTAATATTCACTATCACTCACTTTCAATTTAAATTTAAATTTTAATCCCCAAAAAAATAAAAAGATTTCAAATTTAAATTTTAATTAAAAAAAAAAAAGAATTGAATTGAGAGGAAAAATTAAAATAAAAAGTGAACGTGTGGGGGGAGGGGATGGAAGAGTGTTAGGGTGGGTGTGGGGGTGGGGTGGAGAAGGGGCTAGGAGGGGTGTGAGGGCTGGGGTGAGGGACGGGGCTGGTGAGGTGTGGGGGGTGGGTACGGGGTGGAGGGACTGAGGGTGGGGTGGGATGGGGCTGGGTAGGGTGGGGGTGGGGAAGGGCTGGACGGGTGTTGGGGTGGGCTGGGGGCTGGGGGTGGGGTGGGGAGGGAAAAAAAATATTATTTTTTTTTAGATTTTTAAAAATATTTTTAAAATGATTTTTTAATTTTTAAAAATATTTTTAAATTATTTTTAAATTTTTCAAATTATTTTTAAAATTTAAAAAATATTTTTAAATTAAAAAAGATGGAGGAAAAAAAGGATCCTTTTTTATTTTATTTTTTATTTTTTAATTTTAAAAATATTTTTAAATGATTTTTAAATTTTAAAAATATTTTTAAATATTTAAAACTATTTTTAAATTATTTTTAAATTTTTAAAAATATTTTTAAATTATTTTAAAATTTTAAAAAATATTTTTAAATTTAAAAAGATGGAGGGAAAAAAAGATCCTTTTTTATTTATTTTTTTAAAATTTTAATATTATTTTTATTTCTTTTAATTATTTTAATGTAAAATTGGCCAAAAATTGACTCCCACTCGCACCCCTAGGCGAGTGGTTACACTCTCTTTGTGCTAGTCATATGAGCTTGCCACATAGGCAAGGTCAATGGTCAAAGGATGCGAAATGTTGTTTTTTAATGGGTTCAAGAATCCAGATGACAAACATGTAAGTAGAAGTGTCCAACTTACAAAACTGACATAGTAGAGGGGTCAGAAGGTCATTTTACCAAAATTATACAAAAAGTACTGCTCCCCTGATTTCAATTTGTTTGACTTATTTTTCTTCTTAGTTTGTTTAAAAAAGAATGATCATTTTCTCTTTTAGCAACTTCGTAATTACAACTTTTCACGTGACGTATTTAAGATCACGAGATTAAAAGACATTTTTAATGAAGTACATTTAACATTTCTTTAATTTAAGACTACAATTTATTTACTTTCTATAAACTCCGTATCAAATATAATAGAAAAATTGAAACACATGAAGTATAAGTTACAAATTTTCTCATTTTGCTTCAATAGACAAATATATTTTAAAATAGGGTGAAAATCGTTTTTCCCCCGAAGTTTGTCTTAAAAATCAACCTCCCCCGAACTATCAACAATAATCAACCTCCCCCCCTTTGTCTCATGCAATGTTCATTTTTTCTTTATAATTTTAATTTTATATTTATGTAATATCTTTTTATATTATATGTAATGAATATTTTTTTAATATGGATATTTATAGTATTTTATTTAAGTTTATTAACTTTATAAGCAAATTAATACTTTTTATAAATTTATCACAAAACTCAATGTTATTTTTTAAGATCGTTATTTTAGTATTATATTTATTAAAGAGTCGTTTGGTGTGAAGTATAATTATACTAATTCAGAGATAAAGTTCATGATTATTTATCCTGCGTTTAATTAGATGTATTAGGTAGTGTCAAAATTATTTGTCGCACCATTTATACCACAGTGATGAGATAAATTATCACGCATATATGTTAGTACAACTTATTTTGTAATAACTAATCCCGGAATAACTTGTTTCCAAACAACGTCCCACCCCTAAATGTGTATATATACATATGTATGTACATGCATATGCGTATATTTTTGTGTTTTATCACTCTCTTACTAAATTTATTTCGTATTACTTAACTTTTTGTTGATATAACACAATCCTTAAGAAAATTTTACTCGGAGGTATATTTTGCTAAATTAATCTTATTAATAATAATTTGAAACTTTAAATTTGTCTATACGGTTACTTTACATAGTTATTTAACACTAAATGGTAGAAAAAAAATATAATACAATTCTTTTGATTTCACATTGAGCAGATAAATTAAAACTTCTATTAAAAGTATGAGGATCAAGTGATAAGAAACGATATTATCTATTGTCTATATCAGTAAATAAGATGTGATTGTCATTAATAGAGTATTACATATTTTATAATTTATATAAATAATATAATTTTTAAAATGTGACCTTATTTTTATTCGAAAAAAACATCTAGTACCCCCGAACTATGACCAAATTCGCTACGACACACGTCAACCTCACGGGGGTCCTATTACCCCTTAAACTAAATTTTAGCGTATTTTTTTCAATCTTTTTAGCTAACGTGATACCCTTTGTCAATCATTTTAGATAGCGTGACACATTTAAAGTGAGCTCCATTTTATGTAATAAAGGTTTTACTAGAGGCTTATCTCTTTCATTTATTGTTTGTATTTTTTGCATTGAAATATGTTTATAAAATTAGTATTACTTATTATTTTCACTTGTAAAATAAACATTATAGTTTTGATTATTATTAATAAAACTAATTTTCTTATATCATGTTAATTTACTTCATAAAGATCATCATTAGCTTATATACTTAATTAGTATTTCTTTTATTTTTCCTAGAAGATAATGTTTATATTTTTATGAAGATTTTGTGATATGAATTTTTTTTTTTTAAATGAAGATAATTTTTATTTTTTTATGCAATGTCCATAAACATTACTCCCTCCGTTTCAGAATAAGTGAATTGTTGGGGTATTTATTGGTGTTTCAAAATAAGTGAATCATTGAAATTTTTTTCAAATTTACCCTTATAATTTGACAACCAATTAAATTTTGAAAAGATATTACAAGGTCAACTTTTTCTTTTTTTTGGTGTAAAAATGGAAAGTTGTGTTAAATTTATGTCTTTAATGTTTTTTCCTTAATCTTTGTGCCAAAATACAACAATTCATTTATTATGAAACGGTGGAAGTATCATATTACAGGAACAAAATGGATATTGCATAGGATAAAGGGGGGAGATTGATTATTTTTGATAGTTCGAGAGAAGGTTGATTTTTAAGACAAACTTCAGGGTGAAAACGATTTTTACCCTTTTAAAATATTAATTAAAATTTGTATAATTTGAATTTTGAAAAACTAAAAATTGCCAATGAGTACCTTTTAGTGTAATAAATGATTTTATCTCCTCCTTCACACTCAATCACAAAGTAGCAATGATTAGTTAAAGCTAAATAAAGCTGATTCTTTTTTTTTTTCACTTTCCAATATTTGCTTTTTTGCATGTACCATTTCATTGGTTTATCTCTATGTCCTTTTCCCACACTTTTAATTACTTCTCTGCAACCAACATCACAAGAAAATCCCACTACTTTTCTCATTTATTCCTCACAAAAAAATACTCCTGCAATTTATTTCTCCTATTTTGATTTGAAACTTAATTTAGGAAAATAAAGTATATATTAAATGTATCAAAATATTTTATAATTTTATGTTCTTAAACATATAACGTTGAAAATTAAAATTAAAAAATTGAAAAAAAGTCATTCTTTACGAAAGAAATTAAAGAAAAAGTAGACCAAACAAATTAATACGGAGGCAACAGTGACATAGCTATATTGATTCAAGAGTGGTCAATCAAACGGGACAAACACCCTTTCTCAAAGAATTATGTCATGCATATACTTTTTTCGCGCTATTTTATGTGTCGCTATTTGATCGAACACGAAATTTAAGAAATAAATGATGATTTTATAAAATTTATAAAATTACCCCTTTTAAAGTAACTTTATATTTTAAGTACTTTTTAATTGTCTTTTCTTATTAAGGCGGATTTAATAAGAATAAAATAGAAATAATGTCATTAAATAATTGTCAAACAAGGAAAGATGATATTTTTTTGGAAACAGATCAAAAAGGAAATGACAATAAATAAAGAGATTAGTTTAATGAAATAGAGCAATAGATTAACTCTTTAATATTTTAAAGAAAGTAAATTAATCTAAATAGATTAATTCTTTAATATTTTGAAATAGGTTAATTCTTTAATATTTTAAAGAAAGTAAATTAATCTCTTTATTTAAACTCTATTTCAAAATATCAACGTTTTGAACACCCTTAAAGAATTTCTGGCTTCGCCACTAGGAGTGAGTAATCATTTTCATCCATTTTCTCTCTTAAAGGTCTTTCATATGCTTTAGAGCTACTATTTTCTTCAGCAGTCCAAAAATCACTCCTTTTTTGTGTCAACAGAGAACCATTTTAAGTAAACAATGTCAGAGGAAAACTCTGATTTAGAAATGATACCTGGAATTACAATACCTTTGGCCAAGATTGTACCTACTACTACTAGCATTGATGGGACTTTTCCTGTTAAGAGGTGCAGTTCAAGAAAAAGGGCTGCTCCAGATTTCTTTGTTCCCACCCATTTTCGCTCTTCTAGACTGCTACATGGCCCTGCAGGTTTACGACGTGGTCCAGGTCGCCCTTCGAAACAGAGATCAGATGGTGAGCTAGAGCTAGCTAGCCTCTTACATTTTTGCTGAATGATTTTAGATCTTGCATATGTTGTTTATTATGTTTAGGTGATCGCACTATTTTGCTGATGTTTCTGTTCTTTGCATATATGCACATGTTGTTTGTTATGTTTAGGCGATCGCGCTATTTTGCTGCTGTTACTGTTCTTTGCATGTTGGCATTGCACTGCGTTCCTATTAGTTGTCATGTTTTCTTCGTTGTGGTTTTTACTACTTTGATTTGCTTCACTTGAACCGAGAATCTTTCGGAAACAGGCTCTCTACTTCGTGGAGGGTAGAGGCAAGGTCTGCGTACGCTCTACCCTCCCTAGACCCACATTGTGGGATTTCACTAGGCATGGTGTTGGTGTTTCTTTGTGGGGCTTCCATGATTGCACTAGTTTGCTGTTGTTAACTGCTGCTCTGCGCGCTTTCTTATTAGTTGTATGTCGTGTTTTCTTCATTGACTTTTTTTCATTCGTTACTTGATTTGCTTCACCTGTGCCGAGGGTTTTTTGCTAACAATCTTTCTAACTCCATGAGGCAGAGGTAAGGTCTGTGTGCACTCGACCTTTCCCAGATCCCACTTTTTGGGATTTCACTGTGTATGTTGTTGTTTCTTTGCCGGGCTGAGTATTAAAGTAGTTTCGTGAATTCTAGGACAATGACCTAGAGTGCTAGTGACTGGTTTCAGAAATTACGTTGTTGTTTCTTTGTGGCGCTTAAGTAGTTCTGCGGATTCTAGGACAGCAACCCAAAGAGCTAGTGTTTCAGAAATTACTTTTTTGTTTATATTTAGTGATTTATTGTCACATATATAGGATTTAGGCCGAGGCTACTAGGTTTTGCCGAAGCCTTATGTTAAAGCCTACATCTGCCCCTAGATAGCTATGTTTTTCATCCATATATAAATATTACTAGTGAGTGAATGAGATGACTTAGCTTAAAACTGATCAGTGAGAGTTCATATAGCCTACGAGGCATAGTTGTTACATATGTATTGTGATGGATGGGGATGAAAGCAACTGGTTTGATATACAATTACTCGAGCCGGGGGTCTATCGGAATCAGCCTCTCTACCTTCACTAGGTAGGGGTAAGGTTGCATACTCATCACCCTCCCTAGATTCACACTTGTGGGATTATATACTCTATGTTGTTGTTTTTGTAAAGTTCTTACTTTGTAGCACTCATCTTCACAAACTAAAAGCTTTAGTGTTCAATAAGTTCTTAAGCTATAATTTTCCATGTCGAAGTTGAAGTGCCATCCATGGAGGCAACACAAACTCCTGCCTCACAACCTTTGCAAAGTGGACCAGGTCGCCCTGGAAAACAGCGATCAGATGGTGAGTCTCCTCCTATCCCCATACTTTTACCTCTTAATTAGTGATTTTAAATTGGTTCGAGGTTTCTTTTCCTTTTTTTCTTTGTGGGGGTTACTATATAAATGAAATGGTAAAAGTGCACGAGATGAAACAGGCAACAAGACTGAGTCATTTTATTATTTGAGCTCGAGTCGTTTTCAACCGTCCAAGGTTGTTTTTCATTTAGCCAGTTTTCACTATGTATAAAACTTTACGTTTTGCCAATATGAATTGGAATTGTGTCACAAATATGAAACTTTACAGTTTGCTACTTCTCTTTTTGGTTAGCAATATGTAAGCTGACGAAAAGATGTGCTAAAAGTTTGCGTTTTTCAGTAAGTTCTAACTTCAAAGTATACATCTTTTTAAACTAAAAATTAGTTTGCTTTCAAAATTTGTAAATATAAAGCATATATTCGATAAACTAGCCTTAGTGTGTACTTTAAATTTGTTAATGTGACTGTCACTATTAGTTACAGAAGCTCCAGCAGTATCACCACCACCAGCATTACCGTTGGGGTGGACCGGAGATGGTCCATTGAAAGCTTCGGCAACAACTCCATTGGAGTCAACCAGTGATAAGCATACTCCAGAGGCAGTTGCGCCATCTCCATTGGGGTCAATCAGTGATAGGCGTACTCCAGAGGAAGTTGCCCCAACTCCATTTGGGTCAACCAGTGATAGACCTATGGAAGTTCTCTCTGATGAAGAGGAAACGAAGTTAAATGTAAAGCCGTCAAGAACACTGATGCGTCCCCCAGAAACAAATTATAAACCCCAGGAGATTCTTGATGAAGAATCGAAGAAATTAGTTATTAAAGTTCAGTCTCTACTGGTTCGGAAGCTGCTTACTTATGGGAATGATGTTAAGTACATGGTCCGTCAGGCCAATACTACTTTTAGGTACTTGAAAGGGCTTGATGTTGATTATGGTTCTTTTTACCAAGACGTCAAAGAGCACATTAAACATCGCTGCGATTTGCAAGATGCAGAGAGAGAAGAAACTACATTGTCTTTGTCAGTATTGCAGAAAAATTTTGAACATGCTATCCATAGTGCAGGTGATGTTGGGGAGGATATTGGGCATACTCAAGAAGAATTGGAGAAAGTGAAAGAGAAAAAGGAAACTTTGAAGAGGAAAATCGAGGATCTGAAGAAAGAGGTAGCACATATTGAACATGAAGAAGAGCGTCTGAAACGTGAAGAAACAAAATACAAGGAAGCCCATGAAGTTGCAAAAGCCAAGATACAAGAACTTGGCATCCAGTTGGAGGCAGCTCAAGCAAAGCTAAGGGAGATAGAGCAGCGCAAGAATGCAGCTCTCCGAGGGATTGAATCCAGCACTCAACACCTACAGTCCAAATTTCTTGATGGCCTCAAATAGTTTGACTTTGTGAAACTCATTGAACAAGCTCCCTACTAGATGAACTGAATGTCCTCATGACTATTTTTGTTTTGGGATTGCGTTTTCTCCAGCAGCAGACAAGTTGTTTCTTCTTTTGGTTATCGCCATGTAGTAAATTCTTCTTAAAGTTTCTTGTCACTCTTTCAATGAGTAATATGTCTAGCAGTTATATGTAATGGTTTGCTTCCAGAACATCGAGATATATATGGCAGGGATAGCTCAACTTTGTTATCTGGAAACAAAGGTTCCAATTGTCCGAAGAAGGCTTTTGTTAGCGTGGTGCCTAAAGCAGTCACATTGATCTGATTACACGTTAATGTCTTGAAAGATGAATGTGCATATATATTGAAATCGTATTAGACATTGACACAATGAATTGTCCAAAAGAAAACTCTTGTTCGCGTGGTTATCATGTTTTGTTAAACACATTTAGGACTCTCTATTTAGCCTCTGCACAAATCAAGCTTGTTATAGTAAGGACCACAGCTTGGTAGACAGAGTGATAAAACAATGGAAACATAACGATGAACTGATTCAACAGAAGAAGAATATGATTACAAGAGAGAGTATGAAGCGTCAAAGTTGAACTCAAAGAAACATAACAATGAAGAGAGAACCTTTAGTAAGCAAAGGAAAAAAAAAAGAGACAGGAGAAAGGGCAAAACATTGAAAAGAAAACTTTACCTAATAAAGTTGCTGATAAAATTATTGTCGTGTGATGAGGAGGTCACAAAAATAGCTCTTTGCAGGAATATAAGGTGAGATTAAGAGAGAATCCTTTGGTAACCAAAAAAAGGGCAGCCCGGTGCACTAAAGCTCCCACTATATGCGGGGTCCGGGGAAGGGCACCATCATAAGTGTGTATTGTACGCAATCTTATCTTGCATTTCCGTCAGAGGCTGTTTTCAAGGTTTGAACCCGTGATCTCATGATCACATGGTAGCAACTTTACTAGGTACTGCAAGGTTCCCCTTCAGAATCCTTTAGTAACCAAAGGAAAAAAAAAAAAGACAGTAGAAATTAAAAAAGGGCAAAAAATTGAAAAGAAAACTTTATCTAATAAAGTTGTTGGTAAAATTATTATCATGTGACGAGGAGGTCACAGATTCAAGCTGTGATATAAGTTGAGATCGTCATAATACACCTTTGGGGTTTTCTTGTCTCATATTTATCCAAGAAGTGTGTTAAATTTCAGAAATGAGATGAAACAGAATTTTAAGGCCAAGTCACCCGACTTCACGGAGTATCCTTAAGGAATAATTCCCCTCACTGTACCCGAGGTTATGGAATCTTCCTCCCAGGATAAAATGACCTTCAATCCAACTATAGCGGTACCTCAAATAATTGGATTCATCGAACTCACTCAACAGCTTAATGGTCACTCAGGTTTTTGTATAAAAGAAAGTGTTTTTGCTGTCAAAATTCATATCTATATCTGAGGAATATATCAGGTATTTATAGCCTTAAATGTGTCCTTTCAGAAAGGATGCATTGGTTAAGCAGAAAGGCATCTATTCAGTAGCAGTCACGTCCCTGTGCCCAGACTGTGATGTACCTGCGCCTGATCTGTGGCCGCAGGTGACGTTTTGCAATTTCCAATAGCTTCTGCGCTACATCTGCGCCCACAGGTCGCGTACCTGCGCTGCATCTGCGCCCGCAGGTTATCCTACAGCACGAAACAGTGTGCCTTTTACCTCGAAGGGTAGCATCCCTTCGTGATGCGTTGCGTATGCGTTTACATGGCGTCAAAATTGCGCCCACGCGCACTTGGAGAAAAATAATTATATCAGATTTTTGGATTAAGTTTTTCACTTGTAACACAAGTTTCAAATAAAATTTGTCTAAAAAAGATAGATCTCATCGGTCAATCATTTGACAAATCCAAATCCGAAGCCGAGCTGAGCAAGCGACGACGACGCGAGACACCACCTTGTTCTTGCCTCACTATCCATGTGAAGTTAGTGTTCCTTATTAAAAACACTCCAAAGTTTCCTTCTCCCGCCAATGCGGAAGAATTAGTGAACTTTCCAATTTTAAGAGTACACTTTCTAATTTGATGTCTCTCTTCCCTCCACCATTTTTCATTCACATATACACGTTGAACCCAACAAATATTTTGTGTCCCTTTTTTATGTTGTTGTTTCTATTTGTTCTTGTTAATTATTGCAAACGTTCACTGGGACCTGATTCCTAAGCTGGTGGGCAACCCTTACGTTCCTTCAACCAGGGGTGGATCCAGAATTTTCAGTGAGGGGGTTCAGTAGTACATATACGGACTAGTCAAAGGGGGTTCAACCTTTACTATTTATACATAAAAAAAAAAATTACCATGTAAAAATGGTATAATTTTCCGACGAATGAGGTTCGAATGAACCCCCGGACCCTATGTAGATACCCTCGGACCCTATGTAGATCCGCCACTGCCTTCAACCTGCAAACACACCACCTACTTCAAACCCCTCATGTGAATTACACTAAAAATATTGTTGTTGATAATTTTTGTATGTTATGGGAGATCGAATGTTGTATATTTCGATGCATAGAGTAATTTTGCTACAGTGTAGGTTAGGATTGTATCGAACCAACAATCCAAACTGATAATAGCGTTATTGGTTTTTTCGATTTTGTAACGATTCGATGACTTATGACTATTGGATTGTTGGTTTGAGTCTTGATTTGGTCACATTCTTTAACGGATCAATGATAACCTAATAAGAAAAATAAAATTACGCTTTTTATTCGTACATTTTATCCTCTACATTTTTAAAATATTATATGTTGCACATCTATCTCATATCATATTTGCGTTAATGTATAATCATATTTATAAATTTATGCACATATCCTAAAAATATTTGATTGCAATATAAATTAGAAATTTAGTTATACAATAAGTTAGCATTAATGCATAGAAGTCAACAGTCAAAATTAAACATACCTAAATTATTACATCCTGTATATTTCAATATACTAGTCTAGTATACGTGCGTTGCACGTGCATCTCGTATTAATCACTAAAATTATATATAAAAAATAATTATTAAAAAGTAGTAAGTGACATTAAAATAAGTGTTATATTTATGATAAATAAATATTAGTGGTATATAATTAATTTTAAAGTTCTAAATCAATAATGTTTTTTATGTAATTTATGTGTAACGAAATATTTAATAAACCAACACACCTTGCTCCTCAATCTCCTTGTAACTCAACAAAAAGACTGCACTATTTGTTTCCTGTTTTCACTGCCCTTATTGACAACTTTCACACGCTTCTTTCCTCTCTATCTTTGCCCTTCTTTTTAAACTCTTTTATTTTTCGACAGACTTTATTGACTATCATATGGATAAAAATTTATTCCACTATACACATTAAAAGTTGCAATGAAAAAAAATAAAAATCTTGCTCTATCTCTTATTGAATCACAAAAATCAAAATATCTATAATCCCCACACACTTTGTGTGTTTGTATTTTAGCGTAAGAATGAGAGCTTTCCTTCCAAACTTTCATAACTCCTCCTAAAATAATCCTTATCACTTAAATAACATATTGGATACTTTTTTTAAGCTTCATAGTCCGTACGATTACAGAAAATTATGTCTAAATTTTTTTCTTTTTTTGTGATGATGTGTTTAGGCAAACTTGCACGCAATTTAATTATTTGACCGGTACATGCTACCTTTCGCTAGCAAAGGCATCAAGTAACTCCGCTAAATAAGACATAGGCGGATGAAAAGACACTATATCTAATGTCTTATAATTTAACTCAATTATACTGATTATAAATCTCTCATAGTTAGTCACCCCGATAAAAATTAATACACAATCACTCGTTTGACTGCGTTAAATTCACAATTGAGCTCAAATTTTGTACAAAGAGATCGAAACAAAACTATTTAACAACAAAGCATATATGAAATCCTTTTAAAACTTCGCCCATAAAGTCACTCTCTTGTCTTTTTTATTCTTTATCTCTTTTTGATAGGTAGTCCGTCATCTCTTAAAACCTCTTCCCGCGTCCACTCCCCACCCTCAACCAAGACATCAACAACAATAACATACCAGTGTAATCTCATAATGTGGTCTAAGGAGGATAGAGTGTACACGGGTCTTATCACTACCTTAGAGATAGAGAGATATTACATATAAACCCTCAACTCACCCTCAACCATAAGATTAGCTTAAAAATAGATCTGATCAATAATCAGATCATAAGATTAGCTTAAAAATAGATCTGATCAATAATCAGATCATAGTGTGAGCAAGCTCATCTATGATTTCCTCAAAACAATTTCACCACAAAACTCACGGTTTTAAGACAGACTCACATTCATTAATTTCTAAATGCTTGATAAAACACAAATTTAATCAAATCAAAATTAAATCTCAAATTTAATTAATATAATTAAAAAATTAAAAACAACCACAAAATAGGACGAACTTATAAGCAAAAAAATATATGATATTGTCACAATATTGTCACCATATATGAATTTGATTTGAGAGATGATATTTTTCAAGCTCATCGTGTGAAATTATGTTATTTTGATTTTTAAAAGTTGAACTTCTAGTTAACTTAGACATCATAAATAAAAGAAAATAGATGAAGAATATCCTAAATTAAAGAAAATACTTACAAAAATTGTCCTTAATCATATAATTTTTGTTAATTTCGATGGAAATCAAGATTCCATATTTTAAATTTTTCTTCTGTTTTGATAGAAAATATTAATATTTTATTTTCACTCTTACTATATACATTTTAAGACTCCTTTTTCACATAAAGAAATTTACCAGCATTAATTTCCTGTATTTATTTTCTCTCATATATTTACAACTCTTTAATTTTTAAATGTTAAAGTCAATATTATAAAAAATATTTAAATAATAATTGTTTTGCTCTACCCAAGTACATCCGTGTTTATTGCAATTTGTATTATACATATTAAATGAAAATCTACTAACATTAGTTCTCCTCCCCTTATATTTTAGAAGTGTTTTTTCAAAATTCTCCATATGTTCAATCTATTTTTCTCTTACAATATGTTTAGAACTATTCAAACTTTTCTTTCCATATATTTTATGATTTAATATTAATATGATAAAAATAATTAAATATTCTTTAAATAGTGAAGGACTTTTATACTTTTTAAAAATTTATCTAACACGTTATATTCTATTTTGGATAAACTTATAATCACTGTTAATATTTTAAACACTAAATAAACTATTTAAGACTCTAAACTTGGATAAAAATCATAACTTTTAAATTTGCTACACTCCCTTCATTTTATTTTAATTGATCCTTTTTCTAAAAATATTTTTTCAATTTAATTATTTAAGTTTCTGAAATCAAGAGAATCTTATTATGTTTTTTTTCAATACTATCCCTATCATTAAGTGATCATACAAAGTGTATATACTCAAATTTATATTTTTAAAGCATAATTAATAAGGTAAGTCTTTAGCCTCACAACACACTACTACAACAACAACAACGTACCCAGTGTATTCAAATTTGGATACACGGTATCCTGCCCTCCTTTCACACAAAGTAGGCAACCATCAAGTTTCAATGATTTTAGGGGTGATTCGGTAGGATGTATTAGTGAATCTAATGCATGTATTAGTCCTGATATTATTTAATCTTTTATTTCGTTGGATTTTTAGCCAAGGCATAATTAATACATGTGTTAATTGTACACCTTCTTCAGTATTATAGGAATGCAGAATAATACGTAACAAATCATGATATTAGCAGTGCATGAACTATTAATACATGGATAAGCATGGATAAAGATAAAACTATCCTTAATATACCAGACCAAACAACGAATATGAAATAGTTCCACCATAATTAATCCCACCATTACTCATCTCAACATTACCAATACACTCAATTCTATTCAGAGGTGTTTGAATTGATCCCTTATTTTTAAAAGTAACTTATAAGCTAAAAGTTAAAAGACCAAAATCAGAAAGTAGAACGCGACTATACTCACCTCTTCGCAAATTGAATAATTCTCTCTGACTTCAGTAAAGAGATCCACTATAGCATAAGAACCACAACGAAGTGCATGATGCTTGGATATGGCCTCTGGCGTATCTGAGAATCATCCTTCTTCATCCATCTTTTTTCCATCATTATATTTGTTAAATAATAGATATTTTTGACACCGTTATTTGTTCAAATTGGGTGATATTTCTTCATTAATACTGCAACATTCAAGATCTAATGATGGGAGCATGAAAAAAAATCCATTAATTAAGGATAATAGGATTCATCGATGTGCCTTTCACCTTCTTAATGCTTCCCAAATCATCCTTGTGCTCTTCGCTTTCGATGTCTCGCCGCTAAATACCTTGTACAACCCTTTTTATTATATAACTGCGCAATTTCAGAGAACAAACAGTTTAGCAACACACAAATTACTTTGTCATTATATAATGATTTGAAAAAAAATATATATATATATACATTATATGAAATTGAAAAAAAAAAAAAAGAGAAAAACACACATAATGTTAATTAAAATATAAAATTTCTAAGAAAAATAAACCAAAAAACACATAATCAAGATCAAAAAAGAATGAGAACAAAAAAGTGAGAAAACATATTAATGAAGGAACAAGTTGGCACCATGACTGCTGTATTCGTTATAAATTTTGTCATCTTTATGGTCTGTCATACGTATTTTTTCTTATATAAATTTTGGTTCTTATTTTTTCTTTCCATAGATAGATATAATTTCTTTTTTGGTTCTTAAAAGTTTCCTTCAAAACCTGTCATACGTATTTATTTTAATATAAATTTTATTTTTTATTTTTTTCCTTTTCATAGATAGAGTTTTTCCTAAAAAGGCACATTATATTTAATTTATTTTAGGTATGAGATTCTTCCTTATTTTTTTCTATATTCTAAATATTTAAATAATAATTTAATGATAATTATTTAAAAAAAATAGTGAAAAGACGATTTTGTTTATTAAGGAATATTTTAAGGAAGGGCAAAAAGTTCAAATCACTTTTCTAAAGTTCTTCACACTTTTAATATATTATAGATTATAGATATAGATATAGATATAGATATAGATATCTAATTTTTGGATAGATCGAATATTTGAAACTACTCGATAATAAACGTGTGAAGGCAAAACCCAATAAAAATAGATCCACATGTCATTTATTAAGGCTAATTAAGCTAATTAATTTAAAAAAAATAGGTATTATTTTCGTTATATTTTTTAAAATTTTTGTCTTCTTCCCTTTTCTTCAATTGATCCATTAATAAGTATAATCACTAATAAAAATTCTAATTAGATTTGGTGGAAAAATAGCGCCACTTGGCACTTCTAATTACATTCATTTTAGTTGTCCATTATCAACTTGATACACTTTTAAAAGTGTTAATAATAATAAGAACTTTTCTAAAAGTGTAAATAATAATAATAATAATAATAATAATAATAATAATAATAATAATAATAATAATAATAATAATAATAACTTTTATGTTATAAATCTCAAGTTGGATCAAATAAGATGGATATATCAAGATTAATCTTATGATAAATGTTAGGCTGCATTTGATTTGATAACACATTTATACTTTCTACTAAATGTAGTATAAATTTTGTTTCAGGTTTAATTATGAAATATTTCACCTTATCTCACACTCAAATAATCTCTTTAAATGTAACTATTCTTGATTTTGAAAACGTAAAAATAAATATCTATTTTTTTTATATAATATGTACAAGTAAAAGTGGACCAAGAAAGTAAAGGATAATCTGATGCATTAAACTTCCACACCATATCCAACCACAAAAGCTCCTTGTATACGACATTATCTTATATTTCCATAAAAAGTTATTTTTAGAATTTGAATAGAGATAAGCATTCAGTAACCCCTCAAACTATGGTCAAAGTTGTTGCAGCGTTACAACACACTTCAACTTCACATGACCCTATTACCTCTTGAACTCAATTTTAGCATATTTTTGTCACCCTTTTGTACAGACGTGACACCTTTATTACATAAAATGAGACTCGCGTCAAAGGTGTCACGTCAACTAAAAAGACTGACAAAAATGTCATGTCAGCACAAAAAAATAACAAAAATACGTTAAAACTGAATTTGAGAGTAATAGAGAACCCCCGTAAAATTAAAGTATGTGATATCAAATTTGATCATATTTCGTGAGGTATTGAATGCTTTACTCATTTGCATACGTTAAAACTTTACCAGACAATCAAAGCTCCCTCTCCACGAACACAGTATCTTTTCAAAATCTAAATAGTTAGCGCTAATTTTCTCTCTTTTCACACTCCTCAGCAACTGCATGCTTCTAGTTTTTTTGTGTTTCTACAACCAAACAAAATCATCACTAGCATAGGAAAATCCACCATTAGTTTTTCATCATTAGAATTCATCTCTTTCACCCTTTCTTTCTATCTTGAAGCTCTTAAGAATCTCTTTTAATTTAAGCAGCAACAATGTCAGAAAAAATTGAAGTTACCACCTGGATTTACGAAACCTTTGAGTAGGGGTGTATAAATCGAACCGTTAAGTCAAATCGAACCGATGAATCAAACCAAAATCGAGGAAAATAATCGACTTATGGTTAGGTGGTGAAAAAAAAACGATCATTCTTGATTTGGTTTGATATTAGCAAAAATAAAATCAAACCGACCCGACATAATATAAATATAATTTTAATTTTTTATACGTAAAAAAATATTACTTAGAATCTACTTTCTAATTACTTTTATTATTATTTTATATTCAGAAAATAGATATATATTCTTGGGCTTTTAATTATAATATTTGTGTCCATTAATAACAAATTAATACAAAGTTCAATATTAATATAAAACCCTAAAACTCTTCAATTGTTTCACTTTACATTTTACTTTCCAAGTTTGCAGAGAGTTCTCATTATTCCTTCATCTTACTTTTTCCTCATTCTCCTTATTCATCAAGCTGTAATTTAGGTTTGTTTCTCTTCATTCTCTTTTTACTTATAGAATTATGGTATAGTTAATTACTTTATGGAGTTAAGCTTTTAATAAGTTCTCTCATTCTTCATTCTTTTGTATGCTCACATTTTATGTGAAATGAACTTTCAGACAAGCTACTGTTACTAGTGACTTAGAAATTGAACCACTGGGTATCCATATAATATTACTTTGAGAGCTAGTAGTTTAGACGTCTTAGTAATTTGCCAACTTAATTTTAATTGGAATTACTCTATGACCATTATTTTTTTATCTTTTTGGTGAAAATATTTAATTTTGAAAAAAGGCTCAAATATGCCACTGAACTATCAGAAATTACTCATTTATGCCATCAGTTAAAAGTTGAGCTCATTCATGCCATCGCCGTTACAAAACCAGATCATCCATGCCATTACTTTTTAACGATGATTTTCAAAAACAGTTTTGCCACGTGACCTTTTATTAGAGGTCCACGTCATTAATTAAAATAAGCAAAAAGGCTCAAATATGCCATTGAACTATCAGAAATGACTCATTTATGCCATCAGCTAAAAGTTCGGCTTATTCATGTCATCACCGTTATAAAATCAACTCACCCATGCCATTACTTTTTAATGATGAATTTTTAAAAATAACTTTGTCACGTGGTCTTTTATTATAAGTCCATGCCATTAATTAAAAGAAATCAATATTAATTTCAAAATATTTGAAATTAGTTAGTATTGAGATTATTTATTCCAGCATATATATCATAATGATGGGAGAAGTTATCACATACTTGGCGGGATAATTGGACTAGCAGACTTCTTTTAAGTAGTTATTTGAAAATGATTTTTCGACAATGTATGTTCCACTAATTCGTGATGGGAGAAGTTATCCCATATACATGGCGGGATAGTTGGGATAACAGACTTCTTTTAAGCCGTTATTTAGAAATGATTTTTCAATAATGTATGCTCCCCTAATTCGTGATGGGAGTATATTGGAGAAGCTCTATTGGTACGCCTCTTTCTTTTCTTGTTTGCCCTAATCATTCATTGGCTTATTTTCTTGCAACTTGGAGTATATATTGGAGTCATTGGAATTAAAATATAGGATAGAATTTTGAGGTTTCTGTTAAGCGTAACATTTATAATGATTTAGAATCAACTAGAAATAGCCAAAGGATATACATTAATCACTATTTCTTCTGATCAGAAAAATAGTTGTTGTTGTAGGAAAAAAATACTTTAATGGGTGTGGGTCGGGTTATGTTAAATGAACCGGTTGTTTTTAATGGATCTAAGATATTTAAAATTAATATTGATTTATTTTAATTAATGTCACGGACCTCTAATAAAAGGCCACACAGAAAACAGTTTTTGAAAACGCACCATTAAAAAGTAATGACATGGGTGAGCTGATTTTATAACAGCGATGGCATGAATGAGCTGAACTTTTAACTGATGGCATAAATGAGCCATTTCTGATAGTTCAATTGCATATTTGAGCCTTTTTCCTTATTTTAATTAATGATGTGAACCTTTAATAAAAGGCTACATGACAAAGCTGTTTTTGAAAACCACCGTTAAAAATTAATGGCATGAATGAGCCGATTTTATAACGGCGGTGGCATGAATGAGCCAAACTTTTAACTGATGGCATAAATGAGTCATTTCTGATAGTTAAATGGCATAATTGAGCCTTTTCCCTTTAATTTTTTCTTCAATCACATTATAATTGTAAAAAAAATGAAAAAATTGAAAAACCGAGAAAACCGAAATAAAAAAATTGATTGTATATTGATTTGATTTGGTTTATAGATTTAGAAAACCGACATTATTAGTTTGATTATATTTTAAGGAAAAACCGAACCAATCCGACATACTATTGATGATGCATGCATGCAAGATCATGAGAGCAAAGATGTTGAAAAACTACTTTGTGATAAGAGACGCAGTTTAAGAGAAAAAACTCCATCAAATCTATTTGTTTCAACCCATTTCCTCCCCTCTCCACGTGGCTCAGGTCGACCTTCCAAACACAGATCAGATGGTGAGCTTGCTACTTTTTGCTTTATGATTTTGTATCTAAAGTTCCATCACTAAAGTTTTTTTTTTTTTGGGGGGGGGGTGTTGGTATTAGTATTATTGGGGTGTCAAATAGGCGGCTTGAGCTGAATTTGGGCGGGTCAAAATGGGATAAGTTAATAAATGAGTACGGATTTTGACAAGATGTATCACTAGACTAGTGAAGAGTATTTATAGAGCTGTGTTTTCTGTTTCAGAATTGGAGATGGAAGGTAGAGATGGATGTTGTTCTTCGTGCAAATAATCTTGAAAGGGACATGCATCGAACATTCTCTGGCAAAGCAGAAAATGAACAGCGAGAAAAAGGAACATTTGAAGACACAAATAGAAGAGGCAAGAGAACTGATTCGCCAATTGGAACAAGAGGTCGTTGCTGATATTGAACAAGATGACAAGTGCTTGAAAAATGATGAGAGGCGCTGAGGTAGAAAAAGTCAGTAACCAAATGAAGGCTGCTAGAGTAGTGCAGAGGGAAATTGAGCGGCGTAAGAATGAAGCTCTCCGAGGGATTGAATCCACCACTCAACGCCTACTATATCGTATGTAAAAGAAAAGGAGAAGTAAAGCATGAAATGTGATGTTAGGAATGAAAAGAGGCAACAGTAAGTCTCTCTAGTTGGACATGATTTGAGTTTTGTGATCTAGCAAAGTAGGACCAATTTTCAAACTTTGAAACCGTATCCTCTTTAAGTAGATTTGAAGTTGAATTCGGCAAAGATAGTTGTGTATGACAAACAGCAGAATTTTTTACCAAAATAAGCCATTTTTTGAACCAATTCACCAAAATAATATGTTTTTCCAAAATTTTACAAAACTAGTACAAACGTACTCTGCAGTAACGTATTACTTTATTATTTTATTAAAAAATGCAAGAGTAAAAACTGACGGTGTTTGACTTTTAATGGACCATAAAACGTTACTTATAATAACGTGTTATAAGTAATTCTTTACTATGAGTAACGTTTTCCAACCAAATAAAAATCAAACGCCTAATTATTTTAGGGGCAACCATTGCCCTAATTCTGAAAAGAAAAGAAAATTCTCTCGTGTCTTTGCCACTCCCCTAATTCGAAGAAGAAGAAAAATTTGTTGTGTGTTTGTTGTGTGTCTTTCGACGCCTCTAGCTACTCCATCTCGTCTCTTTCGACGCCTCTGGCTACTCCATCATCTAAGTAATTGTTGGTTCAGCTGTGTTTCGGATTGCGCAAGCCTAGGCTCAACGTCATAGAAAGGGTGTTTTTGGTACGAATCTACTCTCTATTTTTCTAGACTCAACTTGACTCTCTATTTTAAACTTTTGTATTTCTCAAATTTTACTCAACTATGCTCTAAATTATGATTTCGGAACAAATGGATTTAAATTCTTTTCAATTTTGGGATATTTTTTAAAGGAGAAAGGATATTTGTAGACTTTGCTCATACTTAAGAGAACAATTTTTTCCTTTTTATGGCTGATTAATATGTTCATTATAATGAACATATTCACTTATGTATAGGTACTTTTATATGGCTGGTAGTAGTTCATACAAGCTGGATCCTGGGCCACTTGAACCGTCTGTATTAACTCAACAACTTACTCATAGGTCACGGGATATATGGAATGGAAGTGCTGATATGATTCTTAATACGAGAAAGAGTGATGGAAGTTTTTGGAAGCTCGTAGAAAAATATCCTATCCATCCACGAGTTTTAGAAGTGATTAAATTATCTGGATTGTATGGTGTTTATAGATGTAATAGGCCTGCTATCGATCGTAGTTTGATCACTTCATTAGTTGAGCGTTGGCGTCCTGAAACACATACTTTCCACTTTAGAACAGGTGAAGCAACTATCACCTTGCAAGATATCGATGTGTTGTATGGATTACCCGTGAATGGTGCTCCGGTACTTGGTATTGAGACGACGAGAACTATTGGTGATTGGCAAAACATTTGTCAAAGATTATTAGGTTTTGTTCCATCTCTCCGAGACTTTAGCAGTAGTTTCCTCAAGGTCTCTGCGCTTAAAGCGCATATGCTAAGTGAGCCACAATTGTCAGACATGGCAACTCAAGAAATAGTCAATCAGAAGGCTAGGTGTTACATGTTCTGGATGATTGCGGGTACGATGATGGCAGATACATCTGGTTCTTATTTGAAGCTTATGTACCTGCCTATGCTCGAGGACGTCAATGCAATTGGGTCTTATAGTTGGGGTAGTGCAACTTTAGCGTACTTGTATCGTTTTCTTTGTAAAGCCTCACAGAGTATCCAAAATGAGATAGCCGGATTTCTACCACTACTTCAGGTATATCTAATAATTCTAATAATTGCATAAATTATTTATTGATATTTCCTTTAGTTTTTATTTAATTCCTTCTTAATCTATGTATCATCATAATTAAACATATATATCTATGTTTGTCATTTCAGTTTTGTTGGCATCCAAATTGCAGGACATGATATAACTGCAATTATATGGTGAATATGGTTATTCAGTAGAAAGGTTTTGTGGCATGTCTGGCAAAGCTATATGGAATGCCAAATAATTTGATTCAGTCTTACTTTATGGATTTAAAGGATAACAGTCATGCAGAAGTTGGAAGTATTGCAAGTTGTATCCTATATGAAGAGAAATGAAATTCTTCTTCGAGGTATTTCATGTGGTTGTAGAAGGTGATTATCGGTGTCACCACAACAGAGTTGCTACATGTCTGACAAACACAATACTCCACCATCGTCACTGCTTGCAATGACCTACAGTGGCCGCTTGTGATGGATGTCAAAAGGATTTCTGAATTTTACTACTGCGCGTAACTCTATATTCTTATTGACTTTCAAGGCTGTTCTTCGTGCTGAATTTATTAATTGATTAATGATCGGACACTCAGAATTCAGCAGTTCCAAAACATACCGTTGATGGAGTTGTTTCAATAGTTTCAATTTTCTATTCTTCTTTTTGTCCGTGCTGGTGTTTAGGATAGATCTTTCCTCTAGCTCCTTTGATCCGACACAAGTTATGCAACTGCAATCTTTTGTTGCACCAAGTAACTTATCCTTAAATGACATAGTGTAGTCCGAAGTAATCATTAAGTAAAAATTCCTATACGGGTGTGTGTTTACCTTCTTTCCGCAAGCTGACCTAAACACCACAATAATAAAAATAAAAAATAAGAACACCTATATCTTTTGCAATACCAGGTCGATTGTGTGATATTGCTCGAGATTTCCTGCATTCCTTCGGAATTTAACTTCAGAATTGAAACTAATTTGGAGGGTAGAGCACAATTACAGTCTGCTAAAATGGAGCAACTAATGAATTAATAAATAAAATGTGCATATGAGAATTGACACTCTATTTGTCTTTTCTACTCTTGGTGGAATTTTCAAATTACTTGTAAGAAAAATGGTCTCCATTCATGCTTAATTTTTCCAACTCAATAATTAAGGATGGAAAATTATTATTTCCGTTCATTTTTACTTGTCTAGTATGTATTTTGCACTCCCTTTGCATTGTCTCTATGTGTGACCTATATGTCACGGTTCAAGCCATGCTATTCCCTTTTTTGTTAAGGAATTGAGGAACGAAAGGGGCCATGGCACCACATTTCGGCCTGATACCAAAATCATTTCCATCGATCGTTACAATAACTAATTAACTTGAATGACCAGTTATTGCGGATTAATTCGACAGTATTGCAACAACACAGAACTGGCTAGGTTATGATTCTTTATTGATGTAGGGTGGATTAGAAAAGTGGAACTATAGATATAGGCAAAAACAACCACACATATCGACAATCGTAATCTTTTAAGTATAAAACCATGCCATATAGTTCATGTATTGAGAATCCATGAAGTAGTTAACGACACTTGAGGTCGTTATTCTTGAATCAACCTCTAGAGCTCTTTAATAGAATGCTACTCATGTAGTTGTACTAGATATTCAATCGTTAAGCAGAAGTAAGAGGCTAGCTAGCTCACCATTTGATCTCAGTTTCGGAGGGTGACCATGGCCACGTAGTAAACCTTGGCAGTGTGGTCGGGAAGAAGGGCGAAAATGGGCGGGAACAAAGAGATTTAGGGGAGACCTTTAATTTTTCTTAAACTGCACCTGTTATTGTCACACCCCTTTTTCGTACTCCAAAGAAGATTATGACTTTAAGTTCGAAAGGGTTATTAATTAAAGTGACAAAAGAAAATGATTGTTTCGAAAAAGGATTATTTACATTTTTTTTTAATTCAGAGTCGCCACTTGACATAATCCGGTGTGTCAAGTCACCTTTGAAAGATCCTTTTCAAAACGATTTGACTCTTTAAAACTGGTTTGCTAACAGAGATCCTGGTTAAGGAATTCTGTTGACCGAGGGGAAGGTGTTAGGCACCCCTCGATCCCGTGGTTCGACCACGGTCACTTGGTAGAATGAATCGGCTAATTTGACACTATGATGTACAAACCACACAAAAACATGTAAAACAATCAAACAAACAAGCAAAACAAAAGGAATAAAAATATAGTGTCCAGTCCGAGTTACACAATCCCGAAATAGAAAAATACGAAAATGTAAATCCTATTCTAAACTAATCCTAGACTAAGCTCCAATGCCTCACCCGATGCCTCGGGCCTTCATCACGAACGTCCTCCGAGTACAAAATACTTCGGGGTATTCCCCGGATAAAATAATACAAGTACCTCGGGGCATTCCCCGGCCAAATGAGTACAATTGAATCAAGTACGATAAACTAGAAAATATTCACCACACATTCAAATTTTCAACATTCAACGATATCCCTAAATTCGCCTACCCAAACCTAGCTTTGCCTATAAAGCTCTTGGCCTAAAGTATGCTCCTATCGAGTTCACAAACATTCCGAATTAAACAAAACAACAATAAACAAAAATTAAAATAAATTCACCCTCTTTATCAATTTCTCAATTCCACCCCAAACAACCAATTTCAATTCTCAAACGAGATACCATTTCACCAACCATACTCAAGGAAACCAACCATGAGTCAAAATAAACACGCATTCATCACCAACAAGGACCCAATAACACAATATTCAATCCAACACCAAATATAATAAACAATGAAATAAAAAGAGAAAGAGAGTAGAATTGGACCTCAATTTGAAGCTTTCAAACTCAATGTTATTAGAATAAAGAGAGTCCACACCCGAAAACCTAGAGTCGAACCTTAACACCAACAATCCAACTCGACAAATAATGACCCGTTCACCGTCACTTTTCATGTTGTTACTGTTCACGACGTACTGTTCACCGGTACTGTTCATCGATACTGTTCACCGGTTACTGTTCACCAAATCTTTCTTCTTCTTTTTTTCGCGATTCTCTCTTTCTCTCCCTCGGTTTTTATTCTTGTGAGGAAGATCGATGGGTGGAGAATTGTTGTTGTGTCTATGTGGATTGTTATCTTGCTCTCCAAGATGGAAGAAAAATGGAGAATTTTTTTTTTATCGGGAAGATTATTTTTTGATTGTTATTATTGTGGAGAAGATGATGATCCAAGAATGAGCCCCCCTTTTCCCCTTTTAGAAATTTCCTTTTTATATTTTTTATTTGGTTTTTCTTTTTCTTTATTTATTATCCTATGTGGAAGCATATAATTGGTGGTTTGTGGGAATAAGTGTGTGGCATGTGGAAAAGTTAGTGTGGCATGTGAAAAGATGAAGGTGGCATATGGAAAAATGAGTAGGGCGTGTGCCTTTTGCATGTATCTAATGAAAAATGGAAAGTGAGGTGTTGAGGTGGCATAGTGAGGTGGCAAAGATGTTATGTATTTAATTATTTTCAATTTTTTCTTGAAGGGAGAAATTATCAATTAAACAAAAGTATGGCAAGGTGAATAAAATAAAAAATGAAAATTAAAAAAATAAAATAAAATAAAAATAATTAAAATATTTTTGGGAAAGGACAAAATTACGTGTCTACATCATGCCCCCTTTGGATGTAAACACATGGTGTTTTCATACAAAGTATTAGACAACGAGACAGAATTTTGTCCTGACCTTTATTCAAAAGCACGGAGCACGAGGAAGGAGGAAAACCAGGTCTTGACTTAGGACATCCTACCCACCCAAGTTATGAGGGAATCGAGTGACAGTTATCTCAAAGGATTGGAAGGAGATGGACTATGCCGAGTTGGATAGTCGAGTGAGGTCCCATCGAGGTTTCGGTCCGCGACTCTGTTATTACATCAAAAAAATGAAAATTACAAGTTAAAAATGAAATTACAAAATTATATCTACGCAGCTTCTGTTGGACTCTTGACTTGAGTTTTATCATCCTATTCTTCAGGCGGGCTCCTGATTTGAAATTTCTTCAACTTGTTGCTTGATTTTCAATTTCATCACCCTGTTCTCCAGGCGGGCTCCTGACTTGCTATTTTCGATCTGTTGACTTTCATTTTCTCCACTTTGTTACTTGACTTTCAACTTCTTCACCTTGTTGCTTGACTTTCCATTTATTCGTCATGTGCTTCGGGCGGGCTCCTGAAATTACATCAAAACTAGAAAGAAAATTACCCCAAACAAAATTATTGTAAAGATAAAATCGTTTGCCAAAAAAGTAAAGTTCCAAAACAGATATTAATTTTATTTTTTTTGCCCAAGTGTACCATCAGAAGACTTTTGAGAAAGTCAGATCATACCTACTTGCATGTTGCAATAATGAATCAAGACTCTGACCAAGAAATGCATCTCTTGAGAGTAAAATTGAATGACCAAGACTAGGAAGTGAGTCTCCTAAGAATTAAAGTGAGGAATTCTGACTAGAAAGTGCGTCTTCTAGAGATAGAAGTTTAAATTTAAAAGTGTGTCACCTGACAAATGAGAACTAACAAGGAAGTGTGTCTCATAAGGATTAAGTGCAATGACTCGACTAGAAAGTGCATTTTCTAGAAATTAAGGAGAATGACTCGACTAAAAGGTATGCCTTATAGGAATCAAGGGGGATGACTCGACTAAAAGGTACGTCTTCTAGGGGTCAAGGGGAATGACTCGACTAAAAGGTACGTCTTATAGGAATCAAAGGGAGATGACTCGACTAAAAGGTACGTCTTATAGGGGTTAAAGGGAATGACTCAACTAAAAGGTACGTCTTCTAGGGGTCAAGGGGAGATGACTTGACTAAAAGGTACGTCTTCTAGGGGTCAAGGGGAATGACTCGACTAAAAGGTACGTCTTATAGGAATCAAAGGAGCGACTTGACTAAAAGGTACGTCTTCTAAGGGTCAAGGAGGGAATGACTCGACTAAAAGGTACGTCTTATAGGAATCAAAGGGAATGACTCGACTAAAAGGTACGTCTCATAGGAATCAAAGGGGATGACTCGACTAAAAGGTTAGTCTAATAGGAATCAAGGGTGATGACTCGACTTAAAGGTACGTCTTATAGGAATCAAGGGAGATGACTCGACTAAAAGGTACGTCTTCTAGGGGTCAAGGGGAGATGACTCGACTAAAAGGTACGTCGTCTAGGGGTCAAGGGGAATGACTCGACTAAAAGGTACGTCTTATAGGAATCAAAGGAGCGACTCAACTAAAAGGTACGTCTTCTAAGGGTCAAGGGGAATGACTCGACTAAAAGGTACGTCTTATAGGAATCAAAAGGGAATGACTCGACTAAAAGGTACGTCTTATAGGAATCAAAGGAGTGACTCGACTAAAAGGTACGTCTTCTAGGGGTCAAGGGGGAATGACTCGACTAAAAGGTACGTCTTATAGGAATCAAGAGGGATGACTCGACTAAAAGGTACGTCTTATAAGAATCAAAGGTGATGACTCGACTAAAATATACGTCTAATAGGAATCAAGGGTGATGACTCGACTAAAAGGTACGTCTTATAGGAATCAAGGGAGATGACTCGACTAAAAAGTACGTCTTCTAGGGGTCAAGGGGAATGAATCAACTAAAATGTACGTCTTATAGGAATCAAAGGAGCGACTCGACTAAAAGGTACGTCTTCTAGGGGTCAAAAGAGAATTACTCAACTAAAAGGTACGTCTTATAGGAATCAAGAGGGATGACTTGACTAAAAGGTATGTATTATAGGAATCAAAGGTAATGACTCGACTAAAAGGTACGTCTAATAGGAATCAAGGGTGATAACTCGACTAAAAGGTAAGTCTTATAGGAATCAAGGGAGATGACTCGACTAAAAGGTACGTCTTCTAAGGGTCAAGGGGAATGAATCGACTAAAAGATACGTCTTATAGGAATCAAAGGGGGATGACTCGACTAAAAGTTACGTCTTATAGGAATCAGATAAAATGGCTCAACTAAAAGGTACGTCTTATAGGAATCAAGAAGAATGACTCGACTAAAAGGTATGTCTTATAGGAATCAAGAAAGATGACTCGACTAAAAGGTACATATTATAGGAATCAAGGGGGATGACTGACTAAAAGGTACGTCTTATAGGAAACAAGGTGGATGACTCGACTAAAAGGTATGTCTTATAGGAATCAAAGGGAATGACTCGACTAAAAGGTACGTCTTATAGGAGTCAAGGGGAATGACTCGACTAGAAGGTACGTATCCTAGGAGTGAAGGTTCAATTTAAGAAGTGTATCACCTAGAAAATGAAAAATAAAATCCCTGGAAAAGTGTGTCTCCGAGGGATATAGGATGATGAATTTTTACAATGATTTTATTATCAAACCTATGCAACAATATTGCTTTCTGCATTTGTAAAAGTGAGGCATTGTAGCCCTTGATATTTATGCTCTGAAGTCCCTTCTTTGAAGATAATATGTTTCCTGTTTCATCAAAGAAAACTTGTGAGTTTAAAACATGGTGGCTGGTTTGTGGCTTTAGCTTTCACGATGATCGCTTTTGCGCTGGTCACATTTGATCTTGATTCTAACCCTTAGCATATGCCATTGACTTGTTGTTTCATTGACTCAAACTCAGATGATTAAAAGTGACTTTGAAACAAACACAGTATCTCTGTTATGCTATGTTTCTCAGACAATCTCTTTAAACCTTGGTATTTCCCCGAATTTCCCCAAATTTTATGTTAACAACAACCTTCTGCACCCCTTGTTCTGACACTCAATCTTGTTTCTTTCATGTGCTGGCCGTTTGTCTTGCTTTGTACAATTAAAGAAGTTGGTAGCCAGTTTTGAAATCTTTTCTCACTTGTTTTGACACGGACTAGACTCAAAGACAAGAGATAAATAATGACAATGATTTTTATTTGGATAACTGACTCAAGAAAATAAAAATAAAAAAGAAAGAAAAGACAATGAATGTCCCCATTTGAAACAAAGAAGTAAAAATTTATCTAATAATGACAGTCAACTCTAATGATTATGCCATGCATTTTGAATTAATTTTCCTGATCTTTTCATCCAAACTTTCTACCAATTGTTCTTGAGTTAATGGCCCCGAAATTGAGTTACTTTCTTAGGCCCAGTGCATTCGGAGGCCTCATTCGACTAGTGGCGCCTTGAAGGGTTTTTGACAATAAGCCTCTCTGATTTTTTTTTCATCTCACCATCTTTCTGTGGCGTCCGTGAGGGTTTTTCACTAATGCGACTCTTTTATCATCGTTTGTCTCAACTCACAGTCGTCTTACGGTGCTCATGAAAGTTTTCACCGATAAGACTCTCTCATTTTTTATCTCTCTCAACTTACCATCGTCTTACGGTGCCCGTGAGTATTTTCACCAATAAGACTCTCTCATTTTTATTTCTCTTTTGCTTTCTTATGCTGAGGAAGACAAGGAGTTCCCAAATGCATCGTCATATCCCTTGCATACTTAGCCTTAACATCCTCAAAGATTGATCTAAAGGTCTTTTTTTTTTGTTGTAACTTGGCTTTTGGATAGGGTTAGAAATAAAGGATGGCATGAGGCTCAAACGACACTTGAAGTGGGGTAGGACTTACAACTTTTGGAATCGACTCAAACAATGAGGATTAACTCATGCCCCAGTTTTTTTTTACTGGGCAATTCTAACTTGTTTATTTGGTTAGACCGGGCCCAGAATAGGGCAGCCTACGTATCTCACCCCCGAGAGAGGAGAATCAGGTCACGCGTAGTTCTGTAAACTTGTTCTTTCACTTGATTCTAATTTTTTTTATTTTTTTTATTTTGTTGACTCTTTTTCTCTTTGGGACTTTTCTGACTCTATTTTTCTTGACACTCATCTTTTCTTTCTTTTTCGACATATTTTTTTTGAATTTTGTTGACTCTATCTTGATTCCAAAGGAGGGGTATGAAATAAAATAATACTAAGGCCCAAATGGGGTAAACAAAGGATAACACAATGTTTGGATAGCAGAATGAAATGTCTTCATCATATAAATTCTTGAAAATGCTAGTACATAGCATGCAATGCGAAAGTGCACGATCAAGATCACTTATGAAATGTTTTACAACACTAACTTCCCCGAGCATGTGTTCCACATCTTTTTCTATACTTGCCTAGCATACAACTCCACTTTGTTGTACATTCCTCATGCTGAAGGACTCATGACTTCGTGGGGCTAATTTTCTTCCTGTTTCTTTTGACATAGGATCACACATTCACTACTTGACCTAATTGAGATATATCTTTCAATTGATGACCAAGTTATTCTCATGATTCTCAAAATAATAGCCTTAATTTTCAAAGAAGGCTTCAACTTGATCACCAAATGCTCCAGCACTCTATCTATTTTCTCAAATGCTCTTTTTTTCTAACTTTAACCCTCTGATTCAATGTTCATGCTTAAATTGGATTTTAAGATCTGGCTATAAATTTCACTAGCATGTCATGTCACTAGAGTCAACATAAAATATACTATGTAAAGAAAACAAACAAACAACACATATTTAAAACACAAAAAAATGAGACACTTTATTTAATAAAAATGAAAGATAGAAGGGTTTGAACATAACGACAAAGGGACAAAACAAGATAAATCTCAAACTACAACCCTGAAATAATTTGGATAACAGGAAATAAAACAAAACAAACTACCAGACCTCTTCCTAGAAAGGAGGGGTGACTTCTCAATTGTTCAGCCTGACATCTTAGCCACTAGTTTGCATATCAGCATGACTAGAGCTTTCCTCACTGTCAATATTCTGTACCATAATTGATTTATCTTGAATCATCTTTTCAATTTCTCTTTTCAAAGCGCGACAATCTTCAATACTGTGACCCTGAACATTAGAATGATATGCACATCGTACATTAGGATCAAAACTTCTTAAATGTGGGTCAGGAGTATACCCAAGGAGAGGAGTGATCATGCCCTGTTGTACCAATCTCTGTAATAAACTGTCATAGGATTCTCCAATAGGAGTGAAATTATCTTTTTCCTTCCTCCTCTTTGCAAACTCTTGCCTTGGATGAAACTTGGATTTAGAGGCTCCTTGGTAAATTTGTGGGGGTCGAGGATGATGTTGAGGGACAGGTGTATGCCATTGTGGATAAGAAGATGGATGAGCATACAATTGCGCATTGTTCAAAGGATATTGAGGAAGTGGAATGGGATTTCTTAGATTTTGGGGAAAGAAACCTTATTGCAAGTGGTTATGTGGATCTAATATGTAAGCTTGGGGTTGAGGCTGACAGTATTGGTGGGTTGGACCTCTCAAACTCTGCTTTGGACCTGGCATAACAATAGGTGTGTTTTCCTTCTTCTTTCCTCCAGTTTTCCTTGGTTGATTGCAATGTCGTCCCAAATGTTTCACAGAATCCTTCTGTCCATCAGGCTCCCCCAATTTTGATGTCTCAAAGCTGGGAGGAAGGTTAACACTTGAATACATGCCCCAGTTTTTATATGAAATATTTTCATAGCCCATAAGTCCAGGGAATTTTTCATATCATTTTCTACACTCTTAACTTTCCCAACCACTTTCTATAGCTCTTCTAGCATGCTAGGCTTCTTAGTAAGAAATTTTGGCGGTCTACTTAATTTAACGGTAGGCTCAAGAGTATAACAATGATCATCAAGAGTATTGAACGTGGATTCACTAGTGGACTGGGAAAGCACAATCGTTGGATTGATAGCCAAAGTGAAAGTCTTAGTAGAAGGTTGAGCAACAAAAGCACAGACAGTATGTGGTGTTGTGAATGTGGTAGACTTATACTGAGGAGATAAAGAAAGAGTGGTGGAAGTATTAAGGTGCATTTGACGTGGAATGGATTCTAAGGCATGTTGTGGTGCATCAACAACAGTAGAAAACTGACTTTGAGATTTTGGTGGAAGACTCAAGGTATTTGCAGGGTCAAAAGTGGGGAACGGAGGTGGAGGCAGCACACTGGCCCAAGCTCGGTACATTTCCATCATTTGTTATCTCAATCTCAAATTCTCTTTCTTTAAACTCTCAATTTCCTGACTCTTTGTTTCATCCATGGTGCCACTCTCTATATCCTTGTTGGATACAACTAAACCTTCCTTGGATTTGGTGTGATATGGAGGACCATCCAGAAAGCCACAAACCGACCACCTTAAACTAACTGAACAAGAGGCAACAAATATGTTAGAGTTCAAGATTTTTCAAAACCTCGTTTTTTTAAAAAAAAAAAAATCACCGAACCCAAGAAGGGCGCCTACGTATCTCACTCCCGAGAGAGGAGAAACAGGTGTGCGTAGTTCGTGAAGTCGTGCCAAAATGGCCAATTGAACTCTTTGTTTTCTTTCTCTTTTTTTTCTTTTTCTCGAAACTTTAAGAAGAAAAGAAAATAATAATTTGTCAAAAGAATTGACAAAAATGTTTTTGAATTTTTCAGCTTTAACATTCCTATACAACGTGAAATCTATTATTACCAATGAAAATCTTTTTGGATTTTCAGTTTTAAATTTCTTATGAAAATGGAATTTAAACCTATTAAAGAAAAATCTTTTGTAGTTTTCTTTTAGAGATGTATATGAAACACCTACTCTAAGTGAAAAAAATCTTTTTAATTTTTTTTTAAATACGATCCCCGAACCAACAATAGGCTGCCTACGTATCTCACATCCCGAATGAGGAGAATCAGGGGTGCGTAGTTCGTACAGATTGGACAATTAAGGATTATAGAACAACAAAATCTTAACTTGAGAGACACGACTACACGATGAAAATAAAATCTTTTGGGGTTTTTAAGTTAACACTTCATACAAAAATTACATCAACAACTATGAAAGAAAAATCTTTTTGGTATTTTCGTCATACGAAATGTAAAAAAAATTCTAACATCTTTTTTTTCATTTTTCTTTTATAAAAACTCCTATGAATGAAAAAACTTTTTGAAGTTACGAATTGTGAATGCATGCTAAACAAGACACAGAAAAATCTTTTTGATGTTTTTTAGAAAATGAGTGCGAAAGATAAAAAAATCTATTTGAATTTTTGAATTGTGAAAAACAAAAGCCATAGAAAAAACTCTAAAAACTACGAAACTCTTTTTTTTCTTTTCGACTCACTTTTTCTTTCTTTTTCCTCTTTTTTTTTTCAGTTTTTCTTGCCTACACACTCTATTTAAATCTAGCACATGCTTTCCCCCAAATCAATCCGTCAAATGATCATATCACCCTTAAAAATGCAACATTTAGCAAGTAGGGATGCTTTAGAGGCGAGTCTCCTACAAAGGGCCACGTGGGTCCCGCTAGGTCTCAATATGATGCAAATAAACATGACCTAAAGGTTGACCTATGCTGGGGCCCACTAACAAGGCTGTTCGGGAGAGCTTTAGCTGGCCACCTACTCTATACAACCCAACGGCTCCCCCCCTAAAATGAGGGTGACTCAACTATAGGTCGTGTACACACGTGTACTACGGACTTGTTGCAGAAAAAAAGACTCGAAATATGCGCATGATGTCAGATATAAAGCGATAACACATAAAGTAAAAACTATAAACAAAGAGCACGTAGGCACTCAACAATGATAAAAAAAATAACACAAAACAACACAAACAAATGCCTATACACCTATAGTGCCAAACTAAGCCGACACAACTCCAAAATAAACTCGAATTCTAAAAAATCCCAGCTGAGTCGCCAGAGCTGTCACACCCCTTTTTCGTACTCCAAAGAAGATTGTGACTTTAAGTTCGAAAGGGTTTTATTAATTAAAGTGACAAAAGAAAATGATTGTTTCGAAAAAGGATTATTTACATTTTTTTTTATTCAGAGTCGCCACTTGACATAATCCGGTGTGCCAAGTCACCTTTGAAAGATCCTTTTCAAAATGATTTGACTCTTTAAAACTGGTTTGCGAACAGAAATCCTGGTTAAGGAATTCTGTTGACCGAGGGGAAGGTGTTAGGCACTCCTCGATCCCGTGGTTCGACCACGGTCGCTTGGTAGAATGAATCGGCTAATTTGACACTATGATGTACAAACCACACAAAAACACGTAAAACAATCAAACAAACAAACAAAACAAAAGGAATAAAAATATAGTGTCCAGTCCGAGTTATATTGTCCCGAAATAGAAAAATACAAAAATGTAAATCCTATTCTAAACTAATCCTAGACTAAGCTCCAATGCCTCACCCGATGCCTCGGGCCTTCATCACGAACGTCCTCCGAGTACAAAATACTTCGGGGTATTCCCCGGATAAAATAATACAAGTACCTCGGGGCATTCCCCGGTCAAATGAGTACAATTGAATCAAGTACGATAAACTAGAAAATATTCACCACACATTCAAATTTTCAACATTCAACGATATCCCTAAATTTGCCTACCCAAACCTAGCTTTGCCTATAAAGCTCTCGGCCTAAAATATGCTCCTATCGAGTTCACAAACATTCCGAATTAAACAAAACAACAATAAACAAAAATTAAAATAAATTCACCCTCTTTATCAATTTCTCAATTCCACCCCAAACAACCAATTTCAATTCTCAAACGAGATACCATTTCACCAAACCATAATCAAGAAAACCAACCATGAGTCAAAATAAACACGCATTCATCACCAACAAGGACCCAATAACACAATAGTCAATCCAACACCAAATATAATAAACAATGAAATAAAAAGAGAAAGAGAGTAGAATTGGACCTCAATTTGAAGCTTTCAAACTCAATGTTATTCGAATAAAGAGAGTCCGCAGCCGAAAACCTCGAGCCGAACCTTAACATCAACAATCCAACTCGACAAATAATGACCCGTTCACCGTCACTTTTCACGCCGTTACTGTTCACAGCGTTAATGTTCACCGGTACTGTTCACCGGGTACTGTTCACCGGTTAATGTTCACCGGTACTGTTCACCAAATCTTTCTTCTTCTTCTTTTTGCGATTCTCTCTTTCTCTCCCTCGGTTTTTGTTCTTGTGAGGAAGATCGATGGGTGGAGAATTGTTGTTGTGTGTGTGTGGATTGTTATCTTGCTCTCCAAGATGAAAGAAAAATGGAGGATTTTTTTTTTATCGGGAAGATTATTTTGTGATTGTTGTTATTGTGGAGAAGATGATGATCCAAGAATGAGCCCCCCTTTTTCCCTTTTAGAAATTTCCTTTTTATATTTTTTATTTAATTTTTCTTTTTCTTTATTTATTATCCTATGTGGAAGCATATAATTGGTGGCTTGTGGGAATAAGTGTGTGGCATGTGAAAAAATGAGGGTGGCGTGTGGACAAATTGAGATCATCCCCGAATCTGTACTGTAGATGTTGAGTGGTGGATCGATTCCTTGGAGAGCTTCATTCTTTTGCAGCTGAAACTTCCTTAGCTCTGCTTGAACCTCCTCCATCTGGGGGCCTAGTTCTTGCATCTTGGCTTTTGATACTTCATGGACTTCTTTGTATTGTATTCCTTCAGTCTTCAGATGTTCAGAGCCTCCATTTGCCTCTTCAGAGCTTCCTTGACCTTCTCCTGTTCTACTAGAGTGGCGAGTAAAATCCTCCCAAGCATCATTAGTAGTAACGGAAGAAGAAATTTATCAGAAACCAAACAAAAGCTCAGGAACAGGAAAACAAAATATATGTATATATGCAAACGTACTAAATTTTCGGTTTAAAAGATGTATATATGCTTAGAAAGATACGAAAATAGAGGAATCCTCTCATGGCAAAATGTGAAGCTTTATATACATAGTGAAAACTTGCTAACGGATGATTCAAGCTCAAAAATTGAAGTGTGTTATAGCACCAGCACAATGATATATACTGTACTTTTGTCATTTACATAAATCAATAACAACAACTTAATATTCGTATTTGATAATAAATAAATATCACTTGATACAAATACAATTACAAACAAATGAAATCGATGATTTTAAAAATACAAATACATATTGTATTTATATATATTGTATTTTTATAAAAAAATTGAATTGTATTTATTTGTATCAATAAATACAACTCGTATAAATAAATTCAAACAAGTATTCGTAAAAAGAAAATCAATCGTTCCTTTTCAATAATTAAAAAATACAAATGATAGATCACACTTGTATCTATATGTTATAGTTCACATTTGTATTTGTATTTTATAGTTTCCACTTGTATTTGTATGTTATAATTCGCCTTTGTATTTATATTTTATAGTTCACACTTGTATTTGTGTTTGCTAGTTCGCACAAATGAAAAGAAGGAGAAAAATAAAAAGAAAAAAAGAAGAAAAAATACAAAAAAAGAAGGAGAGTAATAAAAAATAGAGAAAAAAACAAAAAAAGGAAAAGAAGAAAAAGAAAAAAAAAAGACAACGAAAAAGAAAAAATTGAAAAAAAAAGAAAGAAGAAAGAGAAAAACAAAAAAAGGAAAAGAAAAAATGAAGAAAAAAGAAAAAAAAGAGTAATAGAAAATAGACAAAAAAAAGGAGAAAAAAGAAAAAGGAAAAAAATACAAAAGAAAAACGAAAAGGAAAAAATTGGCACATAGTTCAAACGTGTATTTGTGTTTGCTAGTTCACACAAATGAAACGAAGGAGAAAAATAAAAAGAAAAAAAGGAGAAAAATGTGAGAAAAAGGAGAAAAATACAAAAAATGAAGGAGAGTAATAGAAAATAGAGAAAAAAAGAAAAAAAAGAAAAAAAAGAAAAAGAAAAAGAAGAAAAGGAAAAAAAAGACAAAATGAAAAAAAGACAACAGAAAAGAAAAAGTTAAAAAAGAAAGAAGAAAGAGAAAACAAAAAAAGGAAAAGAAAAAATGAAGTAAAAAGAAAAAGAAAAAAAGAGTAATAGAAAATAGACAAAAAAAGAAAAAGAAAAAAAATACAAAAGAAAAAAAAATTGAAATATAGTTCACACTTGTATTTGTGTTTGTTAGTTCGCACAATGAAAAGAAGAAGAAAAATAAAAAGAAAAAAAAGGAGAAAAATTTTGAGAAAAAGGAGAAAAATACAAAAAAGGAGAGTAATAGAAAATAGAGGAAAAAAAAAAAGTAAAAGAAGAAAAAGAAAAACAAAATGAAAAAAAAGACAAGGAAAAGAAAAAATTGAAAAAAAGAAATAAGAAAGAGAAAACAAAAAAAGGAAAAGAAAAAAGAAAAAAAAAGAGTGATAGAAAATAGACAAAATAAAAAGGAAAAAAGGAAAAAAGAAAACGAAAAATAAAAAATTGAAAATTAGTTACGGAAAAAAAATTGAAAAAAGAAAAGAAAGAGAAAACGAAAAAAAATTATAAAAAAATGAAGGAAAAAGATGAAAAGGGAAAAAAAGGAAAGTAATAGAAAATAGAGGGAAAAAAAATACATGAAAGAGGCTGTGAAATGTAATTATGAAAAATTAATAGGCAAGAGGAGGTTATGAATTGTAATTAATTAAAATTAGGCTAAAAAGATAATTAGAAGTCAATATTATCTAAGTTATGTAATTATCCCTAAGTATAATCACTAATAAAACTTCTAATTAGATTTGGTGGAAAAATAGCGCCACTTGGCACTTCTAATTACATTCATTTTAGTTGTGCATTATCAACTTCACACACTCACATTTCTAAAAGTGTTAATAATAATAATAACTTTTCTAAAAGTGTAAATAATAATAATAATAATAATAATAACTTTTATATTATAAATCTCAAGTTGGATCAAATAAGATGGATATGTCAGGATTAATCTTATGATAAATGTTAGGCTGCATTTGATTTGATAACACATTTATACTTTCTACTAAATGTAGTATAAATTTTGTTTCAGGTTTAATTATGAAATATTCCACCTTATCTCACACTCAAATAATCTCTTTAAATGTAACTATTCTTGATTTTTGAAACGTAAAAGTAAATATCTATTTTCTTTTATAATATGTACAAGTAAAAATGAAGAGTTAATAACTTAAATGGTCACTGAACTTACGATTTTTTTCTCCAAAAGTCACTCAACTTTATGTCTTACTTCAAAAGTCACTCAACTTAGGGTTGTTCTATCAGAAAGTCACTCAACTTTGATTTTCACTTCAAAAGTCACCTAAGTATGAATACTTTACTTATAAAGTCACTCAGCCTATTTAGTTATTTATTTTAATTAAAATTTGGTAACTTAAAATTTTATTTAAAACCAAAACTCTAAAAAAACTAAAAAAATATTTGAACCATATTTATTACATATTCTCATGTTTACTTTATATTTAACCTTCTGAAATTTTAAAATATCCTAAATAGTTTATATCAATTCACTTATAATGTTAATATTAATTTTTAAGATTTTTCGAATCATATTCATTTAGTTGATTAGATTTAATTAACTTTCAACGTGATACTTATTTACGAAATTGATTTTCAATCATGATGCAATTTTTTTATATTACCACTTGTATAATATACATATGCATCAAATAAATACAATGAATTCTATTCCTAATAAGCTGATAAAGGGATCGTTATAGATTTTAAACTAAAATGATATGATATAAAACATTACCAAATATTATTAAACATTTGTACATTATAATATATACACTGCAACGAAGTAAAATAATTACCCGCAAAAATTGTACAATCAAATGAGTGTGGTTTTAGGATATTAATTGATGATCTGTATGACTATATACACTTTATAGTATAGAGTAATCGTTAGACAAGTAAATAGTAGTAAAATCAAAATTCTAAGAAATAAAAAAGATATTCAATTAAATCATTTAAATGAATTTTGGATATGGCCGGATTACTAAATTGATTGTTTAAATGTCAATCTTCTTCCCAAATGCATGAACCTTCTCATGCGGTTTTAAAGTTGACCCTTACATGAGCTCATACGAAAACTTAATATTTAGACACGTATGTTACACATCTATCCCATATCTTTTAAAAAAAAAAAAAAAAAAATCAAAGATCACATGAGTCATATTTTATTCAATAAATCCATCCCATATCATATTTGCGTTAATGTATAATTATATTTATAAATTTATGCACATAACCTAAAAATATTTGATTGCAATATAAATTAGAAATTTAGTTATATAAAAAGTTTGCATTAATGCATAGAAGTCAATGGTCAAAATTAAACATATCTAAATTAATACATCTTGTATATCACAATATGTTTTGATTTTTGAGTTGGTTTACTATTTGATAATAAACATATATGAAGGCAAAACCCAATAAAAATAGGTTCATGTGGCTTTTATTAACCCTAATTAAGCTGATCAATTTATGTTTTTTTTAATTATTATTTTCATTATATTTCTTTAAATTTTTGTCTTCTTCCTTTTTTTTTCATTGCTCCAAAAAAAAATCCTATTTTTTTCCTTTATTCTCCGTTAAGAAAAACCTTCATAAAAGACTCCCTAAAATTATTGAGTTTCATTAAATCAACTAAATAAAAAACCTCTGGGTTTGTTTTTTAAAAATGGATTTTTGAGGATAGAAATGAAAGATCTCTGAATTTGACAGATCTGATAATGATTATATTTTCTTTAATTTTAACCCAATTAATTAATTTTCCTTATTAAGTATAAGCACTAATAAAACTTCTAATTAGATTTGGTGGAAAAGAAATAGCCAGCGGAGCGCCACTTGGCACTTCTAGTTACATTCATTTTAATTGTTCAGTATTAACTTGTCACGCTCCTAAAGTAGCAATAAATTGAATAATATACTTTTTATGTTATAATTATCTCAATCTGAATCAAATAAGTTGGATATATCACGATTAATTTTTAGGATAAATGTTATACTACTACATTTGATATTGTATACATCAAATGTAGCATAAATTTTATTTGAGATTTAATTATATAATATCTCACTTTATCCCAATCATCAAATAATTCCTTTATACTATTCTTGATTTTTAAAACATAAAAGTGAATATCTATTTTTTTATACTTTCTTATCTCAATTTATACGAGTCACTTTCTCTTTTTAGTCGGTCATAAAAAGAATGATACTTCCTCCATTTCAGAATAAGTGAATTATTAGGGTATTTATTGGTGTTTCAAAATAAGTGAATCATTGAATTTTTTTCCAAATTTACCCTTATGATTTGACAATCAATTAACTTTTGAAAAAGTATTACAAGGTCAATTTTTTTTTTTATGGATAAAAATAGAAAGTTATGTTAAATTTATGTGTTTAATGTTTTTTCCTTAATTTGTGTGCCAAAATACAATAATTTATTTATCATGAAACGGAGGAAGTACATTGTTATATTTAGTAATAATTTAATTTTAAATTACCTATTTTATTCTTTAATGAAATAATTTATTGTCACACAAAAATCTATAACTTATTTTAGACTATAAATTTTAAAAAGAAATTCTTTCTTTTTTTAAACTCCTTATCAAATTAAAAGACAATTTTATCTTGTATTTTTACGACGTAAATCGGTAAAACTTTACCAATTACGGCAAGAAACAATTATCTTTTTTTTTTTTTAAATCTCGAAAGTCGCACTAATTTTCTCTGTTTTCACACTCCTCCTTGCTTGTAGATTTTTGTGTTTCTAACAACCAAACAAACCAAAAGGCATCACTAGCATAGGAAGATCCACCATTAATTTTTAATCATTAGCTTCATTTTCCACCATCTTCTTTCTTTCTTTCTTGATTGATTGAAGTTCTTTTAAGTCGTAGGAGGAAGCAACAACACAACAATGTCAGTAAAACTTGAAGTTCCACCTGGATTTACAAAACCATTGAACAAGATTGTACACAAAGGGATCATCAATGCTATAGAGGATACATGCATGCAGGATCATGAGAGCAATGATGTTGATAAACTAATTTGTGGTAAGAGACGCAGTTTAAGAGAAAAAACTCCATCAAATCTATTTGTTTCCACCCATTTCCTCCCCTCTCCACCTGGCTCAGGTCGACCTCCCAAACACAGATCAGATGGTGAGCTTGCTACTTTTTGCTTTATGATTTTGTATCTAAAGTTCCATCACTAAAGTTTTTTTTTTTATTATCTGCTGTGCTCAATTTTAGCGTATTTTTGTCGCTGTTTTTTGTTGAGTTGAGTATGTTGTAGCAAATTTGGTCATAGTTTCAGCGGATACTAGATGCTTTTCTCGATTTCTTATGAGTCAATTTGAGCTACATGTCGACCCAATTTTTAACGGGATGAAATAGGTTGAGGTGGTGGATGACCCAACCAAACTTGAATTGATTAAGCAGTTTGGGTTTGATTTTGCCAATAAATCCATGGGGAAGTCCGGGTCCCACGAGTGGGTACATTGCTCCCTAATAATGACAAAAAGTACTTACTGCTCCACTACAACTTTGTGGGGCTTACTATTAATTAAAGAAGTTCTTAATCTCACCACGTGGGGTCTGGGGAGGGTAGTGTGAAGGCACACCTTACCCCTACGTACCTTGTGGAGATAGAGAGGCATTGTTTTCGAAAAACCCTCAGCTCAAGTAGCCCACATAGACAGAGGACTATTTCATATAGGTGTACCTAGACCTTAACACTATACAAGGGCGGACCTAGGTTCAAATTGGTGGTGTTTCGGCACCCGTTAAACTCGATACGGAATAGGTATATTTATATAAGAAATGTATAAAAATTGATATAAAATGAAAAAGAGCACCCTTGATACCAAGAAGATAGCTGGGTGCGTTGGTAGTGGGGTTTCAAGATGGAACTTCAAAACTTTGGATGTCAATACATGTCCAACCTCCTGCGTCCGCCACTACCACCACTATATAGTGCGGGAATTTTAGCAAATTGCTTATGGATGATAGTATTGAGTTAGTACTTGGTCTGGCGAATAATCTTTTTGGAGGAAATCTTAACTTCTTCAAATCTCTGTGTACACACTTGACTTGCAGATTTCCCACATTAAGATACTAGGTAGAATTTCAAAATTGTCTCGGGAACAGGAATTCCCTATATAAATGATAAAAGTATTTATTTAAACGGAGAAATATGATCTGCGAGAGATGAGGTATCATTCAGCCATCCTCAACTTGTTTTAGGAATGAGGCATCGAATTGGTTTGCTATTTATAAAGCTTAGATATCGACAACAACATACCCAGTATATTTCCACAAAGTGGGTTCCGGATAAAACAGAAAAAGATGGAAATAGGAGAGTATGAAATAGTTGAGAGCACAGAAAAGTGTGTTCCAATCCGCTGTTAGCTCTATTTTCTTTTGAGCATGTTTTCAGTACGTTCCAACTTTGAAGCATACATCTTCTAAAACAAAAATTTAGCACCCGTTTAGCCATGAAATTAGAGTGTGTTTGACCATGAATACAAGTTGGAGTTCTTCTTGATTTTTTACAAGTGATTTGGAGTGAAAAAAATGAAAACAACTTTTTGTTGCTTTTCAATTTCCTGAGTTGAATTCTGGAGTTTTCCAAAATTTTATGGCCTAGCATGATTCTCGAAATTCAACTTCCGGGAAAAAGCAAAGAATATTCATGGCCAAAACGGCCACTTAGTATGTTTAAGTTCTAACTCTAAAGCATGCATCTGTAACTAAAGCTCTAGTAAGTTCTCCCCAAGTTCTAACTTTAAAGCATAGAGTATTTTGAACTACAATTAGGATTGTGAGAGTGTTGAATAAGTTCCAACGTAGAGCTTACATCTTCTTTGG
Source organism: Capsicum pubescens (assembly GCA_030864215.1). NCBI lineage: Eukaryota > Viridiplantae > Streptophyta > Magnoliopsida > Solanales > Solanaceae > Capsicum > Capsicum pubescens. The sequence continues at coordinate 354,549,854 of CM061538.1, read as the reverse complement.
CTTTGACTAAAGGTTTAGCTATAACTTTTGAAACATCCTGCATCTTCTTAAGTTAAAGCTTTAGCAAGTTCTATAACAGTAAAGCATATATCTTTTTTCCTTTGCTTCTTCCAAATTCTTCTTAAACTAAATCTTTCCATGTTGATGTTGAAGTGACAGCTTCGCAACCTTTACGACGTGGCCCAGGTCGCCCTCGGAAACAGAAATCTGATGGTGAGACTCTTCCTTTCCCCGCTCCGTACTTCACCTCATGGTTTATGATTTTAAATGTAGATAATGCTAAACTAGCATTCTGTTCTGGTTCAAGGTTTCTTTTCCTTTTGTATTTGTGGGGTTAACTATTAATGTAATTCATAATCCCTATATAAACGAAAAAAGTACATGAGATGAATTTAAATGGAGAAGCTGATCAGTGAGAATTCATATAGCCGATTAGTTGTTCTTAACTAGTTTAGGAATGAGGGTAGTTGTTGTAAATGAATGATAAAATCCCAGCAAATCTCATCATACTAGTTATCCATTTGTAAATCTTTGCTTTGGAAAAGGAAAAGGGGAAAATAAGAGAGTATGAAATAGCTGAAACCACAAAAAATGTGTTCCACTGTTAGCTCTATTTTCCTTTTAGCAAAGTTTTCAGTGAGTTAAACTTCCAACTTTGAAGCATATGTGATGCATCCTATGTTTAAAGCATACATTTGTAACTAAAGCTCTACTAAGGTTTCAATAAGTTCTAACTTTAAAGCATAAAATGTTTTGAACTAATTATATCTTTCCATGTTGTTGATGTTGAATTCCATGCATTTAATTCATGGAAACAACAGAGAGTTCAGCATCGGAATCTTTACGGCGTCGCCCTGGTCGCCCTCGGGAACTTATATCAAATGGTAAGCCTCCTTCTTCCCCCGCTCCGTACTTTTACCTCATGATTAATGATTTTAAATCTAGTAAAGTAACATTCAGTTTTAGTTCAAGGTTCCTTTTCCTTTTTTCTCTGTGAAGGTTACTTGTAAAGTAGTTCACTTATTTTCTTAAAATTCCTATGTAAATGGTAAAAGTGCATTTGATGAATTTTTAAAGGGAGACTGTTTAGATGATCAGCAAGGGTTCATATAGCCAGGGGCGGAGCTACACTTGGCCGAGGGAGTTCATCCGAACCCCTTTCGGCAAAACTTTTTACTATTTATACATAGTTAAAATTATTTTTTATGTATATACAGTAGATGTTGAACCTCTTCGGTTTGTTCGTATGTTTACTTCTAAACCTCCTTAACGAAATTCCTGACTGCCACTGCATATAGCCGACCCCAGCCTGTTTAGGAATTAGGTGTTGTTGTTGTTGTTGTTGTTATTGATGTATATAAATAACAGAAGTCCAATATATATCATCACACTGGTTCATACTGCACAACCAAAATCACTGAAAGGAGAAACCGGACACCTCTATTTTCATTTGTCTTCCATCAACTTTTTCACCATCTTTGCAGTCCAAAGATCACTTCCGGTCATCCTTTTGTCTTCAATCACTAACCTTCAAGTCATATTTCCACCCTTTTAACAGACGCAGAGAAAAACACCTATCTAGATTTTCTGTTAAAAGGCCATATAGTTTAAGATTAGAGCTTCTCGAGATCTCAGTCGTGTTTTCTGTGACTCCATTGCTCAACCTGTAGAACGTGGCAGAGGGCAAGGCAGAGCTCCCTAGTAGGAAACAGACAACATTAGTTACTCTTTATCTCTTGTTTATTTTTTGAGCTCGAGTCATCTTCAACAATCCGAGATCGTTAGCTGTTTAGGGAGTCTACACTAATTATAAAACTACACATTTGCCAATTATATGAATTGGAATTGTGCTACAAAGATGAAATTTTTCAGTTTGCATGAGACGATTCCTCTCTTTTACATCATGATATTTTAGTACTATGTAAGCTTACAAAAAGTTAAATGAATATCAATGTTGAACCAAGTCACTTCTTTATATCTTTCTATAGGTTCGCATTTTTCAATAAATTCTACTTTTTAAAGTATATATCTTGTATACTAGAGCCTTAATTAGTCACGTCTCCGTAAGTTTTTAACCTTAAAATTGCTGATGTTTTTAATGTGAGTGCCACCATTAGTTACAGAAGCTCCAGCAGTTTCACCTCCTGCACCACCATCCGGATCGACTGGGGATGTTTCAGTACAAGTTTCTGCAACCAGAAATTCTCTGGAGCCAGTTGTCTCACCTCCCAAGACACCGTTGGGGTCGACAAGTGATAGGCCTTTAAAAGTCAAGGAGGAAAGAGAATCTAATCCGTTATTAAGACTGAAGAAACCCCCGAAAACAAAGCATACACCCCAGATGCTTGATGAAGAATTGAAGAAAGTTATTCATAAAGTCGAGTATTTATTGGTGCAGAAGCTGCTTAGTTCCGGGAATGACGTTGATAGCATGGTCCATCATGCCAATACTACCTTTACATATTTGAAAGGGTTTGGTGTTGAGTACGAGTCTTTTTACAGAGATGTAACGGAATACATCAAACATCGCTACAATCTTCGTGATGCAGAGAAAGAAGAAACCGTACTGTCTTTCTCAGTTTGGGGGGGAAACTATTTAAATGCTATGCGTCATGCAAATGATGCTGAGGAGGTCATGGTTCGTGCTCAAGGAGAGCACGAGAAGGTCAAAGAGAAAATGGGAACATTGAAGAGGCAACTAGAAGATCTGAAGCAAGAGTTAGCACATATCGAACATGAAGATGAGCGTCTGAAACGTGATATAATAAAATATAAAGAAGCCCATGACGTTGCAGAAGCCAAGAGACTAGAACTTGGCACCCAGTTGGAGGCAGCTCAAGCAAAGCTAAGGGAAATTAAGCAGCGCAAGAATGCAGCTCTGGTAGGGATTGAATCCACCACCCAACGCCTAGAGTCCACATATCGTTGATGATCTCGGTTAGTTGGATTTTCTTTACTCATCGAACAACCTCCTAGTAGATGAACTGAAACTTCTCATGATTATCTTGAATCATTTTGGGATTTCATTTTCTCTAGCAGCAAACAGGTTGTTTAATTTCTTCGTTTAGTTATCGGCATGTAGTAAATTCTCCTTGTATATTGATCACATTGTAAGGACAACTTGGCGACACAGTAGTTCGTTAACTATGTTGATGAGAGGCAACAGGTACCCAGTGAAATTAGTACGTCCAAGCTGTCCAAAAAGAAAAAGTATTGACCACAGCTTAGGGGTCTTTGTTGGAGAATGTTTTGATGTATTGATGACAGACATTTTCATCTACATGCAATTTGCAGATTAGCTACTATTTCCAGTTTCAGTTCAAATGTCCCTGCAACTTTCTGCAATATGAAAGTTTGACCCCTTGTAATGATCCCAGCCATTGCACCATTTGCCAAAGTCTTTTCGTGGTTTTGTTTTTTCTTTGTCCTTCTCATGTATAGTACACAGTAAAATTAGAGCTAAGGGTGTATTTTGTATGAAGGAAAACATTTTTTTCGAAAAATATTTTTTAATTTTCGAATGTTTGGGTCGACTTAAATGATTTGGATAATACTTTCCAAATAGATTTAGTGATGTTCGGTCATGAAAATCAAAAAGAATTTTAAACTTTATTGAAATTTTCAACGATGGAGTTGAAATTATGTTTGTTCATAGTTTTTGCAAGTATTTAGAATTTTAAATGTATTTTAAAAAAAGAAAAAGAAAAATATGAAATGTGGGTTAAACCTGAAACACAATTTAAATGGGTTATTTTATGGTAATAAATAATTTAGGATATTTTTGGGGAAAAAATTATAAATGAAAACATGGTTTTGGTTGTTCTCCAAATAAATTTTCATGATCAGACACTGATCTTCAAATAAAATGAAAAAAATCAGAAATTTTCATGGCCAAACGGGTCTTTTTTTTTCTAAAATAAAGAAAATGTCCTCCCTTCGTAAAGTAAGAAAAATATTTTTAAAATTGTCTTTCATCCTCACCACCCAATTCTCGACCCTGGCCGAGTTTTCGATACCGAATCCCAACATGATCAGGGGTCCGACTCCCAATCTCGACCCAAACCCGACTATAGATTCAGACTCCTGAATCCCAACTTGGACATGAGTCAAGGTCGGGTCTTGAGTTGAGGTTCGGGGTTGGGATCCGAGTCAAGATCAGAGGTCGAGTCTTGGGCCAAGATCAAACCCCAACTCTGGTGTTATAGTATTTGCCCACACTACACCTAAGGGTCGTTTGATAGAGTGCATTGAAAAGTTAATGTATGAATTAGTTTAATGTGTCCTACTAATACTTGTTTGGTATACTTTTTCACTCTACGCATAGCTAATTAGTTATACACTCTATTGTGTATTGATGTGTGTATTATTAATACTTCAAAATCCATTGTATTAGCAATGCAATGAATCTAATGCATGCATTAACATAATTAAAGACACTATTATCCCTCAAAAAAAATTCCTCATTCTTTCCAACATATATCTGGAGGATATTTTTATAAAAAAAATATTTTTTTTAGAAATTATTTAATTCATATTATATTTAATACATCAAATCGAACACTGCATAAGAAAAATACAAGTATAACTAATGCAAGCATGAGTAACGCAAGCATTACTAACACATTGGCTAGTGCAAATAAGTAACAAAACCAACGTTTGGTAGAGTGCATATGACTAGTGCAAAAAATTGTGTACTAGTAATACCTGCATTAGTAATGTTTACGTTAGTTATGATTGCATAAGTTACGTTTTATTTTTTCTTATGCCGTGTTTGATTTGATGCATTAAAAATAACATAAATTGTACAATTTTTTTTTAAAAAAAATGTTTTCCTTCCTACCAAACACACCCTAAAGCTATTCATTTGTCATTAGTCCTGTCAAAAGATCATCTTTTTCAGGCTCTCTTTTTTCATCTTCCCCATTTCCATCTCCTTCAAAAATCAGCTCATTTTTTCTGAAAAAAAAGAAAAAAAGAAGACTCGTTTAAGCAGTAGAAAGGAAGCAATAACAATGTCAGAGGAAAAAGAAACACCGCCCCATTTTCTTAAGCAACAGAAAGAAACAACAATGGAAGTAGCAGTACCACCTGGTTTTACAACAACTTTGGTACCAACTAGATTAATCATGCAACATCATCATGAGAAGGAAGGTTGTGGTGAAAGTGCATTTACTGGTTCTGTCAAGAGGTGCAGTTTAAGACCAAGAGTTCCACCAAAACTCTTTGTTCCCACCCATTCACGTCCTGTCCAACGGCTCAAACGTCGCCCTCCCAAACAAAGATCACATTGTGAGTTACCTACTCTTGCTTTATGATTTTGCACACGGAGTTCAAGAAAGTAAAGGAACTTTTGACATTTGTGATATTAAATTAAAATATTACCTGTAAGGTAGTGGTAACGTACACTATATACCTTCCCCGGACCCCACTTTGTGTAAAGTGGGATTACACTAGGTATATTGTCGTTGTAGTATCAATCTCATTGTGAGTGGATCATATTATTGATGTAAGTAAGAGCTAATACAAAAGAAGGAAATACGATAAACCCAATTCTCCCTCTTCCTATCAGTCAGTTATCACCCCCCATATGAATGACAAAATTCTAGGAAATCGCTTATGGATGATAATGCTATGCTTAGATGGTACGTAAAAAATGAGGAGAAATATATATATGATCGGTGAGAGATCATATAGCCATCCCCAGCTTGTTTTAGGAACGATGCATCGAACTGGTATTCGATTTATAAAGGGATAAATAAGAGAGTATGAAATAGTTGAAACTACAGAAACATGTGTTCCAGTCCGCTGTTAAGAGTCCAAAGTTTTCAATAAGTTCCAACATAAAGCTTACATATTTTTTTGGACCATAGAATAATTTTGTAAGAAGTTCTCACTTTTAAACACCCCACGTCTTCTTAAGCTAAAGCTTTAGTAACTTGTTTTAAGAGTCAAGCATATATCCTTTTTCCTTTACTTCTGATACTAAATATTTCCATGTTGATGTTGAAGTGACAGCCTCGCAACCTTTACGACGCGGCCGAGGTCGTCCTCCGAAACGTCAAAGATCAGATGGTGAGCCTCTTACCTTCCCTTCTCTTTACTGTATGGTTCAAGATTTCTTTCCCTTTTTTGGGAGATTACTGTATAAATGATAAAAGTACACGAGATGAATTTAAACGGAGAAGCATGGTTCATACGGCTGACTAGTCATCCTCATCCCCAACTTGTTTAGGAATGAGGATAGTTGTTGTGATTTATGTAAATGAATGATAAAATGTCTAGCACATATCATCGCACTAGTTTTCCATTTGTAAAGCTTTGACATAAAAATGTAAAAGGGGGAAATAAGAGGGTATGAAAAAGTTGAGACCACGAAAAATGTGTTCCACTGTTAGCTCTATTTTCCTTTTAGCAAGCTTCTGGTAAGTTCCAACTTTAAAGCATGAAATGTTTTAAACGATTCAAAATTTTGTAAGTTTTTAATAAGTTCCAACATAAAACTTATATATTTTCTTAGCTAAAGGTTTAGTAAGTTTTCAAGAAGTTGTAACTTTAAAACAGCCTGCATCTTCTTAAGCTAAAGCTTCATATATCTTTTTCCTTTACTTCTTCCAATTTCTTAAACTATATCTTTCCATGTTGTTGATGTTTAATTCCATCCATTGAACAACAGAAAGTCCAGCCTCGCAACCTTCACGACGTCACCGAGGTCGCCCTCGGAAACAGAGATCAGATGGTGAGCCTCCCCTTCCCCCCGCTTCGTACTTTTGCCTCACGATTGATGATTTTAAATCTAGTAACATTCTGTTTTGCTTCAACCGGTCAAGCCTCGAGATTTCTTTCCTTTTTTCTCTGCGGGGTTTACATCTAAAGTACTCTTTTTTTAAAAAAAGTTCCTATGTAAATGATAAAAGTGCATAAGATAAATTTTTAAAGGAAGAAACATGATCAAGGAGGGTTCATGTAGCCGAGCCCAACTTGTTTAGGAATTATGCGTTGTGGTTGTTGTTGTATAAAAATGATAAAACGTCCAATATGTATCATCATACTTGTGGTATAAAGCTATTTCTTTTGTTTCTGCACAATTGAAACCACTGTGAGAACCGGCCACCTCGGTTCTCATTTGTCCTGCATCAACTTTTTTCACCTCTTTTCAGTCCAAAAATCTTTTTTCAGTCATCTTTTTGTCTTCAATACATTTTGCCTATATAAATTTAGAATTATGTTACTATAAAGATTATACTTTGCAGTGTGCGCGAAAGGTTTCTCTCTTTTTACATCATGATTGTTAGTAATCTGTAAGCTTACGTAAAGATACACAACGTTTCATGTACATCATGTTAGTCAAAGTCCCTTTTTATATCCTTCTAAGCATATATATACATCTCGTAAGCCAAAGATTTAGTAGGAAAAACAAAATGATTTTAGTAGGTTTTCATTTTTCATCAAGTACTAACTTTTCAAAAGTATACATCTTTCTAAGCTAAAACTTTGGTAAGCTTTCAATAAGTTATAATCTTTAATGCATATCTTGTAAACTAAGGCCGTGGTAACTTCTCAGTAAGTTTTAACTTTAAATTGTCGATGTTGTTAATGTGATTGCCACCATTAGTTACAGAAGCTCCATCAGTTTCACCTCCTGCAACGCCATTGGGATCGACTGGAAATGTTCCAGTACAATTTTCGGCAATCACAAATGCTCTGGAGCCAGTTGCCACACCTCCAGGGTCACCATTAGTTACAGAAGATCCATCAGTTTCAGCTCCTGCATCGCCATTGGGGTCGATCGGAGATGTTCCAATACAAGTTTCTGTGACCACAAATGCTTCGAAGCCACCACTGGGGTCAAGCAGTCATAGGCCTTTGGACGTTCCCTCTAGTGGAGAGGAGGAGGAAAGAGAAACAAAGTTAAAGCTAAATCCTTTATTAAAACTGAAGAAACCGCCAAAGCCAAATAATACACCTGAGATGCTTGATGAGGAATTGAAGAAAGTAATTCATAAAGTTGAGTATTTATTGGTGCAAAAGCTGCTTACTCCCGAGAACGACGTAGATTGCATGGTCCATCAGGCCAATGTTACCTTTATATATTTGAAAGGTTTTGGTGTTGATTATGGCTCATTTTATCGAGATGTCAAAGAATACATTGAACATCGGTACAATTTACGTGATGCAGAGAGAGAAGAAGCCTTGTTGTCTCTTTCGGTGTATGGAAGAAATTATTTAATTGCTATACATAATGCAAATGCTGCTGAGGAGGTTGTTGTTCGTACGCAAGGAGAACATGAGAAGGTCAACGAGAAAATGGGAACTTTGGAGAGGCAAATAGAAGATCTGAAGCAAGAAGATGAGCGTCTGAAACGTGATATAATAAAATATAAAGAAGCCCACGAAGCTGCAGAAGCCAAGAGACAAGAACTTGGCGCCAAGTTGGAGGCAGCTCACGCAAAGCTAAGGGAGATTAAGCAGCGCAAGAATGCAGCTCTCGAAGGGATTGAATGCGCCACCCTACGCCTAGAGTCCACATATTGTTGATGATCTCGATTAGTTGGACTCCTTCTACTCATCGAACAAGCTCCCCAACTAGATGAACTGAAAGTCCTCATGATTATCTTGAATTGTTTTGGGATTTCATTTTCTCTATCAGCAGACAGGTTGCTTCTTTGTTTAGTTACCGGCTTGCAGTAGATTCTCCTTAAAAGTTTCTCGTCATGCTTTCTGCGTTTGAGCTTGTGCCATCAGATTGCTCTATTAACTTCAGTTTCATGGTTGACATTGATTCCAACCATCCATCACCTAGTCTTTACATTCTAAACTTCATAATTTGTAGATATATTACACTCTTTATCTGTTAAGTGTGTTTATGATGTTTTTCTTGTGCTTCTTAACATACTGAAATGTTCACTACGTTGAAAAGCTTACTGAAAAATGCTCTAAAGTGTTTGTTGCATATACCCTCTTTGTGAGGATATGTATATGCACCATTTGTTAAACGACGAGGGTGTATATGCATCATTAAAACGGCAAGGGTATGTATGCATCACTTTTTTAACAAGGGTCATACCTGCTCTAAATCTCGTTGGTCTTTGAAGTCCACTTAGTAGAACGATAAGGATCTCCTAATTAACTTGTCATGATTTATTCCGCGCATAATCGAACTAACTAACTATTAATTCATTTCACATGTGGTTACCTGATAAAGTATTCTAATTAGACACTTCATATTCAAAATTTTGAAAAGTTTTTTGCGAGTGTTCTCAAGCATTTATTATGTAGACACGAAAGCGCTTAAAATCTTTTGCATGTGTTTTCCAGATTTGAAGAGTATGGAGATTGGATAGTAATTATATTTAGTAATCTAACACAATACATTTAAGTAATGAATGAAGACTTAGTTTAGTTATGAAAACAAAATTTAAATTTTGTCTAGTTGATAAATTGTAGTTATTGAAAATATATTTCCCAAGTATTTTGAACAGAGTTGACAATGTGGATTAGACCCGTTAGGTAGGTCCAGTCCAATATGTGATTTAATAGGCTTGGGCTATCATTTTGGAGCCTATTTACAAACAAGGTTTTTAGCCTGATCCGAATAAGTGATCTGGCTTGTGAGGCTTGAACGAGATGGGTTGAACCGGCCAGTGAGCCAATAAAAATATTTTGAAAAATAAACAAATGGAGTATTAAAAATAATAAGAGGAGTTCAAATTTAAAGTGTACTAAAACCATCATTTTAGTGGATGAATATTATCTTTTTTCTTTTGCGTTTTATTGTGATCTGTTAAAATAAAAGTAGATTACTAATTCTATTTAGTTAGTTGTATTATTATTTAAAATGTTTAGTTTGCGCATATATATATACTAGTTTAGAATATGTGTGTCGCACGTGTATTTAACGTTAAAGAAGAAATATATTTATTTGTCTATTATTTAAATATTTATTTATAAAATTACCTGACATTCTACATAGTTCAAATAAGAAAAATATAATTAATATATTTATACATGATTTCAAAGTCTTAAATTAGAACTTTTTACTCATAGTTCAAAAACATTCTACCGGTGGGATTGCATATTTAACGTTTTTCTCATTTTGCTCTGACAATTTTAGAACTTTTTTTTTTCCATGTACGCAACAATTTTTTTTTTTAACCAAATTTAACTCTTTGTTTCCCATAAAGTTTGTAAGAGTAGGGTAAAACGTGTTTTTTTTTTTTAAGATTCAATGTACTCCTACTTACCTTATATTTTAAGACTCCTAATTTTAGAAAAAGTCTTACTATATTTGTTAAAGTCCTAATCTCATATATTTTAGATTCATTATCACAAATATAATTAAAAAATAATTTGAGAAAAAAACGTAAAAAAACGATTTTGTCTAAAGCATAACTTTTAATGAAAGGCAAAAAATTCAAATCACTTTTCTGAGGTCTTCACACTTTTAATATATATATATATATATAAAACTTGGTGACAAAGTAATTCATTAAGGGGTTGTTTGGTACATCAGATAAGGAAAACAATTCGGGGATAACATTTAAAATTAACTTTATTCCATGTTTCACATAAAATAATAATTGATCTCAGAATTATTTTATTCCATCATTTATACTAAAAAGGTGGGATCACAATCTCATTTGCACTGAGTTTAACAAAATAATCTCATGAGATATTTCAATTTATTTAAGCTGGTATATTATACGATCCTAACTATACTGATGAAAAACAACAGGCACCTAGAGGTAGCAGGTACTCATAAAATTATTATGTGCAACCTACAGCTTGTTTGGATGATAGTTTGCCATGGTTTCATAATGTATGGTACAGTATGGTATGGTATAATACCATGATTGGATTGATTGTATCGTTCATTGTGATTTAATAATAGTTTTTTTGTTTGGTTTGATGGTATGATATTGTATCGTAAAGGGTAATTTTACTAAAATACCCCCGATTATTATAAATTTTAAATTCAATCCGTGTAGGCTATTTCTTCTAAAGCCTTGCCTGTGTACAGAAAACAAACAAACATTATGGTACAATACCATATTTGGATTAACTGTATCGTTCACTGTGGTTTAATAATAATTTTTTTGTTTGGTTTGATGGTATGGTAACAGGTAAATTTACTAAAATACCCTTATTTGATTATTGCTAAAATTGACTATTCCCTTCTTATTCTTGTAAACTTCACCATCGGTACCCTTCCAAGTTTGAACTTTTGAACTAAAATTCGAAGCCTCTTAGATCACTTTTTAGCAGAATTATCGGAAGGACCAAAGTTTTTCTTTTCTTGGGCTTACCGCAAAGAAAAGCCTCGCCATTGTTTTTCTTTTCTTGGGCTTTTAGCAGAAGCCTCGCCTTTGTTGAAGCTGCTGGGAGATTACTGCAAAGAGCAAAAAAGAGAATAAGAAAATAGAGTGGAGGGTAAAATAGGATTAAACAAAATTATACAGGGACATAATTGGAAGAAAAAGAGGGAAACCGTGGCATACCACCAAATTGGTGGTTCAGAAAAAATGGGGGATTCCATGATTCCCAAACCATGAAATAGTACCAAACCATACCATCATTTTTAGGATACCATGAAAACAAACATGATTCCCATGGTAACCATACCATACCATACTGGGAAACCACCATCCAAACAAGCTGTTAGGGGTCTATTGGAAAATCTTTTGATGTACTAATGACATTTACATCTACTTAAAAATTAGCTACTATTTCCAGTTTCATTGCAAAGTTGAAATGTCCTTGCAACTTTCTGCAACAATTCATTTTAGGAAATATGAAAATTTGATCACTTGTTATTATCACAGCGTTTGAATGTTTTCCTCACAAGGCTAAAATTAAATATAGATGAACACTCTGAACTTTCCTTTTTGTATCATTTTGCCAAAAATTTGAGTTTTAACCTTTCTTTTTTGTGCGGTTTTTGTTATCTTTCCTTGTCGTGTATAGCGATTCATTTATTACCAATTAGTAAGTACTTCTTCCGCTTTAATTAGATTCAAACTACTCAAATTTTGACAAATATTTAAAATATACTTCCTCCGTTTAAAAAAAAAAATCTATTTTGACTTGACACAAAGTTTAAAAAAATAAAAAAGACTTTTGAATCTTGTGGCCTTAAATTAAAGTTGTGTCAAATGTACCAAAATGTCATTTAATCTTGTGGTCCTAAACATGCCACGTGGAAAGTTGAAATTAAAGTATTGCCAAAAAAGGAAAAGGGTCATTCTTTTTTAAACAGACTAAAAAGAAAAATAGGTCATTCTTTTTTAAACGGAGAGAGTATGTTTTTATCATGAATATATGAGAAGAATTTTAACTTATAGAACTACTTGTGTAGTTTTTGATTATCTATCATTTCAAAATATTTGAGTTGATCTAATTTAATTTACCTTTAAAAATTGAGATAAGCATCCACTATCCTCCTCGAACTATGGCCAAAGTTGCTACGATACGTTTCAACTTTACAGTGATCCTATTACCCCCGAACTCAATTTTAGCATATTTTTGTCATCCTTTTGTGATGGTGTGACACCTTTATTAAATAAAATGGGGATCACGTCAAAGGTGTCACGTCAGCTAAAAAGATTAACAAAAAATATCACATCAGCTAAAAAGATTAACAAAAATATACTAAAATTTAATTCAGAGATACTAGATGGTTTTCTCTTGAAAATTAATAAGGGAGAAATACTTTTCAAACTTTGTCTAAGCATAAATTATTGTTGTCTTATGTCATAAAAGCTTTTCAAATTGATCAAACAATCACAATTAACCATTCTTCAACAAACAAAAAACAAAATAAAGTAACACTTTCACAAAGAGATAATACATAAATATGACCATAAACTCGACATCAAATTATAACTTTGACCTTAAACTTTGATAGTGCACAAATATGACCTTTAACTATTCAAAACTGCACAAATATAACCTCCAATCCTACGTGACAAAACGCGTGTTCAACACACAAAACTGGGTGCGTCCAGCTTAAAATCTAAAGGCATAATACATAAATATGACCCTAAACTTGACATCAAACTATAACTTTGACCTTAAACTTTGACAGTGTACAAATATGATCTTTAACTATTCAAAACTTCACAAATATGACCTTTAAATGACTATTCACTATTATTTTTTTATTATTTTCGGCTCAAAGATTAAAATGACATCTAATTTCTTTTGTCATTGCGGAAAAAAAGCAATATTGAAGATTTATTAATTAGGTGGGTCAATCTCATACGAAAAAATCGCGCGGATATATATATATATATATATATATATATATATTATAAAGCAGAGGGTGAATTTAAGTTATATAATATATCTAAATATAATTTATTTAACTATTAAATTAAAGATGAAAGTATACTAATAATAAAAAAAATTATAGTTTTAATAAAACGTTATTAAATTAGCGTTATTAAGGATAGTAGTAGTAGTATATTAAATTAACGTTATCAAATTAACGTTATTAAAATGTTATTAAATTAACGTTATTAAAACATTATTAAATTAATGCAGGGGCGGACCTATGTGGTTGTCATGAGGTTAAGGTAGAAAATCTATATTTATGTACGTATATTAATGTTGAACCACATGAAACAAGACACTTAGATAGCCTGGTGGTGTTATTTGCTCTTCTTGGGTGCTTTCTTCAGCGTACTGCGAGGGTTCGATCCCTACATAAATAAAATAAAATAATAATAATAAAAAAAAAAATCGACGCCGTTTTAACACAAAAAATAAAACTTTGACAGTGTACAAATATGACTTTTAGCTATTCAAAACAACACAAATATGACCTCCCTCCAAATCAGCCCTTTTAACGACGTGACACCGTGTGATTGGATTACCTTTCCACATAGGCGCGATTGAAACTCACGCATGGGAGTTGCAAAATTGGAGGTCATATTTGTTCAAGTTTTAAATAGTTAAAGATACTATTTGTGTACTATCAAAGTTTAAGGTTAAAGTTATAATTTGGTGTCAGGTTTAAGACAAATTTTAATAATTGGGCCATATAGCCTATAATCTATTTCAAGATATACTTCCCCATAACTTTTCTTGGTCTTCCTGTGTGCCTTTAATTCTCACACCTAATTGCTTTCCATTTTTGTCATTCAAACAAAAATATCTTCACCTCTCCACACTATTTTCTTCCAAGAAAAATACTTTTTCCCTCTCTACATTTTGGTATCTCGAATTCACAACCTTTCGTCGAAAAATAAACTCAACAATGTCACAGAAAAATTGTTATTCAGAAGTACCACCTGGATTTAGTGCACCTAGAAGTACTAATCCTCCTCCTAGTAACATAACTATAACACCAGCTATGTCTCATCATAGTGAGAAATGCATAGATGATTACGCAAGACATGGCGCAGTTCACCCTCGGAAACAACAGAGAGCTGTTTCAGCAGAAGGTGAGCTACTTTAAAATTAACCCGCATCGGGTGTTTACACCTAATTTAGTTAGATTAACCATAGTCTATATATAGAAGATAAGCTAAAGTTCTTTTTTATTAAGTAAAAAAATTAAATAATGTTGAGGCCAGTAATGAAATTTGGTGAGTGAAAAAGTTGCAATGGAAAGTAATAGTTTAGTTTGTCTTAAAGGAGAATAGAAATATTTTTTTAGTTTTATGATATTATTACTAATAAAGATCATGTGCAAAATATATTGTGGTTAGCCATGGTTAACTACTGATAGTTGTAATTAAATAAAGTGACATGTGTCATTTGTTAATTAGTCGCGTGTAAACACCCTGTGTGGCTAAGCTTTTACCTAAAGTTATTGAGTTCTATGAACTGGTTAGTAAAACTATAGATCCACACCCTGTCCCCAGTGCCCACTTTTGCCTCATCACTTGTAGTTTACATTGTGCTTTCGTTCAAACTTTCTTTCTATTAGAGTTTGTGACCGAAATTCTGTTGATTCGGTCCTAGAAAGTTCGCTGTGCGATCCATGTACCTGTTTATTTTTGGGCTTAGGATTTATTTGTACGCACGTATTATAGAAGTGTGTTTAGTGAGTTGTTTTTTGGGTGTGAAAAATTACGTCAATGAGACCTCCATTGTACTCATTCCTCCTCCTTTGCCCGTAGTTTTTCCCTTTCCACGTAAATCTGTGTGTCTTCTTCTTGTTTTCTTTTGCTTTGTGGTATTGCTTGTTCTGTCCGATCGTAACACTTTCCTTGTGGAGGAGGTGAGGGGGCGGGGAAGGGATACTACCTACCGATAGGGTTTGAACCTTTCACCTTAACCGTAGAAAGCAGGGAGATTACCAAGTGAGCTAGCCGTCAATTTGGGGTTTGATATAATAGTACTCAGGGGGCGGATGTACCATTGTCGATGTGAGTTCAATTGAACTGATAAAGTAAAGTTTTGATGTTGTTGGTTTTGAAGTAAAGTTTCAGAAAAAATACTAAATCTTTTCATGTTGTTTGATGTTGAAGCGCGAGCGATGTCAACGCCAGCAACTCCATTGGGATCCAGCATAAATGCGCCTCTACTAATAATAGATGAAGATCAGAATGACACAAAGATGAACCTGAATCCATTGTCGAAACTGAATCCACCACCAAATCCACACTCTCGCGTTAATGCATTTTCTTCATCCCACATCAGTGATGAATCAAAGACCATAGTCGCTCACGTGAAGTCTGTGTTGGTGTTCCAGCTCACTTCTGGAAGCACGAAGAATGTGGAAGACATGGTTAAGTGTGCGAACAATGCCTTCTTCACCTTGGATTTTCTTGGAGCGGATTATATGTCTTTCTACAAGGACGTCAGAGATTTCATCACGTATCACTATGATTTGCTAACAGCAGAGAGACAGAGAGCAATGCAATCATTTCCTACAGAGGTGAAGACGAGATATGAAAACGCTATAGTTTGTGCAAATGATCTTAAAGAGGAGATCGTTCAAATTCAAGGACATATCGGAATTGTCATGAAAAAGAAGGAAAATCTGGAAAGACAGATATCGGATGCAATGGAACTGATTGGTAAACTGAAAGAATGTGTAGCTGTATTGAAACAGGAGGAAGGGGCTCTGAACCACGAGAAACAAAAATGCGTCGTGGCATATGAGATTGCACATCAGGAGGCGCAAAATCTTTGTAGTCAGGCTGAGGCTGTTAAGAATGTGCTTAGGGAAATCGATCAGCGCAAAAATGCAGCGCTCAATGGCATTGAATCCGTCACTCATCGCCTGAAATCCTTACAATCTTGACTTTGGTGTCATTATACGGTGTTCACTCTCTATCTGTTTAGTGTTTTTATGGTGTTTTTGTTGATCTTATTAGAATTCTAGTTAAATAGAACTGATTTCACTTCAACTTGTGACAACCATGTTTGCAAGTAGCAAACCGTAGGGGCTTTCAGATGTATTAAATGGCTACAATATTACTGATGATTTGTGTTGAAAAGTATTGTTGCGAACAACAACATACCAGCGTAATCTCATTGCAGTGCATTGGGAGGGTTAGTGTTCACACACGCAACCTTGCCCTTACTTCGTGAAGATAGAGTATGCTTCCTAGCTATTGTCATCACATTATATTTCTGTAAAGTTGTATACATGGCAATGTAAAGATCTTTTTTCTAGTATCAGTTCTAACATGTCAGGGGCGGATTTAGTGTGTAAGATGGGGGTTCCTGGGAACCCAGTAATTTTCGTGCGAATCTTGTATTTATATTGAGAAATTTAATAAATATATAAAAGTTATCATTTGGGAACTCCACAATGAAGTGTGGTATTGTTCTAGTGGCAAAGAAGGTGTCTACAAAAACATTGTTACCCTCTAGGTTGTGGGTTCTCTAACCCTATCGGTCACTTTTTTTTGAATTTTTATTTTGCTCAAGGAACCCAGAAAATTAAAATCCTAGATCCGCCTCTGTAACATGTCATAGCACGAATTGTTGTTCCACTAATCTAAAGCACCTTGAAAACTTGACCAAACACGAATTGTTGTTCGAGTATCATTAGAAATGTTTTTAAAATTGATTAACCAAATATAAAAACGTTACTCTGTCTCTTACTTTCCTTTTTAGTCTGTCTCATAAAGAGTGTCTCCTCTTATACTTAATAACTTCTCCGGTATTAACATTCTAAATGACAAATTTAAGACTACAAAATTCAAAAGTCTTCCTTTGTTTTTTAAACTCCGTGGTTAGTCAAGCTACGACAAGACTGAGGGTGTGTTTGGTATGAAGGAAAAAAATGTTTTCCAGTTTTTTTATGTTTGGTTGGCTTATATGTTTTGGAAAATGTTTTCCAAACCAACTTATATTTTTCTTAAATCTAAGGAAAATGACTTTCCTTCAAAAAGTAAGGAAAACATTTTCCAAATCTCTCTTTCAATCTCACTTTAAAGTTGAAATGTTTATACAATTCTCAAAATCATCCACCCCGCCCCCAACACCATATCACCCCGACCCCTACCCCGTACCCCCAAAATTCAATTGTTTTAAAAAGTATTTCAAAAAATTTTCTTAGTCTATCCCCTACCCCTACCCCCACCCCACCCTACCCCTACCGACCCTCCTTTCAAAAACAACAACAACAACAACAACAAACCCAGTATATTCCCACATAAGTGGGGTCTGGGGTCTGGGGAGGGTAGATTGTACACAATCCATACCACTACCTCTAAAGAAGTAGAGAGGTTGTTTCCGATATACCCCCAGCTCAAGATAAAAGGCAGTATACAAAAGCATCAAAAGCATAGGACACCATAAAATAACATAGGTATGACATCCACAACAAATTGCACATTATCAAATTGAGGACACCAAAGTCCACCTAATTACTGACTACGATTCATCCACACCCTTAGCCCTCTATCCTAATATTTTTCCTCCAAATCTTCCTATCCAGGGTCATGTCCTCAGTCAGCTGTAACTTCTCCATGTCACGTTTAATCACTTCTCTCCAATATTTCTTCGGCCTATCCCTATCCCGTTTGAAACCTTTCAGGGCCAACCTCTCACACCTACGAACTGGGGCATCCGTGTCTCTCCTTATCACATGACCAAACCATCTCAACCTCACTTCTCGCATTTTATCCTCCACTGATACCACTCTCACCTTCTTCCGAATAATTTCATTTCTAATCCTGTCAGCCCTAGTGAATCCACACATCCAACGCAACATCCTCATTTTCGCCACCTTCAATTTTTGGATATGAGAATTCTTAACCGGCCAACACTCCGCTCCATACAACATAGCAGGCCAGACTGCAACTCTATAGAATCTGTCTTTCAGCTTGGGGGCACCTTCTTATCGCATAAAATTCCCAAAGTGAGCCTCCATTTCATCCAACCTGCCCCAATACGGTGAGAGACATCCTCATTTATTTCTCCATTACCCTGGATCATAGATCTGAGATACTTAAAACTATCCCTCTTGCAAACCGCCTGAGAATCCAACTTCACTACCATCTCCTCCTCTTGCCTTGAGTCACTAAACTTGCACTCCAAGTACTCTGTCTTGGTCCTACTCAACCTGAAACCTTTGGATTCCAGTGTTTGTCTCCAAACCTCCAACTTATCATTAACCCCTTGTCGCAATTCATCAATTAAAACTATATCATCCGCGAAAAGCATACACCAAGGCACCTCGCCTTGTTTATTCCGTGTCAACACATCCATCACCAAAGCGAATAAAAATGGACTAAGAGTTGATCCCTGGTGTAACCCTGTCAAGATCGGAAAATGCTCCGAATCTCCTCCCACTGTCCTTACCCGCATCTTTGCTCCCTTATACATGTCCTTAATCGCTCTGATGTACGCCACTGGGACCCTCCTCGCCTCCAAACATCTCCACAGGACCTCCCTAGGAACCTTGTCATACGCCTTTTCCAAGTCAATAAACATCATGTGAAGATCCCTCTTCCTCTCTCTGTATTGCTCTACTAGTCTCCGCACAAGGTGAATTGCCTCGGTCATGGAGCGACCAGGCATAAAACCAAATTGATTCTCCGAGATAGACACAAACTTCCTCAACCTCCGCTCCACCACCCTTTCCCAAATCTTCATCGTGTGACTCAACAACTTAACACCCCGATAGTTGTTGCAACTTTGAATGTCAACGTTGTTCTTATATAAAGGAATCATCGTGCTCCATCTCCATGCCTCAGGCATCTTTGCTGACTTGAAAATATTGTTAAACAAGTTGGCCAGCCACCTCAACCCTGACTCGCCAGAGAACTTCCAAAAATCCACCAAAATCTCGTCGGGCCCCATCGCCCTGCCCCTTCGCATCTTGCGAATAGCCTCACTGACCTCATCTACTTTAAAGCGCCGGCAAAAGCCAAAGTCGCGACTCTCCCAGGAATGCTCCAACTCCCCTAACACCACACCTCTATCCCCCTCCTCATTCAAGAGCCTATGGAAATAGGACTGCCATATTTTCTTAATGAGGTCATTTTCTACCAAAACTCTGTCATCCTCCCCTTAATGCACTTCACCTGGTCGAGATCATGACCCTTCCACTCCCTAACCTTAGCAAGCCTAAACATCCTCGTCTCCCCGCCTTTCTCCTCTAACCCCTTATACAAACTCTTAAAAGTTGTTGTCTTAGCAGCCGTGACTACTAACTTAGCCTCCTTTTTTTGCTACTTTGTACTCCTTCATGCTCACCCGCTTCTCTTCTTCATCCTTACTCTCAACCAACTTAGCGTAAGCCGACTTCTTCATTTCGACCTTCTTCTTAACATCTTCATTCCACCACCAATCCCCCTGATACCGTCCAAACCCGCCCCTCGAAACACCTAACACCTCTCTAGCAGCCTCTCTGATGCAACCAACAACCCTATCCCACATACTATCCATGTCCCCCTTGCCCTCCCACACCTCCAACCCCTCCAACTTCGCCCCTATCTCCAAAGCACAAACCGGAGTCAGGTTACCCCACCTAACCCTAGGCCGACCCTTCCCAGCCCGCCTAGTCTTACCCTTCTTGATAACCAAGTCCTTCCAAAAACAATATCTATATTTTATTAAAAAATTCAAACTTTTCTCTTACCTCACACCCCTACCCCTACCCCCCTTACCAATCCCCTCTCTCATCCCTTCCCCCCGCCCCACCCCCCAACCTAAAAAAAAAAATTAAATTTATTTTAAAAAAAAATTCAATTTTTTTCTTCCCCTTCCCCCTCACTCCCCTATCCTAACCCCCCTTCCCCCGCCAATTTTTTAAACTTTTTTTAATAAAAAAAATTTAAAACTTTTTCTTACCCCACTCTTACTGTCTATTCTGACACCCCCACCCACCGGCCTACCAACCTCTTTCCCAAAAAAAGATTTAATTTTTTTAATTTATTTTTTAAAAAAGAATTCTAAAATGTATTTTTACACTTTAGCTACACACTAAAATGTATTTTTTGAAAAATATATTTTCATTCACCAACCAAATACTGAAAATATTTTTCAAAAAATATTTTTCATCCACCAATCAAACATAAGAAAACAAGTAAGAAATCAATTTGTTTTCCAGGAAAACATCTTCCTTCGTACCAAACACACCCTGAGTGCATAGCTAAAATCCTGATCATCCAAGCTCATTTAAAAGAGCTGATTTCGACGAACAGGGAAGCGCCACGTAGGAGCAGAAATGAGGCAACAGATATTCCAAATTTCCCTACACAAGTTTATTCAAATTTTGTACAAAATAGTCGTACATACAGCTGTAAAAAATTGGCTTGATCAGTGTAGTATAGGTATAGCCAATCTGATTGCCTACACCTATAGCAATTCTTTTGTTTTTTGTCTTTAGATAAGTAACAAAAAAATTCCATTTTCCCATTCTTGGGTCTCTGATTTAGCACATATTAATATGTGTCCTTTTCCCACACTTTAATGCAGCTTTCTATTTTTGTGTTTCATTAACAAACATCATTGAAGCATAATCTCCAACAATTTTTGTGCTTATCTCACCTTTCCTCCATATTTTCTTCTAAGCAAAAAAAAACCATTTTTCCCTCCTCCCATTTCAACCTTTGCAATCATGAAAAGGAGAGTAACAATGACGGAAGAAAACTATGATTCAGAAATGCCACCAGTTTTTTGGAATGAAATGGACAATGTTGTGGGGAGGATATCGAGTTGCGGGTCAAGAAAAAGAACTATACCACAGTCATTTTACCCGGCGCATGTTCAACAACAACCTTCTTCACACAAACATAGATCAACAGGTGAGCAATCCCCTCTAGATCATTCTTGGACCTCTCGTAGTTTCCATCAGTATTATTAGCACTATGCTTGTAGTTCCTTGGTTTCGGTTTCAGCTTTCACTAGTGTTCGTTCTTGTTCTTTCTATTGTTACTTATGCAGCGCTTTTCATCTCAATTAATTTGTATTGTGATTGCTCCTATATTTGTATTCCTTTTCTCAGACTGTTTGGCAAGTATCAGTAGTTTTACGAACTAGAGGTTAGGTTTGCATACATTCTAGTTTCTACCCTTCCTAGACCCCCGTTCAGGGGTTTACACTGCCATGTTGTTGCTGTTGCGTTGTTAAAGGTTGTATCTGATAATAGAATTTTAAGGATACTTTGTTGGAGTTCATTTTGTCTATTTAGTAATGGAAATTGATGACAACTCCATTGTTCTGCATTAACTTGTTGGTTTGGTGAATAGATTGCTCTTAGTTTGGTCATTTACATGTGTAACACTCCTGCAGTTGGTTCATTAGAACCATCAATTCATCGGTATGAAGCACCAACCGAAGATAAAGGCTGTCGTATTAGTGCTGTGGCGAAAAGTCAGTTAGGTCAGATCAATACTTCATTGGCTATGCATCCACTGTCGGGATTAATGAAAAAAGTTAAGACAGAAATTGAAGATGTTGCACCTGATATTATTCAAGGAGGTACTGGTGAAGGTCGAACTAGTGTCGTTCAAGGGACAATTGTTAGTCCTTTGATACAAGAAGAAGGGCAAACGACTAATGGTGCTTGGTGTGATCACAGAACGAAGAGAAATGCTGATTTAAGTAATCACCCAACTTGTGATATTGATGTAGATTTCCTTCAACAAGTAGCGGTTGCATTTGAGGAAGTAAAAGCAAATCAAGAAGAGAGCACAAGGTCGGCGAAAGATTCAATTAGCAGCACCCAAGTCTTGAACCAACATTTCTAGCCATTGTCAAAAAGCACGGAGACATTACAAAGGATTGTCTGCTGGAGTCAGGTTACATGCTGACTTCTGTTCTAGAAGCTATATGTAAGGTTGTCCAAGAACTTCAACAGAAACACTTGACTCAATTCGATTGTGATCTCTTGAACTCCTATTACTCCGTAGTCAGGGATGCTGAGAAAATGAAGGTGAATGTCGACTGGTTAAGAGCTCGACTTGATGAGATTAAAGATGCGGTAAATTGTATTGTTGAGACAAAAAATTTCAACAATGAGAAGAATAGGCTCGCAAAACAGATTGAAAATGAGAAGAAGGATCTCGAATCAATGAAAGCTGAATTGGAGAAACTCAAGTCTGAAATCGTAAGAAAGGAAAATCAGCTTGAATTGGATATGTTAGTTTCTGAAGATATGATCAGCAGTTTGATTAATGATCGAGCACTCAGAATTCAGCAGTTTAAAAACATGCCATTGATGGAGGCATTTCAATAGTTTTAACAGCGTATAAATTTTCTATCCTTCTCTATGTCCATGCTGGTGTTTACGATAGATCTTCCCTCTAGTTCATTGATACTTAAACCGTCATTTCATTTGATCTGCCACAAAGCTAAGGATGAACTAGATTCTTAGTTATTCTTGATACTAACTTTGCTTTAATAGTACATATATAACTTACGCAGTCGACTCCAGACTCCACTGATGGAATAGAGCTGGACTTGTTGATTTTTGATATAGTTGGAAGTACTTAACTACAACAATATACCCAACGTATTCCCACAAAGCGGGGTCTGGGGACGTTGGAGTATCGCATGCAGTCCATACCGCTACTCAGAGGTGAGGCAGAGAGGCTGTTTCTGATAAACCCGTGGCTCAAAACGAAACGAAACAGTCTAGAAAAGATGAAAGTGATTAACTAGCTAGCTGAAGATGATCTTAACTTGAGTATCGTTGGGAGTCTTACCCCTCACCTTGTGAAGGTAGAGAGGCTGTTTCTATCGTCATTGCATTACATTTCTGAAAAATTTTATACACTGCAAGACTTGTTGAAATAGCGTCAGCAAATTTTAACCTGTCATAGCAAATTACTTGGAACACCAATTTTTAAAGCTATTTCTGAATAGGATAAAGTTATTTACAAGATTGGGTAAAAACTTTTTACCCTATCAAATAACATAAAATTTGACCAAATTTTTGGAAAAAAATTAGTGTTTTGAGTAGTACTGTATCATTTTTTCTTTCTTTCAGAAATTGTAAACTTGATTTTAACGTTTTTGAAAGTTTGACCAAACACAAATTGTTGCTCTACATGTTTTTCAAATTAATTAACTAAACACAAAATGCTACTACCTCCATTTCAAGAACTTTTTAGCATTTTGTTTATGATCCATAATGAATGAATTTTCTAAATGTAAGAGCAAGATGTATTAATTATTTTTTTTCGAAATTATTCTTCTCATTTATAAGCTTTCTTTGACTATCTTTAATTTTAGGAAAATTTAGGAAAATAGCAAATGTGGTAATAACAAACTATCTTTTGGTGAATGGAGGGAGTGGTACTTTTTAAAAAAATGAAAAATTTTAAAATCACTTTCCAAAATAAGGATATTTTGGTGGTGGGACCAAATAGGGGTTTGGTTGGGAAAGAGTTTTCCCGGAATTAGTTATCCTACCATGCATGTGGATAACTTATCTCATCACTATGGAGTAAATAGTGGCATAAGTAATCCCAATACTAACAAATACTCACTTCAAATCATATATGAGATAAAATAGTTCTTGGACTATTTGTTAATGTACTCTTCTCTATTTCGTTTTACCTGTCCCTGTACTATAATTTACTTGTTCAATTTATGAAAATAAGGTAATTTTGTTACGTACATGTTTTTCTTTCAATCCTTAATACGTATTAAATAACTACATAAAAAAATAATAGTCAAATCTAGAATTTCAAAATATCATTAATAAGATTAATCGATTAAAATACACTCTTGATTAAAGTTTCTTTAGACGTGTGTGCTAAATCAGCTAAGGGTCAAAAGTAAAACGCAACGGACCCTTATCAACTTCTTGATCTCTCTGTCTTTTTCCTCACTTATATTTTCTTTCTACTTTTGTCTATCTGAAACAAGATCATTGTAAAAGAATCATCAACATATTTGTCATTATATCTCCCCCAGTTTCTCATTCAAAAAAACAGAAAGTTCATTTTTCAGCCATCTCATTCTCCTTCCTATTTCTTCATCTACATCTTTGCAGTACAAAAATATCAAGAAAATGCCACAGAAAATTAACTATGGCGCAGAATTACCACCTGGTTTTGTTACGCCGGTTTCGGGTTATGGATCAAGGAAAAGACCAACACCAGATTCATTTGGCCCTAATCATGTCCAACATCAAGCTTCTTCACATAAACAGAAACCATCAGGTGAGTGTAAGGTTTGCGTATACTCTCTATCTTTCTTAAACTCCACTTAGTGGGATAACATTAGATATGTTTTCGTTGGGAGTCTAAGTTGTGTGACCTGACTTTGAAAAGTGTCTAGTCTTTCGAATTTGTATAAGAAAGGAACTGATGTATACATAGGGAAAGCCGCGTGCAATGAAAAGTGCCCGGTACCTGATGAGAGGTACCAGGTGTGTTCTGTCAAATAATTAGACTAGAAATGGCCTAGTCGTTAATGAAATGATTGGAAATCTGTGTTTGTGGGAGGTAGCAGTTAGGTGAAAGTAATCGAGGTACTTGCAAGTTGATCCGTACCGATAATAATAACAATAATCAGAATCAAATGTCACCTTATAGGGATCGGAGAGGGTTTTATTTTCAATATAATGTTGTTTTAGTCAAAGTTCGACTTTATAGTTGCTAAAATAACTTAATTTTTAGCAAAGTAATGACGTTAAAAAGCTGGATTGCATGCTTTTATAGGAACAGAACATAAAATCCATTGTGCGGTCCATTAATCACTCGCTCTGATAATAGAATTTTAAGGATAATTTGTTGGAGTTCATTTTGTCGATGTACTAAAGGTGACGAATTCATTCTCTTCTGTTTTAACTTGTTGGTTTGGTGATTAGATTGCTCTGAATTTGGTCATTTACATGTGTAACACCCCTGCAGTTGGTGTTCAAGATCATGTAGCATCATTAAAACCGCCAATTCATCAGTCCGAAGCAGCAACCAAAGCCAAAAAAAGTCCGATTAGTGCTGTGGCGAAAAGTCAGTTAGGCCAAACCAATACCTCACCAGCTATAAAAGAAGTTAAGACAGAAATTGAAGATGTTGCACCTGATGTTATTCGAGGAGGTATTGGTGAAGGTCCTCTCCATCGTATTGTTAGTCCATCGATTCAAGAAGAAGGGAGAAGGACTAATGATGTTCGGTCTGATCACAAGACAAAGAAAACTATTGATTTAAGTAATCAACCAACTTGCAACATAGATGTCAATTTCCTTCTACAAGTCGCGTTTGCTTTTGAGGAAGTAAATGCAAACCAAGAAGAAAGCACAAGATCGGCGAAAAAATCTATTAGCATGAGCCCAAGTCTTGAACCGACCTTTCTAGACATTGTCAAAAAGCACGGAGACATTACAAAGGATTGTCCGCTGGAGTCAGGTTACATGCTGACTTCTGTTCTAGAAGCTATATGTAAGGTTGTCCAAGAGCTCCAAAAGAAACATTTGACTCAATTCGATTGTGATCTCTTGAACTCCTATTACTCCCTAGTCAGGGATGCTGAGAAAATGAAGGTGAATGTCGGCTGGTTAAGAACTCGACTGGATGAGATCAAAGATGCGGTAAATTGTATTGTTGAGACAAAAAAGCTCAACGATGAGAAGAATAGGCTTGCAAAACAGATTGAAAATGAGACGAAGGATCTCGAATCAATGAATGCTGAATTGGAGAAACTCAAGTCTGAAATTGAAAGAAAGCAAAATCTGCGCGACTTGGATGTGCTATTGACTGAAGAAGTGAGCATTTTGATCAATGATCGGGCACTCAAAATTCAGCAGTTTCAAAACATGCCGTTGATGGAGGCATTTCAGTAGTACGTATAACTTTTGCAGTTGACTCCAGTGATGGAATAGAGCTGGATTTGTTGATTTTGTATTGTTAGAAGTGACTAACTGGCTGAAGATAATATCTTCCCTTTCAAGAATGGCACATCAAAGATGAACCTGCTATAACTTTTGGAATTCAATCGCAGTTGTAACTACTAGTACTTTATATCCATAACTATAGATCTGGCGTAGCTAGAGTTTCTAATCTTACTATAACATTAATGTGGTTTGTTCTATATCACTCTCTATCAGTGTATCCCCTCGCGAAGCATCATAGAATGATTGTTTAAAATATGAACAGGGTGATCATATTTAGTCAAGTTTGAAGCAATGCAGTACACATGCATCCGATAAGCGATTCCATATAGTTCGCAGGCAAATTTGGACCTTTTTCCTTCTCCTAAATCGAAGTGGTCATTACATACCATAGTGTTGATACCTACTACAGCGCAAGAAGCTAGGAAGAAGTGTAACGAACAAGATTTGTGGAAACTAACATATTGGAAGTGTTGGGTTTAATTGGTGTGAATGGAAAATGGAGGGACACAACCTGTGAGCAAAAGACATATTGTTTTGGAAAAGGTGTGACTGTTCAGATAGTTGTGTCTGTTCAGAAAAAGACACAATGTTTCGAATGAACAGACATGACTCTTTCAAAGGATACACCTTTTAAGTGAACCATTGCCACCTTTCAGAAAGACATCTGATGGCTATATAAACCTGCTTTCATCCACAGGTTTAGAAATGACTGAAAAATTTTCTGAAATAAAAACTCTTCTTGTCTTCAAAACATTCTTTGTGATCAATCAAATCGTTTAGTGAGTTCGACGAATCCTATTATTTGAGGTACCACTATAGTTGGATTGAACGTCATTTTATCCTGTGAGGAAGATTCCAAAACCTCGGGTACAGGAGGAGAATTATTCCTTAAGGACACTCCATGAAGTCGGGGGACTTGGCTTTATATTTCTGTTTCATCTTAATTTCTGAAAAAATGAAACACACTTCTTAGAAAGATCACTTTGATCTTGTGTTGAGGGTGTTTTTTGTACTTCATAGTGTTCTTGTTTTGAACTTGTACTAGTGTTGAAGTTGTTATGCCTAAATACAGATTCTTGTACCGAATACATCATCAAATAACAATCTTAAGGAATAATTTTTTGCAGAATTTGTATTACTTGTTTTTGAAGATTAAAGCTTTAAACTTTCTACTCCGTTTGAACTTAATTAGTGATTCGAAGATATAAAATCTTCATCACAAGTTAAAGATCATTCGGTTGACGATTGGAAGCCATAAAAACTTCATCGTTAACTAGAAACAAGAAGAAGAGTTTAAAGTTGCTTAACTGTATAAATAGTATTCTGAAAATACTAAATTTTATTGTCTTGCGGTGACAAGAAAAATGACTAACGAAAGTCAAATGCAAGATGCGGCTACGACTGTGGGGGCAACTAGCATTGCTTCAACAAGTCGAGCAAATGCTCCGCAACCAATGGCACCTGCGGAGAAGCCCGGGAAATTTGCGGGAATTGACTTTAACCGATGGAAGGAAAAGATGTTCTTTTACCTCACCACTCTATGCCTTCAAAGGTTCACTAGTGAGGATGCTCCTGAGGTGCCCGAGGGAACCTCGGACAAAGAGCATTTTATGATTGTAGAAGCTTGAAAACACTCGAACTTTCTTTGCAGGAATTATATATTGAGTGGTCTCCAAGAAGACCTCTACAATGTTTACAGTGGAACTAAGACATCGAAGGAATTGTGGGGGGCACTAGAACGAAAATACAAGACAGAGGATGTGGGAATTAAGAAATTCTTTGTTGCAAGGTTCTTGGACTTTAAAATGATAGTTAGCAAATTGATTGTCTCTCAAGTGCAAGAATTGCAAGTAATCATTCACGATCTCCTAGCAGAAGGTTTGATTATGAATGATGCATTTCAAGTAGCAACGATCATTGAGAAGCTACCACCTATGTGGAAAGACTTCAAAAACTACTTGAAGCACAAACACAAGGAGATGACTGTCGAAGATCTTATTGTCTGACTACGTATTGAAAAGGATAATAAGGCTGCTGAAAGAAGGTCAAAAGGAAATTCTGCAATTAATGGAGCACATATCCGTATTCACCTCAATCTAACAGAATTGCGGAAAGAAAAAATCAAACTTTGAAGGAAATGATGAATGTCTTGCTTATAAGTTCCGGTTTACCGCAAAACTTGTGGGGGAAGGCTATCCCTACAGCCAATCGTATACTCAATAGAGTTTCCCATAGTAAGACACAATTAATTCCTTATGAAAAATGGAAAGGAAGGAAACCCAACTTTAAATATTTCAAAGTGTGGGGGTATCTAGCAAAAGTCTAAGTTCTTATGCCTAAAAGGGTTAAGATATGACCTAAAATGGTGGACTGTGTGTTCATAGGATATGCTAAAGGTAGTAAAGCATGTCGATTTTTGGTTCATAAATTCGAACATCCGGATATTAATGAAAATACGGTAATTGAATCAGATAATGTTGAATTCTTTGAAAACATTTATCCGTATAAAACTAGACATGAACAGTCTAGTGGAGGGTCTAAACGACCTCGAGATGAACCAAGTGAGAATGTACATAATGAAGAGAATCTAAGACGTAGTACACATCAAAGAACGTCTACTTCGTTTGGATCAGATTTTGTAACATTTCTCTTAGAAAATGAGCCTTAAACATTTAAAGAAGCGATGTCATCGTCAGACTCATCCTTTTGGAAAGAGGCAGTCAACAGTGAGATTGATTCAATCTTAAGCAACCATACGTGGTAATTGGTTGATCTTTCTCCAGGAAATAAACTTTTAGGTTCTAAATGGATCTTCAAAAGGAAAATGAAAACGGATGTACTATTGACAAATACAAGGCAAGACTTGTAGTAAAATGCTTCAAACAAAAAGAAGGTCTTGATTATTTTGATACATACTCGCCAGTAACAAAGATAACATCTATTCGTATGTTAATTGCCTTGGCGGCGGTATATGGTCTTGAAATCTATCAAATGAATGTGAAAACCGCATTCCTAAATAGAGAATTAGAGGAAGAAATTTACATGGAATAGCCTAAGGGTTTTGTGGTTCTAGGGAAGGAGAATACGGTGTGTAAACTTATTAAGTCGTTGTATGGACTAAAGCAAGCACTTAAACAATGGCATGCGAAGTTTGACCAAACCATGTTGACAAACGGGTTCAAGATAAATAAATGTTATAAATATGTTTACATTAAAGACACTCCGAATCACCAAGTCATTGTTTGTTTATATGCGGATGATATGTTGATCATCAGTAGATATATTTCAGACATAAATGCAATGAAACGAATTCTCAAATGCAAGTTCGATATGAAAGACCTTGGAGTTGTGGATGTGATCTTAGGTATAAGAATCCATAGAACTCCACAAGGGTTGGCATTGTCACAGTCTCATTATATCGAAAAGGTACTTGACAAATTCAAGTATATGGAATTCGGTATTGCCAAGACTCCTTTGGATGTGAGCTTTGCACTTCGAAAGAATAAAGGTGAAAGTGACTCACAATTGGAGTACGCAAGAGTATTTGGATGTTCAATGTATATAATGAACTATACACGATCAGATATAGCATGCGCTATTAGTAAAATGAGTCGGTACACAAGTAATCCCAACAAAACTCATTGGATGGCAATGAAAAGAGTTTTGGGGTATCTTAAATACACTCAAGACTATGCCTTGCATTATAATAATATCCTGCGGTACTTGAAGGATATAGTGATGTAAATTGGATCACCGGATCGAAAGAAGTAAAATCCACAAGTGAATATGTATTTACTATCGGTGGAGGAGCAGTCTCTTGAAAATCATCAAAACAGACTTGTATTACTAGCTCTACAATGGAATCTGAATTTATCGAATTGAATAAAGCCGGTGAAGAAGAAGAATGACTCCAAAATTTCTTGAAAGATATTCCTTATTGGCCCAAACCAGTGGCACCAGTATGTATACACTGTGATAGCCAAGCGGCAATAGGTAGGACAGAGAGCATGATGTACAACGGTAAATCTCGTCACATACGACGGAGACATAATACCATTACGAAACTTCTCTCTAGTGGAATTATTACTGTTGACTATGTAAAATCAAAGGATAATGTGTCGGATCCACTTACAAAAGGCCTATCTAGAGAAGGAGTGGAAAGGACATCCAAGGGAATGGGTTTAAAGCCTAGGACAAGTCAGCATGGCGGTAACTCTACCTAGTAGATTGGAGATCCCAAGAGTTAGGTTTAAGGAGATCAAACAAAGTTATGTCTGACAGGTTCAACATTGTCAATCACCCAACCCATTCTCATGATGTAGACAATGTTTAGTAAACAAGGATAAGACTTAAGGTGAAAAGTTTTTTAATGATTATCTAAATTTTATAGATTTGACCAAATAATTTAATCTATAGGATTGAATGTTTAGAAATCACCTAAGTGAGGTAGTAAAGGACTATTCTCTAAGCTCTCATGAAACCGGGACGTGTTCATGGCTAAAAAGAATAAAACCGTGAGAACCATAAACGGTAAAAGACTGGTTGTGTGACATGTGTTGTCTAGGTGTACATTAAAACTCGACGGTTCAAAGATATCAAATCTACCAATTTACCGAGTACATCCAATGCATATTCACTACGGAAAGTTCAAAAGAAAACCCACTTATCCAGATGCAATCAGTCTTTGCTTGATGATCACATACTTGTCCGTAAAGTTTTACAAAGAATAGTCATTCCCCATTCATGTGGCGGATTATTGGATTTAATTGGTGTGAAAAGAAAATGGAGGGACACAACCTTTGAGTAAAAGACACATTGTTTTGAAAAAGGTGTAACTGTTCAGATAGTTGTGTCTGTTCAGAAAAAGACACAATGTTTCGAATGAACAGACATGACTCTTCCAAAGGATACACCTTTTAAGTGAACCATTGACACCTTTCAGAAGAGGCATCTGATGGCTATATAAACCTGCTTTCATCCACAGGTTTAGAAATAAATGAAAAAAATTCTGAAATAAAAACTCTTCTTGTCTTCAAAACATTCTTTGTGATCAATCAAATCGTTGAGTGAGTTCGACGAATCCAATTATTTGAGGTACCACTGTAGTTGGATTGAAAGTCATTTTATTATGGGAGGAAGATTCCAAAACCTCAGGTACAGTGAGGGGAATTATTCCTTAAGGACATTCCGTGAAGTCGGGGGACTTGGCTTTATATTTCTGTTTCATCTTAATTTCTGAAAAAATAAAACACACTTCTTAGAAAGATCACTTTGATCTTGTGTTGAGGGTGTTTTTGTGCTTCATAGTGTTCTTGTTTTGAACTTGAACTAGTGTTGCAGTTGTTATGCCTAAATACAGATTCTTGTACCCGAATACATCATAAAATAACAAGAAGATCAATCGGCCAAAATAACTATGAGCATCTACGATATTATAAGTTTCTCCCTCTTGACCGAATTTGTAACTTTCATTAGCAAATCCATTTATGTGGTTTTCCAGATCAAACTAGAAGTTACCAAGAAATCATGCATAGCAGTATACACTTTTAAAAGCACTTTTCATTGAAAATATTTTCAAAGCTGATTTTGATAGCTTGACCAAGTCGTCCTTGGTACTCCCTTCTAAGAAAAATGACATATTTTGACTTGACATGTAGTTTAAAAAAATAAAGAATTTTTTTAAATTTTATTGTCTTAAATTAAAATTAAATTAAATTTATATCAAATATACCAGAAGGGATGACTGTTTGGATGGTTGTGACTGTTCCGAAAAGACAAACTATTTCGAATGGAGAAAAGTAAACTTGTGTTCTTATCAAACTGAAACTTTTTAAAAAGACAAACTTATCCATAAGGTCCAACTATTGTGTCTTGTTAAAAGAATAAAATTGAAATATTTGGACAGAAAAAAGGTAAGAAAAGAGGGGTCATATAGCTGTCATGTAAATATTTAATAGCTTTACAACAATAACATACTAAATAAACAAAAAACATACAATAACTAATCTAGGGTTCATTTGGTTGGGAGACAAATCATTTTGAGATTGTTATTCCACATTTAATATAGGATAAAAAAAAAATACAATTTCATAATAATTAATTTTGGAATAAATTTTTTCATAATTTTATCTCAATGAAACATGACATAACCTCATTCTAAAAATTAATTATCTCTTATCTATCGTATCAAATACGATGCTAAAAGTTTCAACCACCTTGTGTTAGTCTCTGTCAAGAAACTAACAAGATCACTCAACAAGACACATACCAAGCACCTTTTATTTGAGACATAATTCAAGGATGTTTTTAGCCAAAAAATCTGTGTTTTACTTTTCCTTTTTTAACAAATTAAGAAAATTTCTTTTTTTGTCTCAATACAATCATCAATAATAATTTCATTAATAATAGTAGCCAAATTTAAAATTTTAAAGATCATTAATAAATTACTTTCTCCGTCTAATAATAGTTATCCATTATTGACGTGACACACAGATTAAGAAATAATAAATAATAGGGATAATTTTACTCTATCACTGTTTGAATATACTCCCCTCCATTTCTTTTTAATTGCTATCCTCATTTTTCGTAAGTCCATTTGATCAAGTTTCAAAGCTAAATTAGATTATATTAATCTAATATTTTAAAATTATAATTTAAATATTCAAAAATTACATGCAAAGTACTATAATTTGCAAACAAAAAAATTCAATTTGATTAAGAAATACATCTTAAAATGTAGTTCAAAATTTCACTACTAAAAATATTGTGTTTAGCGACGCACCATTTTCGTTGCTATCATATGAAAATCCATCACTAAATGAAAATAGCGACGGAATAGCAACGAAAATGCTCATGTTGCTATATTACTCGTTGCTAGCCTCATAGCGACTGAAAATTAATTTTCGTCGCAAAATTTGTGACCCCTTAGCGACAAAATATTTCAGTTGTTGATATTACCGATGTATTTATCCGTTGCTATAGCGTTGCAATTCTCAAAATTCATTTTCGTCGTGGTTAAATTTACGACAGAATATTTTGTTGCTGATCCGTTGCTACATAATTTGGTTGACTGAGTAGCCATATTTAGTGACCAAATCTGTCCATCGCTAAAGTTTTTCAGTAGCTACGACTAAAGTTAGTCACTAATTATTTGTCGCTAATAGCAATCGTCTTTAGCAACTAAATTAATCCGTCCCTAAAGTTTTTCAGTAGCAACGACAAATGTTAGTCACTAATTTTTTGTCCTAATAATTTTGTAAGAAAATAGTTGAAACACGTAAATTATAGAATGATTAAATAGCCAACATTCATATAGATAGCAAAATTCACAATAATTGTGTCCAACACCCACAATTTCAAGTATTTTGTCAAACATAAACTAATTTCAAACTAACACAAAATAGTCTATCAAAAATTAATGCAACGATCATGAATTACGAATAATATGAAGCTAGGAATCAACCTCGTCATCATCATCATTAGTAGGAGGAGGATCAAGCACAACCCCTTCTTGTACCCTAATACCGCCAACACACTCAATAACTACCGAAAAAAAATAATTAGTGTAGACACCTAATTTTGTCCTTCCCCAATATCGTTTTCACCAATTTTTTACTTTATTCTATCGTGTACCCTCACCCATGTAATTATACCCCGCGAAAATACAAAAAAATAACAACTTAAAACAAACTCTTTAACAAATCCTAACAAATGTTATCTTCTTTTGAACAAACTAACAACCCTTCCTATCAAATTTTGACACATCACACACCCCTACCCCTTTTCTCTCACTACCCCATACCCCATGCCTTACACGCTTTCCCCATTTCATCAATACAAAAAAAGAATGATTTAGAAAAAAGACAAAAAAAAAAGAGGGATCCACTCCATTTTCCCCAAGATTTCATTCTATTTTCCATTCTCTTATTTATTTTAATACAAATAGAGAAGACCATATAGGGAGGAGATGGACAACAACAATAAAGGGGGAAGGGCCCACGAATTTTTGGATTGATCTCCCATTTCTACTCACAGAAGCATACAATTCCATACACACCACAGAGAATGCTCAATTTACAGTCATCTTCTCCATAAGAACCTACACGGCCAATACATCACTCATCTTCAACCCCTCACGATTCTCTCACCATATACACACACACTGATAGAGAACACACACTCGCCTCACACACAGACCTCACTAGAATAACTACATGCACAATCGATCGATCGAGAGATGTGAGGGAGGTAAATAGTGAGAGATTGAGAACAAAATCCAGCAAGGGTTTAGTTTGCCGGTGACTTTCTTGTCGGAATCCATTATCTCCGTCGAATTCAGGCATGGCTGACCGAAATCTACCTCTCACTGTCAAAAAACCTAAAATCAGCGGCTAAATCACCCTGAAATCAGCCTGTTTTGAGTTGATTCCGATGAAGCTTCACCGGAAATCGTATACGGGTTTCGGGTTGTGCGATTTCTATTTTGGCTTATCCATTCGTGTTCGCAAAATTCTGTTCGAATCATATTCAAGGAGTTTTCGCGATTGAGTTGGTTGATAGTTGAGGTTTGAATTGAGGTTTTTCGGGCGCGGTATTATCTCCGATATATTAAAATCGATATTTGAGGTCCAATTCTTCAACTCCCTCTTTTCGTTTTATTTCGATTTGGTGCATTGATGTATGGTTGTGTGTTGTTGGTTGGTGATTAGATGATCTTGTTGATATTCTATATTGTTTATCCGTGAATGATTAATCATGATATGAATTTAATGTTAGCATGAGTTTGGATACTTGTTTTATGTGAATAGTGATGTATAAAAGGAAATTTGGGATAGAATTGAGAATTCAAAATTAACAAAAAGGATAGATTCGATTTAATTTTGATTTATTGTTGATATGAATCGTGATAGATTTATGATGTGTTGAAACGGATAGGCAATATAGGTTCGGGTAGTCAAATTTTAGAACTTGTTGCTTTGATTGAATGTTGGAATGTGCGTGTGAATGTTTCTTTCTAGTTAATCGTATTTAATTCAAATGTATTCATTTAGCTGGGGAAGGCCCCGAGAGACCGTGTACTTAGTTACCGGGGAATGTCCCGAAGTATTTTGTACCCGGAGGACGTTCGTGACGAAGGTCCGAGGCGTCGTGTAGAGCATAGTCTAGGATTAGCTTAGAAATAGGATTTATATTTTTTTATTTTTTTATTTTTGGACTGTATAATTGGACTGGACATTAAATTTTGGATTGTTTTTGTGTTGTTTGCTTGATTGATTGTTTTTGCTTGCTTTGTGTGGTTTATACATCCTTAGTGTAAAAAATTAGCCGATATGCTCCACCAAGCAACCGTAGTCAATCTACGGGATCGAGGGGTGCCTAACACCTTCCCCTCGATCAACAGAATTCCTTAGCCGGATTTTTTATTCGCAGATCAATTTTAGAGTCAAACCGTTTTGAAAAAAGATTTC
This sequence comes from Capsicum pubescens, assembly GCA_030864215.1. Taxonomy (NCBI): domain Eukaryota; kingdom Viridiplantae; phylum Streptophyta; class Magnoliopsida; order Solanales; family Solanaceae; genus Capsicum; species Capsicum pubescens. The sequence continues at coordinate 354,514,133 of CM061538.1, read as the reverse complement.
CAAAGGTGACTTGGCACACCCAATTTATGTCAAGTGGCGACTCTGAGTTTTGAATGTAAATAATCCTTTTCGAAATAAATTATCTTCATTTTATCACTTTAATAATAAAAAACCTTTTGAAACTTAAAATCAATCTTTTTTGGAGTTAAAAAAAGAGTGTGACAGCTCTGGCGACTCTTTTGGGGATCATTTCAGAATTCGAGCTTATTTTTTGGAGTTGTATCGGCTTAGTTTGGAATTATGGGTATATAGACGTTGTTTGTGTTGTTTTGTGTTATTGTTTTTTCACTGTTGAGCGCCTACGTGCTCTTTGTTTACAGTTTTTATCTTATGTGTTACCGCTTTATATCTGGCATCATATGCATAACCCGAGTCATTCTTTCTGCAACAAGTCCGTAGTACACGCTGTGTACACGACCTCTAGTTGAGTCACCCTTATCTTAGGAGGGGGGAGCCGTCGACTGGTATGGAGTGGGTGAAAAGCTAAAGCAGCCACTATCGACCATACGCTCCCCCAAACAGCCTTGTTAGTGAACCCCAGCGTAGTTCTGCCTTTAAGTCATGCTTATCTGCATCATATTGAGACCTAGCGGGACACACTTGTTCCTTTGCAGGAGACTCTCCTTTAAAGCATCCCTACGTGCTAAATGTTACATTTTTTAGGGTAATGTGCTCATTTGACAGATTGATTTGGGCAAAACATGTTTTGGAAGCAAAGTGTGTAGGCAGGAAGTTGTTGAAAAAAAGTGGGGAAAAAAAAAGATTTGGTAGTTTTTAGGGTTCTTTATGGCTTTTGTTTTTCACAATAAAAAAAAATACTTTTTTTTTACTTTTTGCACTCATTTCCCAAAAAATCAAAAACGTTAAAAAGATTTTCCTTTTATTTCTTTAGTAAATATTCACAATTCGAAAACTCCAAAAATATTTTTTCCTTTCAATAGGAGCTTTGTACATTTTCATATAACGAAAATATCAAAAAGATTTTTTCTTTCATAATTGTTGGTGTTAGTTTCTAATTAAAAATCCAAAAAGGATTTTATTTTCATCGTCTAGTCGTGTCTCTTAATTCAGGGTTTAGTTTGTCATTTAATCCTTAATTGTCCAATCTGGACGAACTACGCACCCCTGATTCTCCACTCTTAGAAGTGAGATACGTAGGCAGTCTATTGTTGGTTCGGGGATCTTATTTAAAAAAAAAAAAATTCTTCTCCTCATTTAGAGTAGGTGTTTCATATATGCCTTGAAAAGAAAAATACAAAAAAGATTTTCCTTAATAATCGTAGGTTTCATTTTTGGTGGATCTTATTTGAAAAATTTTTAAAAAAAAAAGATTTTCTTCACTCTTTATTAGAGTAGGTGTTTCATATACGTCTTTAAAAAAAAATACAAAAAAGATTTTTCCTTTAATAGGTTCAAGTTTCATCTTCATATGAACTTTAAAATCGAAAACCCAAAAAGATTTTTCTTTGGTAATCATAGGTTTCATTTTGTATAGGGAGTTTAAACTTGAAAAAGGCAAAAAAAAAATTAAAAAAAATTCGTCAATTCTTTTGACAATTTGTTATTTCCTTTTCTTTTTAAAGTTTTAAGGAAAAAAAAAGAAAGGAAAAAGAATTAATTGACCATTTTGGCAAGACTTCACGAACTATGCACACCTGATTCTCCTCTCTCGGGAGTGAGATACGTAGGCGCCCCTCTTGGGTTCGGTGACCTTTTCAAAAAGAAAAAAAAAAGTTTTGAAAAAAAAAGTGTTGAATTCTAACGCATTTGCTATCTCTTGTTCAGTTAGTTTAAGGTAGTTGGTTTGTGGCATTTTGGCTGGTCCTCCATATCGCACCAAGTCACAGAGAAAGTTATGGCCAACAAGGATATCAAGTTTATTGTCACTGATCAGATAGGGAGTTCGGGCAATGAGAATTTAGGAGCTAATGAAGAGATTCGAAAAGTAAGGCAACAAATGATAGAAATACATCGAGCTTGGGCTAATGGATTTCCACCTCCTCCATTTCCCGCTGATAATCTGGAATATCTTTCTAACTTGCCTCCAGTGTCACATACACAGTTTCCTATTTTTGTTAACACACCACAACATGCATCAGAACCTTCTCCGGGGCAACACTATCCAAACACTTCCAATATTCATTTCCTCACTCCTCAACACAATGCTACCACATGCTCGGCTCCACCCACTTTTCATGTTTTTGCAGCACCACCCCCACCCGAATCTCCTACTTTTGAGGTTTGTCCATAAGTTGTGCCTCCCTACTCTGCGAGAAAGCCTGTATTGAATATTTTTGTTGATCAACATCATGTTATTGAGCCCACATTTAAGTCGACTAATCCTTATGGCTATACTCACCCGCCTGAATTTTCTTTAAACACTGAGAAGCTTGTTATAACAAAAGAACAAGAGGAAATGACCAAAAAATTGAGAAGTTTGGAACTGGCTATGAAAGACCTCCAGGGACTTGGGGGTACAAAAGTGTCTCATATAAAGATCTGTGCATGTTTCCAGGTGTTCATCTTCCTTTTGGTTTCAAAATGTCGAAGTTTGAGAAGTATGATGGATATTGCGATCCTGTAGCATATTTAAGACGTTATTGCAACCAACTAAGGGGTGCTGGGGGAAAAGAAGAATTACTCATGGCATATTTCGGTCAGAGTCTTTCAGGCCTAGCTTCGGAATGATCAACACAAGTGGATTAGTTGGGATGACCTAGCTAATGAATTTGTGCAATAATTCTAATACAATGTGGAGTTGATTCCTAATGAGAAATCCCTAACTAACATGAAGAAAAAGAGTACTGAGACTTTCAGAGAGTATGCGATTAGATGGCGTGAATAAGCTGCTAGGGTGAAACCGTCAATGAAAGAAAATAAGATAGTGGAGGTATTTATTCAAGCACAGAATGAAACATATTATCAACACTTGATACCTGCATTAGGCAAGCCATTTATTGAGGTCCTCAAAATGGGGGAGATGATAGAGGATGGAATTAAGACCGGCCGCATTGTGAGTTTTGCAACATTGAAAGCGACTACTCAAGCAATTCAAAAAAGTTTGGGAAGTGTTGGAGGGAAGAAGTATGAGGAAGATGCATCTGCCATTGTAGTTGGACAACAGGCACAGGCAAGAGGACCACACCATCGTTACCCACAGGCTCAAACCCAAGCTTATGCCCAAGCTCCACAGAATCACTCCCAAAATCCATTATACTACATTCCTCCGCTGCCATATCCAGTATACAATGTACAACCATATGTTCAATCCCTTTCTTACCCACAATGGCGTGCACCAACTCCTCAGATTCATCCTCAAACTTCACAAACATACCGAAGCCTTTCTAGGCCAGATTTTTTATCCAAGACAAATAATGAAATGAGGCAGAAGTCGAGGGATAGCTTCACACTAATTGGAGAGTCATATGACAGTTTATTTCAGAGATTGGTACAGCGAGGCATGATCACTCCTCTCCTTGGGTATACTCCTGACCCGAATTCAAGAAGTTTTGATCCTACTGTACGATGTGCATATCATTCTGATGTTCAGGGTCACAGTATTGAAGATTGTCATGCTTTGAAAAGAGAAGTTGAAAATATGATTCAAGATAAATCAATTATGGTGCAGAACGTTGATCGTGGTGGAAGCTCTAGTCATGCTGATATGCAAACCAGTGGTTAAGTTGCCAGACTGAGCAATTGAGAAGTTACCCCTCTCCCTACTAGAAAGAGGTCTGGTAGCTTGTTTTGTTTTGTTTTCTGTTTTTCAAATTATTTTAAGGTTGTAGTTCGAGATCTATCTTGTTTTGTCCATTTGTCATTTATGTTCAAACCTTTCTATCTTTTATTTCAACGAAATAAAGCGTCCCTTTCCCTTTGTGTTTTAAATATGTGTTTGTTATCTTTACACATCATATTTTATGTTGATTCTAGTGTTATGACATGCCTGGGAAATTTTCAGTCGGATCTTAAAATCCAGCTTAACCATGAAACATTGAATCAGAGGTTTAAGTTAGTAAAAAAGAACATCTGAGGAAATAGGTAGAGTGCTGAGACATTTGGTGACAAGTTGAAGCCTTATTTGAAAATTAAGGCACTTATTTTGAGAATCACAAGAATAACTTAGTCATCAATTGAAAGACATGCCTCAATTAGGTCAAATAGTAGTTGCATGAACAGAAAGAAAATCAGGTCCACAAAATCATGAGTCATTCGATGTGAGGAATGTACAACAAAGGTGGAGTTTGCGAAAGAAGTAGTGACGTACAGACTCAGTCAAAGGTAATGTTGTAAGAGGTGTCATAATGATCTTCATCTTTCACTTTCACTTGCATGCTATCTGCTAGTACTTTCAAGGATTGATATGACGAAGGCATTTTATTCTGTTATCCAAACATTGTGTCATCCTTTGTTTACCCCATTTGAGTTTTAGTCCTATTTTCTTTCATACCCCTCTTTTGGAATCAAGATAGAGTCAGCAAAACTCAAAAGAAAAGTGTCGAGCAAAAGAATAGAGTCAGAAAGTTTAAGAAAAAAAAAGAGAAAAAATGTGTCCGAGAAGAAAAAAGATGTCAAGAAAAATAAAGTCAGAAAAGTTTCAAAGAGAAAAAGAGTCAACAAAAGAAAAAAAAATCAGAATCAAGCAAAAAAAAAGTAAGTTGCCAGAACTACGCGTGACCTGATTCTCCTCTCTTGGGGGTGAGATACGTAGGTTGCCCTACTCTGGGCTCGGTCCAACCAAATAAATAATTTAGAATTTCCCAGTCAAAAGAAACTTGGCATGAGTTAATCCTCATTATTTGAGTCGATTCCAAAAGTTGTAAGTCCTACCCCACCTCAGGTGTCGTTTGGCCTCATGCTATCCTTTCTTTCTAACCCTATCCAAAAGCCAAGTTACAACCAAAGAAAGACCTTCAGATCAATCTTTGAGAATGTTAAGGTTAAGCATGCAATGGATGTGATTATGCATTTTGGGAACTACTTGTCTTCCTCAGCATAAGGAATCAGGAGAATAATGAAAATGAGATAGTTTTATCGGTGAAAACCCTTACGAGCATCATAAGACGATGGTAAGATGAGAGAGATAAAAATGAGAGAGTCTTATCGGTGAAAACCCCCACGGGCACTGTAAGACGACTGTGAGTTGAGAGAAATGAAAATAAGAGAATCTCATTAGTGAAAAAAAACTCTCGGATACCATAAGGCAATGGTGAGGTGATAAAAAGAAATGAGAGAAGCTTGTTGGCCAAAATCCTTCAAGGCGCCACTAGCTGAATGAGGTCTTAAATGCAATTGACCTAAGGAAGCAACTCAGTATCAAAGACATTAACTCAACAACATTTGGTAGAAAGTTTGGATGGAAAGATCAGGCAGCTTAATCCAAAATGCATGGCATAATCATTAGAGTTGACTGTCATTTTTAGATAAATTTTTGTTTCTTTGTTTCAAAAGGGGACATTCATTATTTTTTCTTTCTTCTCTTTATTTTTGTTTTATCTTTCTTGATTCAGCTATTTAAATAAAAAAACATTATCATTTGTTTTTTCTCTTGTCTTTGAGTCAAGTCCGTATAAAAAACAAGTGAGAAAAGATTTCAAAACTGACTACCAACTTCTTTAATTGCACAAAGCAAGACAATAGCCAGCACATTAAAGAGACATGATTGTAAGCCAAAAAAGGACATGCAGAAAGTTTTGTCAACAGGCAAATCTGAGAACTCATGAAAATACCAAAGTTTAAAGGGTTTATCTGAGAAGCATAGAAAAGCAGAGATTCTGTATTTGTTCAGTCACTCTTAATAATTTGAGTTTGGGTCAATGATTCCGCAAGTCAATGATATATGCTAATGGTTGAAAGCAAGGTTAAATGTGACGAGGGCAAGAGCGATGACCGCAAATGCTAAAGCCACAAACCAGCCACCATGTTTTAAACTCACAAGTTTTTCTTTAATGAAACAGGAAACATATTACCTTCAAAGTAGGGACTTCAGAGCATAAATATCAAGGGATGCAATGCCTCACTTTTACAAATGCAGAAAGCAATGTTGCTGTACAGGTTTGATAATCAAATCATGGTAAAAAATATCATCCTATATCCCCCAGAGACATACTTTCTTATCCAGGGATTTCAGTTTTCATTTGCTAGGTGATACACTTCTTAAATTGAACCTTCACTCCTAAAAGACGGATCTTTTAGTCGAGTCATTTCCCTTGACTCCTATAAGACGGATCTTTTAGTCGAGTCATTTCCCTTGACTCCTATAAGACATACCTTTTAGTCAAGTCATCTCCCGTCACTCCTAAAATACGTACCTTTTAGTCGAGTCATTTACCTTTGATTCCTATAAGACGTACCTTTTAGTCGAGTCATTCCCTTCGATTCCTAGAAGACGTACCTTTTAGTCGAGTCATTCTCTTTGATTCCTATAAGACGTACCTTTTAGTCGAGTCATCTCCCTTGATTCCTCTAAGACGTACCTTTTAGTCGAGTCATTCCCCTTGACCCCTAGAAGACGAACCTTTTAGTCGAGTCATCTCTTTCGATTCCTAAAAGACGTACCTTTTAGTCGAGTCAGCTCCCTTGATTCCTATAAGACATACCTTTTAGTCGAATCATTCCCCGGATTCCTATAATACGTACCTTTTAGTCAAGTCATCTCCCTTGATTCCTATAAGACGTACCTTTTAGTCGAGTAATCCCCCTTGATTCTTATAAGACGTACCTTTTAGTCGAGTCATTCCCCTTGATTCCTATAAGACGTACCTTTTAGTCGAGTTATCTCCCTTGATTCCTATAAGACGTACCTTTTAGTCGAGTCAACTCCCTTGATTCCTATATGACGTACCTTTTAGTCGAGTCATTCTCTTTGATTCCTATAAGACGTACCTTTTAGTCGAGTCATTCCCTTTGATTCCTTAAGACGTACCTTTTAGTCGAGTCATCTCCTTTGATTCCTATAAGACGTACCTTTTAGTAGAGTCATTCTCTTTGATTCCTATAAGACGTACCTTTTAGTCGAGTCATTCCCTTTGAACCTTAGAAGACGTACCTTTTAGTCGAGTCATTCCCTTTGACCCCTAGAAGACGTACCTTTTAGTCGAGTCAATTCCTTTGATTCCTATCAGACGCACCTTATAGTCAAGTCATTCTCCTTGCTTCCTATAATGATGTGACTTTCGCAAAAGTCCTTTGATGATAAACTGGGGTAAAATTTAATTCTTGTGTTGAAACTTCACTTTCCTAGCATATGAAATCTCTTTATAATAATCTTTGTTTGGGATAATTTTCTTTCTGGTTTTGATGTGATTTCAGGAGCCCGCCCGAAGCACAGGGCGAATAAATGAAAAGTCAAGCAGCAAGGTGAAGAAATTGAAAGTCAAGCAACAAGGTGAAGAAGTTGAAAGTCAAGTAACAAAGTGAAGAAAATGAAAGTCAACAGATCAAAAATAGCAAGTCAGGAGCCCGCCTGGAGAACAGGGTGATGAAATTGAAAACCAAGCAACAAGTTGAAGAAATTTCAAAGTCAGGAGCCCGCCTGAAGAATAGGGTGATGAAACTTAATTCAAGAGTCCAACAGAAGCTGTATAGATAAGATTTTGTAATTTCATTTATGTTTTAACTTGTAATTTTCATTTTGATGTAATAGCAGAGCCGTGGAACAGAACCTCGATGGAACCTCACTTGACTCTCCAACTCGGTATAGTCCATTTTCTTCCAATCCTTTGAGACACCGTCACTTGATTCCTCCATAACTTGAGTGGGTAGGATGGCTTAAGTCAAAACTCAGTTGTTCTTTTTCTTTCTGTTTCTTCCTTTGAATAATGGTCGGGGCAAAATTCTGTCTTGTTGTCTACTTCTTTGTCTGAAAACACTTCGTGTTTACATTCAAAGGGGGCATGATCTAGACACCTAATTTCGTCCCTCCCCGATAACGTTTTTATCCATTTTTACTTTATCCTACCGTGTACCCTCACCCATGTAATTATACCCCACAAAAATACAAAAAACTAACAACTTAAAACAAACTCTTTAACCAATTTTATCTTCTTTTGAACAAACTAACAACCCTTCCTATCAAATTTTGACACATCACACACCCCCTACCCCCTTTCTCTCACTACCCCATGCCTTACACGTTTTCCCCATTTCAATAATACAAAAAAGAATGATTCAGAAAAAAAACAAAAAAAAGGAGGGACCCACTCCATTTTTCCCAAGATTTTATTCTATTTTCCATTCTCTTATTCATTTTAATACAAATAGAGGGAGGAGATGGACAGCAACAATAAACGGGGAAGGGCCCACGGATTTTTGGATTGATCTCCCATTTCTACTCATAGAAGCATACAATTCCACACACACCACAGAGAATGCTCAATTTACAGTCATCTTCTCCATAAGAACCTACACGGCCAATACATCACTCATCTTCAACCCCTCACGATTCTCTCACCATATACACACACACTGATAGAGAACACACACTCACCTCACACGTAGACCTCACTGGAACAACTACACGTACAATCGATCGATCGAGATATGTGAGGGAGGTAAATAGTGAGAGATTGAGAACAAAATCCAGCAGGGGTTGAGTTTGCCGGCGACTTTCTTGCCGGAATCCATTATCTCCGTTGGATTCAGGCATGGCTGAACAAAATCTACCTCTCACCGTCGAAAAACCCAAAGTCAGCGGCTAAATCACCCTGAAATCAGCCTGTTTTGAGTTGATTCCGGTGAAGCTTCACCGAAAATCGTATACGGGTTTCGGGTTGTGCGATTTCTGTTTTGGCTTATCCATTCGTGTTCGCAAAATTTTGTTCGAATCATATTCAAGGAGTTTTCGCGATTGAGTTGGTTGATAGTTGAGGTTCGAATTGAGGTTTTTCGGGCGCGGTATTATCTCCGATATATTAAAATCAATATTTGAGGTCCAATTCTTCAACTCCCTCTTTTCGTTTTGTTTCGATTTGGTGCATTGATGTATGGTTGTGTGTTGTTGGTTGGTGATTAGATGATCTTGTTGATATTCGATATTGTTTATCCGTGAATGATTAATCATGATATGAATTTAATGTTAGCATGAGTTTGGATACTCGTTTTATGTGAATAGTGATGTATAAAAGGAAATTTGGGGTAGAATTGAGAATTGAAAATTAACAAAAAGGATAGATTTGGTTTAATTTTGATTTATTGTTGATATGAATCGTGATAGATTTATGATGTGTTGAAACGGATAGGCAATATAGGTTCGGGTAGTCAAATTTTAGAACTTGTTGTTTTGATTGAATGTTGGAATGTGCGTGTGAACGTTTCTTTCTAGTTCATCGTATTTAATTCAAATGTATTCATTTAGCCGGGGAATGCCCCGAGTGATCTTGTATTTAGTCACCGGGGAATGCCCCGAAGTATTTTGTACCCGGAGGACGTTCGTGACGAAGGCCCGAGGCGTCGGGTAGAGCATAGTCTAGGATTAGCTTAGAAATAGGATTTATATTTTTACATTTTTTAATTTTTGGACTGTATAATTGGACTGGACATTAAATTTTGGATTATTTTTATGTTGTTTGCTTGATTGATTGTTTTTGCATGCTTTGTGTGGTTTATACATCCTTAGTGTCAAAAATTAGCCGATATGCTCTACCAAGCGACCGTGGTCAATCCACGGGATCGAGGGGTGCCTAACACCTTCCCCTCGGTCAACAGAATTCCTTAGCCGGAATCTTTGTTCGCAAATCAGTTTTAGAGTCAAACCGTTTTGAAAAAAGATTTTCAAAGGTGACTTGGCACACCCGATTTATGCCAAGTGGCGACTCTGAGTTTTGAATGTAAATAATCCTTTTCGAAATAAATTATCTTCATTTTGTCATTTTAATAATAAAAACCCTTTCGAAACTTAAAATCAATCTTTTTTGGAGTTAAAAAAAAAGGGTGTGACAATTAGTAAGTGCCGGAATTAATTGCTTCACAAACTCCTCCAAACTAGACAAGGAAAACATGACAAGTAAAAATGAATCGAACGAGTATTTAATACTAGCAAAGATAAAATACACTCAACAAGATAAATTAGTCACTTATTTTTCAAACTAGACAAGTACTTTTTTCGTTTTAAAATAGTTGACTTTAATTGACTTGACATATTTTTTTTAAAAAAAATTACTAGGGGTTTATTTTATCACTAATTATATTTTTAAAATATAAATTTAAATATAAATACTTTACTTATTCGTTTATTGATAAAGACAGTATTAAAAAAAATATAATAAAATACTTTTGATTTCATCAGAGATATAATTAAACTAAAACAATTTTTTTAATGAAAAGATAAAGTATTTTGAAACTAATGAGTACTCCCTCCATTTCAAATTACCCATCTCAAATTGAGATGACACATTGATTAAGGAAAATAATTAATAACATGACTAGTTTATTATAGTGTTCCTATTAAATAATATTTATATTTTAATTTGTATAAAGAATAATTAACACAAAGGGTAAAACATGAGAAATTTTATTTGTCTCTTCTTGATTAATGAAAAAAGATAAGTGAAATGAGAAATTAAATTAGAAAATTTGAAACGGAGGTAGTATTATCGAATGTCTATTTATAGTATTCACCACAAGTAAATATATGAACAGAGTTGGAGTAATAGTGAGTCTAGTTCAGACTCTCCCACACATTAATGGTTCACACATCCACTTCCTCCATGAAGATAATTCTAAAAATTCCTCACACTCCCCCACGCGCCACCACTACCACCACCACCACCACCACCATAATAGCTCCACCACCACGACCATCATGTTGTCCAGCAGATGCCACGTGTACACATGAAGAAGGTGAAATTGTGGAGAACATGTTTACTGTCTCTTCTGATCATCAACTTTTGGATCATCACACTAAAAGTTATGGATCAAGAAAAAGACCATTTTCGAAACTTGGTAAGCAATAATTTTCCCAGGTGACTAAAAGGTTGTACAGTATTTTTTAATAATGTAGTAGTCAAAGTTTGACTCCATTATCTCATTTTGTTCATTTTATAATTTTTTATTTTTATTTAAAAAAACAAAAAAAAAAATCTAATTTCGAGATATAATTGTTTAACATATATTTTTTAAATATTTTGAATTGTCTTTTATTTCAAAAAACTTGAAAATTTCAAGCCTAAACTCATGATCAAACTTAAATTGTTTGATTTTCGGAAGCGAAAAGTGTTTTAGAGGAAGTACTAAGATTTTCCTATCTCGTATTGTTATGAGTTCTTGTTTATTGGGTTCTTGATATCTTTTCTGTGTACATATTAATGAATTTTTTAACACACATACTTTTACTCTAAAAGCAAATGCTTAAGGATACTATGCTATAGCTCATTTTGTCTATTTAGCTCCAAATCTTGAGTGTGTGTGTCATTGTTTGTTACCTAGCAAGTAAGAAACAAAGCCAAAACTTGGAAAGTATTGAGCTTGTAAGAACAACAATGTGCTCTTTGAGTTCATCGCGGGTAATTTGTATCGTCTCCTTGTCAAGTAACATATAGAAGGGTGGGATCGACCATAAAGCCACTAAAGCAACGGCTTGAGCCCCAACTTTTTGGAGGCCCTATTTTTTCTAAATATTTTTACTAACCGACAACAGGATGCATGTATAGCGCATAAAATGCACATAAGATGCACGTAAGTCGTACGAGATGCATGTACGTCACACGAGATGCACGTGTGGCACATGAGATACATGTGTGATGCACAAAAACTAATTTTATTGAATATATTTGAAACCTCAGATTAAAATTTTGCTTTTGGCCGCCAAATTCATTGAGCCGACGTGAAGTCGTCCTCTTACAACTCCAATGTTCTGTTTGAACGTGTTTATTTGGTGATTAGGTTGCTCTTAATTTGGTCGTTTACATATCTTAACCACTGCAGCTGGTACTCAAGATCACGTGTCATCGTTAATATCATCATTTCATCAGTCTGAAGCACCAAACGAAGCTAATGGATGTCGGAGAAGTCATGTGGCAAAATGTCGGTTAGGCCAAGCCAATACATCACCAGTTATGCAATCACAATCAGGATTAACTTCAGGAGTGAAGTTGAAAAGTGAAGATGTTGGTGAAGGCCCTTCTCATGCTACTGGCATTCAAGGGACAAGTGTTAATCCCTCGATAAAAGAAGAACCGTGCTCGACTAATGGTACTTGGTGTGATCACAAAACAAAGAGAATTGCCGGTCTTAGGGATCAGCCAACTCGTAGTATTGATGTCAGTTTCCTTCAACGAGTAGCGTTTGCATTTGAGGAAGTAAATGCAAACCAAGAAGAAGGCACAAGGTCGGCGAAAGAATCAATTTGCTTGAACCCAAGTCTTGAACCAACATTTCTAGCCATTGTCAAAAAGCACGGAGACATTACAAAGGATTGTCCGTTGGAGTCAGGTTACATTCTTACTTCTGTTATAGAAGCTATATGCAAGGTTGTCCAAGAACTCCAACAGAAACACTTCACTGAATTCGATTGTAATCTCTTGAACTCCTATTGTTCTGTAGTCCGGGATGCTGAGAAAATGAATGTGAACGTCAACTGGTTAAGGACTCGACTTGATGAGATTAAAGATGCGGTAAATTGTATTGTTGAGACAAAAGAGCTCAATGATGAGAAGAATACGCTCGCAAAACAGATTGAAAATGAGAAGAAGGGTCTTGAATCAATGAAAGCTGAATTGGAGAAACTCAAGTCTGAAATTGAAAGAAAGGAAAATCTGCTCGACTTGGATACGTTGTTGACTGAAGATATGAGTAGTTTGATTAATGATCGGGCACTCAGAATTCAACAGTATAAAAACATGCCGTTGATGGAGGCGTTTCAATAGTTTTAGCATGTCTATATTATCTATCCTTCTGTTTGTCCATTCTGGTGTTTAGGATAAGATCTTCCCTCTAGTTCATTAATACTTAACCACCATTTCATTAAGGATGAACTCAACTCTTAGTTATTCTTGAAACTTTGTTTTAATGTACATATAAGTTATTCTACTGAAACTTTTATTAGTAAAAGATGTACTAATTCATTTGGCAAGGTCAGCATTTTGTTGGAAATCCTCTGGAAAACTGGTTATACTGGCTTTTCGCGTGTCTTATGTAATGGTGTGGAGCAAAGGATTACGAATTAAGTGTGCATCTTCGTTGTGCTGGTAGGAAGGAAAATGTTTCTTTCTGATTTACTTCCTTATTTGCTGGTATTTAGTAGTTAAACAAAAAATATCATGTCAGGGGCATTTTTTTCTCCTAATTTCGGCAAGCACTACGCGAATGGAGACGCATTAAAGGTGGGGTGGAGGCAATGGAACTGATTGATAGGCTGAAACTATGGGTGGTTGTTCTTAAACTGGATGAACAGTCTCAATGTAGCTAGCTCTCAATGGCATTTGAGTTCATGTTGTTTATTTGCTAATGGAAAATGACAATTCCATCTTTCTGTTTTGTCATGTTGGTTTGATTGATTAGGTAGCACCCCTCCAGTTGTTCTTCAAGATCATGTCGCGTCATTAAAACTATCATCTCATCAGTCTGAAGCATCAACCAAAGCTAAAGAATGTCGGATAAGTGTTGTCGCAAAAAGTCAGTCAGGCCAAACCAATACTTCACCAGCTATGCAGCCACCACATTCAGTACTAATAAAAGGTATTATTCAAGGAGGTACCGGTGAATGTCTTCCTCCTCATACTGCTGACGTTCAAGGGACAATTGTTAGTCCCTCGAGCGCACAAGTAATCAGTCAACCTGCAACATTGATGTCAATTTCCTTCAACAAGTTGTGCTTGCTTTTGAAGAAGGAAGCACATGGTTGGCGAAAGAATCAATTGGCATGGATCCAAGTCTTCAGCCAACTTTTCTAGCCATCCGCGGAAAACACAGAAGCATCACAAAGGATGTCTGCTAGAGTAGGGCTCCATGCTGACTTCTGTTCTGAAAGTTATATATGAGGTTGTCCAAGACCTCCAAAAGAAATGCTCGACTGATAGGAGATAGCAGGTACTCAGAGGATGTAAGTTGCCTCGGACATCACTTGTGTTAGAAAGATATACATATAGTACAATTGTTAGAATCACCTTTGCAACAGGACTGCAATTTCTCAGGTCCTGACAAACTCAATCATTTTATTCTTCGCGAAGTTGAGATAATATCTTAGATGATCACTCAACTAAGGGCAGTTCTCTTAGAAAGTCACTCAACTTTGTTCCTAAAAATTTTAATAGCATGTATTCAGAGGACGTGATTTTTAGTTTATCTCACTTTTTACACCTTCAAACATTACAGTTCCTTTCATTTTGGGACGATCTTCTTCTTTAAATTCTTGAATGACAATGTTTTTTTATTGAGCAACACTTCTTCAAATAGATAGTGAGGCAATAACTAAGAGGTGCCTTGTGCCATCGTCGTTTGCTCGGCTTTGGCTTCGGCTTTTAGCAAATGATCGATGAAATTAATTTTTTAGACAAAATTTATTTGAAAACTTCCTTTCCGAAGGGGCACTTCATGGCTATAAATACCTGCACTTTTTCCACAGGTAGTATGAAATTTTTATGCATTGAAAAACACTCTTCTACTTCTAAAAACTCTGTGTGATCATCTACTGTAGAGTGAGTTTGAAGAATCAGAAAGTTTGAGGTACCGCTACATTCTGATCGTGAGTCATTTTATCCTAAGAGGAAAAATTTCACAACCTCGGGTACTTGAGGGGAATTAATTCCTTAAGGACACTTCGTGGAATCGGAGGACTTGGCTCTTTTTCTACTTCATCTTGTTTCTTTAAAATAACACACTTCTTTGATAGTTCATGTTGAACTTGTGCTGAAGGTGTTGAAAACTTCATTGGTGTTCTTGAATTAATCTTACACTTGTGTTGAACTATTTGAGCAAACATACAGATTGTGTACCCGAAACAACAATAACAAGTAGATAATCATATGCCTAATTCTAGCAATTCTTATACCCAAAGTATTCCAAGACCTTGTAATATTGACTTCTCATAGACAATGTAAATAGGGGATCTTAGGTATTATATTTTTATTTTTCGAACCCCTAAGTGAAAATGCTAAATCCCTCAATGCAATGTTATGAAAACAAACAACAAACGGTAAAATCACTTTATTGGAACAGCATTACAACAGAATAAAACAAAGATGTGATTGACAAATAATTAAAGAAGAACTAAGCACCAACATGGGTTGTGGTGCAGTGGATGGGGCTGCTCCACTTTTAACCAGAGGTCGAGGGTTCGACCCTGGGTATGGAGAAAACTTTGTTGGGAGCGCTGACACCCTAATGAGCCTGCAATGCGCGATCCGGATTAGTCGGGACTCCAATGCGGGCACTGAACAGCGGATGAGAATCCAAAAAAAAAAAAAAAAAGCATATGATACAGAAGAACTAAGTTCTTTGCAAGTTGCATGTCTATTTTGGAATAAATTATAGTACATTGATTTTTCAAACTGTAGATTATTGTCGAACTCGAACATCTATTTTTAGTATTGTTGGACGGAGGGAGTATTAGGCAAGACTTTATTCACTGTGATTGAGATTTATTCTTGACAAAAAAAGTCAATGTGAGAGTGGGATTTGAGTGATTCAATTGATCAAAGGAAAGAACATATTCATAAGGAAGATTTTGATTTAGTTCTAAAGTTGATTATGTTTGAGTATTTTGTTCTTGAATTGTAACCTATGTATTTACTTTATTAGAAAATTTGAAATATGTGTTTTGAGAGTTTGAGTGTCTTCTACTTTCTAGAAAAGGAATAATCTTGAAATTTGCCACAATAAGTTTGGTTGTAAGGGTGAAAGGTAATAAGTTAGTAGTCCTTTGGTTATTGGATTGCAACCTTCAAAACTGCTCAAAATTAGTGGATCTTTAAGGCTGGGTCCCTCATCTTTTAGTCCCTGAGTTAGGAGTTTCTCACGGTAAAATTTCTTGTGTTCTTCAACATGGTTGGTGGCAGCTAAAATAACAACTTCCTTTTTTATTTGTTGTCTTTATTTTTATAATTTCAAGAATACACTTTACACTGAGAAGGCGTAAGTCATTCACGGCTCTTTAAACTTGTCCTCATAATTTATTTGAATACCTCAACTCACCCTTATACTTATTGAACACCTCAACCACTTTGAATTTGAACCATTTGCACATTCTTTTATGACCAAATCCATCGATAGCCCCTCAAACTTGTTCCTAAAATTCACTTAGATTCCTAAACTAATGTTTGTATCTATTAAACCCCTAACCCTCCCCCCCCCCCCAATCTGGTTTCAATTAGGCATTTTTTGCCCAATCAGCTATAAGCTCAAAGTGTGTGTTGCACACACGCGTTGATGTAGCAAAAAGGGCTAATTGGAAGCTACCATGTGGCATTGTGGGTCCGATAATTATTAAAAATTAATTATATAATTATTTTAAAAATAAAAAACTGATTATTAAAAATAAATTATAAAAAAAAAAATATATTAAAAAATAATTATAAAAAAAATATAAAATATAAAAATGAAAAAACTGATTATTAAAAAAAATTATAAAATTTTTAAAAAATAAAAAATTTCATTGAAGATCCAAATTATTAATAAATAATTATAAAATTATTTAAAAATATAAAAAAAATTATATATATTTTTTTAAAACAGCATTGAGGATCCAAATTATTAAAAAAAAATTATAAAATTATTTAAAAAATAAAAATAAAAAAATTGCATTGAGGATTCCAATTATTAAAAAATAATTATAAAATTATTTAAAAGATAAAAATAAAAACTAATTATTAAAAAATAGATTATAAAATTATTTAAAAAATAAAAATAAAAAACTAATTATTAAAAATATATTATAAAAAAATTTTAAAAATGAAAATAAAAAATGACATTGAGGATCAAAATTATTAAAAAATAATTATAAAATTATTTATAAAATAAAAATTAAAAACTAATTATTAAAAAGAAATTATAAAATCATTTAGAAACCCCCACCTTCCCCAGCCCCCACCTTCCCCAGCATTAATTCCCCCCCCCCCCCCTTCCTCTTCTTCTCCATTAAAGTGAATCTTGCTTCTTCATGATCCTCAAAAATACACACATAAAATTTTTGTTTAAATCTACTTCAAAAATTCAAGAGGGGTCTATAAAAAAGTCATTTTTATTAAATTTTTTTATAAAATGGTGATATTAATGAAAAAAAAATGATCTTTCTTGTGGAGGGAAAAAAAAAATGATGATAAAAGTGATCTTTATTGAAATTTGTTGTAATTTTTCAAGAAATGGTGATACTAATGGAGGAAAAAAAGTGAATCTTGTTGAAAATTTTCAAGAAATGGGAATAATTATGGTGGATTAAAATGAATTTGTTCATGTGAAGATGGGGGGGGGGGGGTTGACGGCGAAGACGCAGGGGTGGGATGAGGATGAAACGATGAAGACGCGGGGTGGGGTGGAGACGCAGGGGGTGGGGGTGGGGTGTTGTGAAGAAGATGACATAGGCGGGGTGGGGTGCTTTTTATCAAAAAAGAATTAAGAAATTATATTAATAAAATAATTTAAATATAATTTTTTTAATTAATATTTTTTGGGCCCTCAGTGCCACTTGGCACATTTTTATTCCTAATTTAATTTTAAAAAAAGTACCTCACGCGCTTCCCGAAGTGCACTGCACCATGTGGGCAAAAAATGCTCAATTAGAACCAAATTGGGGGGGGGGGGGTTAGGGGTTTAATAGGTACAAGTCTTAGTTTAGGGGCCTAAGTGAATTTTAGGGACAAGTTTGAGGGGCTATTGATGGGTTTGGCCTTCTTTTATCAATCAACTAAAAGCATAAAATGTGTGCAACACACTCGCGATGATGTGAAAAAATAACGAATTAAATGGTGACATATGACACTGAATCCAAAAAATAATTATAAGAAGAAAAAGAAAGGAAATTTATTTTAAATTCATTACCTAATTTACAAAAATATTTCTAATATGTATTTATATTCTATTTTCTAAATTAAAGAATAAAAAAAAAAAACACCATCCACCTAACCAGTGGCGGAGCCAAAAATTTTACTGAGGGGGTTCAGAAGTAAATATACGGACTAGTCGAAGGGGGTTCAACATCTACTATATATACATAAAAATATTTTTGACCATGTAAAAATAGTATAATTTTCTGACGAAAGGGGTTCGTTGAATTGTATGTAGATCCTCCACTGCACCTAACCCAACCTCCTGCAACACCCTAACTTAGAATAAGGAGTTCCACATCGGTAAAACACAAGTGAGATATTGGATATATAAGTAAACAGGTCTTGCACTTTAGTGACACATTTTAAAATCATACGAGTGTATGCCCAGATAAAGGAGTGGACTAGGCCGTTACAAATGTAATAGAGGGTGTGTGTAACACCCTCCTTGGGATAAGGAGTCTCACGTTAATAAATGGTACCAGAGGGTGTGTGTAACACCCTCCTTAACTTAGGATAAAGGAGTGGACTAGGTCATCGATAAAATACATGAGAGATGTTGGATATATAAGTTAACCCTTAACTTAGGATAAAGGAGTGGACTAGGTCATCAATAAAACACATAAAGATATTGGATATATAAGTTAAAACTTAGGATAAAGGAGTGGACTAAAATCATGTGGTCCAGGTCCAGGGTGAAAAATATGGTGAAAAATATCATAGTGGGCTAGATCGTTACACCCTATACTCGAATACCCCAACAAAACTATAGTTGTCATTTTCCTTAACCTCATTTTCTTCCTCACGCATCAATGATCAATCCAACCGACAGGAGCAATAAACAAAGATTTTATTTGATATTTTTTTCTTCTTTGTATTATGGATTTTTTAGATAATTTCGAAGCAAATAATTTCATATTCATATTGATTCAGTCAGGAAAAATGGAGCTTCGCCAAAATTCTTTTGATCTAATTTGATTTCTTTTTTTTTTCATGAATTTCTCTTTAATAGACGTAAGAAAAAAATTTGTAAGTGAACTTTTTTTATTTTTCTTTTTCGTCATTTATTATTTGGTGCTTTTTCGGTGAGGGTAATGTCGACAATGACAATGACATTGGTATTGGAGAAAGAAGAAGGACAATATGAGAAAAAGGGTGTCGTAGGATGATGGCGAGGGTATTAGGCCGGTGAGAAATTTGCACAACTGTTAGGAATCAATGGAGTTGAGGAAGATAGTGCCAATGATTCTTTTATTTTTTATCTTCAATTTTTGGCCTTTTTTTATTAGACGTTTCATTTTTTGATAGGTTTGTCATAAAATTTCCTTGGCTGCACGCGCCCTGAATATGTGTATGAAACAAACTAAAATTTCCAACCGCAATTAGGAGTCAACTAATTGTATTAAACTCGATCAAGAAATCACAAGATGGAAATTTGTAATGGAACAATAAGGAAAACTACAGAAGATAGAAGAAATAGGGAGATGGGAATAGAGATACTGAGAGAGACGAGAAGTAGGCACTAGCTTAGCAATTCCCTACCCTAATACAATTACTGATAACTATTTATTTTCCTTATACTGCAAACCCTATGCCTCTCTTTTACGTTTTTACCCCCACTCCCACTATGAAGTCAACAAGTCTTTTGGATGGAATCCTCACGCGCTCACTTCTTCTCTTAACTTCAACCCGTTGCTGATTGTGTATGTCCACGTCAGTAGGTGAGGTATCCTCCACGTCAGCCTCATGGGTCACAACAATACCTTCGTCCTGTGAAAGAACCTTGTCCTCAAGGTTCAAAGATGAGTCCACCAGACCAAGATCAGCCAAACCAGTGAGCTGAAGTGGTGCATTTTGTTGATCTGGTTCACCCGTACATCACTTGAGCAAAGAAACATGGAATACTGGATGTATGCGAGCTTCGTCGGGTAACTTTAGCTTGTAGGCAATCTCACCAATGCATTTAATGATTTTGAATGGTCCAAAGTAGCGTATGCCCAGTTTTGGATGTTGTTGAAAAAGTACCGTGTTCTGACGATAAGGTTTGAGTTTTACATAAACCCAATCCCCTATCTAGTAAGTCACCTCCAGACGGCGTTTGTCAGCTAAAGCCTTCATGCGTGTCTGTGCTCGGACCAAGTTATTCTTTAGGAGGTCTAAGATGGCATCGCGGTCTACCAAATAGGTCTCGACCAGATCACTAGGACTGCTTCCCAAAATATAACATGTAACCGTAGGCGGATCCCTTCCATACAATGCCTTGAAGGCTGTCATTCATGCTGAGGACTGATATGATGTATTGTACCAATATTTTGCCCAATGTAGTATTGCCACCCATTTTTTGGATCATCAGACACAAAACAACGAAGGTATTGCTCTAAGCATTTGTTCAAAGCCTCTAATTGTCCATCCGTCTGAGGGTGGTACGCGGTACTCATTGCCAAAGTAGTGTCTTGTAAGCGATTCAGCTCCTGCCAAAAATTATGCAAGAATCGGGGGTCATAATCCATGACGATAGATCTTGGGGTACCATAAAGTCGAATGATGCCAACCACGAAGGTTTCTGCAACTGACTGAGCAGAAAAAACAGATATAAGGGCAATGAAGTGCCCATATTTGGATAATCTATCCACGACAGTCATGATAGTGGATTTTCCTTTTGAACTAGGCAAACATGTGATGAAATCCATTGCGATGTCTTCAAATACCATGGAAGGGACTGGTAGAGGCTGCAATAAGCCTACGGGCAGATGATGCAAATCTTTCATTTATTGGCAAACATGGCAAGCAGATACAAAACTATGCACTTCCTTTTTCATACCTTTCCAATAGAAATTGGAAGATATTCTATGATAAGTACGAGCGACCCCAGCATGCCCCCCACTTTAGTGCTATGGAATTTATGAAGTAATTTCTGGCACAAGGTCGAGTCTGTTGGAATAACCAAGCGGCCCCAAAAAAATAGCAGACCATTCCGAAAATGAAATTTTGAATCCGTAGGATAGGTGTCTTGTACGGACTGCTGCAGAGCCACTAATTCGGGATGAGTTTGGTTTAAGGCCTTGAGCTCATCTTCGAGATCATATCATCTGACAGAGATACTGAAGAACACAGATTCACCAGTTCATGAGAGTGCATCAGCAGCTTGGTTTAATTTTCCAGGCTTATAGATAATCTGAAAATCAAACCAACTAACTTACTTAGCCATTTTTGCTACTCTGGAGTTTGAATTGTTTGATTCGTCAAGTTTTTTAGGGATTGCTGATCGGTGTAAATGGTAAATCTCCGGCCAAGCAAGTACTGTCTCCACTTGCTAACCGCTTGGGTTATAGCAAACATCTCCCTATGATAGGTGGATGCTCCTTGCATTCTATTGCTCAATTTCTTGCTATAATACGCCACAGGGTGCCCCTTTTGCGCAAGCACTGCCCCTATACCTTGTTCGGATGCATGAGTTTCAAGCTCGAACGCTTGAGTAAAATCAAGTAAGGCTAACACTGGTGTGGAACTGAGTTTGCTTTTTAGAGTTTCAAAAGTTGTATGAGTTGCAACCGTCCAGTGATAAGAATCCTTGCGAAGGAGGTCCGTGAGAGGTCCAGCAATGGCTGCATAATGATGTATGAATCTTCGATAATACCCTGCCAGTCCAAGAAAACTTCGTACCTGTTTCACATTCTTAGGTTCTGGCCACTGTTGTATTGCAGAAATATTGGAAAGATCCACACTAAGACCTTGATATGAGATTAGATGCCCCAAGTAATCAACTGAAGTTTGTCAGAATTGACATTTGCTTCGCTTGGAAACTAACTGATGTTGCCGTAGCAAATCCAACACTATTTGCAAATGCTTCAAATGCTCCTCTCACGAAGAGCTATACACAAGAATGTCGTCAAAGAATACAAGGACAAAACGACGGAGACATGTTCTAAACACCTCATTCATGATAGCTTGAAACATCGACGGGGCATTAGATAACCCAAATGGCATCACTAAAAACTCGTAATGTCCATTGTGAGTCCAAAAGGTTGTCTTTGCCACATCATCAGATCCAACTCGTATTTGATAATAACCCAACAATAAATCAAGTTTAGAAAAGTATATGGCACCAAATAGTTCATCAAATATCTCATCAATAGTGGGAATTGGGAACCTATCCCGAATGGTGACTGCATTTAAGTCTCTGTAATCCACGCAAAACCTCCACGTACCATATTTTTTGCGAACCAACAACACCGGTGAAGAAAAAGGACTTGTACTGGCTCGAATTACTCCTTCTTGGAGCATTTCTGCAACTAACTACTCCATGGCTTGCTTTTGAAAATAAGGGTACCTATACGGTTTAACATTAACTGGTTCTGCCCCAGCCACCAAATGTATTACGTGGCCTTATGGTCTAGATGGTGGTAGTCCTTATGGTTTTTGGGATACATCATTGAATGATTCCAGTAGTGCAAGAAGGGTAGGATCAAGCTGCTCATCAGTACCAGGCGCGGGGTCCACTACCTGCAAACAGTAATAAGATGAAACTGCATCTGTGGCCAAGCATCGTCGGAGGCTATGAAACTGTATTGGTTGAGCACTAGAGGGTTCCAACCCCTTCCAACAAACAGTAGACCCCTGGTCAGTGAACTCAAATAGGCGTTGGCCATAGTTAGTTAGCACTCTTCCCAAAGTGGAGAGCCAAGAGACACCTAAAACAACATTCGCGCCGTGTAAGGACAACACATACAAGTCAAGGGTGAGATCGAAACCTTGAATTGAGAGCATAACTTAGCGTACAACGCTATGACATCGCAGACGCTGACCACTTCCAACCACCACCAAAAAACTAGGGATGGTCTCGATTGATAGCTGAAGGAAATTTGCTGCTCTATCCTGGATAAAGTTATGATCACTACCCCCGTCCACTAGGACTTGAATTGGAGATCCATTCACATGGCCAAGAAATTAAAGTGTGGAAGAGGGATTTCCACCGGCCAAAGCATGATAGGAAATAGCTGAATGTTCCTGGACCTCTAAACATTGCAATTCCTCTGCTTCTATGTCATCAGGAACAATTGGCTCCGAAACGGGATCGATATCGCAATCATTTATGAGTAGCAGTAATTTGGGAGGGAATTTGCATTGGTGCCTAGCTGTATATTTTTCCTCACAATAATAACAGAGACCACGATCGCGACGACTCTGGATTTCAGCATGTGAGAGACGCTTTAAGGGTGGTCGTGAAACAGACCGAATAGAGGTATTATTGTCGGCTAACGTAGACGATAGAGGTTGATTAGAAGACCATGAATTAGGACTAGGTAACAGAGGTGTACCTTTGTTAGCAAGCACTGTTGGGTTGGGCCTTTTTCAGCTTGGATTCGACGCTCATGTATATGAGCATGTTTAAGTGCCTCATCATATGTGTCGGGCTCATGACTTAGGACTGAGTTCTTAATATCCTCCCTAAGCGCAGAAATAAAGAGGCTTACCTAGAGCTTATCGGAGATATCATCTATTTCATTAGCAATAGCTTCAAACCTCCCTTGTAGCTCTGAAACCGTGCTCACCTGTCGGAGTTTCTCTAACCTTCCCACTGCTGACTCGAGTCCCTTCTCCTTGAATTAAATCCGAACCTTCTCCATAAAGTGCATCCAACCCACTAGTTTTTTGTTTCTAAATAACCACCGATACCATTCTAGAGCTTCACCATCTAGGTAGAAGGATGTCATAGTCAACTTTTGTCCATCCTCGATGCCATAAGACTTGAAGTAGCGCTCTGCTTGGAATATCCAAGCCTCTGGATTCGCACCACAAAACCTGCCGAACTCCACCGATGCAGGCTTATGACGGAGGGTAGGTGCCGCCGGTGGATAAATCTGGTGCGTTGTCTTGTTACCAACAACCTCCAGAAGCATACCATGAATTTCTTCTAGTTCCTTGGAGATTGAAGTATTTGCTTCCTTCACCAATTTTTCTACAAAAGCCTTGAGTATGGTAAGGTCCTCCATTAAAGACCTCTGGATGAAAGCACCAGTGAAACAAACTAGAATTTCCAACCGCAATTAGGAGTCAACTGATTGTATTAAACTCAATCAAGAAATCACAAGATGGAGATTTGTAATAGAACAATAAGGAAAACTACAGAAGATAGAAGAAATAGGGAGATGGGAATAGAGATACTGAGAGAGACGATAAGTAGGAACTAGCTTAGTAATTCCCTACCCTAATACAATTACTGATAACTATTTATTTTCCTTATGCTGCAAACCCTATGCCTCTCTTTTACGTTTTTGCCCCCACTCCCACTATGAAGTCAGCAAGTTTTTTGGATGGAATCCTCACGCGCTCACTTCTTCTCTTAACTTCAACCTGTAGCTGATTGTGTGTGTCCATGTCAGCAGGTGAGATGTCCTCCACATCAGCCTCATGGGTCACAACAGTGTTGATGTGCTAGATTTTTGTAGCACATTTAAGACTTTTTAACTTGAAATAATTGTAAGTTCTTAAGTAATTATTGGTGTTTTTGATGTTATTTCTTAAGATTTTGTAGGAAAGTCAAGGATGGCAGGAAAACATAGGAAAAATGAACAAAATAAGTAAAATCTGGTACAAGTGAGCTGATATGAGTCTGACGGCATTTCTTGCAAGCCGTCAGAGATGTGGTAAGCTACCAGAAAAAGGCGTCAGGAAGAACAGTGAAGAAGAGTTGCTGGATGAAGGTGACGACATTCTCAATATGTCGTCACAAGTATGGTAAGCCGTCGGAGGACATCGTCAGAGTGAGGCAGAACAGGTTAAGAAGGCACGACTTCTGACGACATATCTGAGACGTCGTCAGAAGCCTGGCGATCAACACCAATATGCCGTCACTTAAATCTGAGCCCAACTGTGATTTTGTTATTTTATTACCTTAATTAGGCTTTAGTATAAATAGAAATTTGGAGGGTTTTAACATTATCAAGTTTTCATTATTCAGAACAAGAACTTTGGAGAGAGAAACACGTACATTGTTCTCTTTTGCAAATTATTCTTAGTTTTCATTCTTATCAACTATTCTTGGGTTTCTAACTTGGGAAGCAGCTTTTGACATCTTGTAACTTAGTAAAGGGGAGTTCACTTGTTTTTGACTCTCTTAACTTAGAATTCAATTTTCCATCCTTTGATTTAGTTGTGGGAAATTCTTATTGTACTTGAAGGAGAAACAACTTTGAATTTCATCTTTTGTAAGTTCACTTGCTTTAAGTTATGAATTTAATCTTTGTTATCTCTTTCTATCTTATGATCAACTAAAACCCACAACTAGGGTTGTGGGATCTATGATTATTATTTCATTGATTTAATAGTTGGATTAGGGTTTGAGTGATTGTGGGAACTTCTTGAAATTCTGTTGTTTTAACTTGAATCTATTGGTTGCAAACATTAGGTTATGCCTTAGGTTTTCTTTGCTTCTAACAGAGAAATAGACTAGAGGTCGTGAATTATCAACAGGGACTCGGAAGCTACCAACCTTCTGTTTAATGATTGATGTCCTAACTGGATCAATCTACCTGAGATAACATCCGGTTGGAAATAGATATGTTATCTAAGTTCGAGAGAATTAGATAATAAATTATCTGGTGAGGTCGAGAGATAAGTCAGATAGTATCATCGGCAGGGATAATCTGTTGTTCCCACCTATCACGAAAATCATGAACAGTTATTATTCAATGGAGATCAATAGTCATAGTGATCACAACCCTAGTTTCTCTATATCATTGATTCGAAATATTGAAATCTAAGTTTTGAGTTCTAAAATAAGTGTAAACGTTAAAATTTGTTTGATTGATAAAAACCCTTATTTTGTCCTTTTCTTATTATGTATTTGAATTTAACTTGTAGCTATAGTTTCGAACTACTTTAATCACCACTCACATTGTTCCCTGTGGATTCGACCTCGACTCCAAAGTTGGGTAAATATATTGACGACGATCGCTTACACCCATTCAAGAGTGTAATTTAAGCGTTATCAAAAATGGCGCCGTTGCCGGGGTACAATTTGGCGTATTGAGTTGGTTTGAAATTTTAGCCTACTAGCTTGAATTCAAACTTGTAAATATTTATTTTTAGTTTTCTTTTATTTCTTGTGTTAGGTAGATTTTTATTTTTGTTTACTTATTACTATGGCATCGTGGAATGAACATGAGCTTGGTGGTTGGAAATATTATCTTGATGATCCATGTCCATATTGTGATGGACCTTACTTTTGGCAAGATTGTAGATATGCTCTCCGGAGAGAGATGTGTACACCATCTCCATCCTACAGGAAGTATGATTGTTCTTTATGTGACGGTCGAGATGGACATAAGAGTGATTACCTAAATGCCCCATCCCCCTATTGCGCTAACCCAAATTCTAGTTCTTCTTATGAGTTTGATAGGTCTTATGGTCAAGAAAAGGAAGAACGAAGCACCGGTAAGAGTGGCATTAAAGCTATGTTTCAACGAATGTTGGATCTCCAGAAAGAAACATATGATATCGTATGTGATATGCGTCAAGATATGAAGCCGATCATTCATGAGGAAATGGATATAGAGGTCAATTATTCAAAGCATTCTTCTATATTATGTTTAGATGCTATCTTGTCTGTGGAATCATTTAACATAATGAAAGAGTGTGAAGATGAGGAGCAAGAATCCTATACTGATGATGAGCTTGATGTTGATCTTCCATTGGAGATTTCCCAACCAATCGAACCATTCATGAGCGAAGATGCCAAAGATGAGGAAATGGTACTAGAATTGAAAGAAGAAATCAAGAACAATCCTTGTGAAGACTCTAGTCTATTTCGGGGTAAGGATAATAATAGAGACGCTACTCCAGAATTGAGAGTCAGTCCTCATTTGAACCACTTTTCAACATTATGCTTGGTGGATGTGAAGAAAGTCAAACCACCCAAGCAAATGATGAATTTTGAAATTGAGGTAAAAAATTCTTACATTTTGGAGTTTATCTTTCCAAAAGGGTATACTACAACCCCAGTCTTGAAGGCCAAGAAACTTAAAGATCGATATCCATTTAGTGGCTTTTTAAGATCCTCATCATTGCCCAATGAGCCCACACAAAAGTTCGATGCAAAATTGGGCAAGCGATTCAAGTCTTCGAAGTAGCGTGATAGAACATTCCTTATCATGCCCTCACATTTGCCTAACGGACCAAAAGATCTAAAGATTAAAAGATGGGCCGACAATTTAAATCGTCAAAGTGGAGGGATAAAGGATGACTGGATGTTGTCGTGCCGCGACACCAAATTAGGCGCTTCTTGGGAGACAACCCAAGGTATTTTGTTGTTTGTATTCGTATTATGTGATTGACATCATATCTTCGCACCCATGGTGCCACAGGTATGTTTCTAACTCTCTTGTTTTGATTTGACGTGTTGGGAACAATGCATTCTATTAAGTTGAGGGTGGGGCTACTTGTGGGTGTTGATGTCCTCCTGGGGTTTTTGTTGTCGTGCCTCTTTTCCCCGGAGTCTTGTCCCTAGTAGAGCCGGCATGTTTAGGCGTATTGTGTTTTGTTTTGTGATGTGTTGTGGTTAATTGGGAGAAAAATAAGTATCTAGGATAGTTGACATATTTTTGTTGATTTTTTAGACTAATAAACACCTCTCCCGTTGGTCTGTTTTATAACTGTGTGATATACATTTATGTGTGACCACTATGCATCTTGTTATGGCATTAGTACTAGTGACATGATATCCACTGCTAAACAATCGCATGAACCGGATAGGTAGTAGCTTGTGATGCACCTTTGTGCCATGTGTGTGTGAGATACTACTTAGTTCCCTTTGTGTGTTAAATCCAGAACTTGCCCGGTTAGTCTTACTTTGGTTGAAAGATAGGGGTTAGGAAAGGATCATAGGCCGTTGTTGATGTTAGTC
The DNA here is from genome assembly GCA_030864215.1 of Capsicum pubescens. Lineage (NCBI taxonomy): Eukaryota > Viridiplantae > Streptophyta > Magnoliopsida > Solanales > Solanaceae > Capsicum > Capsicum pubescens. The sequence goes on along the minus strand of CM061538.1, from coordinate 354,486,254 downwards.
CACTATTAGCCTAAATGGTCTTCCCTGTTATGCATGATATCTTTTGATCTCTAGTTTGAGCCTGAATTGACCATTTCTTTCTATGACACCTATCACCTTCCCATTTATATCATAATGAACCTGTTTTGGCCCTGATCCTCCTTGAACACTGCGCACCTTGACTTAGGCAAACAACCTAAGTTGAGGATGGCTATCATAGGGGTGCGTGATGTAAAATGAGTATGAGGAATGGTCAAAAAAAGAAAAAAGAATAAAAAGTAGGGCGATGTGGAAAAAGAATAGTTGTGAAAAAAAATGAATAAGAAAAGCCACATCCATCTTGAATAATGTGTGATCAAGAAAAGGAGAAATAGAAGAAAAAGGTTAATAAGTGAACAAAAGTTAAGGTAGTGCCAAGGAGGCTTAGTCACTCTAAATTCCATTAAATATCATACCAACCCTTAGCGTACATTACAAGGCGAAGAAAAGACCTATAGTGATCCTAACTTATCTGTCTGGACACCTTGGTAATGAAAATAAGGGCAAGCATATGGTATTTGACATGCATTGATTGGAATTTCTTTCAGAGAGTGAGTGTCTCTTGACCGTCCCCGCATTGACATGCTTGAGTTCATATATGAGTGAAGAGGAACTTCTTTGTTGTAAGGGTACATCGGTTGCATTGCTAGCTGTTTACTTGTTTGGGTAGTGTAACTTGTACATATGCATGGTTATTGTTGCTGAATTGATGCCATATCTTGATTCCTTTGGGTCACATTGTTAATCTTCATTGATAAGCACAATTGGATTTATAAGTAATTGAACCCGGAGAGTGGCATGAGTGTTGAGCTAAACTGGATAATCAATTGTGATAGGTATCTTATGCGCCTCTTGGTTAAGCATCGTAGTATAGTGTTATGTAGTTGCTTGAGGACAACCAATTGTTGAGGGTGTTGATGTGCTAGGTTTTTGTAGCACATTTAAGACTTTTTAACTTGAAATAATTGTAAGTTCTTAAGTAATTATTGGTGTTTTTGATGTTATTTCTTAAGATTTTGTAGTAAAGTCAAGAATAGGAGGAAAACATAGGAAAGATGAACAAAATAAGTAAAATCTGGTACAAGTGAGCTGATATAAGTCTGACGGCATTTCTTGCAAGCCGTCAAAGATGTGGTAAGCTACCAGAAAAAGGCGTCAGGAAGAACAGTGAAGAAGAGTTGTTGGATGAAGGTGACGACATTCTTAATATGTCGTCACAAGTGTGGTAAGCCGTCGGAGGACATCATCAGAGTGAGGCAGAACAGGTTAAGAAGGCACGACTTCTGACGACATATCTGAGACGCCGTCAGAAGCCTGACGATCAACACCAATATGCTATCACCTAAATCCAAGCCCAACTGTGATTTTGTTATTTTATTACCTTAATTAGGCTTTAGTATAAATAGAAATTTGGAGGGTTTTTAAATTATCAAGTTTTCATTATTCAGAACAAGAACTTTGGAGAGAGAAACACGTACATTGTTCTCTTTCGCCAATTATTCTTAGTTTTTTTTCTTATCAACTATTCTTGGGTTTCTAACTTGGGAAGCAGTTTTTGACATCTTGTAACTTAGTAAAGGGGAGTTCACTTGTTTTTTACTCTCTTAACTTAGAATTCAATTTTTCATCCTTTGATTTAGTTGTAGGAAATTCTTATTGTACTTGAAGGAGAAACAACTTTGAATTTCATCTTTTGTAAGTTCACTTGCTTTAAGTTATGAATTTAATCTTTGTTATCTCTTTCTATCTTATGAGCAACTAAAACCAACAACTAGGGTTGTGGGATCTATGATTATTATTTCATTGATTTAATAGTTGGATTAGGGTTTGAGTGATTGTGGGAACGTCTTAAAATTCTGTTGTTTTAACTTGAATCTATTGGTTGCAAACATTAGGTTATGCCTTAGGTTTTATTTGCTTCTAACGGAGAAATAGACTAGAGGTCGTGAATTATCAACAGGGACTCGGAAGCTACCAACCTTCTGTTTAATGATTGATGCCGTAACTGGATCAATCTACCTGAGATAACATCCGGTTGGAAATAGATATGTTATCTTAGTTCGAGAGAATTAGATAATAAATTGTCTGGTGAGGTCGAGAGATAAGTCAGATAGTATCATCGACAGGGATAATCTGTTGTTCCCACCTATCACGAAAATCATGAACAGTTATTATTCAATGGAGATTAATAGTCATAGTGATCACAACCCTAGTTTCTCTATATCATTGATTCGAAATATCGAAATCTAAGTTTTGAGTTCTAAACTAAGTTGAAACGTTAAAATTTGTTAGATTGATAAAAAACCCTACTTTGTCCTTTTCTTATTATGTATTTGAATTTAACTTGTAGCTATAGTTTCGAACTACTTTAATCACCACTCACATTGTTCCCTGTGGATTCGACCCCGACTCCGAAGTTGGATAAATTTATTGACGTCGATCGCTTACACCCATTCAAGAGTGTAATTTGAGCGTTATCAAGTGTATTACACTTATGGTTCCATGTTTGCAATAAGTGTTTAATAGGTACATATTTTGAATAGTTGAAGTGTTCAATAGGCAGTAGCCTTGGTTGATGTGTCTTAGTGAATTTTTAAACAACTTTAATGGGTTGCTGGTGACTTAAGCCTACTTAGAATAATTGTGTTTGAATCCTTTTGTTAATCATCACAGTTGTTTAATTCAATTTTTATAAGAAATCTTGGTAAATCACATCTCTTAAAAAAAAATTCATCATAAGAAGTTTTGCTAAGTTTGTTAGAAATAGCTAATTCTTGGACAATGCATACAATTTTCTTTCGTTGTAGTTAATTAATCTTTTTAAGTTATGTTTAACAGTCCAACCGACTAGTACTATTCTTCACTCTAGATCAAAGCTTGCACGACTTTAAAACATGTCATTAGGGTGTAAGGCATGCTTGCTTATATATCCAACATCTCTTTTGTGTTTTGTCGATGTAGAACTCTTATTCTAAGTTAGATGTCACATACACCCCCTCTTATGGACTCTACGTCCTCTTTGAGGTTTGCCCTATTATATGGGATTTGGACTATGCTCAGCACTGAGGTTTGCCCCGCCTTTTGAGATATTCGAAACTAAGTTAAACTATGATCCGCCATCGACAAGCTGACATGAGAGTGACTCTGATACCAATATAATTGTAACAGTCCAACCTGCTAGTACTATTATCTGCTCTAGACCTAAACCCGCAAGCTTTAAATTGCATCTCTAGGGTGTAAGAATTGCTTATTTACATACCCAACATCTCTCTTATACTTTTGTCGATATGGTACTCTTATCCTAAACTAGGGTGCCACAATATGTGTCTTATTTTTCTTTTTAAATTTTTTGACAAGAATGTCATGTTTGGTATTTAGTAAAAATTTCATTACCATATTTTTTCCATTTTATGACTTACCTTATAAATGATAGGCCTAACCCAAACGCAGCCTCCTTAAGTACGCGTCATTTTTCACTTAGGCACCTTAAGTGGACATTGTTTCATTTTGGCACCTCAAGTGGCCTTCAAGTGTGCCACTTTGACACCAACGGTGTGTGTTGCATTACACTAAAGGCGCGTGAGGAGCTCTATTTTATGATTTTTATATTTTTTTTTACCTTCTTCCTCTTCCTTCTTTCTTCTTCCATCAACTCAACCTTCCACCACCATTAATAACCACGGTTAAGCTTCCAACATCAACTTCAAACCTTCTTCTTCTCCGTCCATCAGCTCCAACTTCCAACATCACCACCATCAACCAACAAACTAGCACCAAATTTTTTAATTAAAGAAAAAAAATCACATACTAATTTTGAAAATTAAAAATCACATCTTAAATCACATCTCCATGATTGTTGTAAAAAAATAAAAATAGTGTAACCAAATTTTGCGCACAACCACCATTAATTTTACTATTCACCTCCACAATTTTTGTACCACAATTGAATTCAATATCACCATCAAACTTACCTTCACTCAATTTTCATTAATTGAGTTTAAACCAAAGCATAGCAACTTAACAACAACATTCTTATATACCAAGTTTAATTTTCTCATTACATTACACCCATTGCAATAACACTATGTAAAACAAAAAAATATATATATCAAACAAAAGCTGAAAAAATTTAAAGGAAAAATTTCTTATTTTATTTTTTCTTAACAAGATGATGATCAACAACAAAAGTTTCACTAAGAAAATGCAAAGATATCAACAATATGTTGACATTGGAGAAGAGAATTGAGGGGTGGGGAAGCGGGCAGGCGTGGGTGGATGGGCTGAAGAAGTTAATTTAGGGGTGGGGAAGCGGACGGGGCAGGGGGAGGGGGGCTGGAGAAGACAGATGGAGATGGGAGGGGTGGGGATTAAATTTATAATTTTTTTTTATAATTATTTGAGTTAAAAAATTTCAAGTGTTAATATTTGATTGGTAATTTTTTTTTTAAATTAAAAATAGTTATTTAACAATTAATTTGGAGAAAAATGACAAATGTCATTATATTATTGGTCACTTTTCACGTCATCAGCGCGTGTAGTACACACACATGATATATTTTTGCTGATTCAGCAAAAGGTGTCAAAGTGGCACACTTGAAGGCCGCTTGAGGTGTCAAAATGGAACAATGTTCACTTGAGGTGCCTAAGTGAAAAATGGTGCGTACTTAAGGGGCTGCTGAATTTTGCCTAAATGATATGGTCAAGATTACGAGATTTAGAATGCAATTATTAAAATCTATTATTTAAGATCATATATATATATATATATGAGCTTCTTTGAGTTTCAGACACTCAGTTGAAAAAGTTGTTCGAAAATTGAAGCTTTCAATCTACCATGACTATACCTCTAAGGACTCTGCGAAGTTTGCGCGATGCTGCCATTGCCGCTTATACCGCTCCTGGATCACCTCAAATGGTTTCTTCGATGAATCCTAGACTTGTGCAACATGAAATCCTAGCTTTTCGATTTTCGAATTGACAAAGATGACAATCGTAACCAAATCGAAATAAATTCGTTTGGTTTGATTTTTACAAATTCAGTTCGGTTATTTCGAATTTTTATTTCGATTTTGAAGATTAAAACAGTGAACCTTTCTTTATCGTGACCGACCATTTAAAATTGCTGATTTTTTTTCAGAAAAAATGACTTTTTTAAACCTGATTTTCATTCCCAAATATAAATAACTCAACATGTATGGAATAAAATGAAATAACTATTAAGTTTAACATACTACATAACTCCATTATACATAAGTTTGGGTTCCTTATTATATATTTATACTGAATATATATAATAAGAAAATATATATTAGTTATATAATTGTGATTTTTCGATTTAACCAAATTTTTTTCTTGACAAATCGAAAACTGAATCATTTAATCAAATTTCTAAAATTTGAAATCGAAATCAATCCAAAAAATCAAAATCCAAATTAATTTTTAATTTATTTTTTTTGATCTTTTTAATTTGAATCAAAATATGTTCAGACCTATCAAAAATCATGATGTTTTGTGTTCAAATTTCTCATGTGTGTCAAATCATGAGGACTTGTGTCTGCCAAAAGACAAAGTTACCCAATTCTTGTGTTTGAGGGTGTTCACGAAAAATTAACAAGTCGAACCAAATCAAAGTCAAATACCAACACCTTTTTTTTTATTTTTCATTTTTACTTTTAAAAATCCATAAAATTTGATTTGATTCTGTTTTTAAGTGAAAGCTAACCTAAAATTTTGTTATGTAGGTGTTCACCTTTATAATAATTTAATTATTTGCCTTTGGTTGGTCATCTTTAATTTGATAAACCATTAACCTATTTCATGTTCAAAATAGCTTGTTTTTGAGACCTTTAATTAAACATCATTGTTTAATCAATTATCTTCAAGGTATCATGGTAAATCTCGATGATTTGATTTTTTACACTTAAAATAAAAACACTGTAATATGTTTTCGGAATAATTTCAGAGACATTCCAATATATAATTGGCTTCATAACACTAGTCTTCCTTGTAGTTTACAATATTACATTTACCTCCTAATTTTAATTTCTTTGTACAATTCTTTTGACCTATGTATCATTATTGTAAAAAAAAAAGATATATTATCTGACAAACTTACCCTTTCTATGAAAAAGAAATTGTTTCACTTTCAGTTGATATGAATCTTTATGAAATTTATAGTCATTTATGTTATGTATTTATGTCAAAAGAGCTATTGCCTATATACTCAGTACATTCAAACGTACTAATTACATATTTCTTTTGCCTACATTTTTCATGTGACGTAGATTCTGCGTAATGAACCAATGTTCCACATTGGGAGAAAAAAAAAACTAAGGGGATTATAAGTCAATGGGTTCTCTCACCTATTAGACTAGTCTTTTGGGTTGGGCTCTCCCGTTTGGTTTATAACATTGGTGTTCTCGTTGAGAGTCCCATGCGTGGGGGTCGTGACTCGGAGTGGTGGCCTATGTGCCAGTAGTGGTGGCCTTGGACCCGAGAGGTGCCAGCCAGTGACCAACTGGGCATAGCCGTGACCAGCGAGGAACAAACCACGTGTGGAGCCGCGTCTCGGAGTGGTGGCCTGTGTGCCAGTAGTGGTGGCCTGGACCCAAGAGGGGTGCCAGCCGTGACCAACGAGATCGTTGGTTCTCAAACGGAGACGATTGTAATGAACCAATGTCCCACATTGGAAAAAAAAGAGAAATGCTAAGGGGTTATAAGCCAATGGGTTCTCTCACCTATTAAACTAGTCTTTTGGGTTGGGTTCTCCCATTTGGTTCATAACATTCTGATGCTCACTCGCACGCACGTGGCTAATTTTTCATCAGCCGAGACTCTAGTAGTGGTGAGTCCTCATCATCGAGGACGTAGTTTAGTTGCTCCTTTTCATTCACTTTTTGATATTATTTTAAGGTTATTCGGGGGGGTTTATTCCGACAGATTATATTATTCACTTTAGAGACTTTCAGGCATTGGAGTATGGGTTATGTTGGCCCTTCGGACTTGCTACATTGTTTATTATGACCTTCTGAAATGTTTTAGAACTTATTTCATGTTCTCATTATAGCTTCTGTTTAAATCTCTTATATTATGCTTAGTATGCTATGTCAAGGGTTAGCCACTTGTGGTTTGGACACCGTGTCCCGACTAGGGACAGTCTCGGATCGTGACACAAATATGAATCAAGCTCATTCTAAAATTAATTCTGAGATTAGTTATTCCTTATTCCTTGTAACAAGGAAGCAAAAATTATTTAATATAAGTGTTCTTTTGCGAAAGTTTGGTTTATATTACATGTTAGTGTAAATGGTATAATTTAAAATTTTTGTACTTTTAAATTTTTTATTGTTATGATGGTTTATTTGGTCATTTTATTTTATTAATACTCCCAATTTTACTCCACATTGGCATACAACATAACTGCTGCAGGTATTCTTCCACAAGAAAAATCAAATGAGCAACCAAATGTTATACTATTAATTAATGTAATTTTTATGTGGAGATTCTTTTCTCTTATTTATAATAAAATTCATTATATTAATCAAAGTCTTGGAAACAGCCTCTAGCAGAAATGCAAGGTAAGGCTGCGTACGATACACCCTTGTGACGGGGCCCTTCCCCAGACACCGCACATAGAGATAGCTTTAGTGCATCGAACTGTCATTTTTTTATTATATTAATCAAAGGAATCAAGTAAAAGATTACATAATTACTCATCTCCTATAGAAAAAGATTATATAATTACTCATCTCTTATATATATCATTTTATAGAGAGTTCAATTGACCCTGAATATTTTTATTTTATTGGAAATATTATTTCAAAAATTATTTAGGCATAGAATTATCAAAAAATTTAGAATTTAATTTAAAGTTGAATCTTGAAAAATCTCAAAAAGGTATTTTCACTCCAAATCACTCGCAAAAATTCAAAAAGAATTTCAATTTGTATTCACATTCAAATTCAACTTTCATTTTTTTCTTTCTCAAATTTTACAATTTTTAAGTCTAAATGCACACTAAATAAATGGAGGTACTTTTCTTGTATGACCAAACTTGAGAAGAATGCAAGTTGTCAAATAATTTCATAATTCAGAGTTAAAAAAAAATCCTTATTTGATTATCAGAAAAAGTAGAAATCTGCAGACTCCTTTTTAATGAAAACTTCCAACAGTCTAAATTTTCTCATTTAACTTTTACCAAAAAAAAAAAGAAGAGAAGAACTAGAGTTATTATTTTATTTGTTTTACATTAAATAATTTATTATCACATTTTTCTTGTAATGCTAATTTGAATATCTTAATGAGTTCATACATAAAAATATGATTCTAAACTTGACACCAAATTATAACTTTGATCTTAAACTTTGATAATGCACAAATAGGACTTTTAACTATTCAAAACCTGAACAAATATGACCTCCGATTTTGCAATTCCATGAGTGAGTCTCACTCGCGCCTACGTGGAAATGTAATCCAATCACACGGTACCACATCGTTAAAAGAGCTGACTTGGAGAGAGGTCATATTTGTCCAGTTTTGAATAGTTAAAGGTCATATTTGTGCACTGTCAAAATTTTGCTTTTTGTGTTAAAACGACGACATTTTTTTTTTTTTTATTATTATTATTATTATTATTATTATTATTATTATTGTTGTTGTTATTATTATAATAATAATTTTTTTATATATTTCTATAGTAGCAGCACCTAACTTTTTTTTTAATTTAAAATTATTATTATTATTATTATTATTATTATTATTTTATTTATTTCTATAGCAGCAACACTTAGATTTTTTTAAATTGAAAAAAAAACAACCACTAGCAGGGATCGAACCCGCACAGTAGGCTAAAGGAAGCGCCCAAGAAGAGCAAATAACACCACTGGGCTATCTAAGTGTCCTGTTTCATATGGTTCAACATTAATATACGTACATAAATATACATTTTCTATCTTATATATATACAACGGAATATTTTTACCGAGGGGACCCCATGGCAACCACGTAAGTCCGCTCCTCGTTAATTTAATAACATTTTAATTACCTTAATTTGATAACGTTAATTTAATATACTACTACTACTACTATCCTTAATAACATTAATTTAATAACGTTTTATTAAAACTACAATTTTTTTTATTATTAGTATAGTTTCATCGTTAATTTAATATTTAAATAAATAATATTTAGATATATTATATAACTTAAATTCGTCCTCTGCTTTATAATATATATACATACCCGCTAGTTTTTTTCGTATGAGGCTGACCCGCCTAATTAAAAAATCTTCAATATTGCTCTTTTTCCGCAATGACAAAAGAAATTAGATGTCATTTTCATTTTTGAGCCGAAAATAATAGTGAAGAGTCATTTAAAGGTCATATTTGTGCAGTTTTAAATAGTTAAAGGTCATATTTGTGCATTGTCAAAGTTTTAGGTCATATTTATGTATTATGCCCTTAGATTTTAAGTTGGACGCGCCTAGTTTTGCGTGTTGAACACGCGTTTTGCCACGTAGGATTGGAGGTCATATTTGTGCAGTTTTGAATAGTTAAAGGTCATATTTGTGCACTGTCAAAGTTTAAGGTCAAAGTTAGAATTTAATGTCAAGTTTATGGTCATTTTTATGTATTAACTCTATTTTTGAATCGAGAATCCATCATACGTAATCTCTCTATTCAGCAAATATTGAAATAAGATCAACGTTACATCTTACCTTCCACAAAATTGAATTGTAAAATTATTTGAGAAATGTTGTTGTTATTCGTGTGTTTCTTTCAAACAAAATACTACTAGAATGTACTAGTCTTTCCATCCTCAACTAATATTTTTACTTATTTTTGTTGTATATTAAAAAAAAAAAAAAAAAAAAGAATAAAAAGTATAAATGCAAAGACAAAAATGACCTCATGACCATAATACAACGGAATAGCATCTTTAAAAAAATATATTTATGGCATCATCATTTTCTACAAAAGTTGCTTTTATTATTTACTATAAAAATTGCCGCAACATGAAAATATAACAACATGAAGTATAAATATATTGCACAATAATAAAACACATGTCCGATAACAAAATATAAAAAATTAAACGCTCAGATATTACTATATAAAATAAGTGTTAATAAGCAGGTACGTCTTCGACATGCCTGCTTGTATTGCTTGCTTCAACTACTTCAATCGTAATTTTACTATATTATTTCTAATTAATTAATTATTATAAGTTATTTAAGTATTTAAAAATTTGTAATATTAAATAAAAATATAAAATAATCGACATACCTACTTGTGTTGCCTGCTTCAGCTGCTTCAATCGTAATTTGATTATAGTACCCCAAATTAATTACTATAGGTTATTTAAGTATTAAAAAATTATAATATTTAACAAAAAATATAAAATTGACAAAAAATAATAAATTAATTTTTGATTTTTTTAATTAACTTGATGTCTTATATGATGCCTATTTATGCTTTTTTCACAAGTATTTTTTAAAGTAATTTTATTATATCACTTCTAATTAGTTATTATATGTCATTTGAGACACGAGTTCTTCGCTGCTTCAATCGTGATTTTATTATATCACCTCTAATTAATTATTACGATTACATTACAACAACAACAACAAACCCAGTATATTCCCATCTAGTGGGGTCTGGGGAGGGTAGAATGTACGCAGTTCATACCACTACCTCTAAAGAAGTAGAGAGGTTGTTTCCGATAGACCCCCGGCTCAAGACACATGACAATATACAAAAATATTCAAAGCATGAAACATGATAAAACTAACATAGATACAACATCCACAAAAGTAATGTACAATACCAAACAAAAGACACCAAAAACCTCCTAACTACGGACTACGATTCATCCACCCACCTTATCCCTCTATCCTAGTGTTTTTCTTCCAAACCTTCCTATCCAGGGTCATGTCCTCAGTGAGACGTAACTGCTCCATGTCACATCTAATCACTTCTCTCCAGTATTTCTTCGGTCTACTCCTATCCCGCTTGAAACCAACTAACGCTAGTCTCTCACACCTACGAACTGGGGCATCCGTGCCCCTCCTCATCACATGACCAAACCATCTCAGCCTCACTTCTTGCATTTTTTCCTCCACCGATACCACTCCCACCTCCTCCCGAATAATCTCATTCCTAACCCTATCAGCCCTTGTCAGACCACACATCCAACGCAACATCCTCATTTCCGTCACCTTCAACTTTTGGATATGGAAAGTCTTAACTGGCCAACACTTTGCTTCGTACAACATAGCCGGCCGGACTGCAACTCTATAGAATTTGCCTTTAAGTTTGGGAGACACCTTCTTATCGCATAAAATCCCCGAAATGAGCCTCCATTTCATCCAACCTGCCCCAATACGGTGCGAGACATCCTCATCTATCTCTCCATTTTCTTGGATCGTAGACCCAAGATACTTAAAACTATCCCCCTTGCAAACTGCCTGAGAGTCCAACTTCACCACCACCTCTTCATCTTGCCTCGAGTCACTAAACTTGCACTCCAAATACTCCGTCTTGGTCCTACTCAATCTGAAACCTTTAGACTCCAGAGTTTGTCTCCAAAACTCCAGCTTATCATTAACACTTTGTCGCGACTCATCAATCAAAACTACATCATCCACAAAAAGCATACACCAAGGCACCTCGCCTTGTAAACTCCGCGTTAGCACATCCATCACCACGACAAATAAGAACGGACTAAGAGTTGATCCCTGATGCAACCCTGTCAAGACCAGAAAATGCTCAGAATCTCCTCCCACCGTCCTTACTCGAGTCTTTGCCCCCTCATACATATCCTTAATCGCTATAATGTACGCCACAGGAACCTCCCTCCCCTCCAAGCATCTCCAAAGAACCTCCCTAGGGACCTTGTCATACGCCTTTTCCAAGTCAATAAACACCATGTGAAGATCTCTCTTCCTCTCTCTATACTGCTCTACCAGTCTCCGCACAAGGTGAATTGCCTCAGTCGTCGAGCGACCAGGCTTAAATCCAAATTGATTATTCGAAATAGACATAATATTTCTCAACCTCCGCTCCACCACCCTCTCCCAAATCTTCATCATGTGACTCAACAACTTAATACCCCGGTAGTTGTTGCAACTCTGAATGTCACCCTTGTTCTTATATAGAGGAATCATCGTGCTCCATCTCCACGCCTCAGGCATTTTTGCGGACTTGAAAATGTTGTTAAACAGGTTAGTCAGCCACCTTAACCCAACCACGCTAGAAAACTTTCCAAAATCCACCGGAATCTCGTCGGGCTCCATCGCCCTGCCCCTTCGCATCTTGCGAATAACCTCGCTGACCTCCTCTACTTTAAAACACCGACAATAGCCGAAATCACGACACTCCCCGGTATGCTCCAACTCCCCTAGCACAACACCTCTGTCCCCCTCGTCATTCAAGAGCTTATAAAAATACGACTGACATATTTTCTTAATGAGGGCGTCCTCCACCAATACTCTGTCATCTTCCCCCTTAATGCACTTTACTTGATCCAGATCCCGAACCTTTCGCTCCCTAGCCTTGGCAAGCCTAAACAACTTTTTTTCCCGTCTTTCTCCTCTAACCCCGTATACAAACTCTCAAAAACTGTTGTCTTAGCAGCTGTAATTGCTAACTTAGCCTCCTTCTTAGCTAACTTATACTCCTCCATACTAACCTGTTTCTCCTCTTCATCCCCACTCTCCACCAACTTAACTTAAGCCGTCTTCTTCGTCTCCACCTTCTTCTTAACATCTTTATTCCACCACTAATCCCCTCGATACCGGCCCGACCAGCCCCTCGAGACACCCAACACTTCTTTAGCAAAACGATATTTCATAAAATAGACACAAAACAATATGTCAACATAAAATATTTGATTGAATATCGAAATTATATTACTACCACATAAGTTAACTTTTGAAATTATATTAGTATCACTTAAATTGAAATAGAAGAAATAGTATTATAAATCACAATAATTTAAAATTAAAATTATTTTAATAATTAATTATCTAAATTATATTTGTGGCACATAAATTGAAATTAAAAAAATAACATATATTGAGCCCGTACTTCAATGTCTAGTATATTTATACATTATGAATTACTCTTTTATATTCGATTTTTATGATTTTACGCTCACAACTTACACCTCAAATTCTAAAGCGTAGATCAAATAAATTTATATTTTTTAAGATCTACATTTTTTATTTGCGTCTAGAACATTTTTAATATGCTCCACGCCAAAACTTGTCCTAAAATCCCCCCTAGAAACACCATTTAAAATGGGAGATCTTATTTTCTAGTTTTTTTTTTTTAAAAAAAAAATTACGATCTTTTTTACAAGAGATCTTCACTTTTTACACATACAAAAATATTTATTTTTATATATAATTTTTTTTAAAAAGATTAGTTTCTTTCATTCATTTTGTAGAAGGACAAGAGATCTCATCTACTCATTTGCAACACTATGGGATCGTTTAATTGAAAATAAGTTATTTCAAAATAATTAATTTTAAAATTAGCTATCTTGAGATTAGTTACCCACTGTATATATGAAATAACTTATTCTATCACTATTGTATAAATAATGAAATAAATAACTTCAAAACTAACTTATAGCTCTAACTACATTTTATCCTCAAACTATTATAACTTATAACTCGTATCAAACTAATCACACTTATTTAACTTATTTTGAAGGAAGATGGAATACTATATATGGATGAGACACTATAATAACAATAATATATTCAATATATTTTTATAAAATGAAATTTTAAAAAAATAATATATACACAATTTATATTATTTTTTTAGATAAAATAAAAAGGTAGATTTTTGATAGACGTTCGGCTCAGGTGCATTGGATATGGTAGAAAATTGAGTGGCATGGAAGGATAATTTTGAACTCTTACATTTTCCTGCCACTAAAATTTAATTTTCCCTCTTTCTTTGACTATATGTTTGTCTTTTTTCTCAAAGAACTTTGACTCCCTCTTTCTCTCTCCTCTTCTAATTTTAAATCACTATGTTTCTCTCTCTTTTAATGTCCAACAAAAATCAAAGGCTACAAAGGTATCTCAATAAATTCATGAGAGAGTACACAATAATAATAATAGGCCTTGAATTTAAGAGAGAGAAATAGAAAGAAAATAGTGAATAACTTTTCTCTTTCTCTCACATCCATGTTTTTCCCTAAAGAAATTAAGATTTGCTAATAATAGTAATTTGACAAAGACATTTTGGTACTTTAGGTGCACCAACTGTCCCCCAATGATATACCCCAAAGAAACTCAAAAAATAAAATAAAATAGTACTACTAGTATTAAAAATTAAAAACCATTAATTTGAAGAGTAAAAGTAATAGAGGTATTTATGCAATAATTTTGTTTGATATTTATATTAGAGTTTAATCAAATTTAAATTGGCACATATTATTTTGATCCTTTCATATAGCAAAAGTGTAATGTCTTTGAGGATTATATTGCTCTCATACATTGAGTAATAATATAATTTACATTGCTTATAAGTTAATTTAATAGTATCACAATTGATAATGCAATAAATTTGTGAAGAGTCACTTGCACATGGATTAAAATACATTATTTTAATCAAATGAAGATTTTTTAAAGTAATTAATTAAATGAGAGATATCACATACATTAAAATCACAATTTACTAAGCTTTTGTTTGACCATAAATTTTATTGTTGAAACTTAAACTTTAAAAATAGCATTTTTGAAAATAATTTTTTAAAAATAATTTAAAATTTATGATCAAACGCTAAATATTAGCTTTTATTAATTGAGGGATCAAAATTGCTAAAAAAAAAATGATACTACTATATTAGTAATTATTATTTTTCTTATGTGACAAATCTAACAAGCCATTTGCACCCTTAAACCCTTAACCAAACCCCTAAAATACTTTCTACTAAATAAAATGAAATAATAAATACTAGTACATAATTCTACTTCTATGAAATAAATTTGTCTTCTCTTTACTTTAATTTAGAAGCTGGAAATTTTTCTACTACTATTTCATACTTAGCTTTTGTCTTTATCTTCCCTCCTCCTCCTCTTCCTCTTTTCCCAAAAAAAAAAAACTCAGTTCATCATCCTTTTCCCCTCATTTCAAATCTAGGGTTTCTTTTTTTTTTTTCTTTCACTTTGCCTATTTAATGTGTTTTTTTTTTTCAACTTTTTTTTAATTCAAAATTATTATCTTGGTGGGTTTTTTTAGTACTATATAAAGCTTAAATGTATGATCTTTAGAAGTTAAAAAACATTTTTTTTTACATTTCAAGATTTCATTTTTTTTGTGTGCTTAGCTTTTTGCTGAAGTTCTTGAAAAAACCCATGTTAAACCCTTTTGAGGATTTTGAGAAAAAGATTGTTTTTTTTGGCTGGTTTGATTAGTTTTATGTTGTGGGGTTTTGTGTTTTTGTTTGTTCTTTATGTTCCATTTTGAGTTGGTTGGTTGAGCTTCAAGAAGTTGCTAACTTTTTGGTGAATTGAAGGATCAAGACTCAGTTTTTTTCTCTTGTGGAGTACAAATTTTAGTGAGGATTTTAGTTAAGTTGGGGTTTTGTGTTTTTATTTGTAGTTTATGTTCCTTTTTTAATTGGTTTGATTGAGCTTAAAAAATTTGCCACCTTTTAGTAAATAGAAGTATCAAGACTCAGTTTTTGTTCTACTTTTGTTGTTGGGTTTTGTTGTTTGTGTTTGTTCTTTAATGTTCCATTTTGAGTTGGTTTATTGAACTTAAAAAATTTGCCACCTTTGGTTAAATAGAAGGATCAAGATTCAGTTTTTGTTCAATTTTCGTTGTTGGGTTTTATGTTTCATTTTGAATTGGTTGATTGAGCTCTAAAAATTTATCACCTTTTTGGTATATAGAAGGATCAAGATTCAATTTTTTTGTGTTCTGGAGTTTGAATTTTGGTGAGTAAATGCATGGATATAAAGGAAGGGATGACACTATCTGGTTCTGCTGGTTACTATTTCAATAGAGGGATTAGTGGTTCTGGTGCTGGTGGTGGTAGTGGGTCTGGGACACCTACAGGGGTACCTACCCCACCTAGTTACAAGACTCTAACAAGTGCTAACATTTCAGTTCAGACCAATGTGGGGGGTGGGAGTGGTAGTGGTAATGTGAACTCAGGATACCAGGTTGAGAACCCATCATCCAATTTTGGTCATGGTGTTAACATTAGTATGGGTTCTAGTGTTTCACCTGGTAGTGGTCTAGTGAAAAAGAAGAGAGGTAGGCCTAGGAAATATGGTCCTGATGGGACCAATATGTCTTTAGCATTGTCCCCTTTGTCTAGTAACCCTCCAAGTGGGTCTATTACTCCTGGGCCAAAGCGTATCAGGGGCCGGCCTCCCGGAAGTGGGTGGAAGCAACAATTAGCTAATGTTGGTGAGTTATGATTTGAACATCTGTTGGTTGTTGTATTTCATCAATGTGTAATTACTATCTTGCTTGTCAGCTTTTAAAAGTTGTTGGCTACTAAAGCTTAGCGTATTCCTGCAAGTGAGAGCTT
The DNA here is from genome assembly GCA_030864215.1 of Capsicum pubescens. NCBI lineage: Eukaryota > Viridiplantae > Streptophyta > Magnoliopsida > Solanales > Solanaceae > Capsicum > Capsicum pubescens. The sequence goes on along the minus strand of CM061538.1, from coordinate 354,469,676 downwards.
TTTTAAAGATGAAATCTTGCTTCGTAGTTAACTCATATGGAAGGAATTTATTTGTTTTTTCTATTCTTTGTTATGAGGTGTTGTATATGGCATTCAAGTGACCAGCATTCTTATTCATGTGCTTCATTATTGTTGTCAATAGTTTTGTGTTCTTGGTCCTGTGTAAGAATGCTAATTGTTGTTGCCTGGTACCACAATCAGGGCTAATAGTCTGAATCTTGTTTACAATTAGAAAATAGAAGGTTACTTTATGCTACTCAAACTATGTTTTCGTGCAGATTCACTTACTCTCATTTAGTTGGACAAACTTGTCTTAATGTGGCATAACAAAATGATTTGCTTGAATTGCTTGGATGTAATACCCTCGATAACATGTTGATGGCTGCATATCACATAATAATGATATTGAACTTCCCCTTCCCAAGGCTAGGACCCATCAACTCCCCGTAGGGAGGATGGAGGTGTTGGGGATGGAGGTGTTGGGGTAGGTGGGAAAGTTCTCTCTGATATTTTCAATCTTGTTGGTTAATTTATCTCTCAATTGGAGTTTTAACTCAAAAGATATCCTTTTTATTTGATTGTAGTTTCTGAAGATTAAATTGCTTGTTGCAGGTGAATGGATGAGTAGTTCGGCTGGACTGGCTTTTACTCCTCATGTTATGCAAATTGGTGTAGGAGAGGTATTGCTTTCACCACTTATTGTTTGTATAAACTTTTTCTTTCATTGATAAATTAGGGTAATTTTGTATGTATAATCTTTTTATTTTTGGAGAATATACTAAAAAGATTGTCTTTAGCATATGACCGAAGTATTTTTTATCACGTCTCCCTTTTTCATATCTGAGTATATGAAGTTTTTCTCACAATAAATCTAGCACATGGATGGAAGGGTTTCAAACTGTAATGTTGATATGTGATTTTTGTTACTTGAAAAACAAAATTAAAGTAAATGCTCCATGTTTTTCTTTCTGACTCATTCCTATGGCGGTAACTTAGTCGAGGTGATGCAAACAAGAAAAGGAAGCACGTTTGGTAACCGGAACGGAACCATGTTGACATTGTTGGGAGGGTTCTCCCACAGTGTTAGCCCAGAGGGAAAGCTTTTCAGATGTAGAAAAATGTGATTTGATTGATGTTCCATCTTGAACCATTTGCTTAAACATTCTATCTCATCAACTTCTCCGACCAGTATTTTATGTTGCTTGATGCGAAATTTCACTCAGAAATACACTTTCATTAACTTTGCAGGATGTAGCAGAGAAATTGTTGGCATTTGCACAGCAGAGGCCTAGGGCTTTATGTATCTTATCAGCTAATGGCACAGTTTCAGCTATAACATTACGTCCCCCTGCCAGTTCTGGTGCCAGTGTTACTTATGAGGTTAGACGTCTTTTGATATTTTGAATTTACTTAGCTAATAATGCCATTAAGCGAGTTATTGAGAGATCTTAGTCTGGGATTTTACCTAAAGTATTCACCCTTAGAGATCCTAATCAAGATTGTGGGAAGTGAAGAGCTGATAAATATCAGTAGGTGAGGTATTGAAAATTTGAAACATAGTAGTAAGTAAAAGCTGTATGTGCCTTGATGAAAACTTGTTTCAAACCATGGAAGCTGCTGCATACTTTGTTTTTAAACGCTGAGATGTTGAGGCATAGTTTCTCTGACGATTAGCCTTTATATTATTGCCTCCTTATTTTCCCTTCTTCGGAGTTAACTTTACTTGGAGCATTGCAACTTCCCCACCCTTAATTGCCAGTTGGTTCTATTTTTGTGTGTGTTTGGGGGGGGGGGGGGGGGGATATTATAGAGAAGAAAGCAGCTTTAAGCTTCTTCTGAAAATACCCAACTGTTGATATCCGATTAGGAGAGATCAGAGATACACTGCAATTTTAAGAGTTATTAGCTGGTGGTTCTCTTAGAATATTAGGCTGATGATGTCTGGTTGTAACTGACATTTTGCAATTGGTAGAGACTTTTTCATAAGCTTGTCTAAAACGAAACCCAAAATTGTTGTGATTGAAGTCCAGGACCTATCTACTGTTTAAGAACGGCATAGGTCTGTAACATATCAGTAGAACAAATTCAGGTGATTCTTATAATATTTACATGTTTTGTGTGTATCAAACTTATCTCTTGGAAGCTGAAAAAAGAAACTTCTCTATCATTAGATAGACATGAAGGATAACATGTCACATATGTGCTGTAATTCCTTAGTAAAAAAGCTAATTTTTTGATTCTTAATTTATTCGATTGTTTGTTTGTTATTTTTACTTGTTTTATAGCAATATGTTTAACAAAATTGCTTACATATGCAAATCCAAACTTACCTTCTATAGCTTGTTACTTGGTCATGTTACCTATGTGTTTCATATTTTATTTCACTTCAGTGTTAAAGACCTGAATTGTACTTATTTTACTGATTCCAAGAAGTTGTGAAGCTTTTGTTTTTGCTGTGTTTATTGTTAGAATGTCTGATTTTTTTTCCTTTTTTTTCTAAATCTAGCTGGCTCGTACTAAAATTTCTCCCGTATATGAGAGACAGAACTCTTTGTTGGTACATGCTGCTGCTTGTGATTCTTCCACTTTTCTATCAACTTTCTTGATTAATTCATAATGATCCATGCATAGTGATTCTTCGTTGGTATGCCGTAGAAGAACACAATGAAAGTTGGTGCTGCATCAAATTCTACTTAAAATGATAGTATAAGTATTAAGATCCATATCATCCTTTCAAGATTGCTTGTTATTCTTCCTTACAATGGTTAAAATTATACTTATTTGATAGTGCAAAATTGAAAAATCCGTTACTTTGTTACTTGAGTGGAAATGCTTTTAATACTTACTCTTCCTTGTCGCTCAAAATTTATCTCCTATGCGTGCCGAGACCATCTTTTTTTGCGCATGCACTCTTATAAATCATGTGATTGGTCGTTGGTATTGATTGAAAATGTGTATAACAACTTTGATCCCTTTGTCTTCTCCCCCCCAGAATAGTCATTCTCCTTTCCTTTTGCCTAGTGTGCATGTCATTATCCTTGTGGTACAAAGTTTCGACATGTATCATGAGAATTACATGTTCCCTGTTCTCTGCAGGGCCGTTTCGAGATACTATGTCTGTCTGGTTCTTACTTGGTTGCTGAAACTGGTGGTCCACGCAATCGTACCGGTGGTATAAGTATCTCAGTTTGTAGTCCTGATGGCCATGTAATTGGAGGTGCTATAGGGGGTAGGCTTATAGCAGCCACCCCTGTTCAGGTATTTGCTTTGTGCTTGTTTATCTCTAGATTGGTCTTTCATATCAAATTTGTTGCGAGTATTAATTGTGAACTATGGAGTTAACAAAAACAAGATTCAGATAAAGGCCAAACTAGGGATCTACGTATCCAATTAGTTCAGATTATGGAATCATTGCACTTGGATTCCAATGTAGTAGTTGTAGTTACTGTTTTATTTGGAGTAGAGCAGCGTAAAACCCTGCCTCGGCCTTGTAGATCAGATATTTGTTACTATTTGTTTTCTTTGTAACACGCAAATGAATGATGTTTGCTGCAGGTAGTCGTGTGCAGCTTTGTCTATGATCCAAAGTTAAAGAGCAAACCAGAAAGCAGCATTAAAGACGAGAAACAATCTGCTGAAAAGTCATCTACACCAGTTGGTGCCACACTGAATCAAGGTCCTACTTCAGGGTCTGGTTCGGGTGTTTGGCCTCCAAGTTCCCGGCCAGATGTAAGAAATTCCCAGACCGAGATTGACCTGACGCGTGGATGACACAATTTGGTTTGTATATACGTGCTGTTGTAAATGAAATGCGCCAGGAGATCAGCTCAAGGATTCAACTGTCTCTGCCTATTAGTAGATGATGGATTATTCTAACTTTGTAACAAAGTTCTCCTTTTAGGTACTACTTAGTGGTAAGGTAGAGGATTATGCTTATTTAGAAGGTTTAACTTTGATGGACCAAATTTATTCAGGATAAGTGGTGGAAGTGCTTTTGGTCTCTTTTCTGTTGTAACTTTAGAATATTCTGATTTTGGGGACAAATCAACAGGCCAAAAATGAGTTTCTTTTTGCAACATGTCCTGAAACATTGTTATTTATCTTTTTCCTTCAAAAAACTATCCATTTCGGCAAGCAATACGTCGAAGCCTCTCATTCCTCTATCGTAAAATGGGGGTGGGGGGGCGGTGGTGATGGTGAGGGGATGTTATGGTTGTTTTGCATCAAGAGATCAGATTACTGAATACAATTCATACTGGAAGAGATTCATATGATTTTCTTGGTTCAAAGAAACCAGTATAAGAAAATAAGAAAAAATAACATTTGTTATTGTTGTGATAGCCTAGTAAAGGAGACTGAGCCTTTCTATCAGTTCCTCTGGTACATGCAGGGTTTTTATTGTACAAAGGAAATATTGATGATATCAAGATTATTTTTTACTTCTACAAATTGGAGTGACAAAGGGCTGAATCTAAGTGGATCGTGGCATGGCAGACAGGCAGCAATGTTACTCGGCCACTTTCAATACCGATGATATCAAGATTCATTGATGATATCAAGATTCATTAATAAGACCAGACGATTTCAAGCCAACCCCAATCTTTCTTAGGTACATGGAGAGCTTTCCACACTGCTGCAGAAGCATCAACAATATTATTCTGGCAAGGAGGAAGGTATGCATGTGGAGCATCACACCCTCTACCCGAGTCACATTCATCGACAACCATGGCTTTCACACTCCTTCCATTCGCGTGGATGGTAATGTTCTCAAAACAACGGCTCCCTTTACTGTACCATCCGGTGGACAAGGCCACCACGGGGATAGAGTTGTGGTAATATTTGCCACTACATTCTGATGGACCGCCACCATCACCCCCCTTGTCAAAGTCGTTGATGGTAAGAATTGCCTTCGTGTGACCAGTAACCGGAGGTGAACATTTGTACGTGGTGTAAAATTTCCCTTCTTCACAACATTCATCACCAGGCCTACATTGATCTTTTGGGGTCTTTTTGCCCTCGATCTTTCCACTTGGCTTGCATTTTTGAGCTTCCACCATTAATATGTCACTACAAGCCATGGACATTGCAAGGATCAAGAAAGCAATAAAATGAACTAGGCTAAGGTAACTTCCCTTGTTCATTGTTGCACTTTGTTAAATTCAAATTGTTTGAGAATGTTATTAACTTGATGTTTTTTTTGTTTGGTGAAGAATTTACACAATTGATTTGCTATTTATAGAAAGTCTGCTACCCAAAAAGGTTAAACTTTTGCCGGTTAATATCTTGTTTATACTTCAAATGTATATAGTGGTGGTCATGTAAATCCAAATTATGGAACACAATGAAAAATTTACTAAGAAATGAAGGGACAATAACAATAACAATGACTACAGTCCCTCTACTAGGAAAATTTTCAATGGTGGAGTGAAAATCTACTTTCATTTTTCTTTAAAAAGATAAAATACTACGTAAAACAACAACAACATACCCTAAAAGGTTTCCACAAGTAGGGTGTGGAGTGCGCGGGGTTGTACTCCAAGACTTTACCTCTTTCTTTGTAGGATAGAGAAATTGTTTAAAGACTTTTGGCTTAAGAAAATAATTTTCAGGACATGTTTGAAAGAAATGTTAGAGAGTCAAAAGTTATGATGAAAATATTGAAGAGAGAAGGCTATTAAAGATATCAAAGAAAAAGGAAAAATAGAAGCAACAGAATTGAAGAGTAAGATAATGATACTAAGGCTAGTAAGGGAACAAATAGAGAAAACACTCGACTACCTACTAACCATCTACCCTAATCCTTGATCGATATGCTCTCTTACTCAGGGCCATGTTCTCAGTAAGCTAAAGTTGTGCCACGTCATATCTAATCTCCCCAATTCTTTCTCAATCTACCTTTACCTCTCCTTAATTCTATCACCGTCAAACTCTCGCACCTCATCAGTGAGGCATCTGTGCTCCTCCTCTTCAAATGTCCGAACCACCTCAATCTCATTTCTCGCATCTTGTATATCACAAATCTCATTTTTCGCATCTTGTGTACCATGAAGGCTACTCCAACCTTGTTCCTTATATTATCGTTCCTAACATTGCTTCTCATCGTATGCCCACACATCCACGTACGCATCCTCAAATATTACATATTAGAACAAGTAAATTTTCAAAGATGTCATCACATCTACAACACAATCAACAAAGTTACAACATATTTTAGTCTACAATACTAATTAGTTTTATCTAATAAAACCAAAATTTTCCCACTCGTCCTAACATTGTTATTTTTCTTGTGCTGTTACTCTATTACTTTTTTTTTTTGGTTTCCCATTCGGTGTCCGGTGCCCGCATTGGAGCTCCAACTAATCCGGATCGCGCATTGCAGGGCCCATTAAGGTGGCAGCGCTCCCAACAAAGTTTTCTCCATACCCAGGGTCGAACCCTCGACCTTTGGTTAAGAGTGGAGCAGCCCCATCCACTGCACCACAACCCATGTTGGTTATTACTTTTACCCTGTTATGTTCAATGGTTTTGGATTTATATGACCAACTATACTTACATTCCAAGTAGTGTTGGATGGCAAATTCTTCTATAAATAACAAAGCAATTCTATCAACTCTTTACCACAAAGTTAAAAAAAAAAAATACAAAAAATGAAGGGGACTCACTTAGGCCTAGTTGATTTTGTTGTTTTCTTGACTTTTATTTCCATGGCTTTTAGTAACATATTAATTGTTGAAGGTCATAAGCACAATGGCAAAATGAAGGCAATTTTAACACTGACTGACTTTTCAAAAGGTGGTCCATCAAAATGTAGTGGTAAATATTGCCATAATTCAATTCCAATAGGGGCTTTATCAACTGGATGGTACATTAAAGGGAAAAGATGTTTTGATAAAATTACTATTTATGCAAATGGGGAGAGTACAAACGCTATGGTTGTTGATGAATGTGACACAAGTAGAGGGTGTAAGAATAACATTGTTGATGCTTCTGAAGCTGTGTGGAAGAAATTGGGTGTTCCTGAGAAAAACTGGGGCTGGCTCGAAGTTCACTGGTCTGACTAATAAACTCGATCTCTAGTCTGACTAATAAACTCGATCTTTGATATTATGTAGAAATGCTGGCTCAAAGTTCACTGGTCTGACTAATAAACTCGATCTTTGGTATTATGTAGAAATATGTCTTTCTTCGCTTTCATTTCAATAAAAATGATAGCGAGGGTTGCCTCAATCGTGCTATCATCTGTGTTTACTAGTTGATCGAGCTAGGCTTACTTGCCTCAATCGCGCTATCATCTGAGTTTACTAGTAGACCGAGAAAGTTTATGGAATAACTTGCAAATCACACACAAGAGGTAGAGGTAGATTAGGCTAGACAGCCCCATGTGACAAGTTCAACCGAGAAAGCCAAGATAACTTGCAAATAACACACAAGCCAAGATAGCTTGCAAATAACACACAAGGTAGAATACACTAGGCACCCTGGCAAGCCCCGTGCAACAAGTTCGACTCAAAGCCAAACCCTAATTTCACCGGCAAGGAGTTTCGAACTTGAGACGTCCATTATGGAGGTCCCAAGCCAAACCATCTGAGCCACCCTGAAGGGTTATGACTATGAATTAGTCTTGAACTGTTCATGATCTTTTCTAATACCAAAGTTACATCCCTGAGCTTGTTAACTGTAAACACCATAGTACTTGTAATAAGAAATATGTTGATTATTGAAATTGTACAAGCAGTAAAACGTAGTAGCAGCTGAACAAGAAGAAAATTACATCAAACATAACAGCTTATTCGCTATAACACGCTCGTTATTTCTAGCACCTAATGCAGAAACAGCGTAACCCAGAGCTCATGCAACGCCCAAGAGTTTCTTGATGTCCTTCTGCAGAAATACAGAGGGAAAGATTCATTAGCTATACTGTCTGTGAGCATAGTCGGAGCAAGGAAAGACGAACGATAGGAGAGGAGACTGGGTTCTTACCTCCATGCTAGCTGGAGAAGTGGTTGGAGAGTAGCGATCGACGACGTTTCCTTCTTTGTCAATGAGGAATTTGGAGAAATTCCACTTGATACCATCACCAAAGAACCCACCTTTGCTTGATTTCAGAAACTTATACAGTGGAGCAGCATTATCGCCATTCACATCCACCTAGATCATAAAGAAAGCGAAGCTGTTAATACATAATACTGGCAGCTTCACCTATTTTCAGTTTCAGATTCTAAGAAACGTGGTAGCATTCTTGAACGAGCCTATGTGCTACAAAAATATTGCGTGACATGCATGACTAGAAAGAGAAGAATATTTGTGCTATTGCAACTACCTTATCAAATATTGGGTACTCGGCCTTGAAGCGAGTGCAAACCATCTGCTGGATATCTTCGATGCTTCCAGGCTCCTGCCCACCGAACTGGTTGCAAGGGAATGCGAGAATCTCCAAACCTGTGTAACAGGAAGGACATATTATTAACAAGCTAAATTAGGAAAAAAGGACCTTTGTATTGAGTTCTCTTTGCAGTGTGAATTATGTTGGGATAAGTGACTCCATTGCAGGGGAATTGATGGAGAGAGTGGTCTTTCTTGTTAGTTCAACTAATCAGCAACACAATTTAGATTTAGGAGAATTGACAGACCTTTGTCCTTGTACTTGCTGTATAACTCCGTCATGTCGGTGTAGTTTGAATTAGTCAGGCCACTGCATCAGAAAATGGAATCAGTTAAATGCTCATCAGTAAATATTAAAACATCACAGAACGATATCATAGCTACAACAAGCATGTATTCTGACCCTCCACAGTGAACTTCGCAATGAGATCAAAATACAAATAAATAAACGGGATATATTCGATCCAAGCTGCACATTAACTTGTCACTAGTGGTACTAATAAATAGCACTTTGGTTGAGTCTATGTCCTTGGACCAAGTGAGGCAGGAACGTTTATGTCAGGCTCCACCAGTTTCAATCATTAACCCTCTCAAAGGAGGGTAGAACAATGTCATATCCGGTGGCGAAAAGAGCGCCTTTCTTATCCCGTGGTACCAGTTAAAATGAGCGCGTTTAATTTTCAAGAGCAGACATCAGAAAACATGCTGACAGTGAACTTCAAAAACCCAGACCATGCTAAGTTCATCACACAACACACACACTGAAATATAATGGATCCAAAAATTTGCCACATACAAGGGTTGTACACCAGCAAAACTCTGAGTACGATGCCAAAAATGCAAAAATAGATATCAATTAATTAGTATGCCGTTCTATCACTTGATTGATGAAAATCATTTGACATGTAGACACCTGTTTAGGATAGTTTCAGTCTCAATTATAAGGAAAACAACACATGGAAACTTTACCAATTACAAGAAACAAAGATAAGTTTCTCTGATGAAAAATTCTACTTGAAATCTCGGAATACAGAGAAAGAGGTCTCATAACATCTAATGAATAAAATAACTTTGAAGCTAAAGCATACCACTGTGATGCAACATTGACAATGATAAGAACCTTTCCCTTGTAAATGCTGAGATCAGCGTCCTTGCCCTTGGCATCCTGTAAAACTTACAAAGAACTTTAGTTATCAAGATCTCATCAACGTTAACAGCTTAAACTCTCACTCAATACTTTGTTTATCAACATCAAAACAGACCAAAAACTAAAAACAACTATTTTCAAGAACAAATACTGCAACAAGCCTTAGTTTGCTGTTAGCACCAAGTCAATGCCATACATCACAAGTTTACACCGTCTGCTTATCTTTTTTCTTTCTTTCTGATAAGTCAAATCACTTGCACTAATAGCAATTAGATGGTTGGAAAATATACACTATACTCTAAATTCTAAATGTCGAGGGAAGCGAATCAACAAATGCGCCCAAGGAGCGATGAAATATATTCATCATTAATGAATAAATTACAAGATGCTTGTGTGGTTCAACCACATTCATTCAACAAGTTATCTTAGCTATCTACACAACTGATACATCTCTCGTTTACACCAAAAACATAAAGTGAATAAGAAAAAGATTTTGATATTTTACATTGTTATCTTGCTAATTCAAATTTATACAAATAAAAAAAGCAAGGTCTAAATCACTTGGCAACTATGCCCCAGAACTCAAAAGCCCCAAATCACCAAGAAAATAAACAGAAGCATAAACCAAAACAAAAAATGACCAACCTTTACCCAAAATAAAATAAAAAAGTACAATCTTTCACTTTCTTTTCTTTTATATTCAGTGTAAGGCCACTCATAATAGATCTTTTTGGTCCAATTCTTCCATTTGGACTCCGCTCATAGCGGCAGCTTTAGTGCACTTCTTTATGCTTTACTTATGTTGGATGATACATATCGATATAAAAACAAATTTCAAATCACCCCCTAACTCAAAAATTGATAAAAATCACGCCACATAACTCAATTTCCTAATTCAAAAGACCAACAAAACAAACAAACAAAAAAGTTTTTTCTTTTCAAACAATTAGTCAAAACAGGCTAAATTGAACAATTTAGAAAAGAAAGAAACACCCAAATCGAAATAAGCAAAAAAAAGTGCTGACACATATAACTCAGTTTCCTAATTCAAGAACTACCAAGCCAAACAAAACAAGATTTTCTTTCTTCAACAATTAATCAAAATTCAACCATTTACAAAAGTTAAATAAAAAACCCACCTTCACAGTGAAGTCATAAACAGATTGAGGCTTGTTGGATTGGCTAGCCATGTTACGATTCAATCTTAAACCCAAGAACTCAAAACCTTTAGGAGCAACAAAAGGAGGACAACAAGAATGGGGTAAAACTGTATGGATGGGCTTAGAAAAATGAGAAACAGCAAGATTTGATACTGAATCCAAATGGGTTGGCCTTAGAATTGAAGAAAATTGCCTTAGATATTTGAGATTTTTAGCTGAAGAACAAAGCATTTATAGCTGAATTATTTTTTTTGGAAGATTGGTCAATGATATAATATCTTGAACAACGTGTGTTTCATAGTTAGAGATCAGGACACGCTTTTACACGTGGCATCAAATCAAAGAGACACGTGGACTAATGTAAGACGAACACGTTTTGGATTTTTTTAAAACCTGTATAATCCGCAGCTGACACAACCTCTGCTCGTCGAGCAAACATTATGTAATAGTCTGCAAACCCAACAGGAGTGTAAATGACACTAAGCAAGTTTTGTGTGATAGGCTCGACTCAAGAGGTATTGTGGGAATCAAATCTGAGTCATTCGTATGGAACTGTGGATAATCACCCTCCAAATCAACTGAGCCATTTCGAGACATTTTTCATTTTGTTACCAATGATAATAGTTGATGGTCAATTTTTTTTTTCTCGGTTAAGATTGATTAATAATTGTTTGAATCGTTTATTCTTGAGTCAAGTATCTATTAAAAGAAATCTTTTTAAGCTAATATAGTGATACGACTTGCGTACAGTTTATTACTCTCCGCATGCATGGGGTAACGTAAGTCGAACACATTTTGGTCTTTTATAAGATGATTTTTTTTTATTTTTTTTTACATATGATGGTATTTGATGGTTAAGATTAATTAATAATTACTTTGGACGGTGTATTTTTGAGTTAAGGATTTATCGAAAGTAATTTTTCTATCTCTAAAATAGTGATACGGCCTATACACATATTACTCTCTTAAAAACTCACTTTGTGAAATTACACTTATTATATTGTGGTTGGTGGTCATATTTATATTGGGTGGTAAATAATTTGTTCCAAAGAAAAAATAAAAAAAAATTAGAGCCTTTAATCTCATACAAGTCTTTACATTTTTCCTTCATTATGATCTTCTATTAGCTAATATTTTTTCATTGATTCTAAGTGCATGTAGATTATTACTTTCCTAATTATGTTTCATGTATTATAATCTCCCACGTTAGTGACATTTATGGAATTTTACATAAAAATGATGTCAATCAATATCAATTACAAAACTTTGACTTGTATTTGAGTTTACAACAACAACAAACTCAGTGAATTCCCACCAAGTGGGGTCTGGGGAGGATAAAATATACGCAGTCCATATCGCTACTTTCGAAAAAATAGAAAGGTTGTTTCCGATAGACCCCGGCTCTTGTACTTGAGTTTGATTTGATGATATAGTGTGAAAGAATAATGTTATTCCCATGGTATTTGTGACTAAGATGATTTAATTTATTTATTTTTACTTAAACGTAAGCAATGATGTGAAGGTATATATACTTTAAACATGTAGAATTTGATACCACATTTATAAAAGTTGTGTTTCCAGAAGTTTCTAGACTAGGGCCTACTTTGTATTTTCATATATATTTTTAAGTCAAAGTTGTTTTTTCACTTTTAATGGATTAATCAATCTTCTGGACAGTATATAAAATACGTTTAAGGCACATAAGTCTTCTGTTTCCACTTGTTCACACAATAAGGATTTTTCTGTTTTAATCTTTCAGAATTTTTCAAAGGTTTTCTAATTTTTTATTCAATTAAATTAAGCAATGGCTCTTCTTTTTCTAAGTTGTTTTAAAAACTTTAAAAAGTTTTTGAAATAATTTTAATGTCAAATCATTTTCGTGCAAAACACATCGTTTGGTTTGGGTCAGCTTTTGATAAAATCAAAATCAAATTAATTTAGTTGTTTTTAAAATTCAAAAATAAATAAAACTAAAACCTTCGATTTAGTTATTATCGGTTTGATTCGTTTTTCGATTTCACTAAATGAATGATAGAAATCAACAAATGTTTTCCTACTATATTACAAGATAAATGTGTGTGTGTATATATATATATATATATGAATCTTTTATTATCCCCACAAGCATCTTCATTCATATAAATGGCATGGAATATTTTCTGTTATATTCTTTTTATCAATTTCTTTAGAATTGAAATGAGAAATAAAGGAGTACCAACGGAGGAAGGTTTCACTAAAAGGGTAAAAGAAATATTTTTTTTTTTTTTTTTTTTTTATATAGCATAATTGTTGGGTATAAAAATGGAAGAGGAGTCTTAGGATAATTAACTGATAAAGATGTTGTCATGTGACGCATGTGTTTAATTCGTGAAAATAAGCTCCAGCAAAAATATGGGGTAAGATTGTGTACACTAGCTAAACCCTTGTGGTTATGCCTTTCTTTGGATCGTGTGCATAGCGGAAGCTTTAATGCAGGCAACTATTGCCTTTTTTTGGGTTGGGTATAAAAACAAGCTAAGTCTTTTGCTTAAATTAAACATTAGCATGCATGCATGCTACGTTGGTAATATTTTATGGAACTAGGCTAGTTAAGGACAAACATTTGAGTTTGCAGTTTTATATCTATTGGTAATTTTATTTCTTAATAGGGTGTTGATATTAGTATATGCCAAGAATTAGTGTCATGTCCTGAAACTGAAATTCTTCCATGCAAATAATATACTACCTGCATTCGTTGCAATCCAATAACTTAATCTGACTAAATTTTGATCAGTGAAGTAAAAGAACTCTTTACTAATAAAATCAGCTACACAATGTAATGTAATGTAATGTCCCCTTCATCATCGTCATCTACTCATTTATATATGTTGTGTAAAACCAATCTCCTCTATATATTCACTTGTTGTCCTCCTATTTACAAACCTTCTGCTTCGCTCTATACGTGCAATAATCAATCTTTAATATTCAGGCTTCACCCTTTGATCGCCTTTCAATTCTTGTCCACCACCCTGGTAAATCTTGCTGTCTCGACATTCTTCTAGGGTATACACTCTAACTGACAACAACAGGGTACGTCGCACCTGTGGCACATGAAGTAAGTCTCTTGAAATCAGTGGTGGATCCAGGATTTAAAGTTTGTGATAAAAATAAAATCAATTAGTAACTAGAGGGATTTGAACTCACAACCTAGAGGTCAATAAAACTTTTACAAGTACCCTAGCTACTCCACTAAGCCAACAATACACTTTGTTTATGGGTTCCCAACTTATAATTCTTATATATTTACTAGATTTTTCTATATAAATACTAGATCCGCACGAAAGTTATTGGGTTCTCGGGAACCCCCACCCGGGACCCTAGATCCGCCCCTGGTTGAAATTTTAGAATAAAACTGAAGGGTATATTGTGTAAGCTTATACCATGATTGAAACAATCTGCAACTTACACCATTCAAGAAATCACCTCCTATTTACAAATCCCCTATCTCGCTCGCACCCCCTCTTTTGTTTTATTCTAATTATTCAACATGATTGAAATAATTTGCAACTTACTCCAATGAAAAAATCACCAACTCTATCCTAATATGGTATAAACTAACTTTTTTCAATCCAAATATAGAGAAGTTTCGTGGTTAATCTACAAATATGGTAAACTAACTTTTTTTTTTATTATCAAAATATAGAGATGGAAAGTTTTGTGGTTAATCTACAATCATTGATTTTAAGACTAATAAATTCTTTAAAACAATTACTCTGCTATAAAAAAATTATCAATAATATTTATTTGTTATGAGATTAAAAAGATTCTTCTGTCATCACACTTTTAAAATTAGCATGATTATGGGAATTGCATCTAAATGTCTAGAGCAAGTTTTTATCAAATCCTTAGAGGTATGTTAGATGTTCATTCATGGGCTCTTTTCACCCATGGAGTCCAAGAATCCATCTTTTATGTTTTAAATTATGAAATTATATGTTTATAATGATTTATCTCCATGAAGCTTTTATGAATTTCGATTATACATGATGTTTACGATCTGTTTTCGTTGAAAGCAGCCCTTACATATTTGAAGCATGAAATTTCATTGTTAAATCCCCAAGAATAGTTTTAGTATTGCAATTATGCTATTCCCACATGTTTCACTCATTCCCATGCTTAAGTCCATAAATTTCTTACCATTTAAATTTCAAGTGGAATGCATTATAAAATGTTTTAAATATGGTGGTTTCCATATCATGTTCATGAGAATTCAAAATAAATCCTCATTTTATGATATTGTCATGTGATCGTGTTATCTCATCGTGATTAAAGGTATTCTCATGTTTGTCACATCCCTTTTTCGTACTCCAAAAGATTGGATTTTAAGTTTGAGAGTTTTTTTATTATTAAAGTGACAAAAAATGAAAATTTGTTTCGAAAAGGACTTTTTATATTCAAAACTCAGAGTCACCACTTGGCATAATTCGGTGTGCCAAGTCACCTTTGGAAATCCTTTTCATAACGGTTTTGACTCTATAACTAATCCGAATAGAGATTCCGGCTAAGGAATTCTGTTGACCGAGGGAAAGGTGTTAGGCACCCCTCGATCTCGTGGTTCGACCACGGTCGCTTGGTGGAGCGTATCGGCTAACTTAGCACTATAAAATGTACAAACCACGTAAACACACAAAACAAGCAAACAAACAAATCAAACAAAAATTCAAAACCAAAATAAAGTCTAGTCCGAATTATACAGTACCAAAATAAAAAATGCGAAAAAAATAAATCCTATTCTAAACTAATCCTAGACTAAGCTTCAACGCCTACCCGATGCCTCGAACCTTCATCACGAACGTCTTCCGGCAACATAATACGTCGGGGCATTCCCCGGTGAATAAATACAATGTGTCTCGGGGTATTCCCCGGCTAAATGAATACATTTTCCAAATGCGAGAAAGACAAACCATTTCACAAACATTCGAAACACTCACTTAAACATTCAACGCATTCAATCAACACACTACTTCTAAATTTTCCTACTCAACCTACGTTTGCCTATCATTTTCTGCCTAAAACATGATACTGTCAATTTCGATTAACGTTCGTTTCAAGTCAAATAGCAACCCAAGAATCAAACCAACCAAAATTCACCTTTTTATCAAGTTTCAACCCCGTTCCACTTATTCCCAATCAATTAACCAATTTCAATATAACAATCAACCAATCAAGCCACGACAATTATAGAAAACTCAAACACACTCAAAATTTGTATCATCAACCCATCAAGAATCAACAAAAATCACGACATCAATCATATATATATTGAAATAAAAATGAGAAAGAGTAAAATTGGACCTTCAAATGAGCTTTTTGTGTGTCGAATTTCACAATCGAAAGACGGAGCCTCAACCCGAACCTCGACTAACCGGATTTCGAACCAACAACGACGATAATCCCGAACCTATTTCGCACCCCTAACTACTGTTTCGACCGATTTCCAGTAGACTTCGCCGGATTCGAGTCTGGTTGGGCCGATTTCGGTCACAGATTGCTTCTCCGTTCGTCCCTTTTTCTCTCGATTTCACTCTCTCATCGTCTCTCCCTCTCTCAATGTCTTTCTCTCTTGATTCCCCTCTCTCCCATCACTATTTCTTCTCCCTCTTTTTCTCTCTCAATCTCCCCTTGTTATCCCTCTTAATCTGTATATTATTTTTTTGTATAGTGAGGTCCTGTCAATGGCCAAAATGGGGATTCAAAATGGTGTGCGTATGTAGCTTGGTCGTCAGTATGAATGAATTATTATGAAAGAAAATAAAGGATCTGTTGTGTATATCTGTGTGGATTATTGAGCAAGAAAAGGAAAAAGAATGGAGTCCAAAATCGTGTGGGTCCTTCCCTCTTTTGTTTTTATTTTTTGCTTTTTCTTTATATTGTGTACTATGTGTATGAATATCATTGGTGGCTTGTGGGTATATGTGTGTGGCATGTGTAAAATTAGGTATGACATGTGGAAAGATAAATGTGGCGTGTGGCAAAATGAGTAGGGCGTGTGCCCTTTGCATGTATCTAATGGAAAATGAGGGGTGAGGTGTTGAGGTGGCATGGTGAAGTGGATGCAAATAGAAATAAAATAAAAATAGAATAAAAATAAAATAGAAATAGAAATAAAAATAAAAATAAAAATAAAATAAAAAATAAAAATAAAATAAAATAAATGAAATAAAAATAAAAATAGAAATAATAATAAAAAAATATTTTTATTTTATTTCTTTTTTTTTTGGAAGGGACAAAATTACGTGTCTACATCATGCCCCCTTTGGATGCAAACACATGGTGTTTTCATACAAAGCAGTAGACAACAAGATAAAATTTTGTCCCGACTATTATTCAAAGGAAGGAACAGAAGGAAGAAGGACAATCGAGTCTTGACTTAGGACAACCTACCTACCCAAGTTATGGAGGAATCAAGTGACCAGTATTTCAAAAGATTTGAAAGAGAAGGACTATACCGAGTTGGAGAGTCGAGTGAGGTTCCATCGAGGTTCTGGTTCGCGGCTCTGTCATTACATCAAAAATGAAAATTACAAATTAAAAAAACATAAATGAAATTACAAAAATCCTATCTATGCAGCTTCTATTGGACTCTTGACTCGCTACTTCATCACCATATTCTCCAGGCGGGCTCCTGATTTGCAATTTCTTCAACTTGTTTTCTGACTTTCAATTGTTTCACCTCATTGCTTAACTTTCAATTTCCTCACCCTATTCTTCAGGCGGGCTCTTGACTTGCTATTTTCCAATCTGCTAACTTTCAACTTTTCACGTTGTTGCTTTGTTTTCAACTTCTTCACCTTGTTGCTTGACTTTCAACTTCTTCACTTTGTTGCTTGACTTTTCATTTCTGCACCCTGTTCTCTAGGCGGGATCCTGAAATCACATCAAAACTAAAAAGAAAATTATCCTAAACAAAGATTATTATAAAGAGATTTCATTTTTTGAAAGTAATGTCTTATTCTTCGGGAGGGTCCTGAACAAAAGTAAAATCCCATTTTTCAGGAGGGTCTTGAACAGAAAGTAAAATCCCATTTTTCAGGAGGGTCCTAAACATAAAGTAAAATCCCATTTCTTAGGAGGGTCCTGAACAGAAAGTAAAGTCTCATTTTCTAGGAGGATCCTGAACATAAAGTAAAATCCCATTTTTCAGGAGAGTCCTGAACATAAAGTAAAATCTCATTTTTCAGGAGGGTCCTGAACATAAAGTAAAGTCTCATTTTCCAGGAGGGTCCTGAACATAAAGTAAAATCTCATTTTTCAGAAGGGTCCTGAACATAAAGTAAAATTCCATTTTTCAGGAGGGTCCTGAACAGAAAGTAAATTCTCATTTTTCAGGAGGGTCCTGAACAGAAAGTAAAGTCCCATTTTTCAGGAGGGTCCTGAACAGAAAGTAAAATCCCATTTTTCAGGAGGGTCCTGAATAGAAAGTAAATTCTCATTTTTTAGGAGGGTCCTGAGCAGAAAGTAAAATCTCATTTTTCAGGAGGGTCCTGAACAGAAAGTAAAGTCCCATTTTTCAGGAGGGTCCTGAACAGAAAGTAAAGTCCCATTTTTCTGGAGGGTCCTGAACAAAAGTAAAGTCCCATTTTTTAGGAGGGTCCTAAACAGAAAGTAAAATCCCATTTTTCAGGAGGGTCCTGAACAGAAAGTGAAATCCCATTTTTCAGGAGGGTCCTGAACAGAAAGTGAAATCCCATTTTTCAGGAGGGTCCTGAACAGAAAGTAAAATACCATTTTTTAGGAGGGTCCTGAACATAAAGTGAAATCCCATTTTTCAGGAGGGTCCTGAACATAAATTAAAATCCCATTTTTCAGAAGGGTCCTGAACATAAAGTAAAATTTTATTTTTCAGGAGGGTCCTGTACATAAAGTAAAATCCCACTTTTTAGGAGGGTCCTGAACAGAAAGTAAATTTCCATTTTTCAGGAGGGTCCTGAACAGAAAGTAAAATTCCATTTTTCAGGAGAGTCCTGAACAGAAAGTAAAGTTCCATTTTTCAGGAGGGTCCTGAACAGAAAGTAAAGTCCATTTTTCAGGAAGGTCCTGAACAAAAGTAAAATCCCTTGGACAAGCTTTCCAATGACTGCAAAACTTTTCCCCTGTTTCATCAAAGAAAAATTTTTCAGTTGAAAACTTAGTGGTGGTTTACAACACTTGGCTTTCCAAGCATCTGCTCCAGCAGTTGTTCCTTTCATCTTTGTTTCAAATTGCTGACACTTGCCCCTGTCTTATCGCATCATTGACTCAGACCAGATCAGGGAAATACCATTGACTCAAATACCGAGCTTCTATTTTACCATGCCTCTGAGATGCACCTTTTGACATCTGATACTCCCATGAATTCAACAATCTGTCGGTTGATAGACTTCCTTTGCTTTGAGTTGAATTATGATCCTATTTCTTTCATGTGCTGGTCCTTGGCTTTTCCTCATACAATTTAAAAGACTGGTAGCAAGTTTTGAAATCCTTTCAAGCTCGTTTCGACACGGACTTGACTTAAAGTGTAAAGAATTGATGGTGACTTTTATTTTGATAAGTGACATAAAAGAGACAAAAATATGAACATGTAAACGAAAGAAAAGGGCAATGTCCCTAATTCAAAAAGGAAACAAAAACTTATCTGAATATGACAACCAACTCCAATGACCATGACATGCATTTTGGATTAAGCTGCCTGATCTTCCTATCCAAACTTCCCATCTGTTGTTGAGTTTGTGCCTTTGCCGCTGAGCCGCTTTTTCAAACCCATTGGACTCATATATCTCGTTCAATTGAGGCCATCTTAAAATACTTTCGCCAACAAGTCTCTTTCCTTTTCACTTTTCTCTCAAACTCGCCATCGTCTTATGATGCCCATGAGGATTTTCACGAATAAGACTCTCATTTTTATTTCTCTCAACTCCCCATCGCCTTATGGTGCCCGTGAGGGTTTTCACCAGTAAGACTCTCTCATTTTTATTTCTCTCCTAATTTCTTATGCTGAGAAAGACAAGTAGTACCCCATAATGTATCATCATATCCATTGCAATGCTTAGCCTTAACATTATCAAAAATTGATCTGAAGGACTTTCTTTGGTTGTAACTTGGCTTTTGGATAAGCTTAGAAAAGGATGGCAAGAGGCTCAAACGACACTTGAAGTGGGGGTGGGACTTACAACTTTTGGAATCGACTCAAACAAACATTAACTCATGCCCTAGTTTTTGTTGACTGGGTGACTCTAAAATCTTTATTTGGTTGGATCGTGCCCTGAATAGGGCAGCCTACGTATCTCACTCCCAAGATAGGAGAATCAGGCCGCACGTAGTTCCATCAGCTTGTTCTTTATTTTGATTTGATTTTTTTCTTTTATTTTCAAACTCTTTCTTTTATTCTTATTTTCTTGATATTTATCTTTTACTCTAATTTGATTCCAAAAGAGGGATATGAAAGAAAAATAAAACTAAGCTCAAACGGGTAAACAAAGGATGACACAATGTTTGGATAGAAGAATAAAATGCCTTCATCATATCAATCTTAAAAAATGCAAGCACTAAACATGCAATAAAATCAATAAAGGATAAAATATCATACATAATATCTTTTGACCGCATCAGCATTGATAGCCATTTCTGCCATTTTCCCTTCAATATCTATCAAATATAAGGCTCCATTGGGCAACACTTTCTTCACAATGAAAGGACCTTGCCAGTTTGGGGAGAACTTGCCTTTCGCTTCAACCTGGTGAGGAAGGATACGCTTCAATACCAACTGACCAACTTCAAAATGCCTGGGTCGTACCTTTTTGTTATACGCTCGAGCCATTCTCTTCTGATACAATTGGCCATGACATACCGACATTAGCCTTTTTTCCTCAATCAAACTCAATTGTTCCAGTCGGGTTTTGACCCACTCATCATCATCAATCCTGCTTCCACAATGACTCGAAGAGAGGGAATTTCAACTTCTGCAAGAATGATTGCTTCTGTCCCATACACCAATAAATATGGAGTTGCCCCTGTTGAAGTGCGAACAGTAGTGCGATAACCTAGCAATGCAAATGACAACTTCTCATGCCATTGTTTAGACCCTTGTACCATTTTCCACAGTATCTTCTTGATATTCTTATTTGTGGTTTCCACAACGCCATTAGCCTTTGGACGTATGGAGTGGAATTTTTTTGTGCGATCTTAAACTATTGACACACTTCTTGCATCAAATGACTATTGAGATTGGCAGCATTGTCTGTAATGATCATCTTAGGAATTCCAAACCTATAAATGATGTTGGCATGAACAAAATCTACTACCGCTTTCTTTGTCACTGACTTGAAAGTTACTACTTCTACCCACTTTGTGAAGTAATCGATGGCCACCAAAATGAATCTATGCCCACTTGACGCTTTCGGCTCAATCAGCCCGATCACGTCCTTCCCCCAAGCTACGAAAGGCCATGGAGCAGACATTGCATGCAATTCAGCGGGATGAGAATGTATCAGATCACTGTGTACCTGACATTGATGACATTTCCAAAAAAAACAAATGGAATCCCTTTCCATAGTAAGCCAATAATAACCTGCTCGAAGTATCTTCTTTGAAAAGACATAACCGTTCATATGCGGCCCGCATACTCTAGAGTGTATTTCAACCATGATCGCCGAGGCTTCTCTTGTATCTACACACCTCAAAAGTCCCAAATTCGAGGTTCTCTTATATAAGATTCCCCACTTAAGAAAAATCAACTAGCCAAATGCCTAATAGTCCTCTTTTGATCACTGGTGGTATGTGTTGGGTATTCTCCTGACTGAATGTATCGCTTGATATCAAAGAACCAAGGTTCTCCATCGAGCTCTTCTTCAACCGCATTACAGTAAGCATGCTGATCACGACTCTGTATATGCACTGGATCAATGTAGGCTATATCAGGATGTTGGAGCATTGAAGACAGAGTGGCTAAAGCATCAACAATCCCATTATGAATCCTTGGAATATGCCTAAACTTTACTGACACAAACCGTTGACATAGATCTTACAAGCATTGCCGATACGGTATGAGGTTTAAATCTCGCGTCTCACATTCGCCTTGAATCTGATGGACTAGCAAATTTGAATCCCCCAACACTAATAGTTCCTGGACTCTCATATCAACAGCTAGCCTCAAACCCAAAATACAAGCTTCATATTCCGCTATGTTATTGGTACAATAAAATCGAAGTTGCGCTGTGACCGGGAAGTGTTTCCCCAATTCAGAGATAAGAACTGCACCTATTCCGACTACTTTCATATTGACAGCTCCATTGAAAAATAACTTCCAACCTGGATCAGCATCTATAACGACTTCTTTGACACACAACACTTCTTCATCAGGAAAATATGTCTTTAATGGCTCGTACTCTTCATCAATGGGATTCTCAGCAAGATGATCTGCCAAGGCTTGGGCTTTCATGGCGGTTTGAGTCACTTATACAATGTTGAACTTGATAAGCAATATTTACCACTTTGCCAAACGACCAATCGACATAGGCTTCTGAAAGATATACTTCAAAGGATCCATGAAGGAGATGAGATAAGTAGTGTAGGACGAAAGATAATGCTTCAACTTCTGTGCTACCCAAGTTAGGGCACAACACGTCCTTTCAAGAAGAGTGTACCTGGCCTCATATGCAGTAAACTTTTTGCTAAGATAATAAATAGCCTGCTTTTTTTTGCCCGTGATATCATGTTGACCCAGGACACAACCGAAAGAATTGTCCATGATTGATAAATATAATATCAAAGGCCTACCAGGCTCCGGTGGTACCAGCACGGGCATATTTGACAAATATCTTTTGATTCTGTCGAACGCTTCCTGACATTCTTCAGTGCATTCTACTGCAACACTCTTTTTTAGCAACTTGAAAATGGGCTCACACGTGGTTGTGAGTTGAGCAATAAACCTGCTAATGTAGTTCAATCTACCCAACAAACTCATCATCTTTGTCCTATTCTTGGGCGGAGGCAAATCCTGGATGGCTTTGATTTTTTAAGGATCCAATTCAATTCCCCGACGGCTGACTACAAACCCCAACAGCTTTCCAGACGGAACTCTAAATACACATTTTGCCGGGTTGAGTTTGAGATTATACCTGCGAAGCCTTTCAAAGAACTTTCTTAAATCTTTAACATGGTCAGCCTGACTTTTTGACTTAATAATCACATCATCTACCTAGACCTCAATCTCCTTATGCATCATATCATGAACCATAGTGGTCATGGCTCTCATGTATGTCACTCCAGCAATCTTCAAACCAAACGGCATCACTCGATAGCAATAAGTCCCCCATGGTGTGATAAAAAATGTCTTTTCCGTGTCTTCATCATCCGTAATGATCTGGTGGTATCTGGCATAGTAATTCATAAAATAGGCAACCTCGTGTTTAGCACAATTGTCCAGCAAAATATGGATGTTGGGCAATAAAAAATCATCCTTTGGACTTGCTCTGTTCAAATCACGGTAATCAACACATACTCGAATTTTGCCATCTTTCTTTAGGACAGGAACAATATTGGATAGCCACATAAGATATCGAGCCACTCGAATGACCTTGGCTTTAAGTTGTTTCATGATTTTCTCTTTGATTTTAATGCTTACATCAGTTTTAAACTTCCTCAACTCTTGTTTCACGGGGGGGGGGGGGGGGGGGGGGGAATGTGGGATCAGTTGGCAATTTATGAGCCACTAATTCAGTGCTTAAACCAGGCATATCTTCATAAGACCATGCAAAAACATTCTTATAATCAATTAATGCTTGAATCATTCCATCTTTTAACTGTGGCAAAGCATGTACACTGATTTTAGTTTCCCTAACATCTTCTTGATTCCCTAGATTAATTGGCTCAGTTTCATTCAAATTAGGATTCGGCTTGTCTTCAAACTGTTCCAACTCTTTGCTTATTTCTTCTAGTGCCTCTTCTTCATTATATTTCCCCTTTTTCTTCATTATATCTTGATTAACTTGGATTTTAAGACCAGTCTGAAAATTCCGCATGCATGTCATGTCATTAGAATCAGCATAAAGAGAACTGTATAAAGAAAAAGACAAAAACAAAAAGTATTAGACACAAAATAAGAGGGACATTGCATTTTATTTAAAAGGGAAAAATATGAGGGTTTAAACACAAACAACGGAATATAAACAAGCTAAATTTCGAATTACAACCGTGGAATAATTTGGATAAACAGAAAGAAAAACAAAACGAACTACCAAAACTCCCCCCTGACGGGGAGAGGAGTGACTTCCCAATTGTTGAGTCGGACAGCTGGACCTATGAATTGCATGTCTTCTTTACTGGTACCTTCTCCTGCTTCAACCATGTCAACTTCGATCAACAGGTTCTGTAAGTCATCAATCAATTCTGCTCCAAACTCTATAGGTGCCACGACACTCCCCTTGATGAATGACTTACTGAGTAGGGGCACTGGGCGAGGGAGTGACCATATTTTCTTTTTTCTTTCCTTGGCCTTCTTTAGATCTTCATCCGTAGGTTCAAATCCCAAACCAAAAGTGCCCATGTTCTTATTCGGACATATGGGATGAACCATACCGTGTAGAGACACTCCCAAACCCCTTTCTGGCTTGAATCCATATTTTAACAATTCATTTATCATCATGACAGAAGCTGGAGACAATTGTAGCCCTGGAATAACCTGCCCTTCAACGCTACGATTCACCGACACTGTATCAAAAGTTTGATAGACAAATGTCTCCTCTACATTGTTTGCTTCAATAAGGGACAAGGAAGAATCTTCGTAGGCGTACAAATCCCCTTCACCATGAATAACCAATTCTTGCTTGTCATGCTCAAACTTGATTATTTGGTGCAATGTAGATGCAACCGCCTTGGCCTTGTGGATCCACGATCTTCCCAACAACAGATTTTAAGAGGAGTCTATATTTAATACTTGAAACTCTATGGCGAACTCAACAGTCCCTATAATCAACATTAGTTCTATTTCGCCAATGGAGTTTGATTTTGCACCATCAAAAGTCCTGACACATACATTGTTGGGCCTGATCCTCTCAACACCAATATTCAACTTTTGCAAAGTAGAAATAGGGCAGATATTTACACCTGAACCTTCGTTAATCATGACATGAGTGACGTAGAAATCTTCACACTTCACGGTAATATAAAGCCCCCGATTACAATTGGAAATTCGTCATCAGAGAAGCTGATCCGATTGACCTCAAAGATTTTTTCGACCATTTTCTCGAGATGATTTACTGTAACCTCCCTAGGAACATATGCTTCATTTAATACCTTCAATATAATATTATGATGTTCCTTGGAATGCAACAACAAAGATAAGAGGGAAATTTGAGAAGGGGTTTTCTTTAACTGATCTATTATTGAATACTCTGGCAACTTCATCTTTTTCAAAAATTCCTTGGCTTCTTCTTCGGTGACAGGCTTTTTGATAGATGAAGGTCCACTCACAATTGGCTTGTACTTCCTTAAACTTTCAGGCATAAAGAATCTTCCTGACCGAGTCAAACCCCCTACCTCATCTACATCTTCCACTACTTTCTTCCCCTGATAGGTTATCACAGTCCGCTTATAGTTTTAGGGAACCTTTTTTGTATCAACTATCGGAGGTTGGGTCATCGGTTTGAGAACAATAGGCGCTGCCAGTGCTCCTTTCACCGTCAAGATAGGATTACCCGGAGCTCCTACCACCGCCAACTTAGGTTTATCCTGACTTAAATCAATATATCTTCTGGCACCTTGCACTGTGATCATGGGTTTCTTTATGCTTTCTTGGGTTTTATCTTCTCTCATTCCTTCATGGCTTAATGACATTGCTTTTAACGAATCTGCCATATTAACTGATTTGTCCTCATTGGCCTGTATTCTGATAATAGGCTTATAACACCTTGACGACTCTTTCCCATCATATATCATTTTTAACATATTAGTTTCATCATGGGTTGTCAACGGATTCTGGTTAATATTTGGAGCTTCCGGGGCCTGGACCAGAATTTGATTTGCATCAATTAAATCTTGGACAGCTCTCTTCAAATGCCAGCATTTCTCGATATCGTGCCCCGACATGTCAGAACAATACGCACATCTTAACGAATAATCTAGATTTCTCGGAGGTGGATTTGAAAGCCTTCCTTAAATCGAGCTTAAGACCTTCATTTTTCTCAACTTATCAAACAAGCTAGCATATGTCTCCCCAAGAGGAGTGAACTGATCTTTGACCGCCTTCTCTTTTTTGTACTTGGGCCTGGGTTGGAAACCGGGTCTGGAGGGGTTTTGGTAATTTTGTGGAGCTGATGAACGATTTTGTGGAGCTTGCGCTCGCTATTGTGGGTACGAAGGGGTTTGGGCATATGGTTGTGCGCTATATACTGGGTAAGGAGGGGGTGGAATGGCATATAGTGGGTTTTGCGGAGGGTAGTAATGGTGGGAAGGAATATATGGAGCTTGGACATAGGCTTGGGCTTGGGATTGAGGATAGGGGCGAGTCGCTCTTTTAGGATAGGAATGGGGTCCATCAACAACGGTCGCCACGTCCTCTTTCTTTTTTTTACCTTTGAACGCTCCAGATCTACCTTGAATCGCTTGTGTGGTGGCTTTCAACACGGCAAAACTCACTATTTGGCCGGTCTTGATTCTGTCCTCTATCATCTCTCCCATTTTGAGGACTTCAATAAAAGACTTTCCCATTGCCGAAAGTAAATGTTGAAAATAGGTCTCATCCTGTGCCTAAATGAAGACTTCTACCAGCTTACTCTCCTTCATTGGAGGCTTTACCCTGGCGGCCTGTTCACGCCACCTTATCGTGTATTCCCTAAAGCCTTCAGTGCTTTTCTTCTTCATGTTGACCAAGGATTTTTCGTCAGGAATCAGGTCGACATTATACTAAAAATGTTGCACAAACTCGGTAGCTAAGTCATCCCAGTTGTTTCCCTTGTCGATATCTTGATCGACAAACCATTCTGAAGCCAGATCGGAAAGACTCTCGCCAAAGAAAGCCATAAGCAACTCTTCCCTTCCCCTTGCAGCCCTCAATTAGTTGCAATAACGTCTCAAGTATGCCACGGGATCACCGTGCCCAGCATACTTCTCGAACTTGGGTATTTTAAAATCGAGGAGAAGGTTGACGTCTGGGAATACGCAAAGATCTTTATAGGAAACACTCTTATAACCTTCGGTTCCCTGTAGATTCCTCATGGCCTGTTCCAAACTTTTCAATTTCCGCTCTATGACCTCCTGTTCCTCTGTTGCGACTTTTTTCTTTTATCAAATAGAAATGTAGGTGGTTGTGCGTACCCATACGGTTCATTCATTCTCAAAGTAGGATCCGGGGCATAATACTGACTATCTGAAACCTTCAATATTGGCTCACTGGTAGACCGAGGAAGCACTATTGTCGGACGCACAACATATGTGGGAGCTTCAGGTGGTGGCGGAGCCGTGAACACAGGTGCTGCCGGTGGCGCTGGCTGAGTCACGGGCCTTGGTTGAGGAACTGCCAGGGGCACACTAGAAGTGCCAGGGTAATATTGTCGCAGAGTGAATCCTGGTGCGTGCTCCGGTGACTCAATGGGAACAGAGAATTGCGCCTGAGAAAGCGGTGAGCAATTAGGGATATTCCCAAGATCTTTAGGGAGTGGAGGAGGAGGCATGCCACTGGCCCATGCTCGGTGCAGATCTAGCAATTGTTGTCTAAGTCTCAATACCTCATCATTGCGCTCTGAACTTCCTTCCCTGGGATCCTGATCTGGGTCAATGAGTGAATTTTCAATCTCCCTACTATCCATGGCAAGCTTCGCTTTTGATCTAGTGAAGTACGGGTGACTAGCCAGAGTGCTTCAAACCAACCACTTATCTGAAAGAACATGCTCATCAAAGAAAAAACCCGTTAGGATTAGGTCACACAACAAGCATGGGAATCACATTTGTAAAATTGTCCTAGATTCATGCGTATTTCTGCCAACCTTTGAGGGTAGCAAGGTCATTTTAACATCATCCCGATCTTTTTCCTACACCCATTTTCTTCTTTACTCCAATCACACCTCTTTTTTTTTCCACCTCACTTCTCTCATCTCTCGCGTCAGTCCCTTTTTTATCCTTTTTTCCCTTCCCTCATTATTTTTCTTTCTTTTCCTCTCTCGCTGTCTCTCTTTTTATCATTTTTATGGCTTTTGTTTTTCCTTAAAATAAAAGAAAAAAAAACAAGAAACAAAATGATTAGATTGAACACAAAAGTAGGTTGCCTACGTATCATGTTGTACATGAATCAGATCTTGCGTAGTTCGGGAAGTACATGCATAACTATCACAAAGTTGAAGGTTTTTTTTTTGGCAAAAAATAAACAAAAGAAAGAACAACGCAACGTCACAACATTTCCTAAAAAGACAACTAAAATCGACTTCGAATTTAAGGCGACCTTAACACTAATCAACAAAGACTAAACAACACTCCAAACCCACAGGACAATATGCGTGACATTCCTAATGAAGACCGTAAAGTTAAAACAAACTCGACATGAAATCAACAAAGACACAACAATACAATGACAGAAAAATAAAGGACTTAAACTAAGAGAAGAAGTGCCCCTTCAAACTGCTGCGCCGCGTGATGACCCTGGTTGAGATGGACCCGTCTGCGAAGTTCTCGCCTTACCTATCAAATTTTGCAACACACCCTGCAATGACACCTTGATATTCGGAAGAAAACTCCAAGTACGTGTTGTGGCCTCATGGGGAGTACACCTGAAAATACTGTTCTGATACCCTTCCACAGTTGCGAGCAAAACTGCTAACTGAACTCCCAATTCTTCCACTTTGGCCCTCGGATTTTCATCCTAGTGGTCATCGACTATACATTCTTCCTTTATTCCCCCTTTAAGTTGTGCTGGTAATGGCCTACTGAAACCCCGAGGAATGGATTGTAGCCAGATTCCATATCTTGGAGTGTATCCTGGATTATCTAAACCTTCTTTGAGGGTATTCACGCCCTGCCATGTTGCATTATCCCAGAACTACTCGTATTTAATCTCATCCTTAGCTTTGTCTCTAAAATACTCAACGTCTTTTTGGAGGTCCATTACTGGTGGAACATCTTGCAGTCTGCTCAACTGACGCATTACTCTCAAAGGGGTGTATGGTCGAGTACAATTAAGTCCCAACAAAACAAGAAGGATTTGCATGCTACATCCGACCAAGATTGTTTTCAGGTGAGGCCAAAAATAGGTCCACAGAACATTGTCATTTGTTCGTGATTCGAGGAATTCAATCCAAGCCTCGACTCCTACTGGCAATGAGAATTTGTCAAAGCGCATTCTTTCTTCCATGGCTTTCACTCGATCAGACAAGAAACGATCAATGACATCTGATTTTATCAAAGACGGAGCATTCCATAGTTGCAACACTAGATTACTTTTCTCTAAGAACCGCATCCCCCTTTTATTTCAGTTAAGGCCTTATATATCTCTACTAAAATCATTGGCACTAGAGTAACCTTGCTCCTTTGATCCTTATGAAATAAAGTCATCACTACAGATTACAACTGAGTATTAATACGTCTTTCGTCTTGTGGAAACACTAAAGTGCCTAACAAAGCGAGGGCGAAGATTTCAAGACGTTTTCTTTCCCATTTCTTCTTAGTTATATGAAACTCATCCCAAAAATAATCAAAACCTCCCAATGATTCGAATCGGGCAAACAAGTAGTCCAGGGAAATCTATGATTGATTAAGGCACCCCAAATGCATATTCTTACTCTTTAAACCACAACGCTGAAGAAAGCTCGAGCTAGTGTGATTGCGGGCTCGGATCATCTTTAGACGGATATAAGACAACTGACACAGACCAGATATTTCTGCCAGAGTAGGCGTCATTTCACATTTTCCAAACCTAAACACCAAACTACTTGGATCCCAAAAAGTCGATGCAGCCTCTATCAGATCTGGCTTGGGCGCGAGACGCCAGAAGGCTGTAAGGTTACCCAATACTATCTTTAGCTCATGCTGCTCAGCGTAGTTGAACGTACCCCACCGCTTGACTAACTTTTTAGGGACCTTGAAAACCATCCGAACTCTAGATATCGTGGTTGGGTCTATCCTGTAAGAACACATAGGACATTAACTTAACAAGCAATTCAATTAGAGCAAAAGATTCCCAACCCAT
The DNA here is from genome assembly GCA_030864215.1 of Capsicum pubescens. Classification (NCBI taxonomy): domain Eukaryota; kingdom Viridiplantae; phylum Streptophyta; class Magnoliopsida; order Solanales; family Solanaceae; genus Capsicum; species Capsicum pubescens. The sequence goes on along the minus strand of CM061538.1, from coordinate 354,439,798 downwards.
GAGAATTTAACATAGACATATATTAAGGGGACAGACCACTTATGACTCCAAATTACCGAACAGTACCGCCGAATGAAATCATCCTACTTGGCAAGGACCAGTTAACAACACTAGATTACGCGAAGAAAGACCCTAGGCTAAAATCGAGACAAAGACTAAAAATAAAAGATTACCGGACTCACCGAGGGTTGCCTACGTATCTCGCCCCGAGGGACGAGAATCAAGTATGCGTAGTTCATCCAGATTGGACAATTAATGATTAAATAACAGATTGCACCCTGACTTGAGACACGACTAAAGACACACGATGAACAACGTAACAAAATCTTTTTGAGTTTTCAATTTGATACTTCACATAAAAATGACACCAACAGCTATGAAAGAAAATCTTTTTGGTATTTTTATTATATGAAATGTACAAAACTTCTACCATCTTTTTTGAGTTTTCCTTTTGTAAAAAACTCTTATTGAAAAGAAATATTTTTGGACTTTTCAAATTGTGAATGCATGGTAAAGGAACAAAAGGAATTATTTTTTTTGACGTTTTGAGACAATGAGTGCGAAAGGTAAAAAAACTTTTCGAATTTTGGATTGTGAAAAACAAAAGTCATAGAGAACTCTAAAAACTGCTAAACTCTTTTTTCTTCGACTCACTTTTCCTTTTCTCTTTTTTCAACACCTTCTTGTCTACACACTTTACTTCTAACACATGTTTTCCACAAATCGGTCTGTCAAATGACCACGTTACCCTCAAAGATACAACATTTAGCACGTAGGGATGCTTCAGAGGTGAGTCTCCTACAAAGGACCAAGTGGGTCCCGCTAGGTCTCAATATGATGCAGATAAACATGACCTAAAGGCTGACCTACGTTGAGGTTTACTAACAAGGCTGTTCGGGGGAGCGTATGGTCGATAGTGGCCGCGAGAGCTTTCCACCCACTCCATAGTACCGACGGCTCCCCCTCCAAAAATAAGGGTGACTCAACTAGAGGTCGTGTACAACACGTGTACTACGGACTTGTTGAAGAAAGGATAACTCGGGTTATGCACATGATGCCAGATATAAAGCAGTAACACATAAGGAAAGACTGTAAACAAAGAGCCTGTAGGCACTTAACAATGATAAAACAATAACACAAAACAAACAAACAAAATTTCTATACACCTATAGTGTCAAACTAAGCCAATATAACTCCAAAATAAGCTCGAATTCTGAAAAAAATCCTTAGTGGAATCGCCAGAGCTGTCATACCAATTTTTTCGTACTCCAAAAGATTGGATTTTAAGTTTGAAAGGTTTTTTTATTATTAAAGTGACAAAAAATAAAAAATTATTTCGAAAAGGACTTTTTATATTCAAAACTCAGAGTCGCCACTTGGCATAATCCGGTGTGCCAAGTCACCTTTGGAAATCCTTTTCAAAACGGTTTTGACTCTATAACTGATCCGCGAACAGAGATTTCGGCTAAGGAATTCTGTTGACCGAGGAAAAGGTGTTAGGCACCCCTCGATCCCGTGGTTCGACCACGGTCGTTTGGTGGAGCGTATCGGCTAACTTGGCACTATAAAATGTACAAACCACGTAAACACACAAAACAAGCAAACAAACAAATCAAACAAAAATTCAAAACCAAAATAAAGTCCAGTCCGAATTATACAGTACCAAAATAAAAAATGCGAAAAAAATAAATCCTATTCTAAACTAATCCTAGACTAAGCTTCAACGCCTACCCGATGCCTTGAGCCTTCATCACGAACGTCTTCCGCCAACATAATACGTCGGGGCATTCCCCGATGAATAAATACAATGTGTCTCGGGGTATTCCCCGGCTAAATGAATACATTTTCCAAATGCGAGAAAGACAAACCATTTCACAAACATTTGAAACAGTCACTTAAACATTCAACGCATTCAATCAACACACTACTCCTAAATTTTTCTACTCAACCTACGTTTGCCTATCATTTTTCGCCTAAAACATGATACAATCAATTTCGATTAACGTTCGTTTCAAGTCAAATAACAACCCAAGAATCAAACCAACCAAAATTCACCTTTTTATCAAGTTTTAACCCCGTTCCACTTATTCCCAATCAATTAACCAATTTCAATATAACAATCAACCAATCAAGCCACGACAATTATAGAAAACTCAAACACGCTCAAAATTTGTATCATCAACCCATCACGAATCAACAAAAATCACGACATCAATCATATATATATTGAAATAAAAATGAGAAAGAGTAAAATTGGACCTTCAAATGAGCTTTTTGTGTGTCGAATTTCACAATCGAAAGATGGAGCCTCAACCCGAACCTTGACTAACCGGATTTCAAACCAACAACGACGATAATCCCGAACCTATTTCGCACCCCTAGCTACTATTTCGGCTGATTTTTGGCAGACTTCGCCGGATTCGGGTCTGGTTGGGCCGATTTCGGTCACAGATTGCTTCTCCATTCGTCCCCTTTTCTCTCGATTTCACTCTCTCATCATCTCTTCCTCTCTCAATGGCTTTCTCTCTCGATTTCCCTCTCTCCCGTCACTGTTTCTTCTCCTCACTCCATTCTCCCTCTTTTTCTCTCTCAATCTCCCCCTGTTATCCCTCTTAATCTGTATATTATTTTTTTGTATGGTGAGGTCCTATCAATGGCCAAAATGGGGATTCAAAATGGTGTGCGTATGTAGCTTGGTCGTCAGTATGAATGAATTATTGTGAAAGAAAATAAAGGATCTATTGTGTATATCTGTGTGGATTATTGAGCAAGAAAAGGAAAAAGAATGGAGTCCAAAATCGTGTGGGTCCTTCCCTCTTTTGTTTTTATTTTTTGCTTTTTCTTTATATTGTGTACTATGTGTATGAATATCATTGGTGGCTTGTGGGTATATGTGTGTGGCATGTGTAAAATTAGGTATGACATGTGGAAAGATAAGTGTGACGTGTGGCAAAATGAGTAGGGCGTGTGCCCTTTGCATGTATCTAATGGAAAATGAGGGGTGAGGTGTTGAGGTGGCATGGTGAAGTGGATGCAAATAGAAATAAAATAAAAATAGAATAAAAATAAAAATAAAATAAATAAAATAAAAATAGAAATAATAATTTTTTTTTTCTTGAAAGGGACAAAATTACGTGTCTACAATGTTTAAATTCATGTCTTCCATGTGTTTGATGAAATGCTTAGGTGAATAATTGTGAACAAAATTATTCTACCATAAAAAAATTATCAATAATATTTATTTATTATGAGATTAAAAAGATTCTTCTGTCATCACACTTTTAAAATTAGCGGTCAAAAGTTTAGTATGATCACTAGATGATTATTGGAATTGAATCTAAATGTCTAGAGCAAGTTTTTATCAAATTCTCATCATACAATAAAACAATAATTTTCTTTCAGATAAAAAAGATTAAATTATAATTATATCATCTAGTCGATCATGTAAAATAATTTTTCAATAGTCTATAAAATATTATATTTGTACCATTTTCAATTAGGAAAAACCACCTAGATATCCTATGTATTTAGAAAAATGTTTGAAGAGTAATTTAGTACCTTTTTCGTTGATGAAATTATTTTTCCTGTTCAATATAAAATTGAAAGGTTCTATCCCCAAATTGATATCCTATAGTAATTAAATATTTTTAGTACTTGAGAAAGAAAAAGTAAAAATTGGTGTTTCGTCTACGAATAATTGGAAGAATAATGTCGATTATAATTCTTTAGAGATTCACAATCTTAGGCACATCAGACATTTCCACCTTAATTATCTTGGCAGATTGCGTAACAGTTGTTGAGCTATGTAAATAAGAAAAAAATTAATCTACACTAAAAGCAAAAAAAAAATAGCTACTTAGATGAATACAATTTTAATTTAATTTAATTTTGCATGAGACATACAGGTATTACTATTGTGTTCTTGGATTGATGGTGTTTCGCCAAAAGATCTTATGAAATCATTTCAAGAGGGTTTATTGTGGAGGCGATCGTCGTATTAGTATTTATTTTTCTTATTCTTTTGAGCGTAGGGTACAAATATATTAAGCTCAATGCTGCGGTTAGAAGATTTGTTCTTCAATTTCGATTTGAACAATTTTCTTCAGGAGAAAGTAAATTATTATTTGAATTTGTACTTTTAATGTAACAATTTATTCGATATTGAATATTGTATTTTAGTATTTTATTATATAGAAGAGTGAAGAGTGGGACGATCAAGGCTATATTTATAATTTCAAAAAAAAGTTTTATCTTGCTTAGTTATGTTTTAGGCATCAAATCTTGATCATAAATTTTTAATGACAAAAAAAGTCAAATTATTTTTTTGTAAATGTCAATAACATCTCAATTGATATAATATCTCACACGGACCCACATAAAATATAGAATTAGTTGTTATTTGCATATTTAATTACTCTACAATTGAAATAAAATTATAAATATTTAAATGATAGCCCATACATTCAATTTATTTGTCTTACTTTTTGTCTAAATTTGTTTAAAAAATTGCCTTCTTTTTTTTTAACTATTGAATTATAACTTTTCACATGTCATATTTAACACCACAAGATTAAAATAAATTTTGACACATTCTACATGTTATTAATTTAAGACATAAGATTGAAAATTATTTTTTACTTTCTTAAACTTCGTATCAAATCAAATTCAAACAAAGAAATACTTAATTTCAAATTAAAATACTTTCAGATATCGAAAGATAATTTTATAAGTGTAGCATAAATTATAAATTACAATGATAAATGAACCTTAAGACTATAACAATTTTTTATATTATCAATTTATACGACATAAACTCATTTAATACCTATTTTTGATATTTCATTTTCATGAGTAATTTTTCAGTTATTAAGAGATTATCTTAGAATTTATCATCTTAAAATCTTAAATTGTTTCATTGTGAAAACTCACATATGAGATATTCATATGAATAAAAATAAATCTATTGTCTCCCTGAAAAAATAAATTATTTTATTTAATTTACTCATATACTATAATTTAAGACATAAGATTGAAAATTATTTTTTACTTTCTTAAACTTCGTATCAAATCAAATTCAAACAAAGAAATACTTAATTTCAAATTAAAATACTTTCATATATCGAAAGAAAATTTTATAAGTGTAGCATAAATTATAAATTACAATGATAAATGAACCTTAAGACTATAACAATTTTTTATATTATCAATTTATACGACATAAACTCATTTAATACCTATTTTTGATATTCCATTTTCATGAGTAATTTTCCAGTTATTAAGAGATTATCTTAGAATTTATCATCTTAAAATCTTAAATTGTTTCATTGTGAAAACTCACATATGAGATATTCATATGAATAAAAATAAATCTATTGTCTCCCTGAAAAAATAAATTATTTTATTTAATTTACTCATATACTATAATTTAAGACATAAGATTGAAAATTATTTTTTACTTTCTTAAACTTCGTATCAAATCAAATTCAAACAAAGAAATACTTAATTTCAAATTAAAATACTTTCATATATCGAAAGAAAATTTTATAAGTGTAGCATAAATTATAAATTACAATGATAAATGAACCTTAAGACTATAACAATTTTTTATATTATCAATTTATACGACATAAACTCATTTAATACCTATTTTTGATATTCCATTTTCATGAGTAATTTTCCAGTTATTAAGAGATTATCTTAGAATTTATCATCTTAAAATCTTAAATTGTTTCATTGTGAAAACTCACATATGAGATATTCATATGAATAAAAATAAATCTATTGTCTCCCTGAAAAAATAAATTATTTTATTTAATTTACTCATATACTATAATTTAAGATTGTATATTCTTTATTGAAAAAAATTAGCATATGAATAATTTTGTCATTGATTTAACATTGTAGATTGTTTCATAATGAAAATTAATATATGAATAATTTTGTCATTGATTTAACATTGTAGATTGTTTCATAATGAAAATTAATATATGAATAATTATGTCAAATATGTCAAAATGCCCTTTATCTTGTGGTTCTAAACATAACACGTGGAAAGTTAAAACTAAAATATTGCCAAAAAAAAAAAAGTTCTACTCTTTTTTGAACAAATTCAAATGAAAAATAGGTCTCTATTTTTTAAATTGAGAGAGTAACAAACATCTACGAGGCATTCATATATCCATATTTCACATCATTCAAAAATAATTTTAAGTTAAACTTTTTCATGATATCTAAAATAATTTTAAAATATAATTTATTAAATCTTAAAAAATAATTTAAGTAATTAGTTTTGTTCATACTTTATTATGATATATGAGAATTTATGTGATAATCTTTTTATTAAATGTAAATTTAAATAATATACTTAAATCAAATGGTTAGAATAATATTAAATTTAAAAAGAAATTATATTTGAAGTTTTTTTCATTTAAACATTTTTTTCAATCGTGGTGTCCAAATAAGCTATCTCTCCTCTTAACTAAATTCATGGAATAAACAAGTTACTTTTGCGTGTAAGAGTCATTATTATTTTTTTACTATTTTTGTCTAAAATTATTGATAGTTAATTTATGTTTAAAGTAAAACTTACAAATATAACTAAGGGTATAACAATTTTTTCATAATCTTAAAAATATTTTGTTATAATTTTTGTATGTTAATCCCACTACAACTCTATTATAAATGAAAATATAGATGTAATGGTCATTTCATTAGAATCTTTTCAATGTCATTCATGATGTAATTTTCATATTAATTTTACACACCTCAACTATAAGTCTATTTTAATATGTAGTAAAAAAAAATTAAATACATTATATCAGAATGTTTATTATAATACATCCCATGTCTCAATTCAAATTAAAGTTCTATCTTGCTTACTTATGTTTTAGACATCAAATCTTAGCCATAAATTTTTAATGACAAAAAAGTCAAGCTATTTTTTGTAAATATCAATCACATCTCAATTGGTATAATATCTCACATTACAACAACAACAAAACCAGTGTATTCCCACATAGTTAGGTCTGGAGAGGGTAAGATGTACGCAGTCCATACCACTATCTCCAGAGAAGTAGCAAGACTGTTTTCGATAGACCTCCGGCTCAAGATAATATCTCACATTGACCCACATAAAATATAGAATTAATTGTTATTTGCATATTTAATCACTCTACAAGTCAAATAAAATAATAAAATAATTTATAAATATTTAAATGATAGTCCATACATTCAATTTATTTGTCTTACTTTTTGTATAGATTTGTTTCAAAAAATTGCCTTTTTTTCTAAAGAGTTAATGCATAAAAATGACCCTAAACTTGACATCAAATTATAACTTTGACCTTAAATTTTGACAGTGCACAAATATGACCTTTAACTATTCAAAACTGCACAAATATGACCTCCAGTCCTACGTGGCAAAACACGTATTCAACACGCAAAACTGGGCGCGTCCAGCTTAAAATCTAAGGGCATAATACATAAATATGACCTTAAACTTTGACAGTGCATAAATATGACCTTAAACTTTGACAGTGCATAAATATGACCTTTAACTATTCAAAACTGCACAAATATGACCTTTAAATGACTCTTCACTATTATTTTTTCATTATTTTCGACTCAAAGATGAAAATGGCATCTAATTTCTTTTGTCATTGAGAAAAAGAGCAATATTGAAGATTTATTAATTAGGCGGGTTAACCTCATATGAAAAAATCGAGCGGGTATGTATATATATTATAAATCAGAGGACGAATTTAAGTTATATAATATATCTAAATATTATTTATTTAAATATTAAATTAAAGATGAAACTATACTAATAATAAAAAAATTATAGTTTTAATAAAACATTATTAAATTAATGTTATTAAGGATAGTAGTAATAGTATATTAAATTAACATTATCAAATTAACGTAATTAAAATGTTATTAAATTAACATTATTAAAACGTTATTAAATTAACGAGGGGCGGACCTACGTGGTTTCCATGGGGTTCACCCGAACTCCCTCGGTGAAAAAATTACATTGTATATATATAAGATAGAAAATGTATATTTATGTACGTATATTAATGTTGAACCACATGAAACAAGACACTTAGATAGCCCAGTAGTGTTATTTGCTCTTCTTGGGCGCTTCCTTCAGCCTACTGTGTGGTTTCGATCCCTGCTAGTGGCTGTTTTTTTTTAATTAAAAAAAAAGCTAGGTGTTGCTGCTATAGAAATAAATAAAATAATAATAATAATAATTTTTTAAAATTAAAAAAAGTTAGGTGTTGCTACTATAGAAATAAATTAAAAAATTATTATTACAATAATAATAATAATAACAACAACAATAATAATAATAATAATAATAATAATAATAAAAACGACGTTGTTTTAACACAAAAAGCAAAACTTTGACAGTGCACAAATATGACCTTTAACTATTCAAAACTGCACAAATATGACCTCTCTCCAAGTCAGCCCTTTTAACGACGTGGCACCGTGTGATTGGATTACCTTTCCACATAGGCGCGAGTGAGACTCACACATTGGGTTGCAAAATCAGAGGTCATATTTGTTCAGGTTTTGAATAGTTAAATGTCCTATTTGTGCACTATCAAAGTTTAAGGTCAAAATTATAATTTGGTGTCAAGTTTAGGGTCATTTTTATGTATTAACTCTTTTCTAAATTATTGAATTATAACTTTTCACATGTCATATTTAACACCACAAGATTAAAATAGATTTTGATACATTCTACATGTTATTAATTTAAGACATAAGATTGAAAATTATTTTTTACTTTCTTAAACTTCGTATCATATCAAAATCAAACAAAAAAAATGGAGATAGAGAAATACTCAATTTCAATTTTAAAAACTTTCAGATATCGAAAGATAATTTTAAAAGCATAGCATAAATTATACACTACAATGATAAATAAACCCTAAGACTATAATATTTCTTTATATTATCAATTTATACGACATAAACTCATTTAATACCTATTTTCGGTATTCCATTTTCATGAGTAATTTTTCAACTATTAAGAGATTATCTTAGAATTTATCATTTTAAAATCTTAGATTGTTTTATTGTGAAAAATAACATATGAGATATTCATATGAATAAAAATAAATCTGTTGTCTCCCTGAAAAAATAAATTATTTAATTTAATTTACTCATATACTATAATTTAAGACTGTATATTCTTTATTGAAAAAAATAGTATATGAATAATTTTGTCATTGATTTAACACTGTAGATTGTTCCATTGTGAAAATTAACATATGAATAATTATGTCAAATATGTCAAAATACCTTTTATCTTGTGGTTCTAAACATAACACGTGAAAAGATAAAGCTAAAGTAATGCCAAAAAAAAGTTCTATTCTTTTTTGAACAAATTCAAACGGAAAATAGGTCTCTATTTTTGAAATTGAGAGAGTAACAAACATCTGCAAGGCATTCATATATCCATAGTTCATGTCATTCAAAAATAATTTCAAGTTAAACTTTTTCATGATATCTAAAATAATTTTAAAATATAATTTGTTAAATCTTAAAAAATAATTTAAGTAATTAGTTTTGTTCATACTTTATTATGATCTATGAGAATTTATGTGATAATTTTTTTATTAAATGCAAATTTAATAATATACTTAAATCAAATGGGGAGAATAATATTAAATTTAAAAAGAAATTATATTTGAAGTTTTTTCCATTTAAACATTTTTTTTCAATCGTGGTGTCCAAACAAGCTTTCTATCCTCTTAACTAAATTCATGAAATAAACAAATTACTTTTACGTGTAACAGTCATTATTATTGTTTTACTGTTTTTGTCTAAAATTATTGATAGTTAATTTATGTTTAAGGTAAAACTTACAAATATAACTAAGGGTATAACGATTTTTTCATAATTTTTAAAATATTTTCGTACAACTTTTTTATGTTAGTCCCACTACAACTCTATTATAAATGAAAAATATAGACGTAATGGTCATTTCATTAGAATCTTTTCAATGTCATTCATATGTAATTTTTCACATTAATTTTACACACCTCAACTATAAGTCTATTTTAATATGTAGTAAACAAAATTAACTGCATTATATCAGAATGTTTATTATAATGCATCCTACGTCTCAATTCAAATAATATATTTTTCTTTTTAATCAGTTCTAAAAAAGAATTGACATTTTTTTTTTTTGGTTAGTATTTACAACGTTATCAGTATTTTAGTTATGTTGAATTTTATTTATTTGTCAAAAGTCCACAAAGGTATTCTATTTAAGGTTCATTATTTGAAATATTGTGACATTTTTTCATATATCTTAAATTCAATGTCTAATCAAAATGTTATAAATTTAAATAAAAAGAGACGTAGTTTATAGGAGTATGTGCACATACTCACATTGGTTTTAAAAAGATTAAAAAAAAAAAGTAAAATTGATTTTGGTCACACATTTAATTGCATAAAATAACGATTACTGTATTATAGTAAGATAATAAAAAATACTCATAAACATTGAATAAGTGTTTATCTATCAAACACAATAAGCGATTCCTCCATAATTTCAAAACTTCACATGATATATATCATTAAAAAGATTTGCACTATATATATAATTTATGAAAACATAATTATCTACTAAGCACCTATTCAAATTATTTTAAACAACTTATTTAAAGTATAATATTAACTTTCTCATGTTAAATTATTACAATATATATCATGTTAACTTTGTTAATTATTTTGATTCTCTTTATTTGAGATATTAAATTTTCCTATTAGGTAGACATATCACTTAAAAGGAAATTTCTTATTTACTATATTAAATTGATCTCTTATTTTTAACGTATATAAGACAAGACATAAAGGCAATCCCTTAATATTATGATTCATTAAAACGTTCATCCAGTAGGTCCTTATTTTCATTTGTTAAACACCCATAAAATAAATTTAGATGTATTTAAAATAAATTTATGTATGAATTAGTATCCCTTTATTGCTTCGTATGATCTATATAAAATGTTAATAAAGAGATATTTATAATTCCTCCCCCCCCCCCCCCCCCGATACCCCTATTTCATCTTCTTCACCATTCTTCTTCTTCATTCTTTTTTTTTGCTAAAATTAATTCTCCTACCATTTTTTCTCCTTTCTTGTTCTTACTTTTGAATTTGATTTAATTTTTTTTTGTTGTTAGTCTTATTCTTTTCCGCCATTAGTGTGCCGGAAAAAATAAAAGTTCGCCGGAAAAAATAAAAGTTTTCTACATTTGAATTGTTGGATTTTCAACATATTATTCATAGCAAGAGTCAATGTATGTAAATTCATGTAAATAACAACAACAAAAAAAAAATTCAGTCCAAAAAAATGGAAGTTTGCAGCGAATGGGGATGGGGTGATAGCGACGACTATGTGTGTGTGTGTGTGAAGACGCCGGGGGAGGGGGTGAAGAAGACGACGATTGGGTGGGTGGGGGATGCTTGAAGACACGGGGGGTGGAGGTGGTGAAGAAGACGACAACGGGGGTGGGGGTGTTTTTTTTTTCTTTCTTAAATTAAGAAATTATTATTAAATAAATAATTAAATAAAAAATAGAAAATATCAGCAATTTCATGTATAATTTTGTTTTGCCACGTGTTTTTTTTTAATTGGTTAATTTTTCCACGTCATCGCGTGTGTGCAACACACACTTCAGCCTTTTGCTGATTGACAAAAAAATGCCCAATTGAATCAAAATTCGAGGGGTTTAGGGGCCTGATAGGTACAGACCATAGTTGAGGTGTCTAAGAGAATTTTGGCAACAAGTTTGAGTGTCTATCGATGCCTTTGGCCTTATACATTTGAGTCGTTTGCTTTATTAACCCCACGGGTCACAAACTATGGCACAAACCCAATATCATTCCTAACAATATACTTCCAGTCAGCCCGATAAGCATTGAGTTTTTCCATATTTCGGAAGCAAGCCGTCAATATGGGCTAGGCCCGTTGGACCGGCCTGGTCCAATCTATAATTTGATTGGGTTGAGCTATGATTTTTTCAACCCGTTTAAGAATAGGGCTTTTTAGCTCGGTCTGTCTAAGTCCATTGGACCAAATAAAAAATAATTAAAAATAAAATAGAGTACTGAGAATTAAAAAAAGAGTCCAAACTCAAAAGTTTATTTGGACTATCATAGATATTTAAATATTAAATATGTTTATAAAATATATAAATAATTTAAATACTAAATCTTTTAAGGGATCAAATATGTTTGATGAAGATAATGTGGCGATGTTGAATACGCTATAACTCATAAGTGTCATGAGACTTTTTTTTTTTAGGAGTTCATTTTCACGTTTAATGGACTAAATATTGACATTTCTTTGTGTTTTATTGTGATCAATTAAAACAAAAATAGGTTAATATTATTAATTAACTAGTTATATTATTACTCATTAACAGTTTCGTTTGTTTTTCAATATCTCTATTTGATTTGAATTTGGTATCAAAAGTTATTTAATTTCACAAATTATTTATTTGTTTTTGTAAATTTGAGACTTGATTAACAAGTAGTAACTTCATCTAATATTATATTATACATATTTATAAATATAAATAACAATTTAAAATTTAAATTAAGATTATAAAACTTATATTTTAAAAAGTGGGCTGGCCTGTGGAGACCCGCAACCCACAGTGTGATGGGTTAGGCTTGTTATTTTCTAGACTGTCATGTTGATGGACCAACCTAAGCCTGTCAAACGGGCGGGGTCAATCCGGCCCGACCCGGCCCACTAAGCAAACCCGGCCCGGTCAGCCCACGGGTTGTAGGGTCCCGAATACCGAATTGGGTTAATTTTTTTCTGGACTCGGTTAACCCGGCCCGGACAAAAATCGGTCCAGGCCCGCCCGTTAACCGACCCAGCCCGCCCCGGATAACGTATGTATATACGTGTATATATTTTCTAAAGTAGTATATATTTAACGTATACATGTGTATAAATTTTATAAATTAGTATATAACTATATATTTAGTGTGTGTATATATTGTAGTATATGTTTTATTTAAAGTAGTACATATATATTTAATGGTACGTATATATGTATATATATCTTCTATAGACGTATATATTTAACGTATTCATGTGTATATGTTTTATAAATTAGTATCTAACTATATATTTAGTGTGTGTATATATTGTAGTATATGTTTTATTTAAAGTAGTACATATATTGAATGGTACGTATATAGTGTATATATTTTCTAAAGTAGTATATATTTAACGTATACATGTGTATATACTTTATAAATTAGTATATAGCTATATATTTAGTGTGTTTATATATTGTAGTATATATATTGTAGTATATGTTTTATTTAACGTAGTACATATATTAAATGGTACGTATATATGTGTATATATTTTCTAAAGTAGTATGTATTTAACGTATACATATGTATATGTTTTATAAATTAGTATATAACTATATATTTAGTGTGTGTATATATTATAATATATGTTTTATTTAAAGTAGTACATATATATTGAATGGTACGTATATATGTGTATATATCTTCTAGAGACGTATATATTTAACGTATACATGTGTATATGTTTTATAAATTAGTATATAACTATATATTTAGTGTGTGTGTATATTGTAGTATATATTTTATTTAAAGTAGTACATATATTGAATGATACGTATATATGTGTATATATCTTCTATAGACTCTAAAGTAGTATATATTTAACGTATACATGTGTATATGTTTTATAAATTATTATATATATCATTATATTGTAGTAGATATCTTGTAGTATATGTTTTATTTAGAGTAGTATATATATTTAACTAACGTATAGTCGTATACACGATTACATGTGTAATTGTGTACATGTGTATATATTTTTTAAATTTTAATGTAGTATATACTATATATATAGTGCATATATTTTGTTTAACGTATTTCAAATGTATATAGGTGGGTATATAGTGTATATTGGAAAAAAACTTTTATCTTCTTTTGGGTTTTGACCGGATTTTGGATCGGTTTTGACCGGGTTTAGGTGGGTTGGGCCTGAAATCGAACCGGTCCGTTTAGCCAGACCCGGATCCGGACCGACCCACAAACTGGTTAAAATTGATGGACAGTTCTGGGTTGATTCGGCCCGGCCCACTTAACACCTTTAGGCCAACCCAGCCTGACCCTTCAAACTTTAAAGCTCGTGTGGACTAGCTCGGATGAGCTGGGCCGATCTGTATTCACATCTCTATTTCGGAAGCAAGATGAACGTACTGGTAAGAAAATTCAAATAGATGTAGGAGCTCAAATGCTCTTAGTTGGTTCCCGCGGTGTATATATATAGCAAACTCTTGTAACATGACATACAGGAGAAACATCAAACTGAACCATGGGATACACCTCTCCCCTTGTCCATCTAACTACGATTTTTCCTTACCTAAATAATTAAAAACTAAAAAGGAAGAACAAAATAGCAAAGTTGATTTGATATTGTCACAGCATATATTATTATTGCTTTAAACAATATACATCATCATTATAAAGGGAAAAGTGTATCAAGTTCATTCCTCAAACGTGACAATTAAAACATGTTAGAACAATAATGATAATTATACAAGAAATTCAAAATAAAATTTGCTTGGCTTAGAGACACGATAATACGCTTCTTGAAGATAGTTGGAGTCTCTCCTACGAGCAAACGGAAGAACTAGTGACAACTCTATCTTCGGGATTCAACTAAGCCACAAAACAAGTAGCATTCAAGAATGTTGCTCTTCTATTCTTGAATTGGTGATTTCACCATTTGATCAATGTCTCTCAAGTGTTTTTCAAGGGGAAAGTTGTTTTGAGTGCTTGTCTTTTCCAAACAAAAGAAACACTATTCATAGGGTAAAATTTTCATGCAAGTGAAAAGTATTAATTAAGCAATAGTTAATAGGTTCATGAACAAAAATTATCTTTCTTTCAAGTTTCAAGAACCTAAAACGTAAATGAATTTACAATTGTTAATGCATTTGTAACTCAAGATGCATTTGTAACTCAAGATGCATTTGTTTCAATTGTAATTTCAAATTCATTTTCTTTGTAACTGAAAATGCATTTGTTTCAATATTAATTGAAACATAAAAAACTTTTAACCGATGCACTTGTTCCAAAAAATTGATTGAAACATGAACTTTAGTAATAACAAAACATACTTCATAATTTATTATATTGAAATAGAAGGTAAATACATCATTATAGTAAGTAACCAGATTTAAACTTATTGACTTCCTCCAGGTCCGCCATAAAATACAAAATGTTGAAATTTTCCGGGGTAACATATGTGGGTTATCACTAACTCGATAAAGATTAGGATCATCGACATGTACATTTGTTAGATCAACATCTATTGTTACATGCACCTTTATCATTTAAAACACTAAGCCCCTTACAATAACCATCAGAACCGGTGCTTCCGACTGGAAAAAAAAACTTGAGCCCATTGGAGGTTCAGGCACACCCTGTGGGCTATATGCAACTCCTCCCCATTCAACGTTATTAGCAAAGTTTGCCAAGCTAGTGAAAATCTTTTGAGGACAATAGCCAATTTGTTGATTGTCATCTCCAGGTAGAAGTCACCAGTTTCCATTGACTAGATCCTTTTGTTTTTCAGAAGAAAATAAGGTTAGTTTAGTAAAATAAGTCTCTGATATGGCCCAAGAAAAACGAAATAGAGGGAGTAGATAACATAAGGCAAGTACCTGAAAATGTACAAAAAGCCTAGTTTTAGTATCTCCATAAAGAGTTGGATCCACCTGAAACACGAAATAGGCCTATCATGACAATTGATTTGGAGCTATTTTGGAAACACTCAAAAAAATAAAATTAACAATAAATAAATCATTTACAAGTAAAATAATTAAATTTTCACAAATTGCTAAACTTACTCTCCAACCAACTTGTAAAGCATCTGGTTCATTTTGAATTTTCAATCGACTTGCACTATGTTGTTTACCTTCAACATGAGGATTATATGTATTTGCTGACATTCCAGCTCCCGTAAACTTATTGTGTGGATTTTGTGGAATATGAACTATTGCAAGCTGGATATAGAGATAATAATATGTGTTAAATTATTATAGAATATAGACAAATTTAACCTATTTAGATATATACCTTGTATCCTCCTTTCGAAGATATGTATCTCCCTTGGTCACTTGTGTTGTTAATCTGTGTAGAAGTAATAAAATATATGAGATTTGTGGGAATGATGGACATATATATATATAGGCAAAATAGTGAATTAATGTAGCATTATCTTACTGTAGTCAACTTAGTGTCATATGTGGCATCTTCTGGCGGTGGCATGTTTTTTGTCTAATAAGATCTTCTTTAGTCAATTTTCAAATGGGAACGGTTCCAAAAGGACAACCACCACCTTTTGACGATATCCTCGATGACCAATTAATTGCAAAAGTACTTATTTTGCGTAGACCTAGCTAAAGTAGGTTTTATCTGTCTATCCAAAAAATGCTCAAATTGTGTGTTAACAAATAGTACTCTTATTACAAAGTTAAAAGTAAAGTGGAGAGAAAAGTAGACACATGCCTTCGGATGAAAATTGTGATTCTTTAATAATGGATTATCAAATGTCGTCTGTTTGTAGAAATCCACACAATTATATGTGTCTCCGTGTTGACTCTGAGAACAAAAACATCATGAAATAAGTAATTTTGGTTATCCAATATGTAATAGGGAAAAATACATAGAGTAGCATACTTAAGAGTTAAATTACAAAAAATAGCAACAGTTTTGTGTAATTACTCCATGTAGCATAAATAGCATTAGTTTTAATAAAACTCAATTACTTTTACCCTGAGAAAAAGTTACTGTGCATATTCTCCCTATTTCACGCTTTCCAACATATATTTTCTTTTTTCAAAATATTTTTTTTCATTTTTCACGCCTCTATCATTGTTTCCGCGTCCCAATCTTCTTTCAATTTTTTCCTTTCGCACAAATTCAACTAGATCTGAAACGATTTTGTTCCTATAATTCAGGTATCTATTTAACTCAGTTACTGCATGTTAGCGTTTTCAATTTTTTTTTTTTTATATTCAAATTCATAGCAAATTCGTTTTTACGATTTCTACTCTCTAATGGCTGAACACACAGTAAAATCACTATCAAAAAGTGGTATACGAAATACTAATTTATTTTCTGATTATGTACCATCGTTTAGTCTTGGTTTAACTCAAGAAAATATAGTTAAAGTTGTTTCAAATCCTTTACAGTCCAAACAATTTGTGAGTTTGAAAGAAATTAGGTCCAAGTTTCGAAACGACGCGATGAAGATTACTGAAATTTTAAAAAAGGGTAAAAGGATGAAGAAAATTGATTCAGTAAAAGAACAAAAATAAAAAAAGTATGAGAAGAAAAGGAAAGTCGAACAAATTGAAGAAGTAGGGAAGGAGGATGTTGATGTTCAGATTTCTTCCCCTGATGAATCCGAAGAAGACACTGAAGATGAGATAATTTTTGGCTTTGTAAATATTTTTTATATGTATTTTTTTTGTTGTGTTTAATAAGCAGTTAATATGTATTTTTTCAAGCCGTTAATATGTATTTAGGGAATTTTAGCCGTTAATATGTATTTTAGCATATGTGAGATACTAATGAAGATTTAGTGGCTAAATGTATTTTTAAGTATATTTGATATGTATTTTTTTCATATTCAAATACATATACATGTTATATGTACTTTTTATTTTGTTTAATAAGGTGCAGGTGTAAAATGTATTTGTATATCAGGATGTTATGTATTATGGATTCATGAGAGCTGATATTTTGTTAACATATGTTTTTTGCTTTTAGTGATGATTTTTGTAGTTTTTGTTGTTGTTCATAATACATATGAATTTATAGATTGATGTCATGTTGATATGTAGTTAGGGATTGATGTGAGCTGTGTTCTTTTTAACCATTGTATTTTGGTTATAGTTTAAGACATTGTAGTTTTACTTTTTATAGGTGCTGCATGACGACATATTCATTGCAAGAAAACTTCCTCGTTTGGCACCAAATATGTCCATGTCAACACACTCTGTAGAAGATATGCTGCACTACTGTGGGACTATGGTATTCGGAAACAAGACGCGAATGCTCATAGTGTTTCGAAGCACCATCGAGGCCTGTTAGGCAAAGTAGAATAACTAGTGTCACATAAGTTCTAGATGTATGATGGTTTGTGGATTTATTACATTGGATATTGTAACAAACGGGTATATGAATGTAGTTTAATATGTATTTTTGCAAACTTATATTGAACTGCATGTTATAGTAAGTGAAAAATTTGTTCAATTTTACTTGTTTTATATGTTCAGTTTTTACATGTTGCAGTGAGAACTAACCCAAAAAATACATATACAACTAAAAATACATATGGATGAACAAATACATATGACAGTTAAAAAATACATATAACCTAAAAATATTTACACAGTGTTAAAATACATATGCAGTGATCAGATAATTAGATAAAAATACATTTCAAATCTAAATCCTATCTTAGGTGTTCAACTCTGCCAATATGAATAAATAAATACACTACATCTCAAATACATCTAATGCTGCAGCATCTTCAGATACCACCAAAGCTCCTTCGTTATATGTATTTAATATTGTTTGCAAGTTGTCACAGCTCTGTCTCTTCTTTCGGCAACACACACAGATGAACTTGCAAAGCTGCTCCCTACAACTTTCTCCAAAATACTTACATATAAAGGAAGAAATGAGTTCATGTCTTGAATATCTTTTTTCTGCAACACAAACACCTTTAAACCCATATCATTATGTATTTGTATTTGCCCTGTATTACCAGTGATTTGATATTCTACTAGATTCTGTTTCCTATTTAAGTCCACATTTAAGTGACATGCCAAAATATCATGCACATCATTAAATGATGCTATTGTGCTCAACTGTATAGCATCATTGACGTAATCTTCGTAGTTTTTTTCATACGTCCATCTACCGGAGTGCTTCACAAGAACTGGTATGCTTCTCATTTGTAATTGATTTTACATAAAGTAAACAAACATACATATTTGTCAGATGTCAATTGTTACAAAACTCACCTTTCTATTATAATAGCAAACAAATTAACACAACCACCAAATAAACTCAAAAATACATTTACACTAATAAGGAATATAGATTTTCCGGTTAACACAACAACTATTTTCAACCATAACAATGGTTCAAAAAAATTATGTTAAAGCTTACATACACTCAAATTCAAAAACATCAGATTATAACACAACAAAATACATCAGTTTGAACATACTCAATTATATCAAATCTAACAAACTGAATTCTATTTTTTTATTCTTCTAACAATACATATGAACCAACAATGCTGCTACAAAAATACATATGAGAATTTTTACAATCAAATACAAACAGTTAGAACCAAATGAATTATATCGGCTAGAACAAAATGATTTCAATCGATTTATTATTCTACCAATACATATGAACCAACGACAACACTAAAAAAATACATATGATAGTGTTTAAAGTAAAATATAATCAAAGCAATAGTTTCAAACAATAACAAGAGTTCAGAAGATTCTGTTAAAGCTTACATACACTGTAATTCAAAAACATCAGAATCAAACACAACCAAATACATCAGTTTGAACAACCACAATCAAGCTGATTGCGATCAATCGTTCTGCTAGGTTTTCAAAAAAGTACTGAACAGACTTAAAATCGAATTCTGTTTTCAATATACTCATAATTGATTATACCACAGCAGTAAATAAATCGACAATGCATCACAAATTGAGGAATTGAAAAAAAGATCGGCAAAAACAAAATATACTCAACAAAAAAAAATTAATCTAATACCTGAAATCACACTTAAGCACTAATTCGAAGAAGATAATTAAATTTCAAAGTGTTAACTAGAACAACGAAATGTTGATAGTTGAACTTCACAAAACTTTTTTTGAAGAACAAAAAATATAATTGAATTTGATTGTTCAATTACAGCGAATCTGAAGCTTCAACAAAAATTTGAATTGAGTTTTTTTTTTTTTAAGAATCATGCGTTTAGCGACTCAAAATTTGAATCGATTTTTTTGTTTTTGAAGAATCACGCATATAGTGAGTGGATAATACAGTTTTTTTTTTAATCTGAACAAGGTTGTTAGAAGTTAACGGAAAAAGGGTGATTAGTGAGCTTTTAATGGGATTGTAATCTTTAATTATTAATTTATGGAATTATTACCATATTTAAATCAGATAATTAATGCAGTAAAAATAATTGTATTTGTATTTTTATAGCAACACTTTGCAAAAATACATATAAAAAGTTGTTATAATATACAATTATGAAAGTGTTGCTATGAAATTTATAATTAAGGGTCTAAGTATGCTATTTCTGAATTTTGCCCTATGTAATACATTTGTTATGCATACACAAATTTCCCCGGACAAAGGAGTAGAAATATATGTAGATTGTATACACTATTCCAAACTTTCACATAGCAATAATAACAACATACTCGGTACAATTCTATAAGTGAGATCTAAAATAGGTAGCGATGTAGGCGAATCTTATCTTTATCTTTACAAAATAAAGAATCTTTCTGACAGACTCATATAGTATTATATCGATATTCCGGTTCAATTGGTCAAAATAGGCCTTTTAAGTGAATTGTGATGCTTTTTCTAAGCTATTATATGGATGATAAAAATGTAAAACCCAAGGAGTACATTAAAAATCCTTTAGATGTATAACATCAATTACAAAAAATAATTTAAAAAATAAATAAAAAACAGAACATTAGTTAGATTATTTTAAATTCCTCGTGAACAAATTATAAACTAATAAACTAAGGGGCGAAACGATATTTATTTACGTTACAAGTGATAGAGAAGCACACGAGTATATAAATCACTCACAAGGACTTATGAATACAACGATTTTCGGCCCAAAATTTAATATATACCTTAATAATTTTGACCGATGGCTTGTTGAGAAGTTTAAGTTGCTCTTCCAACTCCGAGTCCTCTTGTTTAGATAGTTTTATTCTTCCCTGAACTCCATTATAACTCAGAAGAAAATACAGTACCAACAAAGTTTGTTGGATTATCCTTTTATGTATCAACATTGCCTGAATACATTAATTTTATTTTATATAAATGAAAGTCATATTATTTGAGAAAAATAAAAAGATTAACAAAACATGAACTTACTTGATTTAATTACTTGATGTATGAAAGATAAAATTTGTGAGCACCTTAGTATGGGGGGAGATGTTAATTATAATTTATATACAGGGGCAAGGGATATACACAAGAGTTTTAAATATATCTCTATCCATATTTTTTGGTTCACATTCAATCTTTACACCTAATAAAGAAAGAAAATAAAAGAGAAAATCACATTAAATTAGAGTAATCTTGAAGTTTGACTAACAAAATCTAAAGAAGGTTTTTTTTTTTTTTATATATATGATCATATACAGTCAAATCTATCTACAGTGATAATATTTTTTTTGAAAGTTTTATTATTGCTACAGTGAGATATTTATTTTATATGTGTACGTATATTGATATTTGATTTTTGGATCTTATTTAGCTACTACAAATAAAAGCGAGGAAAACTATTTTTTATGTTATAAACGAAAATAAATTAAAATACTGTTAAATTTTAAAATGTCAATTGATTTGTATATTTTATTTATTAAAAATTAAAAAGACTAATTAATACATAGTAATAAAGCAATAACTAATTTGAGCTCTAGCTAGCTCCCCCAACATCAATTGCTACTACAATTAATGCATTATTACCTCTCTTTTAGGATCAATAAATAAAGGACATATTTGATCAACACCAAACAAATAATTTATATACACAGGTAAGAAAAATAATTTAAATTACATTTACTCCAATAGATTTGAAAAAAAATGTTCCTCTAAAAATTATAGTTGTGCACTTCTGGTGCTATTAAATTATAAATTCATTTATAAAGATTTGCCACATTTTCATATAACAACAACAAAAAATGGTTTGACTTTTTTGAAATGTGATTTCAGCAGACATTAGGAGACGTAATTAAATTAAACTAATGACAGTCTAAAAAGTTCCATACGCAACTATGTATGTTGAAACTGCATACGAAATGCTTTCTTTTATAAAGTTGAATTATTTTATCACGAATTTAAATTAGTCGAATTTTAATATAGGTATCAACTGTTGGTAAAAAAAAATTAAAAAAATTTGAGTATATTAAAACTGATTATGCAATCATCTTTTGTAAAGGAATGTTTTATATCTCAGAGCAAAACTTTTCAATAAAAATTTAAATTAATCGAATTCTAATACAAATATTAATCACTGGATGAAAAAAAAAAAAATGTATGTAGAAACTTCAATCCTCAAATTCAAATACCCATTGGGCCCATTCCTAGCTGCTTAACTTGGAGGCAAAGCAAAATTAAACTTTTTTCTTTTCTTTTTTTTAAAAAAAAGATAATAAGAAAGCCTTAACTTTTATCAAGAATATAACACTATATCCAAAAAGCATAGACTAGTGTTATTTTAGGAAAATATTTTAATCTTCAAGATAATGATAAAGTTTGTGTATATTTTTACACTTTTCAAAATATCAAAATATGTTGTTGATATTTTTTTAATCTGTTTTTAACCATAGTCGGTTGATTAGTACATTAAATACCCATCTTGATCAAACCTTAATCCTGTGATATCCTCAACTTTATTACACCAACCAAATATATTAAGTTGCATATTTTACAAGCAAAACAATAATAAAATTCCAACTTATATTAACTTCCATCATTCAAATTTCACACACATATTTATTTTTCTCTGACACCAAAAAACCTTCGCCCTTTCCATCAATGGCAACTACTAAGTTTCTTTCATTTGCATGCCTAAAAAATGATAGTACTAATTATGAATATTATTCCTCAAAGCCACATTATCCATCAATGCCAAAATACCCAAAAGGTATTTCTGTACTTACAAATAAAGACAAAAAAGCAGTTTTTTCAGTTAATGGTATGAGTTGTTCTGCATGTGCTGGATCTGTTGAAAAGGCTATCAAAAGACTTTCTGGGATTAAGGAAGCTGTTGTTGATGTTTTGAATAATAAAGCTCATGTTGTGTTTTATCCAAGTTTTGTCAATGTGAGTATTACAATTTTTTTTACTTTCCAATTCTTGATTTTAGGCTATTTTTTTAATTATAATCTTATTATGAGAGTCAGTTTGCATGCAACTCAATTAATGCTAGGGGTACGTATTACGTAGTAATACCTGCTAGGGGTACGTATTACGTAGTAATACCTCCCGTAACTCTGTCTACCAAGTCTTAAATAGACGAAAGATTTCTTATTCCTTTCGAATTCTTGATTTTTAGGATTTTTTTAAAATAATCGTGTCGTTTGAGTCAGCTTGCATGTAGTACGTGCTACCTCACACCAGCATATGTATCGAGTAACTCTGTCCATCAAACTAAACTTAGATAGACTAAATAAATCACCTAATGCTTTTTTGGCTAACCTGGGAATCTAGGTTAAGTTCTAATTATTTTTTTTCCCAGTTTTGTTAATCTGAGTAATCCAATTTTTTTTTAATTTCCAATTCTTGATTTTGGGATTTATTTTAATTGGTGAAAGAAGGTAAAAATTTGATCTTTATGGAAGTTTTTAGTGATTTTAGGTATGGTTTAGTCTTATTATGTAGGGGGTATTGAGGTTTAAGATTTTTTATGAAAGAAGGTAAAAGTTTGATCTTTATGGAAGTTTTTAGTGATTTTAGTAATGATTTAGGTTTATTATGTAGAAATTCTACAAGGGGTTATTGAGGTTTAAGATTTTTCTTTTTTGTTAATCGTAGTGTCTGAATCTGCTTGCGTGTGCCTAGATTAATTCTAAGGGGACCTGCTACCTCTCGCCAATATATGTATCAGGTAACTATGTCCATCAAGGCTTGAATAGTTGCGCCTCACTTGGGAATCAAGGTTTAAGATTCTTGAATAACAGATTATGCATAAATTATAAAGGGGTTATCGAGGTTTAATTTTTTTCTTTTTTTTTTTATAATCGTGGTTTCTGAGAAACCTAGCATGTACCTCGACTAATTCTATGGGTACTTGCTACCTTTCACCAGCAGAAGTATCGAGTAACTCTGTCCACCAGGCTTCAGATAGATGGAAGAAATCACCTTAGTGTCATTTTGGTGAATCAGGGTTTAAGATTCTTGAATAACGAAGTTTTAAGTTATCTTTTGCCCTAGCTATGTCACTGTAAGTCCATTGACATACAGTATAGTTCTACAAGTGGGGTCTGGAGAAGGTAGAGTATATGCAGACCAAGTAGAGAGGCCGTCTCCAAAAGACTTTTTTTTGTGCTTATTTCAAGCAGCTTTTTCTGCAAAGAAGTTTCGCGTTTTTTTTTTTTTTCATTGGTGAAAGAGTACAAATTTGTTTCTTTTTTCAAGATTTTGCTGGATTCTCATCATATGGAATTTCTAGGTAGAGTTTGAATTTAATTTGTATTTTATTTATGATTTTTATAGAAGTAAGTCACTGCATTGGAAATGTTATGTATGTCCTAAGCATCTTGGTTGTTTCATATAGAAGTGAGTAACTCCATTGAATATGTTATGTATGTTCTAAGTAAACTTAATCCCTTTTGCTCTTCCTTTAAGTTTCACTTTTGGCTGAATGATGGTTGAGTCGGATGAAGTGGAATTCTGTTGTCGAGTTTATTTCACCGATGTCTGTTTTGAATTTAGCACCGTAGAATATGCCTTGAGCAATGAGCTTTATTTGGGATTAGATTCATCTATTTGAATTCAGATTCAAAACTAATGATGTTGGTCTAAAACATTATGCTTAGTACTATGCTAAAGCTGCATTTACATGTTAGTACCAAGTACCCTACGTTATGTAGCAGTAATTCTAGAAGTTGAAATTGATTTTGCTTTCCAGACTTCCTTAGCTTAGCAGTTCCTTAATGTCACGTGTGTCATTAATACTGAGAAAGCCATGAATAAATTTGCTTCCACTTCTTGAAGAAATACGATTAGCTATGATTCTTTAAGTCGTTGGATCTTTGGAGAAGTGGTTTGTTATAGTTGCTAAGAATACTTGCTCAAACGTGTAGGAGGAAACAATCCGTGAGACGATAGAAGATGTTGGATTTCAGGCTACCTTGATTACAGAGGAGACAAATGAAAAAACTTCCCAAGTATGCCGGATACGTGTAAAAGGAATGACCTGCACTTCTTGCTCCACAACTGTTGAATCTGCTTTGCAATTGATCCCAGGCGTACAGAAAGCACAAGTAGCATTAGCAACCGAAGAGGCTGAAATCCAATATGATCCGCAGATAATAACTTACAATCAACTTTTAGAATCCATAGAAGATACTGGATTTGAAGCCATATTAATTAGCACAGGAGAAGATAGGAGCAAAATATTGCTGAAAGTTGATGGACTACACACTGAAAGTTCCATGAGCATTATTGAAAGTTCTCTTAGAGCACTTCCAGGTGTTGAAGACGTTGATATTGATCCTGAGCTGAAGAAGTTATCCGTTTCTTATAAATCAGATATAATAGGGCCTAGAGATTTTATTAAAGTAATTGAATCAACTGGTTCTGGAAGGTTCAAGGCAACAATATTTCCTGAAGGAGGAGGGAAACGATCCCATCGACAAGAGGAAATCAAACAATATCGCCGGTCCTTTCTATGGAGCTTGGTATTTACCATTCCTGTTTTCTTGACCTCCATGGTCTTCATGTATATTCCTGGTGTTAAGGATGGTTTAGATGTAAAAGTCGTTAACATGCTTAGCGTTGGAGAGATTTTGCGGTGGGTGCTTTCTACTCCCGTGCAATTCATCATTGGCCGACGCTTCTACTCGGGTTCTTACAAAGCACTCTGTCATGGTTCTGCGAATATGGATGTTTTGATTGCTTTGGGAACGAATGCAGCCTACTTTTACTCGGTCTACTCAGTGTTAAGAGCTGCTACTTCTCCAAGCTTCAAGTCTACCGATTTTTTTGAGACCAGCTCAATGCTCATTTCCTTCATTCTACTCGGGAAGTATCTTGAAGTGTTGGCAAAAGGAAAGACATCCGAGGCCATTGCTAAACTCATGAACTTGACCCCTGAGACAGCATCATTATTACAGTTTGATGATGAAGGAAATGTAGTGAAAGAGGAAGAAATTGATAGCCGGCTGATACAGAAGAACGATGTGATCAAAATCCTTCCCGGTGCAAAAGTAGCCTGTGATGGTTTTGTCATTTGGGGTCAAAGTCATGTCAATGAGAGTATGATAACCGGAGAATCTCGACCAGTGGCCAAAAGGAAAGGCGACATGGTGATTGGAGGAACTGTGAACGAGAATGGTGTTCTGCATATAAAAGCTACTAAGGTTGGATCAGAGAGTGCTCTTTCACAGATTGTTAGGCTGGTTGAATCAGCACAAATGGCTAAAGCTCCCGTTCAAAAATTTGCTGATCGTATTTCTAAATATTTTGTGCCGCTAGTAAGTATTAACCGGCTTCCTGTTAAGACTTACGTTATCATCTTCGACTCTCTGAGAAGTTGGTCATGCTTTTGCAATTTCAGGTTATTATTCTCTCCTTCTCCACTTGGCTAGCCTGGTTTTTAGCTGGGAAGTATGACGGTTATCCTAAATCCTGGATTCCATCTTCTATGGATAGCTTTCAGCTTGCCCTTCAATTTGGTATCTCTGTAATGGTCATAGCTTGCCCATGTGCTCTTGGTCTTGCTACTCCAACTGCTGTCATGGTTGGCACAGGGGTTGGTGCTTCTCGAGGTGTCTTGATTAAAGGTGGGCAGGCTTTGGAAAGTGCACAAAAGGTATGCACCGATTTTTTTTTTAACTATGCACCCAGCATTGCCATATCATAAAAATTTAACTTTGATATTGATAACAAACCATCTGTTTCTGTAGGTGAACTGTATAGTGTTTGATAAGACAGGGACCCTTACAATGGGCAAACCAGTTGTTGTAAACACAAAGCTTTTCAGATCTATGGTACTTCGAGAATTTTACGAATTGGTTGCGGCAGCTGAGGTACATTTGAGTCTGGTTTAAACTTCTTGAGTGCATTATCACAGTTACCAGCCGCCGTTGTGTGGTGTATTCTTTCCTAATGTTTGCCCTACTAGTTCTCTCATTCTTGTTAACTTAGTCATGTTTCCGTTGCCCCAATAGTGCAACTTATAAAGTTGTTCGTTGAGACTCCATTTGTCACATAACATCAAGTTAAAAGTTTTTCGCACATATCTTTAAACCAGTTTATGTCTATTTAAACTAGATTTATCAAGGTAAGACTAAGCTTAGTCCAGATCATACGTGGTAGAAGTATTTTTGTAGTCAGGGAGTTGGGATGAAACTCTTCGTGACCTAAAGACTTTGAACACCACTGTGGTCAAACTTTGAACACACTGGCGTTTGTTCATGTCAATACGTGAAACTGATAATTTACACTTGAATTTCAGCTAAATAGTGAGCACCCTTTGGCCAAGGCTATTGTTGAATACGCTAAAAAGTTCAGAGAGGATGAGGAGAACCCCCGGTGGCCTGATGTCCAGAACTTTGAGTCTATAACCGGACATGGTGTGAAGGCTGTTGTCCACAACAAAAAATTGATAGTTGGAAACAAGAGCTTGATGATAGATCAAGGCATTTCCGTTCCACTTGATGCCGATGAAATACTAGCAGAAGCAGAAGAATTAGCTCAAACTGGAATTCTCGTATCGATTGATGGTGTACTGAGCGGAGTTGTCGCTATATCAGATCCAGTGAAGCCCGGAGCTCGTGAGGTCATTTCTCTTCTTAAGTCTATGAAAGTCGAGAGTAAGCTAGTAACAGGTGACAATTGGGGAACAGCTAATGCCATTGCCAAGGAAGTTGGTATTAGTGATATCATTGCAGAAGCAAAACCTGAAAACAAAGCCGAAAAAGTGAAGGAACTACAGGTAAAATTTTGATGCCATGAATCTGCTGAAAGATAAACATATTTTGCTTTCGAAGAATTAGCCTATAAGTTTGCCCGAGTTAACAAGTTTCTTCCAAAAAAATGACAACCTCTCTACATTTCAAAACTCTTTTAAGTTTAAACTTCGTGTTTTACCATTAGTGACATGCTTCTATAGCCATGGAAAGGCCATGTCATGTTAAAGACTACAAATTCTAGGGGTACTTTTAATATGTGTCGAAATTGTTTCATTCTTAAAGTCTGTGGCTAATCAAATACCGACCATATCAATTATAAATGTAACAATGGGAGTATTATTAATGGCACAATACATAGACAGGCATTCAAACTTGGCCTTAGCTGGCAAGTAAGCCCTCCAACTCTGAGAGTGCACGTCTAAACACCTCCAACTTGTCCCCCTATGTCTCGTAGACACCCGATGCTGACGTGATACATATTTTTAGATTTGTCTAGATGATTATTTTGTTAGTTGAAGTGTTCAACTGAGACAATGGAGATGAGTTGAGATGTCTAGATGTGCAGACTCAAAGTAGAAGTGCTTACTGCAGGTTGAGGCCAAGTTCGAGTGTTTGTTTCTGTATTATGCGTTCATTAATTTTGCATTGCTGGTGATTTAAGTCATCTTAATTGATCAACAGAGTTTGGGAAAGGTTGTTGCAATGGTGGGAGATGGTATTAACGACTCGCCAGCACTTGTAGCAGCGGATGTTGGAATGGCGATAGGTGCAGGGACAGACATAGCTATTGAGGCAGCTGATATTGTCCTAATGAAAAGCAATCTTGAAGATGTTATAACTGCTATTGACCTTTCAAGGAAAACATTTGGTCGAATTCGTCTGAACTACTTTTGGGCATTTGGCTATAACCTTCTTGGCATCCCAATTGCTGCCGGAGCTCTTTTTCCATCTACTGGATTTCGGTTGCCACCGTGGGTAGCAGGGGCAGCAATGGCTGCTTCTTCAGTAAGTGTTGTATGCAGCTCTCTTTTGCTGAAGAATTACAAGAGGCCTAAAAAGCTTGATTATCTTGAGATTGGAGCAATAACTGTTGAGTCATAGTTTCTGTAAATATGGTGCATGTTTTCTGTAAATATGGTGAAGGGGAGCTTTAGAGTAAAGGTAAATGTTATCGTTGTGTGATCGCCGATAAGCTGGGTGGGTCGAGGGGGTTCATTTGAACCTCATTCGAGGAAAATCATACTGTTTATACATGGTTAGTTTTTATTTTATCTTATGTATATATAGTAGATATTGAATCCCCTTTGGCATCTTCATGTGTGTACTTCATATTTTGAACTCCCTTAGTGCAATCTTGATTCTGCTACCACTGATAAGGAGCTCAGAGGTTCAAGCCGCGGAAGTAGCTGTTGGGTAGACCCGAAATAACAACAAAAGTATTTACGACAAAATATTAGGGAAAATAAATGAAAAATAATGACACCAAAAATTTTACGTGGAAACTCTTCTAAATAAGGGGAAAAATCACGGACCAAGAGTAGCAACTATAGTAAGGAATTTTTATACCGTAGTCAAAAATATAATACTCAAAATGACTACCACACGCTCAAAAGAAATAACCCTCTTTTGAATTTCACCTTACTAAAAATATTGCTCACTCTAATTTTTTTTCTTCACAGACTATTTTTTATCACATTCTGTGAAATACCTCACTGCTCTCTCTATATATATTTTCTTTCTCTCTTTGTTGGTATGTTTGAATGAGCTGAAGTTGCCTCTATTTATAGGCAAAAATCTGCTCAAGTTGATGTAAGCAATGACATCAAAACCCAATAAGAGTGGTACACCTTGCTTGCCTTTCCTAGCCAAGAAAGGCTAATTTGCCAAAGGTCAATTGACAAAGGCTGCATAATGAATAATGGGGCTGGATCCCTACAAATCTCCCCCTCCAGTCCCATGCACCTGAAGGAGGTATCCTCATTCTTCTCAGAGAGAGATTATCCCGACAAGTTCTTTACGTGACTTGAACTTGTCTTTTGGCACTACCTTTGTCAGCATATCTGCAGGATTTTCACTGGTGTGAATTTTCTTGACATAGAATGATTTGTTCTCGACTTGTTCACGAATCCAATGGTACCTCACATCAATGTGTTTTGTTCTTGCATGGTACATGGAGTTCTTGCTCAAGTCTATTGCACTTTGACTGTCACAATAGACAACATACTCCATTTGATCTAATCCAAGTTCTTGAAGGAATCGCTTAAGCCATATCATTTCCTTGCCAGCTTCAGTAGCCGCAATATACTCAGCTTCAGTTGAAGATAGTGCAACATACTTCTGCAACTTCGACTGCCATGATATAGCTCCCCCTGAAAAAGTAAACAGAAAACCAGTAGTAGATTTTCCGTTATCAAGGTCACCCGCCATATCAGCATCTGTATAGCCCTTCAAGATTTGACCAGATCCTCCAAAACACAAACAATCACTTGCGGTTCCTTTTAGGTACCTCAATATCCATTTAACTACTTCTCAATGCTCCTTTCCGGGATTTTCAAGAAACTTGCTGACAATACCAACTGCGTGAGCAATATCAGGTCTGGTATACACCATTGCATACATTAAACTTCCGACCATAGAGGAGTATGGAAATTTAGTGATGCTCTCTTTTTCCTGCTTCGTTGTAGGACACATTTTCCTGCTCAATTTCATATGACCAGTAAGGGGTGTGTTAACAGCCTTAGCGTTCTTCATGT
The DNA here is from genome assembly GCA_030864215.1 of Capsicum pubescens. Taxonomy (NCBI): domain Eukaryota; kingdom Viridiplantae; phylum Streptophyta; class Magnoliopsida; order Solanales; family Solanaceae; genus Capsicum; species Capsicum pubescens. The sequence continues at coordinate 354,409,012 of CM061538.1, read as the reverse complement.
TGAAGCGCTCCAGTACACGTTCAATGTACTTCTCCTGTGACAAGTAAAACTTCCTTTCATCTCTGAGACGAGTAATCCTCATGCCCAAAATCTGCTTAGCATGACCCAAGTCTTTCATAGCAAAGGACTTGCATAACTATTTTTTCAACTCGTCAATTCTGGAAGCATTCTTGCCACAATCAACATATCATTCACATATAGCAAGAGGATGATAAAATCGTCATCAGAAAATCTTTGTGCAAATACACAATGATCTGAAGAAGTCTTCTTGTAGCCTTTCTCCCCATGACAGATTCAAACTTTTTATACCACTGTCTAGGAGCTTGCTTCAAGCCATAAGGACTCTTCCTAAGTTTGCACACATAGTTTTCTTTACCTTTCATCTTGAAGCCCTCAGGTTGTTCCATATAAATCTCCTCTTCGAGATCACCATGAAGAAAAGCTGTCTTCACATCCATTTGCTCAATCTCTAAATCAAGACTAGCAGCCAAACCAAGAACTGTATGAATAGAGGTTATTTTGACCACAGGAGAAAATATTTCGTCAAAGTTGATACCCTTCCTTTGACCAAATCCTTTAACAACCAATCTAGCTTTGTATCTAGGCTTCAAGTTGTGTTCTTCAAATTTTACTTTGAACACCCACTTATTCTTCAAAGCTCTCATGCCCTTAGGCAATTTCACCAACTCATAAGTGTGGTTCTCATGCAGAGATTTCATCTCATCTTGCATGGCTTCAATCCATTGATCTTTATGTTTATCTTCAATGGCCTCCTCATAACATTCAGGTTCTCCCCCGTCTATGAGTAACACATACTCATTAGGAGAATAACTAGAAGAAGGAATACGTTGTCTTGTAGACCTTCTTAGTGGAGCATTTGGCTCATCTATGGCTTCTTGAACTGGAGCCTCATTGACAACAATATCGTTGTCATTATCAACTTCAATATGTTGATTTTGAACATGATTCTGGGCGTCACCATGGTTATCTAGCCCACCAACATCATGCATACTTGTATGAGGAAATTGATCAAGACTAACCACACCATCAGAATTTGAAGATTTTGATTTCTCCGTTTTGTTAATATCTTCAATGGTTTGATTCTCCATGAAGACAACATCACGACTTCATACAAGCTTCTTCTCAACTGAATCATACAGCCTGTAACCAGACTCATCAAGGCCATAACCAATGAAGATGCATTGTCGTATCTTGGTATCTAACTTCGACCTCTCATCCTTGGGCACATGTACAAAAGCTTTGCAACCAAATACTCTCAAATGGTCATAGGAAACATCCTTCCCATACCAAACTTTATTTGGCACCTCACTTTGCAAAGCAATAGCAGGAGATAGATTAATAACATGTACAGCGGTCAATAAAGCCTCACCCCAAAAGGAGTTCAGCAACTTTGCGTCAGAAAGCAAACATCTGACTCTTTCCATCAAGGTCATGTTCATTTTTTCCGCCAAACCATTAAGTTGGGGACTTTTAGGAGGAGTCTTCTGGTGTATGATACCTTGATGCCTGCAGTATTCGTCAAACGGTCCACAATATTCACCACCGTTATCAGTACGAATACACTTCAGCTTCTTCCCTGTTTCTCTTTCAACAGAAGCTTGAAACTGCTTAAAGACACCCAACACTTGGTCTTTCGTCTTCAAGACATAGACCCAGAGTTTTCTTGAGCAGTCATCTATAAAAGTGACAAAGTAAAGTGCACCACCCAAAGTCCTTGTCTTCATAGGACCACATAAATTTGAATGCACCAGCTCAAGCAACTCTGTCTTTCTTGAAGGAGAATGAGACTTGAAAGAAACTCTATTTTGTTTTCCAGCCAAGCAATGCTCACATTTTTCTAATTTAGCACTTTCAAAATCAGACAACAATTTATTCTTGGCCAGAACATTAAGTCCTTTCTCGCTAATATGTATAAGCCTCTTGTGCCATAATGTTGAAGAACTAGCGCTTTCAACTGTATTCACCATGTTAGCACAAGTAGAAGTCGTAGTCCAATATAGACCACAATGTTTGTCTCCACGAGCCACAACCAAAGAACCCTTAATGAGTTTCCATTTTCCACCACCATTGGTACTAACATATCCCTCATCATCAAGCACGCCAGCATAAATCAAGTGTAAGAGAACATCGGGTGCATGTTTTACATTGTTCAAAACTAGTTCAGATCCAGTACTGGTTTACAAACAAATTGTACCAATTCCAACCACCTTGGATACAGTCTTATTGCCCATACTCAAGGTTCCAAAGTCACCTGGAGTATACGATGAGAAAAAATCCTTCCTTGATGTCACATGAGATGCGGCACCAGAATCCACAACCTAGCTTGACTCATCACAAGCAACATTTATTAGATTTACATCAAGGATAGTAACAAGATCTTCGGTGGTAACGGTGGCTACGCAATTTTCATTGTCGTCTTCTTTCTTTTTCTCCTTGTCTCTTTTCTCCTTCTTCAACTTCCAGCAAAATTTCTTTGTGTGCCCTTTTAACCCACAATGGTGGCACTCAAAATTTTTAGATTTGCCTCTGGATTTGCTTCTATGGTGTTCGTTATTTTGAGCACCACGATTCTCGCTTCTCCCCCTAACGCCAGTCACTAGGACATCAGACAAAGAGGAACCTTGAGACTTTCGTCTCATCTCTTCATTAAGAGCGTTGCTCTTGGCAAAATCCATAGAGATCACGCCATCAGGAGCAAAATTTGATAAAGAAGTTCTAAATGTTTTCCATGAGTCTGGTAGGGAACCAAGTAGAAGCAAGTCTTGAATTTCTTCATCAAACTTAATGTCCATAGCAAATAACTGGTTCATAATCCCCTGAAAATTATTCAGGTGATCTGTCATTGGAGAACCATCATGGTATTTTAACCCCAACATTTGTTTAATCAAGAACATCTTATTATTTTCGGTCTTTCAAGCATACAAACTTTCAAGATGCTCCCATAGGGATCGAGCATGTGTCTCCCCAGAAATATGGTTAACACATTATCGTCAACCCACTGCCTGATAAAACCACAAACCTGTCTGTGCAACAGGTTTCACTCTTCATCGATTTTATTTTCAGGTTTTACAGTGTAAAAGACCGGTTGATAAAAATTCTTGACATAGAGCAGATCTTTCATTTTTCCCTTCCAAATGGCATAATTAACACCATTTAAGATAACCATTCTACTTGTGTTGGCTTCCATTATTTACCAAAAAAAAATACAGATATTGCAAATCGTGGCTTCGATACCAGTTTGTTGGGTAAACTCGAAATAACAACAAAGTATTTACGGTAAAATATTAAGGATAATAAATGAAAAATAATGACACCAAGAATTTTACGTGAAAATCCTTCTAAATAAGGGGAAAAAACACGAACCAAGAGTAACAACTATAGTAAGGAATTTTTACACCATAGTCAAAAATATAATACTCAAAATAACTACCACACGCTCAAAAGAAATAATCATCTTCTGAATCCCACCTTACTAAAAATATTGCTCACTCTAATTTTTTCCTTCACGGACTATTTTTTATCACAGTCTGTGAAATACCTCTCTTTGTTGGTGTGTTTGAATGAGCTGAAGTTGCCACTATTTATAGGCAAAAATCTGCTCAAGTTGATGTAAGCAATGACATCAAAACCCAATAAGAATGGTACACCTTGCTTGCCTTTCCTAGCCAAGAAAGGTCAATTTGCCAAAGGCCAATTGACAAAGACTGCATAATGAATAATGGGGCTGGATCCCCACAAATCTCCCCCTCCAGTCCCATGCATCTGAAGGGTTTACGTGTAAAAATTCCTTACTATAGTTGCTACTCTTGGTCCGTGGTTTTTTTCCTTATTTAGAAGGGTTCCACGTAAAATTCTTGGTATCAGAGCCCAGGTTCGGTGTGTCGGAGTGGTGGACTGCGGTTGGTGAGAAGTTCCCGGTGTAACGACAAGACTGGAGATCTGCAGGTGGTGCCTTGTGTCGAAAGTCTTCCTGGCGAGTGGTGGTCAGGCGACGTGTCCCGTGGGGTGATAACGGTGGTACAAGATGTTTGGCAGATCATGTGAAGTGACCTAGTAGTTGAGATCTACGGTTGATGCCCCGTGTCGAAAGTCTTCTTGGCAAGTGATGGTCAAGTGGTGTGTTCCACTGGTTGATAGTAGCGGTACGGAAAGCTCTTGCAGAAATGCAAGGACAGGTTGCGTGGTGCATGGGTACGTGGTTGCTCTTGAACCAAAAGTGCTAATGCCATAAATTTTAATTTCTTTTTGCTGCATGATTACTTAACTTTATTTTGAATGGTCTAAAATAATAATATACTCTTTTGTGATTGTCGTCGAGTATGTGCACAACTCATTAAACACTTATGAGCAATTACAGCAATTGTCATAAGGTTATTTGACTACATTATTGATTGTTGATATGTATATGTTGAATAAAATGGGTATTGAGGAATTGAAGCTTTTTGATGCTATTTTTTTTTTTTGGGAAAAAAAGCATCATTTCCACCCCATACTATATAAGAAAAGTCTAAGCCACACCTAAATTATATAAGTGACCTATTACACACCTTAACTATATAAAAGTGATATTATTACCTCCCCGCGACCCCCATTCTAAGGCGCGTGTGTTACACTTATTTTAGGCGCGTCCAACCTATTAAATAACAAAAGTAAACGGCTAAAAACATTAAGGGAAAAGACATCGTTTCCACCCCAAACTATAGTTGAAAAGTCGAATCCACACCTAAACTATATAAGTGACTTATTACACACCTTAACTATAAAAAAGTGATACTTTTTACTGACGTGGTGCTGACGTGGCAGCACGTGTAAAACACTACACCACATGCAAGTGGTGGTAGCCTGACAGGGTGTAAATAGTTTCACTTTTTTATAGTTTAGGTGTGTAATAGGTCACTAGTATAGTTTAGGCGTGGCTTCGACTTTTCGGGTATAGTTTGGGGTGAAAACGATGTCTTTTCCCTTTTTTTTTTGTATAAATAACATAAATACCAATACTTTTGGAAGTAGTTACACTCTCTCCCACTTTTTTAATTACTTTACTCTCTTTCGTTATTAATATACATAACATAGCCGACATATACATAGCATTCTGTCTATATGTTGGGATTTTTGTAATATGTTTAGGGAGTTGAGATTTTTTGTAATATTGAAAACATAAGTTGTGTATTTGTGTAATTTTTAATTTTTTTATTCCCATTTTAAGATATTGAGCTTATTGATTAGAAGTTGTCAACAACAACATATATAATATAGTCCCATAAATGAGGTATAAAATTATTGGTAAGTCACGAAATTTAATTAAAGCATATAAATGTGTTGACGAAACCTAAAAAACTTACCACCTAATCTACTTACCCTTTTCAAAAATATTTTGGAATATTTCAAGATATTCGATAACCAAACTACTAAGATTATTCTAGATTTACTTGAACAAAATTTCAAGATCTTGAATTCTTGTTTATTTGTGTATCTAAAGTTGATGTGATGTCTTTTTCTTTCAAATTTACATTTCATAATCATTTTAAAATTTTCTTTCTATATAATACAAATGATTGTTCACTTCAATTTAAGCACCTTTGATTTTTAAGTAGGTGGAAAAAAAAATGCGTATAAATAAGGAAAAATAGATATAATATTTTCTCAGAATATTACAGAAATAAGGGTATATGCACATAAAACAAATAAAAATACACCTTTATGTATAACAAGAACAATAGACACATACATTCTTCAATCTAAATTTAAGGGCATATTTGTACAAAGGAAAATAGATGATACTCCCTCGGTTTAAAAAAGAATGACCTAATTTGACTTGGTACGGAGTTTAAGAAAATAAAGAAGATTTTTAAATTTTGTGATTTTAAATTAAAGATATATCAAATGTACCAAAATGTTCTTCAATCTTGTGGCCTTAAATATGGCATGTGAAAAGTTGAAATTAAAAAGTTGCTAAAAAAAGGAAAATGGTTAAACGTATTAAAAATAAAAGTAGATCATTCTTTTTTATACGGAGGGAGTAATACTTTTGGCAAATTTCAAGAAATGGTGGCTTGGTTGTTAGGTTTCATGTATTTTCTTTTCTATAATCAATATAAGCTTAGCTATCTTATTACCAACATGGGTTGTGGTGCAACGAATGAGGCTGTTCCACCCTTAATCAGAGATCGAGGGTTCGACCCTGAGCATGGAGAAAACTCTGTTGGGAGCGCTACCCCCGAAATGGGCCCTACCCGGTGCGAATTCGGATTAGTCAGGCTCCAATGCGAGTACCGAACACCGGATGGAAAACAAAAAAACAGTAAAATAAAATAATTTTGGCACTGATTCTATATATCATTCATCAATAATTATCATTCAAACTCTCAAAAGGAAAATTAAAGAGGTAATGTAATTTCGTTCTTCCTTTATTTTTCTTTAACTTTTTAGGAGTTTTATGGAGAACTAGTAATATGATATTTTATGTATTGAGCGTTTGAGAACACTCACAAATTTATTACGTGTTCAAATGCTCAATAGGAACATCTCGTAATTTAAACATTTAAATAAAATTAAGAAAAAATAACATAAACATACATCCCAATTTACCATATTTATACAAATTTTCACTCTTACAAAGTAATTATAAAAATCTCAACTAATTATGAATCTTCGTTGGATGTATCGGGAGCTAATCATGTATCTCGAAAGACCCAAAATCGAAAAAAATATAGCGAAAGTTAATTATGTATCTTTGCAAAGAAAAAAAATGTATCTTCGTTGGATGTATTGGGAGTTAATTATGTATCTTGACAGATCCAAAATTAAGATTTTAGTAATTATGCAAAATGTCGAAATTTTTTGTAATTAAACTCCAGTTTATATTGTTTTCTCTAAAATTTATTGACAAATTTAAGAGGCCTTCGCCAAAATTTGCTGATATAAACTTTATAATAAATTGCGTACCAACTAAAATTCCATTAATTTTAACTAGTGATTGCTCGAATTAGTGTGTAATCATCAAAAGTGAAGTAACCCTTCAAATGCTCTCTCCATCCATATCGAATACTAACCCTTCAAATGCTCTCTCCATCCATATCGAATACCCTCGGCCGACTCTAAATATTAGAGATTATACAACAGCAACAACATACCGAGTACATTCTTATAAAATGAAATCTGAAAAGAATAAAAGAGATTATCTCTATCTATATAATGTGGAGTTTGGCTTTCTAACATACCCTACTTAGAAAATCAGCCAATTTACATATAATTTAAATTTCAAGCCTAATCCTTAATTTTTTGCTTATGTTACACTCTTTTAAGAGCATTTCACTTGTCACAGTTTTAGTTTACACGTTCTTTATATATTTAACTATCATACTCTTATTTATTATTTTTAATCATTCAAAATGTTAATCTCTATCTAATAAATATTCTCTTTTTAATCTCTCAGCTTCAATAATATTTTTTTTTTAAAAAAAAGAGTTAATATAAGCAATACACAGTATTGGAGTATGTGTAATTGGGTGTGTTCTTTGCTTAAATGTTTTATGCGAATTAGTCAATGTACTCAATTATACCTTAATTTTCTAAAATGATACGTAATTATTAATTTAGATCATTTATTTTTAGTGGGGATGACAAATGAAGTAATATGAAGAAGTTTTCTACATATAATATTTAATATGTGATGAAGTCTAGCATGCAATGGCTTATCTAGGGCACAATCTAGGGATTTATGAAAATCTATTAGCTTTTGCTCAAATTATATATGCTATCATATGTGCTATTAATGTAGCATGTGCTGAAATTCACCTAACTACTAATTATTTTACTTTACTCAAAATAAAAAATGAAATGAAATTCAAATTGATCGAGCAAAAATACCGTGTTAATCAAAATGTAGGGAAAAAATAGAGAGTTCTCTAGGCTTTTTTGATCAACTTGACAGATTGAGGAGTTAATGAAATAAAGTTTAAATTGGTTGAGGGGAAAATTCACTCTGCGTTCAAGCGTTGCCCGTTCATGAATATGTCACACCTAACAGTTCGAGGAGTTGGCTAAATTTGAATCGACTCTGCCTCGAAAAAGTTAGGACTTATCGATTCTTCGAATTGTCAAAATTTATGACTCAATCAGAATTAGGATTCCCATTCATTAATCACAAACTTATAAATATTTAGTTCTGGACCATCCTCAACTTATATTTTGGTTCAAATTAATTTTATATTACTTTTGTAAAAATCTATACTTTTAGATAAGATGATAACAAACTTCAACATTCTCCGCATCGAAGAAAAGCATTTAATTTTAATTTATAGAATGACAAATAAACTATGTTAACATAGTAAAATGATTTATAACTGCATATATTATAAGTTTAATTTGGTAATTTGAAAAGAAAAAAAAGAGTCTATTGTTATTGGTAAAATTACACAGTTAAAATTACACAAATAACTAACTAAAAAAAAATTGTTAGTGCATATATATATATATACTAGATATTGATGTATGTTATTTTTTTATCTCAATTTAAATTATTAGAATACTTTATATTTTTAATTATTGTGATTTATAGTATTTTTTCTTCTGTTTCAAGTTAAATGATGCTGGTATAATTTCGAGAGTCAGTCAAAAATTTTATATTTTTTAAATTTCTTAAGTTGTTAACTATGTGATTTACAATGTCTTTTACATTATTTTTCAATAATATATGAATATTCTTCATGTCTCAATTTATGTGGCACAAATCAAATTTCGACAGTGAATCAATTTTTTTTTACATATTTACTTTTATATTAAACTTTTAATTATTGTGATTTATAATACTTTTTATTTCATTTTCAAATAATATATGTTATTTTATGTTTTGCTCTGTCTCATTTCAATTTATGTGCACTAATATAATTTCGATAGTCAATCAATTTTGTGTATTTGTGTAATTTTTTTATTTTTCAATGCTTAGACGATCATAATAATTAATTAGTGGTGATATAGTAAAATCACGGTAAAAGCAATGAAGCGCACATGTCTTAAGTGACTTGTAATAACTAATTAGAAGCGACATAGCAAAATTATTATAAAAAAATACTTGTATAATAATTAATTAATGATAGTACAGTAAAATTACGATTGAAACAGTCATAAATGTCTATTTTATTTTTTTCTAATTAAATATTATTACTTTTTTAATATGTAAATGACTTATAATATTTAATTTGGAATATAATAATTAATTAGGGATGGTATAGTAAAATTACGATTGAAGAAGCTGAAGCAGACATGTCATAAATGACCATTTTAATTTTTTTATTAAATATTATTAATTTTCTAATACATAAATAATTTATAATAGTTAATTAGGGGTGATATAGTAAAATTACAGTTGAAGTAGTTGAAGCAGACATGTCGACCTCGTGCTTGCTTTGTTGATACAGTAAAATTACGATTGAAGCAGCTGAACCAGTCATAAATGTCTATTTTACCTTTTTTCTAATTAAATATTATTAATTTTGTAATGCATAAATAACTTATAATATTTAATTAGGGATACAATAATTAATTAGAGATGATATAGTAAAATTACGGTTGAAGCTCTGAAGCAGACATGTCATAAATGTCTATTTTAAATTTTTTATTAAATATTATTAATTTTCTAATATATAAATAACTTATAATAATTAATTAAGAATGATATAATAAAATTACAGTTGAAGCAGCTGAAGCAGACATGTCGACTTCCTGCCTGCTTCAGCTGCTTAACTCGCTCTTATAATATAAGAGAATATATTAAATCCTTATTAAAGAAAACCCCAATTTCACACAAGTGATCAACTTTAAATTCCACAAACATGTCAAGTCCTATTCCTCTTTTATGATTGGTTAATCACCTATATAACTATGTGCAAGTGCAACTCAAATGTTTATTCATTTGGTAAGCGGACTAAATTTAAATAATCCAAGTTGGATGAGATAAAGTGAAATATCATAGGATTAATGCAGAATAAATTTTATCTCAAGTTTAATTCTGAATTATCCCGCCTTATCCGGCATAGAAGACCCCTTAGTGCCTATGTTGTAAGCACCTACATAACACAACACTAGTAGTACTATATATTATGGCAAAAACTTTTGAACAAAACCTATGTGCTTATTTAAGAAAAAGAATATAGAGTTATAAAAGAAAGTGTTATAGCAAGAATCATCCAAACACTATATATCCCAAAACCTCAATGTCCAAAAGGGAATAATAGAGCTCAAGTTGTTTTCTGCCAAAGTCTTGTTAATTGTAAGCTTTGCAACATCTCTTTTCATTAAGTTCTTTTTGTGAATTTTAGTGAAATTTTACTTTATGGTGTGTGCTGCTTGCTTTTTGAACTTATGAAGGTTTGGTAATTTTTCAATATATCATGAGTGAAATAATGCATGTGGTGCCTCTTAATAAAATACGTTGCATAATTTTGAAACAAGTAAGTAGAGAGTGAAGTAATATTAAGGATTATTTCATTGATCATGGTACAGTGAAATATGTACCATGAATGAAAAGATTATTTCTTGGTAATGATACTTTTCTGGAATTTCAACTTTTTCAAACAAGTCTTGCCATAAAAAAATATATATCAATATAACTCACACCCAAATAATTGTCATGCGATCAAAAGGTCATGGGTTCAAGCTGTGAAAATAATTTCTTGCAGAAATGTAAGGTGAGGTTACATACAATACAATAGACCGTTATGGTCCAATCATTCTCCAAACTCCACATATAGCAAAAACTTTAATCAACCGGAATTCGCTTTTAGTAGGAAGTTGCTGACTGTAAAACACTAATCAAATCCATGCTCTCTAGTGGGAAAATATTCTCCAATCTTCTTTTTCTGAAGAAAATTATTTGTCACCTTTTCTCTTTTTAGTGTTTTGTGCTGTCTTTTGGATTCTTCATACACAGTTAATAAACTTTCAAGTGCTTCTGATGAGTGCATATAGAAAGAGAAAAAAAAAACATTCTTTTTCATAAGTGGATATGACTTTTAGTCATTATCAAAGATTATCCTCAAATGACACTTTGATTAGAAAAAGACTAATGGACCTGCCTGCTAAGTATTTATTAAAAGTTTAAAACTTGACTTCTTATTCTAAATGCCTTTTCTATTTAGAAAGTTTAATATGAAGGGAATCTTGAAGCGACGGTAAAAACTGTTTGTGTTACCTATAGGTTCGAGGTTCGAGCCGTGTTCTCAGTCAGTGATGCTAGTGTCAGAGTAAGTTGTCTAAATCACACCTCTTTGGCGTGCGGTCTTTCCCCAGAACCTACATGAACGCAGAATGCTTTGTTCACTAGGGCTGCCTTTAATATGAAAATTGAAATATACATCTTTAAGGAAAGGAATGTAGTATAATATATCACATGTATAACACTAACACAGTTCAATCTAGTTCAATCTCTATGTTTGTTTTAGGATGTGGTTTCTCAAGAAGGGGTCTCTTCTACTAGGCACTATGCTTTTACAGCTATATAATCTTGTGAGGATAGAAAATTCTTCAAGAATCATTATCACATAGTTGAAATGCTTTATGTTAATATGATCAGGAGGAGATGATTCGCGAGATCATAGAAGACGTTGGATTTCAGGCTAAGTTGATTGAAGAAGAGATGAATCAAGAGAAGTCCTCTCAAGTATGCAGGATTCAAGTACATGGAATGACTTGTACTTCTTGCTCCACAACTCTTGAATCAGCATTGCAAGTAATCCCTGGTGTACAAGAAGCACGAGTCGCATTAGCAACTCAAGAAGCTGAAATCTGCTATGACCCGAAAATAGTTGATTGCAATCAGTTGTTGGAAGCTATTGCAAATACAGGATTTGAAGGCATATTGATTAGTACAGGAGAAGATAGCAGTCGAATACTGCTAAAAGTTGATGGAGTTAACACTGAGAATTGTGTTACATTGATAAAGAGTTCTCTTCTTGCACTTAACGGTGTTCAAGAAATAGACTTTGACCTGCAGCTCAACAAGATATCAGTCTCTTACACAGCAGATGTGACAGGACCTAGAGACTTTATTCGTGCAATCGAGTCAACTGGATCAGGATGTTTCAAGGCATCTATATTTCCTGAGGGAAGAGAGAGAGGAGAACACAGACATCTAGAAATCAAGCAATATCGTAGAGCTTTTCTTTGGAGTTTAGTATTTGCAGTTCCTGTCTTTTTTACTTCAATGGTGTTTATGTACATTCCTGGTCTGAAAGATGTATTGGAAACTAAGGTTGCCAACATGCTAACCGTTGGACAGGTTCTGAGATGGGGATTATCTACACCAGTGCAGTTCATCATTGGTCGAAGATTCTACGTTGGTGCCTATATTGCCTTAAGCCATGGTTATGCAAATATGGATGTTCTTATTGCATTAGGAACTAATGCAGCGTATTTATATTCTGTTTATTCGGTACTAAGAGCTGCTACTTCTCCAACTTTCAAAGCCAGTGACTTTTTTGAGACTAGCTCGATGCTTATCTCATTCATTCTACTTGGAAAATATTTGGAAGTTTTGGCTAGAGGAAAGACATCTGAGGCCATTGCCAAGCTCATGGATTTGGCCCCAAAGACTGCAACACTGCTAACTCTAGATGACAAAGGGAATGTGGTAAATGAAGAAGAAGTTGATAGCCGATTGATACAAAAGAACGATGTGATTAAAACCATTCCAGGTTCAAAAGTAGCTTATGATGGTCTTGTCATCTGGGGTCAAAGCCATGCAAATGAAAGCATGATAACAGGAGAATCTCGTCCGGTCGCTAAAAAGCCGGGTGACATGGTGATTGGAGGAACTATGAATGAAAATGGGGTGTTACACATAAAGGCAACAAGGATTGGCTCAGAAACTGCTCTATCACAGATTGTTCGGTTGGTTGAATCAGCACAAATGGCTAAAGCTCCTGTGCAGAGATTTGCTGACCACATTTCCAAGTACTTTGTGCCTCTTGTGAGATTAAGCACCCCTTACATGTCATTGTTGTCAATATGTATATATATAACTAACCAGTCATATATTAGTTTGGCTGAAAATAAATGATTTATTCCGATTTCTCAGGTCATTGCTCTCTCATTTTGTACTTGGGTTTCCTGGTTTTTAGCTGGAATTTTTGCTTCCTATCCAAGAGCTTGGATTCCTTCTTCCATGGATAGCTTTGAGCTTGCCCTGCAGTTTGGCATTTCTGTCATGGTGGTAGCTTGCCCCTGTGCACTCGGTTTAGCTACTCCCACGGCTGTTATGGTCGGTACTGGAGTCGGCGCTTCCCTTGGTGTCCTTATTAAAGGTGGTCAGGCATTGGAAAGTGCACAAGAGGTCTGAATTCAAACTCTCTTCCTTTTAACAATCCAAATTTTGTTAATGAAGTTGTGGTGAACTGTTTCACTCTCCAGGTAAACTGTATTGTTTTTGACAAGACTGGCACCCTTACCATTGGCAAGCCTATGGTTGTCAATACTAGGCTTTTCAAAACTATGGTACCTCAAGAATTCTATGAACTTATTGCTGCTGCTGAGGTAGGACATTATCTTGCTTAGATTCTTCATCAGAAAGATCAATTATATCCTTAACAAAATTTAGCCTCTTTTAGTAAAACAAACATAAATGATTATTGCTGTCTTTTGGAGTTTTAAAGGTTTCAATTTCAATAAAGTTGTTAGCGGTTAGTTAAAAAAACTACATCAATTTAAGTGTCTTGTACGGCATGTTAAATTGACAGGTAAATAGTAATCACCCCTTAGCCAAGGCAATTGTTGAGTATGCGAAAAAGTTAAGAGGAAGTGAGGAGAACCTTGCCTGGCCTGAAACCTTGGACTTTGAGTCCATAACTGGCCATGGTGTGCGGGCTATCATCTGCAACAAAGAAGTGATTTTGGGGAATAAAAGCTTGATGCTGGAGCATGGCATTGCCATTCCAGTTCAGGCTGAAGAAGCATTAGCAGAAACAGAAGGGCAGGCTCAAACTGGCATACTTGTATCTATCGATAAAGAGCTGATTGGTGTCCTTTCCGTTTCTGATCCATTGAAGCCAGAGGCTCCAGAAGTCATCTCCTTTCTCAAATCAATGAACGTTGAGAGTATGATAGTAACAGGTGACAACTGGGGAACAGCAAATGCCATAGCCAAGCAAGTTGGAATTGACGGAAAATATGTTGTTGCAGAAGCCAAACCTGAACAGAAAGCTGAAAAAGTGAAGGAACTACAGGTAGAAACTTATTCAACTATTCCGCTTTCCATCATTCAAACATCCATATATCCACTAGATAATCCTTAATTACTTAATTCCCATATTCTAGTCCACACATTATATCCCGTATAACTTGTTTGCTCACCAAACAACTCCTTAATGTATTGACATGATAAATCTTGAAAGATTATGATTTTAATATTAAAATTTTTCTTCACATGATTCATCTGTTCCATTTTAGTACACAGGATTTAGGCAAAGTTGTGGCAATGGTAGGAGATGGAGTTAATGACTCACCAGCGCTTGTAGCTGCTGATGTAGGAATTGCAATTGGTGCAGGCACAGATATAGCAATTGAGGCAGCTGACATTGTTCTTATGAAGAGCAGCTTGAAAGATGTAATAACTGCAATCGATCTTTCTAAGAAAACCTTCCGGAGAATCCACCTCAACTACTTCTGGGCTTTGGGATATAATCTCCTCGGCATCCCAATTGCTGCTGGTGTGCTGTTCCCATCTACTCATTTTCGGTTACCACCATGGATTGCTGGGGCTGCAATGGCTGCCTCTTCAGTGAGTGTTGTTTGCAGCTCTCTTCTGCTGAAAAACTACAAGAAACCTAAGAAGCTGAATACTCTGGATTTACAAGAAATCATTGTTGAGTAATTCCTGGCTGCTAACGTGGTAGCTAACAAAACTGTCTAATTTTTTGTCCACAGGGAGAAAAGATCCAGCCAGTGGATTATTTACTGCCAAATCATGTGCTTCATGTACTATATTCAATAAGAAGAAACCAGGGGGACACTAGAACTAGACATTCACTTTAGGCAAATAAGTACACTTCCTTTTATAAGACATCTTAATAGCCAGGGGAAAGAAAAACAAAAGAAATGTAAGAAAAAGATGGGAAACAATATCAAGTAGCAAAATAAATTTGGGCAACCAAGTATTAGGTGTTAATTGGTGTTCATCAAGTAATACGTCAGAAAGCACCTGAAGTTATAGGAAATAAGGAAATGCACCTGAGAGGCGGCGCTAGAAATAGTTCACGTTGCAAGTGACATTCATAGATAATATTCAGAACTCATATATTTGATACAGTGAAGAAATAACAGATGTATACCCAATAGTACGGGAGTCTCAGCTTGTCTGATTACATATTCTGTGGACTAGGATTATCAATTGAACGCTTATTTTATAAGTACATAAACATAAAGAAAATGAATAAGGAAAGCTTAGATCAGAATTCTCCTTCCTGTATCAGCTTTCACATATACACCGTGCATGGTGATACTACGAGCACAACGCATTGCCTGGCTCCTAATTGCTTGCTCACATCTTCGAATGTAAAGGTTTCCTGCTCGATTGAGGAAGGCTACTTCCTACTTCAGATCTTTGCTTATGGAACCTCTCTTTAGCTTTGAAGAGGATCACATGTACCTCTTGGAAATGAGGTTGCATGGCATTCTTTGTGTCATCAATCCACTTCAAAACTCTCTTGTATGGGCCTATTATCCGCTCACGATCCTTCTCATCCAAAACCTAAATTCATCAGAAAAGAAGTTTCCATAAGACCTCAGAAACAAGTATATGCTCCAAGTTTACTCAGTGGATAGACTTCTATCCTAAGAAGAAATCATGAATTCGTCATCAGCTTTACTACTAAAGACCATATGGAAGCATCTATATGGAACTTTTTTTTTTTGACAAGCATCTATGTGGCACTTCATTATATAAAAAATCAGCATTTCCAAATAAAAATGGCTGGCTGACTGAAACTGATTGAGGAAGTAGACAAATAGAGAACCAAGGCAAGGATGAAAGGGATGGAACAATGGATGGTATGGGTGGTAACGACCAGTTCTATGAACTTTCAACCCAACCTAGAGTAGAGAATAAAGTCATTATTACCTCTTAGTCTTTTAAAATAGGGACTTAAAAGGTCATCCTCATACCAACACGTGCGTTAATATTTAATTTTATTGGAAGTTCATATAAGATGATGGAGGGAAAGCAACAGCTAACTGTTAACACAACTCTGAATGTCAGTCTCACAGACTACATTTTGAGCAAAAACAATTAAGTCATCATTTCGCATGTATGCATCATTTCCCTCCACAGGCAAGTGACGTGCATGCAGAGAAGCTTTTTTGAAGCGCTCAAAATTCAACTAATGTCTTAAGCAACAGACTCCTCGTGATAATTTATGCTTGGATTATAAGATGTAAAGCAACAGAAGGAAAGGGAAAATCACTTTACCTCAAGTTGCATAAGCTCACACACTAAGCTAAGATCTGTAATTGAAGGTTGGCCACTTCCAAGCAAAAATTGTCCTTTTTTCTGGAGCCAAACAGACTCGATCTTTGCAAGAGATATCAAAAGGACTTTCTCAGCTTCTGCTGCTGCTTGTGGATTCAAAGTCAACCCAAAAGAAGGAGCGAGAACAGTACTAAAGACATATGCAGCTGAACACATAAGCACTGCATCAGAAAACTATTGGAAACAACTAAAAGAGTGGCATATCAAGCTATCACCAAGTAGTAATCAGAGAACTTTGTGGAAGAGACTAATTATCAATAGTTGCGTGGACTCTTCACATTTGATGCCGTACCCGTGTCGGATTCTCCAAAAATACACTATTTTAGGAGAATCTGACATGCAACTGTTGACATTTTTGAAGAGTTCGAGCAACATAGCTTATCATAGTGGTTTTAATCACTGTCATTGTTGAAGAAAAAAAGCCACCATCATTAAGTGGCTTGATTTCACAGTTAGAGGCTTGAGAAAGGTCAACTGTTTCAATAAAGGAATCAACTGCTAAAGATAGCCTAAGAAACTGGCAGGACTGCAGCAACTGTCTTGTATTAGGCTACTAGCAAGAATCTTAGCAAAGAGCATTATGACAAGCAGTTGCTCTTTTCTGAAATTGATCATACAAACAAACTTCCTCGATTTATCTCATTTTGGGATACAATTTTAATTCAGGCATAGCCTTAACCTTAAGCATCTTTTTGCCAAGTTCTCACAAATGCCAGAAATCACCACTAATTAACTCAAGTAAGGTCAAGGTAAAGTAATCATAATCTAACTGGAAACTGAAAAAAATCTCAATATCTGATATAAGCACCTGCACCACGACGCAAGTTAGAGTGATGCCAATCCAACACAGAGTCTACCTTTGCTCTTTTGTATAAGTCAGCTGGGTACCTTCAATAGGATTGTGCAAGAAATAAGAGATAAAAGCAGAAAGCAAAACTAACCAGAATATACAACCTAAGAGAGTGTACATTAGTCCGTCACTAAGACTGAAAATCTACACTGTTCATAGGTACCACAGATATACACTTTTTTCTTTTTCTCATAAGTTAGTACTTGGTACAGTACAGAGACTTCAATTAACATCTCTTCTCAAATTTTGAAAGCTTGTTTATTATTCGGTGCTGATACTTTATTCGTTGCTGATACTTCATTTGTTCAGCTGGTATTTTCCAATTAGCTATTATGTTACTTGTTCTTCTTTTCTCTTGGAATGCTTCTTTGGTTCGTAGGGGTAAAAACTTGCCCCCATCTCGTGTTTACACCAAACCAATGTACTTTACCAAGGTTAAGTAATAAGTGAGGTGAAAATGCATATTCATTAACCATAACTAGTTGGTAAAAGAGTATGCAGAAAACTTATGTCATGTTATTACTGGTTTGGTGCAAATGACAGGTTTCTTAGCACAATCAGATGATGTTTTTTTAACAAAACTCTACTAATGTAAGTCCCAGTTAGAAACACAACACGCAATTAGCAATCAAATAACAGATACAAATGGGATTAACTTCTCACAGATGCCGACTGCAGAATAGTTTCATTTTTAATTCCAATTGCCACGTTCAGACGAAGATGCAATATGGGTTCCATGGATTCTGCTAAACCCAACATTTTTAACATGGAACTTAGATATATATGCGATCGCTAGTTTTTTTAATAACTATTAAATTCTTAACTGTAGCGGTGGGAATAAAATTGAACTCATCACGTTCAGACCCTGGATCTGCCTGGGATCGTATTCCATATCAAGACCAAGAGCTTTAAAGAGAACTTGCTTCCATGATAAAAAAGCATTTGACTAAAGTAAATACTGAAAATAAGAAGCTGCACTTACCAATGATCTGCAATTCCTGGAAATGCACAAGCCAGATATTTAAGAATTGCATGACTGCAAGCACATATAATCAGTTAGCTTGCTTTAAACGTATCCAAGTTATAAAATACTTCACATGAAACTCAGGAAAAGATAACGTTGTCCTATCTCCACATGCATTGTCCACAATAGTTACTTGTGCCGGCATTGTGCTCGCCCACTACATAAAAATCTTTACAGAAAACGTTCTAAACTTAACAGAATGAGTATTTCCTACTTTTGGTTCTCGTAGTATACATTCACAGGTGAACACATCAAACTATGAACTTCTAGGAGATAAATGACTAAATATAAAGCTTTAAGATATGTGAAAGTACAACATATACAGCAAATAATAGACGTTAACAACATTGAGATATTATGAAATGCTGAATTTTCTGTTCAAGCAGAACATTACCTTTCGGAAAGCTTAAATCTTCCATCCATTATAGCTGGTACTTGCTTCATGGGGTTAATTTCTGAAGATAAATACAGAGGAAACTGTTTAAATTATCTTGAAACAAAGAAACACATATTATCTCGAAACCATTTTTCTAGCGAAAAGTAGAGTTAATAGAAAAGACAAACCTTTAAATTCAGGAGACAACTGCTCACGCTTGGAGAGATTTATACGTACCTCCTCAAAGTCTATTCCATTTAACCTTTTGTGGAAAATTAATCATTAAAAACACCATTTTGGAGCTTCAAAACTAGAAACAGAATATCCAGGAAAACAACAAAACTTTCTTCCATTAACTTTTTGATAAAATTATACAATAAAATCCCTTATAAGATCCGAAGCTACAAAGATAATCATCGGAATTCAAAGAAAACAAGAGAAGCTAATGTTAGGCTCCGAAGCTACAAAGACAATCATGGGAATTCAAAGAAAACAAGAGAAGCTCATGTCTACTTAAAAATTCAGCTAATACTCAAAAACACACCTAAAGTATCTCTATTTTTTTTTGAGTTTCCTACCTGAACTATCAGTGTTAAGAGTTTCCTACCTAAACTATCAGTGCCTATTTATCAAACACACCCTCAACTATCATGTATTCCCTTTTCCAACTTAAAATATCACCATTATTCAAATAGCAAAAGGGAACAATTGATAGTTGATGTGTGTTTGATAAATAGTATGTGATAGTTCACGTAGAAAACTCAGATACCCGATAGTTCAACTATGAAACTTCAAAACTGGAATACTTTAAGTGTATTTTTGACCCTTCACTCTTAAATTTTTGGAAGATCAGTCACTAACTCAAGAGTATTCAAAAGAAACCAACAAACTATAAAAATAAAGCTCCCACTATGCACGGGTCCGGAAAGGATATATTCAATGAAAACAAGAAAATATTGAAACTTAAGAGTTCAAGGAGAAACAATACGACTACTAATTAAAAATGGGATCTTTACATGAATAGCCGAGCAGATTTACTGTTTACTTTTTCTAGCCAATATACATACATGGTACATTATACACTTAGGGCTTGTTTGGTTGGGAAAACAAGTTATCCCCAAATAACTTATTCCGGGATTGTTATTCCACCCTCAATATGGATCCTGCTATAAGTTATCCCGCAATTTTATCCCAACCGAATATGGAATAAACTCATCTTAAAATTAATCTTGAGATTAGTTTCCCTTATCCCTCATACCAGACGGACCCTTATTATATCCGATCATACACATATATACATGGATTATACTTATCTTTAGTTTAATCAATTAGGTGCCCAACTATTTAGATTAATTCTTCTTCAAAAAATGATCTTTACATAAAAAGCTCAATCAACCTTAAAAAGCAGCTCAGTATACTAAAGCTTCCGCTATACCTAAAAATACTTACTTGACGAAAATGATAACACTATAATCCCGAGATAACTAATCGTGTGATAAGTTATCTTGCGACTTTATCCCAACCAAACATGACACAAACTCATCCTAAAATTAATCGCAAGATTTTTTTTCCTTTAAATAAGGATCTTTACATGAATAGCTCATTCAATATTAAAAAGTAGCTCGGTGCACTAAAGCTCCCGCTGCACGTGAAAGATACTTACTTTTTGAAAATGATAACTATCCCGCTACACGTGAAAAATACTTACTTTCAGAAAATGATAACTATAATAAGTTATTCTGCAATTTTATACCAACGAAACATGAGATAAACTCATCTTAAAATTAATAGCGAGATTACTTTTCCTTTAAAAAAGGATATTTACATGAATAGCTCATTCAATATTAAAGCACAGACCGATGCACTAAAGCTGCCGCTATAAGCGAAAAACATACTTACTTGCAGAAAATGATAACTATAATAAGTTATCCCGCAATTTTACCACAACCAAACATATCCTAAAATTAGTTTCCCTTACGAAAAAGGATATTTACATGAACATGAATAACTTATTCAATCACAGGCGGATGTACTAAAGCCCCCGCTATACATGATAAAAAATACTTACTTGCAGAAGATGATAACTGCGCGAGAAGGCTGGGACATACGATCTACGTATAATTTCAGCGCCATCTTTATAGATCAATTGATATTTTTGGAACACCGGAAAATAACTCCGACGAATTCACCGGCGGCGACGGTAGCTGAATATGTGTACTTTTCAGATTTCTACTGCTAAATTTGCTGCCATAGGCAATTGGTTAGCTAAGGTTTGGGTGGGATCCACCTAGATAAGGTTAGACTCTAACATTAGACAAAATCAAACACTTAAAAAGGTTGTTTGGTTGGAAAATTGAGTTATTTCATGTATCTCATCCAGGGTGTTCATCGTTTGGTTAAAAATCAAATCAAATTAAATCGTAAATTAAATTAAATCAATTAAAAAAATTAATATTTAATTTATGTATATATAAATTATTTATATATTATTCATAAATAAAATATAAATATTTTTTAAATTTTAATCATGAATTTAATTTTAGTCATAACACTTTTAGTCATATGTCTCCATCTAGTTGATGGTGCGTTATGAAATTCTATATGATTTTCGCACTTTGAATGACAAATGATACTAATTGTGAAAATTATCTTATTATCTATGAGACTTTATAGGTGAGCTTTATTTGACTATCGATAATCACTAGTTTTGAACTTTTTTTTTGGTCCCTATTAAGTAAAAAATTTATGTGTTCACCTTTTGGGGTTTATCATATCATTCTCTTATATGTAGTTTCTAAATACTTTTGTAGAAGCGTCCATATGGTGTTGTTCATGACTTTACCTAAGAATAACACTAAATTGACATCTTAGTTCAAGGTTGAGGAACAACACTCGGTTGACATCTCATATGCTGGATTGATTTTTTTAAGAAAAAATTCAACTTTTATTATTAACTAAAGTTATAAACCGAAAAATCGAACCGAACTAAACCGACAAGAACCAAACCGACGGTTATTTTTTTGTGTTGGTTTGGTTTGGTTTTAGAAATTTAAAAACCGACTAAGTTGGTTTGGTTATGATTTTGACTAATAACCGACCCATGAACACTCCTAGTCTCATCCAACTAAATATAGCAGGAATAAGTTAATCTTAAAATTAATCTCAAATTTAGTTATTCCTTGTTCCTCTGACCAAACAATCCCTTAGAGTGATTTGGTGTGAGATAAAAAATATAATAATTTTTAAATAAAATACACATTATTTAATCCTATGTATGACTAGAGATATTAATTAGTTTCAGATTATTTATCCAAGACAAAATGACTTGATGTACTCTTGTATTATGTTCGGTTTGTAACGTAGATACTTCTATTTACATGTTAGTCATCTGGACTCTTGAACCCACTAAAAAGTAACATTTTAAACAGTTTTTTGGTGAATGTAACACACTCGCCCTACGTCAGCTTCCATGTCATTTTAAATACTACATTAAATTTCACATCATTTTTAAAATGCCACATAAGAATTAAATATTGAGAAAATGAAAATTTTAAATTGAGAATTAAAAAAAAAAATGATAGTGGCCGGTGAAACCATCGGCTCTCTCTTCTCCATCCCCACCGCCGCACTACCTCTACTGGTGTGACAACAACCCATCAGCACGCTGCCGTCACCTACCACCAGCGTAAACCCCCACCAGCCTCCACCCTCTCTTCCATTTATGGAGGATAATTTTGTAGATTTACTACACAAGTTTTGTTGTCAAATTGTTGTTGTGTTGTGAAAAGAAATTTTGTATGCAGATATTTAATTTGTGGCATGCCTTTGATTTTTTGAATGTAGTTAAGACAAGATTGAGTAACATTTTGGATAAATAAACTTTTAGCGTTGGGTGGGGAGGGGAGGACGATTGTGGGAGCTTTTTGGGGGCTGCAATGGTGGTTTGGGGGGACTAGGTTGGGGGTGTTGGACGGGGGTGGGTTGGGGGTGGAGATAAAAGCGACGAAGTTGTTGCGTTGTCACCTACGTCAGTTCTCGTTAACGGTGATTTAATGTCGTTTGATAACTTTGTGTTTAGTGAAGTTGACGATTTTGGATTTGACGTTGACTCATTTTTTCGGTTGCTGGAGTTTGGGATGTCGAAGAAATACTACGACGATGAATTCAGCGAGTTTGTTTTTGACGATTTTTCCCTTGAAGCTCGGTAATAGACGTAGAGTAAATGGTGAGGGGTTGTGTGTGTAGGGGTAGGGACGTTAATGGTGGTGGTGCGACTCTAATGGCCATGACAGCCTTGGGGGCTGCAGGGGTGGGGGTGGGGGTGGGGGGCGGGAGGACTTTTATTTATTTATTTTAATTATTTTAATATAAAATTGAGCAAAAAATTACCCTCACTCGCACCTCAGGCGCGTGCCTGCACGCGTTTCATCCTACTCAGTCATTTTAATGTACATAGGTTTGGTCAACGGTCAAAGAGTTTAAAATGTTGCTTTTTAGTAGGTTCAAGGGTTCAGATGATAAACATGTATGTAGGAGTATCCACATTACAAATCGGACATAGTGCAAGGGTCCATCGAGCCATTTTGCCTTTATCCAACTATTTATATCTTAGTGACAGGTTAAATTATCTCATATACATACAAGATGAAATAACTTATTTCGAAATAGTTAATTCCAAGATAATTAATTTTGAGATAACTTGTTCCCAACCAAACGATCCCTGATACGTATGTAATTAAGGAGTCGTCTGGTATAAGGTATAAAGTACAATAATTGTGGATAAAATACATGATTATTTTATCTTACGTTTGGTTGGAGATATTAGTTTTCGGTATCATTTATCCCATCATTTTATAGCATAATGATGAGATAAATTATCTCATATATATGATGAGATAATTTATTTTGAAATAGCTAATCACGAATAATTAATTTTAGGATAACTTGTTCTCAACCAAACGATCCTAAATATATTAAAATATTAAATATATTTTAATAAATTTATTTTTGAGACATTCTTAAACGTAGATAAAAAGAAATTAATAAAAGAATTTTATTCATGCTTTGATTTCTTTAAGAAAAAGAATAATATTTTTTTAAAATATTTATCCGAAATTGATAATAGAAATGGATACAAGTTATTTAATAAGATCATAACTATTAGTAATAAGAGAAAATTTCTCAACTAGCAAAGATAAGACCTTAATTAAGTAGTGGATAGTAATATTTTCATAATTACCTCCGATAGCAATATTTATGCAAACATTAATAAACACAGATTAAACTATCGTTATATAACTAATGACTCAAGTTTCTTATACCATATAGTTTTTTCTAGCAATAATTATCTTTTACTTGTAATTTATCGTCTTCATTTTTTCAACTTGTCGTCTTGTACTTGTAATTTATTTAGTTATACTATTTTGTTATATTAAAACATTTCTTTTTTTATTTTAGTTTTTGTTCATTCGGCTTTAGCTTCAATTATCTTAAATATACTTAGAGCCCGTTTGGATAGAATTAAAATCTGGTCAATCTAGCTTGTAATCTTTTTTTTTAGCTTTTCAAGGTGTTTGGTAAAATTTAAAAACGTTTAAAAAAAGCTAAAAACTGATTAAAAGAATCAAAAAGTGAGAAACTGGGTACCCCCAGTTTTTTGTTTTTTAGATTAAAATTCTTTTAAATTTGACCAAAGCATTTATTTTTTTATCCCTTATATTTGCCTCCAATTCCAACAATATTCGAAACTTGTAGCCCTTAAATATATACTATTTTTTCCTTTTTTCTTTTTTCTCTTTGTCGCGTCGCTTCATCTCTTCCCTCCAATTTCCTCTTCATCTTTCTTCTTTGTTTTCATCGAATCCATCGTTACCTCAGAGGTTTATTCAAAAAATTTATTTTAGAATTAAAAATTATAAATAATTCACCTTATTTATGGTATTAACAACTTTAAGGACATTTAAGTCATTTTAACAATAAAAAAATGTTTAACATCACTTGTTTACCAAACACATCAACAATTTTTTTCAGTTTCAGCACTTCTATCCAAACACTTATCTGCTTAATTTATAAGCACTTATTTTAAGTTTTTAATCACTTAAGCTAAAAAACTATTTTTTAGAGCCCGTTTGGATAGGATTAAAAAAATTGCTTTTTAGCTTAAGTGATTAAAAGTTTAAAATAAGTGTTTTTAAATTAAGTAGATAAGTATTTGAATAGAAGTGCTGAAACTGAAAAAAAATTGTTGATGTGTTTGGTAAACAAGTGTTGTCAATCACTTTTTTATTGTCAACATGACTTAAATATCCTTAAAGTTGTTAACACATAATAACGTGAATTATTTATGATTTTTAATTCTAATACTTCAAAAATAATTTCTATTTAAATACACTTTCAACATAAAGTGATTATGCCAGGACAATTTATAAATATAAGTTACTTTTTTATTTTTAAATATTAAAAAATAAAAAATTTAAGATATTTTTTTTTATAAATGTAGTATTATATTGTAATATTGCAAGCTTGTAAACACCATAAAATTTTTAGGAATGAAACAAACTATTAAAAAGAATCAATTTTTAAAATTTAAATAACGCGCGGAGATTCTATATGAACGGATAGAGAAGAACTTAACACAAGCTCGATTTGACGATAAAATTTTTGAGTGTTTTCTTATGTAATGATGGATTCTCTGAAAATAAAGGAAAAAAGATGAAGAGAAAACCGGAGGGAAAAGATGAAAAAAACGGCAGAAAGAAAAATCAATAAGGGCTACAAAGTTTAGGGTATTATTGGAATTAGAAAAAAATATAAGGGATAAAAAAATAAATGTTTTGGTCAAACCTAAAAATATTTTAATCTTAAAAGTAAAAAACTGGGGGTATCCAGCTTCTCAATTTTTGCTTTTTTTTAATCCACTTTTAGCTTTTTTAAAACTCTTTTTAATTTTACCAAACACCTAAAAAAGCTAAAAAAAAGTTATTAAAATCTAATTTGATCAGATTTTAATCCTATCCAAACGCTCTTTGTTAGACAGAGTTTCATTCATATATAATTTTATTATATAAAATATTTAAATATTTTTATAAATATAGGATTACCATTATAGAGGGGAGGGGGGATTAATTAGTTTTTTTTTTATAGCATAGGGGTGTAAATGTTTGATAGTGAATCAATACCGTGGAGAAAGATGAAAAGAAGTTTAGAGAAAAAGTCAAAGAGTGTTTATTATCGAGAGGGAAGCGGATAGGGACCAATAATACGCCCAGATCGAATGTGAAACATGATGAGTCCATCCGTCGATCAACTTCGGACATGGACCAGCATGGATTAGAGGGGCAGCTAAAGCCCGGACTTTTGAGTCGTAGTATGATGGTGTTTAGTGTAAACTCTTACAACAACTTGGAATGACCATTACTTAATTATAAAATATAATGACATTTTATTAATTATAATGAAATAATAGAAAAAAGTAAAGAATATACTAGTAGTTTAGAGGTTAGACATGTGTAATGTGTTCAATAGGCTCATTTTCAACAACAGAAGGTGTCAATTGGTTAAAATTTTAGATTAACGGGCCGTTTGTTTCAAAAATTAAAACTAATCTTATAATCCTGATTTTAGCTAGTACCTCCTGTCAAATATGGAATAAATTTTATCTCAAAATTTATATAGGATAACTTAACTAATCGCTTCAACCAAACAACCCTCTAAGTGTATATATGAAATGCTTTGACAAGTTTAAGAGGTTGTTTATGCATTCATCCTAAGTTCAATTGGCAACTAATTTATTTGCAGCTAATGATTTTTTAAAACTAATTATGGTGTCTGAATCAATTTATACACGCTTCAACTAATTTTACACTTATCTGTTACCTCTAACCAAACATATGTACCGAGTAAATCTATCTACTGAAACTTGAACAAATGAGACCTAATACTTCATGGTTCCACTTTATTGATTATTACGACACACTCTTAGGTGCTGGTAGATAATGATGTAACACTAGCAAAAGGCTCTACTGCCCAAGTACCTTAATCAGAGTCAGGGGCGGATGCACATCTTTACGTGCGGGTTCCCGGGAATCCATAACTTTCGTACAGTTCTTGAATTTATATTGAAAAAATTAGTAAATATATAAGAATTATAAGTTGGGAACCCACAAACAAAGTGTGTTATTGGTCTAGTGGTAAAAATTATAAGTTAGGAATACACAACTTTTAAATGTTAGATCCGCCTCTGATCAGAGTGTCTTAAGCCTAGGCTACCTTTAGTTACATTATTAGATATTCAAAACTCATAATTTATACAACAAAGAATGTGCACTTGTTTAACTTTATGAATACAACAACAACAATACACACAGTTTGATGTCGTCTAGGACGGATAGAGTGCACGCATATCTTACTCCCATTTTGTGCATGGTAGAGATTAAGTTGTTTTTGATAGACGAGAAAAATATTACAAAGAGTGAAGAAGCAATGATGAAAAAGCCAAGGAAAAAGAAAGTATCCAAAGGAACATTATTCTGAACCAGAATAATATATGTAATTATGCAACCTAAGAAGAGTCTTGCTACATGTCATTAACAGTGGAGCTATATACACATTTTGTACTTTACTACTCCCACCAAGTATTTGAGCAATCAAATAACAAGTACATATTGGTAGTAGCGGAGCCAGAAATTCTAACAACATAATTTGTTTATTTTTTTAAAATGTGGTAATGTTGAAACAATAAGATTATTTTTTTAATTTCTTATTCATTTAAGATGTCAAGTGGTTTAAAACAAATGGAATTGTCAAAACAATTAGGGATGGTTTGATTGGGAAACTAGTTATTGAGAAATTAATTATTTCGAAACTAGTTATCCCACTTTTAAGAAGGAATAAAAATAACACTATGATTTCGGGATAGCTAATTTCAGAATGAGTTATTCCATGCATTTTATTACCCAACCAAACATGAAATAAACTCATTCTAAATTTAATTCCGAAATTAATTATCTTTTATTCATCCTACCAAATGACTACTTAATCTTTAGGATCAACAGAGTAAAATTGATCCCTTTCACAAAAACAAAGTTCAAAAAAATATTAATCCGACACACTTTTCTTTTTAGTCCATCTCAAACAAGAATGTCACCTTATTACAATTGGAATAAATTAAGATTTAAAAAGTTTCTCCTTTACCTTGAATGAAATGATTTAGTACCACATAAATATTACTAATAAATTAAAGTTTCCAAAGTCTTACTTTTTTTTAAAAGGCAAAATGACTTTCTGGACCCCTGTACTATGTCGATTTTGTAAGTTGGACACTTCTACTTACATGTTTGTCATCTTGACCCCTGAACCCACTAAAAAGCAACATTTTAAACCCTTTTTTAGTGAGTGTAACACACTCTCCCCCACGTCAGTTGCCGCCTCAGCTGTCACGCCTGACACGTCTGTCACGTCATCTGCAACGTCATTTAAACTAAAAAATAAAAAAAAAGTATTACATTAAATTTCAAGTCATTTTTAAAATGCTACATAACAAATTAAATATTAAAATTAATTTAATTAAATAAGAAAATTTTATAAATTGTAGAAAAATTTGAATAATCATGTTTTTATTTTTGCTCACAAATTAAACATCAAATCCATTTCAAATAATTAAAATTCTTCTCCAACTAATTTAAATTTCTAACTATAAATTCATATATACAAACATAATAAATTTTTTATTTTTATATTTGAATATTTTTAACAAATTCACAAAAAAATTAATTTTTTTCAAGCGAAATTCACTAATTTTTTTTCAATACTCACTATCACTCACTTTCAATTTAAATTTAAATTTTAATCCCAAAAAAAATAAAAAGATTTTAAATTAAAATCTTAATTAAAAAAGGAATTGAATTGAGAGGGAAAATTAAAATAAAAAATAAAAATTGAACGTGGGGGGGGGGGGGCTGGAAGATTGTTGGGGTAGGGTGTGGGGGCTGGAAGGAGTTGGGGGTGGGGTGGGGACGGGGCTAAGAAGGGTGTGGGGGCTGGGGTGGGGAGGGGCTGGACGGGGCTGGTGAGGTGGGGGGGATGGGGCTGGGGTGGGGTGGAGGGGCTGGGGGTGAAGTGGGATGGGGTTGGGTAGGGTGGGGGGTGGGGACGGGCAGGGGTGGGAGTGGGGAAGGGCTGGACAGGTGTAGGGGTGGGGTGGGGGATGGGGGTGGGGAGGCAAAAATATATTATTTTTTTTAATTTTTAAAATGATTTTTAAATTTTTTAAATTTTTTTATAATTATTTTTAATTTTAAAAAGATGAGGGAAAAAAAGGACCTTTTTAATTTTTTTTTAAATTTTAAAAAAAATATTTTTAAATTTACAAAAAAAAAATTAAAATTTTTAAAAATATTTTTAAATTTAAAAAGATGGAGGAAAAAAAAGGACCCTTTTTTTTTAAAAAAAAATTAATATTATTTTTTTAATTATTTTAATGTAAAATTTATCAAAAATTGACCCCCACTCGTACCCCCAGGCGAGTGGCTACATTCTCTTTGTCCTAGTCACCATTTCAATGCCACATAGGCTAGGTCAACAATCAAAGGGTGCAAAAAGTTTCTTTTTGATGGGTTCAAGAGTCCAGAAGACAAACATATAAGTAGAAGTGTCCAACTTACAAAAATGACATAGTACAGGGGTCCAGAAGGTCATTTTTCCTTTTTAAAATACTGTATCAACTCCCAAGTCATAGGCTGCCACATAACATAGGACGCATGTAGTATACATTAATGATACTCCCTCCCTCACATTTTATCTAACACTTTTTCTTTTTTAATCCATTCAAAAAATAATGTCATCTTACTAAAATAAAAAATAATTTGGGTTTGAAATTCTTCTTTTATTCTTAATAAAATGATTTACAGTCACACACATATTTATGAATTATTTTAGATCATAACTAGTACTCCCTATATCCTATTTAATGTGTCATCATTTCCTTTTTGGTCAGTCCCTAAAAGAATGTCATATTTCCTTATTTGATAACTATTTAAATAAATAATTCCACTTTTACCCTTATTGGTCCCACTGTAACACCCCGCAAAAGTCGTGTATGTGTTATCTCGTAGTAGCTTACTTATAGAATTTGAGACTTAAAATTTTTCTAAGTGTAGAAAGAGACTTAGTCTCATTTTGAGCTTCCAATATTTGAGGGTCTTATTTTCAACCTTTCCGACCTCCGTTTCTTTTTTTTGTTGTTGATATACGATGGGGCAAGTCCAGAGTACGTTTCAGGTGAGTTTCGAGATTTTTAGACGAGCTTAAAGACACGTTTAGGGTGGCAAAACAGTAAGCCGGGGCGATTAGCCCGCGGCGCCCTGCCTGTAGCCTTACCTGGGAAGGGCCACGCGATAGGCAAAGCGGCGCCTTGCTTATCCCGGTGGTCCAGGGCGGCGCCTTGCCTAGCGCCCTGGGCCAATTTTCAGCTTTTCCCCCAAATCATTAAGGGTGTTTTGGGTATTTCCAACCCCTTGTTCATCTTAAACACGGGATTATACTCCCAAATGACCACTTTATTCATATTTTCATCAAAATCTATCAAGAACACTCCTTAGGGTTTCAAACTAGGTTTCCAAATAACTCAAGATTCAACCGTCGGTTTTAGAAATTGATTGAAGATTTAGAATCCCCAATCCGAGGGATTCAAGAGTCAACTATCAAATTCCTAATTTGAGGTACATGGGGTTATGCTAAAAACTATATGGTCTTGTAAACACTAGAACATGGTTTAAAGATTATCAAGCATGAATTTTAAAGGGGTTTTGGAACTTATGCTTTAAATTTTGCATTTTGGATGTTTTGATAATATGATTGTTTTGGCCTTTAGGAATTTTCCCCTTAAATTGATTTACATCTATATGTATATGTATGATATAGAAGATCTGATTGAGAGCATTAATCATTAAAATCCCCTTCTTTGATGATTTATAGTTTATGAAACTGTCGAGAATGATTTGAGATGCAAGGTTAATGGTTTGAAAGTGATCTTTTCAATATTAAAGTAATTAACATGATTTTAATGATGATGAGAGGGAGTTTCTTGATATGATTTCGTTCTTGTGTTATAGAGAATGAATTACATACGATAGTTATTTTTGACATGACCACCTTGTGTGTTTAAAATGTTGAAAATGAGAGTTCTCTTGCATGTGTTCACATGAGTTTTAAAGAATGAGTTTCTTGAAAAGAATTGTTGATATGGTGGTCCTGAATTCCATAATTTGAGAATAAAGATATAAATTGCTATAAATGGCTCAAAGAATGTGACTTGCAAGTCAATGGTATGACGATACCATATAAATTTATGCCATAACAAAACTAGAGCCTTCAGAGTCTGATTTTAAAGATTTCATGTTATAAAGAATTAAAAAGGGGCTTAAAGAGAGTTAGGTGGTTACCCGAAGAGGGAACGAGTCAATCGACTCATATCCTAAAATCGTGTTTTGACGATACGGGTATGTTACTTTTGTACGCTGGCGATGGCCTTGTGGCGTAGTAGAGATTCAGAGACTCCGACACTTGCAGTAAACTTGGGTTGGGGGCTTGGCTGCCGAGTTAAGGGCAGATTCCATATAGCCCGTGGAATTACAGAATTGTAGGGCATACCACCTAGCGCAGAAGTAAAACAAAGAGCGTCATAGAGTTCAGATGTTTTTATAGAGTCCTTTAAAAATGCCCATGTGATTCTTACTATGTGACACATTTATGAACTATTTTTAAACTGCTCTCATATATGTTGAATATCAATATTATTTTGGATTTACTCTGCGTACCAGTACAATTGTATTGACCCCCTACCTTCCAGGGTCTGAAACTCAATCTAAAGGTCCAGCTAAGCAGTAGAGATTTCAGAGAGAGAAAAGACTGTGCAGTGGTGAGCCTTCTTTATTCCAGAAGGCCTGGTTATTTCAAACTAGGTCATTCATTTTGTTTTGGGGTCTACTGGGGGCCTTGTCCCAGATTCAGATAATTGTTATTTTATCATGTCTTAGAGATTTCGCAGACGGATTCAGATATTGTCTAGCTGTTGATGGGTTTTACTACTTTCCATCTTTAAACTAAAATCAAAATGACCATGATTCCGTATTTCATTCCGCATCTTCTTTTATTGTATGAACATTGTGCATGGCTACCAGATAGAGAGGGGCATCCGGGCCTTTATAATTTGGGATGCTCGTTACGGCCAGGGACTCGGTTTGGGTCATGACAAACTTGGTATCAGAGCACGGTTCATGGTCCCAGGGTGTCAGCAAAATTGCGTCGGGTAGAGTCTTATTTATGGGTGTGTAGCATGCCACACTTATAAGCAGGAGGCTACTAGGAGTTTAGGAATTTTTCCCCTCTTTGTGATTTAGTTCGTGCCTTAGAGTCTAATTTGTCCTCTAATCAATGATCTCTTGCATTTCAAAAAAAACAGCCATGCCTCCATGACGCTCTAACGATCAGAATGCCCAGACTGATGAGGTCCGTCCCACTCATGGGATGAGGACAGCAACAGAGCTCAGACTCTGAAAGATGTTGTTACTCCGGGAGTCCCACCTACTCAGACCAGCACACCCAGGGCACCTAGAGCTCTCCGATCGGGGATAAATCGCACTCAACCTCATGAGAGAGAGGTATTTAATGCAGAATTCAGGCAGTCAATTCATATGCTTGTGCAGTTGGTGGCCACACAGACTCAACGATTAAAGGATGTTGGGTCTGCATCTGATACATCTGAGGCTACCCGGGCGGGTCAGTTCATGAGGATGAACCCGCCCAAGTTTACTGGCACCAAGGTAGAGGAGGATCCACAGGAGTTTGTGGATGAGATGGAGAAGATTTTTAGGGTGATGCACGTAAACAAGGTGTAAGGGGTGGAATTAGCAGTTTATCAGCTTAAAGAAGTTACGAATCAGAGGTATGACGAGTGGAAAGATTCTAAGGGTGAGAATGTTGAACCCAAAGTATGGGGCGAGTTCGTGGAAGCTTTCCTAGATCGATTCTTTCCTCTAGAGTTGAGGGAGGCCAAAGCTGAAGAGTTTATGAACCTAAAGCAAGGAAAAATGAGTGTCAAGGAGTACACTCTGAAGTTCAACCAACTATCCCGTTATGCTTCGGAGATGGCTGGTAATATGAGAGCCCGTATGAGGAAATTCGCATCCGGCCTTTCAAATGACTTAGTGCTCGACTGCAAGGGGGCAATATTAAACAAGAATAAGGACTTCTCTAGACTGACAGTTCATATGCAGCAGGTAGAGGAGCAGAAGAAGAGAATCGCTGAATCTAGGGAGAAGGACAGGTAGGCCAAGAGGGCCAAAACAGTAGACCAGAGCCACAGTCAGCCACAGAGTGGTAATTGGGGTAAGAGATGGCAGTAGAAGAAGAATTGGGGTAATGCTTAGTCCGCAGTCAGTGCTTCGGTACCCAGACCTTCAGTCGATCAACAATCTCAGAATTTTTAGTCTAGTCAGGGGCCGAGAGTGCAGGGTGCGCAGTCTCAGGGAAGTATAGCTCAGACCTCTCGCTCATACCCACGCTATGGAAAATATGGGAGAAATCATCAAGGAAGATGCCAGTTTGGCGCCATGGTATGTTATTCGTGCGTCTAGCCAGGCCATATCCAGAGGGATTATCCGACAACGAGAGGTAATGTTGGGGGAGCCAAGTCACAGGCTAATTTCTCCGCTCCGCCACCGCCGCCCAAGGGCACCACTGCAGCTACTGGAAGCGGTCGCAACAGGTTATATACTTTGTCCAACCGTTAGGTGGCAGAGGCCTCACCTGATGTAGTCACCGGTATGTTGCAAATTTTCTCTCGTGATGTATATGTGCTACTTGATACCGGGACTACCCTGTCTTATGTGACCCCTTATGTGGCTGTTGGTTTTGGGCTTGAGCCCGATGTAATTACTGAACCTTTCTCTATTTCCACTCCGGTGAGAGATTCAAATGTGGCTATGAGGGTGTATAGAAATTGTGTTGTGTCTGTTTATTGTCGGGATACGATGACAAACCTCATAGATCTTGAGATGCTTGACTTTGATGCTATTTTGGGAATGGACTGGCTCCATTCGTGCTATGCTACACTAGATTGTAGAACCCAAAGAGTCACTTTTTTTGAATGAACCAGTGATAGAGTGGGAGAGACATTCTTTAGCACCTAGAGGGAACTTTATATCTTATCTTAAAGCCTGTAGGCTCATTTCCAGAGGTTGTCTATATCATCTGATCCGAGTAAAAGATTCTAATATTGAGAGTCCTTCTTTTCAGTCAGTCCCTGTGGTAAATGAATTTCCAGAAGTCTTTCCGAATGATCTCCCAGGAATACCACCTGATAGGGAGATAGACTTTGGTATTAACTTATTGCCAGACACCCATTCCATCTCCATTCCGCCATATAGAATGGCTCATGCAGAGTTGAAAGAGTTGAAAAAGCAACTAACAGACCTTCTAGATAAAGGTTTTATCCGACCTAGTGTTTCTCCCTAGGGTGCACCTGTGTTTTTCGTGCAGAAGAAAGATGGTTTTCTACGTATGTGTATAGATTATCGGCAGTTAAATAAGGTCACTGTTAAAAACAAATATTCTCTTCCTAGAATTAACGATCTTCTTTACCAGCTTTAGGGTGCTAGATATTTTTTAAAGATAGACCTTCGTTCGGGATATCATCAGTTGAAGGTTAGAGAGTCAGATATTCCCAAAACAGCTTTCCGAACCCGCTACGGTCATTATGAATTCTTAGCCATGTCCTTCGGGTTGACTAACGCCTCTGCAGCTTTCATGAACCTAATGAATAGGGTGTTCCGCCAGCTTCTGGATCTGTTTGTTATAGTTTTCATTGATGATATTCTAATTTATTCAAAGAGTGAGGAGGATCATGCCAATCACCTCCGAATTATCCTTCAAACTCTCAAAGATCATAAGTTGTATGCAAAGTTTTCCAAGTGTGAATTCTGGATAAATGTTATTGCTTTCTTGGGGCATATTGTGTCTAGTGAGGGAATTAAGGTTGATTCCTTAAAGGTTGAGGCAGTGAGGAAATACCCCAAACCCACGACTCCAACCGACATTCGGAGCTTCTTGGATTTGGCGGGGTATTACAGAAGGTTTGTAGAGAGTTTTTCTTCCATAGCTGTGTACTCACTAAGTTGACACAGAAAAAGGTGAAGTTCGTGTGGTCTGACTCCTGTGAGAACAATTTTGAGAAGTTGAAAGATAAGTTGACAACTGCTCCTGTTTTGACACTTTCGGAAGGTACATAGGGTTTTATTGTGTAATGTGATGCGTCCTGTGTGGGACTTGGGTGTGTACTTATGCAGCATGGTAAGGTGGTGGCTTATGCATCTAGGCAGTTGAAAGTGGATGAGCTCAATTACCCCACCCATGACTTGGAGTTAGAGGTTGTGGTATTCGCACTTAGGATATGGCGGCATTACCTTTATGGGGTACATGTTGATATTTTCACTGACCACAAGAGTTTACAGTATGTTTTCTCGCAGAAATAATTGAACCTCAGGCAAAAGCATTGGATGGAATTATTAAAGGATTATGACATGAGTCTGCACTATCATCCGGGCAAGGCGAATGTGGTGGTTGACGCCCTCAGCAGGTTATCTATGGGCAGTCTTTCTCATGTTGAGGAAGGAAAGAGAGAGATGGTGAAGGATATTTACCAACTTATAAATCTTGGAGTGCGACTTTTGAATTTCGAGGATGGAGGAGTGGTTGTTCATGAGATAGCTAAATCTTCCATTTGTGCAGAAGTTAAAGAGAAGCAGGTCGAAGATCCCATTTTGATGCAAATTAAGAAAGAGGTGGGGCAACAGAAGGTGATGTCTTTTGAAATAAGTGGTGATGAAATCCTGAGATATCATGGTAGATTATGTGTGCCAGATATAGATGGGTTTCGGAAAAGAATCCTTGACGAATCTCAGTTTTGAGGTACGTTGTTCATCCAGGCTCTACGAAGATGTATCATGATCTAAAAACTATATACTGGTGGAATAATATGAAACGTGATGTGGCTGATTTTGTTTCCAAGTGTTTGAATTGTCAACAAGTTAAAGTGGAACATATGAGGCTAGGTGGTACCACCCAAGAGATAGCTTTACCCTTGTGGAAGTGGGAGATGATCAATATGGATTTCATTACGGGACTTTCGAGGTCTCGAAACCAGTATGATTCTATCTGGGTGATTATTGACCGGCTGACCAAGTCAGCTCACTTTCTGCCTGTCAGGACTAACTATTCGGGAGATGATTATGCCAAGCTGTACATTGAGGAAATAGTGGGACTGCATAGGGCACCTATATCCATCATATCTGACCGAGGTACGCAATTCTCCTAACAGTTTTGGAGGTCTTTTCAGAGGGGTTTAGGTACCCAAGTGAACCTAAGTACTGCGTTTCACCCTCAGACGGATGGGCAAGCTAAGCGCACCATTCATACCCTTGAGGATATGTTGAGGGCCTGTGTAATTGACTTTAAAGGTAGTTGGGTGGATCACTTTTCACTAATAGAGTTCGCATATAATAATAGCTACCACACCAGTATTAAGATGGCTCTTTTTGAGGCATTATATGGGATAAGGTGTAGGTCACCGGTAGGGTGGTATGGAGTGGGTAAAACACGGTTGTTTGGGCCTGATCTTGTCCACCAAGCAATAGAGAAGGTGGAAATCTTTAGGGAGCGGCTCAAGACAGCTTAGATTCGTCAAAAGTCCTATGTTGATGTTAGAAGAATGGAGCTAGAATTTGAGGTTGGTGATTGGGTGTTTCTCAAAGTCTCCCCTATGAAGGGAGTCATGTATTTCAGGAGAAAAGGTAAGTTGAGTCCTCTCTATATAGGGCCATACCAGATTTTGAGAAGGATAGGTGGGGTTGCGTATGATTTAGAGTTGCCTGCAAATCTGGGTTCTGTTCATCCGGTATTTCATATATCTATGTTGAAGAAATGTATTGCAGACCATTATTTAGTGTTGCCTGTAGAGGAGATCAAAGTGACAGACTCCTTATCATATGAAGAGGAGCCTATTGCAATCTTGGATCGCCAAGTCAGAAAGTTGAGGAGTAAAGAGATAGTTTTGGTTAAGGTATTGTGGAGGAATCAGAAAGTAGAGGAGGCTACTTGGGAATCAGAAGATGACATGCGAGAAAGATACCCAAACCTTTTTTATCCGGTGAATGACGAAACAGAAGGTACATTCCTTGTCTTTTTTATTCTGTGTCCTTAGTATGCTTGTAATCGTGCTTGTCTGTATTCCACGTCATCATTCGGGGACGAATAATCCCAAGGGGGGATAATGTAATACCCCGCAAAAGTCGTGCATATATTATCTCGTAGTAGCTTACTTATAGAGTTGGAGACTTAAAAATTTTCTAAGTGTAGAAAGAGACTTAGTCTTATTTTGAGCTTCTAATATTTGACGATTTTATTTTCGACCTTCCCGACCTCCGTTTCTTATTTTTTTTATTGATATACGATGGGGCAAGTCAAGAGTATGTCTCGGGTGAGTTTCGGGATTTTTAGACGAGCTTAAGGGCACGTTTGGGGTGGCAAAACAGTAGGCCAAGGAGATTAGCCCGCGGCGCCTTGATTGTAGCCTTACCTGGGAAGGGCCACGTGATAGGCAAGGTAGCGCCTTGTTTATCCCGATGGTCCAGGAAGGGCGGCGCCTTGTCTAGCGCCTTGGGCCAATTTTCAACTTTTCCCCCGAATCATTAAGGGTGTTTTGGATATTTCCAACCCCTTGTTCATCTTAAACACGGGATTATACTCTCAAATGACCACTTTATTCATATTTTCATCAAAATCCATCAAGAACACTCCTTAGGGTTTCAAACTAGGTTTCGAAATAACTCAAGATTCAACCGTCGGTTTTAGAAATTGATTGAAAATTTAGAATCCCCAATCTGAGGGCTTCAAGAATCAACTATCAAATTTTGATGTACGTGATGATACAATTCAAATGACTGCCTTAACTTTCAATGACATCATTCGAAGTTAGTACAAGGGGAATCAAGCTTTGGTCGCATTAAGGAAACGGGATCCTACATGGAGGGGCTGATTTGAGTACACCAAAGAGCAATCCCACGTGTGAGAGATGGCTTGGAGCATTGAAGATTGAGGACTCACAGTTTTGGGCCTTCATTAAGGACATTTTGGTTACTTAGCCCTGTCCAAGTAACACTCCATGACCACCCATTTTCATTAAAGGTATTGTGGTTATTTTGTTATGTAATAAGTTAGACTATAAATAGGTTCTATTAGTTCATTTGCTAGTTAGTTTATGAATGATGATATTTTGAAACATTAAAAATCCTCTCTCTTGAGAGTAGAACACCTTAGTG
This sequence comes from Capsicum pubescens, assembly GCA_030864215.1. NCBI lineage: Eukaryota > Viridiplantae > Streptophyta > Magnoliopsida > Solanales > Solanaceae > Capsicum > Capsicum pubescens. The sequence goes on along the minus strand of CM061538.1, from coordinate 354,370,849 downwards.
TAGTTCTAAGTTAGGGCTTGGAATAGCCATTGTAGTTTAGGGCTTGGAAAAGTCAATATTGTTCTTTGCTTGAAAACGGTGGATCTTGAGGTGAGTTGATTTCTTTGACGGCCACCGTAAGAGTGTGGTTTTGATTATTACATTCATTAGGGGTTAATTTTGAAATATAATTGGTTCTTAATCTTGTAATAATCTTGGTCTCACTATCTATCCTTTTATTATTTTGCAAATCTGTGTGTTTTTGTGTTTGTCATCTTCTATCCCTTTGTGTTGCTTGTTCTTCTCACGTTTTGTGGACTGTTTTGGCATCTTGGTGGACTGATTTGTATCATGGGGTTATCCTAAAAACTACATGGGTTTGTAAACACTAGAATATGGTTTAAAGATTATCAAGCATGAATTTTAAAGGGGTTTTGGAACTTATGCTTTAAATTTTGCATTTTGGATATTTTGATAATATGATTGTTTTGGCCTTTAGGCCTTTCCCCCTTAAATTGATTTTCATCTATATGTATATATATGATATAGAAGATTTGATTGAGAGCATTAATCATTAAAATCCCCCTCTTTGATGATTTATAGTTTATGAAACTGTCGAGAATGATTTGAGATGCAAGGTTAATGGTTTGAAAGTGATCTTTTCAATATTAAAGTAATTAACATGATTTTGATGATGATGAGAGAGATTTTATTGATATGATTTCGTTCTTGTGTTAAAGAGAAAGAATTACATACGATCGTTATCTTTGACATGACCACCTTGTGTGTTTAAAATGTTGAAAATGAGAGTTTTCTTGTATGTGTTCACATGAGTTTTAAAGAATGAATTTCTTGAAAAGAATTGTTGATATGGTGGTCCTGAATTCCATATTTTGAGAATAGAGATATAAATTTCTATAAATGGCTCAGAGAATGTGACTTGCAAGTCAATGGTATGACGAGACCATATAAATTTATGCCATAACAGAAATAGAGCCTTCAGAGTCTGATTTTAAAGATTTCATGTTACAAAGAATTTAAAATGGGCTTAAAGAGGGTTAGGTGGTTACCCGAAGAGGGCACGAGTCAATTGACTCATAGCCTAAAATCGTGTTTTGCCGATACGGGTATGTTACTTTTGTACACTGGCGACGGCCCTGTGGCGTAGTAGAGATTCAGAGACTCCGACCCTTGCGGCAAACTTGGGTTAGGGGCTTGGTTGCCGAGTTAAGGGCAGATTCCATATAGCCCGTGGAATTATAGAATTGTAGGGCATACCATCTAGCGCAGAAGTAAAACAAAGAACGTCACAGAGTTTAGATGTTTTTATAGAGTCCTTTAAAAATGCCCATGTGATTCTTACTATGTGATACATTTATGAACTGTTTTTAAATTGCTCTCATATATGTTGAATATCAATATTATTTTGGATTTGATCTGCGAACCAGTACAATTGTATTGACCCCCTACCTTTCAGCGCCTGAGGCTCAATCTAGAGGTCCAGCTAAGCAGTAGAGATTTTAGAGAGAGAAAAGACTGTGCAGTGGTGAGTCTTCTTTATCCCAGAAGGCCTGGTTATTTCAGACTATATCATTCATTTTGTTTTTCGATCTACTGGGGGCCTTGTCTCAGTTCAGATAATTTTCACTTTATCATGTCTTAGAGATTTCGCAGACGGATTCAGATATTGTCTAGTTGTTGATGGGTTTTACTACTTTCCAACTTTGAATTGAAATCAGAATGACCATGATTCCATATTCCATTCCGCATCTTCTTTTATTGTATGAACGTTGTGCATGACTACCAGATAGAGAGGGACGTCCGGGCCATTATGGTTCGAGATGCTCGTTACGATCAAGGCCTCGGTTCGGATCGTGACACCCATTTAATTAAAAAAAGATAGCAGCACATTTTTTAATAAAGGGCAATTTGGTAAACATTACTAAGTCTTCTCTTATTTCTTAAACTCCGTGTCCGTCAAATAGCGACACAAAATGAGACGAAGGAAATATATCATTAATTTTATTAAATACCGTACCAAGTCAAAGAATTCACCGTAAAATAAAGAGAAAATACATCTTTTCCCCCCTGAACTTGTCCTCCAAACTCACTTTAGCACTTAAACTTAACTTTCGTTTATTTATCCCCCTTAACATCTTTAAAGTGAATTATTTTCACCCCTCAAAACTGAATACTACTCTCACAATGGAGAGTGTGTTACACTCGCCTACACATCAACGCCACGTCGGAGCCACGTCATTGCCACGTAAGAAATTTGATTTTTCTAAAAAAAATTAATCCCCCACACATTATTTTTAAATATTTTTTTTTAAATAAAAAAAAAATACTATTAAATCTATATATGTATATATTAAATATAAAAAGGCACCCCCCACCCCTATTTTCTTTCTTCTTAGCAATCCCCACCCAGCCCGCCCGCCCCACCTCCTACCCTGCAAACGCAGCCCCCCTTTTCTATCTTCTTCAAACCACCCCACCTCTCCCCTCTCCTCCATTTTCTATCTTCTTCAAATTTAAAGCATATTATCAATAGTCATTCCTTCATCAAACCACCAATTTAAGAAACAACAATGCAATAGCATCACCATGTCCTAATTCAAAATTCTTCATTCTGACATATTTCGACAAAACTCATTGAAAAATGATTAAAACAAACCCACAAAAGAATATATGCAAAAAATTAACATCACCATTGACGGACCACCATTGACGGACCCCAAAATTACAATATTAATTCTACCAACGACCATCATTAACGGACACATCCTTCGAATCACACCTATATGTTCAGATTTGTAGAAGGTTGGAGAGTAAAAATTATGGTGAGGGTGGGATGGGGGTAGAAGAAGAAGACAGGAAATGAGGATAGGGGTTACGAAGAAGATGAGGAAATGGGGGTAGGGGTATGAAGAAGGTGGTTTATATATATATATATTAAAAAGTGAGGTCATATTAATTTTAAATTAAGAAACATATTTTTTTTTCTTTTCTTTTTTTAAATTTCACGTCAGCTTGAGGGGGAGAAATAATACACTTTAAAAATGTTAAGAGAAATAAATAAACAAAAATTAAATTTAAATGCTAAAATAAATTTTAATGACAAATTCAGGGGAAAAAAGATTTCTTTTCTCTAAAATAAAACGAAATATAAAGTATACATTAATGATACATAGTTGATGAAGATGGTCCTGCAGGACACAGAAATTAATGAAGGCTTGAGGGTGGGGGCTGGAGGGAGAGGGTGGGGCTGGGGGGTGGGGGGACAGACACAACTGACAAAGGAGGAGGACAATAGCACACAGTAATACATTCACGTGCACTTCTTCAATTGTATCCTTCCAAAATCTCAAATACTCAGAATGTCCCTACCATTACACACACACCCTCTCACTTACATAAGTCAGCACAGTACATTAGCAGCTTTCTCCCACACGTGTCCACTTTTGTACTCTTCTGTATCCCCCAATGGTAGTCTACTCTAGTGTAGTGTAATGCATTTTTTTTTATTTTTTTTTGCATTTCTCATTCGGTATTCGATACACGTATTATAATTTGATTAATTTAAATTTGCATCGCGTAGGGCCTCATTCAGAGGAGAGCGCTCTCTATCAAAGATTTTTTCATATCTAAAATTTAAATCCGAGACTTCTGATTAAGGCAGGAACAGTTTCATCCGATGCACCAGATCTTTTGGTGGTAGTGTAATGCATTTCATGATATCTTCTGCACCAGTGTTATCGTTTCCTTGTTTTTATTAACCCCAATCTTTGCTTTGGGATGGCATCTCCTCTTCTTTACTTCCAACCCCACTAATAATTCTATTTATTATTATTATGTTCCTTTATTTGCTTCTATATGATATATATTCACATTAGGATCCAATTAATCTGAATTTATATTAGACAAAGTCTATTTAAAGATAATGTTTTCTATCAAGAATTTACTTCTATATCTAATACTTGAGTAAATGTGTCATTTTACTTGACTTCGGTTATTTTCTTCTATTTTGAATGTACACAAGTAGACACTTTGGCCTCATTTGACCAATCTATCTATCTCACAAAAATTCAAAAATAACTTTAACTTATATTCATGATCAAACACAATTTTAACTCCAACTTCAAATTTTTATTTTCATGGCCAAACGCCAACTTAAATTTGTATAAAAAACTGAACAAGTAGATGCACATGTCTTATGGGGCATCTTACGTGACCATTCACGCCTTACATATGCGTATTATGTCAAATAGGATGAGTGCATCTATTTGTTCAATTTTATACAAATTTAAGTATCTAAATTATGTACGTCAACGGTTGGAGATTATATAAATGCAAGCCGATGAAAAATTAAAATATATGTTTATGTTTTATGCTTAAAAAAGGACTATATGCTTGTCACTACACAAATTAAACCAAAAAGAAACACTAATATAAAAGTAAAATATAAAAAAACTTGGTTGGAATTTGGCACGAACATTATTCTCTTGGCTAAGAACCACTATTTTTTAAAACAAGTACCAATAACAATCTTTTTATTTGATATGCACATTTCTAAAATAGAAAAATAAAATACAATAAAATATATGATTTAGCATCAACATTGTGGTTGGCAAAAATAATTCTATTTTTAGAAACAAATGATCACAAAACTTTTTGCTCCGTGAGTGTTATTTTATTGATTTTGAATGATTATCAAATGATAAGAATTAAGAAATTTAGAGCTGGATCTTGGGAATCATATACAAAAACCCAGCATTGTCATATATAAATTACTCTACACAAACACTCTTAACAATACAATACTCCCTCCGTTTCAAATTATTTATCACTGCTATTTTTAAATGCTCCATCTGTTTTAAAATATTTATTTATTTGACTTCATGCACCCCATAAGAAAATTATATTAAGAGATATATTTTATTAATTTAATCTTCTTGTTAATGATGTTTTGAAATTCTAAATTTAACTGTTATTATTTGTGTACTTCTTTCGTTTCATTATTTTACTTGACCTTGTTGGTTTGACACACTCCTTAATATATAAAACATTAATTAGGAGTACTCTCGTCTCAAATTACTTGACATGTTTGTTTTCTGGGCAATTCTTAAAAATTAAGAAGGGGTGCAAATCATTTGATATAACCTTAATTAGATGAATGTTATTCAATTAATATGGGTACAGTTAGAAAAGAAAAATAATTAATCATCTTTTGATTTCTTAAACGGACGGAGTATATTTTACTAAATTAGCCTTATAAATGACATTTTGGAACTATAAATTTGATTATTTTATATAGTTATTTAATACTACAGACAAAATATAACATAATTATCTTAATTTTATAAATTGAACAAATAAATTAAAGTAACTATTTTAGATCAAGTAAAATGAGATAGAGTAATTATTTAATACATATAATAATAGGAGTATAAATGAAAAAACATATATAGTATAAAATACTCTTAATTAAATTGAACAAGTAAATTAAAATAACCGATAAGTAAAATAAAACCGAGGGAGTTGAAGCAAGTAGCATATGAATACCTATCTCTACATACTCTCTCTCTCTGTCTCTCTAAAACAGTTTTTCTCTATCAAAGTGCCATTATCTTTCAAACTCCTCCCCCCAATAAACTCCTTCTTCATCCTTACCTTCTTACTAGGGTTTCTTGTTACTCACCTCATATATATACACTTCAAACAAACACCTCATTGAAAACCTTAAGAGTACCATACCATAGTACTACATAAGTTGTGTGTGTGTGTGTTTCTCTCTCTATTAGGATCTATGAACCTACAGTTCTGGCAAGTCATAACAACTCCATTGGTGTGAAATCATAAGTTGTGGTGAATCCGTGTTGCTACTATAAAGTATGTTGCATATATAGATGTATATTGAAAATCTTAGACCATAGTTGTGTGTTTCTCTCTCTCTCTCTACTGGGATCTATCTATCTATATATATATATATATATATATATTTTTTTATTTTTTATTTTTGTTCATCCAAAAAGAGCAAATCTATGGCTGGGATCCATCATAAGAGAAACCAACTTCAACAAGTTGAAGAGCAGCAGCAGCAACAACATAGATTCATGGTGGAAAACGGCTCGTCTTCGTCGCCATTTTTTCCAATAAACCCAACCTATCATCACTTCCCTCATCAACAGATCCAACATATACCTTATAACCAACAGTTTTTCCAGTATCAGCAGCATCCACATTACTACAGATCCATGTTGGAACACCAACAACATCAAGAAATACGGTTATTCGAGCCTTCTCCAGAAGTCGAAAATAACCAAGTGCAAGGTGTATCTGGTGCTGGTACATTTTTTCCTTTAAGCTTCAAGTTGGGTATGGAAGGTGATAGTATTAGTAAAGGATATAGTGGTTATGGGGAAGAAGAAGAAGAAGAAGAAGTAGTTCGAGGTGGACAGGAAGAAGACGCTTTGATTCGTATTGGGAGTGAGCGATATTGTAGTGAGGCGCAGGCTCGACAAACTTCTCTAGCTGTGTCTCATTGTTGGCAAAACCAAGAAGATTCTGCTATTAAACAACCTTTCTGGTAATCTTTTTTGCACTCAATCACATGTAAATTATAATTTGCTACTGCTCTACTAGCTACCACCTACTGCTTTGCTTCTTTTTTTAATATCCGTACACCCTATTAATTAATGACCCTACTCTATTATTATTTTCTTGATAATCGCTCTCACACGTCTCGATTAAATTTACATGATACTGACATCTCTCAAGAGATGTACTCTATTAGTATTAATATTTATATTTATTTTTCTCATTTTTGGATTTGTAGGAAGCCCCTTAATGCGGAATTTTCAAATGGGAATAACAGCGGCAATGAAAGAGAGAAGAACAAACAAGAAGACGATGAAGAAATGTATCGGTCACCTGAAGAAATTCAGCATAATCAGCAGCGAATTATCAAGAGCTTAGAAGAAAATAAATGTAGAGCAGTATTTGGAGAGTTAGAAGCTATTTATGCTGACAACATGACTAATAATGCTGATCGTAACAACATTCATCGAATTGCATCTGAATCTGTTGTCACTGCTGAAGATTTGCCAACGATTCCTGTGCTGCCTTTCAACGATTCTAATAAAGCCGGTGAGGCGGCCACCACGGCCGTGGCCGCCACACCTGCTGCTGGAATTGATATTGGATCAGAGAGTGCATCTGTTGGAGGAACAGAAGTAGAAGCAGAAGCAGAAGCAGAAGAAGAAGCGACAAGGCCGGGTGAAGTTCGTAAAAGAAAGAAAGCGAAAAGATCAGGAACAAGCACTACTTCTTCCATGTCAAGATTTTTCGAGTCCTTAGTAAAGAAACTCGCGAACCACCAAGAGGAACTGCAAAGGAGGTTCATGGAAACGATTGAGAGATTGGATCAAGAAAGAAAAGAAAGAGAAGAAGCTTGGAGGGAGCAAGAATTGGCAAAGCTACAGAAAGAAACAGCTGCTAGAGCACATGAAAGAAGCTTGGCTTCAAGTAGAGAAGCTGCTCTTGTTTCTTACTTGGAAAAACTCACTGGTCAGAAGATCAATTTTCAACCCATCAAGAAGAAGACAAAAGTACGTTGTTCTAGCTGAGCGTTCCAACACATGATATGATAAAACATTCCAATTAGATACTTTCAGTTCAAATTTTGAAATTTTTATTTCTCAAGAGTCTATCTGTGATACTGTTGAGTATAATGCAGCTTCTGGTTTCCTAACTGCTTTGTCACATCTTCGAGTGCAAGATACTTTGTCTGCCTGATTGAGCATTTCAACTTCCTACAACATTTCTTTACTTTAGCAACTTCTGCTAAGCTTCGGAGACATTTGATTGTACTTCATCGCGATGAGGTGCCATCGCATTTTTCGTGCCACTCCAGAACTCTCTTGTATGAGCCTAATATCCTCTCATGAGCAGAAAAACGAAGGTTTTCTACAAGACCTCAGAATCAATTAAGCGTGGATAAACTTGTATCTTAAGAAAGAACCACAACTGAGAAGAATCATCATCAGCTATATTAGTATTAAGCATGTATTAACTATACAGAAGGCGACTGAAACTACACATACAGGATGATTACCTCTTAGTGTTTTGGAATAGGGAACTTAAAGGGCATTCAACATTTTTCCATGTGTATATTTGTTTGTCTAGAAGAAAGTAGATTTTTGAATCCTTACATCGTGTGGTCTAAAATATACGTATGTGTGAAAAGTTAGAATTGAATAGTTGTTAAAAAGGGAAAGATGCATTTGTAGTAAAAGGCATATGAACAAGAAGTAATTACAGAAATCACTTTTACCATAGTGTTATTAGTCACCATCATTGTTGGAAAAAAAGTCGGTTAGCACTGGGTTTTTTATAGCAGCTAGCGCATTTGATTAATAAGATAGAAAGGGTCTTTCACGCTTGTTTAGTACAGTCAAGGTTTTAGCCTTATCTTGTTGGTGATGATGATGTTGAGTTGACGACAGAGAAAGACTCGGCATTCAGGCGAGCCATGTGATACGTAGTGGGGTTAAGTATGCCCCCCTCGCCTAGGGACGGATCTATGTAGAAGGTTTGGGGTGCCACGACTCCCGCACATCTCGGTTGAAACTCTGTATATTTATGTGTATATGTATCAGTTAATATATAAATATTATGCTTGGTCAAAATGATTGGGTTTTACTCCAGCAGTGCGGGTTCGATCCCCGATCCCCGCTCAACATTGTCTGTTTTCTCTTTAAAAAAACATATTGAGGCTATGAAGAACGGAGCCCTTGACCTCTTCTTACAAAACACTTACGATACCAACTAGGCAAGCCTTCATGTAGTAACAACATTTGTTGATATATATAATTATAGTTTATTCTTTGAATATTGTCTCCACTATCCTAAAATATCGTACGGAGTATATATACGTTATTGTTCAAAACAAGGTGGCACCCGGAGCTTCCGAATCCTGGATCCGCCTCTAGCCCCGCCCATACAAACGGCTTCGAAACAAACAAAAAAGTGTGTACCGCACTCATGAAAAAACGTCAGCGATAGATTAGAGGAAGTTGGGGATTACGTAAAATAGAGTTTTGACAAAGGTCAATTGCATCAGTTAAAAGAGCAACTAAAAACAGTTGGAAAACTTATTTGCTTGGTTCTTGTTCTCTCCGTTTTATATTAGTTGTTCATATACGCAAAATAGTTATTCCAACTTATTTGTTAATTTATAATAACCAAAAGAGAAATAATTACCACTTTATCCTACTCCAAGTTTGGAGTCAAAGAGTTTATATGTGAAATGTGTTCAATAGGTTAAACCTCGATATTTAAGGGTCGTTTGGTTTGAACCAGAATTATAATCCTATAAAATATAATCAAAGTTTTTATATCCCGATTTTAGCTAATACTTCCAATTAAATACGAAATAAACTTAATTTCAAAACACTTATGAGAATAACTCATCTAATCCCTTGAAGAAACGATCCCTAAGCGTTTAAATGGAAGTTTTGACAAGTTTTAAGAGGTCGTATATGTATTCAACCAAGATCAGATATACCTCATGGAAATGAGATTGCATAGCGATTTGCTTACAACTTTGATCATTTAATTGGTCCTTATTGAAAATTAAATCTGAGACCTCATGGATCCTGGTGCTTAACTAAAGTCATTGACCAATAGGCCCCACCTTTGAGCAGTGGCGGAGCCACATTGAGTTGAGGGGTTCATCCAAACCCTATTCGTCGGAAAATTATACTATTTTTTACATGGTCAAAAATATTTTTATGTATATATAGTAGATGTTGAACCCCCTTCGACCAGTCCGTATATTTACTTCTGAACCCCCTTACTGAAAACTCTGGCTCCGCCACTGCCTTTGGGTGCTAGATAATGATCCTTTTGTTTTAATAATTGTGGTGTCCGAGTCAGTTTGTACGCACTTTTATTAATTTCATGGGGTACCTACACATGTACAGTATATCCGTCCACCAAAACTTAGACAGAAGACCTCATGGTTCCACTTTATTGACCACTACACCATACTTTTAGATGCTAGCAGCAGCAAATCCAAAATACCTTAACCAAAGTGTCTTAAACCTAGACCACAAGAATCAGAAGAGGAAACAGTATAAAGTAATGCATTAGGAAGTACAAACCTGAAGTTACATTAGTAGATGAAATTCAAAACTCAAATGATTCATACAGTACAGAACTAACAGATCTGTTCCCAAGATCAAGGAACACTAACATAATGTGTGCAGAAGAGATTAATGCACTTATTTCATGAATACAAATACCAAGGAAAGTATCCAAAGCAAAAATAGTAGGAAAACTCGGACCGGAATTCTCTTCCTGATCAGCTTCAAATAGACAGTGTACAGGAAACGTTCATCCATGGTGCTGCGAGCATAATGCAGCGTCTGGTTTCCTAACTGCTTCGTCATATCTTTGAGTGCAGGACAGGTTTTCTGCCTGACTGAGTAGTATTACTTCCTGCCGCATTTCTTTGCTTTTGCAACTTCTCTTTAGCTTTGGAGACGGTTGATTGTACTTCTTCGAAATGAGGTGCCATGGCATTTTTTGTGTCATCAAGCCACTTCAAAACTCTCTTGAATGGACCTAATATCCTCTCGTGTTCCTTCTCATCCAGACCCTGAATTCAGCAGAAAAGTGCAGATAAACTTCTATTCAAAGAAAGAACCACAACTGAGAGGAATCATCATTTCATCATCAGCTGTACTAGTGATGACTATACAGAAGCAAATGACTGCTGACTTAAACTAAACATGGAGGATGATTACCTCTTCGTGTTTTGGAGTAGGGAATTTTAAGGGCATTCGTCATTTTACAATGTCAAATATGTACTACAATTCAACTACAATGGAAGTGTATACAAGCTGATAGAGGGAAAAGAAACATTTATCACAGTTCTGAATTGAGCCAAGCTTGTTGCAAATAATGTCCGAAGCAACAGATAATTATGCTTTGAATCAAAAGACTGTAAAGCAAAAGCAGAAAAAAAGGGAAAATCTACTTACCTCAAGTTGCATAATCTCGCACGCTAAGCTAAGATCTGCAATTGATGGTTGGTTGCTCCCAAGCAAAAACCGTCCTTTTTTCTGGAGCCAAACAGACTCGATTTTTGCAAGAGCTGCTATAAGGTTCTTCTCAGTTCTTGCTGCTGCTTTTGCATTCAAAGGCCTCCCAACAGCAGAAGCAAAAACAGCATAAAAGAAATATGAACCTGAAATCAGAAGCTGTTCTTGAGAAAACTGTTGGAAATAGCTAAAAGGAGAGGCATATCAACAAGAAGAAATCACGGAGACAATCTCTTTTATCGTAGTGTTATTAGTCACCGTCATTGTTGAAAAAAAGTCACCATCATAATCGACTAGACTTAATAGAGTTTTGCCAAAGGTCAAATGTTTCAGTTACAAGAAAGAGCAACTAAAGACAGTAAGACACTTGTAGACTTGCATCAAACAGTCTAGCGACCAAAATCTTCTTAATAAAGAGCATGATGCCCGTTGCTCTTTCTTTCAAAGTGATCATACAAACAAATTTTCCCGGTTAATCAGATTTTAGGATAAAAATTTGACTCAGATGCTGACTTAACCATAACAATTTTATCGTCCAAGTTCTCCCAAAATCCCAAGATACCATTAAATTAACTCAAGCAAGATATCATATTCCAACTGGAAACTAAAATAATCACAATCTCTGATATATGCACCTGGACCACGAGGGAAAGTAGTACGATGCCAATCCAACATCGATTCAACCTTTGCTCTTTTGTATAAGTCAGCTGGATACCTTCAATAGGACAGTATACGAAACAAGAGTTAATAGCAAAAAGGAACAGTCTGAACCAGCATAAGTAATTATGCAACCCAAGAAGAGTCTTACTACATTACATTCTGTCACTATCAGTGGAGCTATACAGTTTGTATTTAGCTCCCAGTAAGAAACACGACAAGAAATTGCGCAATCAAATAACAGGTACATATTGGTAGGAGCGGAGCCAGGAATTATAACAACATAATTTGTTTACTTTTTTGAAAATTGGTAATGTTGAAACAACATAGTTCAAAAAAGGATAGAATGCCACCTTTGAAATTTGAACCTACAATCTAGTACAATTTTCGACACACTTTTACCACTACACTTATACACTTCCATTCTATCAAGGGGATTTAAGATTAAATATATATATATTCAAAAAAAATGTTCTTACTCAATTTTCACTGTGTAACTTCTCAATGAAGGGGATTCAACCGAACCCCCATTAGTACACTGAGCTACTCGACTGCATATCGGATTAACTTCATAGAGATGTCAAGTGCATAAAAGATCCATTCATAATGCCGAAGCTCTTAAGAGTACTCACTGTTCCATTATAAAATAGCATTCAATCAGGTATGTACTGAAAAAAACTAAAGTTGCTGCTTACCAATGATCCGCAATTCCTGGATATGCACAAGTCAGGTATCTAAGAATCGCATGACTGCAAACACATAAAGTTGGTTAACTAACATTTACATGTTATCTAAGTCATAAATTACTCTATCTGAAACTTAGAAAGGGATCAAAAGAAAAAAGTCCAACCTTATATGACCCCGATAACAATTACGGGAAAAGGGTCCACTTTGCCCCTGAACTATGCGAAATGGAACAAGTTTTCCCTCCCGTTAATAGTAAGGGTCAAATATGCCCCCGCCATCATTAAAATAGGCTAAATTTGCCCATATGCTCGAACAGCGGAAGCTTAGCACCCGGTGATGCCACATGTCCCGTTATTAATGGTGATTGGCGGTAGAGGTAGAGGCGGAGAGAAAGAAAGCAGGAATTGAAAAAAATCATTAAACATACTCGTCTCCACACACCACAGGCATTTTCTATGGAAGTTTCTTCTGCCCCCATGGGGTTAGCAGCCTAGCACTATACATATAAGCTTTATTAACATTCTAAACTTAACAGCACGAGAATTTTCTAACATTGCCTTTTGTAGTACATATGCACAGGTGATCGCATAAAACTATGAACATCTGCAAGATATACAGCGAAAAAAGACATTATGATTATTTTCTAATTAAGCCTTAGAATGTATGCAACACATACAGCTATAAAAGAAATTGACGAAGTTGCAGTACAGGAAAATGCTAAAAAATTTCAGTTCAAGCTGAACATTACCTTTCGGAAAGCTTAAAGCTTCCATCCACTATAGCTGGTATTTGCTGGATGGGGTTAATTTCTGAAGATGAATTCAGAAGAAACTAATGAAATTATCTTGAAAATTAAGAAACAAATAACAAATCAACCCCTTTTTTCATGGAAAAGATGGACAAACCTCGATATTCAGGAGACAATTGCTGGCGTTTGGAGAGATCTATGTGAACCTCCTCAAAGTCTATCCCATTTAACCTTTTGAGAAAATAATTGTAATCATTACAAACCCTATTTTGAGCTTCAAAACTACAAATAGCATCACGGATATCCAGAAGACGATACAAATTTAACGCATTGATAAAATTAAACTTTAACAACCCCCTTTCAAACTCCGAATAAGGAAACAGAATTACGAGACAACATCAACAACAACAATATACCCAGTGTATTCCCAAAAAATGGGGTCAGGGGTGGGAGGGTAGAGTGTATGTAGACCTTACCTCTACCTCAAAGGTGAGGTGGAGAGTAACAAAAACAACCGATAGTAGCAGAAAAGAAACAAAATTATGGGAATTCAAACAAAAGGAAAATTTCTCACCACTTAACTATTTTGGAAATGTAGTTATTTAATACTCCATTTTAGCTTATAAAATAGACAAAAAAATAAGAGTATGAAAGAAACCAAAAAAACATTTGTACCATTTAAACCGTTTGGAAAAGTACTACTCCATCAGTTTCAATTTAAGTATCATAGCTTTGGTGCCTCATGGTGTTCAAAAAACTCTTAAATCATGTGATATCAAATTATCGATGTGTATAACGTATCAAAACATCCCGGTCTTAAACATGCCACAGAGAATGTTAGATCTAAACAGTTACCAAATATTGAAAGAAGATGTATTTTTTTTTTTAGAACAAGACAAAAAAGTAAAGTAAAACACTTGGATTGAAACTCCCCGTTCAACATAAATTACATATGGGGAGAGAATGACTATCGTTCAAAGTTGAGGGAAGAGTTTGATTTTAACCGATTAAAGAAAGAAAGGACTCCAAAGAATCTTCCTTTCATTGTTAATTTCTCTTTGATTAATTCGTCGTTACTAATGAAATCTAAATAATATCTGAATTGCAAAAGCACCTCCTTCTTTCAGAGAAAGGAGCACAAGTTATTCACATTTCATTTGATGATCAAAAGCGAAATAAAAGTCAAGTAGTGGCATTGCTCAAAACAAACCACTCCAACAACAACAACAACAAAAAAAAATACTCAGTGAAATCCCACAATACAGTCCCGAAAAGAATAGAGTATACTATGTAGACGTTACTCCTACCTCAAGAAGGTATATATACTATTTTCGAAAGGCTCTCAGCCCGAGTCAAAAGAAAAACAAACACTTGTCCTTAAACTTGTATAAAGTCGAACAAGTAGACACACATGTCTATGTGGCAATACACGTAGGACGCCACATAGGACATGTGTGTCTATTTATTCAACTATATACAAGTTTAATTGTCTACCTATGCACACCCAAAGTTGGAGGTCGTAGATATGATCTGAGGCCACGTTAAAGGACATGTTTATGTATTGCGCCTTGTTTATTCTATATCTATCCTTTCTCTCTTGAGTCTTTGACAACTCAAATACGAATACTGAGAGGAGTCCTCTCTTCTAGGTGCTTGCTTACATCTAGGTTTCATTTCTAGTATAGGGAATGAGTCGAGTTAACTTTGAACCATCACAGGATTGGAGGTAAGGTTTATGTCCCGCCTTGTATTTCTTTTGAAATAAAAACAACAATTTAATACATTTTACCATTTACGAAGTAAAATTTAGAAGTCTTATTTCCTTTCTAAAACAGTCAGTCAGTGCTTAGCACAGCCAAATCCCAAAATAAATAAAAAAAGAAAAATGAAGAACTGAGGTCGAAAGAGAGAGAGGAGGAAGAGAGAGTTACTTGCAGAAGATGATAACTTCACGACATGCTTGAGACATACGATCTACGTATAATGTCAGCGTCATTTCTCTTTCGATCTATCTATCTACGTATTTCTCTTTCACTTTCAAATTAGAGGTCACTGTATACACTGTCGCAGTCAACTGGAGATTGAGATTAGTTAGGTAGGGGGTGGGGGTGGGGGTGGGGGTGGGGGTGGGGGTGGGGTTTCGAATATAATCAAATAGTAGCCTTCTCAACTATCAATTGAAACTAAAATATTCTTCCGGTCTATCTATTGGACTTATTTATTTAGATAAATTATATGAAAATATCATCCTTAAAACTTCATTACATAAATAAAGTACTTTATCAATATTATAAAAATAAAAGTTTTTTTTACATATATATATATATATAAAAAATGAGAAAAGATAATTATAATTTCTAATTTAATGTTATAACAAATTATCAATTCACCTTAATTTAAGAGATATTTTTTTCAATTTTCAAATTGAAAGTGAAAAAGATAATTCTTGCTTTTATTTTTTTTTTCTCTTGTATTCAAAATTCAAATATTTTTAAATAAATTATGTATTTCATTATTTGCTCGTGTAGGTTTCATTTTATTTTCATGTATATTAATTATTTAATATTATTTTATTATCGTGTATTTTTAATTCTAATGTAATGGATTAATCATAATTTTTTATAGATAAATATTTATGGAATAAAAATCATTATGTTTGAAGTACATACATAACATGTATTTTTGTTGTATAAATATAATTTATGGCAAAGTCAGATTATTATTATATTTTTTATATAATTTATGGGATAAATATTTATGGTATATCTCATTATGTCAGAAGTACTTTTTTGTTAAAAAGTTATTTATTAAATATAACTATATATTTTTAATATGGTATAGATATAATTTGTATGGTATAAATATAACATATATTTTTATGATATAAATATAATTTGTATAATATATAAATATATCATGAATTTTTATGGTATAAATATACCATATATTTTTATGAAGGCATCGTGAAAGTAGGCAATAAAAATAAAAAACATAAAATTTTGATATAGTATATAAAAATGTCTTTTCATGTAATTTGTCTAAATAAAAGGGCAAAATAGCCTCAATAAGTAGAATAAAAGGACATTTTAGGCCCAATAGATAGACGTGAAGGACATTTTAGGTTCAATAGGTAGAAGGAGGGTATTTTTACACTATTTCACATAGTTGAAAGGCATTTTAGATCATTTTTCATTTAAAAAATAAGTAAAAGACTCTTTGAAGTTTATCAAATTGTATTTGTAGAAAAGTGGAAAAAAAGTAGTATCTTTAAAGTTATATGGGATCAATAAGGGTAAATTAGGAATTATGTCTTTAAATAATTATCAAATAAGGAAAATTGATAAATTTTTTTAGATGAAGTAAAAAGAATGTTTTTTTAAGGGGATAGGAAAGAAACGACACTTCAAATCAAACTATTTCCATGAAAATGGCCAGGGAATTTAAATTTCGCTTTCTAGCCATTTCAATTTACTGGCTTGTTTTTACCATTTCTATACACCTTCTATACAGTTTTTATACATATCTTATACATATAAATATTCTATACGAAAATTATACAGTTTTGATACATAATTTATACAATAACTGTACATTTTTTTTTACACATTTTATACAACAATTATATAATTTTCATACACTTTTTATATATTTTTCATATATATTTAATACATATACATATTTGATAGAACTATACAATTTCTACACGTATATATTATATAGATAAATATTTTATTTAACAATTATATCTTTTTTATATAATTTAATTATTATTTTTAAACAATAAAAAAAAAAGCAAAATATTTGATCAGTTAAAAAAATTATAACAAAAAAAAATTGAAATATTTTTAAAATGGACGAATTGCCCTAGTTGAATATTGTATCAGTATTATATATAAACTGTATCAATATTGTATATGAACCTGTATATGATTACGTAGGCCAAAATGACCCAAATTAGGAACTGACCATAAAGCGAAAATAAAATATACTTAAAATTTCACAAATACACAACTTATGTTTTCAATATTACAAAAAATCCCAACTCTCTAAACATATTACAAAAATCTCACATATACACAGAATGTTATGTATATGTCGGCTACGCAATGTATATTAATAGGGAGAGAAAGTAAAGTAATTAAAAAAGTGGGAGAAAGTGTAATTACTTTTAAAAGTTTGGTATTTATGTTATTTATACAATAATATATCCGACTGACTACTTTTTGAAAAGTTTTCAAATTTGGGCTATTTATTTTAAAAATTGCTATAGAGTGTCCTTTTCCATTTTTTTAATTATATGTTTGGTCTATCTATCTTAATTTGTTTGTTTGGTTGTTATTTGATACAAATTTAAGAAAGTGAAAAAGAACTTTGAACCTGGTATGTTTTGTAATACTTTCTCCGTTTATTTTTACATTAACATTTTAATTTGCCACACTTATTAAAAAAATAATTATTGATATGACTATTTTATCATATAACCTCTATTAATTGTTATGTAGTATTATATATCTTGAAGATACTTTGCAAAATGTGCAATTAATGTTATGAGGAATTTATTTTTAATCTTTTCTTAATATATCAAAATGACAAGTAAAATTGGAATTCCATTTTAAGAATATATTACATTAAAAACATATAAAATCTATTTTTAAAAAATTTAATTTTCACTTTTGGGCCTGACCCAACCATTTGTAATGACATTTTGCTTTGTTTTTATGAAATGGGCTGCAGCCCGATTTAATTTAAAAATAAATAAATTAATTTTATGATTTTAAACACGACACGTTAACAAAAATTAAGAAGTGTAATGTGGTGGGTGGGTTCATTTGTTTTTCTTTTTGGGGAGGGGGGTTGGGGTTGAGTTCTTGTGCCATGTGAGTCTAAACTTGTAAGGTCACATTCAATTAACATTGATTGACGATTTGATCACTTGATAGACATCTTCTTCACGGGCCGCTCAAGCGAATCCGTGGCCTAATGTCAAAATCGAATGGAGGTCTTACATTATTTTTAAAAAATAATTATTTTTATAAAATCTATTTTTAAAATTATATAATCGATTTCTTCTAATAATTTTTTTTAATTAATAATATAGTCAATGCATTAATTTCTTGAGACAGAGAATTCTGGACTAGATATATCAAACTCCTAAATTTTTTTATATAAAAGTTTTTTTTTTCTATAAATAGTATTTAATATATTTTGTAAAATTTATAATTTATTATTACTAAAAATAAATGAGGCCCTCAAATTTTGGGGGCTTTAGGCGGCCGTTTTTTTGTTTTTTTTTTCCGAAAGGGTTGAGCCGCCCCTGCTTCTTCATATTACCAAGACAAAGTGTTAAGCCTAGACCACAAGAATAGAAGAGGGCACACTAGCAGTGCAAGAGAAATCATATTACTCGGAAATGTTTGAATCGCGGAGCCTTTCTTTCTGGTTGTCTGTCTTAATAAGTAGATACTGATTCGTGCAGTCCTTCTCTGCTGCATTGGTCTTTTCACTCCCCACTCTCGTTCCCTGTTCTGTAGAGCGGTTTATCCCCGACTACAATGGCGGAGCCACAGTCAACGAAGGGTGGTCAGATGAACACCCTTCGTCGAAATTTTTTTTCCAAGTATATAGGTTAAATATAGATATTTATGATTATATACATGTTGTTACACACCTTTGAAAAGCTAGAGAAGCATAGTCCAATGGTCAAGAGTGTGCATTTCTGCATCAACAACCCGAGTTCGAACCTTGGCAGGTACAACAGTTCTTTGCCCAAGGAAAAATATGAACACCCTTAACCAAAAGTCTGGCTCCGCCACTGTCCGACAATCTTAGGGGAAGATTTCTCTCTTCTCTACAAAGATACTCGGAACGCAGTTTGGTCACAGTCAATGGCAGCCCAGCCCCGTGCACTAAAGCTCCCGCTATGCACGAGAGTAATTCATCAGAAGAGGGTACAGTAAGAAAATGCACCCCTTGCAAGTCACATTATTCGATAAAATTCCAAACTGAGTTTATTCAATACTACAGTAAGGAAATAACAGATCCATTGCTAAGATTAAAGGACTCTTAGCTTGTCTTATTACATGTTTGCACTTACTATCTTATGAGTATTTTTGCATAATGCAGATTGCTTTGTCACATCTTCGAATGCAGGTCATGTTTTCTGCTCGATTGAGTACTGCTACTTCCTACAGGAGATGTTTGCTTTTGCCTCTTCTTTTTAACTTTATAGAGGATTGAGTGTACTTCTTCGAAATGAGGTGCCATGACATGCTTTGTATCATCAAGCCACTTTGTTACTCTCTTGAATGGGCCTAATATCCGCTCACGAACCTTATCGTCCAGAACCTAAATTCAGCAGAAAAAAGAGTTTTTTTTTGCAGGACCTCAGAATCAAGTGCATTCAGTTGATAGACTTTTCACAAGATAGAACCGGAACTGAGAGAAAATCCAGAACAAGAATAAGTACAAGCAAGGGGCGCTAGACCTTACATTACGGAAGCATCTACAGGAGACTCCATTTGTACTCTATTAGTTGATTTGATTCTTTGGATAACTCCATATCATGTTTTTGGACTTAGTGAGATAGTCCGGGTTGAAGCCCGAAGGGCTCAGGAATGTTCTTTAACACAATCTTGTTTTGGAAGGCTTAAAAGCCAAATCTTTCTGGTTCTGGTGCCTCTTATGAGGTTGCGATGCACTGCTAGGGTGTGCTTTGCGACCACGAAGGCTTGGCCAGGTCAGACCCCAAGTCGTCTCTCCTGCGCGATTGCAAGGAGAATGACCGCGGATGGAGGGAAAACTGGGAAAACAACATTTAACACAGTTTTGAACGTAGGGAAAAGCGACATGCACTTGAGACAAGCTTGTTCCAAATAATGTGCTAAGCAACAAACTCCTCTTTATAATTTGTGATGGATCAAAATATTGTAAAGCAACAAGAACAAAAAGGGGAAATCTCTTTACCTCAAGTTGCATAATCTCACACGCTAAGCTAAGATCTGCAACTGACGGTTGACCACTTCCAAGTAAAAATCGTCCTTTTTTCTGGAGCCAAACAGACTCGATCTGTGCAAGAGACGCTATAAGGAGTTTCTCAGCTTTTGCTGCTGCTTGTGGATTCAAAGGCATCCCAACTGCAGGAGCAAGAAGAGAGAGCGAGACAAATCCAGCTGAAAACAGAAGCGGTGCTTAAGAAAACTGTTGGAAACCGCTAAATGAGAGACATGTCAAAAAGAGTAATCAAGAATGCTGGGGAAAAAGCTACATTATCATAGAGTTGTTAGTCACGTCATTGTTGGAAAAATAGTCACATCGTTAAGCGACTAGACTTACAAATAGAGTTTCGACAAAAATCATTCCAATTAGATGAAACAGCTACTAAACACAGTAAGTAGCGGACTTGCAAAGAGAATTATAACATTCCTGTTGCTCATCTTTCAAAGTGATCATACAGCAAATTTCGTCGCTTAAATCTCATTTTTAGAATTAAAAATTAATTCAGATGCTGACTTAACCTAAGAATTTTGTTGTCAAGTTCTCCGAAAACTCAAGATTACCATTAAATTAACCCAATTAAGGTTAAGACAGATTGGACGCTGAAATGATCAGTCTCGGATATAAGCACACCTGGACCGCGAGGGAAGTTAGTGCGATGCCAGTCCAGCACAGATTCGATTTTTGCTCTTTTGTACAAGTCAGCTGGATACCTTCAATAGAACAGTGTAAGAAAGAAGAGTCAACAACAGAAAGCAACATCCTGAACCAGAATAAGTATACAACCTAAGAGAGTCCACGACATTACAGATCAAGAGCTATACTGTTCGTAGGAACCAACTTTTTTCCATTCACTGTTATTTCTTCTCAAATATCAATACGGCTTATATGCCATTTACTGCTGGTACTTTATTTGTAGAGATGCAAAAAGGTGCAAAATGACGATGCTGTTTAATGTACTTCTTTAGCCCTATTAACCCACTGTTCCGAGTATTGGTTTGATTAGGTACTGAAAGCGGAAATGAAGTAGCAAAAGAAAAAGAAGAGAGATGAAGCAAGACATAGAACAGGTCATATGAGAGAGATCATTTAAACCAAATGGCGAGTTGGCATCTATTTAACAGACGGTGTTCTTTAGCAAAACTCTTTCAACTTTAGTATGAAACGCAAGAAATTGAGAAATCAAATAACAAGTACAAATGCGTAGCGGCAGAGCCAGGAATTCTAACAAGGGGATTCCGAAAAAAGGTAAAAGAATCGCACTTGAAATTTGAATCAGTATCCTACTACTATTTTCGACACTCTTCTACATCACACAATCAAAGGGATTCAACATTTTACAAACAGACAAAAATATTTGTTCTGATGATAGGGATACAATTGAAACCCATTCAATACTAAACCATGCTACTGCATATGGGGTTAATGTCAACTGCAAAGGCGGAGTCAAAAAACTTAATGGATTCTAAATTCTAGGATGACGACGTTGGGTGTTATTTTTGTACATATTTAGTGAACTAAAGCTACTGGGTTCGGCCAAACCAGTATATCGGCTTCTAAGCTCCACCCCTGGTCAACTGCAAAATAGTTTCATTCATAATCATAATGCCTAATGCCATGTTCATGTCAAGCACAAGAGTTTTAACGAGTACTCATTTCCATGATACAAAAAGTCAAAAACATCCAATTCAGGTATATACCGAAAAATCTGAAATTGCCGCACTTACCAATGATCTGCAATTGGAAACGCAGAAGCCAGATACCTAAGAATTGCATGACTGCAACCAAATAAAGTTGGTTAGATAGCTTTAAATGTTATCTAAGTCATAAATTACTTTTATCTTAAACTCAGTAAAGGTCAAAAGTAAGAAGTCCAATCTCACATCACCGGAAAAAAATTATTTAACATAGTCTTGTCTACACCGGCATATCCAGTAGTTAATGGCATGAGAATTTTCTAGTTTTGCTTTGTTTAGCACATATGCACAGTCGAAAACATCAAACTACGAACTTCTACGAGAAGAAAATGACACGATATGAAGATTAGGATGTATGCAACATATACAGCTAAAAAAAGACATTGACAAGATTGCAATATAGAAAAATACATTATGGGTGCAAGCTGAAATTTACCTTTCGGAAAGCTTGAATTTTCCGTCCATTATAGCTGGTATTTGCATGATTGGATTGACTTCTGAAGATGAATTCACAAGAAACCGTTGAAATTATCTTGAAATTAAGAAACAAATAACAAATCAACCAGTGTTTCGTGGGAAATATAGAGTTTATAAGAAGGCAAACCTTTGTATTCAGGGTTTAAGTGCTGCCGTTTGGAGAGATCTACGAGCACCTCCTCAAAGTCTATTCCATTTAACCTTTTGGAAAATTATCATTAACAGATCCACTTTGAGCTTCAAAACTAGAAACAGAATCAAGGATATCCGGAACAACAACAAAACTTTCTGATAAAGTTGAGCATCATTAACCCCATTATAAACTTAGGAATTCAAATAAAACAAGGAAAGTTTCTCACAACTTAACTATTTGGAAAACGGAAAAGGGACAAAATGCCCTTGATTATTGAACATAAAACAGAAATGCCTTCCGTCTGGTTTTTGGTCCAAAAATGCCCTTGCCGTTACTGGTACAATTATGCCTATCATGTTAACGGACTCCCAGGTTCGATGTATCCCTTCTTAGAACTTGTTTCTTTGCTAAGATGGACTGCACCTTGGAAAAAATGGTATCCCACTTATTTCTTATTCCTCCGTCATGGAAGGATGTACCTTTTTTGTTCTTGAGCTTTCTTCTCCATTGGAAGTTAGAGCATATATGTATGACATAATTGTTAATCTTAATGAATTAGGATAAAAATTCATAAAAAACCCGGATTCAGCTCTCAACTAAGGGAAAAAGGTGATTTACATATATCTAGTGTTTGGACGAGAGCGCTATTTGTACTAGTAAAAGGTAGCAAGTACTCATGATATAGCTAAGTTGCATTGCAAATCGGCATTTTAGCTAGAATATCTGAATATCGTAGAAATGATGGACAGATTAATTCACAAACTCACGGAGTTATTCTATATATGTTAGCTATAGTGCAGGGGCTAATATATAAGAAATAAGTAGGACACCATTTTTTACTAGGTTGGAGTCTATCTCAACAACGAAACATGTTAAAAGGGGATACATATGCAGGGAGAGAGCTTTTGATTAAGGCAGTACTTTTTTTCATTCAAGTCTACTGGTCACATATGTTTGTATTGTCAAACAAAGTAATTCAATTTATTGAATCTTACTATAAGAGGTTCCCTGTGGACAGGTGGGGTACTAGCTTAGGATAAAGTATGTATGCGTAGAACTGAAGGTGGATTAAACATTCTGGATATCAATGTGTGGAGTAGAGCAGCTGTCAGCAAACTATTGTGGAACCTTTGCAGAAAGGACAAAATGTGGGTTAAATAGATTCACTGTTATTACATAAAGGACATGAATGCTTGGAGTTGTATTATAAACCAAGCATCTTGGGTGGTGCAAAAATTCTTGAAATGCAGGAGTATCTACACTTCTACAGGCTGCAGGAATTGTGGAACAAGACCTTGTTATCATGTGTTAGAGTGGGTAAACGTCCCACATTGGTTGGGGATTGGAGTGGCGGTCTGCTTATATGGACTTGGCAATCCTCCCCTCATGAGCTAGCTTTTGCGGTTGAGTTATCCCAGGTGCCATATCTTTACACCATGCAACAATACTCCATCAAGAAGATGTACGTGGCTACTCAAATGGACTTTGATTAGCAGCTTTAAGAAGACTTCATACCAAAGATAGACTGATGAAATGGGGTGTAATTGATGAGCAGCAATGTGCATTATGTGATGGAGTTTATGAAACCACTGACCATTTGTTCTTCTGGCAAAGGATACACAAACAAGCTCTACCCCTCGCAAGAGGAGCTGCATTGGGCATGTACCTATGCTAAGGGGAAAGGATTTAGAGACACAATCAACAGAATGTGCTTGACAGCAACAGTGTATCAGGTATGGTTTGAAAGAAATCAGAGAATGTTTCGGCACAAAAGCACTCCGCCTCAGGTGGTCACAAGGAAGATAGTAAAGGAGGTTTTATTCAGAGGATCATTGATTCCTCGACAGGCCAAAAGACTTGCCGAGCTTAATTTCTATCCTTAAGAATCTTGTCATAGTTCTTTGTTTTGTTGAGAAATGATGTAACAGTGGTTAGATTGCTAGTTGTATGGTTCCTATGCCAGTGCAACTTTTGAACTTTGTACAGACCATTTTTGGTAATGGAAAATGTTTTAATTGCCCAAAAATAAGGGATACATAAGACCTGGAAACTAAGTTGCGCGGAATCTTCACTTTTGATGCTGCACCCGTGTCGGATTTTCCAAAAATACACTATTTCTGAAGAATCCGACCCACACCCACTGACATTTTTTAAGAGTCCGAGCAACATAGTCTGGAAATCCATTAACCGGATAGGGGCTACTCGGATTAATTGGCTAACGGCGAGGGCATTTTTGTTCAATGTCTAATAGTTCAGGTACATTTTTGGACCAAATTTCCAATAGTTCAGAGGAATCTTTAGCCCTTTCTCATTTGGAGAATTAGTCACTAAGAACTCCATTTTAGCTTTGTAGTTACAACAAAATTAAGAGTACTCAAAAAAAAATGGCTGGTTGATACACAAAGCATTCAGCGCGAGGTTAGAAGGAGGGCAGCTTCCACGGCTCAAACTCATGACGTATCGGTAAGAGGCAACTTTATAATTGCTCCAAGACACCCAACCCGCCTCGGCTCAAGAGAGGTTGTTTCCGATAGACCCTCAGCTCAAGAAAAAAACAATCCAAAGTGAAAAAACACACTCCCTCCATTTCATTTTACTTGCCCTTTATACTAAAATAGTTGTTTCAATCTATTAGTCTAATTAATGAAATCAAGAGAATCTTGTTATATATTTCTCTTTCAACATTTGGTATTAAATAACTATCTAAAGTACCTATAGTTAAATTCAGAAATACAAAGTACGATTAATAAAGTTAATTTACTAAAATACACATTTAATTTAATTTTTTTAAGGAGCATATCAAGTCAATAAAGATTACGTAAAATGAAACAGAGGTAATCACAAAGTAAAATACTGCAATAACTGAAATATAAGAAAGAAGGACAAACAAGAAATAACATGAACAATACTGTGACTAGTAGTATGCACGGATAACAAAACAACACACTACTACCTTAGCCCGTGTGTTACAACCTTAGGAGAACCACACCCCAAAAGCTAGCTATTAAGGTGTGAGAGCCAAGGTTATAAATACCCACACCAATACTTTGTAGTACCGATGTGGGACTTTGCAATGGATCATAACAAACCACCACGCTCCGCATCCGTCGTCCTCGATGGCTCACTCTGAGTAGCTTTCACTCTACTTATGTAGGTAGCTCTTTCCCAGGTAGCCCTTTTCGAGTCAGGTGCCCAAGTGCTTCGATGGCTGTGCGCTAAACATTGCTAGCCCCGGCCGAACACTACCATACCGGTGTCACCATCCCAGGCACGATGGGCGCGGAGGGTGATGGGTGGCTCTGATACCACTATTACAACCTCAGGACACACACCCCAAAAGCTAGCTATTAAGGTGGGAGAGCCCAAAGTTACCATGTCAGAAATGGACCTTGGGTCTCAATCTGAAAATCTAGCTCAAGAGGTGAGGATTAACTACCAGTATAAGCAAACTACCAGTCCATTATCAGTCCATTCCCCAATTAATGTGGGACTTAAGGATTACCAAGTCCATATAAGCAAACTATCAGTCTATTCCTCAACCATATGCAAACTATCAGTCCATTCCCCAACCACAAGCAAACTACCCGTCCATTCCCCAACTTTACCCACTCTAACACTCCGCTCACGTCCAGGCCCAACTGGCACTGACACGTAGATCGGGAGCCCAAAACGAGAATGAACCTGATTCTGATACCACTGTTATAACTTGGGAGAACCACAGCCCAAAATCTAGCTATTAGCCAAGATTATAAATAGCCTACACCAATACTTTGTAGTACCGATTTGTGACTTTGCAATGGATCATAGCTTCACAACTTACTAATATCTTGTCAAATCAATCAATAAAGGCTTACGCCATCGACGACCTCTTAAATTCACGTTGATAAATTTTTCAAGAAAAAAGTAATAATACTTACTTGCAGAAAATAATAACTTCACGACAATGATGGGATACATGATCTACGTATAATTTCAGTGTCATTTTTTCTTTCTTTCTGGAAACTATAATTCTGCCAACACTTCCTAATTTTGTGAATGAATTTAACGCCACAGTGAAGTCAACGACTTAGGTAGGATCGAATATAGAACCCAACATTAAGAGTATTTTATACATATTTTTCTCATTTTACCTTTGAAATACTAAATACATTCACAGTTTTTAAAATTATTGCAAAGTACATAAATAGTCTCAATTTTCAAAATAAAAATTAAATGATTATTACCAGTTTCAATTATAAATACTCAATATTCTAGACGCAATGCACGAGAAATGAAGTAACATGTAGCAAATTTTATTGTTTAATCATTGCATTGATTATTATACTTTAAAAATTATACAAGGATAAATATATAAAATGCATTTCTATTTATTGCTTTCTTAGTGAGTGTGTCAAGTTCGTAGAGGTCAATACAAAATAGTGAGAATTAATATTAATTCGTTCTGTATCAGTGGTATACTAATAGTTTTTGAATTTTGTTTTATAACATTTTGAAATTTACTGTGTATCAATGATATAACAATTGCTGAGATTTGCTTTTTGTTAATAACATATCAATTCACTATGTATTAATATCAAATGCAATACAAATTGTTGTATCATTGATACGGAAATTTCAAAAAGTACTAGTAAATTATTAATTATTTCTTTTTACTTCGATTATGGCTAATAATTTTCGAGCTGAGAGTTTAACGAAAATAGATACGATATACGTATACTCTATCCTACTTAGATTCTACTTTGTGGAATTACACGGTGTACGCAATGTTGTTGTTGCTATTATATCACTAATATGGAGAAATTTTTAAAAACTTCTGTTGCGTTTGATAATTATCCAAACTATGACTATATTTGATAGCCAAAATAACATAAACATACACCTTAATTTATTATATTTACACAAATTCTCACTCTTACAACGTAATTATAAAAATCTCAACTAATTATGTATCTTCGTTGGATATATGGGGAGCTAATTATGTATATCGATAGAACCAAATTCAAAAAGAAGGTATCGAGATCTAATTATGTATTTTTACAAAGAAAAAAATGTATCTTCGTTGGATGTATTATGCATCTTGACAGACCAAAAATCAAAACAAATATATCGAAAACTAATGGAAAAAATGTATCTTCATTGGATGTATCGGGAGTTAACTATGTATCTCGACAGATCCAAAAATAAAATTTCAGTAATTATGTTAAATATTAAAATTTTCTATAATTAAGCTCTAAACTGTCGGGATTTAATGCTTGTTTTCCCTATTTGATAACTAAGCCTCAAACTTTCGCTATTTCCGAAAATTTCCCAACAAACTACCTACACGTTGAAAAGACCAAATGGTTATGGTTTGCCATTTGTTATTGGGCCAAAGAATAAGAGTCCAAAATAGGTTGGTTGTTGGGTTTGAGCCCAAGTTGTTATTGGGCCAAAAAGCCTTTTTAGGAAAAGAGCTATTAAAGCACTTTATTTTTGCTTTGTTTATCCCGCCCTTTGAAATACTCGCAAATTGATCGGCGCCGGACTCCGATCATCGCCGGCGAGCAAATTAACAAAGTACAACAGTTGAATTTGCTTATAGTTTAGCTCAATTAGGTAAATTTTCTACTTATTAATCTCTTACGCTTTACTTTTTCTTTTTTTTTTTCTTTTTAGCTTTTTCGTAATTGCTATGTTTAATTATGCATCTGTGATAAATGATTTTCTAAAATTAGGCAACAAATTTATTGTTTTATGAAAAATGTTATTTGTTTGGAAATTATTATTTTTGTTAACTAGAAGGAGAGTTTTGGCGTGACCGGTAAAGATGTTGTCACGTGAGTTGGAGGAAGTCATGAGTTCAAGCCGCGGAAATAACCTCTTGCAGAAATGCATATAATGCAAACTTTTTGGGAAAAATAACATAAACATACACCTTTAACTTATCATATTTACACAAATTCTCACCCTTATAAAGTAATAACAAAAATCCCAACTAATTATGTATCTTCGTTGGATGTATTATGTATCTCGACAGATCCAAAATTGAAAAAAACGTATTGCGAGCTATCTTTGTTGGATGTATTGGGAGCTAATTATGTATCTCGATAGACTCAAAATCGAGATTTTCAGTAACTTTCTGTAATTAAGCTCCAAACTGTCGGGATTTATGTTGTTTGCCCAACTTTTTGCCCTTAACTAATACCCATTTGGGACTAATGAGTGTTAGATGTAATTTATAAACCATATATGTATCTCCCTATTAGATCTCATTTAACGATGAGATTTGGTTTCGTATATGTGTTGGTGGGATTAGCAGGTAAGTTGTGGCTGTGAAATTAGTTGACGAGTGGGCAAGCTGGTCCCAGACACAACGGTTATAAAAAAAAAAAAAAAAAGAGGATATCCCACTAGTTTCTATTAAATGACGGATTGTTTTACTGTCAAATGAGACTGGATGAACTACGGCACAGTGGATATCCCACTAGTTTGGTATTGAGATCCAGCTGATTGTTGCTTGGCTGATCCTCTTTTTTCTTTTTCTGTATTTAGGGGAGGGGGTTATGAGCTCTCTCTTCTCGCCACCTCCTTTTTAAATTTAAGAAAAAGAAAGTAAAAGATTCTGACAATATGGGCTTAGAGTGAATTATGATGTGGTTAAAACTAAAGAAATGAGTTAGTGTGTGACTGTTGTGTGTGTATATATGTGGTGTGTGTGTGAGAGAGAGAGAGAGAGTGAGTGAGTGAATGAGAAACTAATAAATTATGGTAGTAATAAATAAGCAACAATACCACATGCTAGTAGGTAGACAATTCGGATAGAAAGGAATAACATACGTCTTGAAGGCAACTAGAGAAGGCTGAGAAGCATACTTATTTTTATGTCTAGAGCTTCTTCTTAGCTATTTTATGGTGTAAGCTGATCTTTGTACTTGATATAGATGCCATGTTAGATATGATCACTTGGATTTTTCACAACTTGTAACTATGTTGTTGATGCACTAACTTAGTGTTGATCTATCTTATAAAATACCTTATAAGATAGATGATTAATTTGGCTGAATCAAAATAAGTTGGAATTGCCTTTATCAAAAACTAAGTTGGAATTGAGGTATTGTTGATTGAACCAAGCGGCTTCTTTTGAAAAATCAAATTCTTGAGTATTTCTGCTGGAGGTTTTCCCGCGTGCCTTCTCAATCTTCGCTAATATGCAGAGTTGGATGTGTATCAGTTCTTATTGATGTTTCTCCCTCTGAATGACTGTTTGATTTGACTCTCTACATATTATGGATGGGTCCTGTACTTTGTTTTTTCAACAGGTTTGGTCCTTTTGTCTGCTCATATCTTAATGTGTTGGGGGTGCGATACTGAAAACTTGTCCTTTTCTAAATAAAGTTTGAAAGTATCAGTTATAAAATGATATACTTTGATTTGACCTATTGTTAATGCCAAATTTTGTTATGGACTTGGACTATATATAAAGCATTGGACCCCGAAAGTCAAGTAGAGTTTACAGAGTTAGCTTGTTGACCTATAGGTCATCGCAAAGTATTTGCCAACCCAGAGCTACAACTTTTGATCAAATCTAAAGAAGGTTGTTATGGTAAATGACTCAGTCAACAACTAGTTCTCTACAAGAACAGGAATTGGATGCACATCAGTTGGAATATCCAGTAAAAAATGATTAGCCAGTGATCCTAGACAGAAAGAGATTAGCCGAGTTGATCAGTTTACTCTAGCTGACCGCTAGTTCAGCTGAGTGAAAGATCAGCAAACCAATTTAGCCGAATTAAAACCATTAACCTGTTCAGATGAGCAACGTGACTAGTAAGCAATTCAAAGTTAAAATCCTTGAATCTACATCAGCTGATCATCTGGTGGCCAACTGTTTTTGATGTCCGTGAAGATGAGTTAGGTTTAAAATGGGTTTGAGAAATTCAGATGAGCATTGATTTGACCACACCTAGGGCGAGATAAGTTCAAAGAATTATGATTTTGAAGCAAGTTACTGTGGCAGATCTCTTACTTATTTATTGTTGTCATTCCCCTTAGCTGCCCGCATGTACAATTAGTTGTACCTTTCTCTTGGTGCAGTAAATAAACCTTTTTTATGTGTCATAGTTTAGGGTGGATATGGAGCCTATGACTTCAGAGATGGAACCGGTTCAGATTAACAGTGCACCTAGGAGACCTCGCATTCTTCTTGCAGCAAGTGGAAGTGTTGCTGCTATTAAGTTTGCCAATCTCTGTCGTTGTTTCTCTGAGTGGGCAGAAGTTAAAGCAGTTGCAACAAAACCATCTCTTCATTTCATAGACAAAGCTTCACTTCCGGATGATGTCATTCTTTATACTGATGAGGAGGAATGGTCCACTTGGAAGAAGATTGGTGATAGCGTGCTACACATTGAGCTCCGCAGGTGGGCTGATATTATGGTTATTGCCCCTTTGTCAGCAAACACTCTTGGGAAGGTGATGTATCATTCCACAGTTTTATTCCTGAAATTTTCTTCATGATCACCCACGCTATGCCTCAAAAACACAATTTATTCCCTTATCCTAATAGATTACAATAGTATTGTGTAGTCTTCAAAGTTTAAAATAGGGAGTGAAAAGATCATTTTATTGAAGATGTGATAAAATTGGCTTCTCCTGAAAGATTTTGGTAGCAGTAGTGGCGGAAATTGTACTGTGCCATATCAGACCAGGAAGATCTATTGAGTGAGAGAAAGGAGAAAACTCTAATTAGATATTCTTTTTATATTGATGGGGATCCCCATTCATTCCCAGATTCCCGTCACCACGGGCTTATTGTCCCTACCTAACTACATGGTAGTGGTCTAAGGAGCGTAATTGCTAGAGCACGGGCAAATTAAAAGTAATGATTTCAGCAAGAGCAGCCAGACGGACTACTATAATGAGTCTAGGGACTACTGGAGTAGAGTTAAGTCAAAAGGTATGGTATTGCAGACTTTCCGAGCGAGCCTCTGGGATCTCTTGTAAACCCCCATGATGGGGTAAAGGGAGGAATCAACACTGTTAAACATACTAATTGAATGTAAACCCCCATGATGGGGTAAAGGGAGGAATCAACAGTGTTAAACATACTAATTGAACATGTCCATGCTGGAAGGATATCGCTAAGAAAGACACTAATTCAATTCCCCACATCATAAAAAGGGATTTGTGGTATATGTTGTTTAGCTTACATTGCGTTCTAGTTTGCAAATAAGCTGATATATGCCTTATGTACTGTAGATTGCTGGTGGACTATGTGATAACTTGTTAA
Organism: Capsicum pubescens; assembly: GCA_030864215.1. NCBI lineage: Eukaryota > Viridiplantae > Streptophyta > Magnoliopsida > Solanales > Solanaceae > Capsicum > Capsicum pubescens. The sequence continues at coordinate 354,339,105 of CM061538.1, read as the reverse complement.
CCTGCATTGTACGAGCATGGGACTACAGTAAACCCCTTTTTGTGGCACCAGCCATGAATACATTGATGTGGAACAATCCATTCACTGAACGACACCTTATGATAATTGATGAGCTCGGAATCTCTCTTATACCACCAGTTTCAAAGAGACTAGCTTGTGGAGATTATGGAAACGGAGCAATGGCTGAACCTTCTCTTATCTTCTCAACTGTTAGACTCTTCTATGAGTCACGGTCCCAATCAGGTGGCAGCAACATGGCGTGATCCACAGATCATTAAATTTCATTTGTCGGTTTGTACAATTGATAGAAATTGTTGAAATTCAGGACCTGGCGCAATGTTAACATACACCAATTGTGTTTATTTTTCTCGTAAATTCATCTCCCTGTTCTCGTGTTTGTATCCAAGAGCTAACTTTCAATCAAGGTTCATGTTCATGGTAGTCGATTGAATGAGAATATTATGCAACTCTATATAGTATCTGCTGCTAATGATGTCTGTGATCATGATCATGGTTATGAACAATAGTTGTTTCTGGGCACAGTATGTTTTTTTTTGTGTGTGTGTTTCACATCGTCGACAGAAATAGGGAAGATCATATGGTGGAAACTGTCATTGTGGCATTAGAGAAGGTTTATAATGAAGATTCAAAGATTTAAAACACCCTTAAATTAGAGTTTGCAAATTTATACCACCACACAAGTTTTAGGTTGGCTATATGAATTCTTAGTAACGGCTTTTTACTATTTAGGCTCGGTTTATGTCATCATCATTACCGATAAAAATTAAAGTGGAGGAGAAAAAAGGAGAGCTCAGAGCACTAGGTTCTCATCTGATTCTTAGTAACGGCTTTTTACTATTTAGGCTCGGTTTATGTCATCATCATTACCGATAAAAATTAAAGTGGAGGAGAAAAAAGGAGAGCTCAGAGCACTAGGTTCTCATCTGAATAGATGATGGATGTGACGACCCATCGTTCACTATTAGTGCAGTTATTTATATCATTGCTCTCACACATGCACCAGCCGGGAATCGAACCCGGGTCTGTACCGTGGCAGGGTACTATTCTACCACTAGACCACTGGTGCTTGCTGCTGTTGCACTTAATAGAATTTAATGTCAATACTTATTGCCAAGGCATGCTGTAAATCAAAATCCCATGTGTAATGTTGTAATTTCCATAGCTTATTTTGCCAACAATTTTCTTGTACATGTTTAACTCCATGGCATGAAATTATTCAGATTATCGTCCCTAAGCCTGATAGATGAGGAGATTTAAATTGCAATAGGCTGACAGCCAACATAAAACTAGTCAATTCATTTTGCGTCACAAAACAGAATATACTGTTAGGATGTGCTCATCTAGACATGTGTCACACACGTTTCCGACCCTAATTGAGTCTAGGATTGATGCGTAGTTATTATTTTCTCATAGATGTTTCGCAAGCCGAATTAGTGCACCTTGATGAGCTTGCTAGATGGCACATTTCAAACTATTGTTGATGACACATGTCAACATCTTTATGTATAGCAAACTCTATAATCAGCATATAAAGCACTGATTTCATAGATATTATGTTTAGAGTTTGGCAAACAAAACTTGGTAAGCAATATATAAAAAGGGAACATTGACTTTTTTCTTTGTTAATTCCCTTTGGTGCATGCAAGTGCAATGGAACATATAAACGTGCTAGCAAATATTTGGCATTTTTTTTCACCTTAGTTGCTACCATGTTATAGCCAATTTATGGCACAACAAATAGTTCAAGAAAATTTTATTGTTAGCAATCAAGATGGCAATTTCAATTTCAAAGAAGAACGCTAAGGTTAACGAAAGAGTTGAACATAAAGAAGTTAGTTTCTTTTTTTCTTCTTTTTTAGCAAAATTTTTGTTTAGAATTCCATCTATAGTCCTTATTTTGATTCTTATCTTCTTATGGTCTTCTTCTTCTACCATTATTTCTGGTAAAGTAGTTCATGTTTGCATCTCATTGCGTAAACTCAACGATCTTTATTGCATTTCTGCTGGCACTGAACCAAATCTTGATATCGCGGTTCCTCCTCTCAATGGAACTTCTTCTTCTAGCTTAGTTGATCAGAAGGATATCTCGTCAAAAGAATCTAGTCCTCAAGACACTCGAGTTGCAATAGTCGATGATAGTTCATCATCAACTGATTCTATGGAAAATGTTGTTGATGTTTCACTACGAGAATCTAGTCCTCTTGACATCCCAATTCCGCGTGTCAATGATAGTTCCACATACATTCCTAGTGAGAAACAAGAAAGTACAACCGTATCTGTTGATTCTTTCGCAGGAAAGAAAAATGTTGCTTTCAGAAACAACATGATTAAAAGTGGTGATGAGGAACTAGTGATGGCTTACAATGATGTGGAGGATCAATTGCAGGTGCATCGTTCGTGGGCTGCAACTAGCCAAAACAATGCAACGTGCGATGGCAAGGGAATTTACGTGTATGATTTACCATCAAAGTTCAATAAAGACTTGGTAGCTCATTGTGAAGATATGATTCCTTGGATCAACCTTTGCAAGTACTTCAGCAACGAGGCGATGGGAGAACCGATACAGAATCTTGGCAAAGCGTGGTACCAGACACATCAGTATTCACTAGAGCTGATATTTCATTCGCGTGTTCTGAATCATCCTTGTAGAGTGCACAATGCAGATGAAGCAAAACTGTTTTATGTGCCTTTTTACGGTGGACTTGATATCTTGAGATGGCATTTCAAGAATGTATCGAACGATGTCAAGGACTCATTGGGATTAGAACTTGTAAGATGGTTAGAGTCACAGCAGCATTGGTTTCAAAAATCAGGTAATGATCATGTCTTTGTCTTAGGAAAAATTTCTTGGGACTTCAGAAGATATAGCAACACAAACTGGGGGAGTAGGTTCTTGGAGCTAGACGAAATGCAGAATCCGGTTAAGCTCTTGATCGAACGACAACCATGGCATGTTAACGACATAGGAATACCACATCCTACTTATTTCCATCCACAAACAGACAATGACATAATCGCGTGGCAAGACAGGATCATCAAGTCAAATCGGAGAAGCCTCGTGTCCTTTGCTGGTGCAGCAAGACCTGATGCACCAGCAAGCATAAGGTCAATCTTGATCAGCCAATGCACATCAGCCAAAGACCAAGAATGCACATTCCTGGATTGCAACTCAGGCAAATGTCATCAGCCCGAGTCGATAATACAACTCTTCATGGAAGCTGAATTCTGTTTGCAGCCTCCAGGGGACAGTCCAACAAGAAAATCAGTTTTCGACTCGTTGATATCAGGTTGTATACCTGTGATCTTTGATCCCTTTACAGCATACTATCAATACTCATGGCATTTACCAGAAGATCATAAAAAATACTCAGTGTTCATAGATCAAGAAGATGTGAGGAATATGAATGTCAATGTTGTGGAGAGGCTTATGCAAATTACAACAAAAGAAAGAGAGGACATGAGAAGTTACATAACATATGAGTTGTTACCTGGATTGGTATATGGAGATCCAAAATCCAAGTTGGAAAAATTTCAAGATGCATTCTCAATAACTATAAACAATTTGTTTCAAAGATTGAACAAATTGGAATCATGACTTGTTATTTTTATTTATTTATTTATTTATTTATTTATTTATTTATTTTTGAGTTAGACATATGTATCATACTTCTGTATTAGGAAAAGTGAGAAGAAATTTTAAGTTTCTGAAAGTGGAATTGTACTATAGTTGATATCAAATGGTACCACTTTTCACTCATTTTTTGGTAGATAAGTTCATTTTTGTATTGTGTTTTTCAAACGGCTTGAAATTTATTTATTTTTTTAAGTTGAGGGTCTATCGAAAACAACTTCTATACCTATGAGGTAGCGGTAAGATCTGTGCGAACTATACCCTTCCCTGACCCTGAGATACACAAGATATGTTGTTGATGTTGTAAGTTCATTTCTAGTCCAAACACAACCTAGGAAGTTTGAAATGACAACATCAACCTAAAGATGTAGTTAATTATTTATAAAAATCAGTTTCCACACCAAAAAATATTTTTCTTACACTTAATACTTGTCAACTACTACTATTTATATTGTTGTCCTTTCTGTTAATTTTAGGGGAAAGGATATGGGTTGACCTTTTTTAAAAAAAATGGCCACAATTTGAAAAGGTGGACACCTTTAGCCAGTCGGCTAAATTTATTTTCCTGTTTTAGCCATTTGCCCAGTCGGCCACATGCAGTTTCTATTTTCAGTTGATACACTTTTATACCATATTGATATACTTTTATACTACATTGATACACTTTTTTAAAAAAGAAAGAGGGGATCCTATACCCAATTGATACTCTTTTATACCATATTGATACACTTTTATAACAAGATAGAAGGAAATCTATGAATATGCAGCGTCCATATCCAAATGATACTCTTTTATACTATATTGATACACTTTATACCACATTGATACACTTTTATATTACATTGATACACTTTTTAAAAAAGAAAGAGAGGATCATATACTCAATAGATACTCTTTTATACCACATTGATACACTTTATAACAAGATAGAAGGGGAATCTATGCATGCATATACAGTGTTCATATATTCATACAGTCTTTGCAAGCATATGCAATAACTATTTTTTATTAACCGCCCAGCTAAGACAAATAACAATTTAAAAAAAAATAGAAACAAAAAGTATATTTTTACTTTATAATTTGATATCAACAAATCTTCTTTTGTTACACTTTTCAACCGTATAACCTACCTAAAAATTCTTACTCTGCTTCGAAATCCTCTATTTGATTTTGAGGTTTTTGTTGAAAATGATGAAAAAATCGAGTCCATCGAATGGAAAAGCAACCAAGAAAGTGGTGAAAGAGAATCCTTTATCTGTTTATGAATTTACTGAGAATCATTTATCATTAAAGAGAGTAGTTGTACAAATTATTCCTGATTTCAAGTTGCAATCAAACTCTAAATCCGTTGGCCAAATCTCTACTGGAAGAAACACTTGATCGCAGAGTAAAAGCAGGTGTGAAGGGTAAGGATACTGAATCTAATCTGAAGAAAAAATTGCTCAAATCGCGTACAGGAAAAGATGGTTCGGCGAGAGGTAAATTAGCTTTGAAATGGAAGTTGATGAACATATGAAGTGTGTTAATGCTGCTGGAAAAAATAAGGGAAAATTTGTACAGGTGTTTGATGGTGATATTCCACCGAACTTTTGAGGTTCAAAAATGAAAATGATACACGGCTAATGTCTATTTTGTTGGTATTTAATTGTGAGTGTTATTTTTATGGTATTATTTTAGTTTTAGGTGCTATTTTTGTTCTTTCCCTTAAATTGTAGCCCTTTTAGGCCCACTTAGTCACTTGTTTAAGCTTTAGCCCAAACGTTTTAGCCCTTTGGACTTGTCTTCCACCTGTTAGCCCATTTAGTCCAACGGACTTGTCGAAGAAAATTCGTGCATAGTAGCAATTAACTAACGCGGGTAAAAGCTTTAGCATTTTTTGTTAAAGTGCATATTTATTGCCACTAAAAATTAATTTTGTTGTAATCCATTATTTCATGTGTCACACGTGCATCTCGTACAATATACGTACATTTTATGTGCATCTCTTAAGGTCATACATACAGAACAAAAGGCCAACAGATTTATATATTTCTCAGTCATGTTATTTCTATATATTATTTTGCAGTCATTCAATTCAAGTTTCAAAATTTTCACCTTATTTCATTTTTCATTCTACCTAAATTATAGATGTACAAATTTTCTATCTGAATTGTTACCAAATGTTTATCGAACAACCTCAACTAGTATATCAATTGTTCTCTTTTTTTTTATCTGACCCTTCGAAAAGAAAAATCAAAAAGCACTTAAAGCAATCCTTGATTTCTTATGAACAAATCAATGATCATAATTAAATACAATCATCATTATCCCAACCTTAAATGGTTTGTCCATAAGTCATGATCTCCTCTTTTCTCAAATTGAGTATTTAATTTTATTAAAACAGATTGTTTATCGTCATAAATATTAATGAGAAATGGTGCTACTACTTACTGTATTTCATAATCAATTACTTGCACTTTTCTGCGCATCTTGTTTTAAACAATATTAAGAAAAAAAACACCAACTTGCAATTTTTATTTCAAGTGCTTTTTGCAAGAGAATTTTTTATTCTTTGTGTGTAATTATGAGTTCTCAACATTTCTAATGCATTCTGCTTGGTTAGTGATTGTGCTAATCAATTAACTATCACAACATTAATCCCCCTTCGCAATAAAATAATATAAAAAAAAAAAAGGAGAATTTATAATACCCGTCAATTAAGTGGAATGAGAATCATGGCATTTCAAGCTCAAATTTTATCAGATAAAGATATACTATGAAGATAAAAGTAGCAAATATCTAATGGAATAGTTATAATTCACGCAAGTTGATCGAACACCACTCGTAAAGAAAAATTGTTAAGGTAATACGTAATTATGATGATGATAATAATAATAATATTGTGATGTTTAACGGTTGAGACTAATATGTCATTGTTGATTTGACCAAATAGTCTTGCAAGTAATTTTTACATAATGTGGAAAAACCATTGCCATAGAAACTAGAAAGGGAAAAAAGTGCCTAATGTATAGGGAAAAGAGTTAGGCGAAATTTGTTGTAACACGTCTCAATTTTGTGGGGGTTTCTATAACTCTCCTCGATTATTTATCACCGTATTTCTATGACATATATTTATCCAGTTGGACCACTTCAGACCCGTACACACTCAATTTGCGTGTATTCACACACTGATTCAGCTGAACAAATATATGTCATAAAAATATGATAATAAATAACCGAGGAAGGTCATCCGACCCCGCAAAATTGAGTACGTGTTACAGTAAATTTCACAGAAGTTTAACATGTTTCGAACGTTTTTTCCCTAATGTATACAAAAAGTCACAAACTCCACTTTCCACTTTTTCAACTATATGTCTTTCAATTATGATAGGGTGGTGAGTTGCTAGTTTAATTTCACCCCTCAAGTATATAGGGTATGGTAATTTACTAATATAGGCATTGAACCCCCCACTCTAAAAAGTAAAAAAAAGCTATGTACCCTTTCATTTAGTGTTTGGCCAATTAATGGACTTTTCATTTGGAAAAAAAAATAAAAAAAATTTAACCTTTAATCTCGTGAAAAAAATGGAGAATGACAAAAAAATGATGGTTTTTTTGAAATAATAAAAAGAGAAATGACATGTTTTATGGCATGTCAACGTCTTATATTAATGTGTTTAATTAGCATACTTTAACTTAGATTTAGGTGTTTAGTAGATATAACTCTTGATTAAAAACGAAAAAAATTTAAGGAATCGTCTAGATATTCGATCCAAAATAATTGTACATACAAAAAAAAAAATTAAAAAAAATTGTTCCCACTAGAGAGAAATGTATTGGTGTTAGGGTTGATTGAATACAGAAATCGACGATAAATTATATATCTAGATGATCGATTTTTAATACTAATTGAAATAAAAGAATTGACAGAGCTTAAAGATTTATTTATTAATTATTCGATATCCTACTTATCGTTATTTAACTTTTATTGTTTTCCCAAAAACAAGCATTTTTGTTGGCGTTTGATCGATACCAATTTTATTGGTTATCGTATTATGTGAAGTTGTTATATTGTTCTTTCCTACATCATTTTCAATAGAGAGAGAAATATACTGGTGTTAGGATTACTTGAATATCCAAATCGACAATAAATTATATAACTCGACGATCAATTTTTAATACTACTTGAAATAAAAGAACTGACAGAGCTTAAAGATTTATTTATTAATTGTTTAGTATCCTACTTATCTTATCGTTATTTAACTTTTATTATTTTTCCCGAAACAAACATTTTTGTTGGCATTTGGTCGATACCAATTTTATTGGTTATCTTATTATGTGAAGTTGTTATATTGTTCTTTCCTACATCATTTTCAATATAGTTTCTTCATTATTATATTTTCCTTCAAACTCGATTTATTCTATTTTTTTAAGCCGAAGGACTCTTGGAACAAGTAACAGCATCTCTACTATTCTAAATAGGAATAAAATTTATGTACATATCATTGCTCTAATTTTTACTTGTACGATTACACTGATTATATATTATTATTTTTGGTTTATCAAGTTATGCCCTAGCTTTGCTTGGTTTTTTAGTATTTAATTTTTTAATGACTTATTCTTCTTTGGAAAAACAAAAATAATATTTAGGCGGCTCTTCATATATACTGTACATTATTTTAGTATCCATCTTTATCGTCTGTGGCTGTATTTTATTTGTTGGCACAATATTATATTATATTATATTATATACAAATACTCACTCATGATGACATAATTGATAATCCAAAGACAATTTTTTCAAAGTCATATATAAAAGGTCCAACACGTGCACTTATTTTATTTTTGGATTAATAATGAAAATACTTAGGTGTCTAGAAATGTAGTTATTTTTAGTCTAAGAATGAATGCTATTCGAATATTTACGACATCAAAGCAATTTAATTCAGAGAAGAAGAAGAAGAATAAAAAAGGATTTTATGTAAAAAAAAAAAAAAAAGGGAATTAATTGGGCAATATGTTATTAGGGTCCGGGTTATGGTATCGGTTTATGAAACGTTGTTTGTGTGAGTTTGTTTACATTTTTTTTATTTCAAGCTCGACTAAAAAAAGGAAGGTTCTTAAAGGTTAATCTTTAGAAATAATCTTTCTACCCCGAGAAAGGTAAGGGTAAGACTGTGTACATCTTACTCGATTCAGACTTCACTTATGAAATTACACTGTACTTATTGATCATGGCGGTAGTGGTGTAAGTTTATTGACTAAAAATATCTATTGTTTGGAATTAATATATAGATTGTGTTATACCTTTGTAATTTATAAATAAGTTTAGAGGTATGGTGGTAGAAAATTCTGTTCATTCATAATATTTTAACATCACATTATCAACGATCCTTGCTCAAAGCAATTCCCTCTGATTAATAATTTGATTGGTTGGAAAATAAGTTATGCTGGGATAAGTTATGATGGGATAAGTTATATTGGGATTAGTTATGCCGGGATTATTTTTTATTGAATGTTTGATTTGTTGTATTCAAATAAATTTAACTTATAATATATTCATAAATAAAAAAAATATATATGGGTGAATTAAAAGAAATACTTTATGTAAGGTGGGTCAATGAAAGCGGATAATTGGAGATAATGATGGAATAAAAAATTTGAATTTTAGATTTAAATTTTTGATAAATTATTATATATTACTAATAAGTTTTTAATGTAAATATAAAATTATGTCAAAATTATTAAGTATTTAACTTTTATTAAAATTCATAATTAAAATACTAGTATTTCTTTTCTATTATATAGAAGAGGTGGTTTCGACCACCTCTTCGTGGATTTACTTTTTTACCCCCATTATTTATAATATTACACCCTAATTATTCCGTGATTTATTATATTATTTCTAATTAATTATTACAAGTCATTTATATATTAGAATTAATAATATTTTATTATTATATTACCCCTAATTAATTATTATAGTTATTTATAAAAAATTAATAATATTTAATTAAAAAAATAGATATTTATAACATTTGTTTCAGCTGCTTTAACCGTGATTTTACTATATCATCCCTAATTAATTATTATAAGTCATTTATGTATTAAAAAATTAATAATATTTTATTCAAGAAAATTAATTACTATATTACCCCTCATCATTTACTATATTACCCCTAGTTGCTCCGTGATTTACTATATTATCCCTAATTAATTATTATAAGTCATTTATATATTAGAATTAATAATATTTTTTATTATATTATCCCTAATTAATTATTGTCAATCATTTATATATTATAATTAATAATATTTAATTAAAAAATAGATATTTATGACGTTTGTTTCAGCTGCTTTAACCGTGATTTTACTATATCATCCCTCATTAATCATTATAAGTCATTTATGTATTAAAAATTAATAATATTTAATTTAAAAAATAGATGACACGTCTGCCTGTACTGGTTTCGACCAGTGCTTCGTCATTTACTATATTATCCCTAATTGCTCCGTGATTTACTATATTACCCCTAATTAATTATTATAAGTCATTTATATATTATAATTAATAATTTTTTTATTATATTACCCCTAATTAATTATTATAAGTCATTTATATATTAGAATTAATATATTTAATTAAAAACTAGAAATTTATGACGTTTGTTTCAGCTGCTTTAATCGTAATTTTACTATATCATTCCTAATTAATTATTATAAGTCATTTATATATTAAAAAATTAATAATATTTAATTAAAAATAGATGACATGTCTGTCTATATTACCCCTAGTTGCTCCGTAATTTACTATATTACCCCTAATTAATTATTATAAGTCATTTACATAGTAGAATTAATATATTTAATTAAAAACTAGAAATTTATGACGTTTGTTTCAGTTGCTTTAATCGTAATTTTACTATATCATCCCTAATTAATTATTATAAGTCATTTATATATTAAAAAATTAATAATATTTAATTAAAAATAGATGACATGTCTGCCTATATTATCCCTAGTTGCTCCGTAATTTACTATATTACCCCTAATTAATTATTATAAATTATTTATATATTAGAATTAATAATATTTTTTTACTATATTACCCCTAATTAATTATTATAAGTCATTTGGTTTCGACCACTGCTTCATCATTTACTATATTGCCCTTAATTGCTCCATAATTTATATATTACCCCTAATTAATTATTATAAGTCATTGATATATTAGAATTAATAATATTTTTTTATATTACCCCTAATTAATTATTATAAGTCATTTATATATTGGAATTAATAATATTTAATTAAAAAATAGATATTTATGACGTTTGTTTCAACTGCTTTAACCGTTATTTTACTATATCATCCCTAATTAATTATTATAAGTCATTTATATATTAAAAATTAATAATATTTAATTAAAAAATAGATGACATGTCTGCCTATATTACCCCTAATTGCTCTGTAGTTTACTATATTACCCCTAATTAATTATTATAAATCGTTTATATATTAAAATTAATAATATTTTTTTACTATATTACCCCTAATTAATTATTATAAGTCATTTATATATTAAAATTAATAATATTTAATTTAAAAAATAGATATTTATGACGTTTGTTTCAGCTTCTTTAACCGTGATTTTACTATATCATCCCTAATTAATTATTATAAGTCATTTACGTATTAAAAAATAATAATATTTAATTAAAAAAATAGATGACATGTCTGCCTATATTACCTCTAATTGCTCCGTGATTTACTATATTACCCCTAATTAATTATTATAAGTCATTTATATATCAGAATTAATAATATTTAATTAAATTAATGTACATTTATGTTTGTATCTCATCAATATCAAATTTTAGTGCTAAAAAATATTTATAGTGTTGGGCCCGTGCTGATACGGGCCATGCACCTCTAGTATATATATAGATGTGTGAAATGAAATCATAAATTTTGAGGGTATTTTAGTCATTGTATAATTTTATACCAAAGAGAAAGTCTTGGAATTGTTATCCCACCCATTGGGTGGATAACTTATCCCGGAACTAATTATTGGTCTCGGGATAAATTATCCCAAATATTTATAACCAAACGTGTGATAAAATTTTTTATCCCGGGATTATTGTCTTTAATACCGCAAACCAAACAGCTTAGTGATAGCCATAAATAAAATCAAAAGTCAAGGAAAATTCACATGGCTTATAATTTAGTGGTATATTATAGTCAGAAGTCTCGTATGTTACTGGATATGTTGTTATTATTAGAAGTCTCTTACGTTATATATAGATATATGGTTCGATTCGCATGCACTATCCTCTTTGGAAAGAAGGATTTGAGGAATTTTTTCTTGAAGATAAAAATGAGAAAATTTATGTTGGAAATAATGACGATGAATTTGTATTAAAATAATATATAATAAAACAATCTTAAATGTTGGTACTATTTAAGTAAAATAATTGAAGGGAATTTGTATCAGTAAACGAAAAAAATTGAATAAAGTGGGCTTGGAAAAGATGGAAAAGAAACCCAATAACCTAATATTATTGACCTTAATATTCGTTTTTTGGACTATAAACTTTAAAATATATTGTGCATTTACACTTAATACGCGTTATTTTGTATGTCAAAGTCAAATAAAATAAAAAATTTAGATTCAAACTCACTTAAATTATAGACTTTCATTTATATATGCAAGACTTAAAGATACGTATGCCAAAAAGTAAATATAAAGATTTTGATAGTTACACTTTGCCATTAATATATTCAAAGATTTAACAGGAGAAATATTTTTATTGGATATAATAATAATATAAAAAAGCAGGATATTATATGAGAAATAAATCAAATTATATGATGAAAAGCAGAAATCTCTTTTTAAAATAATTCTACTAACACGTATATAGGATGCCAGTGTCAAAATTAATGATTTGATTCCCCACTAAACTAAACATCATAATTTGCTTCTTCTTTTTTTTTTTAAAAAAAAAATCTTTTAGCGTAGAAGGTTAGTCGGTAGTTGCGTGTTCTCCTCAGCATTTGTATCGTATCTTTATTCTTCATTTTTTTACAATTATTTGTTGTTTCATTTATTTTATTTATTTTGTTAGTTTATTGTCGTTATTTTCATTTCAATCGTGTTTGTACACTTCTTTGAATTGAAGATCTATCGAAAATAACCTCTCTAAGCTACAAAAATAAAAATTTGAGCCAAAAATCTATTTGAAACAACCTTTCTAATACCCTACAAAGACAAAGATAAATTCTGCATTAATCCTTTTTTCCTTAAATCTTTTTTATAGCATTATACTGAGTATGTTACTATTACGAGGTTTACGTAAGCCGTTTCACAATAAAAATATAACATTATACCTTAGACCGGCATTGCCATTATTAATTTTTGTTGTGTCGTCAATATTCTAATTGTTTACACTTTGATTGTCATTATCATATAGAGTATCTATATAGGTTGTTTGGTAGCATAAGAAAGAGATATATCAATTCATTCATACATCATTAATGTAATTAAAAAATTAATAGTAATATCAATTCGTACATCTTTAAAGGTTTCATATATCTTTTCTTTAAAGGAAAAAAAAATCATTCAATTTGATATCTATTTTAAGTATCGATTAAATTGATTTTGCAATCAGAAGACCTATTTTAAATAAAATACTTTTCATTAATATATAAATATTTTTTTTATTCTCAATATTCAAATTCGAGACGTTTTAAATGATTTTATCCATGGCCTCACCGCCATTGGAGGCTGATTTCATTGTAAGGCAAAAGGACAGAGACAAAGATTGGTCACATTTGCAATGTGGTTGTCTACTTGTCTTTGGCAAAAATACAAAAACAGACAATATTTAGGATTCGTTCAAAGCTTTAAGATTTCATCGAAAAATTAAAACACCCTACAATCTTCTTGATTTGCAGGGTGTTTTTCTAAATCTTATATCGATTTTTATATTTTTTTTTATATAATTATACCTAATTTATATCGGATTTAATTGGTGTCAGAGCACCAAAAAACAGGCTATAGATCCGCCCCTAATTGACATGATTATAAATTATTTTATTAAAAAGAAAATAAAATATTTAAAAGATATTAATTATTTTTGGCTTAAAAAGAATTTCACATTAATTAGAATATAGGCATTAAGTGGCCTTGCTTATTAGCCATTTATCCAGCATAAATTTACAATTTATCTGAAAATGAATTGCTTCTCTAACTCCTTCCTCTTTTTTTCTTTTTCTTTTTTGTTAATTTCTCATATGGTGTTTAATATTTGTATTCACACATTACATAATTCATTTTCGAAGACAACATTTCTAACTAGATTTTTTCATTTCGAGGCTGTAACGTCCCTCCCGGTACGTTTATATTTATGTTGGATCGGGTATCACGCCGGTACGTTTATATTTATGTTGGATCGGATACCACGTCGGTAAGGATATGTATATGTTGGATCGGGTACCATGTCGGTACGGTACATGAACATAGATTGTTCCCTATAGGTCATGACTATTTGAGCAAAAATAAGTCTCATAGCATGTGTGTACATATTTCTGTTGATTCTGTGGATGTTTACAGTATGATTGATACTCTTGATGGTTATGTGGCTTGTTTGTGAACACTGTTTGACGTGTTGTTGCTGTATTGTTGATTCATTGAATATTTATTGTGTGACGATGTCTGTCTACTTGTTATTTGATTTATGTTGTGTACATGCTATTAAATTGAGTTGACATATGATACCTACCAATACATAGTGGTTTGTACTGATACTACCCTGTACTCTTCTTTTGTTGCGTGCAGAAAGTGTTCTAGGCTCAGACATGACCTCACCTCTAGAGTTTGATAGCAAATCTTGATCCAAGTGTGAGCACTCCGTCTCCAGGCTGCCATAGGTCATCTTATTTGTTCTTGTCCATTTTTCGGACAATGAAACATTCTTTATTTACTTTATTTTTTTTATATCACTTTAGATATGATCTTTGTTAGTAGTTCTTGTACGGTGACTTTCGGGTCTTGAGGATTTTAGTAAGTATTTTATTTGACTTCCGCATTAATAACGATTAATCCTGAATTATTATTATTATGTTAATTTTATGATATCATCATCTTAATATTGACTAAGTGTTTGGGTAATGGTTCGATTTAGATGGTTCTCCCACGAAAATATTAATGTGGGTGCCACTCATAGCCATTTGGATCATGACAGAGGCATAGTCACTCAGGGGCACTAAACTTCATTCGACAGAAAATTATACTATATATATATATATTTTTATATAGTGAAAATATTTTTTATGTATACATAAAACATGTTGAAAACCTTCGACTATTTCATATATTTACTTCTGAATCTCTCAATAAAAATTCTGACTCCGATACTTTAGTCAATTGCAGTATGAAAAGGGACAAGGGTGAGTCTTTTGATTCAATGGAAAAATGAGACAAACCAAAAGCTCAATATCATTGACTAAAATGAGAAAAAAATCAAGAAAATAGGAAGGATAAAAAAAAAAAAAAAATTTAAAAAGAAGAAGATATACACTATAAGTTTACCCATCTAGAAACTCTTGACTTTCTTTTTTCTATTTCATTTTTTTTTCTTCATTGCAATGCGTCACTGCCTACTATCTCAAATATTAATCATTTTTATAATTAAAGATTTTTAACATTTTGCTAAAGATGTGAGCAGAAACCTTAAGAGTGCGCAATATGGTGGACTTATTTCCACTAAAAAGAAAAAGAAATCTCATTTTTAAAAAGTTTTTTTTTTTTTTTTAATTTTTTATTTGATGTTCGATATCTGCATTAAAGTCCGATTAATTTAAATTCGTGTCAGATAAAATTCCATTCGGAGGATAACGCTCCCTACTGAGGATAAGTTTTATATGTTTCCTCCTTGTGAAACTTCCTAAACAAGTCGTGCTCTTTTCATTTTAAAATAGTTATCATATTTTACTTTTCAAGAGTCAATTAAATTAATTTTAAAAATTAATTTGGATTAAATTAATTTAATAATTTAAAATTAAAAAACTATAAAAAAAAAATTACTATAAATTATAATTCTTTCATATGAATATCGTAATAAATAAATAAATAAATTATTAAATATTAATTAAAACTCATATTTTTTCGACTCTTAAATAGTAAAAAAATTATGATAAGTATTTTAAAAGGGTCGGTGTAACATTTATAGTTGGATCCGGCTAAGATTCTCTATGATATTCTATTACTATAATTTTTCCTTTTCCCCATAGATGCCTAACATACAAAAAGCAATGTACAATTAAATAAACAAGTCTGTTAAATGGTGGACCCAAAAGGGAAAAATCAAATTCATTTATGACAATGCTCCCATAACCCTCCCTTTTCTACACACACATCATACCACAAAAAATTTCCACAAAAAAAAAAAGAAAAAAAAAGAAGAAGAATCCTCACAATTTTCTTCATCCAACAAGCATGTTAGATTCAAGAAACCAAGAACCCAATGATCATCATATACCAATTACAACTTCAAATTACACTTATAATAATAACACTTACCAACTTTCCAATCTTGCCCCTACAAATGATATTGTTGGAGGGGTACACTTTAGAGTTCAAGATATGTCACAACAACATGTTGATGTTCATCAATCTGGTGTTTCTTCACCACCCTTATGGAAAAACACCTCATCAAGAAGCCATGATCACTCCTTTCAGAACTCGATAAATCATCGGTTAAACTCACCTAGCGCTAGAGCTCTAGCTATAGCTCAGGGCAAATGGGAACTCATGGAAATGGTCAGGAACATGCCTGAATCTTGCTATGAATTGTCCCTTAAAGATCTTGTTGAGAAAAATGATCAAGAACAGTGCTTGATAAATAAAGAGGAAGGAAGTTTCACCAGCACTAATGATCATCAAGAACAAGTTGTGCAGCAAAGGGTGAGAAGCATAAAAAGGCAAGAAAGTAGCAATATGAATGGTGATCAAAAGAAGGGTAAAGTGATGAGAAATGAAAGTTTTGAAGATAAGGGCTCTTTTCTAAAGGTGTTTTTTCCAATTCCACCAAAGGTGAAGAATTCAACAAAAACAAGTGGTACTAAAGCTTCACCGAAGGCGTTAGCAGAAGGTGGTACAGATAAATCAGAGAGAGATTGGTGGAGGAAGAGATTTTCTTGTTCAAGTGAAAGTGATAGTAGCAAAACAGGCAGTAGTAGTAATAGTGAAAGTACTGGTAGAAGTGGTAGCAGTGGCAGCAATGATAGCAGAACAAGTACTAAAAGGTATGTTCAAGTTCTTGATTTGTTTAACTCAATGATATTATTGGCCTTGTTACTTTGAATGTTATGAAAGAGGGTCTTGGATCCAACGGTGAAGTTGTAGTTGTGTGATAGTATAGCTCAGGTGTTCGAGCCGTGCTATCGGTTACTTGGGCTGACTAGGGACTGCAACGTGGATTGTTTCGTGCACCGTGCTTCCCCTTATTGTCTTAAGACCTATAGGTTAGGGGTTTGAGCCGTGGTATTAGTCACTCAGGCTGCCTAGTGACCATAACGCGGATTGCTTTGTTCACCAAACTGCCTTCTTTTTTGTTTCTTTGAAAATGAGTTTGGAGACATTTGGGGTTCTTAATATTTTGACTTGCTGAACGAATTGGCATTATATTTATGTGGTGTAAGATATTAAGGTGAAATTCTTTAACAGATTGGAATGATCAAAGCAAAGATTGAATTGGATTTGTTAATGGATTAATCCTTTCATCTTTTCTTGGCTGTTTTATTACTATTGTAGTATTCAAGTTTGCAGAAAAATTGAACAAGACTTTTGACTAGTTTAATTTGGTAAAACAATGTGTTTGCAAATTAGGACAAACAGAACATAACAAAGAAAAGTTTTTTCTCTTTTGGGGATTCAATAAAATTAGGTAAGCTTTTAATGGAAAACTATTACATATTTTTCATGTTTTCACTAATGAATTAGGCCAAAGTAGGAAACCTTGCAAAGACTAAATACTCTGAAAGATGATGCAGATTTCCTTTCTCACTTTGATTTAGCATATTCTGTTGTTTTGTCATGTATACTATGTGGATGATCATGTATAATGAGTGTGTAATCTGTGTATATATATCCGGGTAAACGGTAAATCTGTCCGGCTATTCGTGTAAAGATTCCAAATTAAGCATGTTCTGTTGTTTTCCCCAAGCTAAAAACTGTTTTCTTGTTCTTTAATGCAGGAGAAAGAAGGGTTTTTTAACCAAATTGTGGTCAAAAACATGCTTTGGTAAAAGCAAATCAGCAGAATGAAGACAAACCAAATATAATCTTTCTTGTTTGGTTTGGTCATGAGACATGTAAATCATTCATACTTTTACCAAGACTTACAGATGAAAAAAAATCCTGTAAAGTTCTTTGATAATAATCTTTTTGTTTCTGTATTAGTAGATTTACTGTAAAAGAGCTTTGCAATGTATCATTGTATAATTTTTTGGAGTGGTTACGTCGATATGTCATGTCTTCCCTTATTCCCGACATTCTATGGTACCCTGAAAGTGCTAGGAGCAGGCCGTGTTTGTATCGCGAAGAACAACAACATTGTTTGGATCTGATCTATTTACTCGGCAATTCATCAACGGGCTTTGTTCTTTCGTTTCTGCTTTTCCTTGTTTGGCAATTTATAGATCTGTTAGAAGAATATTCAAGTTGTCAACGCTAGATCAAAACAGGTTTGTGAAGACAGATTCTCGTCACTTGGTTTTCAGAGCTAAGCTGATTCAGTAGTCTCCCTCCCTCTCGACTCTTCTTAAGACTTAGGTTCTCTAGCTTCTATTCTGTGGGGTACGTTGATCCATCCATCTTCATTTTACTATTCATAGGTTTGTATCAATTAAGTCTCAAGCTCCACTTACGCTTTTGAAGCCGAGCCTTTCCTTGGGTCCGATATGATTGATCGGTTTAGGTAGCGGGGCCGGCCTACCACGGGCACCTGTAGGGATTAGTGTGTGAGACCGCAATCCACAAACTGACGCATGAGACTCCCAAATTGCAGGAAGAACATATGTCAAATCAAGCCATCTATGTGATTACTTGGTGATTTGGAACACAAGACATTGAGTTGCAGCATAAAACATAAAGGCTAGGGCAATCACAAAAGTCAAGTCCAGATCAATTATCTTTGTCCCCTACTTTTCTTGAAGGTACAAAATTGTCAAAGTCCTGAGTTGACTCCCACAAAAAAAACACAAGATTTTGAAGTACTTGATCTAATACAAGTCATAAAACATTTGTGTGGTTGTAATTTATAAGGTAAACTGAAAAATCTTAAACTAAGGTACTTCTAAATAAAAAAGTATTGACATTCTTTCTCAAAACAGATTATAAAGAAAATATGCTACATAGATAAAGGCAACTGGCCTAAATTCCATCAATAAAGGCAGCTGGCCTAAATTCTTAACAAAAGGCAAACCAAATCCTATGTGCCTGAAGTATAGACTGGAAAAACATGGTTAAAATACATGGAAAATAAGTTATACTGATTGTCAAAAATGGTGAAAGTTGCTACTTAGGTGACAACTTTCATTGCAGCACCCTTCATTCTGTTCACTATAAAACTTTAACCTCTAAAACCTAAGAACAACTTTTACATTGCAGCTGATTGATTACCTATACTTTTTGGCCTTGGCCAACTTTTTCTTCTTCTTCTTCACAGCTTTTGGTACTTTATGTTTCCGCGCCTCCCTTTTCTCTTCTTTAACCTTCTTCTTGTTCTCTTTCCTAGCTGCTTTCTTATTAGCAGCTGTTGGTTTCTCACCATCAGATGATGAGCCTTCACTACAATCACTTTCATCGTCATCATCTGACTTGGACTCTGATTCACTATCAGATGGTTTGTCAATTTCAGCATTGGCGTCTAGTCCCCGCTCGTCAGTTTGTTGGTTCTGCTGATTTTCTGCTGAAGGGCTTGTCCCGGTGAGAGCCTCCTTCAGACCTGTAATAGTTTTGTAGTACATGTCTCCTGTATCCTCACCACTAATAATGCGTTGAACATCTGCTTCTGCGTCTTTGACATGATCAAGAGTCTTGGGAATAAATGACTGCAATATATAACAATGGTGAGAGCATTACTCAGACGACACTCCTCAGGGACAAAAGATCTTAGAAATCCACCGAGGTGTTCAACCAATATATTAAAAACAAGCCAAAACCACAGAAGAATTGGTTCGAACACACACTGTCACCAATATGACAGCAGTTCCAAGAAATGACCATTTTTCCCGCATTTTATCTGGAAAAGAGATAACACAACACTATCTTTTCCAACGTTCCTATCTTAGCGTCCCTTCCTGCTTTAGGGACGTCAATAAATATTGCAAGTGCAATCTGACCATGTGAGAAAGTTTGCCTCGACTTGCTATGATGGAAACAAAGAAGAAGTTTAAACAACTAGCAGTAACAATACCTGAATAAACACAGAGTCAGCAATTTCTTCTTCTGCAGTCATCTCACCTCTAGCCAAAATTCTCTCTTGAACCTAGTACAGTAATTTTAAAGATCCCACGTCATTTGAACGTAAAAGAATTTGAATCATCATTTAGCACATATTTGACCATCCAATGCATGTATGAGCCATACCTTCTCCAAATAGCTATCCACTGAATCATCATTTATACAAGGATCAACTATAAAATCGAACAGCTCCCGAATTGTCATAACAGCCACACCATGCTTTTTAAAGAAGTCCTGCATACCGCCGCCACCAGCACTAATTAATACACTCATATAGCTGGTGCATAGCTATAAGTTAGCTTTAATCTGAAATTGTCATATATGCTTTACAATGAGAACTTACAGAAACGTGTATACAATCCTCTCGGAGGAAATCAAGTGCATGAGGATGGTCAAGATCAACTGATTGTGAAACATCAATAACATATAGGTGACCCTGTATAGTGTGAAACAATTAAAAGTCAGTGCCTACAACTATGAGTTTAGCTATACATATAGGGATAAAGGCGTACCTCGAAATATAGGATATTATACTCGCTTAAGTCACCATGCACTAGCTTGCATTTCTGATACAAAGTTCTCATCGCCATTATGATCTGGCAAATGTAATGTAGTTAATGTATCAAAGTTGGGTAGAATCACATGGCACAGTGCCCATTCTAAAAGCCTCGTCACATGTTAAAATATGCATCTGACATCATTAAGCAGTTTTATTTGCAAGTAGCATCAAGTTCCTTAATCAGTGGTTCTAGTGTGGTATAATCAGAATCCAAAGCTTAGTTTGACCATGCCAATGTGAGCTCATATCTGATGGAAGAAGTCCAAATGATACAAGCACTTTTGGTTCGGCTTATCCTTTCTTCTCCCACCAAGAAAATTAAATAAAAGCATAAATTTAATACAAAAGGGCCACCAAGGAATTCCATTGTCTAAACAAACCGCTAATAACTCAAGAGAGTGAAAGTTTTCTAAAAAGTGACAAAATAATACGTCAAAGATCACTCTTGTGATACTGATCAAGTGATCTTAGCAAGATTACAAGATGTCTGTAATGTAGTCTTAATATTAAGAGATAGAAACAAACCTCCACATAACATTCACGTAACTTGTCAAGAGATAAAGCAGCATCCTTTAGTCGAGGTGCTGCCCAGCCTCCTTTCCCTATCAAACAAAAGTTTTACCATTCCGTTAAACCACAGAGCATAATGAATGGAAATTCCACAGAAACACAAAGCAAGAGAAAGCTGCTCGTGTTCCATGCTATTACCTATGAATTCCATAACAAGAACATGAAGCCTCAAGAGAATTGGAGCTGGGCACCTGATTCCAGCTGCCCTTAACCTGCAATTCCAGTAACAAAATAACATAAGTTGCTCAGCTCAAACGAAATTTGATGTACCACCCAGTTTTCACACACTAGATTAACTAGAAGGTTAACCCATAAACTGGATACGAATAGTTTATTATATGTCATTATTTCTTAAAAAGCCATTAAGAGAAAGTTCTCCACAAACATGAAACTAAAAAGTTAACGCAGGTCCAGAAACAAAGACAAGCATAGAACAGAATTCAAAAAGAAATTGTGCTCCTTTTTTATTTTTTAAGGAAAAAGGATGATTTGTACTCAGAAACAAACTGTGTAATGAAACTCCTTTAGCAGGCAAGGATAGCTGTATAACATCTCCAGGAGCAAGTGCGCAGACATTACACAATAGAAATTCTAATTTTATGTGCTTTCTTAGTTAAGCTACAGTTCTCATCGTCATCGGGTCTTTCTCTTACATCAAGAAGCAAAAAATAACAAAAATAACAGAAAAGAAGAGAGGGAAGGAAGCCTGTAAGGTCCAAAAGCTACAAGATCAAAGATTCGAGAAAGAGAATTTACATACCTCATTAGATTCCTCATTTCTTTCTCAGCCCATGTTTTAACCATTTTCCGTGGATTGTGCTTGCAGTATCCATACCTGAAGCGGTAGTCACCCTGTACATAGCGATCTCTATCCCTGATGTTGCAAAGAACAAGTGTAGTGATTAGCCAAGAGTATTAAACAAATGACAAGTCCAGTAAGTTGTAAGAATATGCAAAATGGCAACACAAGAAAGCAAATCATTAAATATTATAGCACACAAATAACTAATATATGTGGCATAATTTGCACAGAAATTGAGTAATGAAACATTTTGGCCTTTTGGGTATTAGTACAATATGGATCTTACAATGTTATATTTATCTTTCTCATTCTACATACATTTTCACCTCAAATTGTTTGTGACCAACTGATACGGGTCAAAGAGGCATCTTAGCACTCGAGGACATGAAGGCGTGAGTGAAGACCTGAGCTTGTGGGGCTGCCCATCCAAGGAACAAGCTTTGAAGTGTTGAGAACAAGTCCCAACACTCCAAAACAGTCCAAGGAGTACACTACAAGGCCGCCCCCTTTGTTTGGGCTCATTAAGGGCCTTTTGGTCATTTTTGTAATAAGTGTTGCCCTAGTCTATAAATAGAACATTTAGGTCATTTTGTCATTGAGAACTTTGATGATATATTTTGTAAACTCATTGAGAGTGTTTTGGCAAGGTGGAATCCTTGTGTCTTAGAAACGGTGGTTGCTTGGGAATCCATCCCTTGAGGTCCCGTAAGAGTGTAGGTGTTTAATATTACTTGTTGTTTGTGTTTTGGTGTTTAATATACACCTTAGTGCTTAAACTTGTAGTATTTCATGTCTCACTATCTATCCTTTTAGTTATTGTCATCTTGTATCCGCTTGTGTTGCTTGTTCTTCTCACGTTGTGGACTGTTTTGTGTGTTCGTGGGCTGTTTTGGTATCACCAACACAAAGTTGCAAATTCTTAATTTGATTTTCTTCATCCTATTGCAAGTTCTAGCGTGGGTGTGCACTTTAACAGAAAATTGTTTTAAGGGAACATGACTATAAGCACCATAGATAAAACTGTAACTAGAATATTACAAATTTTAAATAGAAAAGAAAAACCACATGACATACTTGAATACAAGAACTGAAGTTTTGTATACTTTGATCGCCAGCTCCTGACCATCGACTTTTGTTGCATGATAAACATTGGCCTGTTAGACAGTAAGAATAGGAGTTTTAACTGCAACATCTTTAGTGAAAAGAAAACAAACAAGTAGAAAGTTATAGTTACCTCTTTACCAGTCGAAATACAGCCATTAATATCATTAAAGACACCGCGATTCAGCATTTTAAACAAAACCATTCTTGTTCTTGGATCAATTGCCTGGAAAATTAAAAATAGATCTTTCGAAGAATTAATAATGTGAATTCCTTATATAAACATTTAACAACTCATTGCATCAATATGTCACATGGCCAACCTGAGAGAACATGTGCACAAAAATAAAGTCATGCATAAGTTATTGATTTTGGATATAAAGTTTCAATAGATAGGTATTTTTGAAAAATGACCTCAGCCATCATGTAGGTGTAATCTGGCTCAGAAACTAGAGATTCTTAAGTTTACTTTGCAGTCAAGCATTTTAGGAACTGGAATAGTAGAAATCATAGGAAGGACAAAGAAATAGGACACTTCTATCAAGAATTATGAGGAACTAAGAGATAAGTGGACCAGAAGCCGCTTTAGAAGTCTTAGATGCGGAAAGAATCTGGTTTTCAGACTCAAATTTTGAAGTTCTCGTAGACAAAAGAGAAGGGTATTACCCAACAACAACAACAATCCCAGTGTTTTCCTACAGGTGGGGTCTAGGGAGGGTAGAGCTAAGTTGCTTGGACTCTCCAAAAATGTCTTCGGGTGCGTGTCGGATCCTTCAAAAATCACACGATTTTTGAAGGATCCGACACGCACCCGAAGACATTTTTGGAGAGTCCGAGCAACTTGAGGGTAGAGTGTATGCAATCGTCAGACATTACCTATACCTAATGGAGATAGAGAGGCTGTTTCCAAAGAGAAGGGTATTAACCAGAGGATGAGAAATGTTTAGCTAGTATACAGAAGGGAAGTAATTGATCACTTAAGCTGGTGAACAGAAAGAACTGGCTGATTCTGTGATATTCAGCATCTCTACAGTCGGAAAAAAAATATTTAGACAGGGAACTTCATGAACCAGGATTACAAGAATAAAAGACGTTGGCAGCAAAATAATACTAAACCAATACAGAGCTAGTACTCACATCTAGAATGCTTGGTCACTTTAAAAAGTAAAAAATAAAAGCTCACCAAATATCGATAGCTCTAATAAAGAATGCTAGCTCATACTTAAATGCCATTCAGTAGGCTGAGGATACTACAAATAGCCCCTAGTGCACTTCGGAATAAGTTGTAATCGTCATTATCATAATTACATCAATCCACAGAAAAATAGTTGATTCTAGTCAATTTCATTTCCTAGGAGTCAATAAAAAGGAACTTGAACATTCACATACCGACAAAGAGTTGTCAGTAATCAGTCTTACCTGTTCAACAGTGGCACGGTCTGCTTTCTCAGTTGTTTTAGTTTTACCAATAGCCATATCCCGAATACTTCCCCGAATTGCGGTAGTCACAGAATTTGACATGCCAACTTTGATCCTCCCTTCCCATTCCTGCAAAACACCAATTCACTCCAGAAGCTATATGAAAAAACAAGACGGATCACATCTTAAGGGTTGCCTTCTGAGCTTCCCCAACTAGGAAAGAAGTGTTTTCATATGATCTTAAACCGCTCGCACTCATTTTACACGACATGCTTTCATTAAGGAAACTATATTCCGTACGCTTCCAATTTTACTAGAGGCATCTCCCAACAAAAGTCAAAGACTTTTTAATTAAAGGTGGAAATTTGAAGTTTTAGTCTGTCCTACAGACATTAGCTCGTCATTTATGAACACCTGTTGATAAAAGAGCAATTTAGTAGCTTGTATTTGTTTCGCTTATCTGTTTGAATCTGTTTAAAGTCTTCGCTTTTGTACCATAGCAACAACAACAACAACAACAAACCCAGTGTATTCCCACATAGTGGGGTCTGGGGGGTAAGATGTACGCAGTCCATACCGCTACTTCAAGAGAAGTAGAAAGGTTGTTTCCGATAGACCCCCGGCTCAAGACAAGGAATAATAGACAAATACTTAATAAAGCATGGAACAAGATGTCAAGACAAAAATATGCCACCCACAATGGATAATAAACAAAGAATAGTAAACACATTCGTAATAAAGCATACAACAAAGTGTCCTAGCAAGAATAATACATCTACCAAGTAATGTCCTACCCCAACGACTCAAACTGGCACTAGCCTTCTATCCTAATCCGCGCCCTCCTGATCTTCCTATCTAGGATCATGTCGTTAAGAGGGATCATAGTACTCCATCTCCAAACCTCGGGCATTTTCGCCAACTTGAAAATGTCGTTAAATAATTCAGTCAACCAACTTAAGCCAGCCTCCCCAGAGAACTTCCAAAAATTCACAGGGATCTCATCAGGCCCCGTCGCCCTACCCCTACGCATCCTGCGAATAGCCTCTCTGACCTCTTCTACCTTAAAACGTCTACAATAACTAAAATCACGACACTCCTCTGCGTGCTCCAGCTCCCCTAAAACAATAACTCTATCCCCTTCTTCATTCAATAACCTATCGAAGTATGATTGCCATCTCTTCTTAATGTGACCATCCTCTACCAATACTCTACCATCCTCCCCCTTAATGCATTTCACCTGGTCGAGGTCACGACCCTTCCTCTCCCTAGCCTTAGCAAGCCTAAACAACCTTTTTTTCCCTTCTTTCTCCTCTAACCCCGCATACAAGCTCTCGAACGCTGCCGTCTTAGCCACCATGACTGCTAACTTAGCCTCCTCCCTATTAGCCCGCTTCTCATCTTCATCCCTACTCTCACCCAACTTAGCATACGCCCTCTTCTTAGTCTCCACTTTCTTCCTAACTTCTTCATTCCACCACCAATCCCCCCGACGATCCGGCACAGCCCCTGGAAATACCCAACACCTCACTAGCAGTCTCCTTGATGCACCTAGCCGCCCTATCCCACATACCATCCACATCCCCCCTGCACTCCCACACCCCCATTCCCGCCACCTTCTCCCCTATCTCCCTCACATTCGCCGGCGTAAAGCGGCCCCACTTAATTCTAGGTCTACCCTCCTCACCCCTTCTCTTCTTATCTTTCTTAATACCTAAGTCCATCACCAAGAGCCTATGCTGGGTTGAAAGATTCTCACTCGGGATGATTTTACAGTCCTTACACAACACCCTATCCCCTTTCCTATGCAACAAAAAGTCAATTTGCGTCAATTTGTACCATAGCCTGCTTATTTATTCAATCCTATGGACAAAGGGGTTCAAGTTTTGCCTCAATTGAAAATAACAGATTTAAGCTTAACTCACTAACAGCATTAGCACAATTCAACCAGACAAAAAATTAATAAATAAGATTAAGCTACGACAGTGTTGTCGAAAGCGTGCTTAAGGCCTTAAGCGAGGCTCAAATCATGTTGAGCACTTCACCTCGCTCAATGTGTGGTTTAGTGTCGTCATCAAGGCTCTAAGACATACCTTTTCTTGCCAATGAGCATTTCATGAAGAGGCCACATTAAACAATTGAAATTTCACTTTACCGTTATTTTTTCCAATTTCATTATGCATATATTTGTTGTTCGTGCTTATAATTATCAGTCTTGAACTAAACATATGTAGTTACATTTATTTCTCCATTTGTGCCTTTTTTATTAAACAATGCTTTATTTGCCCTCTGCACTTAAAGGCCTTCGAGCTTTTTTTGCGCTTTTCACTTCTATACCACTAATTTTACGTTACCCAAAGGGCGAACCTCTGATATGATAAAAATTAACTCACCAACAATATTATTACATTTTAATTCAGGGAGAACAAAAAATATAAAGAACAAAGATCCACACTTTTCTAGTTTAACTAAGCTTCAAAACTACCTTACAAGGTGAAATAAGCTTAAAATCACCAACAATATTACTTTCAAATTCAAAGGAACTAAAAAAGTTTCTCTCTTTTTTTCTCAACTAAGTTTTAGAATTACCTCTACAGGTGAAGCTATAATATGATTAAGCTTAACTAGCTAACAATAGTACATACAAATCCAAGAAAACTAAAAGTAAGTTAAAAAAAAATTCAAACTTTAAAATAAAAAAACACTAAGTATTAAAGATTACCTCTAATGGTGAAGCTTTAATATGATTAGCAAATTTCTGAGTACGATTAGAAAGTGGTTGTAAAGTTGAAGAATTGGGTCGACTATGAACTCCACCATGAGCATTTGGCCTTCTTGTTTGGATACTAAAACCACCACCACCATTTATAGATTCTGAATCAATATCTTTAGTGTCCAAATAATCCAAAGCTTCACCTATTTCTGAGTCTGATGACCATAACAACTCTTCCTCTTCTAAATCTTCATCAAATTCTTCATTTTTTACATCTTCAGCTTTGTGGGGTTTCTCTAAATTGACAGAAAGTTCAGCCATTTTTGGAATCTTGAAGATTTTTGGCGGCGGAAGACGGTGGGGCTGACAGTTATAGAGGGAGCAGTGGAGGTTTAAGGACAACAATTTGTTTAAGGTGGTTTAATTGGGTCGAATGGGCCCATGTAGAATGTTTATGTTGTCAATTTGGGCCGGGTATACTCTTTTAAGCAAACAACATATATACCACAAAAGTGAAACTATTTACATAATTTCCCATTGAGGTTTTCTCTCTCCCTTGTATTCAAAATATTGTCATTCATTCGGTTAAATCTGATTTACCTAAAACTAAGGGATAAAAAATCAGTAAATGTATTCCTATTCCTTAAATTACGTTATTTAATTACCTGATGTTAATTATTGTATGAGTTAAAATAGTAACTGAAATTTGAATTTCAAAAATAAAAAATCTTAAGCATTACATTTAATTGTCTTCTTTTCTGATTTACTTTTCTGTGTAAAATTTTTTTTGCTCGTACGTTCTAGTGAGAAAAAATATGAGCATCCCAATATTGTTGCGTCATTTAGGTGTATGGGAGACAGAAATAAGTTTTAAAGCATACAAAAGTGATGCTATTGTTGTTTCTGAAAGTATTAACTTTGCGAAATTGGTTGCGACAATCGCGATGGAATTAGGTATTGATGATGTTCGAAAAAAATTGAAGTAAAATATATTGTTGATGGTAATTCTTCACCAATTATCATAAGAAATCATAATGGAGTCAAAATTTATATTGAGTTGAAGAAACAATGTTCTGGGCTTATAAATTTTCCGCTATGTATAACAACTTCCAACAAATCGATTAAGGATATCGAGTTTGATAGCGAAACTGGGGCTGTAATGTGTATTGAAGGTAGTGAATCTGATTCGGTTGCGTTAACTGTTGTTGAAACGCAGACTCAGTATTCATTATACGTTCCGAAATTTGAAGTTAATAATTTCATTACTGATTGCAAGAACACTGAAGTAAAAGTGAACCAACTTTATAAGGATAAGCAAACTTTGGTATCGGTTATGGCGAAATATGCGATATCGAATGGATTTAACACCTTTACTAAACGATCTGATAAACAAAGGTATGGAATAAATTATTAATTTTTATTTGTAGATGTTGTGAAGGATGTTGTTGTGTTGTAATAGCATTTGTTAAACGAGTTTTATTATTGACTGTAGTTTCTGGCTTTGCTGTCTGCATAAAAAAGAGTTACATTTATTATGTATAATATTCCATCATACATGCATACGAATGTATAATAAAACTGTAACAATTTAGTTATGATTTTCTTATTTAAATTAAAGATTTTATATGTATGTGATTAAATGGACAACATGTTTTAAAATGTATTTGCAGCTATGTGTTATATTGTCGTGTCAAAGATTGTAAATGGATCCCGAAAGCGTATTCGATGAATCATTCGGAAATCTTTGTGATAAAGATATTTGATTCGGAACATAGTTGCAGCTTGAGTGATAGAGTTCTGAATAATTTGGTTGCGACAACAGCTTTTGTCAGTGAGTTTACTGCACCAAAGTTAATTAATTACAAGAGAATACACACACCGGCGGACATAATTGAAGAGATGAAGGTCGTATACGGTGTTGATATTAACTACATGATGGCTTGGCGGGCAAAGGAAAAGACAATTGCGATGCTTAGAGGTGGACCAGCTGATGGATATCAAAAAATGTCTCGTTATATATATATGTCGAACCAGGTATAGCCTGGATCATACATTTGGATCCATAAGGCATTAGATGACGAGTTTAAATACTTGTTTATTGTCTTACATCCCATGATAAGGGGGTTCGAATTTTGTCGTCCAGTAATAGTTGTAGATGGTGCACATTTAAGCGGGCCATATCAAGGAACGTTTGTATCGGCAAACACTCTTGATGGTGCAGGTATCATACTTTGAAGTATTTACATTTGGTATTTCAACATTGTGCATGCGTCCTAGCAGATTATATGTTGCTCTAGTATGTATAATAAAAATTGGACTTGCTTAATGAGTACATAAAATACCAATATACGCCTTTTATTTTGTGTTTTTAATGTTTTCTATAAAGTAGATGCTAGTTTCTGTTTAAACAACGTTAGAAATTTTATTTTCATTTTAAAATTGAACGAGTAAAATGTAAGTAGATTTTGTTTTTTATGCTATGTGTATGATTATCTATTATACTCAATGGTGTATGTATGATGTTGTAAAATATTCATACTTTGCTATATATTTTACATTTAGTATATAATTCCCTAACAATATGTTTACGATGTATGATGTACTGTTATACGTTATTAAAATGTCTGGAGTTATCTATTTTATTTGATTTCAACATAGTGATACTGGTGGGACAACATGTATGATGTCATGTATTAGCTAAGTGTAAAATAATTACAGACCTGTGCAATGGTGTACATATATTATAGAGCTGTTTTTTTTTGTTTAGGATGTATTCTTCCATTAGCTTATGGTGTAGTGGATTCCGAAAATGACAATTCGTGGATTTGGTTTTTTCATCAATTTAGAGAAGCATTTGGAGAACGGGACAACAGGTGTGTTGTATCGGATCGTAACGAAAGTATCATTAAAGGTGTGAGCATTGTTTATCCTAATGTCCCCATCTTGCTTGTATTTGGCATTTATGAAAAAATATTTGTAAATATTTTAGAAAAAGCAAAGACAGACTTAGTGACCTTTATTATTCCATGGCTAAAGCGTAGAGAAAAGAAGATTTTGATTACATTATATCAAAGATTGGAAAGGTTGATCCAAGGGATAAGGAATATTTGGATGAAGCTGGCTATGAGAAATGGTCTCGATGTCACGCCCCTGTTAATAGAGGTAGAATGATGACCTCTAATATAGCTGAATGTATTAACGATTGTTTGGTAGAGGCTAGAGTACTTCCTATTTTAGATTTTCTTGAAGAAGTGAGGATTCTATTTGCTGCATGGAATTGTAAGAACAGTGAAATTGCATCTTATACAAACACAACGCTTGGGAGAAGATTTCAAGAAATACTAACTCATAATGGGGTTAAATCGTTGCGGATGACGGTATGTATTCTGATAGTTGAATCTACTTTTTATTTGTTATTAATTTTTATATTGTTAAATGTATAAAATTAATCATTGATGACAGGTTAAGGCAACTGGTAGTTATCTGTACTGTGTGTATGAATCAGGAAGGGGGTACATTGTTGATATTGAGCGTGGCACATGTAGCAGTTATTGGTAGCAAATTGATGAAATTTCACGTGCACACGCAATTGCGATTTTGAAGAGTATAAATATAGATGTAAAAGAGTATGGGTGTTACTGTTCAGAACTGTACCGTCCAAACACCATTGTCAAGATGTATGAACTCCCCATAATTCCTATGCCAGCTATGAAAGATTGGATTGTACCAGATTTTGTTGATGCAAATGAAGTCTTGCCACCCAAATACAGAAGATCTCCCGGGAGACCAAAAAAAGGAAGACATTTGAAATCTAGTGAATCACTTACAAGTTCAAACCATTGCGGTAAATGCGGGCGTGCAGGCCACAACTGTAGGACTTGCGGTTTCTTCCCAAAAGAAAGTTGAAGATTTTAGTTTGTTGTTCTAAATGCTAAGTGATTGTTTGGATATAACGACAGAACGTCAATTGTTTTTTGTTTTTTGTTTATTTGCTTGTTGAAGTTTATTTTATGTTTTTATTTGTTATGTGCTTTTTAATTATGATTGAATGTTTGATATTTTGAAAACAATATCACACAGTTTTGAATTATTACAGTTTATGACTTTACTGCTTATTATTGCAGCGTAGTAATATGTAATCTTAATGTATAATATATTTAACAAGTATGATATTATACGTTGACAACATGTATGACTTTTAAGTAAATATTTTTTAAAAGCATAACAACTAATAATAATATGAATCAAACGAATTTCTGTGAGGATTATGGATTATACATTAAGATCTATGTTGAGAGTAAAAACTATTTTTGTTTTGTTATTAGTATTATGTATAAATGTTGATACATTAAGTTTGTTTACAATTTACGATGTATTGTTATTTTTCTAAAAAAAATTTGAATACAAAGTTGTTTTCAATTAAGCAATGAGACGTTTCAACATGTATGATGTTGTCTACTGAATTTCTTCAAAATAAATTGATACCTGTTCAATGTATAATTAACTCATAATATAATATTTACTTCTTTAATGTCGAAAAAAAATAATGTTTTACATATATTTAATTTATTATACGTATGTGACATTTTATATATGTAAAATATTGTTATACAGTCTTTTTAATATTAAGTTAGGTTAAATGAGTAATTAAAAAACAAGATAGAATAAGTAGAAAAGAGTTTATGTAAATGTAAATGTATTAGAACCAATAACTGCCATTCATATAATGTTGCCTAAAAACCAACATTCCAAAAAACATTACTGTATATAACTATTTAGCAGAAACAACAAAAAAAGCAACTGAAATATTTTTTAGAATGAGCTACTCCAAAGTAACAATTGCACTTTCATCAGGTGATTGGAGAAAAGTATTCTTTGGACGAGGAGGATCATCATTATCACTCGTATAACCTTTTTCTGCCTTCGTCACTTCGTAATGCCATAGTAACGAAGCATAACGTGCACGTTGACTAGAAGCTTCAAACTCACATGAAGGAACTTGCTGCCCTTCACTCAATATTTCTGCATATGCAGTCACAAATACCCCGCAGTTCCTGAATTTTTAATAAAATGAAAGATCGATAAGTATAGTAATTTATCATGATTATACATGTGAAAATTTAAAAAGTAAGAGACACTTACAAACTATCAGACGCTTGCTGTGGAATATTTTGGATGTATTCAACATCAAATGGATTGTGACTTATCTCACCAGTTTGCAGACCAAGCTTCCCTTTGTACGCTTTAAGTGTTGACCAGTCAACTCTTTCAGTCTTTTCAAAAAAACCATTGTCCGACAATTAAGTAGGCAGCATGGCAGCTAACTTTCTTATTTCAGTTGGTGGTTCACTTTTCTTTTTGCTTGACAATGAGTCATACACACGTATTGTTCTCTCCTTTAACACAATTACAACCAATACCCAGTGATATTCTTTTCCACAGTTAACAGGAACATATACCTCATCAACCAAATGCCATGGTAAACCCGCAGGAATACAGAATCCATTAATTATATTTGTTATAGCAATTTTATTAGAAGCACAAGCAACAGATTCTGCATAGTCTTCTTGCGTGGATATGTGATCTGTTTTAACTTCTGGAAAATAGCGTTTGTATGTTTTTTCCATATATGGTTTGAAGAAGCAGTTGGTTGTCGTATATCTATATGGATCACACTGCTGCAACTTTGATTTTTTTCTCAAATGGTAGAATATCACATCTAAGTGCTGCATGTAGAAATGGTTAGGTTATGTTAAGCACCGAAAGAAAACTGCATATTAAGACGTTATTACTATGTATTGCGTAAGAAGTTGAATGAGTGACATGTTTCCATTACATCTATAATGTGATTATACAGTCCATAACATGTATGATATTTATTCATACAACAGATGCTAATGTATATGTTTTAGTTATTAGTATGTATTGGGAATGTAAATTAGTGTATGATATATTAACAAAATATGTATAAAATCTGATTATATGTAATACTACATGTATAATCAGTAGTCATAAAATTAAATCGTAGTAAAATGTTTTAGTTATTATTATTTTGCAACAAAGAACAGGAATGTATGATATGTTACAAGTCATTATTTTAAATGTGATTATACATTACACCACATGTATGATATGTAACTATACAATAGATTATATGTATTATGTATTTTAATTGTACAACAGATATTAATGCATAATTTTTAGTTGTTATTATGTATTGATAAATGACAATAATGTATGATGTATTAACATAACATGTACTAAATGTGATTATACGTCTTACCACATGTATTAAATTGTGTCATAAAATAAATTCGAAGTCATATATTTTCGTTATTATTATGTTTTCAACAAAGTACATCAATGTATGAGCTATTACAATTAAATGTATTATAAGTGATTGTACGTAACACCATATGTATGATATGTAATAATACAATAGATTTTATGTATTTTGTAACAATTAGAATATTTTTAGTAAAAGTTTAAAGAATCATGATATAGTTGAGTTTAATTTACCTCGTCATTCCAACACATTTTGGGTTGCGTTATCAAGTAGAACCAATTCTTTGAGAGTGCTTGTGCAACAATAAAGTCCAATAGAGGATAACCTAATCTTGGAGCATTTTTTAGATAGTGATTGTCTTTTTGTTTCCTGTAACATAAACAAGCATTAGACTTCATCAAGGTTTATTCTTATGTACTAAATTTAGTAATTTAGTAAGCTTTCTAAATAACTTACTTTGATGCATGATATTTCAGTAATCCAAGCTCAAGCCACTGTGAATAATCGCTGATCAATTGATTAAGCATGTCTTCGTAAATGGTACAACCATCAAAAGCATAGCTCTGCTTCTCTTCATTATTAGAACTGCCCTTATCTTTAGAGCTCGATCCAAATTTTGTGATGTATGGTGACCTGAAATTTTTTGACTTTTTTCTGTCTCTTTTAACAGGTGATTTATGTTTTACTTCACGACCTTTTGTTTCTTCAAGCTCCCTTACTTGTGCATCAGGAAAGTTTGGTAGAAACAAACTATCTGAAAGTGACCACTGGCTTTCCGTCACTAAATTTTGTGTAACAACATCGAATTTTTTGTATTCGAAGGTGTTGACAACCCAAATATTAGTGTGTCTAAAGCATCTTGATCAAACTTCGTTAGTGTGGCATTCACATCATCCTACAGATTAAAGATTGTTGTGTTATGTGTAAAATCAAACATATTAATGTTTAACTTTAGTGATACCTAAACAACAACGACATTTATGTGAATTATTTTGTTTGTTTAAAAATAAAATTTGAACTGTAAAAAAAATGCCTGCAAATCTGTCACATCAGTACTATGATGTTTGTTCAATTCGTCAGCACAAAATGATTCTTTTGTGGCAATATGTTCATCCTATTTTAAGTAAAATCATTAAGTAATAAAATAAATATGTCATATATCTATATGTATCACAAATGTATAAAGGACTGTACTATGTCATAAGTTTATGTTTTTCGACTTGAAGTGTTAAATCAACAGTATTAAAATAGAAAAAAATTTAAAAAGTACCATTACAGGAGTATGCTGTTTTCCCAAATCTTTGCTAGTAGCTTCCTCTTTATCGGAAATAAGCGCATCCTAAATTAAGAGTTAAGTAGCATGTCAGAACACATTTATTAAAAGTAAGACATAGTTCTAAAGGATAAAAATTTGTAAAAGTGATTTTAAAAGCTATACAATGATGAACGAAAAGATGTTTACATAATATGATATGTATTAGGGATGGATGTGAATGTATAAGAATGTAAGTTTTGAGTTGATAAACAACATGAAAAACTAATAATGTACCTCTAAATGTTTCATATGAGCGCTATGCTCTCTGCTCAGTTCTTCATTACAATCTGCTTTTTTTGCATCATTATGCTCATCCTACATTCAGTCACAATCATCATGTATAAAAGTCATGTTAATGTATAACGTAATGTTATACATTCAGTTGAATGTATAATGAATCTGAGACAGTATCACAATATGATAGTATTACAATGCAAATTATTCAAAGTAAGACAGTGCTAGAGAAAATAAATTTGTAATACTAATTTGAAAAGCCATATAATGGTGAATGAAAACCTATTTATAGAATTTGATATCTAGTTGGCATGGATGTGAATGTAGAAGCATGCAAGTTTTGAGTTAATAAACAATATGAACAACCAAAAAATACCTCTAAATGCTTCATGTGAGGTCTTTGATGTATGGTCAGATCTTCAGTACAACCTGCTTCTATTGCGTCATTATGCTCATCCTACATTCAGTAACAAGTTTCATTTATAAAAAATTTAGTCAAAGTGATACGTTGTTGAACGGAAAAAATATGGACTAGTGATTTTGAATTGATATGTATAACAAATGCATATGTATTTGTTATATGGGGATTTAATGTATAACATAATGTTATACATTTAAATAAATGTATAACAAAGCTCACATATTCTTTAAATAAAAAAACATTCATTTTCTGTAATGTACTACTAGTATTAATAATATATAACGCATCAATATGCATTTAAATGTATGTGTAGTAATATTGTAACATCCTACAAGTAAATCGATTTAAAATATTGTTATGGATCCAAAAACAAAACAACATGATAGACAAAAAATGTACCAATATATCTTTCATTTCAGTAATGTGCGTGTTTTTTTATTCTTCTTCATGTCCCTCTTCTTGATCATTCATATGCTCATCCTACAAAAAATTGACAAGTAGATGTCTGTACATTTAATCAAATTTATATAATGACGAATGAATTTTTTTTAATGGTTTCATATCTACATTGTATAACCATATCTATACATATCATCTATATAACTTCTGATCGAATTGAACCTCGACTTTTGTTGGACATTCAGTATGAATGTGGACACAATCTTGGATCTCTGTTTCCAAAGGTTCAAGTACTGTTGGTTCATCATTTGTTATGTGAATGACTGGTCCCGTGTACTCATCTTCATGTTGTATAAGAACCCAACAAAAATAGATTAAGATGTTGGATATATTCAGATTTATCGTAACATGCCAATTTAATTTAGATTAACATTACCGGCAAATCAGTCTTATGAACACTGTCATTTATTTTTTATCCTTCTTCTGCACCTTCTTGTTGATGAACAATTTTCTCCTCCTATATTTCATGAATAATACTAATGTATGAGTATTTATTCAAAGTATTAAAAATTTGAAGGAAAAATTATTTTATACCAGAGATTCTTTATTCTCTTCTTTCTTCAATGCTTTAACAACCTCAGTAGGTATATTGGAGATTAGTGTTTTCAGCTCAACAATTTGTTCATTCACCTTATAACGTACAGATAAACAATAAGATATTAGAAACAAATAATGTTTTTTTTAAATTAAAATTTCTGACTAAGAAAATTAACTTACATATGTTTTGATGTAACTCTTTATCTGCTCCATATCTAAATTAGACTTAGAAGTCCCTTCAGGCATTGAGGAAGACGAAGGAATAAACTTGAGTTGTTTGCGCTCAGGGGAAACACCAATTTCTACTTGATGACAATGATCAAAATCAGACACACGAATTTGTAATTTATCTATTAATTGTTATTGTTTTTTAGAAAACATACCCAACACATGACGTACTGAATGAGAACTTGTTGATTTCTGTCCATCTATCGCAACTGGACTAACTTCTTGAAACATCACTGTTTTTCTTCTTTTGAATGGTTGTTCAGCTGATACAGGTTTAGCCAAACGAGCCTTTTTTAGAAATTTCTAAGTAGGTCCAGTGGTGAAATCATCATAGTCGTCATCTCCAGTGACAACACGCGATTGATCTTCATCGCCTGCCGTTTGCATTTTTACAGCAACAGAAGTGGAAGCAGCAGATATTGGATCAAAAACCACAAAATCCTCAGAGAAAGACAAATCTAAAGTACGAACTTCTTCGTTTGTAAGCTGTAAATTCTTGAAAGAACACTGAAAAAAATTATTTTAAAATAAAATATTAGAACTTCAAAAAAGTGAGTATAAAATAAAAATATTTAACATGTTACACAATTACCTTACTGAACATGCCAGACATAAAAGATTAGTACTTAGGCCTTGTACACTTAACAGACCAGTTAAGTATTCTTGGGATGATGTTTTCATGTTGCAAAGCAGTTTTTTTATCTAACGCAGAGCAACACTAAAAAATCCAGACATTTAGATCGTGGGGCATTCCACCCAAAGAATATAACTGCTTTGCGACTCTGAAATCCTGCCGCCATGAGTTGATCAACTTTTTAAAAGTTATCTTTCCCCATGAAAAGTGTATGTAGCGACCATCCTCGACCATTTGGAAGTGAGATACACTGATTGGTGCTTCTTTATGCTGAGATAACATGAATGTATGAATAAAATATAATATCGCAAGGTTCAAAGCATCTTCAGAGTTCTCAAATTTTTCCATCTTCACATGTGTTATCAGTTTTGACCTAGTTATACCACCTCCAGATTCAGGAAAATACTTCGACATCAAAGGGGATTTTGATGATGAAGTATACATAAACTCATCAATATCACCGGTACATTTCAGGCCGGTGATAATGGCAAATTCAAGCATGGTAAATTTTAAAATCTTCCCCTGCACACACACATGTATTTCGTCCTTAATATCTTGTTGGATTTCTAGCATAAAGAGACATTTTGAAATCTGCCCAATCCAATTGCACTGCGGAAGGTCAAGAAAAATCCCAAATAACGTATTTCTAAATGCCCCCAAAACATCTTCTCCAAAATAAGACTTTATGTCTCCAGCAAAATCACGGTTGCATAAGCTCAAAATATGCAAAGAGTGCTCCGGGACTTTATCTATATGATATTTCATGCCCTGAAAAAAATACAATAATTGCATAAAAAGTTACACATTTTTTAGATGCAATAATGTATAATGTTGCATACTAGAATAGTTCACATTAAAAACATGTATGACATATCAGTTATTTAGATGTATAATGTCACTTTATACATTATGAAAACCTCACTAAATTCAATGTCACTACATAATTCAATGTCATTAGCAGATGTATAATGTCACTTTATACATTATGAAACCTCACTAAATGTATAACATCAACTAAACCATAAAATGCCTGTTATGTATAATAAGAGTATGGAAAGCAATGTATAATGGAATGTATAAGCAATGTATAATACTATAATAGTTCACATTATATACATGAATGACATATCAGTTATTCAGATGTATAATGTCACTTTATACATTATGAAAGCCTCACTAAATTCAATGTCACTTCATAAATTCAATGTCATTAGCAGATGTATAATGTCACTTTATACATTAAGAAAACCTCACTAAACATATATGTATAATGTACAATGTATAATGTCAGATTAAACATGCATTCACCTTAAACAATGTATAATGTCAGATTATACATTGTATACATTAATAATCAAGTATATACAATGTATAATGTTAGATTAAACAATTCACCTTAAACATATATGACATATAATGTTGTCAGAATGTATAATGCAACATTATATATAACAAAAACTTCATAAATGTATAATAACATACCCAGATTCAAATGCCTCTTATACGTAATAAAAACTTCCAATGTATAAGTAAAGTATAATGTTTTATCAATACC
Organism: Capsicum pubescens; assembly: GCA_030864215.1. NCBI lineage: Eukaryota > Viridiplantae > Streptophyta > Magnoliopsida > Solanales > Solanaceae > Capsicum > Capsicum pubescens. The sequence goes on along the minus strand of CM061538.1, from coordinate 354,300,119 downwards.
TTCGGAAGACGTGGTCTACCGGAATCATCAAACTTCTTCTTACTTGCCGTTTTTGAAGTTGATTTCTTTGATTTGAAAGTGGCCGCTTCCTTCAATTTCTTCATTGTTGTGGGATCGTTTCGATGCTTTGAACGATTCTCTGCAAAATTGGGTTCTTCAAAATCAAATGTACCAGGAACAAACCCAACAGGTATATCTAACTGACTAACTCCTAAACTAAAGTTAGGACAAGAATCCATTAGCAAATTTTTTCAGTAATTCGATTAACCCGAATCAACTACGAAACTTGAAAAAACTTGCAAAAATGTGGTAAATCCTTAAAAACAAACATGCATTCATAAAATAAACTGAAAAATACAAAAATAGGTAATTTTGAAAAGAAAAAAAAAACAAGAATCGAAAATGCATTATATGAATAAAACATAAAAATCGAATTACTAAACTTGAAAATACTTGGAAAATACGGTAAAACAAACATGCAACCACAACAAATATATAGTCAATTTCAAAAATTGAAAAAGTTGAAAAAAAGGAAAAAAAAAAAACTCTTCAAACTTACAAATTGTAATCCCCAGAAACACGATTCTTCAATTTTGCCGAGAATAAGGGGATTCAATTATGGAGTAATTATCGGGTGTTGTGGGAGGATATGGGGGAGTAAAATACAGAAGAGAAAACCTCTTTAGATATGTATAATGTTTTAAGAGAGAGAAAGTTGAAAATAAAGGGATTTTTGTAAATATTTTGGTATATGTGTAAATACTTTGCCAAATTGATATATTATGTAATAAGGAAATTTTAGTTGGTGTATATATGTAAATTTTAGTACTCTTTTTAAGACCCGTTTGATTGGGAACGAGTTATTCTGAAATTAGTTATTGCAGAATTCAAGAGTCGGGATAGGGGTCGGTATCACATGTTGGGAGTCGGTCTAGGGTTGGGGATGGGTCTCGAGTTTCTGGAATAAGGATTGAGCATAGAGAGTCGAGATCAGAGGTCAGTGTATATTAGATGTTGTGAGGTAGGGTCTAGGGTCGGGTTCAGAAGTCATAGTGAGGTCGACTAATCCGGATCGCGCACTGCAGGACTCATTCTAGGAGTGTTGCTTTTAACGAGACTTTCTCCATACTTGAATCTTGAACCCGAGACCTCTGATTGATGATGAAATAGTCTTCTCACTACACTACAATACATGTTGGTGAATGTAGATGTCCTTAGTGATAAATATTATCGTTTGGTGTGAAGTATAAGGGATAAATTATTCCGGGATAAAATAAAGGACTGCTTTATCCCATGTTTGATGTCAGGTCTTAGTTAGTACCAAAATTATTTATCCCACTATCTGTACCTTAGTGATGGAATAAGTTATTCCATAAACATAGTGGGATAACTAATTTCGGTATAGCTAATCCCAAAATTAATTATTTTGAGATAACTCTTTCCCAACCAAATTACACTAATAGTTCTACTTCAGAATTTTATGTAACTTTTTGTTTCATAAACTAGTTTAACCGCACGCGCCTCACACGTGTAACTTTTGATTATTTAAAATTAAATAATTTTATCTATTGCAGAGATTTTTAATGAAGCATAAAAGTTTAAATCACTTTTCAAAGATTCTTCACACATCTATAATCTATAATCTTTATTTATATCTATAATCTATATCTATAATATATTAAAAGTGTGAAGACCCTTAGAAAAGTGATTTGAACTTTTTCCCTTCAATAAAAGTCTTCATTTTGCACAAAATCGTCTTTTTACTAATTTTCTAAATTTAATAATTTAAAATTAACTAGGAATGTAAGAAAAATAAAAACTCGAGTAACCAAAGAATGAAAATTAAACAAATAAAGGGAAAGGAAGAATAATTAAATTAGGAGAAGAAAAATCATACGAGAAAGAATTAAAAAAGAACACAGGAAAGGTAAACAATATAAAATTTTGCAGAATTTTCCTTATTTAAATCATAAAATTTTATTTAAAAATTAAGGAGTCTTAAAATATATGATAAGGAAAAAAAAATATAGGGCAAAAATATTAGAGATAATAATTAAGGAATCCTAAAATATATGGTAAAAAAAATTAAACAAGGATAAACTTGGAAAAGAATAAAAAGTTGATTAAAAAATTCACGCGTGCAATATTTTTCAATTTTATTTCATCTAGAATCCTTAGTTCATGTATATTTTACGTGTTTTTGGTGAACATACTTTCTTTTGGGTTTTAGGTTGTTCATGTTGTTTGATTTAGATTTTTTTTTTCGAAAATCATATTATAATATTTAATTTATTTTGTATTGATTTTGTAGGTATTTGAAAATGGGTGATGATGATAATATCAATATGATCGATGAACAAAATTTTTTAAAGTTAAATTAATTTTCGATGCCTTATTTTGTTCAATCAATATTGTGTATAAAAAACTCCTTTCTTGGATTGAAGATAAAGAATTTTCTTCATATGGTTAACAATGGAAGGACTTCAATCATTCCACCACCATTTATATTGATTTGAGACTTATGAATTTATCAATATGATTCGAAGGTTCAATTTCAAATTTGACAAGTGTTTTGAAGTCCTACATACGATAAAGGCTAAGATAAATAAATATCTTATTAAGTTCATTCTCGAAAGAGAAAGAATTTTCTCTTCCTATAGATTGATATTTTGATAAACTTCAGAAGTAATATTGTTCAACTTATTTACGTTTATATGTTTGTCTTTATATCTAACAACTTTTACTCTATTTTCAACAATCAAGCTATGATGAACAAGTTTCATAAGGAAGTGGTAGTAGCTATATATAATTGAGAGCTAGGTTTATCACAACTGGAGACACAAAAGGACTTATGTATAGATTAGTATTTTGATAAACTTCAGAAGTGATATTGTTCCACTAGAACTGACAGTAGGTTGAAAAATATTATATTTTATATCTAACACTAGGCAATAGGTTGAAAAATATTAAATTAAGAATTTGCCACTTTTTGTTAGTCACAAGATATTTGAGGTGCAAATGTATGTAAAGCAAGAAAGATAACATCATTAAACATTTTAAGTTCCATAATGTACCAATACCGAAAGGCTAAAATTTCATTACTTAATTTCAACATTAATTACATCACATATTATTAGTTATACATGCTACATATAACTAATAATAGTGGTTTACCAAAAAAAATAATAGTGAAAAAACTTCCTCTATTTAATTATTTTTATTTGTCATGCTTCGCTTTACTAGAGTAAATTTAACTAATTTTTGAAGCTAAATTTAAGTAGATTAATTTTAATATTTTAAATTTAAAATTCCTTTTATAAAAGATATATTGTAAAATGTTGGTCAAAGGTGATGATACAGTTTAACTCTTAAGATGCAAAATCTAACAAGTAAAAGTGAATAGAGAGAGTTACTTTTGAATTATTTACTTTTGATTTTAGTTAAAATATTATATTTATTTTAATATTGGTAATTTTTTATTGCTCGATATAATGTACACGTGCAATGCATGTATGGTTAACTTGGTAATATAATAATGTAAATATAATTAAACATATATTTTAGTGTAAACACATAGATATTTTATCATTAAAAGTTTTAAGTGGTTGATGGATATCACTTTTGTGTTTGTTATATAGTACCTCTTCCCCTTGCTTTGTGGTACGGTTATTTTTTTTTTATATTTAAAATATTTTCTTATTTTTAAAGTCAAATCTTTACAAAATCATTGATTACATTTTTATTATGTGTTTAAAACTTTTAAAAATTTGATATTTCTTAAAAAAATTCTTATTGTAACGTTTTTATATTTATTTTTAGATTTTTCAAATCTTCTTAAAAAAATAAATTTAGTTGATTTAGAATTCTTAAATAAATGAAAAAGTATTAGTTATCATTAATTTTGATGAGTTCTAATAAGGAAAGATTTTACCATAAATATATTTATTTAATTTTTAACTGTTAAATATTAGAAAAAATAGTGAACAAATAATTTTAACTAAAATAAAATCTTTTAATGAAGGGCAGAAAGTTCAAACAATATTTCTAAGGCCTTCACACTTTTAATATATATGGTCATGGAAAATGACATCTTACAAAATTTCAAAAATAGTAAATACATAATTACCCCCCTGATCTTATTTTGAGTTTTGCAAAAAGACACCTAAACTTTAACTTCGACCTATTACCCCACGATTCTTCTTTATTTCGTTGTAAATACGCCATTTTTCGCTGAATCTCAGTCATAATAGAGAGAGTGAATGCACGCACCAATCAGGTGCTGCCACGTGTCAAATATTTTTAATTTCATATTTTATTTATTTTTTAATAATTTTTTTCCTTTTTATTTAATTTATCACCCCCATCTTCCCCCACCCCACCCCGCGTCCAACAGCTCCCCCCACGCGTCCAGGTCCAACAGTTCCCCCCTCCCCCCGTGTCCAGTTTCCTCCATTAAAATAGAGCTTAAAGCTCTTGTACAATCTCTATTTTAATGGAGCTTTAAGCTCTATTTTTATTTATGACCCCACCCCTTCCAACACCTTCCTCCCCCATTCTCGTCCAGTTCCCTCCATTAAAATGGAGCTTAAAGCTCCACATTAAAATGGAGATTGTACATCAAATTTCCTTTTTAAAATTATGGTGATGATGATGTTGTTGTTGTTGTGTTAATTGATGTTGTTGTAATTGATGTTGTAGTTGAGTTATGGTGATGAAGAAGAAGTTGGGGAAGAAGATAATGGTGGATGAGTGGGGTTGCAGGGGTGGGGTGTGGGGGGGTTATGAAATAATTTTAATAAATAAATAAATAAATATTAATTTTAAAAAAAAGAATATAAATTATATAATAAATTATTTACACGTGGCAGCTTCTAATTGATCAAAAAAGTCAATTTTTACCTTTTCACGCGTTTGTGGCGCGTGTATACACGTAGAGGGTCAAAATAGTGTATTTGCAATGAAATAAAGTAGATTCGTGAGGTAATAGGTCGAAGTTAAAGTTTAGGTGTTTTTTTGAAAATTTCGGATAAGATCAGTGGTATAATTCTGTATTTACTCTTTCAAAAATGAAGTTATTGCTATTACCTGCCGTCTTCTCAAATTATGGTTTCATATTTACATGACATTTTTTTTTAATAAAAATATTATTTGTTCATATCAGATTTTTTTAATTGCATTTGGTTTAGTAATCTTATAAGAGAAATTTTCAAATTTTTTAAATTGCATTTGGTTTAGTAATTTTATAAGAGAATTTTTTAAGTTGAGTGGCTAAATTAAGGATGATAGTGTAAATATATATTTAACGAAATATATATATCAGAAGCACATATATCTTTGTTGAACCATTTCACTCTTTCCTTATTTTTAAAAATAATTTTTTTTTTACTTTCAATAAGTGGAATATCTTGTAAATAGCAATGTTATTAACTTATAAGGAAGTACGCTTAGCTTCTTCTTAAAGTGATCAGATTTTATACTTCTCCATTTTTCATGTGGGCATAAATACCCAAAATCGAACCGAATCGAATTATTTTGATTTTTTGATTTTGGTTTTTGTTTTTTCGGTTTGATTTTAATTTTTTTTTATAAATACAGTATTTTGGTTTGGTTTTTGATTTTTAGGTTGAAGTAATTCGGTTTTCGGTTTAAACCGAAAAAACTAAAATTTTTAATATACTTTTTTTAATTATTATATATATTAATATATATTTATTATTTAATATTTATAATATCTAAGCTCATTAGCTATTTAGGCTTTAGCTACAACCTACTATTGCCTACGGCTCAAAGCCATAAAATTCAAATACATTCAGCAATCGATATCGAAAGTTACTTTTTGCATTGATTTTCGCAACTGAAAGTTAACATATAGTCCTCCATCTGATTTTTGCATTGGAGGTGATTATTTTGTCACCTAGAAGACTTTATAGTTTATATTGTTTTTTTTTTTAAAAGTAAGAAAGTTAAAACTAATCCGATTTACAAATATAATTTAGCCCCTTAAACATGCCCAAAATCGAAAAACTAAAATTATTAAACCATAATAGAACCGAACTGAAATTTACATAAATCAAATCGAACCGAACTGATTCAGTTTAATTTTTGGTACACCTAATTTTATAATTGAAAAAATTAAAATAAAAAAATCAAATCCAAACCGAAGTACCGAACGACGATCCCTATTTTTCATGACTACAACAGGTACGTCTTTGGACTAGGAAAATAATGAAGACGCTGAGGAGTATTCTACTAACGGTTAGTCGTAGTTATTTAATAAAAAGTTTGTTTTTTTCTGATTAATATTCAGGGTCTTAGTATGGTTCTTCTAGAATGTTTGTATTGATTAATTCTAGATTATTTCTTATGTAGTGTTCGGTTTGGTGTATTGAAGATAACTTGTTATATATATTTAAAAAAAAAATCATATATGTGGAAAAGATTTTGAGGGGCTATCATATCTTTACACATGCTAATGCGTGCATTAAAGTCCTTTGTATTGCTAATACGCACAAGGTTTCTCATGTATTAGTAATGTATAGCATAATACATAATAAAGTGTATAACTAATGTATTAATACAATTTCAAGACAAAGAAATACTTCATTTCCTTAGATATATCCTTCATTTCTTGAAATGTTTCGAACCTTACGACCATGGGATGGCAATGCGGCAGGTCAATAATATATATGTGAATTTAATTGTTTTTAATTAATTGATACGAGATGCACGTGCGATACACAAAATGTACGTAGAATACACGTGGTGCACACAAGATGCACATGCTACGCACGAGATGCAATAAAGGTTGCTTCTTGTGGTATCCTAGTATCAACATTTTCATTCTTTATTATTTGTTATATTATTTCAAAACCGATGTTTAAATTAAGTAGGTGCTTTACTTTACTCAAAAAATCAAATTAAGTCATAATTCAATGATTCAATTAATATATTCAGCTTAATGTATGTAAAAATAATTATTGAAATATAGAACTTGGATCATGATAGGTACATATACTTGGAAACAAGTTATTATATCAAAAACTAGAAAAGCAGTTAATGTCTAATAGTATAAACTAATGAGAAAAATAAACTTTTTACTTAAACCTACGACTTACCACCATCAGTAGAACAACAGCTAATGTCTTCATGATTCTCACGTCGTCAGAAAAGAAGTAACTTTTTCTGATGTTGTTGTTCACAGACAGTATACAACATCTCTAAGTCTAAGACCATGTGTTCATTTGCTGCTTGTATCCACTATCTACTTATTCAGTATATCACTTACGCTAAGGGATGCATGTGATGATATATAATACATCATTTTGCATGTGTTATTAGCTGTAGCCATTCTCCCTGTTCAGCATTTGCACTTGTACTTGTTAGGTGTGAGCATCAACTGTGGAGTACTTGGTTTGTGTGGCCATATAGTTTTGAACATGTGAAGAATAAGGACTTGTTACCGTAAGAATTGATAATGATTCTGTGTGCATGCTAGCTATAACCCTTTCTGAAGTATTCCTGTTGCCCTCCATTGCCATAACATGAGTACCAATGGTAAATTGATGATCTGGTGTACGTACGTTCTGACAAAAGATGAGTTGTTGGCAGTAATTAATTACCAGCAATTACTGCAGACCTGATTATATATAGTAGCAGTATTTGTCGTGTTAATATTAGCTATTGTCATTCTCTATTATTGCGAGGTGCTAGCTAGGTCTAGACGCAACGCCACGCTGCAACCCGTTAGAAGCTAAGGGTCGTAAGTTCATTCCGGCGTCTCCTGTACAAGACGGAACGAAACTTTACAAACGGTACTTGCCAAATCTGTTTGAGTGAATTCAAACAGAGCAAGTATGTACGCGTCCTTCCTTGATGACTACAAACATGACATGCCCAGAGTACCGTCATGATTATAGTCATCTCAGGACTGAAGAACCTTAGTTTAATTTCAATGTAATTATAATTATTGTGTAATATATATATATATATATATAAAGAAGACTGAATATACCGTAATATATTGCTAAGTTTTTGCATCTTAAAATAGAATCTCCATTTATTTTTCTTGGTTTCAAAGTGAGTATAGAAGCAAAAGGAATCTGACAAGTATATTTACAGTGTGAAAATTATTTACGTTATCAACATATATAAGCTAAGTCTTATATATCCAAAAAAAAAAGGGATACATACAAATTAAAAACGAAACGAAAAGAAAAGAAATAATATAGTTCGACGTATGGGTAAAGATTCTAAAGGAAGAAAAGCCAATGGAAGTTTGTGGGGCCTTAATTGATTAATTAATAGCAATACAGAGAGTTGTGATGTTATTTTTTAGCTCATTAATCATGACTTTTCAAAAAAAAAAAATTGCTTAAGTAAATAATTATTCTTATCATTATGTGGATGTACTTTCTTTAATAAGTTCTTTATTTGATTTGAGTAGTGAGTAGGATAACTGAGCTTTGTTAAGTGTAAGGGTGTCAAACGGGCCGGGCTGACCCGGCCCGACCCGACCCTATTAGCTAACCCGGTCCGGTTTGACCCGGCCCGGTAAGCCCTAGGGCTTAAGGGTTCCGGGTCCCGGGCCGGTTTTTTTTTTTAAAATGGGTCCGGTTAACCCGGACCAAGCCCGGTCTAGGCCCGCCGGTTAACCGGCCCGGCCCGGAATATAAAAAAAAAAAATAAATAATTTTGGGCCAACTAGCCGTTGGCCCAACGGCTATATAGCCGTTTTTGGGTCCAAACGGCTAGTTTGGGCCCATTTAATTAAAAAAAAAAAAAAACTTTAAAAAATATTTTTTAATCCCCAAAAAAAATCTATAAATACCCTACAACTTCAAATCATTTTTCACACAATTTTTCACTCTCTCAAATCTCATTCTCTCTCAAATCTCAATTCTCAATTCTCTAATATTCAATATATTTAATTTCTTAAAGTGTTCACTTTAATTTTTTAATTTTCGTTTACAAAGTACGAGCGGAAGTTTCCAAAGTCGCAATCTTCGGATACTTCCAAAATTTGGTATTGTCGTTCCATCTCTTACGTTTAATTTTTATTTATTGTATTAATTGTTTATTATTTAATTTTATTATATTTGTGTATTTTGAATATTTTTAGTTTAATTTAATTTATATTATGGATAAATTAAAAAACCTCGCTGCTAAAGGTGTTAAAATTTTTTGTCCCGGAAGCGGTAGTGGTAGTAAAAAGCGAATTACTAGTGGTAGAGGTAGTTCAAGTAATAGATATACCCGTGTGCTTTCGCCTCCGGTACCGCTTGGTACACCTTTTGAGGAAGAAATAGGTGTAGGTGCTCACGATATGGATTATGTAGAAGCTCAGGAAAATTATGGTATAGAAGAAGAAAATGAAGTAGATGCAGTTAATTTAGACGAAGATAATGAAAATATTGTTGAAACACCCGCAGTAGGAGATGCTAACGTTAGATCTGAATCAGTTAATCTCCCTTCCCGTCCTCCCAGTGCCCCAAAACCTCGTAAAAGAACTAGTATTGCATGGCAATTTTTTGAACGTATATCAGATATTGAGGTGCAGTGCAATATTTGTCAACAAATATATAAGCATAGAAGTGGAGGCAAGCAAGGGGGTACGGGTACGTTAATGAGACATATAGATGAAGATCACAAAAGAGAGTTAAATATTGCAAAAGGTGGTGGGGATGTTGGTGGGTCAACGCAAACTAGAATGGACCCAACAACCGGTCAAGTAGCGAAAAAGTATAATAAATTGAGGGACAGGGAAGAAATAGCTAAAATGGTAGCTGTGGGTTGTTTGCCTTTTAGTTTTCCTTCTTCTGATGCTTTTATTCGTTATATACAAGCAATTTATAATCCTATGTTTAATGGTATTCCTAGAACTACTTGTCGGTCTGATATTTTTAGACTCCATTCACAATATTATTTTTATTTATCAACATTGTTAAAAAATATTCAATGTAGATTGTCCCTAACTTCTGATCTTGGTCGTGCTGTAAATAAAAATGATTATTTAACCGTTACTTGTCATTGGATGGATAGTAATTTCGTGATGCAAAAACGTATTCTTGCTTTTTTATATGATGGAGATCGTAAACATACTGGACAATTTATTGCTGATTCTATTGTTAAAATTGTCGGATACTATGGTATAGAAAATAAAATTTTATGTATTGCTTTTGATAATGCTTCTAACAACAAGACTGCTATAACAAAAATAAAATCTACGCTATCTCCGTCCTTGCCTGAAATTTTTCATATTAAGTGTGCATGTCATATATATAATTTAATTGTAAAAGATGGTCTTGAGTTTTTTGAGCTTTATATTGAAAAAATTCGTCTTGCCGTTGGTTTTATTCAAGGAAATAATCGTAGATCGAGAATTAGAGAATTTAAAGTTAAATGTCAAGAAAATGGACTTACACCGATTTTGATGCCTGAGGAAATTGATACTAGATGGAATTCTACGTATGAGTTTTTAAAAACTTGTTATAAATATAGAATTCCTATTACACTAGCTTTTAACCAACATTGCGGTTCATTTGCTGATTCTGCTGATTGCATGCTACATAATTCTAATTGGGTTGTAATTAATGATCTTGTTATGTTTTTAGAAAAATTTTATGTAGCTACGGTTGAATTTTCCGGTGCTTACTATCCTACTGTTTGTAATATTTTGGCATATATAGCCGATATTTCTGGTTTGCTCCAACAATATAAAAATAAAGAAGGTTATAAAGAAGCTGTTGGCGCCATGTTTACAAAATTTAAAAAATATTTTTTCTCGATTCCCCCTATTTACTTGGTTGGTGCTATGCTAAATCCGTGCATGAAATATAATAATATGTGTCACTTTAGTACTCTTATTTATACTAACTTAGAAATAAATACTAACCATGATTCTGAACAACTACAGCCTGATTTGTGGACGGCTACGGCTGATGCAAAAGATTATATAGAAAAATTATATAATCATTATGCTGATTTATTTGATTCAGCCGTACCTACAAATATCACTCCAACTGTCGCTCCTCATCCTCCCGAGGAGCCATCATCTTCTAAAAGGCCGGCACATAGTGGTTTTTCTGATTCGTTTTATGATTTAAATTGTTGGAACAGTGTTGATGAGAGAACTTACACATCAACTTATCGGGAAGAGCTGAAATATTATCTTCGGACGGCACCAGAGGATCGCAGACGACGGATCAACACGCTGGATTGGTGGAGGAATAATGAATCACAATATCCTGTGCTTTCAAGATTAGCTAGATATATCTTGAATGTTCCAATGTCAACCGTTGCATCAGAGAGCGCCTTCAGTCAGGGACGACAACAGCTTGGAGACAACCGACACTCATTGGGAAGCAATGCAATGAATGTTCTAGTTTGCCTCAGAGATTGGATTAGAGCGGAAAGAAGAAACCAAGGAATGGAACCGGAGCCGAGCGACGAGCTGAAACTAGAAGAAATTATGACTTCACGGGAGAACTCAGCAGAATCAAGTCCAATGCATGGTTTTGCCCCCGTTGACTTTGATTATCCTATGCAAGTTCCCATTAATATTAACATGAATGAGTTGGAAAAAATGATGCATAATTTATAGATTTTTCATTCATGTAAATTATAAATTTTGGATCATTTTGCAATCAATAAAATTCCCCAAATTCATTCAGTCCTTAGTCGTTCTTTTTTATTTTTTTTTGAATAAATTTTGAATATTTGTGCATATATCTTCTATAGAAGTGTATATTTAACGTATACATGTGTATATGTTTTATAAATTAGTATATAAGTATATCTATACATATTGTAATGTATATATAATGTAGTATATTTTATAAGTAGTAGTATATATACATTTAATGGTGCGTATACACGTGTATATATCTTCTATAGAAGTGTATATTTAATGTATACATGCGTATATGTTTTATAAATTAGTATATAACTATACAAATATATATTGTAATGTATATACATTATAGTATATTTCATTTAAAGTATTACATATACATAGAATAGAGTGTATATATGTGAATGGATCTTCTATAGACGTGTATATTTAACGTATACATGTGTATATATTTTATAAATTAGTATATAACTATACAAATATATATTGTAATGTATATATATTGCATATATCTCATTTAAAGTATTACATATACATAGAATAGAGTGTATATATGTGAATAGATCTTCTATAGACGTGTATATTTAACGTATACATTACTTTATGTTTTATAAATTAGTATATATATTGTAGTATATACTTTTTTTAAAGTAGTACATATCTTTTGAATGGTGTGTATATATGTGTATATATCTTCTATAGACGTATATCTTTAAAGTATACAAGTGTATATGTTTTATAAATTAGTATGTAACTATATATATATACATATTATTGTATATATATATATGTATATCACTATATTGTTGTATATATTTTATTTAAAGTAGTACATATATATTGAATGGTGCATATATATATGTGTATATATCTTCTAAAGTAGTATATATTTAACGTATACATGTGTATATGTTTTATAAATTAGTATATATATATATTGTAGTGTATATATATATATATTATACTATTATAGCAAATGTTTTATTTAAAGTAGTACGTATAGTCATATATAATTATATATTGAATGGTACGTATATATGTGTAATTGTTTATACTTTATATATTTTTTTAAAAATATATGTTGTATATTGGAGTGTATATAGTGTATATTGGATTTTTTATTTATTTTTAAACGGGTTTGGCCGGTTTTTAACCGGGTTTGACCGGGTCTTGGTGGGTTTGACCGGATTGGGTTTAGTGGGCCGGGTCCGGGTGGGTTTTAATTTTTTTACTGTTTGGCCCGGCCCGGCCCGGCCCGGTTAACGCCAAACCCGGCCCGGAACCGGCCCGGAACCCGGGTAAAATGGGAGGGCCGGTTCCGGGTTGGCCCGGCCCGGCCCGTTAGACACCCTTAGTTAAGTGTCATAATTCACAAGTATAAATTTAATTTTCATTTGTGTTCTTAATCACAAAAAAAAAAAATGAAAAGAAAAGAAAAGAAAATAGTAGATTTACAATGAAAATTTAAAACAGAAAAATATTGAATCTTGTATATGTTTTTTTCACTGTATGGAGTCAATTTCATTCTTTATGTTTCAAATTAAATTAAGGTTATCAAAATTTAGTTTTACAAATTTAAATTTGTTGTCATGTGTTTGTAAATACAATTTATTCTAAATTAAGTTAGTTTAAATGGTAATCGGCATAGTTGATTTATTAATGTCTGCGCAAATTAGGATTTATCACTTTTGAAGTAATTTTGAAGGGTCATGTATTGTCTCTTTTTTTTCTAGCTTTCAAAAAAGCTAAAGAAATCATGTCAATGTTGAACTTTTCTAAAATAAAAATGTGAAGTCTTTGTCATATGAGGCATACAAATAATTATTTTAGGTGGCAATAGAGGAAAAAAAAAACTATTACGATGCTTAAAAGGGACACTGTCTGCTATTTTTATTAGATTTTCTTATGCATTCTCTAAAGTTCATTGTGATTTCAGATGGTCCTTTTAAGATTGTTGCATATGTTCTATCTTGTGGATTAGTAAAGTACATAATCGACAATCTACGATCATGATTTTTACTATTTGAATGGGAAAAAAAATCTAAAAATTGATGACATATAGAGAATCATGGAGTTATACATATATTTAATGTTCTCTCTTATATCTCTCTCGGACCAAAGTTACTAATAAATCATCATATCTCAAATAACAAGTTTTATAACCGCACGAAGCGCGAATATTTGTGAATCATTTTTTTTAATTGAAACAGTATTTGTGAACTATTTCTTATACATTGATGGTATATTTTTCAAACTTCTAACATAAATTTTTACAACTTCAAAATCGTATATTTGAAGTTATTCTAAAGTGATATATTTATGGCTACAACTTCGGCTTCCACTTAAACAGTGGCCCAAAATCGAATATTTGTAACTTCTCCTTTATCAAAACAAGTGATGTTTATAGCGAAACATACTTCATATTTTTTTGACATTGAAAGTAAATGTCATCACATTTTGAGTTGATGACTCTCTCCTGGTCCTCCATACAGTACATAGTGTTGGGACTTTCCAGGTCTCATATGTGGGTAATCTGAAACTTTATACAAATTAGGATCATCAACATATATTGTCGTTTCATCTACGTATATTATTCCGGCTTCAGTATTTAAAACTGTAAGGTTCCTACAATAAGCATCATAACCGGTGTTTCCAACAGGGAAAAAACTTGAGCCCATTGGAGGTTTAGGCACACCTGGTGGGCTATATGTGACGCCTCCCCACTCAACGTTATTAGCAAAGCTTGCCAAGCTAGTGAAGATCTTTTGAGGCCAAAAACCTACTTGTTGATAGCGTTCATCTAGATTGTCAATCAAAAGCCACCAGTTTCCATTGACAAGATCCTTTTATTCAGTAACAAAAAAGTCTACGTTAGTATATATAGCTTTCAAAAATTTGAGAAATAATTTACACGAAAAAAGCAAATTTACCCTATCGATGTACGCTGTAAACTCCAATGAATCCCCTTTTCCACGTTGTGAAACATCATCAAAAACCAAATTTGCGTACGTTGGTTTTGGGCATAGAACAGTAGGGACAACCATGAAAACATATTTGCGTACGTTGGTTTTGTGAGATTTTTTTCAATCATTTATACGTGGCTTCCTTCATCGAAACTCGAGTATCTAATCCATATCTTTTTTTTTTATTGCATGAAACTCCCACATTGAGTCCATCGGACTCTCATCTATTGCATCCCGTGAGGTCGAACCTAACCTTCATCGAGTCAAGCCTCATTAAAGTCCAAGAAATGGACTTATATACGCAAGACAACACTGATATATAATTGTATGCAGTGAATATACATAGGAGGCAGCAGCTGCACTCTATACCATGGTTTATGATGAAAAATGGAGTCAAAATACGTAGGTATCTACACTGAAATACACTGTATACGCGGTGGTATACAGAAAAACGCAGCAAAGGAGTTGCTGAAATACAGCAGATATACAGGGACAGAATAATGGGCTAAAGTCCAAGGAATTGGTCCAAAATTGGACAGATTTTTTAACTAAAAATTACACAAATACACAACTTACGTTTTCAATATTACAAAAAATCCCAACTCCTTAAACATATTACCAAAATTCCAACATATACACAGAATGTTATGTATATGTCGGCTATGTTATGTATATTAATAGGAAGAGAGAGTAAAATAATTTTAAAAGTGGGAGAGAGTGTAATTACTTCCAAAAGGATTGGTATTTGTGTTATTTATACATTTTTTAATGGGCCAAAAGGGGCTCAATTTTCACTCTTCTATCTTTAATTATCTACTCTAACTAAAAATTACACAAATCTACAATCTAAGTTTCACTTATTACAAAAAATCTCATCTCTCCAAACATATTACTCCCTCCGTTTAAAAAAGAATGACCTAGTTTGACTTGACACAGAGTTTAAGATAATAAAAAAAACTTTTGAATCTTGTGGTCCTAAATTAAAGTTATGTCAAATATACCAAAATGTCCTTTAATCTCGTGGTCTTAAACATGTCATGTGAAAAGTTGAAAGTAAAGTATTGCCAAAAAGTGAAAAGGGTCATTCTTTTTAAAACGGATTAAAAAGGAAAATAGGTCATTCTTTTTTAAACGAATGGAGTACAAAAATCTCATTTTTCTCTAAAAATACATATACATAGCTTTCTATGTATTTGGCGTCCCTGTTATGTATATGAATTGACTTTTTTTATGTATATGTCGACCTAGTCATACTTGTTATGTATATGAATCGGTCTTGTTATGTATATGCCGGCCTTGTCATGTACAAAGGCTTCTATGTATATGCCGGCCTTGTTATGTATATGAATCGGGAGAGAGAGTAAAGTAATTAAGGAAGTGGGAGAAGGTGTAAATAATTCTAATAAGGTTGGGATTTACGTTATTTTTACTTTATTTATTTGTATTTGTTTGAACATTTTAACTAATTAATCTAGATAAATTCCTCAAGGTTTTGCCATCTTTGTTTATCTTCATTTTTTTCCTTTCCCTACTTATTTAGATCCCCCCTCCCCCCCCCCCCCCCCCCCATTTTTTTTTTAAATTATTGTCTTGTTTAAATAAAAGAATAAAATTGAACTTTATGTCAATCCTTTCGAAAATAAATCTTTCACATTAAAATGACTTTCGTTTGTTCAAGTAATAATTAATCTCATTTAGGTTGAAGTGAGTGTTCTCAAGCAATAAAAGAAACGAATTTTCTTAAATTGAAAAGTTTAAACTCTTTCATAATCGATTAAATATTTCTTACTTAATAATTCCACTTAAAATCTATTATTGTTGAAATCAAGATTTTAAATTAACATTGACCATAAAAAATAGATTTTCCTCAAAAAATAATAATCTTCTTAAAAACGAAATAAGATGATTTTCAAAATCGCTCAATTCAAGTTTGATAAAAGTTAATACTTTCGTAAAGTTAGTCATTTTAAGTTAGTCACAATACTTTGGTCAACCGTTTTAAAATGGATGTTCCTAAGTGCCTTAAACCCTTTCTTAGGACGTTAATTGAACCCTTACCCATTTTCTTTAATTTTAAAGGTTTATTTCTGTCTCTGAACCTTTAAAATTCATTTAAATTTTCTTGATTTTTCTACAAATAAGTGGTGACTCTGTAATTTTTTTTAAGTTATTTCGACATTTTTCTAAGTTTTTGAAATGATTTAAGAAGTCAAAAACCATTTTCTCCAAATAATTTATATTTCCTTTGATAAATTTGAAAAGGGATAAAACAAAAACAAGTAATGTTTATAGCGAAACATACTTCATATTTTTTTGACATTGAAAGTAAATGTCATCACATTTTGAGTTGATGACTCTCTCCTGGTCCTCCATACAGTACATAATGTTGGAATTTTCCAGGTTTCATATGTGGGTAATCTGAAACTTTATACAAATTAGGATCATCAACATATATTGTCGTTCCATCTACGTATATTATTCCGACTTCAGTATTTAAAACTGTAAGGTTCCTACAATAAGCATCATAACCGGTGTTTCCAACAGGAAAAAAACTTGAGCCCATTGGAGGTTTAGGCACACCTGGTGGGCTATATGTGACGCCTCCCCACTCAACGTTATTAGCAAAGCTTACCAAGCTAGTGAAGATCTTTTGAGGCCAAAAACCTACTTGTTGATAGCGTTCATCTAGATTGTCAATCAAAAGCCACCAGTTTCCATTGACAAGATCCTTTTATTCAGTAACAAAAAAGTCTACATTAGTATATATAGCTTTCAAAAATTTGAGAAATAATTTACACGAAAAAAGTAAATTTACCCTATCGATGTACGCTGTAAACTCCAATGAATCCCCTTTTCCACGTTGTGAAACATCATCAAAAACCAAATCAACAGGTACCTTAGTATTTACTAATACAAATCCAGGACATAGTACATTGAAACAATGTTTATTACCAGCCTAGTAAAAGAAGAAAAGTAAACATGAACTCTTCTCCAATTGACGTAAATAACTAACTGAAGGGAACAATAGTTTCATGAAATAAAAGTGGGAATCAATAGAATAAATAAGATATTTTACCTGAAAATGCACAAAAAGCCTAGTCTTGTTGTCCCTATATAAAGTTGGATCCACCTAAAAAAAAAAAAAAAAAAAAAAGAAGAAGAAGATATCCAATTGATTTTAGAAATGAACAAAAAAATAGGATGAATAATGCATCACAATTTCATCAATATCTATTCATTAGAACTTGCTTCTAAGAGGTTTAATAGTTAATTCTCTAATCATCCCCTTCTCATTTCACTTAGCTTTGCCCTATCTTCCCTTCTAAAAACCCAAAAATAAATAAAGCTATCACAAGTGAAATAATTTAATTATCAATGAAGATGTTATTAAACTTACTCTCCAACCAACTTGTAAAATGTCTGATCCTTTTTGAATTTTCAATCGACATGCACTGTGTTGCCGACCTTCGACATGGGGATTATATACACTACTGGTCAATCCAGCTCCCCCAAACTTGTTATTTGGATTTCTTGGAGTTTGAACTATTGCAAGCTGAATATAGAAATGAAAATATTTGTTAAATCATGACAGGGGCATATCAACATTAACCTATTTATACTCTCTTAAAGTAATTGTCTTTTTTTTTTTTTTTAACAACAATGAGAAGCATTATAGTGTTATACTACAAGGTTGCATTTGTTATTCAAACAACATAAAATAAGTATTAACTACTTTTTGATCTCTAGTCCTTTGCTTGGTCATTGAGTTCAAAAGAAGGAAGAACAAGAAAATGAAAATTATATGTATATACCATGTATGGTTTCGAAGATATGTAGCTTCTTTCTGACTCACTTTTGTTGTTAATCTGTGTAGAAGCATTAAAATGTATGAGATTTGTTGCAATGCTACATGAATATTAATTCCTTTCAACTCAATTTTTGTTGCAAAGTAGTGAATTTATACATGCATTATCTTACCATACTCAACTCAGTGTCAGATGTTACATCTTCCGGTGGTGGCATATTTCTTTGTCTAATAAGATCTTCTTTTGTAATTCTTTTAATGGGAACAGTTCCAAATGGACAACCACCATCTTTGGACCACATCCTCGATGACCAATTCATTGCAGAGGTTCTTGACTTCTGGTTTGACCTAGCTAAAGTAGGTTTCATCTGTCCGTCCAAAACTTAAATTATGTACCAATAAATAATATATAGTTATTCTAAAGTTGAAAGTTATAAAGTGGAGAGGGAAAGTAGACACATGCCTCTGGATGAAAGTTGTGATTCTTTAATGACGGATGATCAAATGCTAATTGTTTATAGAAATCCACACAATTGTATATATCTCCAAACTTACTCTGCAAACAAATAAAAATTATATAAGTAACCTTGGTTGCACTATCTTGTTATCCAACATATAATTTATATGCATAAAATATTTACAAGAAGGAGTAGCAAACAAAAAGTTTCTAAGCACCATTGCAAATTTTCAATTGTATATATCTCCAGATTTACTCTGAGAATAAAATCTATTTGTTTATTGACATTTTAGTTTCAAAGGTCAAAATAGACTTTTAAAGCGATTGTTATGCCTTTCTTAATTACATTGATAGGAGGTTGATAACTTTTAATTAGAACATCAATTTTTAAAAATTGAATAAGGACAATAAACAAAGAGAGAGAATATTTTAACATCTTCATGATGGGATAGAAAAACAATTATTTTTGTTACAGTTAATAGTAGCATACGAGTACAATAATTACTCAGAAGATTTATTAATATAATGCCTTTTTTTTTCCAAAATATATACCTTAATTGTTTT
The DNA here is from genome assembly GCA_030864215.1 of Capsicum pubescens. NCBI lineage: Eukaryota > Viridiplantae > Streptophyta > Magnoliopsida > Solanales > Solanaceae > Capsicum > Capsicum pubescens. The sequence goes on along the minus strand of CM061538.1, from coordinate 354,280,701 downwards.
GATTGATGGTTTATTGAGAAGTTTAACTTGCTCCTCCAACTCTAACTCCTCATGTTTAGATAGCACTGTTTTTCCTTGAACGCCGTCATAATTTAGAAGAAGATACAGTACCAATAAAATTTTTTGAATAATTCTTTGATGCATCAACATTGCCTGAATTTACTTGATGTATGACTGCTAAAATTTTTTGAACACCCATATATATTACCTTTGCTCTAATGAGGAATATGTTGTATAGTAGAATTCTGATTTGACCATTGCACATGATATTAATGTAACCTTTGAAACATTGACTAATAGAGTTTATAAGAGATCTATTTTAATAAATGCTAATTGCTCATTCCAAGTAAAATCCAAAGGGATAGTTTCACCATTGATTACCAATAGAGTCAACATAATACTGAAGTTATTATTAATTAAAAAAGACTATAAGGGCTTATTTGGTACTTCCTCCGTCTCCTATTACTTGGCATGTTTGTTAAAAAGAATTATCTCAAAATAGTTGGTATGTTTAAAGAATCAAGAGATAATTAAACACTTTTTTTCAACTTTACCCTTAATAATTTAATGGAAGTAATTAACTCGAATAGATAATGACAATATTTAATGAAAATTTAATAGTGTCATATTTGTCAATTTACAATCCTTATAAATTTCTCCTTATGAGTTATGCAAAAGACAAACATACCAAGCAATCTAAGGTGGAGGGAGTACAAGGGGTGAAAGATAACTAATTCAAAAATTAATTTTAAAATAAGCTTATCTAATGTTTGATTGGGATATAATGCGTCCAAAGGCTTGACTATTATCCAACATCCGTAGCTTAAACATACCCTACGACTAGTCAGCTATATATGTAGCGCGGACTTTCGATTCTGTCGCCAAATCCGTCTCGACGCGACACCGACATTGGTGCGGGTACGGGGTGTGTCTCTAATTTGGTCAAACAAATCTAGACACTTTGACCAAGATTAAAAACAAATTTGAGGAAAAATTGAGAATTCGATCTTAAAATAAAAATAAATTAAATTTACACCTTAACTTTGTCTCCTTAAAGTTTCAGGCCAAAACAGAGGAAAAAATTCCGACCTTTTGCATCGTTTTGGAAAGACCAATGACTGTAATTTGAGAGTAAAGAGATCGTTAGAGTTTTGGGGAAGAAAGAGACAGTCGTCGTACTTTTGGGAAAGAAAGGAATACAGATCCCAAAACTCTTTACTACTTATATTTCTATTAGAATTCATATTAATATAATAGTAAATAAAAGTCATTAATAATAAAAATATAATAGATATATGTAGTAAAGTTAATACTAGTTTGTCCGTAATATGTCAAGTAAAATAGTAAAGTTATCCTTACCTCTTTTTGTGAATACTACTAGGAAGTTTAACTAAGACTCTAGTTGTTAGATATATATAGTAAAGTTATTACTTGAAGCTGATATGCAAGTAGCAACAGTCTACTTCTTTATACTGATATTACTATAGTAAATTATGCGGGGAGCGTAATGACCTTTCAAGGCATTATCAGACCAAAATAAAAATAAGAAGAATTAGCCAGCGAAAGAAAAAGTAAATTAAAATTTACAAGTTGCCACATACGTACAACTTAAGCAATTCTTCGAGAGAACTTATAATAACCACTAGACAAAGAAAAATCCTTTCCTTTCAGTAATTCAGTTACGAAGAGATAAATAAGATGATCTTGAGAGACAAACGACAAGAAGTTCATAGATGTCTTTGGTAATTTTCTATATTATTTTTTTATGTATTATTTGTGTTCCCTGCCTCTTTCATTTTTTACTTCAGTTCCCTGCCTCTATGAATAAAATATATTCTGCTTAAATAGTATATTTTTGAAAACATCTATTATTACTAAAATTTTCTTTTTCCTTTTTCTATTTTTCGACCATGACATATTCTTGTATCTGTATGCTGCATTGGTCGAGTCCAGGCGAAAGTAGGAAAAACGCATCAGCCACTACCAGTCAGGGTCGGCTCAACAAATTTGGTGGCCTCAAGTATATCTCTAGATGACTTCTAAAGTAAGTCTTTTCAAGTATATCTTTTGATGACTTCTAGAGAAAGTCTTCTCAAGCCCATCTTTTGATGGCTTCTGAAGTAAGCCTTTAAGTGGCTTTTAAAATATATTTAAAGACATGGCTTTTTCAATACACTTCAAATGTAAATTATTTTGAAATAACTAAACGATTTTCCTACTGCTAGCGCCTCGCAATAATAGATAATGACAATAGCTAATATTAACGCGATGAATGCCGCAAGTATAATCAGGTCTGCAGTAATTTCTGGTAGCAGGACTGGCTCGATCATAAAGCTTCTAAAGCAATGACTTGAGACTCCAACTTTTGGGAGGCCCCATTTTTTCTAAATATTTTTATTAACTAATAACAGGATAAAGGTATAGCGCACAAAATGCACGTAAATCGCACAAGATGCACGTGCATCGCACAAGATGCATAGGTGACTCAAGTATAATTAATATATTAACATGTTAAGAAGTAGTTAAATTACTGTTATTGTTGCCATATTGATTACAGTATTATCACTATTATAGTAATAATATATTATACACTGCTATGCTATTGTATTGTTAATATTGTTAATATAATATTTTATTAACAGTTAAATAATATTATTATTATTATTTTTCCGTTGTTCCCCAACACTAGCTAGGTCTAGACGCTAAACCACACTGCAACCCGTTAGAAGGGTTGTAAGTTCATTCCGTCGTGTACAACATCCTGTACAAGATGGAATAAACTTTACAAACGGTACTTGTCAAATCTGTTTGAGTGAATTCAAACAGAGGAAGTATGTACGCCGTACGCGTCCTTCCTTGCGGCCATGTATATCATCATGGATGCTTACTTTACTGGATGACTACAAACAAACATGACGTGCCCAGAGTGCCGTCATGATTATAGTCATCTTAGGGCCGAAGAACCCTAGTTTCGATGTAATATTTATATATTTTGTAACTAATTACTAAGAATGGTGCAATTCTCATATTATGTACTATAAGTCATTGTTTTCACCTCAAACTACACACAGAAAGTTTAAGTCACGCCCAGACTATCATAGTGACTTATTACACACCTATACTATATAAAAGTAAAACTATTACCTCTCCGCGATACCCATGTTTAAGTTTAATGAGTGGAGTGTACTCCACTCGCCCTGTGGTGATGCCATGTGTTTAATTTAATTTTTCTATTTAATTAATGACTCCTTAAATAAACCTAATCCAACCCAACTGATTTTACCCAATTCTAACCCGACTCAACCCAAATATTTCACCCTACATGATTTAAACAAGACATTTTAATATGAAATAATTTTTTTAAAAAATTAATATTATCCGCACATCGCGCGGATACCTACACTAATTATAATCTAAATGAAAAAAAAAATTCGACTAAAAAAATGTAAAAGGTGTCATAGTAAGAGGGTAAATCATGCAAAGTGGTAAATAAAATTCTCGTTAACTTTCACATTACTACTAGTCCACAACACTCTGACATATACTTTCTCATTTATTTTTATTTTCTCGTTGTATCAAAAATAAATAGTATCTAATAATATTTATTTTATATGTTAAAGTATTATTTATTATTTAATATATTTTAAAATATTATACTTATATATTAAAATTACTTAATTATTTATTACTTTTTTAAGACGTGTAATTAAAATATAAGTGAATAAGTAAAGATAGAAATACTAATTCATTTCCCTATCCAATTTCTTAGCACTTCTATGAAACTCTTTGTTTTTCTTTGGCAAAATACCTTCTGGACCCCTCTACTATGTCATCTGAACCCTTGAACCCATCAAAAAGCAATATTTCGCATTCTTTGATCGTTGACCTTGCCTATGTGGCAAGGTCATGGTGACTAAGACAAAGAGAGTGTAACCACTCGCCTAGGGGTGCGAGTGGGGGTCAATTTTTGGCCAATTTTACATTAAAATAATTAAAAAAATAAAAAAAATATTAAAAGTTAAAAAAAAATAATTAAAAAATGATCCTTTTTATTCCTCCATCTTTTTAAATTTAAAAATAATTTAATTTTTTTTTAAAAAAAATTAAAAATAATTTAAAAATATTTTTAAAATTAAAAAAAAAGATCCTTTTTTCCCTCCATCTTTTTTTAATTTAAAAATATTTTTAAAATTTTAAAAATAATTTAAAAATATTTTGAAAAATTTAAAAATAAATTAATTTTTTTAAAAAAATAATTAAAAAATCATTTTAAAAATATTTTTAAAAATTTAGAAAAAATATATTTTTTTCCTCCCCACCCCACCCCAGCCCGTCCCCACCCCCACACCTCACCCAGCCTCACCCCAACACCCACACAGCTCTTCCCTACCCCCACCCCAGCCCGTCCCCACACCCTACCCAACCCTATCCCATCCCACCCCAGCCCCGTACCCACCCCCACCTCACCAGCCCCGTCCAGCCCCTCACCACCCCACCCCCAACCCCCACACCCCTCCCAGCCCCGTCCTCACCCCACCCCAGCCCCCACACCCCACCCCAAAACTCTTCCATCCCCCCCCCCACATTCACTTTTTATTTTAATTTTAATTTTTCCTCTCAATTCAATTATTTTTTTAATTAAAATTTAAATTTGAAATCTTTTTATATTTTTGGGGATTAAAATTTAAATTTAAATTGAAAGTGAGTGATAGTGAATATTGAAAAAAATTAGTGAATTTCGCTTGAAAAAAATTAAACTTTTTGTGAATTTGTTAAAAATATTCAAATATAAAAATAAAAAATTTATTATGTTTGTATATATGAATTTATAGTTAAAAGTTAAATTAGTAGGAGAAGAATTTTAATTATTTGGAATGGATTTGATGTTTAATTTGTGAGCAAAAATAAAAACATGATTATTCAAAATTTTCTACAATTTATAAATTTTTCTTATTTAATTAAATTAATTTTAATATTTAGTTTGTTATGTAGCATTTTAAAAATGACTTGGAATTTAATGTAATACTTTTTTTTAGATGACGTGGCAGACGTGTCAGGCGTGACAGACATGACAGCTGATGTGGCAGCTGATGTGGGGGAGAGTGTGTTACACTCACCAAAAAAGGATTTAAAATGTTGTTTTTTAGTGGGTTCAGGGGTCCAGATGACAAACATGTAAGTAGAAGTGTCCAACTTACAAAACCGACATAGTACAGGGGTCCAGAAGGTCATTTTGCCTTTTTCTTTTAACGAACCTTCGACAGATCATCTCCATGTTTAGTTATCAATCACCATTAGAAAAGATAGGAAATAAATAATCTTAGCCATTAAAGTATCTTGATTAAGAAAACAAGCTTTAAGAGAGGTTGAACAAACACTTAAGGGAAGAAATAATTATTAAAATTGCAACAAAATTAAGACAAAAGAACTATATTTTCTCGCAATATAGCAAGGAATCGAACGATTAAAAAGATTTAGTTACAAATTGTTCAAACAAATGATCTTGAATTTCGATTTTGGATGATAAATTTGAGATTTAGGGTTCTTTAGTTTGGAGCCCCAAATTGACTTAAATGGAGAATATTGTTGAATATATCCATTGGGAATTAAAAGATATGAATTTTTATTGGTTTAAAACGTTTATTTTTGAGTTTTAAAAGGCTGAACTCGCCTAAATTAAGTGTAAGAAATGAGCCTAGGAATGGGTGTCGCGGAGAGGTAATAATTTTACTTTTAAATAGTATAAGTGTGTAATAGGTCACTATGATGATTTGGGTGTGACCTAGACTTTTCGTGTATAATTTGAGGTGGAAACCATGACTTTTTCCTATTTTTCAGCTTAATACAATATTTGAAGACTGAAGTAAATCTTTTTTGTTGTTTTGTGGGTCTACTGATTACCTTGGCTTTAGCAGCTATTTATTCAACTTGAGATTAATTACCGTTATAGATTCAACCCTTTAATTACATCAAATAATCTTGCATATAACTTCGGTTAATACGTTGTAATTGGATAAGTTATTTGGAATTAATATGATGGTCTGCGGTAATAATATCACTCTAATCAACCACACTACTACCAAATATGTACTACTTTAACACAAGCTAGGGAATAGTTTGTTATGAACCAATTGTCCCACATTGGAAAAATAGAGAAATGCTAAGTGGGTTATAGGCCAAATGGGTTCTCCCACCTACTAGGCTAGTCTTTTGGGTTGGGCTCTCCCGTTTGGTTTATAACATTGGTGCTTTCATTGAGAGTTCCACACATTTGGCCGTGATTCGGAGTGGTGGTTTGCGTGTCAGAAGTGGTGGCCTGGACCCAAGAGGGGTGCCAGCCGTGACCAACGAGGATCGATCCACGTGTGGAGTCGTGACTTGAAGTGGTGGCCTGTGCGCTAGGAGTGGTGGCCTGACCCAAGAGGGGTGCCAGCAGTGACCAACGAGGATCGATCCATGCGTAGAGCCGCGACTCGGAGTCTCCGTGACCCTTGTTTCTGATTCTTTAAAATTCGACTTCCTTCTACCATCAATCTTTTTTAAAAGAGCCAAAGCTTCATTTCTGCAAACTTGAAATTTAACCCCAAATTCTTGCTTTACCTGATTATATTTTGGTGGACCCAAATTGATGCATCCATCTCATCATCACTTCCCTCCTCTAGGTATTCTGAGTTTAAAGGTTCAGCATCCTCAATGTTCCATGCCACATCATCAGGGCAATCAACCATTTGCATGTCTTGATGGTCTTGATAGACATCAATCTGTGCTTCTCTTTCTTCTATATTTGTCTTTGCATCTACATAAACTTCCCCTTTTTCTGTATTTGATTTTTTTGTCGTACTTACTGGCTGATTTTCTTTTGGGATTTTTGATACCATGTCTCCGGAGCTACTGCCAAAAAAACATTGTCTGTGCAGTTTGCTTCTATTTCCTCTAGCATTGGGTCTGCTTGTAAAGAGCACGTGACACAAGCACGTGACATTTGCTTGGTTAGAATTGAAGAGATGGGCCTCAATAAATAAAACTGAGCCTGTATTAAAAGTAGCTCCTTTAAAATAATTGGCTGAACTTTTCTTTTGGCCTATTAATAACCCATTTCTTTTGAAAAATAAACCCTTCTCCATGATATGTGTTGGTGTGCTCTTGCCATCTATTTTATTTTAAATAGGTGCCTGCTCTGAAGAACCCACATGCCTCTCTCTATCAAAGCAGAACCTATTATCTTTAACTGTGTAGGGTCTTTTTGCCCAGTGGTCCTTAACCTGCAGAGCTTCCTCCTCTCCGGCGACCACCATAGTTCTAGACTCGCTCCAAATCGGAATTTAAAAAGTAAGACCATTGTCGACTATCTTTACCTCTTTTGGGACTTCTTTTCCATCTCCTTTGATTCTTATTCACACTCGCTTCAAATGGTTTTTCAGGGATGTCTCTTCCCCTGTTTCCAGCCATCCTCCGCAATGATCTCCGATGGCTTTGAACCTTTTTTTGGTTCAAAACTGAATAGGAAAACCTACTGCTCTTATCCACGTTGAGGCCTCTTGATTGGTGCGACAACCTACAGTAAACGATCACCATTCGAGATGAATCTTCATTTGCTTCCATGCCCACTGACATCTCCAACAGCAGCCCTGAACCCCTTTATGCGTCTTGCCAAAACAACTCTGTCATCCTACTCAAAGCTTTCATTATCAAAATGAATAGCAAAGGTGATAAAGGATCCCCTTGCCGCCCCCTCGAACTACCAAAGACCACATGAATTACAATTCACTAATTCTAAGTAACGCACCAAAGATATACAAAAACTGATTCACTTTCTCCCATTTTTATCCAAAGCCATCTTCAACATTATGAAATCAAAGAACTTCCCATTTACATGGCCATATGCCTTTTCAAGATCTAGCTTGCACAACACTCCTGGCAAACCAATTTCCTTATCGAATCTACCATTTCGTTTGCCACCAGGGCCACATCTAAAATCATCTACCTTCCACAAAAGTAATTCGTAAAGATGATATCATCCCATTCAAGACCTTCTTATGTCTATTAGAAAGCACCTTGGATATAATCATGTAGATGCTTCCCACTAAACTAATAGGTCTATAATCCCCCATGTTTGTAGTCCCTCCCATCCAGGATAATGACAATAACTGAACCATTTAAGCTTCCCTCGAACTCCCCTCTTTATGGAATTCATCAATGGTCTGCATAATATCGCTCTTCACAATGCTCTAACAAAGTTTGGAAAAAGGCATAGTAAACTGTCAAGGCCATAGGCCTTATCATCCGTGCAATATTCCACCACCTCACTCACCTCCTCTTCCTCAATAGCCCTCTCTAACCGCCCACTAGTTTCCGATCCAATGTGACTAAACCTTAAGCCCTCAAGTTTGGTCTCAGTTCCGTTTCTTCTTTGAACAAACGTTCATAGAACTTAACAATTGCCCCTTCTACTTCTTCCTCTTCCAGATGCACTTCCCAGTCTACCTCCACCAACTCTATGAAATTCCTCCTCCTATTTTCGACTACCACCCTATGAAAACATTTTGTATTTACGTCCCCCTCTTCTAACCATAATGCCTTCGACTTTGACTCCAACTCACCACTTGGGATACCAAAGAAGCTATCCCCTTATTTAAACCCATTTTTTTCTCCTTCTCCATCTCCTCCAACTCTCTCCCCCCTTCTAACCCCTCTATCTCCCCACCTCGTCGCTCATTTTCACTTTACCACCCACAACAACAACCAGACTTCTTTGTTCCACACCCTTAAATCTTTCTTAATCATTTAAATTTCTTAGCAAGCGAAAGGAAGGTCGTCCCTCCACAATATAGATACTCCACCACCAGCCACTTTCTCCCAAAAATCAACTGCTTTTAGCCACATATTCTCGAATCTGATTGGAGATCTCGTCTTTCTTTCTCTACTATCGTTTTCCTTTTTAGCCTCATTTATTTGAAAAACTAAATGCCCTTTCTTAATACTTTTAACACAACTCAATATGACAGGCATGTCATTAACATATAGGCCTAACAAAGCATTATTTCTTGATCAGTGATTGGCTCTAGCAGTATGGAAAATCTAGCACCAGTAGTTCTTGCAATGCCTCTAACATATTATTTGTGATAATATTTACCAGGGATATTTGGTGACAACTAGTTATCCGAACCATAAATCATCTGCATGTTATTATAATTTTACAGGGCTTCACTTATCAGAAAAGAAAAGGCATTATAATTTATAAGGGTTCAGCTTCAAATAGGACTAGGAGGCCCTGATCATCATATGTGGAACTTGATCTTGCTTCAAGAAAGTGTCATATAGAGTATAGACTGGGTTTTTGGGTGGCACAAAGACAAAAGTATTTCAAGCATAACTTTTTTTTCTTACACGGGTGGTATCCAGTCCAGCTTGCGCGCACCTCGAATATTCCACCAGATGCCTGCTACCTCTCACCAATACATGTACCGGGTAATTTTTCGTACCAAGGTGTTTTCTAACATAACTGACAAGTTCAATTAGAATATCATTGATCTTATACAATTAGGCCTCATTTGTTTGCACCTAATGGAGGTTTGAATCTGAATTATTCAGACTTTAGACCATTAAGTGCATTTATTTTTCATGAAGAGTTTGGCTCTTAATAGGTCTGAATAAGTCTTAATCATTTAAATTTGGAACTAAGTTTTAATCATTAAGAGGTATTCTTGTGCTGGATAATATTCACTATCACTCTATCCATAATCATCAGTCACCACCTCTGCCGTCACCATCATTGTCAACCACCGCCTAACTACCAACCACCGCCGCCGCCATCCACCTCCACCATCACAACCACCATTCACAATCATAATTGCTACTAACCACTATATCTTTCCAGTCCTTCGTTGCCATCTATGTCTGCCTTTATATTGTTCATTTTCATCAGTCCATCAAAAGAATCCACAACCATTACCAACTTTATATTTTTGACAGCCCCAAAATATTCTTTCGGGGTTGGTTGATGTTCTTGACATATTAAGTTCAGCGTAAAGCCTACAATAACAAACTCAAACTGTCATGGTGTTGCAAAAAATTACATAAAAAATTTAATTTTCAATATTACAAACAAAGAAGGAAAAAAATTAAGGAACAAGAACTTAGAGATAGAAAAAAATGGAGAAGAAGGGAGAAAAAAAAACTCAAATTGCTCCAACAATGGTGTTGGAAGAAAATGAGGAAGAAAGAGCATTTATAAGGTCTTTTATGACCGTTGGGGGGCCTTTTTTGATGGCTGACGTGCTCTAGGAGGTTAAAATACACGCTCCTATATGGTCCCAGCCACATAGGATGCCACATCAGAAAATGTGTTTAAAATATTATTTTTTAGTGGGTTGAAGGGTCCAGATGACAAACATGTAAGTAGAAGTGTCCATATTACAAAATGGACATAGTACAGGGGTCCATCAAACCATTTTTCCCTTTAATAACTTCAAAACCAAGTCTCAAACCTATTTTCACTCCCACTTCTTACATAAAAAATCAAAAATAATTTCAATTTATATTCATGACCAAATAAAACTTCAACTTAGAAAATTGTTGGTGTTGCCAAACTCCTACTATAATTTCCATTAATATCTAATTAAAAAGATATGGTATTTTATAATTACTAATAATTCCTCACGTCTTTCTGTCAGAAAAAGGAAAAAAATCACCAGCAACGATAGGCAACATTGGAGAGACCCCCATTTCTGTTTGTTTCTCTTTAATTAAACTAGCAGATCCAATTAACAGACGCTCCAATACAAACATTGCGAGGGTTTATAGAACTAAGACAATTATTGTTCTGAGGGTAAATTAACTTCACACGCCAAGCACAGTGATTGTCACTTTAAGCTATAATGAGTTTGGCCTTGTTCGGGACTATACTATAAGGTCCGAATTCTCCTTTTCTTTTCGAATACTATTTGAAATATTGTTAATTTCTTGGTACCTTAATTATCCATTGTTCTCTTTACTTACCTAAGCTATGACTGTTTTTATTGTTAAAACACATTGATGCTTAGTTGCCAAACATTTGTTCCCAATTGAAAGGGGTAAGTAGGCCAACTTAGCATCGAGTTGTATTTTAATACAAATGGAGTCATAGTTGAGAGATGAAGCTAGTGAAAAAGGTGATAGTTTAGGTAGGAAAATAGAATATGAATAGGCGAGAATGTGAGTTTATTTGTGTTTTTTATTATATCTCTCCCCATTAAAATAACTGTGATTTTTTTTTTTGCCTTTTTTCTCTCTAGAGGCCTGCTTATATAAATTTAAACTCTACAACACTATGAAAATTTACTTTTATAAATTTTGAACTCTGTAACAGTGTTATAGATTTAACTGGTTCTTGTTGGATCGCAATTGTTGTATAGCATATTGTCTAAGTTGTTGAGCAGTATAGCTATATGTTTTGTTGGATTTACAATTTTGAATTAGTAATGTCGCCAAGGTTATCTTTTTTATGTATGAACTTGGATCTTTTTTTGGGGGAAGGTCAGGTTGTGTACAATAGACTTGTGGTCCGGCCCTTCTCCGTATCCCGCACATAACTGGAGCTTTTGTACCCCAGGTTTCCCTTTCAGAAAGTGATAAGGTCCAATACTTATAATTAGTAATAATGTTGCTTAGCTCCTTGCATCCATAGACCTCCTTTGTGTTTGTTCCTAAACTGTTCAGGGATAAATTTGATGAAATCTATAGAACATTGAGGAGTATTGAAGAGCTAGTTGTCTTCTTATAAAATCATTTTTTATGAGTTGTGGTTTAGAAACCAAATTGCTCGATAATTGAATTACATGAACCCAAACATAGATGAATGTGTATAGCTTATTCATTTAGGCGATTCTACTAATATGAGATTGAGAAATAGTTGATTGATCGAAGGTTGTATATTACTCCCTCAATTTTAAGTGATGTGGGACTCTTTGTTGACACAACAACATAAACATACCAGGTGTAATCCTACAAGTGGGGTCTGTGGAGGGTGGTTTGTAGTGTGTACACATATCTTAACCCTACCTTGACACATTTTACAAATATTATTATATTAAATATGTAATTATGAGGTTAGAAACTCATCCAAGTGAAAAGGATAGAATTTGGGGTTTAAATTCGAGAATCATAATTTTTACGCCTTACAGGGCAAAATTCTCAAATTTCATAATTAATTCAAGTTTAAAGGAACAATTAGATGATAAAGATTGAAGAAAAAATTGAAATGAGTGTTATGGAGTTTACCCAAGCTTAAAAGTTAAAGAAATAGCTCAAAATCATGAAACCCTAAGCTCCAAGCCCAAAAAATGGTGAAAAATAGCAAAACTAGGTATTTATACACCCAGGCTTCACGATCGCGGACATGTGTCGCGATCACGGTACCTAGCCTGTCAAGGGTATCGCGATCGTGGAAAGAATATTGCGATCGTAATACTTCAACCGCATGCCCAATTGCTATCGCGATTGAAGCATCGTTATCACTGGTGCACCAGCTGAGTGGTGCACCAGTTAGAGACTTGGCACATTCCAAGTCTCCGCGGCACCTCGGAGTTTATCCAGAATCCCTTGAATGCAAACAAACTATGCTACCCTATCAAATTCGACGCTCCAGACTCAATGGAGATATCAGATTTTCAAAAAATATCATTTTCATAAAGTTGACTCCCAAAATTTAAAATCACAACTTTTCAAATTGAGGATCGAAATGAAATTTAAAAGCCATAAAACACACCATATTACCATCCTAAAATTCACGTTCTGGATATGCTAGCGTTGTTTATTTTTCCATCCATCAAACGGATCAAAAGATACCAACTGAAATCAACTATAAGGGTCTCAAAGTCACTAAAAACCACAAAATCACATAAATGGCACCAAAATGACACGCGAAAAACTACAAAATCACATAAATGGCACCAAAATGCATCCAAAATCGTGCCAATCATCCCACACCATAAAAATACCATAACACAACCACGGAGAGGGTAAAATAATCAAATCACACAAAAATACATATTTCATCAAAATTCAAGTCATTACAAACACCAACAATATCAACAAACACCAATAAATACCACGTGAAGTGACTCAATACAACAACATAAACAACAAAACAAAATTATCACCACAGATTTCTCCAAAAAAAAAAGTCAAAATTTAAGTTTTACTATTTTTACATTAGTGTTCGAGAACAGGAACAACAAAAACAATAAAAAAAAAATCATATTTCACTCAAAAAAGTTACTATATTTACATCAATCACCATATTAAGAGAAGAAATACCACAAATTAAGATTTTCTCGAATTTTTTTTCTTTTTTGAGTATCAAATCTAGATACTCAAAATTATTCATCCATACTTGAAGAGAATACAACTAAAGTTCTTCTTTTTCTTCATTAACTAAAAAGCCCTAATTTTTTTAAAACCAAAAAAAGAGAGAAGCTTTTACCTGTAAAAAGAGAGAAATTGACGATTGAAAATAAAAAAGGAATGATGAAGATCTCAAAGTTGGAGTCGTTGAAAGTTGAAAGTCGTCGGAGGATCTGTTGTCGATATAGGGCAGCAGTTGTTGAGCTTGAGAGAGAAAAAGATGAAAGACGTTTGAGATGAGAGAGGTTCGAATTAGAAAACTGATTTTACCCTCATTTTTATTTTTTTATTTTTATTTAATATAGTTGTGGGTTGGTTTTAATTTTTAAATTTTTTCAAAAATATTAATTGAGTCTCCAGTTAACTTAATCAATTTTTTAAGTGTCTTTGATCCTTAAACTTGATCGAGTGTCATCAATATTTAAAAACAAACTTGTTTGATACCTTTTCTTTAATTTTCTCATGAAACTTTGATGTCGGAGCATGGCTGAAAATTAGCGAAGAAGACGTCGGAATTTAGGTACTGTTAATGGATCGCAAGTGACAAGATAGCCCAAAATATCTACATGTATTCATTTTCTTACTGCAAAAAGGTTCAACACCCTCTCCATTTTATATTATTTTGAACATGGACCAAAAATAGCCAAATATCAATGTCTTATTCGCTCATCTTCGACCATGCTCCGACTTCAAATTTTTACCTTGAAATTATAAAATACTAATAATTTTTTAAATTTTTGCCAGTGTGAATCTTTTCGTCCATGTGAAATGACAAGTGGCAAGGTTTTTTTAAATACCAGAGAGAGTGTAGTACACACTGTTAAGAGAGTGTAGTAGAAGAGAGAGGCATGTTTTTTCAAACTAATGAGTGATAGTTTATGTGTGAAACTTACACTCCCAATAGTTTATGTATGAAACTTAAAAAAAAAAATACTTTAGATGTTTTTTTTATGCTTCACTCAAATTTATCATAGAGGGTAAAATACAATAAATAATCTATTCTGCAAATATAAAGTTCACCTTTTTAATAAAATATTCTCATAATGAGGTCTGATTGTACTCTTTTTATGAAAATTTGGGATTTTACCCTTGTATCTGTTTGTTAAACCCCTCTTGGATCTATGCCTGGTGTGGATTACTAGAGTGTGTTGGTTTGAATTTTTTAAATAGAAAATTAAATTATTTGTGTTGGCTTTTTTATATATAAATCAAATCAATAAAATTTGAAGTTTTCAACTTCGGACTTTTTCAGGGGGGGGGGGGGGGGGTTAACTTTTTTTATTTTCTCAGGTTTTTCAGTTTTTTTGGGTTTTTAGGGCAAAGTTTTATATAAATATATAATTAACTTGTGCTTCAAATATTTTATAGTCCTAGAAAGATACAACTAGCTTAGTTTTTTTTTTCTTTTTTTTTAAATAATACTAAATATTAAATAGAAAAATAAATTTAGATTATGAATTTATGCAAAACTAAAAAGCAAATATCCAACATTAATGTCATTTTAATATTTTATTAGCATTAGTATTGATTTAGGCTTTATTTGAATTACTAATATCTATGAGCTACAAAACTTTATTTGATCATTCAAAATTCTAAGTTTAAATTTGAAATAATATGTTGAAAGACAAAAATAATGAAAAAGTTTAAGAAATATTTATAAATTACATCATAGTAATATTTTTATGTAATAAATATTTTTAAAAATTTACAAATGTAATATCGGATTGATTCGAATTGATTTGACCTTTTTTATTAACACCAAACCAAATCAATTATAATCGAATTTTTTTTATCAACATCAAATCAAACCATTAATCAAATTATTTCGATTTGCGGTTTGATGAATTTACGATTCAGTTTTTTTGATCCCTAATTCCAAGTATGAGTTGATTGTCTTTCCCCTTTGATCAATTCGAATGATTAAATGTCAGTTTAATTGTTTGATTTTCCTTTTCACATTGAATTTCTGTTTTCCCTAATCTAAATTCTACTTCCATCCTTTTTTTATCTAGTTTATTATTTTCATGTTTTTGCACCTTGGTTTGTAACGCCCCAATTCTGGTAATCGGAATGCTACACGGTGCTAACAATCTCGAAGGACCACTAGCTAACCCAATACTGATATTTGTACCTGTACACTGCATAATATACATAATAATAATGTGAAATAAAGGCTGAAAGGCCATAAGGTTCAAATCTGATAAAACATAACATCTGAGTGTGGTATAACAATACCCAAAACTGATAATACTGAAATCTGAACATGCTATGGTCTGAAAGCCTCTAACTGTCTGAATAAAGAGTTGAAGGAACATGTCTCCAACTAACTCCGTCTAGTAAAATTAGACTGAAATAAATGATAACATAAAGTAATAATCATTTCCTCGAAGGATGAGGACTCACTGCTAACTCAGACTATTGAAACTGGAAAGCTACTGCTACTGTTGATCTGGTAGTCGTGTCTTCAAACCTATGGTGTAAAATAAGAAGAAACACCATAGCGTAAATGCATCAGTACGTTGGAATGTACTGAGTATGTATTTGAGGTAGGCTAATGCAAGGGGTTTATATGCATGAATGATACTGACTAACTGTCTAACATGAACGTGAGAATGCATGCATGAATAAATAATAACTGAGATCAAGATAACATGATAACTGAATCTGAATACTGATAACATGAGAACTGATAACATGAGTGACTGTATCTGACAGCCCTGAATCTGATGGAACTATCTGAGTTTCGTACTGTATCTAACAGTCCTGAAATTTGAAGAACTATCTGAGTTCTTTTACTGAGACTGATACTAAAACTGTGGGAGGTAGTCATATAATCGACATGCCCCAAGTGCGCTAAATAACTGAGCTGGGGTCCAATCTGTGCCCTGATTGGAAGGGTGTCAATACCGCACCACTGGTAAGGACAGGCTATGAGTGACCCTTATCTGGCAGGTTACTCTAATGAGAACGGTGGGACCCTAATCTGACAGGTCAAGTCACTTCATCAACCCTAATTTGACTGGTTAAGATGTCTCAACCTACGCTGGCTACGTCGTTCTGGAACACAAGCCTGACTGCTAAGAATCACACCCTAATCTGACAGGTGAGTTCCTATCCTTGGGTTCGCTCGATGCTAATTTCTACTCCCATCTGAATAGACACTGAACATGATTTACTGAACTGTACATGGACTGAGTATACTGAATTCCGTTGACTGACGAAATGTTACTGAATTCTGATAACTGACTGAGTTCATGAGATTTCTGAGATTTTCCTGAGTCACATGACCGACTGAGTTCTATGAATCATGACTTGACTGAATGTATCGTGAAAACATGACTCGGCTCTAGGCACACAACTATATTTTTTGGGTACAAGTACCCCCGGGACTCGTGGAAGGAGACTGACAAATCATGAATTTCTTGAATACATAATCACATCATCAGTCCATAATATAATAAGTTGGAGAGTTCATAAAGTACATGGTCTAAAGCACCACAATGGCCACACACATATATCCATAATTCATTGACTAAGACATTTTATCAAACACTTGACATGCATGAACTTGTACATGAATGAGGATTTCATATTATCATACTAGTATGACACTTTTCCTTCACATAGGCATTTAATCAAACACATGGTGAGCATGATATATGTAGACAACATCATACAACAAGTAAACATCATGAATCAACTCTAATTTCACCATTCAAGGGTTTTATCATGGATTCACATGGAGTTATACCTATAATGATTAACTTCACTTGAGATTTGTCACTAAACATGGAATAAAATTTAATTGGTCATAATCAACATGAACAAGAACAAACCCAACATGGAATTCATAAAAAGAACATACTTTTAAACTTTGAAAAGAGATTCTTGGGCTTTATGGACAAAAGGAGTCCATGAATGAACACTATGCATACCTGAATTTAGTTTTCTTGAAGTTCTTGAACTTGAAGGATCTGAATCTCTGAGTTCTTGGAGAAGATTTGGATTTTATTCTTGGGAATTAATCTTAGAGACAAAATCCTAATTTTGTTGTTGTGAAAGAATAATGAACAAATGAGCTGAGGTCGGATATAACTGGGTATATATAAGCGGGTGGTAAAAGACCAAAATACCCCTGTTAAAATGACTTAAAATTTCTGATCCGTACACACGACGGTGGGGTGCGATGGTCCGTTGCATGGTTGACGGTCCGTCGGAATGACTGTCGCACAGAACGAGAACTGGAACTTACTGGCTTGGGGCGACGGTGGGGTGCGACGGCCCGTCGCATGGTCGACGGTCCGTCGAACCTCTCCGTCACACTCAACCAAAGAATGGACTCACTACCTAGATATGACGGTTATGGTCAACAGTCCGCCGCCAGTCCGACGGTACGTCGGCCTACACCGCCGCACCTGGGCGGTTTTACTGCCTTTTGTATTTCGGCCATAACCTTCTCATCCGATGTCGGATTTGGGCGGAATAGGTATCAATGGAAAGCTTATTCAATTTCCCACATGAAAAAAAGTGAAAATATTAAAAATACTACGTGTATAAAAGTGAATTTACCTTTCAAAGAAAGCTCCTAACATTTTTGGGATGATTTTGAGCTAGGTAGAAGTACGGGGTATTACAATATCTCCCCCTTGAGAACAGTCGTCCTCGAATGAGACTGGCTGAAAGGGGAAACAATAAGCTGAACATGAACTAAACCTGAATGAATGAAACATGATCTCATGACTGACATGGCTGATAAGCTGAATACATCATACTGAACATGCATATCTGATGCATGTGTAACTGATTCATAAATGCACGACTGAGTGTTCTGATGAACTGAGTATCTCACAATAAGAATGCATATCTGATGCATGATTATATAACTGAACGAATACATGAATACATGACTGAATATGCAATGGTAGTAGATACCAAGTTTATAATGGAAACATGAGCATGAATTGGACATCAATTTGCAACTGAATTCTGAACATGAAATTGAATAAGCTTAAGGAGAACTGTTACCTTAAGCTTGATTTGAATTGGCGGAGAAGAGGTGAGGATACTTGGTACGCATATTTGCTTATGCTTCCCAAGTAGCTCCCTCAATGGACTGATTTCGCCAAAGAACTTTGGCTAGAGGGACTTTTTTGTTCCTCAGTCTACGAGTCTGATAGTCTAGGATTTCGACTGGAATCTCTTCATAAGAGAGATTGTTCTGAACATCTAAGCTCTGAATAGGGACTACAATTACTAGGTCACCTATGCACTTCTTGAGAAAAGAGGCATGGAAGACTGGATGGACTGAAGCTAGATCTGAAGGCAATTCGAGCTCATAAGCTACCTTTCCGAAACGATTGAGAATCTTAAAGGGACCGGCATATTGGGGACTAAGCTTTCCCTTCTTGCCGAATCTCTTCACTCCCTTCATGGGAGAGATCTTTAGGTAGACATAATCACCAATCTTGAACTCGAGATCTTTTCTGCGAACATCTGCATAAGATTTCTGTTGGCTCTCAGAAGCCCGAAGTCTCTCCCTGATCAACTGAACCATTTCTAAGGCGTCGAATACTAAGTCAGGCCCTATGACTGCGGCCTTACTAATTTTGAACCAACCAATCGGAGATCTGCACCTCCTATCATAGAGAGCTTCGAATGGAGCCATCTTAATACTGGAATGATAACTATTGTTGTATGCAAACTCAATCAAAGGAAAGTGGTCATCCCAACTTCCCTTGAAATCAATCGCACACGCCCTTAGCATACCTTTCAAAGTCTGAATGGTCCTTTCTACTTGACCATCTATCTAAGGATAAAAGGTTGTACTGAGATGGACTTAGGTGCCAAGACCCTTCTGGAACGCTTTCCAGAAGTGAGAGGTAAACTGGATACCTCTATCTCAGATGATAGATAACGAAACACCGTGTAATCTGACCAACTCTCTGATATAGAGTTTGGAATAATCCTCGACTGAATAAGAGGTATGAAATTGAAGAAAAAAAGATGATTTAGTTATTCTGTCTACAATGACCCAAACTGAATCATGCTGATGAAGAGTTTGAGGCAAACCCGTCACAAAGTCTATGTTCACCACTTCCTACTTCCAAGTAGGAATAGTGAACTCCTGCATAGAACCACTAGGCTTCTGATGCTCTATCTTAACCTGCTGACATATAAAGCACTTAGCCACAAACTCTGCAATATCTCCCTTCATCCTACTCCACCAATAGACTTCCTGCAAATCACGGTACATCTTTTTGGCCCCTGGATGAATAGAGTAGCGCTCACTATGCGCTTCTGCAAGAATTCGCTGCCTCAAGTCATCTACACCTAAAACACAGAGATGACCCTGACAACGCAAGACACCATCTCCCTCTTGGGAGAAAACCTCTACTTTCTAATCCCTGACTGACTCTTTTAGATTGACAAGGCATGGATCTCTATCTTGCTTTTCTATCACCTCAGAAACTAGAGATGATTCTGAACTACTCTGAACCCATAAGTCACCCTCT
Source organism: Capsicum pubescens (assembly GCA_030864215.1). NCBI lineage: Eukaryota > Viridiplantae > Streptophyta > Magnoliopsida > Solanales > Solanaceae > Capsicum > Capsicum pubescens. Next base: position 354,260,806 of record CM061538.1, on the reverse strand, counting down.
TCTGTATCGACTAAGCGAACGCCTATTCTGGCAAGATGATGGACTTCTTGAGCTAACTTCTTCTTACTATCCTCAACATGAGCAATACTACCATAGACAGTCTACTGAGAGCGTCGACCACAGCGTTGTCCTTGCCCGGATAATAAAGGACACTCATGTCATAATCTTTCAAGAGCTTTAACCATCTTCTCTGACGAAGATTGAGATATTTTTAAGAAAAGACATACTGAAGGCTCTTATGATCTGTGAATACATCTACATGAACACCGTACAAATAATGTCTCCAAATCTTTAAGGCAAATACTACGTCTGCTAACTCAAGATCATGAGTAGGATAATTCTTCTCATAGGGTTTAAGCTGTCTGGAGGCGTAGGCTATGAACTTACCATGCTGCATGAGGACACAACCTAAACCCACTCTGGATACATCACAATATACTATGACCCCTCGGGACCATCTGGTAGAGTCAAAACTAGAGCTGAGGTGAGTCGAGTCTTCAACTCCTGAAAACTCTTCTCGCAAGGATCTGACCACTGAAACTTGATTTTCTTCTGAGTCAATCTGGACATAGGGGATGCAATAGAATAAAATCCCTCAACAAACCGTTTGTAATAGCCAGCCAAAACTAAGAAACTCCTGATATCTGATGGAGAAACAGAGCGAGGCCAGTTTCTTAATGCTTTGGTCTTTTGAGGATCTACTCTAATGCCATCACTGGAAAATATATGACCAAGGAATTCTAGTGACCTTAGCCAAAATTCACACTTACTGAATTTGGCGAACAATTGATAATTTCTGAGAGTCTGAAGTACTGTTCTAAGATGTTCTGCATAATCACTCTCACTGCGAGAATAGACAAGAATATCATCTATGAAGACTATGACGAACATGTCCAAGTACTACTTGAACACACGGTTCATCAAGTCCATGAAAGCTTCTGGTGCATTGTTAAAACCAAAGGACATGACTAGGAACTCGAACTGACCATACCGAGAATGGAAAGCTGTCTTCGGAATGTCACATTCCTTAACTTTGAGCTGATGATAGCTGGACCTGAGGTCTATCTTAGAGAAGTAACTGGCACCCTGAAGTTGTTCAAACAAGTCATCGATTCGGGGAAGAGGATACTTGTTCTTGACCGTAACTTTATTGAGCTGACGGTAATCAATACACATTCTGAGAGAACAGTCTTTCTTGCGTACGAATAAGACTGGTGCACCCCACGGGGAAATACTGGGCCTGATGAATCCCTTATATAAGATATCCTTCAACTAATCTTTCAGTTATTTGAGTTCTGCTGGTGCCATTCTGTATGGCAGAATAGAAATAGGATGAGTATCTAGAAGAAGATCAATGCCGAAGTCTATTTCTCTTTCGGGAGGAATGCCTGGAAGATTATCGGGAAAGATATCTGAATATTCATTTACAACTAGAACTGATTCAATACTGGGAGTTTTGGAACCAGAGTCCTTAACATACACGAGATGATAGACACACCCCTTGGATATCATTTTCCTTGCCCGAAGGTAGGAAACAAGCTGACCCCTAAAAGCGGATACACTACCCTTCCACTCAAGGACGGGTTCATTCGAAAACTAATACTGAACTATCCTATTTCTGCAGTCGACTGTGGCATAGCAGGAATGAAGCCAATCCATGCCGAGAATGACATCAAAATCAGTCATCTCTAATTCGACTAAGTCTGCTAAAGTGACTTTTTAAAATATCATAACCGGGCAGTTCCTGTATACCCGCCGAGCTATGATAGTTTTACCCACTGGGGTAGAGACTGAGAAGGGCTCTGCTAGAATTTTGAGACTGATTCTGAAATCGCCTGCTATAAAGAAAGTAACAAAAGACAAGGAAGCACCTGGGTCTAGCAAAGCGTAAACATACACATGAAAGATCTGTAACGTACCAGTAACCACATCAGGAGAATTTTCCTAATTTTGTCGGGACTGGAGAGCATAGAGATGGTTTGGGCGTTGCCCACTAGTAGTACTGGAGGTGGAACCCTACTGATTTGGGCGACCGGACTGAGCTGTGGAACGGAGATGACTTTGATAACCTGACTGGGGACAATCTTTGACTTTTTGGCCTGGCTTGCCACAACCAAAATAGATATCGCTACCAGATCTGCAAACACCCTTATGGTTCTTACCACAAGTCTGACAAAAAGGCTAGTTGAGTAAACTTAAGAGAATACTCTTTCATCGTCATGTTGCCCTGCCTGAGGTTGACGAATTCTAACACCTTAGCTTCCCGAAGATCAAGGGGAAAGAACCTATCAAGAAAAGCGGCAACAAACGCTTCCCACTCTACTGACCCTGCATCATCTGACCTCTCTGCTAACCATTGCTTGTACCAAGTATGAGTTACATCCTGCAACTGATACGCAACTAGCTCATCACTCTGACAAGAATTAACCCCCATGACGTCCGTGACCTTCTGAACCTAGTCAAGGAACTTCTGAGGATCCTCGTCTGACTTAGACCCGAGAAAGGATGAAGGATTCATTCGGGTGAAGTCCTGAATCCTAGCTGCAGCTGAATTGGCCACTGGGTTGGCCGGAATGATAGTTGGTCATTTATTATGTGTTGCAACTGACTGAGCAAGAGTTGCAAATACGACCCTGAACTCTGCATGAGAAACATGATTTCCCAAAGGATCTTAGGGCTGAAGGGCGGGCTGAGTTCTGGTTCTCTTCTTAGGAGGCATGTTCTGTAAATGGAAGAGAAAAGTATTAGAGTGAGAGATTTACATGTGATTATGCTCACTGGCACAACATGAATACTGAAAGAAGGGAAACTATTCCTAAAACATCTTATAGCCACCTGTACATAAATGTGGTGCGCAACACACCCATGTATAAGACTCTACTAGATGCGGCTTTCAGACTTCCTAGGATACTATTAAACCTCTGGCTCTGATACCAAGCTTATAACGCCCTGATTCTGGTAATTGGAACGTTACACGGTGCTAATAATCTCAAAGGACCACTAGCTAATCCATGACTGATATTTGTACCTGTACACAGCATAATATGTATAACAATAATGTAGAATAAAGGCTGAAAGGCCATAAGGTTCAAATCTGATAAAATATATCATCTGAGTGTGGTATAACAATACCCAAAGCTAATAATACTGAAATCTGAACATACTATGGTCTGAAAGCCTCTAACTTCTGAATAAGGAGTTGAAGGAATATGTCTCCAACTAACTCCGTCTAGTAAAACTAAATTGAAATAAATGATAACATAAAGTAATAATCATGTCTCGAATGATGAGGACTCACTGCTAACTCTGACTATGGAAACTGGAAAGCTACTGCTACTGCTGATCTGGTAGTCGTGTCTCCAAACCTATGGTGTAAGATAAGAAGAAACACCATAGTGCAAATGCGTCAGTACGTTGGAATGTATTGAGTATGAATGTGAGGTAGGCTAATGCAGGGGGTTCATATGCATGAACGATACTGACTAACTGTCTAACATGAACGTGAGAATGCATGCATGAATACATAATAACTGAGATCAAAATAACATGATAACTGAATCTGAATACTGATAACATGAGTGACTGTAACTGACAGACTTGAATCTAATGGAACGATCTGAGTTTCGTATTGTATCTGAGTTGACTATATCTGACAGTCCTGAAATTTGAAGAACTATCTGAGTTCTTTTACTGAGACTGATACTGAAACTGTGGGAGGTAGTCATCTAACCGACATGCCCCAAGTGCGTTATAATAGCTGAGTTGGGGTGAAACAAATACTCAAAATCACGAAACCCTAAGCTCCAAGACTCAAAAATGGTGAAAAATGGAAAAAAACCAGGTATTTATACACCCAGGCTTCACGATCGCAAACATGTGTCGCGATCACAGTACCTAGCCTGTCAAGGGTATCGCGATCGTGGAAAGAATATCGCGATCATGATACTTCAACCGCATGGCCAATTGCTATCGCGACTGGAGCATCGTTATCACTGGTGCGCCAGTTGAGTGGTGCACCAGTTGGAGACTTAGCACATTCCAAGTCTCTGTGGCCCCTTGGAGTTTATCCAGAATCCCTTGAATGCAAACGAACTATGCTACCCTATCAAATTCGACGCTCCAGACTCAATGGAGATATCAGATTTTCAAAAAATATCGCTTTCATAAAGTTGACCCCAAAAATTCAAAATCACAACTTTCCAAATCGAGGGTCGAAATGAAATTTAAAAGACATAAAACACACCATGTTACTATCCTAAAATTGACGTTCTGGATATGCTAGCGTAGTTCATTTTTCCATCCATCAAACGGATCAATAGATACCAACTGAAATCAACTATAAGTCTCTCAAAGTCGCTAAAAACCACAAAATCACATAAATGGCACCAAAATGGCACGCGAAAAATCACAAAATCACATAAATGGCACCAAAATGCATCCAGAATCGTGCCAATCATCCCACACCATAGAAATACCATAACACAACCACGGGGAGGGTAAAATAATGAAATCACACAAAAATACATATTTCATCAAAATTCAAGTCATTACAAACATCAACAACATCAACAAACACCAATAAATACCACGTGAAGTGATTCAATACAACAACAAAAACAACAAGACAAAATTAACACAACAGATTTCTCCAAAAAAAAAGTCACAATTCAAGTTTTACTATTTTTACATTAGTGTTCAAGAACAGGAATTGTAGACACCTAATTTTGTCCCTCCCAAGTTCAATTTTATTCATTTTTATCTCACATTACCACACACCCTCATTCATGAGATTATACCCATACAATAACCAACTCTAAACAAACCCATAACAAATTTTATCTTATCCTAACCACCCTAACCCATTCACTACCCACCTTACCACCCCTTCTACCCCATACCCACGTGGTCCCACCCCTCACGTATTTTTTTTACTTTTTGGACATATAGACACATAAGAGAATCTTCCAAAGAAGGCAAAGAAAAATATAGAATTTGCATTGAAATAAAAAAGGGGACCCACGGGTACACCTCACAAAACACACCCCAATTTTTATTCTATTCTGAGAGGAGGCCCGCAGCTAGAATTCCCTCAACATGATCACATAACACACTCACCTGGAACCTCCATTTTTGGAATTCATATTCACCATCAACAACACAGATATATATACACCACGCATACACAGATATGGGGGATTTTGAGAGATTGCCATATATACATTCATTTTCTTCACTGATAACACACACATACAAAATATCACTTTTCTATTTCTAAAACAAAAATACTCACCCCCACAGTAACCATATACATAGACGTCATATCCACACACAAATCACACAACCACACACGGATCAGGGAAAAATGCACAATCGATCGATCGAGAGATGTGAGGGAGGTAAGTAGTGAGAGATTGAGAATAAAATCTGACAGGGGTTGAGTTTGCCGGCGACTTTCTCACTGGAATCCATTATCTCCGTCGGACTCAGGTGTGGATGACCGAAATCTACCTCTCACCATCGAAAAACCCAAAGTCAGCGGCTAAATCACCATGAAATCAGCCTATTTTGAGTTGATTCGGTGAAGCTTCACCGGAAATTGTATACGGGTTTTGGGTTGTGCGATTTCTATTTTGGCTTATCTATTCGTGTTCGCAGAATTCTGTTCGAATCATATTCAAGGAGTTTTCGCGATTGAGTTGGTTGATGGTCGAGGTTTGAATTAAGGTTTTTCGGGCGCGGTATTATCTCCGATATATTAAAATCGATATTTGAGGTGCAATTCTTCAACTCCCTTTTTTCGTTTTGTTTCGATTTGGTGCATTGATGTATGATTGTGTGTTGCTGGTTGGTGATTAGATGATCTTGTTGATATTCAATATTATTTATCCGTGAATGATTAATCATGATATGAATTTAATGTTAGCATGAGTTTGGATACTCGTTTTGTGTGAATAGTGACGTATAAAAAAGAATTTGGGGTAGAATTGAGAAATTGATAAAAAGGGTGAATTTAGATTGATTTGGTTTATTGTTGTTTTGTTTACTTCGGAACAAATAGCAAGTTTGTGAACTCGATACGATCATATTTTAGGCCAAAAGCGTAGTAGGCAAAATTTAGGTCCGGGTAGGCAAAAGCTAGGTTGGGTAGGCAAAGTTTAGGATCTGTGATTGTTGAATGATGAAATGTTTGTGGAGTTGTTTTGATTTATGCATTGGGATCTACTGTATTCATTTGTCCGGGAAATGCCCCGAGGGATTTGTATTGATGTATTCGGGGAATGCCCCGAAGTATCATGTACTTGAAGACGGTGCACGATCAAGGCCCGGAACGTCGGGTGGAGAAAGAAATGGAGCGTAGTTAGGATTAGCCTAGAATAGAGTAGGTTTATATTTACGTATTTTTTTTTTATTATTTTGGGACTGTATAATTCGACTGAACACTAAATTTTGGATTGTTTTGTTTTGTTTTGTTTTGCTTGATTGATTGTTTTGCATGCTTTGTGTGGTTCATACATTCGTAGTGTCAAATTAGTCGATATGCTCCACCAAGCGACCGTGGTCGAACCACGGGATCGAGGAGTACCTAACACCTTCCCCTCGGTCAATGGAATTTCTTAATCGGAATCTCTATTCGCAAACCAGTTTAAAGAGTCAAATCATTTTAAAAAGGATCTTTCAAAGGTGACTTGTCACACCCGATTATGTCAAGTGGAGACTCTGAATAAAAAATGTAAATAATTCTTTTTCGAAATAAATTTTTAATTTTTTGTCACTTTAATAATAAAAACCTTTTCGAACCTTAAAATTTAATCTTTTGGAGTTAAAAAAAGGGGTGTGACAGCTCTGGCGACTCTGTTGGAGATTTTTTAGAATTCGAGCTTATTTTGGAGTTATATCGGCTTAGTTTGGCACTATAGGTGTATAGATATTTTGTTTGTGTTGTTTTGTGTTATTGTTTATCATTGTTGAGTGCCTATGTGCTCTTTGTTTACAGTTTTTACGTTATGTGTTACCGCTTTATATCTGGTATCATGTGCATAATTTGAGTCTTTCTTTCTGCAACAAGTCCGCAGTACACGTGTGTACACGACCTATAGTTGAGTCACCCTTATTTTAGGAGGGGTGCCATTGGGTTGTATGGAGTAGGTGGACAACTAAAGCAATCCACTATCGACCATACGCTCCCCCGAACAGCCTTGTTAGTAAACCTCAGCGTAGGTCAGCCTTTAGGTCATGTTTATCTGCATCATATTGAGACCTAGCGGGACCCACGTGGCCCTTTGTAGGAGACTCACCTCTAAATCATCCCTACGTGCTAAATGTTGCATCTTTAAGAGTAATATGATCATTTGACGGATTGATTTGGGGGTAAGCATGTGCTAGATTTAAATAGAGTGTGTAGGCAAGGAAAAATTGGAAAAAAAGAGAGAGGGAAAAGAAAGAAAAAGTGAGTTGAAAAGAAAAAAAAGAGTTTCGTAGTTTTTAGAGTTTTTTATGGCTTTTGTTTTTCACAATTCAAAAAGATTTTTTTACCTTTCGCACTTATTTTTTCAAAAACATCAAAAATATTTTCCTTTTGTTCCTTTACCATGCATTCATAATTCGAAAATTTCGAAAATATTTTTTTTGGAGTTTTTATAAAGAAAAAAATGCAAAAAAAGATGGTAGAAGTTTTTTACATTTCATATAATTAAAATATCCAAAAAGATTTTTTCTTTCATAATTGTTGGTGTCAGTTTTATGTGAAGTGTCAAATTGAAAAACTCAAAAGATTTTATTGACGTATTTCATCGTCTGTCTGTAATCGTGTCTCTCAGGTTAAGTCTTAGTTTGTTCTTTAATCCTTAATTGTCCAATCTGGACGAACTACGCACCCCTGATTCTCCTCTCTCGGGAGTGAGATACGTAGGCAGCCTATTGGTTGTTCGGGAATCTTATTTAAAAAATTCAAAAAAAAAATTCTTTACTCTTTATTTAGAGTAGGTGTTTCACATATGCCTCAAAAAGAACACTACAAAAAGATTTTCCTTAATAGTCGTAGGTTTCATTTTTGGTTGATTTTATTTCAAAAAATTCAAAAAAAAAGATTTTCTTTACTCTTCATTTAGAGTAGGTGTTTCATATACATCTTTAAAAGAAAACTACAAAAAAAAAAAATCTTTAATAGTTTCAAATTTTATTTTCGTATGAATTTCAAAATTGAAAACCCAAAAAGATTTCTTTGGTAATCATAGATTTTACTTTGTATAGGGGTGTTTAAACCTGAAAATACAAAAAGATTTTCGTCAATTCTTTTGACAAATTGTTATTTTCTTTTCTTCTTAAAGTTTCAAGAAAAAAAAAAGAGTTAATTTGACCATTTTGGCAAGACTTCACGAACTACGTACACCTGATTCTCCTCTCTCGGGGGTGAGATACGTCGGCGCCCTTTTTGGGTTTGGTGATCTTTTCAAAAAAAAAAAAGAAAAAAGTAAAAGGTTTTGAGAAAGTGTTGAACTCTAACGCATTTGCTATCTCTTGTCCAGTTAGTTTAAGGTGGTTGGTTTGTGGCATTTTGGCTGGTCCTCTATATTGCTCCAAGTCACAAGAGAAAGTTATGGCCAACAAGGATACCGAGTTAGTTGTCACTAATCAGATGGGGAGTTCGGAGAATGAGAATGTAGGAGCTAATGAAGAGATTCGAAAATTAAGGCAGCAAATGATAGAAATGCATCGAGTTTGGGCTAATGGGTTGCCGCATCCTCCATTTCCCGCTGATAATCTGGAATATCTTTCTAGTTTGCCTCTAGTGTCACATGCACAATTCCCTATTTTGGTCGACACGCCACAACAAGCATCAGGACCTACTCCGGCGCAACAGTATACAAACACTTTCAATAGTTATTTCCTCACTCCTCAATACAAAATTACCACATGCTCGGCTCCGCCTGCTATTCATACTTTTGCAACCCCACTCCCGTCTGAAGCTCCTGCTTTTAATGTCAATCCAACGGTTGTGATTCCTCACTCTACAAGCGACCCTGTATTGAATATTTTTAGTGATCAACATTATGCTCCCGACCCCACATTTAAGTCGACTGGTCCTTACGGCTACACTCAACCGCCTGAATTTCCTCCTAACACTGAGAAACCTATTATGACAAAAGAACAAGAGGGAATAGCCAGAAAATTGAGAAGTTTGGAACTGACTATGAAAAACTTGCAAGGACTTGGGGGGTACAAAAGTGTCTCATATAAAGATCTGTGCATGTTTCCAGGTGTACATCTTCCTCTTGGTTTTAAAATGCCAAAGTTTGAGAAGTATGATGGACATGGCGATCCTGTAGCACATTTGAGACGCTATTGCAACCAGCTAAGGGGCGCTGGAGGGAAGAAATAATCACTCATGGCATATTTCGGTAAGAGTCTTTCAAGTCTAGCTTCAAAATGGTTTGTTGACCAAGACATCGACAAGTGGAACAACTGGGATGACCTGGCTACTGAATTCGTGCAACAATTTCAATACAATATGTAGTTGATTCCTAACGAGAAATCCCTGACTAATATGAAGAAAAAAATACTGAAACTTTCAGAGAGTATGCGATTAGATGGCGTGAACAAGCTGCTAGGATGAAACCTCCAGTGAAAGAAAGTAAGATAGTGGAGGCATTTATTCAAGCGCAGGATGAAACATATTATCAACACTTGCTACCTGCATTAGGCAAGCCATTTATTAAGGTCCTCAAAATGGGGGAGATGATAGAGGATGGAATTAATACCGGTCGTATTGTGAGTTTTGCAACATTGAAAACGACTACTCAAGCAATTCAAAAAGGTTCGGGAAGTGTGGAGGAAAGAAGAATGAGGAAGATGCATCTGTCATTGTAGTTGGACAACAGGCACGGGCAAAAGGACCACACCATCGTTACCCACAGGCTCAAACCCAAGTTTATGCCCAAGCTCCACAGAATCTTTCCCAAAATTCATTATATTTCATTCCCCTACCTCCATATCAAGTGTATAATGTGCAACCATATGTTCAACCCCCATCTTACCCACACTGGCGTGTGCCAACTCTGTCGAGTCATCCTCCAACTCCACATACATACCGAAGCCCTTCTAGGCCTGGTTTTCAATTTAAGCCAAACAATAAAATGAGACAGAAGTCGAAGGATAGTTTCACACCAATCGGAGAGTCATATGCCAGTTTATTTAAGAGATTAGTACAGTAGGGCATAATCACTCCTCTCCTTGGGTATACTCCTGACCCGCATTTAAGAAATTTTGATCCTAATGTACAATGTGCATATCATTCTAATGTTTAGGGTCACAGTATTGAAGATTGTCGTGCCTTGAAAAGAGAAATATAAAAGATGATTCAAGATAAATCGATTATGGTGCAGAATATTGACAGCGAGGAAAGCTCTAGTCATGCTGATATGCAAACTAGTGGCTAAGATGTCAGGCTGAGAAATTGAGAAATCACCCCTCTCCCTACTAGGAAGAGGTCTGGTAGTTTGTTTTATTTTCTTTTCTGTTTTTTAAATTATTTCAGTGTTGTAGTTCGGGATCTATTTTGTTTTGTCCTTTTGTCATTTATGTTCAAACCCTTCTATCTTTTATTTCAACTAAATGAATTGTCCCTTTTCCTTTGTGTTCTAAAATATGTGTTGTTTGTTTGTTTTCTTTATACAATACATTTTATGTTGACTCTAGTGATATGACATGCTTGCAGAATTTTCAATCAGATCTTAAAATCCAGTTTAAGCATGAACATTGAATCAGAGGGTTAAAGTTAGAAAAAGAGAGCATCTGAGAAAATAGATAGAGTGTTGGGGCTTTTGGTGATCAAGTTGAAGCCTCTTTGAAAATTAAAGCAATTATTTTGAGAATCGTGAGAATAACTTGATCATCAATTGAAAGACATATCTCAATTAGGTCAAGTAGTGAATGTGCGATCCTATGTCAAAAGGAACAGAAAGAAAATCAGATCTACGAAGTCATAAGTCCTTCAGCATGAGGAATGTACAACGAAAGTGGAGTTGTATGTTTGACAAGGGTAGAAGAAGAATTGGCACACATGCTCAGTTGAAGTTAGTGTTGTTAAAGTGTCACAAATGATCTTTATCTTTTATTTCATATTGCATGATATGTACTTACATTTTCAAGGATTGATATGATAAAGACATTTCATTCTGATATCCAAAGATTTTGTCATTCTTTGTTTACCCCATTTGAGCCTATTTCTATTTTCTTTCATACCCCTCTTTTGGAATCAAGATAGAGTCAGTAAAATTCAAAAGAAAAGTGTCGAGCAAAAGAATAGAGCCAGAAAGTTTCAAAAAAAAAAAAGAGAAAATGTGTCCAAAAAGAGAAAAAAAGAGTGTCAAGAAAAAAGAGTCGAAAAAAAAATTCCAAAAAGAAAAGAGTCAATAAAAGTCAATGGAATAAAAAGGGAAGACAGAATCAAGCAAAAGAACAAGATGCCAGAACTACGCGTGACCTGATTCTCCTCTCTCGGGGGTGAGATACGCAGGTTGTCCTACTCTGGGCTCGGTCTAATCAAATAAACAATTTAGAATTACCCAGTCAAAAGAAACTGGGGCATGAGTTAATCATCATTATTTGAGTTGATTCCAAAAGTTGTAAGTCCTACCCCACTTCAAGTGTTGTTTGGGCCTCATGTCATCCTTTCTTTCTAACCGTATCCAAAAGCCAAGTTACAACCAAAGAAAGACCTTCAAATCAATCTTTGAGAATATTAAAGCTAAGCATGCAATGGATATGATGATGCATTTTGGGTACTACTTGTCTTCCTCAGCATAAAAAAATTCAGGCACTGTAAGACGATGGTAAGCTGAGAGAAATAAAAATGAGAGTCTTATTGGTAAAAACCCTCACGGGCACCATCAGGCAATGTTGAGTTGAGAGAAAAAGAATGAAAGGCTTGTTGGCGAAAACCCTTCAAGGTGTCACTAGCCGAATGAGGTCTTAAATGCAATTGACCTAATGAAGCAACTCATTTTTCAAGGCCATTAACTCAACAACAATTGGTGAAAGTGTGGATGGAAAGATCAGGCAGATTAATTCAAAATGCATGGCATAATCATTAGAGTTGACTGTCATTTTTAGATAAATTTTTCATTTCTTTGTTTCAAATGGGGACATTCATGGTCTTTTCTTTCCTTTCTTTATTTTATTTTTATTTTATTTTCTTGAGTCAGTTATCCAAAAAATCATTGTCATTTTTCTCTTGTCTTTAAGTTAAGTCTATGCCAAAACAAGTGAGAAAAGATTTCAAAACTGGCTACCAGCTTCTTCAATTGCACAAAGTAAGACAAAAGGGCCAGCACATGCAAAAGACATATTGTGAGCCGAAATAAGACATACAGAAATTGTGTCAACAGACAAGTTTGGGAACTCATGGAAATACCAAGGTTCAAAGGGTTTATCTGAGAAGCATGGCAAAACAGAAATATTGTGTTTGTTTCAGAGTGACTCTTAATAATCTGAGTTCGGATCAATGATGCAGCGAGTCAATGACATATGCTAATAGTTGAAAGCAAGATTAAATGTGACAGAGGCAAGAGCGATTGCCGCAAAAGCTAAATCCATAAACCATCCACCATGTTTTTAAAATCACAAGTTTTCTTTGATGAAACAGGAAACATGTTACCTTCAAATCAAGGACTTCAGAGCATAAATATCAAGGGTTGCAATGCCTCACTTCTACAAATACAGGAAGCAAAGTTGCAGCACAGGTTTGATAATCAAATCATGGTAAAAAATCATCATCCTATATCCCTCGGAGACACACTTTCTTGGTTTGGCAATTCAAGCAGCATTGGTAAGGAGACGCACTTCCTTGTTTGGGCAATTCAAGCAACATTTGTAAGGAGACGCACTTGCTTGTTTGGTAATTCAAGCGGTATTTGTAAGGGGACACACTTCCTTGTTTGGGCAATTTAAGCAACATTTGTAAGGAGACACACTTCCTTGTTTGGGCAGTTCAAGCAACATTTGTAAGGAGACGCACTTCCTTGTTTGGACAATTCAAGCAACATTTGTAAGGAGACGCACTTCCTTGTTTGGGTAATTCAAGCAGTAATGGTAAGGAGACACGCTTCTTTGTTTTGGTAATTCAAGCGGCATTGGTAAGGAGACGCACTTCCTTATTTTGGTGATTCAAGAGGCATTGGTAAAGAGACGCACTTTCCTGTTTGGGTATTTCTAGCAATATTTGTAAGGAGACGCACTTTCTTGTTTGGGTAATTCAACCGACATTTGTAAGCAGATGCACTTCCTTATTTTGGTAATTCAAGCAACATCTGTAAGGAGACGCACTTCCTTGTTTGGGTAATTCAAGCGGCATTTGTAAGGAGACGCACTTCCTTGATTTGATAACTTAAGCAACATTGGAGCCCGCCCAAAGCACAAGGCGAATAAATGGAAAGTCAAGCAACAAGGTGAAACAATTGAAAACCAAGCAACAAATTGAAAAATTGCAAGTCAGGAGCCCGCCTGAAGAATAGGGTGATGAAACTCAAGTCAAGAGTTCAAAAGAAACTGCATAGATAGGACTTTTGTAATTTTATTTATCTTTTTAACTCTTGTAATTTTTCATTTTTTTATGTAATGACAGAGACGCTACCGGAACCTAGATGGAACCTCAGTCGACTCTCCAACTCGGTATAGTCCCTCTTCTTCCAACTCTTTGAGATACCTGGGACTCAATTTCTACATAAATTGGGTAGTTAGGATGTCCTAAGTCAAGACTTGGTGTCCCTCCTTCCTTCTGTTTCATTCTTTTAATAATGGTCGGGACAAAATACTGTCTCGTTGTCTACTTCTTTGTCTGAAAACACTTCATGTTTACATTCAAAGGGGGTATGCTGTACACACCTAATTTTGTCCCTCCCAAGTCCGATTTTATTCATTTTTAGCTCACATTACCACACACCCTCATTCATGAGATTATACCCATACAATGAGCAACTCTAAACAAACCCATAACAAATTTTATCTTATCTTAACCACCCTAACCCATTCACTACCCACCTCACCACCCCTTCTACCCCATACCCACGTGGTCCCACCCCTCACGTATTCTTTTTTTTTTTTGCCCATATAGACACATAAGGGAATCTTCCAAAGAAGGCAAAGAAAAATATAGAATTTCCATTGAAAGAAAAAAGGGGACCCACAGGTACACCTCACAAAACACACCCCAATTTTTATTATATTCTGAGAGGGAGCCCGCAACTAGAATTCCCTCAACATGATCACATAACACACTCACCTGGAACCTCCATTTTTGGAATCCATTTTCACCATCAACAACACAGATATATATACACCACGCATACACAGATAGGGGGGATTTTGAGAGATTGCCATATATACAATCATTTTCTTCACTGATAACACACACATACACAGTATCACTTTTCCATTTCCAAAACAAGAACACTCACCCCCATAGTTACCATATACACAGACGCCATATCCATACACAAATCACACAACCACACACGGATCGGGGAAAAACGCACAATCGATCAATCGAGAGATGTGAGGGAGGTAAGTAGTGAGAGATTGAGAATAAAATTCGGCAGGGGTTGAGTTCGCCGGCGACTTTCTCGCCGGAATCCATTATCTCCGTCGGACTCAGGTGTGGCTGACCGAAATCTACCTCTCACTGTCGAAAAACCCAAAGTCAGCGGCTAAATCACCCTGAAATCAGCCTGTTTTGAGTTGATTCTGGTGAAGCGTCACCGAAAATCGTATACGAGTTTCAGGTTGTGCAATTTCTGTTTTGGCTTATCCATTCGTGTTCGCAGAATTCTATTCGAATCATATTCAAGGAGTTTTTGCGATTGAGTTGGTTGATGGTCAAGGTTTGAATTGAGGTTTTCCGAGCTCGGTATTATCTCCGATATATTAAAATTGATATTTGAGGTCCAATTCTTCAACTCCCTCTTTTCGTTTTGTTTCGATTTGGTGCATTGATGTATGATTGTGTGTTGTTGGTTGGTGATTAGATGATCTTGTTAATATTCGATATTGTTTATCCGTGAATGATTAATCATGATATGAATTTAATGTTAGCATGAGTTTGGATACTCGTTTTGTGTGAATAGTGATGTATAAAAGGGAATTTGGGGTAGAATTGAGAAATTGATAAAAAGGGTGAATTTAGATTGATTTGGTTTATTGTTGTTTTGTTTACTTCGGAACAAATAGCAAGTTTGTGAACTCGATACAATCATATTTTAGGCCGAAAGCGTAGTAGGCAAAATTTAGGTCCGGGTAGGCAAAAGCTAGGTTGGGTAGGCAAAGTTTAGGATCTGTGATTGTTGAATGATGAAATGTTTGTGGAGTTGTTTTGATTTATGCATTGGGATCTACTGTATTCATTTGGTCGGGGAATGCCCCGAGGGATTTGTATTGATTTATTCGGGGAATGCCCCGAAGTATCATGTACTTGAAGACGGCGCACGATCAAGGCCCGAAATGTCGGGTGGAGAAAGCAATGGAGCGTAGTTAGGATTAGCCTACAATAGAGTAGGTTTATATTTCCGTATTTTTATTATTTTTATTTTAGGACTGTATAATTGGACTGAACATTAAATTTTGGATTGTTTTGTTTTGTTTTGCTTGATTGATTGTTTTGCATGCTTTGTGTGGTTTATACATTTGTAGTGTCAAATTAGTCAATATGCTCCACCAAGCGACCGTGGTCGAACCACGGGATCGAGGGGTGCCTAACACCTTCCCCTCGGTCAATGGAATTTCTTAACCGGAATCTCTGTCCGCAAACCAGTTTAAAGAGTCAAATCGTTTTGAAAAGGATCTTTCAAAGGTGACTTGGCACACCGATTATGTCAAGTGGCGACTCTGAATAAAAAATGTAAATAATCCTTTTTCGAAATAAATTTTCAATCTTTTGTCACTTTATTAATAAAAACCCTTTCGAACCTTAAAATTTAATCTTTTGGAGTTTAAAAAAGAGGTGTGATAGGAACAACAACAACAATAAAAAAAAATTATATTTCACTCATAAAAGTTACTATATTTACATCAATTACCATATTAAGAGAAGAAATACCACAAATTAAGATTTTCTCAATTTTTTTTTCTTTTTTGAGTATCAAATCTAGATACTCAAAATTATTCATCCATACTTGAAGAGAATATAGCTAAAGTTCTTCTTTTCCTTCATTAACTAAAAAGCCCTAATTTTTTTAAAATCAAAAAAGGAGAGAAGCTTTTACCTGTGAAAATAGAGAAATTGACGGTTGAAAATAAAAAAGGAACGATGAAGATCTCAAAGTTGGAGTCGTCGAAAGTTGAAAGTCGTCGGAGGATCTGTTGTCGATATAGGGCAGCAGTTGTTGAGCTTGAGAGAGAAAGAGATGAAAGATGTTTGAGATGAGAGAGGTTCGAATTTGAAAACTGATTTTACCCTCATTTTCAATTTTTTATTTTTATTGAATATAGTTGTGGGTTGGTTTTTATTTTTAATTTTTTTAAAAAATATTAATTGAGTCTCCAGTTAACTTAATCAATTTCTTAAGTGTCTTTGATCCTTAGACTTGATCGAGTGTCATCAATATTTAAAAACAAACTTGTTTGATACTTTTCCTTTAATTTTCTCATGAAACTTTGACGTCGGAGCATGGTTGAAAATTAGCGAAGAAGACATCGGAATGTAGGTACTGTTAATGGATCGCAAGTGACTAGATAGCCCAAAATATCTACAGGTATTCATTTTCTTACTGCAAAAAGGTTCAACACTCTCTCCATTTTATATTATTTTGAACATGGACTAAAAATAGCCAAATATCGATGTCTTATTCGCTCATATTCGACCATGCTCCGACTTCAATTTTTTACCTTGAACTTATAAAATACTAATAATTTTTTAAATTTTTGCCAGTGTGAATCTTTTCGTCCATGTGAAATGGCAAGTGGCAAGTTTTTTTTTAAATACCAGAGAGAGTGTAGTACACACTCTTAAGAGAGTGTAGTAGAAGAGAGAGGCATGTTTTTTCAAACAAACGAGTGATAGTTTATGTGTGAAACTTACACTCTCAATAGTTTATGTATGAAACTTTAAAAAAATAAAATACTTTAGATGTGTTTTTCATACTTCACTCAAATTTATCATAGAGGGTAAAATACAATAAAATAGTCTATTCTGCAAAGATAAAGTTCACCTTTTTAATAAAATATTCTCATAATGAGGTCTGATTGTACTCTTTTTATGAAAATTTAGGATTTTACCCTTGTATCTGTTTGTTAAAGCCCTCATGGATTTATGCCTGATGTGGATTCCTAGAGTGTGTTGGTTCGAATTTTTTAAATAGAAAATTAAATTATTTGTGTTGGCTTTTTTATATATAAATCAAATCAATAAAATTTGAAGTTTTCAACTTCGGACTTTTTCAGGGGGGAGGGGGGTAACTTTTTTTATTTTCTCAGGTTTTTCAGTTTTTTTGGGTTTTTAGGGCAAAGTTTTATATAAATATATAATTAACTTGTGCTTCAAATATTTTATAGTCCTAGAAAGATACAACTAGCTTAGTTTTTTTTTTTCTTTTTTTTTAAATAATACTAAATATTAAATAGAAAAATAAATTTAGATTATGAATTTATGCAAAACTAAAAGGCAAATATCCAACATTAATGTCATTTTAATATTTTATTAGCATTAGTATTGATTTAGGCTTTGTTTGAATTACTAATATCTATGAGCTACAAAACTTTATTTGATCATTCAAAATTCTAAGTTTAAATTTGAAATAATATGTTGAAAGACAAAAATAATGAAAAAGTTTAAGAAATATTTATAAATTACATCATAGTAATATTTTTATGTAATAAATATTTTTAAAAATTTACAAATGTAATATCGGATTGATTCGTTTTGATTTGACCATTTTTATTAACACCAAACCAAATCAATTATAATCGAAATTTTTTATCAAAATCATATCAAACCATTAATCAAATTATTTCGATTTGCGGTTTGATGAATTTACGGTTCAATTTTGTTGATCCCTAATTCCAAGTATGAGTTGATTGTCTTTCCCCTTTGATCAATTCGAATGATTAAATGTCAGTTTAATTGTTTGATTTTCCTTTTCACATTGAATTTTCTGTTTTCCCTAATCCAAATTCTACTTCCATCCTTTTTTTTTTTATCTAGTTTTTTATTTCCATGTTTTTGCACCTTGGTTGCTGTCCATCCTCAACTTTAGACCTGTATATGAAGTTTCAAATAGACGAGCAATTTTCAACTTCAATCTCACATATCTTCAATCAGATAAATCTGAAATTTATATTTACTTTGATATGTTTAAGTTTATACTTGGTCAATATTCTAAGTAGGTATTTGGTCCTGCTTTATTGTGAAAATAGAAAAAAAAAAAAATCTAGTTTTCAAAGTGAAAGATGTCATTACAAAATTAAAGTTGTATTCTGAATTGAAATAAATTATAGTTATTTTTAAATATTGGGGAGTAGTTTAGAGTGAACAGTTTTTTTGTTGTTTTTGGAATTTTTTAATTTTTTTTTTTTTCAAAAAGTGAATAAAGTGAAAAAATAACTTTCCAGAAATTTAGGACGTGATCAAATGTGTGAATTCTCCATGGCCCAACGCCCCCCTAAATACAGCTATTGTGCACATGCCACAGTAAATTGTGTCATTTGAAAGATACAAGACTTCCTGATGAAAAACATTTTCTTAGAGTAATCTCCCTCATACCAAACACACCTTCGAAAATGATAATGTATCATTTAAGTTTTTAACGATATGCCAATTGGGTATTCCTGCCTATGATTACTGTAAAAAAATTTGGAAAATAGGTAATATCACGGCGAAATGTGGTCCAAGTGTCAAAATATTTTGCACAGAAACTGAGAACTCTCATTGTTATACATAGAAAGCACAACAAATGCAGTACAGCCTCCAGATACTAACATATTCCTCCATGCTTAATAGTTTTGACACAATAGAGAGCAAATACAAGTTTCTCTTGCGCAGCTACTGAAATGTCCATGGATCGAATAGCCAGCTACTCAACCTTTCGAGCAAGTCAAAGACAAGAGGATGCTCGGAAATTTTTCAGCCCATCCTGTTGCTAGGACCATTCAAGAGTCCTTTGAGATGATCATCCAACGATAACTATCAAATAGTTCATTCAGCTAATTTACAGGTTAGCATACTGAGTTTTTGTGCTCGTCATTTTGCTAATGGCTACCATTCACAACTTCCCTTGGAAATGCCCATCCAAAGAAGAAGACCACTTTGTTCCAGACTAATCTACAAGTATTCATTGGAAGCTTTTGTGCTCATCCTTTCGCTTAAGACAACCACTTGGGACTTCCGATGGAAATGCACGTCCAAAGACAACCACCAGTTTGTTCGGCAGAGTACTCTACAGGTTGTCATTGGTGTCAAATGGCAAAATTACAGATCTAAGGTACAACCTCGACTGGACAGGGCTAACCAGCTCAAGAAGCAGTAGCTGGAGAAAATACACACATCCCAGACCGACCAAGAAAAAGTAGGACCCAAAACTGGAAAACCTCTTATAGGATATTGGACAATTTGTGAAACCTTCGTACAGCAGCGTGAAGATCGTGCGCTTCATACACCTCAATAAGTGACCTAACCGCTCTGAATATGACATCTTTCTTGTGGTTCACAGAAGAGTAATATTCAGCCTCAAACTGGTTAGGTGATTTCTCGAGAGACATGCAGACCAACTTAAACCACTCCTCAAAGAAGGATGATTTCTACAGGAATATAAAGAGAGAATTAGACAGCCTTAAAAGAGAACAAAGCAAATACAGATTTTAAGGACTAAGAAACCTGGAAAGAGAACAAACTTCCTCTGTTTCCTTTTATTTGGCCCCATACCAAAAATAGTTATTTCAATTTATTTATCAAATTAAGAGAATTGTTCTATTATTTATCAATAGTTCTATTACTCGAGATAAGAAAAAATATTGAGATTTATAAAGAATGAGGTTTTATTAGTTTTAGTTCAGTAATATATACTTATTGGTCGTACCCCAGCACCGTATTATTCGAATTTGGATCCATACACACAAATCCTAAAATTTATTTGATGAAGATTCGAGTCCGAGCCACATAGAAAGTGTTAGAATATGAGTAGAAATAGGAATAGTATATAAAAATCCTACTTGGTAAAAGGATTGTACTATAGTGTCTATAAATAGGGTCTCGATGTAATTATGTGAACACACAATTCAATAATATTTTTTATCCATTATTTCTCACATGGTATGTCGATTGCGCAGATCACTCAGTGGTCTGAAACAGTCCCTTTGAGCTTGGTTTGGAAAGTTTAGCACAATAATTCAGCAGTTTGGCATGATTCGTAGTGGAGCTGATCACTCGGTGTTTTATCGACATTCTCAACCAAATCTGTGTATTTATTTGGTGGTTTATGTTGATGATATAATTATCACCGGCAATGATGAAGATGGTATCACAAAATTGAAGCAACATTTCTTTCAGCATTTCCAGACTAAAAAGCTCGGTAGATTGAAATATTTCTAGGTACTGAGGTTGCTCAGTCTAGATCAGGTATTGTTATTTCTCAACGCAAGTATGCCTTAGACATTCTTGAAGAGACGGGAATGATGGGATGTAAACCCTTCCTATGGATCCAAATGCTAAACTTCTGCAAGGACAGGGGGTGCCACTCAGTGATCCTGAAAGGTATAGGAGGTTGGTTGGAAAGTTAAATTCTCTCACTGTGGCTAGACCTGACATATCCTTTTCTGTGAGTGTTGTAAGTCAATTTATGACTTCCCCTGTGATAGTCACTGGGTTGCAGTTGTTCGTATTCTGCGATATATAATCAGCTCCAGGTAAAGGAATATTTTTTGAGGATCGAGGTCACGAGCATATCATTGGATACACAGATGCTGATTGGGCAGGACCACCCTCTGATAGAGATAGACGTTCTACCTCCGGTACTAAGGTAATTTGGTGTCTTGGAAGAATAAGAAACAGAGTGTGGTTGGTCGATCTAGTACGGTAGCAGAATATCGAGCAATGGTTGTAGCAACTTGTGAGCTAGTTTGGATCAAGCAATTGCTGAGAGAACTAAAATTTGGAGAAACCAATAAGATGAAACTTGTGTGTGATAATCAAGCAGCCCTTCATATCGCATCAAATCCAGTGTTGCATGAGAGGACTAAACACATAGAGATTGATTGTCACTTTGTCAGAGAAAAGATACTCTCGAAAGATATTGTTACAAAATTTGTGAAGTCAAGTGATCAACTTTCAGATATCTTCATCAAGTCCCTCACCGATCCTCGTATTAATTACATTTGTAACAAGCTAGGTGCACCAGTTTGAGGGGAAGTGTTAGAATATGAGTAGAAATAGGAATAGTAGATAAAAATCTTACTTGGAAAAGGATTGTACTATAGTGTCTATAAATAGGGTCTCGATGTAATTATGTAAACACAATTCAATACTCCCTCTGTTTCAAAAAGAATGACCTACTTTGACTTGACACAAAGTTAAAGAAAATAAAGAAGACTTTTGAATCTTGTGGCCTTAAGTTAAAGTTGTGTCAAATGTACCAAAATGACCTTTAATATTGTGGTACTAAATATGCTACGTCGAAAGTTGAAATTAAAGTATTGCCAAAAAAGAAAAGGGGTCATTCTTTTTCAAATGGACTAAAAAGGAAAGTAGGTCATTCTTTTTTAAACGGAGGGAGTAATATTTTTTTATCCATTATTTCTCACATAAAGAAACTTAAAATGTGGCGTAAGTAGTTAGAAATTGGGTGTACATGGGGATGAAGAAAAACAATGTAGTAATGGTGGAGCATCATGAGGTAATTCCAAGTGAACACACACAAAGCAAGCATGTTAGGATCTTTGGGAAAGCATAATTACAGCTCTTGGTGTTGATGCAGAGAACTTGACTTTCAAAATCTTTATAATGATTAAAATTGTTGATGCATGTACAAAGAAGCAACAGATGCACAGAAAGAAGCAAAGTGGTACAATATCACCACATAAATTGTAGGCCGGAAACCTCTTTAAAATACAAAGTTTTTTACAAGTACATACAAAAATTGAATAAAAGATTTTATATGGAGGTTTTTGTTCAATATGATATCCTTACTAGATAATTTAGATATGAGAATATCTCTATATTTAAATAAAGTAGATGTGGGAATATCCTCAAATTCCCACAATTAGGCACTTAGAATATGGTGTAATTAGTTTTCCTCCTTATTTACATTCTCTGTAACACTATTTAATCCCACTAGCTTGAGGAAATAATTAAGACACAAATTCTCAAATTCTCCTCTCTTCACCCTCTAATTTCTCATGGTATCAGAGTCGGGTTTCTCTAATTTTTCTTCTTTTTCTCAAAACAGATTCCGCATAGCATAATGGCAGAAATAGATTCTGCAAAGTAGAATTGCACGAACGGATTCTACAAAACCCAGAATCGCAGAAACCAAAATATAATAAGAAAAAAATTGCAAAACAGAGTTGCAAAAGCAGATTCTGCAGAACATAATCGCAGAAATTTAAAAAAAAAATCTCTGTCAATTTTTTATTACAACTGGTTTCTACATCTTTTTGGTCATAAATCATGCCTCCACACAATAATGACCACCCTAGATATACAACAAATGTGGCTCATAACGGAAATGGTATTTTGCTCACACCTGATTTTAGGGATGGATCATCTACATCTATCACTTTAACTGTAGCAGACTATATTGACTAGCTACAGTACAAAGCATCAAGGAAACAACCATCAACTTCATAATAGTTTGCACAATGTAACTTGATAACTCCTTTACTTATGTCGCACAGTCTTCATCTTAAGAACAACAGAGTCTTGATTTCGGTGCTTCGAACCATATTTTGAAAATAAAAGTACTTTTTCTTCTCTTACTACCCCTTCTATTCTCTCTATTGTGACTTTGGCTAATGGATCAAAAACTATAGTAAAAGGGATATGTATAGCTCACCCTCTGCCTTTCATATCTTTAAAATCAATTCTTTTTACACTCGAATGTCCGTATAATCTTATTTCCATTAGCAAATTAACCAAAAACTAGAAATGTGTTATAACCTTCCTTGATGATTTTGTCCTTCTGCAGGATTGGAATACGAGACAAATAATTGAAAAAGGACATGAGTCACAGGTATTGTGTTTGTTATCCACCCCACAGCCATATGCTGCTTTTACTTACACTACTTTCTCTTAATTGCTCCATCATCAACTAGGTCATCAGAGTCTCTTGAAACTGCAGAAGATGGTTCCCAAGTTATCTAGCCTATCTTTGTTAGAATGTGAATAGTGTCAGCTTGAGAAGCACACTCGTTCATCTTTTCCAAAGCACGTCAATAATAGGGCAACCTATATGTTTGAAATTGTTCATTATGATATATGGGGTCCAAATCGTGTCGACGCTTCTTTAGGTTTTCATTATTTTGTGACTTTCATTGATGACTATTCTCGATGCACGTGGTTATTCTTAATGAAAAATAAAGAAGTTATTCTCCATCTTTCAGAATTTTTGTGTTGACATTGGCAATCAATTCGGTACTGCCATTAAGAAGTTAATCAGTGATAATGCCCGAAAATATTTCTCTGCCCCTTTCTCTTCTTTTATGTCATCTCATGGCATATTGCACTTGTCTTCTTGTGCACATACTCCTCAACAAAATGGATTTGTTGAGCGTAAGAACAGACATCTAATTGAAACGGCTAGGACATTGCTTATTTATAATCATGTCCCTCTATGTTTTTTTGGGAGATGTCATTATTACTGCCTGTTATTTAATCAATCGTATGCCTTCCTCTATTTTGCAGTACAAAAGTCCATACTCAATTTTCTATCCAGACCATAATTTATTTCCAATTCCTCCACATGTGTTTGGTTATACTTGTTTTTTTCATAACCTTACCCCTGGAAAAGACAAACTTCAACACAAGGCTTTTAAATGTATCCTTTTCGGGTATTCTCTTCTACAGAAAAGTTACAAATGCTTTGACCCCTCTACTAATAAGTACGTGATTTCAGGATGTTACCTTCTTTGAGTCTTCTTCGTATTTTTCTCCTAATGCAGAAAATCAAAAGACCACATCAATCGTTCTTCCAATTCCAACTATTCCACCCCTAGCTTTACCTCCTTCTCTTAAGGTCTATTCTCGACGACCCCATCCTACTCCCGAGCTTGCTAATCCAATTAGTATTTCCAACTCTAATACAAGTACACAAAACATTCTTAGTGACTCATTACCTGCTCCAACAATGTCTCCTGCTCCGGTCGAGAACTAATTAGATGATCTTCCCATTGCTCTTCGCAAAGGTACAAGAACTACTGCCAATCAAGCTCCTATTCATTCTTATTTAAGCTATCATCGTTTGTCACCTTCATATCATGCCTTTATTACTAGCTTACCCACTGTTAAAGCTCTTAAGACTGTGGCAGAAGCATTGGTTCATCTAGTTTGGCGTCAAGCTATGATTTGAAGAAATGACTGTTTTGCATAATGGTACTTGGGAGCTTGTTCCTTCACCGAAAGGCAAAACACGGTTGGTTGTCGTTGGGTATTCACAGTATAAGTAGGTTCAGATGGAGTTATTGATTGTCTCAAAGCGAGACTGGTTGCTAAGGGATACACTAAGATTTATTATGGCACTGACTATGGAGATACTTTCTCACCGGTTGCCAAGATGGCTTCAGTTTGTCTTCTCATATCTATTGCAGCAATGAAACATTGGCCCCTTTTCCAGCTATACATAAAAAATGCATTCCATCACGAAGAATTTGCTGAAGAGGTTTATATGGAGCAACCACCAGAATTTGTTGCTTATAGGGAGTTTGGACTAGTATGTAGACTTCGCCGATCTCTTTATGGTATCAAGCAATCTCCTCGAGCATGGTTTGATCGTTTTTGAGAAGTCCAAGAATTTAGAATGATTTGAATAAAAGTTGATTACTCCATTTTTTTAAAGGCATTCATCACATGGCAGACGTATCTTTTCAAGTGTTTATGATGATGATATTGTTATCACAGGTGATGATCATGAAAGTACTTCTCAACTCAAACAACAACTTTCAAGTCACTTTCAGATTAAGGATTTAGGAAAGCTGAAATACTTTCTAGGCATTGAAGTGGCACTGGTGATGGTATTGCTATCACGCAAATAAAATATGCCTTGGACATTTTGGAAGACGTTGGTATGTCGGATTGCAAATATGTGGACACACCTATGGATCAAATACTAAGCTTATTCCAGGATAGGGGGAGCAGCTTATTCTAGGACAGGGGGAGCCTCTAAAAGATCCTAGTAGATATCAGAGACTTATTGGCAAACTCAACTACCTTGCGATCACACGACCAGAAATCTCATTTGTTGTTAGTGTAGTTAGCCAGTTTCTGCAATCACCTTGTGATGGTCACTGAAATGCAGTGATTCACATTCTGCGATATATTAAAAGCTCTTCAGGACAAGGTTTATTGTATGAAGACAAGGGACACACCAAAATTGTTGGGTATTCTGATGTAAATTGGGTTGGGCCTCCTTCTGATAGGCAAGTCCACTTCGGGTTATTGTGTTCTAATGGGAGGTAATCCAATATCCTAAAAAAGTAAAAGGCAAGATGTCGTGGCTAGATAAAGCGCAGAGGCGTAGTATCGAGCTATGGCATTGGCTACGTGTGAGCTTATATGGTTGAGACAACTTCTCCAGTAATTGAAGATGGGAGGTGGTGAGTCAATGAAATTGATTTGTGATAACCAAGCTGCACTACACATCACTTCTAATGTTGTATTTCATGAAAGAACGAAGCACATTGAGATAGATTGTCACTTCATTCGAGAGAAGATTGAGTCGGGATATATCTCCACAAGTTTTGTCAACTCGAAAGATCAATTGGCAGATAGTTTCACAAAATCACTCCGGAGATCCAGAGTTGACTATATTTGTGTCAAGCTAGGAGCATACGACTTATACGCTCTCCGGTTTGAGAGGGAGTGTTAAATATGATATCATTACTAGATAATTTAGACTTGAGAAAATCTCTATATTTAAATAATGTAGATGTGGGAATATCCTCAAATCCCCACAATTAGGCACTTATAATATTATGTAATTAATTTTCTTCCTTATTTACATTCTCTGTAACACTATTTAATCCCACTACCTTGAGGGAATAATCAAGACACAAATTTTCAAATTCTCTTTTCTTCTCCCTCTAATTTCTCAGTTTTAAACGAAAAAATTGTATATTCTCAAGCACTGAATTAATACTAAAAGTTTACCTTCATTAGGAACTCATGGACATGGCGATCATCTGTTTTGGAAGTGAGGCCAAGCAAATGCAACATAGTCGAGGTCAGCTGCAGAAGAAAAATTGAGTAAAAAGCTGTTGGTGAAAAATAAATGAAGAGGGAGTGATCAAATTTGATTAAGAGGATCGAAGTTGTCAAAACATTGAACTCACATCATGGGATTGCTATTCACCATGTACAGAGTGAAACACTTTACCAGCACCTATTAATCAATAATTATGACATATATCTCAAGTATAAGTTTAAGAAGAAAAGTGTTCAGCTTATGGATTTTAATAGATAACCCTTTAACTGGCAACTTCTTCATATGCTTCAAAAAGATTCCAGGTCAAGAAACTACACGCCCGGGCTACTACTGGACAATTTTATATCGCAGCGTTGATAAAGGGACTATATGAAGGTAGTCGAGACAAGGAAAGGTATACATCTTCTTCAGTTTTCAGTAAGAACGTGGACAAAACTTGATCATTTTATATGAACAGATAACAAATGTTTGGACATTTTAAAGCATACACAGATATCAGTAATCTCCTTGTTGGCTATACTTCTAATTTCTTGCATGTCTAAGTAAAATGGTTTAGGATCTCAACCTGCTTTTCAAGTGCCAACCTATATTTCAAATTTGATGGTGACGAAATCTCATCAGAATTGAGACTCTCGACAACATGCTGCACGCCTTGAAGGACACTAAGGAATGATCTGCCATAATCTGCACTGAATGGGTCCTAGACCATTAGTCAAATAGAAAGTAAGCTTGAAGTAATACAAACGAACATGACCGACAGTTGACTTCAAGAGAAAGAAGGGGCCCTCTCATCTGCAGGGATAACTTCATAAAGTAAGTTATATTACCACAAACTTCTCTTATTTTAATAATTTCATGCACTTACCCTTCGCATGGGCTTGTCCTATAAGAAGTATGTTGCCTCTGTCCTATAACAAAGGTAAGTCCTACTTGTTAAGTAGCTTTTTCCAGAAGCAGTAAGAAACTACTACTACAATGTGAATGCCTCAATCCCAAACTAGTTAAGAGGAAATGCAAACATATTCTAAAGGAACACGAACATAAACCTCTCTATAAGCCAACTGTGAGATGAGATATGAATACAAAAAGGTTTAAAGAATGTCACCATTTAAGGTTGCTGGAACAGCCAAAGCTGCAGCTGCTTGTATCCTAATCTTAAAATTGGAGGAATCACGAAGGAGCAGCAAAAGAATGCTAAAAACTGATGACGCCCTGCAACATTAACTTGCCAGTCAGTACATATCAGACAACACACACACACACACACATTAAGCAACATACACAAACTCAAATACTGCAAACATATAGAAGTAGATTGAGGCATATCTGTACAATGGGGAACAATAACAGGAAAAAGAACTTCTAACCCATCAAAATCACTACAAGATGGAGCAGGAAAGAAAAATTATGCACCATTCAAGAACCGAATTCAGTTGGTGCGTTGCATCTTGTGACTGTACCACAACCCGATAATAAGATTTTCCAACCGTCAAAATAATACAAAGAAAAAGAGAAAAAGGGAATTAGCATCAGCATCACGCAACAATCCAGCTATTCTCGTTTATATAATGCACCTTAAAAGTTTTGTCAATAACTGCAAGTGTCACTAGCCTTCCGAAGCCCTTCCTATTTTCTTTTGAAACTGTACGCATAGGTAAGTAAGATGACAACTATATTCCTACACAATCTATCTACTTCAGACTATCATATCTTAAAACAGGTTTCAAGTTACTATCAATTAGCACAGTGAAGGCAACAAAGATAACAAGAAGGCAGGTAGTATAGTTCTATTTAGCGGAGTCAAATGGGCAGGTTGGGCTGAAATTAGGAGCGCTAAAATGGGCTGAAACTAGGTTGGGTCATGACCCACCCAATTAAACCTGTTTAATTTGAACAGCAATCAAGATTCAAAAGCGATCAATATAACAGGTAACTTTCGCATGGTCAATTTCATTATATCATCTCATTTCACTTTACACTGTATTTGATCAAATTATATTGACCTATTCCAAAGAAAATATCAATTTAACTAAAAGATCCTATGATTAAAAAAATATTGAGTATTGTAATACTAATAAGAAATTAAAAATTATCATATATCCATGAGCGGAGCTAGGTATCTCAAGGGGGTGTGCATCTTCGAAAAATTACATTGTCAAATTAGTTTACGAATATATAGCGTATCGAATCCTTTTGGCTTATTTATATTTCGAAGAAGGGATTAATCCGAACCCCTTCTTTATATAATTACATTGTCAAATTTGTTTTTACGTGTAATTGTGTATATAGTAGGTATGGAATCCTTTTGGCTTCAACATATGTTTATTTCTAAGGGGTTGTTTGCTAGGATGTATAAGAATAGTGCAAAATAGTGTGCATTAGTAATACTTGAATTAGTAATGCTTGCGTTAGTTATGCTTACATTTTTCTTATGCGGTGTTTGGTTTGCTGTATTAAAATAATATAAATTGCATAATTTCTAAAAAGAAAATATTTTTTACAAAAATACCCTTTATAAATATGGCAGAAAGGATGAGGAACAATTATGACTTAATAATCATGCTAATGCATGCATTAGAATCCATTGCATCACTAATACCATGGATTTCTATGCATTAGTAATACACTCCTTAAGACCAAATAGAGTGTATAACTAATGCGAGCATTAGTAATACTGTAATACCCGTGCCTTTTCTTAGCTTGAAAAAAAACCATCTTAAGGATGTTAGAACTTGCTTTGAAGTACAAATCTATTTTTTTGTACACGTCGTATTTCTATAATTTTTACTTCCTATCATGTGGGAAATTGAATAAGCTTTCCATCAATATATGATTCGCTTAAATCCGATAACCGGGTAAGAAGTTATGACTATTTCAAGTTCCCGTCGTAAAACAGTGCCATATTAGTCAGTGGCGCGCCGCGCCACAAGAGGAAATGGCATTTGGCAATTTCCAGTGGGTGTCCGCGATTATGGCGCATTGCGCCAGCGCTCAAATTCAGAATTGTCCTTTTTCCAGCGCCTCAGCGCGATTACCCCGCGTCGCGCTAAGGTTCCAGGTCACAAAAGGAGGGGCAACGCGATGGCTCCGCGTCGCGCCATCCCTCAGTTTCCCAATTGTCAATTTCCAGTGACACAGCGCGATAGCGCCGCATCGCGCCAAGGGCCCAACTCGAGAAATTTTACTGAAAATTTAATGACGTGTCCAGGGTTAAAAGGGTCAACTTCCTACCCCTATATAATCCCTTTAACACGTGATTCAGCCATTTTTCACCCAAAACATATTAGTTTCTCTCAATTTTATCTCAAGAACAAGCTAGGGTTTCTATTGGGGATTCAAATTCAGGAAGGTTTCACCATCAATCTTCACGAAATCACGATCTAAGGTATGCATAGTGTTCATTCATGGACTCCTTTCGTCCATGAAGTCCAAGAATCCTTTTTAACTACAAGTTATGAATTTTCTTCATGTTTTCATGCTTTGTATGTTCTCTTTCATGTTAATAAATGAGGAATTGATGTCTATTCCATGATTTGATGATAAATTCCGTGTGGGTTGATTAGTATAGATAAAGATTTACGAAATCTCATGACTAAAACCTTGTATGATGATATTGGAATTGAACCATGATGTTTAATTGCTATACCATGATGTTTACATGTACTATGCCTGCCATATGTTTGATTAAATGCCTAGATAAAGGAAATTTTTCTAGCTAGCATGATATCATGAAATCCCCATAAATGTACAAGCTTATGCCTATTAGACGTTTGATGAAATGCTTCAATAAACGTATTGTGGTGATTATCATGTATTCAAGAATATCAAGTCATGTCAGTTTCCTTCCATCGAGTCCTGGGGGTACTTGTACTCGAAATATTAGTTGTGTGCCTAGAGCCATGTCATGTTTTCACGATACTCTCAGTCAAGCTATGAACTCTTAGACTTTAGATAGTCTTATGACTCAGGAAAAATCTCCATGAGATCATGACTCAGTCAGTTGTCAGATATCAGTAGTACTCCGTCAGCCACGAAAATCTAGTAACTCGGTCCATGCTCAGTTCAGTTCAATAAATCATGTTCAGTATCTATTCAGATGGGAGTAGGAATTAGCACCGAGTGAACCCAAGGATGGGAACTCACCTGTTATATGAGGGTGTGATTCCTAGAAGCAATCCTTGCGTTCCAGAACTATGTAGCCAACATAGGTTGAGATATCGTAGCCTGTTATATGAGGGTAGATGAGGTGGCTTAACCTGTTATGTGAGGGTTCCCACCGTTCTCGCTAGAGTTACCTGTTATATGAGGGTTACTCACATGTTGTCCTTACCGGTGGCGCGGTAGACACCCTTCCAATCAGGGCATAGATTGGACCCCAGCTCAGCTACTATAGCACCTTTGGGGCATGTCGGTTAGATACTACTTCCCACAGTTTCATGTTACAGAATCAGGACTGTCAGATACAGTCAATCAGTCTCAGTAATAGAACCCAGAGAGTTCTTCAGATTTCAGGACTGTCAGATACAGTCAACTCAGATACAGTACGGAACTCAGATAATTCCATCAGATTCAGGACTATCAGATACAGTCACCCATGTTATCAGTATTATTCAGATACAGTCTTTCATGTTATCAGTCATATCAGTTATTAGTTATGTCATGTTATCAGTATCCAGACTCAGTAGTCATGCTACCACGGTATCAGTATCATGTTATCACGTAGTCAGTTACAGTTACGTATTTATGTATGCATTCTCACGTTCATGTTAGACAGTCAGTTAGTATTGATCATGCATGCAAACCCTTGCATATAGCCTACCTCAGATGTATACTCGGTACATATGTACTGACGCATTCGCGCAATGGTGCTTTCTTTTATGTTACACCATAAGTTCAGAGACACGTGCTCCAGATCAGCAGTAGATCCCAGTTTCACCAGCCAGAGTAGAAGTGAGTCCTCATCCTTCGAGGATATGATGATTTTCTTTTATCTCATGGATTAGCTTATTAGTTAGAGTTAGTTGGGGACATGTCTCATCAACTCCTTATTCAGATTATTCAGACAGTTAGAGGCTCTCAGACGATTACAGTATTATCAGATTTAGACTTCTGTTTGTTTAGGTATTGTGATACCGCTTTACTCAAATGTTATGTTATTCAGTTCATGTTCAGTATTGAACCTTATGGCCTTTCAGTGCATGTTTCCGCATTATCATGTCATATTATGCAACGTACAGGTACAGATATCAGTCATGGGTTAGCTTGTGGTCCTTCGGGGTCATGAGCACCGTGTAGCGTTTCGGTTCAGCAAATCGGGGCGTTACAAATACATAGGATAAAAAGTGTACCAAACAAGGTATTAGTAACACATAAAGCTAATGCAAGCAATATTTTTCTCAATACACACTACCAAACGACCCCTTAACATTTTAAATCCTTTTAGTGAAAATCTTGGATCCACCTATGTATTAAGTTATTTTACATTGTCAAAATTATTATTAAGAAGTTTCCTGCTTTTATTTGCTTGTGATCTTCAAATTCTTAATTCTTTATTTTATTCCAGGAAAAAAAGGGTCTTTATTTTTTGTTTCAATAAAAATCTCAGATTTCTAAGTGGTCGTTTGGTTTGAGGCCAAGGGATAAGTTATCTCGGGATAAAATAAAAGATGACTTTATTCCCTTGTTTGGTTGGATGAATTAATCCATGATGGGATAACTTATCCCACCATTTTCCCCATAGTGATGGGATAGCTTATCCCATATACATGGTGGGATAAGTTATCCCGGCTAATCTCGGGATAACTAATCCTGGTATTAGTTATACCAGGATAACAATTTCCAAACTAAACGACCCCTAAAAGGGTTATGAAAAGTTCTTGGGCTACGATTGTTATTGATTTCTTTTTAATTCTTAATGTGAAATTATATCAATCTCTTTATTCTTGTTAAAGTAATATTTACTTGCATAGAAATGACATCAAAAGTTGTATAAATAAAGTAATTTGTTTACAACTCATCGCATAGGGTTTGTTTAGTGCGGTTTACCAATCTTGTGTGGTTTATAATCTATTGCACCGGAGCGGGGTTTACCCTGTGCGCACCCAAAGGGTAGTGACTGTGGGTTCCCTTGTCATAAAAAAAAATAGAGTAACTTTTTACGGTAAAAAATGTTAATGATGGTCAAAAAAAGGCTTAGGCAGAGGGAGTACTTTTTTTACTTCTTTTGCTTGTAGGTACAGCTGAAGTATCAAAAATATATACAATGCAACAAACAATAGAAAGTGTGTTATGCTGCAAATGCAGATTATGTAGGTTATAAAGCGGGTTGAATTACACATAAAAACTGGGCTAAGTTAGAGATCGTTTTAAAATGGGTTCTAATCAAATGGTTTAAAATTTAGCCTCTTGCATAAATGCTAGCTAAGGTTGCGTACAATAAATCCTCCTCGTTTGGCCCTTACTCCCTATTTCTCTCATTCCAAATAACCCTCATCAACGCAAGAGGGACCAAATTCCACACCTTATACCTTCTCCTCCTATTCCTGCTTCTCCAACAAAGTATTATCTTTCACAGATTTTGGCATATCCCAAAAATCTCCGAACCGCCTAAGCAGTTCCATCATAATCTCATGGTAAAAGGCACAATGTATGAGAAGATGATCCACTTCCTCCTTTGTCTCCTTGCATGTGTAACACCAGCTGACACAAACAACCTTGTGCTTTCTAAGATTTTTCGCCGTCAAAATCACCCCTCTAGTTGCTAGACAAGAGAAAAAATATACTTTCCTCGGCACCAACACTATCCAAATTGCATCACATGGAAACACAACCTCCTCCCTAATTAGGAGTTTCTCATAGAAAGATTTAACGGAGAATCTCCATTGTTCGTCAAACACCACCACGAAACCTCACGTTCATCCACCAAATTGACTTGCCCGTGAAGGATGGCCATCAACTTTTGGACCTCGATCACCTCCCAATCATGAAAATGCTTTCTAAATCTCAAATTCCAAAAAGTTTCTCCAATATGTATCTCCCTAATTTGTTGGACCAACATGTACCTTTGGCATGACATTCTATACAGAATTTGAAAATCATCTTTCAATAAGCTATCTCCACACCACCTATGCCCCCAAAAATTAACTCTCCTTTCATTTGCAACCTTGAATAAGATATTCCTATTAAAATCAAACTATTCCTTCTTTATATTCCTCCACAAGTCACACCCAAAAGGCATAGTGACATCTCTAGTTTCCATCGCGCTTCCCTTACCCCATATTTACCAACTATCACCCCTCTCCAAAAGGCTTGTACCTCTCTCCCGAACTGTCAAAGCCATTTGCCCAACAAAGTTTTGTTAAAAAAAAACAAATCTTTAATTCCTAGACCTCCCTATTTTTTAGGAGATGTGCCAGTCTTCCAATGCACCAAGTGAAATTTCTTTGCTCAATCTGCCCCATCCCAAAGAAAATTCCTCTGCAACCTCTCCAATTTTCTTGTGACTGGAGCTGGAGCTTGAAACAAAGACATGGATGAAGTGTTCTTAATAAGAACCTCTTTTAATTTCTTATTAACCCTCTAAAGAACCAGATTCCACATCAAAGCATCCTTGCTTGAAGCCCCCAGTGGTAGTCCAAGATAGGTAGTCGAAAGAGCCCTCATCCTGCAATTCAAAACCTAAGCGAGCATCCCAATGTCAGCCACCTCCCCCTCCCCGACTGGAAAAATCTCACACTTAGGTTAGTTTTAAGGCCTAACAGCACTTGAAACCAAGTAAGCACTTGGCCTAAATGTTCCAATTGGTGCATGTCAGCATCACAACAAACCAAAGTATCATCTGCAAACTTACTACTTACAATAAGTGAGAAACCAAGATTGTCCCAACACCTCCAATCGCTG
This sequence comes from Capsicum pubescens, assembly GCA_030864215.1. Lineage (NCBI taxonomy): Eukaryota > Viridiplantae > Streptophyta > Magnoliopsida > Solanales > Solanaceae > Capsicum > Capsicum pubescens. Next base: position 354,226,514 of record CM061538.1, on the reverse strand, counting down.
CATTAATCTCTTTAAAGAAACCTCCCAGCTTTTTCCATCATCCTACACAGAGCTTCCATAACTAGGATGAACATGCTCGAAGATAAAGGGTCCCCTTGTCTCAGGCCCCTAGAACTCCCAAAAACCACATGGATTGCCGCTCAATAAAACTGAATATCTCACATAAGAAATATAGAATCTGATCCATTTTCTCCATTTTTCCTCAAATCACTAGTTCTAACTTCTATCAACGGTATATTTCAGTGTAGCTCCTAACATAAATGGATTGTTGTAAATCAAGATACACCTATTGCCAGCTGGACTACTAGGGAAGCATACGAGGTCAAATATAGGTTAATATAGGTTTTAAACTGGACTTTCATTTTGCTCACAAAAACGTTTGTTATCATATAATGTACTCATGTTTTAGGAAGTTGAGGGTATCACCTCTCTCATTAGGCAGCCTTTCTTGTCCTCATACGTGCCCCGGCACCTGCATCATGTTGTACTTCTCTAAAGTACTTCTAAAATGGTGCTTGAATTTGTTAATGTCCACTTACGTGATCAAGACCCATATAAGTAACCAGGTTCTCTCTAATGCAACTTGTATATATTATTTTCATTTATACTCTTTTCAACTTGTGGCACTGAAAACCCAATCAGAGCTCTTGGACGAGATTCAGCATTAAGCAACCCATATAGTCACCTTGGTCCTCATCTTCATCCTCTTTGGCTCCTCAAGTTGGAGATACCCAGGCAACTCCCAGAATTTGATACAATTTACCTACCAATGCTTTTCTTAAGTTGACATGGATCTAAGAGGATGAGGATGTTAAATACTGTATCGCGTAACAAAGTCATCCGACATCTCCAGGCATTTACATGGGCATCCAACATCAATAGAAAACAAAGACATGCTAAATAGAGGACTAGAACAAGGCTAGCAACTACTTACCAAACCATGTTTTCCAGCTTCAACGATGGATTGGAAAACAAGTTGCTTAGTGAATAGCAAACATTCCATTGTACCTGATAGCAAAGTCGACCTTCTAAGTATGCAGTTAAGGTGTGATTGGAGGACACGAGTAAAACTCCAGGTTTGATATTTTTTTCATGGTTTGATATCAACCGTTCCTTTGTTTTTTTTCCCCTAATCGCACTATGAGGAAGAAGAAAATACCTTAACATTTCCAGTTGTAACACAGGAAATAAATGCCTGCACCATCTTCTCAAGCCATTTAGAATTTTCCAAGGGAGCGTTACATGGACTTCGACTTTCTTCCAGATCCTCACAAATGGACAAACCTTTTATGGGTTTTCTCCTAGAAGATATAACCATTGAATTTGCTTGCCTGTTATAAGCAAATGATTGACTTGAAAACCTAACAACTCTTGAAAGATTACCCAATGCTCTCACAGCATTTGCTTTGACCTGATATCAAAAACATGAGAAGTAAATTTTAGAATACAATCGAACATGACAGAAAAATGTCAAAAGAAGAACTGAAACTAACCAATATAGCTTACCTTGTCATTATCGTTCGTAAGTTGTAGAGCACAGTCAATCAGCAAGGAGATAGACTGTGAGCTCACTGTTGAATCATTCATATAGAAGAACAATAAGACATCTGAAAGAATTGTCACACAACAAACAGATCTAAAATCATTCAGAAATTAACAGGACCTGAAGAGAATTTCTCAAATCCATGTACATCAACATGGTGGCGAAGTGCATCACATATATTAGCTAAAGCCCATGAGGCTGTTATGCGAACCTGAAAGTTATCACATTAAACTTGCATATACCTTTTTGTTAGGTTAATAAGTTGGAAAGATATGCAAAAACGGGAGTAGTGAAACCAACCGACACCGAGGAATCATGACTGTTGTCCACAGCAGGAGAAATGAACTTGTCAAAAATCTCTGCACTGCCATATTGGAACATATATTTACTAACAAACAACAAATTGCCCAAAAAGAGTCAGCCGAGACAATATAATTAAGTAAATTAAAAATATTCTCTCTAACAGTTTAAGCATAAACTTTTAGATGAGGTGCCCCCACAATTCAACATGGTATCTTCTTAAGAAAAAACATATTTCACATGTTTGGCACACGAAAAAGAATCAGACATAATCAGGTGCACATAAGAGAGCATGTTGAGATAAAATATGAATTAAAAAAAAGGACAGCCCAATGCACTAAAGCCTCCGCTATGCGCAGGGTAGCCTTACCTTGCATTTCTGTCAGAGCCTGTTTCCAAGGCTTGAACCCATGACCTCCTGGTCATATGGCAACAACTTTACCAACTCATCCAAGGTTCCCCTTCTTTTACATATATATATATATAATAAGGGGAGCCTCGGAGTAACTTGTAAGTAAACTAAATGTGTGCTCTGTCTAACATTTTAAGCTTAAGCTTTTAAATAAGTTGACCAAAGAATTCAACAGAGTCCAAACAATGCCTCCAGAGAGAAAATTAAAGCCAAATGAATTTAAATCACCTTTGGAAAATGTGTGGAAAACAAGCAATTACACCAATAGCACGACAAGCAGCTGATCTAACATTCGGAACCTCATCACCTTTTGCAGTTTTAACCTGCAAAGATTTCACAAGTACAGCTTAAATCACAGTTATCATTTTGTATCCTTGGAAAAAGGACAAAGCACCAATGCACTAATCAGTTATGTAGCAAAACTTACACATGAGTTCAAGATAAAGTCTTGTTTATCCTTTGGTAGAGAAAAGAAAACTCTGGAAGTTATTCCAGCAAAACAAGTAACTGATGCAGCTCTCACCTAAAGGAGCAAAGCAAAGCAATGAAATAAATGAGTCACAGAGCAGCAGACTGGCAATTTTTATGAGAGAAACCAATACAAGATCTCTATGCATTAAGTGATATTGATGGTTAGCATGCATGCTGTAAAATATTCTGGGAGAAAACATTGTTGAGTGTGTGATCTCACTAAAGTTTGTACTGTTAGAAAGGGAACACCATTATTTTTTGGATAACCATGATGTTCGGGTCAGCTTTCGCGCACCTCGACTAAATCCATTGGATACCTGCCACCTCCCACCAGCAACAGATGCTAGGTAACTATGTCAATCAAGGCTACGACAAATGGGAAGAATTACCTAGTGTGTTTTGCCTCTGCTGAGATTTGAACCTAAGAACTCAGGTCATCATCCCACTTCATTGACCACTAAGTCACACCCTTGGGTGTGAGGGAACATCATTATGCATTTAATTATATCCGAAAACACCCCATCACACACGAGTTGGAATCTTTCACATGGCCAAGCACGTGACAATATTTTGTTGATGATTCACTCTGAGAAACGAACCCAGAATTCCTGCTTACACAATTAACAAAATAAAGTTTGTGAAACGCCTCAAGTAAAACCTTAAGCATTTAAGAAACTAAGCCCATAAACATTGATTTGTTATAGATTTGCAGTATGCATCCTCATATGTGGGCTGATATTTTTCTTGAATCAAGTACTTAAAATATGTCGTAGATGTATTAAGTTGATGCCAAAAATCGAGACCACTTTCAAATACAATACTCCCTCCGTCCCATTTTATGTGGCATCTTTTGACTTGGCACGGTATTTAAGAAAAAGGAAGACTTTTGAAAGTTGTGATCTAAAATAATTCTTAAATTTTTTTTGAAAATGGTAACAAACTATTTATAAATCATCAACAAAAAAGTTGGAAGCCAAAATTACATCATTGAATCTACATCCAAAAGAGTAAAAACAATAGACTAACACTAAATCTTATCTCATCTTACAAGGATCCTAGGATGTCTACTATAGAAACTGGGTCATCTATATACTCCGAGCTACACCAATAAGAAAAACTTATAATGCAGCTCAGCTTTAACTTTTGAAGAGAGTTGTTGTTGCCTTCAAAACACCTAGAGTTTCTCTCTTTCCAAATGGTTCACCATATAACTACCGGGACAATTCTCCATCTGCCTTTGTTAGTGCTACCACCACCCTCAGAATTCCAGCTAGTTAGTCCCTCCCCTGTTATTCTCGGTATCGTCCAACTTATGCCTCTGAAGCTGGTAAAAAGATTCCAAAGCTGGCTGACCACTTTACAGTGAAGAATCAGATGATTAATTGTCTCTGCATTATGTTCACAAAAAAAGCATCTTGAGCATATATGTGTGCCCTTCTTCATTAGGTTCTCCTAAGTTAAAACAGCTTCCTTCACGACCAACCAAGTGAAAATAGCTACTTTATATGGAATTTTTACTTTCCAGATAAGCTTCCAAGGAAAAAAACTAATCCAAGACCCCATCTGATACATGTCTTTATAGGCAGAACATACAGTAAAAATGCCCTTACTGTGGCATTTCCATCTTAGGGTATCTCTCCTTCCTGTAGACCCTTGCATTGGTCTAGTGTGCAATAAAAGTTGGTCAATCTTTCCATCTCCCAGTCTTGCATCAATCTTCTATAGGTCAAGTTCCAGCCTTGATTTGACCACACATCATGTAAAGTAGAATTCTGTTACTGATTTAAAATATAAATGTCAGGGAATAGTTGCTTAAGAATTCCATTCCATAGCCAGTTATCTTTCCAAAACAAGATCCTTTTGCCAGCTTTCACATTCTTTCACATTGAAACTAGTTCTTTCATGGAATACATGCCACAAGTTCCTGATTGACCTCCATAAGCTTGTGTCATATGCGGTGTTTACTTCTTTTGTCCTCCAAAAACCTTTCTTTTCATACTTAGCTTGAATCACAATGCCCCATAAAGATTGCTCTTCCTTGGGTAGTCTCCAAGCCATTTCATCAAGAGACTTTTGTTCTGCTTTCTCATATTTCTGATACCCAGCCCTCCATCTATTTTAGCCTCCCATTTGACTAAATGATAACCTTTTTCCTCCTCGCCAAAAAGAAATTCCTCCTAAGAGCATCAATTTTTTTCTTCACATTAACAGGAAAAGGAAATAATGACATCAAGTAGGTAGGTAAGGCATCCAATACAGAGCCACCCCGAGACAAGTATTGTGCTTTCCATCTAGTCATTCTATTTTCACATCTTTCTATGACGTCATTCCATATATCTCTTGATTTACTTTTTGCACCCAGAGGCATTCTTAAGCAAACGGTTGGAATCTTACCTATGTCTCCTCCCAAAATTCCAGCCAACTGTTGAATCCTAGCCACTTCATTAATTGGGAAAATAAGACTTTTTCTCCAACGAATGTGAAGCCTTGAAATAGCCTCAAAGAGAATCAAAATAATCCCCAAACACTTCAACTGAATCTCTTCGGCATCACAGAATATGAGTGTGTCATCTGCATATTGTAAGTGTATTACTTCCACTCTATCATTCTGTTCCTTTACTACATTGAAACCTCTTATCCAACCATTATTTTGGGCAATCTTCACCATATTGTTAAGTCCCTCCATCACCAGAATGAACGGAAAAGGTGACAACGGATCACATTGTTTCAAACCTCTTTGAAACGGAAAAAAGCCTTCGGGTGAGCCATTTATCAAAACAGAGAACTTGGCAGTGGTAATGCAAAATCTTATCCATTTTCCTCCAAACCCCATCTTCTGCAAAATTCCAAGCAAGAAGCTCCAATTCACGTGTTCATATGCTTTTTCAATATTCAATTTACACATGATGCCAGATGTTTTATCTTTCATTCTGGAATCTATGCATTCATTAGCAATAAGGACCGCATCGATGATCTGTTTACCTCTCAAGAATGCCATCTGTTGAGTATCTACTATCAGAGCCTATGTTATTTAAAAATAGAGGAACTGCAATATAGAATTAAATTTAGAGATCTACCAAAACATTATAAATACTAATGAATAATATAGACCAATTCCAAAAATATAAGGAACTAAAACAGATATTATCTGAGAAACGAAGAGAATTAAAAATAAGAGAAAGACTACAGTATAATTTAATTGTTGAAGTATGTCAAAAATCAATAAAAGCACAAAAAGAAGAAATATGATATTTAGAATCTCTAATTTATAATCTCTAAGAAAGAAAAGCATAAAATATTCCTATCCTACACCTATCCTAAATTATTATAGCTTTTTCAAAAGTAGGACAGGTGTAGGATAGGAATATTTTATGCTTTTCTTTCTTAGAGATTATAAATTAGAGATTCTAAATATGATATTTCTCCATTTTATGCTTTTATTGATTTTTGACATACTCCAACAATTAAATTATACTGTAGTCTTTCTCTTCTTATTTTTAATTCTCTTCGTTTCTCAGATAATATCTGTTTTAGTTCCTTATATTTTTGGAATTGGTCTATATTATTCATTAGTATTTATAATGTTTTGGTAGATCTCTAAATTTAATTCTATATTGCAGTTCCTCTATTTTTAAATAACACAGGCTCTGATACCATATTGGGGGGTTAGAAAGGGGGTTAGATACCTAACGTATAATTTCATGTTTAATTAAATACTGCATTACTTTTTTCAATCTCTCTGTGAGAATCTTGGATATCAATTTGTATATGCTCCCTATTAAACTAATAGGGCTAAAATCTCTCAATTCCTTAGCCCCATTCTTTTTGGAAATAAGAGTTATGTATGTTGCATTGAAGCTCTCCTCAAAAACTTCTTGGGAGTGGAAGTTTTGCATAGTGGACATCATATCATTCCTTACGACCTCCCAACACTGTACAAAAAAACCCATAGTGTACCCATCTGGACCTGGTGCTTTAACTACTGCACAAAACTTGAGACCATCCAAAACTTCTTTCTCCGTAAAAGGCTTTTGCAATTCCTTTTGATCCTTTGTGTTTATGGTAGGACACTGGTACATGTTGTAAATACGGCCTCCATTTCTCATTTTCGAATTAGAGCTTCTGATAGAAGGTGATGATCTCCCTTTTTATGTTCTCTGCCTCCACAATATCTTCTCCTTCGACCATTAGATGATCAATGTGATTATTCATCTTTCGAGCATTTGCAATTCTCTGAAAGAACTTCGTGTTTTTATCACCCTCTTTAATCCACAACGTTCTTGATTTTTGTCTTTTGTCTCCATGCCATCTCTTCCTTTTTGGAATAATCTTCAAATTCCATGGACAAATTAGCTTTGTGAATGGCCTCTTCTACAGTTAAAGATCTATTCTGTTGAATATTATCAATCACTACAATTTTGCTAAGAATCAAGTCTCTATTCTTCTCTAAGTTCCCATAAGTGCTTGAGCTCCAATCTTTCAATTTAGCCTTCAAACATTTTAACTTGGTTGCTAAAACATAATCTGGTCTTCCATTAATAGTAAAGGAATCTCACCAAACCTTAACTTTCTCATTGAACCCTCCAGTTTCCAGCCACCATCCTTCAAATTTGAAATAGGACTTCGTGTGTTCCCAACTGCCACTTTGAAGTGCAATTGGTGTGTGATCAGAACAAATTCTAGGAAAAATCTCTTGCTTAATATTCTTGAAATGTTCTCCCCAATCAACAGAGTATAAGAACCTGTCAATCTCAATCCTGCAAGAGGTCCAGGTTGTTCCCCCTGGTCCAGGTGTAACTTCCCCTATCTAGTTGAGTATCAATCAACTCCATATCCTCAATAAAATCAGAAAATTCAGCCATGTATGTAGATGTTCTGGAGCAATTCTTCTTCTCTGAAGCGTATCTAACAACATTAAAATCACCGCCTATCACCCAAGGCCCTGTAAACAAACCTCTAAAAGCCCCAAGTTCCCACCATACTTCTTGAATTCCCTGATTGCGATTTGGGGCATATATCCCTGTCATGTGCCAACTAAAATCATGACTTGTCGACTTAAATCTACAAGTCAATGTATAAGCACCAACTTTCACTACTTCTCCTTCCCAAGTCTTGTTGTCTCACAATATCAAAATACCTCCCCTAGTTCCACTTGCCTCCAGTTGCCCATACTTGACTCCCCTGTTTCCCCGCACTTTGCTTTATTAGTTCTCTAGTATCCCCTTCCAGTTTAGTTTCCTGTAAACATATGACATCTGCTTTCCATTTTTGAGCTAAACTATGGATCACCCTCCTTTTATCTCTACAATTTAATCCTCTCACATTCCATGAAATTATTTTGACATTCATCATAACATCCTAGAATTTCCTTTCCTCCTAATTCTCGCCCCCGTAGCTTGGAACTTCATGTCTATGGCCAACCCTTTCAATTCTTGTAAGCCTTTAATTTTGGGAGTCTCTGTGACCCTTGTTTCTGATTCTTTAAAATTCGACTTCCTTTTACCTGATTATATTTTGGTGAACCCAAATTGACGAATCCATCTCATCATCACTTCCCTCCTCTAGGTATTCTGAGTTTAAAGGTTCAGCATCCTCAATGTTCCATGCCGCATCATCAGGCCAATCAACCAATTGCATGTCTTGATGGTCTTGATAGACATCAATCTGTGTTTCTCCTTCTTCTATATTTGTCTTGGCATCTATATAAACTTCCCCTTCTTCTGTATTTGATTTTTTTGTCGTACTTACTGGCTGATTTTCTTTTGGGATTTTTGATACCATGTCTTCGGAGCTACTGCAAAAAAAAAAAATGTTTGTGCAGTTAGCTTCTATTTCCTCTAGCATTGGGTCTGCCTGTAAAGAGCACGTGACATTTGCTTGGTTAGAATTGAAGAGATGGACCTCAATAAATAAAATTGGGCCTTTATTAAAAGTAACTCCTTTAAAACAATTGGCTGAGTTTTTCTTTTGGCCCATTAATAACCCATTTCTTTTGAAAAATAAACCCTTCTCCATGACGTGTTGGTGGGCCCTTGCCATCTATTTTATTTGAAATAGGTACCTGCTCTGAAGAACCCACGTGCCTCTCTCTATCAAAGCAGAACCTATTCTCTTTAACTGTGTAGGGTCTTTTTGCCCAGTGGTCCTTAACCTACAGAACTTCCTCCTCTCCAGCGACCACCATAGTTCTAGACTCGCTCCAAATCGAAATTAAAAAAGACCATTGTCGACTATCTTTACCTCTTTTGGAACTTCTTTTCCATCTCCTTTGATTCTCATTCGCACTCACTTCAAATGATTTTTCAGGGATGTCTCTTCCCCTGTTTCCAGCCATCCTCCGCAATGATCTCCGATGACTTTGAACATTTTTTCGGTCCAAAACTGAAGAGGAAGACCTACTGCTCTTATCCACATTGAGACATTGAGGCCTCTTGATTGGTGCGACAGCCTACAGTCGACGACCACCATTCGAGATGAATCTTCATTTGCTTCCATGCCCACTGACCTTGAAGAATATGCTCAGCCATATGCTTGTTTGGATATTCAAATAGAAAAGAACAGCCGCCCATTTCGTATACATTAATTCCAAAGCATTCTTCCAAGTACTCACCTCCCACTTTCTGATATCTGAAAGTGTTGGTTTCTCTTTCTCTTCTCCACTGAAGCTTCCAACTATACATTTTCCCAGCAAGCCATTTTCATGGTTAACATCACCGCCAGAGATGATGATAGAGTAGTTGTTGCTGACCAGAGATTCAAATGCTTCTTTTGATTGCCATTTGCTAATCCTGACTGAATCTGCATAAAGAATCTTTGGATCAATCCTCCTAGCAATATTTGTATTAAATGTTCCTTTATGTTCTTTGATGAAATTATCAATCTTAAATGCTATGTCTCCCCATCCTCTGCATTAAATGTAACTTCTGGGATAATAATGACCGATTTATTCCCTCCTTGTACTGTCACTGTGCTGATAAATCTTCCAAATTTGTTGGGTTTTCTGGAACAAAAGAAATTCGAATATTGTTAATTTGTTTTCCACCTTCTCGTATGGTTGCCAGAGTCTTTTGAGGCTTCTCGTAATACAAAGACTATCCATTCCATTGTTTTCTTGCTAAAAGTTGTTCTGCACATCAGATTCCAGCTTCTTTCAACCCATTCAAACCAAACTTCAGCTCTGGCTGCAAGCCTGGTGATATCGTAAGACTTAAAACCAACTGCGAAGTAGATTCTATTTTCCCACAATAAAAGTTGTGTTGTTTTTAAATAATCACTGAGAGCTAGTTAAAATTAGCAAAACGAACGAAAAAAGACGCTGGAATAAAACTTCAGATCACCTGAGAAAAAGAGTTACCTTACCCCCTCCCCCTCAAGAAATGTTCCCGAGAGAAAAATTCTCTTGTCACATATTCCACGTACCTATTCTTAAATATTGTGTGGCTGTAAATCATTTTATTAAGGCAGCAGAGGAATTTTAAAGTTAAATTATTTCAAATTATGGTAAGGTGACATTCTTTTTGGGACAGACTAGAAAGGAAGAGTACCACATAAAATGGGACAGAGGGAATACTAATTTGTTTTGTATTGACTGTTTCATCTAAAGTTTTAACTGTAAAAGCCAAAGGGGCCATCTTTATTCATTCAATTATGTCTTAACAAGCCCTCTCACAGGTAAACCAATTTTTTTTTCCGTGCAGCAAGCATGTTGAAATATTCTGTAGAGGCCGGTGGTAAGACTAGAATTCAGGACCTTTGCGTGCACATACTATGCCGACTTTTTGTGAACCCTCATCTAAAAGCTTAAACTGTCAAAGCGGACACTTCCTCTTTACTTAGAATGTCTAAGAATCCGAGTAGGCAGTATACATACTTCAGAGGCTACCTTTGCAGCAATCACAATTTAAATTAACCTTTTAAATGTGCAACTTATTTCTTCTTTTCTTTACTTCTCGAACTTCTTATTATATGGTACAAGTAATCATTTATGGAGATCCTGAAGGCAAGGAAGATTTTTGTAGAGGCAGGTATGACAAAGGAGGATGTGACTCAGCTGCACACTTACTCTATTGAAAAGGTGTATGGAATGATTAAAAATGAGGCTCCTAAGGTTCCATGGAGGATACAACAACAAACCCAGTGTATTCCCACATAGTGAGGTCTGGGGAGGGTAAGATGTACGCAGTCCATACCTCTACCTCTAAAGAAGTAGAAAGGTTGTTTCCGATTGACCCCCGGCTCGAGACACAAAATACTAAACAAATTCATAGTAAAGCATGAAACAAGATGGCATAACATAAATACGACACCCACAAGTAATAGTAACCAGAGAAAAGTAAACAGATTCGTAATAAAGCATGAAACAAGGTATCATAACAAGAATAATACCCCCACCAAGTAATTCCCTACACTAGCGACCCAAACTGACCCTATCTTTCTGCCCTAATTCGCGTCCTCCAGATCTTCCTATCTAGGGTCATGTCCTCCATGTCCCGCCTAATCACCTCTCCCCAATACTTCTTCGGCCTACCCCTACCCCGCCTAAAACCATCCAAAGCTAGTCTCTCACACCTACGAACCGGGGCATCCATGCCCCTCCTCATCACGTGTCCGAACCATCTCAATCGGACTTCCCGCATCTTATTCTCCACTGGAGTCACACCAACCTTCTCCCTGATAGTCTCATTCCGAACTCTATCCCCCCTAGTCAGCCCACACATCCAACGCAACATCCACATTTCCGCCACCTTCATTTTTTGAATGTGAGAGTTCTTAACTGGCCAACACTCCGCTCCATACAACATGGCCGGACGGACTGTCACCCTGTAGAATTTGCCTTTAAGCTTGGGCGGCACCTTCTTATCACACAACACCCCCGAAGCGAGCTTCCACTTCATCCATCCCGCCCCAATACGGTGCGAGACATCCTCATCAATCTCACCGTTACCCTAAATCACGGACCCGAGATACTTGAAACTATCCCTCTTACATACCACCTGTGATTCCAACTTCACTACCACCTCATTCTCCAGCCTCACGTCATTAAACTTGCATTCCAAATACTCTGTCTTGCTCCTACTCAACCTGAACCCTTTAGACTCAAGAGTTTGTCTCCACACCTCTAATTTATCATTCACACACACCCGCGTCTCATCAATCAAAACTACATCATCTGCAAAAAGCATACACCAAGGCACCTCTCCTTGAATACGCCACGTCAACACATCCATCACCAAAGCAAACAAAAAGGGACTAAGAGTAGATCCCTGATGCAATCCTGTCAAGACAGTGAAATGCTCTGAGCCTCCTCCCGCCGTCCTCACCTGAGTTTTAGCTCCATCATACATGTCCTTAATTGCTCTGATATATGCCACCGGGACTCCACTCACCTCCAAGCATCTCCAAAGTACCTCCCTGGGGACTTTGTCGTATGCCTTCTCCAAGTTGATAAACACCATGTGCAGGTCCTTCTTCCTTTCCCTATACTGTTCCACCAGCCTCCGTACCCGGTGAATTGCCTCCGTCGTCGAGCGGCCAGGCATAAAGCCAAACTGATTCTCCGAAATAGACACTATCCGTCTCAGCCTCACCTCGACCACTCTCTCCCAAATCTTCATACAGTGACTCAATAACTTAATACCCCTATAGTTATTGCAACTCTGAATGTCACCCTTGTTCTTATAAAGAGGGATCATAGTACTCCACCTCCAAGCCTCAGGCATTTTCGCCGTCTTGAAAATTCCGTTAAACAATCCAGTCAACCACCTTAAACCAGCCTCGCCAGAAAACTTCCAAAAATCCACAGGTATCTCATCAAGCCCCGTCGCCCTACCCCTTCGCATCCAACGAACAGCCTCTCTAACCTCCTCTACCTTAAAATGTCTACAATAACTAAAATCCCGACACTTCTCTGAGTGCTCCAGCTCCCCTAACACAATAGCTCTATCCCCTTCGTCATTCAAGAGACGATGAAAATACGACTGCTATTTATTCTTAATGTGGCCGTCCTCCACCAACACTGTACCGTCCTCCCCCTTAAGGTTCCATGGAGGATATTGGTCTATATTAACAAAGGGGTGCCAAAGTGGTTTCAAATGAGGCTCCTAAGGTTCCATGGAGGATATTGGTCTATAATAACAAAGGGGTGCCAAAGTGGTTGTTTATATTATACCTCGCAGTCTCACACTACACAGAAGACTCCAAACCATGGAGAGGTTAGCTTGTTGGGTGAACCTGGACGACATTGTCTGTCCTTTATGTCAAGTGGAGAAAGAAGATATTGACCATATGCTCATCAAGTGTGGCTATGCAGCATGTGTGGGGGGGAAGCTATTAGTATGGTTAGGCATTACCAGATCAGTGGCTGATTGGCTGAGTGACATTACATGGGCAGTGGCAAATGCAAGGGGCAAAACTGCACAACAAGAAGTGTACAGAATGGCATTGGCTGGACGGGTGTATCATGTCTGGAAAGAGAGGAATGCTAGAGTTTTTGGCAATCCAGGCAGACCACCAGACCAGGTAGTCAAGCAGATCATACAAGAGATTCATTGTCGAGCTCAAAAATGTAGTGAACTTACTGGTAGATTGCTGGATTTAAAATTCTATCCCTAGTATAGCTTAGTAAGAGGTGATGTGTTGATATTTAGGCTGCTGCAAGTTTGGGGCTTTGTCCAAACTGCATTTTTTTTCTGAGATGTCTTTCCTACTTGGTAAATAATAAACTGTTAGTTGCCCCAAAAAAATTAATATATAGAGAAAACTGAAAAGGTATCTATGAACTAACCATTGAAGAAGAATGCTGAAGGATAAGAGGCAAATGCCTAACTATTGCTTCCAACCATTGCTCACTTCCTGGCAGCTTTTCAGCTCCATCACTATTTACTGCAGAATCATGTGGCCCATAAGATGGAGCCGAGGAGATTGTTTTTAATTTGACATAGTCAGATGTAAAGGGGCTATCAAGTGACATATCACTAGAAAGATCTTCAGTTCCCTTAAATCCAGAGATTGCACGAAGACATTCATCCAACACCTGCAGAACTTTTATGTCACAGTGACATCCAAAGAACATAAGATAATTACCGAATTAAGAAATCCACCCCTTCTAAATGAGATCTTTCTTGTTTCTTGTTTTTAGTAGAATTTGTAGCTGCTAAAACTAAACAGGATACAACAAAATGACAAGTTTCGACAAACAGATTTCTGAAAAAAGGATCAAACTTGCACAAGCACTTAGATTCTAATTAACTGCATGCCATTTTATCAATTCAAAATGTGAATGGTTTCACAAAGCTTTATGCTGATTAATGCGTTCCCCGACTATCCTACCCAGCTGTGCTTTTTCAACCTTTTGCCCTTCATCACTCCTATAAGCGTGTAGTTAGTACATATTTGCTGGCAAGCAGAATGCGAAGAGAACGATCATGTTCTTGTAACACAACCGGAAGTGCACGAGGAAGAAACAGATGTCAGACTATATTGAAACCTAAATTTGATGAACTGCAACCAAAGGTATAAATTAAGGGAGTGGACTATGAATTTTTTTTTTGAACGAAAGCCAAGGGCATGTGCATCCTGGAATTTAAGATATGCAACTAACAAACGTTGTGTTAACAAGAAAAGACAATCGGGCCCTAGCAAACAGGAATTCTATTGCTGGAGCACATTAAGAATTTATTTCCTTTGATTATCCTGACTGTCAAGGGAAAGGTATAAAGAGCACCTGAAGTGGAAAGGGCCAAGCAAGAGATCTTGACAGTAGATCTCCATACAGCTTCACCAAAAGGAACTACTACCAGAACTGTTTCCTAATTCCTAGGTCTAAGTTAAAAGTGTAGAAAACCCCTAGCAAATGAATTTTTTTTGTATCGAGTGCATGGTGTGCCATATAAACAGCTGCTAAGAACGGTAACTTGCACGTGTTTTGGTGCTTCTTGTGCAAAGAAGGTGAAAATATCATCACCTTCTATTACATAGCAGAATAGTCACAGAACAGTTTTTGTGTTCAAATTGTTGGGAGTTAAATGCATAATATCAATTGTGAAGAAATGTACCTTGTGCCAACTCAACCCAAAAGCTAGCTCATGGGGAGGATTGTCTAAGGTCATATGAGGAACCACAACCCAGACCTCCTCAACCAATGTGGGACTTATCGATAAAGTTAACAACTTTTGTATTGCTGGAAAGTTTGAAGAGTCGGAGAAAACAGAAACAAGCAGAGTGGCATCACCAGAAGTAATTTGAATACATTTGCCTAACCTTAAATCTGTAGTAGTACTTGTTTGTTTCTTCCATTTCGTTTGTTTTATAATCTTGCTGTTGTTACTGCTTTCTTTTCATCTCTTCTTGAGCTGAGGGTCTATCGGAGACTCTCTACCCTACAAGGTAGGGATATTTACCCTCCCTGGACCCCACGTTGTTGTTGTTGTAGTATATAGTACTTGCTTTGTGGGTGCCGTATTTCTGTTATTTCATCTTGTCTCATGTTTTATCACGACTTTATTTACTATTCTTTCTGTCTTAAGCCGGGGGCCTATCAGAAACAGCCTCTCTACTTCTTTGGAGGTGGTGGTATGGACTGCGTACATTTTACCCTCCCCAGACCCCACTAGGTGGGAATACACTGGGTATGTTGTTGCTGCTGTTGTTGTAGGAGAAAAGAAGATGGAAAACAAGAGCACTTGAAGGAAATGAAATTCTTTTCTTACAGATTCAGAGGTTGTTTTCCCCTACATAAATTTTTGGAACACCCATGATAACCCTTAATTGCATAGAGGTTGAATTGTCAGCTCGGAACTCCTTATCAAAAAAAAAATTCTCAATCTTCTTTGCCGTCTTGTTTATGCATACACTCCTTGAATCTGGGATTCATCCCATGTTTTGTCACAACAAAATACCTTACTAACCATCAAAGAGAAAAAAAAAAATTGTATACTAAAGCAATCAAGTATATAAAAAGCCGCCAATAGCTTATCAAGCAAATAAACTTACTATTTTTCCCTAAAATGTACAAGTTTGAATATTGCTTTTAAAAAGAAAAAACAAAAAGTGAATAGTACTTAACGATTGCATTGCGCAATGAAGTGATAACCCATAAAGAAGACATCATTTTTGACTCTAGGCCACAGGTTATTTGAATCACATTAAATTTCACGAAAACAAAGTATTGGGATAAGTTACCTAAATTCCTGTTGTCTTTTCATTTGTTTTCATCCTATTGCAGAAAATAAAAAAAGAAGAAAAAGAACTTCACATTAAAAGTAAACGAAACCTCAACAGTTCTTTCAGACCCCCCCCCCCCCCCCCTAAGTGCAACACAAGCAAGATGGAAGAAGCACAAAATAACTGGAAAGAAAACCAAAACATAGGCAGGCATCTAACCTTAATTGAAGCGGTGATGACTTTGTCTCCAATTGGCTCATTTGAGTTTCCAACATTATCCCTCCAAGACCTTGTCTCAGCAGAGAAGGTCAAGACTCTATGAACTAAAAGGAAAATCTTTTCCCAACACAGGACCATCACACTAGGATAGTTGTGTGCCACAGCTCTGACGGCCTAGAAAAAGTATGGAATAGAAACATTTCAATGCAGCCAACTAAAGTTTTCAATGGTGTTCAAATTTAGACAAAATCCTCAGTCTAGAATGTTGTTTTCATTTCAATGTCAGAAGAAACAAAAATTAACAAAAAAAGAATCACCCAACAGGCTAGTTGCAGCTACCAAATGACAAATGAATACCCTTATGCATGTCAAAGACAGAAACAGGGAAGACGATCATCTTCCATAAGAGGTATTTTGCTTTGGTATTGTTCTTTTTTTCTTTTCCTTTTTGCAAGGCATATGATTAGATGCACAAGAATGGCATCTTTCGCTAACTATATTATCACTTGTTCAGCATCTTCAAAACAGTGCCTCCCTCAGCTACTCCTACATCAATTGATTTTTATGTTCTCACTGAACATCAAGTAAGGTGAAACTGAAAGATGCTGTAGAAGAATCCTGGTTGATTATGTAGTAATTGCACAGAGAAGATGCAACAAATATTTCATTAAAAAAACTAATAGGAGAACCAAAAGACAACAATCACAGATTGGACCCAAGCACTCTCAAACGGGATGCCAAAACAACAGCCTGCAAGCCATTACAAAGAAGGACACACAGACAGCCTTCTGGTGTAATCAATAAGAGTTTGTACAGAGTACACGTTTTATACGCGAGACGAATGTAAGCAGCTGTAGCCTATCAAAAAGAAGTAGGCGTAACAGAAACATGTTCTGTTAATGAGATTGGAGGGAAAGAAGAGAAGCCTGTAATAGAAGGTCCAAAAGCAAAGAATATATAATTTTAGCTTTTAAATTTCTTTTGCTTACTCAAAAGCTGCTGTAGCAACCAGCGGCATGGTCTCTTTTTTTCCTTTTACCTTTTTTCCTTTTTCCTTTTGCTACCATGTGACCAAGTCACAGGTTCAAGCCTTGGAAACAGCCTTCGGCAGAAATGCAAGGTAAGGCTGCGTACAATACACCCTTGTGGTGGGGCCCTTCCCCGGGCCTTTCCCCGAGTTTTAGTGCACCGGGCTGCCCTGTTTTTCCTTTTTCTCCTTTTTCCTCTTTCTCCTTTTTCCTTACTATTTTTGCTTGGGGGTGAGGGGAATATAAAGCAAAAGAGCAATGAGTGCTAGTTGAAAGTGGCCAATAATGCTTGCCTTACACTCAAAATGCATGGATTTTACATCAATAACTTGTTAACTTCACGATGAAAAAACACCCAGATAGCACACAAAAGTACGTCAAAAGAAGACCTGAGGCTTATATGAAAGAAACATGACATGCCACGCCATGGAAGATACCTTTCGAATCAATAAAATAGCTCCACAGGAACAGAATAGCTCATTCAAGTTTCAAAAAGACAGTGCCAAACAAAACAAAAGAATAAAATAACATCTTTAGGGGACCTTATTTTCATAGTTATCTTTTGAGATATCTTTTATCTGTTCTGGGTTGTAATTATTAAGTAAATTTAGAGGAGACAATAAGTTAACCAAAAGAGGGGAAAAGAAAGGGCACAGAATTTGTAGAATTTCATACAGGACAAGAAAACCTAAATAATCAAGGAACCATTTTTGACACTGAAGTGCTTATGTTTAAGCTTGACAGATAGATTACCTGAAGTGCCTCAAAGCCTACTGATGAGCTTACTCCTGGTTCACAATACTGAAACAACGTAGACAAAATGCCCAACTTCGATTGAGTACTCATGGAACCTGAATGGCCAAATACAGAGGCATCCTATTAATAGTTGAATTGATCACCAGCAAGTTCACTGAAATCTTAAAAAAAAAAAAGAGGGATTTCCTGAGCAATATGCTATTTCAGCATACACATTTTACCCAGGTAGAGATTTTTCCAACCAATAAGTTAAGTAACCACTTGCAGTGTCTAACTTAAAACAGAATTTTCCAATATTTTAACAAACTAGATAGCCTACAATGTAAAGCTCTTGATCAATTAATAGGCTGTAATAAAGCTACTACAGTACTTACCACCTGAACTCATACAGATCATTTTATTGATTATTTAACCAAGGAAACAATCAGATTACCTGCTGCTACTTCTGCCAAAAGCATATCTTTGACTTCAATCGAAAACGGTGAGACTGACAAGGCTGCACTCAAGCAGTTGATTGTGGTTGCCTGCAGACAAACCATGCATTTGAATAAAGCAGCTACATAGATACATTTTTTTTATCCTTCAATATATTGTTACCGAGTTACTCTAGACTATGAAACAACAAGAGGCTTTGAAGCTCTCTGTCTCAAACTTAAACGGGATTCACATAATGCATTTAAAGAGCAACAGAGGGTCATATAGCAACAGAATATGTCCAACGGACCTTTTTAAATAGCATAATGCAACAAATTTGAGAAAAGAAGAATCTGGGTATGTCTCCAAATAAAATGAAAAGCACACAACGGTTAGAAAAAGTTTACTACCACCATAAAGAAATTTGATTTGAAAGTGATTTACTATTTTCTTCAATTGGGTTAACGGGTGACAAGATACAAACTCAAGAACTTAATTGTCCAAGGAGGAGGCCACAAATACCTAGGTTTTCAAATTCTGCTAGTCTTTGAAGTAAGTCTGAGGTAACAGTAGAAACTTAGATAAAATACACTATATAGTCGTGGGTAAAATGTGCATGCATGAATGCAAACTAAGTAACTGTTAGGCCATGAAAATTATTTACTTTTTTCTGGAAAATTATTTCACTTTAGTGACAAAAGTGAAAACAGTGTGTGTTTGGCCAATGAGAATTCCAAATACAGTTTGGAATTGTATTTGGAAAAGTAAAATCTTTCACTCCTACTTCTCTTACAAAATTTTAAAAACAACTCAAATTTATATTCATGGTCAACTCCAACTCCAACTCCAACTCCAACTCCAACTCCAACTCCAACTCCAACTCCAACTCCAACTTCAACTTCAACTTCAACTTCAACTCAGAAAACTATGATTTTCATGGCCAAACGGGGCCTTAATAGTATTATACAATCTAAAAGAGCATAAACCAATAAATGCAATGGACAACTAAGGTGCCAAGGCTCAAATATTTATTGGCAAGTGCCAATAAATAAATCATGAAGGTCGCAATGATGATATTGTAAATCAGAAGAGTCCAATTGATTCTACCTGAAGGGGAATGTGAATAACAACATAAGAAAGGAACATTTTGGAATCACTTGTGTGCGTTAATGGGCATCAGACAAAGTTACAAAATCTAGGAGTTTAGAAGATTATAAAATTACACATGACAATCAGGAACACAATAGTACCTCTCTTTTTTTAATATAAAAATGTAGTAAAAAGAAGAACATAGAAAAAGTTATAAAGGAAAAAGAAAAAAAAAAGAAACACATGAATACAACTTTGCAAACAGAACTGTAATATGCAATAGGTTAGAAGACCATAAATCGCTCAAGCTCCAATATTGAACCAAACAATTCCTAATTAATCCTTGGATATCATATCTGGGAATTGAACCAAACAATTCCTAATTAATCCTTGGATATCATATCTGGGAAAGTCCAGCTGAATCTAAAGATTTTCTCATCACTGCCTGTAAGTTGACATCCCGTAAATGATTATTATCACTCCTGTTTAAGAAGGTCCTAAATAATGTATCACAAGTTACAAGTCATTGGGACTAACCAATAGGATATTCTGGTCACTTCTATACGAAAAGCCTTCTTCAATCCTAGCTTGAATAGAAGACACAACTGTTGGCAACAATTCACGAGGCATTCTAGAATACCTGCAAAAGGAGAGACAAATTCAAGTTTCCACATATTAGAAATTCCTTGATTGTTAGAAACATCTACAGATTCATGAAGATCTCTTCATAGAGAACATGTTTTATATCAACCCAAAAGGAAAAACGGAAAAGAGAAAAGGTAACCATTTCAATTCCCTACACTTCAAAAGTCAAAATGTTCACAGTCGCACATTGAATAAAGAATAACACCATAACTGAAGTCCTGAACAAAAGAAGTATAGGTAATAGGACCCTCAAATTTTGAAGGGGAGCCTTCGTGCAAGGTAAGACTGCGTAGAATAGACCCCCTTATGGTCCGGCCCTTCCTCGGACTCCACGCATATCAAGAGCTTTAATGCATCGGGCTGCACTTTTAGACACTAAATACTTTTTGATAAGTAAAATATGAGAACATGTAAAAAAAAAAATGGTCTCCTATGTTTGAGGATAGGTTTCAAAGTAGTCCCTTAAAATGCACTTAACGGTTTTGGTCCTTTAAGTTTGTCAAAAGTTAACACTTTTAGTCTCCATAAATTTTTACTCAACACTATTGGTTAGTTGAACGGAAACTATTAAAAAAAAAAAAAGAAACTAACAGGAACACATTTAGAGGTACAATTTTTGTAGTGTCTGCTATTTTTAATTTTACTTCTACAATATGGTGCAGCTTTTGGAGGTGTAATATCCATTATTTTTTAAAAAATCTTTATAGTATCTGGTGTAACTTTTTGTTTGTTCGATAAATACTTTACTGAGGCTAAAAGTGTTAACTTTTGACAAATTTAAAGGGCCAAAACTGTTTAGTACATACTTAAGGGACTATTATGAACCAACCCTCAAACATAAGGGATTATTTTTGTCATTTTCTCAATAAAACATCATTGCCTATAGTACTTATAAAAAAGTACCAATATCCTTGTATGAAATTTCCTATTTCAAAAGCATCCTTTAACTAAGAACATAGAAGGGCCCCATGCATATAAGAAGCAGAACACTCCCTCTCAATTGGGAGTGGCAGTTTGATATTCCAATCTTGGTTTCATTATAAAGGCAAGTTCTACAGAGTGATGGTTAGACCGAGTGTTGGCCTGTTAAGAAGGCCCACATCCAGAAGATGACGGTGGCGGAGATGAGAATGCTTCGGTGGATGTGTGGGTGTACCAGGAAAGATAGGATTAGAAATGAGGTTATTCGAGATAAGGTGGGGGTGGCTTCGGTGGAAGCCAAAATGAGGGAAGCGAGGTTGAGATAGTTCGGTCATGTGATGAGGAGGAGCACGGATGCCCCAGTGCGGCTGAGGTGTGAGAGGTTGGCTAGAGATGGTTTCAAGCACGGTAGAGGTAGACCGAGGAAATATTAGAGAGATGTGATTAGACATGACATGGAACAGCTCTAGCTTACCGAGGACATGACTCTAGATAGGAAGTTGTGGAGGAGGCAGATTAGGGTAGAAGATTAGTTTGAGTTTAGAATGTTATATCTTTTGGTGTACTACTTGGAGTATCTTGTTTATGGTATTATTGAATATGTTAATTTATATTGTATCTTGTTCTTTTACTATTTCTTATCTTAGATTGTTTTATTTTGAGCCAGGGGTCTATCGGAAACAGCCTTTCTATCACACATTTGAGGTAGTGGTATGGGTTGCATACACTTACCCTCCTCAAACCCCACTTGGTGGGAATATACCGGGTATGTTGTTGTTGTTGTTGTATGAGGGCAAACAAGATATTTTCAGCAGCTTTTCCCTTCTCCAGCTTTTCTTTACCCACCTCTTTTCTAACTCTTCCAACACCCATCTGGTAAGCATAATGCACACTCTCCAACCCCAACCCCTCCTAACGAGAAACACTGTCTTCCCCTAACTCTGTTGTCATCCTAGCTCCATCCTCCTACTAGCTTTTGCTATTTCTTTTTTCCCTACTATGTGCCCACCCATACACCCTCCAGTTTTGCTGCAGCACCAAATCTTCTCAGGCACTCCTTTCTCCAACCTCCATTCTCTCAGCATTCAGATGTTACCACAACACCTCTCCCTCCTTCCCACTGCTGAACAGAGAAAACCAAAAGGGAGGAGTCTTTAACATTTTTGTTACTAGTGTACCAAAGAAGGATAAGAATAGAGAAAATGGTAGACGAAAGAGAATGAATGTCTGGACAAGAAGCAAAAGAAGGATAGAGTGCAAAGGATAAAACTGCAAAGAAGAGAAAAAACTCAAGGATTATAGAACCTGACACTGAAAGAAGAAGGTGTGTTACAGGAAAAGAAGTAACCATATGATGGAGTGAATGCTATTATACACCAGATATGATCCCATGATCTTGTTCTGAGAATGCATATCATGGAAAACTAGTAGAGAAAGGGGTTTGCTGCTATTTGAGGGAGTAGGGTTAGATCAGAGGAAAATGGTTTGGGTTTTATTACCATTTTCCAGTGAATCAATAATTAGAGAAGCTTTAGAGAAACTTATTATAAAAAGGCAATGCAATATAAACAAAGATCACAATTGGACATTCTGACAAGATAACCTTTTCTTCTTATAAGTAAAGATTTTATTAAAAAGGTACCAAGCCGGTACAGAAAAACGTACAAGACCTAGCAGCATACTCTTTAATCCAATACTATATATCTCCCCTAGCAAGTACAGAAGTCCAAATACTTGTCCATCTATCTAAAGTACTGCTATAGCACAAAAAATACAAATTTTTAATGCATTTGATATTTACTCAAGAAATCTGTAGCTTCTTCCCATCAAAGCATGCCTTGTTTCTTCCAGCAATAAGGTCCACATTATGCAATTGGAAGTAGTTCTCCATATTGGCTTTAAGCTCTTTTTAACTTCAGTAGTTGCCAGGCTTCTAAAAAGCTACTAATTTTCTCTGGTAACACCAACGATAAGCCATTATGCTTAAGAAGAGTTCCAAGCATTGTCTTGGGAATCTGCAATGCAAGAAACGATGTTCAACTGTTTTATTCTGAATTGCAGAAATAGCATCTACTACACAAGGAAAGACCTCTCCTTTGTAACTGTGTTTGGCAAGCATCCCTAGCTCCTAGCCAACCAAAAAAAGGTGTTCTCGTAGGTGCTTTAGTTTTCTAAATCATCTTCCAGGGCCAGTTAGCATAATTTTCTCCAGATTCATCCGCTTTCACTTTTTGTAGCTAGCTCCTCTTCCTTTGTCTTCTCTAATTCCATCCAGTCCCTCTCCTTTCTCTAATTATTCTCCAGGAAGAGGGAAATAATTCTTGAACGCTATTGGTCCTTTTCACATCACTTCATCCAGATACTGCTAAAAAAAAGGTAATCACTTGATCCATATTGTTTGAAATATCAAACTGAGAGGCATGGAGTAGGTCGATTTTGACTTTTGGACTCCTTCACCTCCTACACATTGAAGTGATAAACCGAAAGTTGTTCCTAATTTATTTTTTTGGAAACTGGTGACTTTAGTTGTTCCTAATTTATTTCATCGGTCATTGATTGAATGACATGGCCACCTCTCCAAACACAAACATAGCACCCCCACCCCACCCCAATTACCTTTCTTTCTCTCCTTAAAAATCTCAACCAATAGCATCTGTCAGTAATTCCTATGTTCATAGCAGCTAGTGCAAGCCTGCTCTCTTCTTCATCTTCCCCTCGTCCTCTTTTCATCTCTTAATTATTATCTTCAACTTCTATGGATTGTCATAATTGAAGCTAGAGCCAAATGAAAGATCCAGAAAAGAAGATGAGTGGAAATGTGGGACAATGAGAGTCCAATAACTAGTTTATCGCTCGATCACTGAGGTAGTTCAAGGATGAGGTCTATTTGTTGATCTTTCGTATAAAATTCCATTCTCCTATATCCTTACACTTCTCGTTGTTCAAAAATGAAAGTACAAGCGAAGCATGTAACAAAATAAAAGTAATAGAAATTGAAACCCTGCATGTCAAATCAACTTGGCACCGGAAGTGTAATTTTTTGAGCTTTCATCTTTTATAACAATTGTGCTCACCAAAGTCTATCAAGTCAAGAGGGCATAGAGGATCAGTTTTATTGGTATTAACATCTACCAAAAATGTGTACTGAAGATAAGAGCTAATAAAATTGAATTCTAAGACAGAAGAAAATTAAAGGCCGTGTTTACATTAGAAGAAATTCTTACGGTGTGGATGATATCAAAAGCATCAAAATTTTGAACAAGGACGCTAGCAATCCACTGTGTGTTTCATGTTTGATTAAGTATAAAGTCCCTACCATCAGAAATTGAAAACAAAATCAGTTATATTCAATTAAAAAGGGATTTCAAGAAGGCAAAATCTTGAGAAGCAGAGATGAAAACAGAGACCTCCCATGAAATCTCCTAATCAACATGAAATTTGGATGATAATCCACTTACTTGATTTAAGCTTTTGCCCACCCTAAAAGGACAGAGCATACATCCTCGCCCTTCTATTTTAAATACAATTCTTGAAGTTTGGTGATCACCTCATTTAAAGGCTTAAACGGTTAGAAAAAAAAATACTTTTATATACTTAATTATGTCTTCAACAATCCGCCTTATGTACAGTCTAATTCTTTTAATGGGTCAAGTACATGTAAAATTTTCCTAGTAAAAGGTGTTGGCGAAACTTGAACCGAGAACCTCTTCCTGGTATCTAGTGTGTGAATTCCTATTCTAAAATCTTAAGCTTTTAGGGAGGGCATACACGTTATTTAGTAAAATACATCTTCAACCTCCCTTATTTTGAATTGTATATAACCAAACTTATTTTTCTTGCATATATTTTGAATTTCACGTAACCAAACTTATTTTTCTACATAAATTGACAGCTTCCTCTTTGGATAACAATAGTTGAGAAACTTGGAGGACAAAAAGACGTGGAACTTCACTTCATGTTCAAAAAAACTTTTCTTGTTTTATGTAGTGATCAATGAAGTAGGTGATAGGCGGAGCCAGGGTTCCAATGTAGGGGTTCAAAGTTTGAAGAAAAACTAGCCAAAGGGGTTGAACATCTAATATATATAGAAAAAAAATAATTTTAGTCACGCATAAATAGCACAATTTTCCGCCGAAGGGGGTACAGACCCCTTGCCAAAGGCTGGCTCCGCCCTTGGGTGATAACCCCAAATCCCAGCAAAGACAAAAGCTAAGATTTTCTCATCTGCCAAAGCCTGAGTTTGTGGGAGGTAGCAGGTACCTCGTGGAATACACACGTGTGCACAAGCGGACACAACATTATCAAGAAATTATAAAGTACATTTGTAAACATATTTAAAGTTTAACCTTGTAGAAAAAGCACACTTTTAGTTAATTAACTATGTTATATCTCAACAATATACATGTATGTGTGTACCTATACATATGTGTGTGCGCGCATTTTGGGTTGAATAATGGCAGACAATTGAGATATTGGGTTTTCATATTCTTTGTGCATCTTTAAGACAAATTTTCTATAGATTTGTGATTATTTAAACTGTCATTAAAATCCAAGGGACGAGTTTCCAATTCATATAAAATGCCTTTGGTTGTTGAAGGATTTCTATAATGCTTGAGACGATATGGGGATATCTTGTTATAGAAAGAAGCCTTACAGAAGTCTGCTAACATAACCTAAACAGTTAAAACGTAAACAAGACGAGAGTAAATCAAATCAAGCTATAACATCAATTCAAGAAAAATTCTGATGTACCTGAGTGCAACTGCATTAAAATCTGTCCAAGGGAGCTGGAGAGTGCCATAAATGACCCACATTTAGCTGATTCCTTGAATTCGGCAACCTGAAGAAAAACAGATGGCGGAGCATCCAGCATAGCCCTGATGGCAGAAGCAGCTGCAACCCGTGCCTAGAGCAAACACAGTAACCAATGTTACTAGCAGAAACACAGTGCTAAAATTCAAGTGATACTTCACTGTACATGTTATGACAAAACTAAATTAACATGTAGCTGCAAAATAATTATACTTCTCTTTTTTGACAAGACTAATTATCCATGTCCTTAGTTACAAATATTACTGCTCCTTTTGGAGGAACCCCCTCTCTCCTTACCATAGGATGGAGGTGGTGAGAAGGATACACAATAGCGAAAAAAAAAAGTAATAAAGTAGAAATACCTTAAGAAATGGATCAAACAGCAAACAACTCATCAGTGTTGCCTCATACCTCCTGCAAATAGCAACACAAAAGGGGGGAAAGGCAAGGGAAGGTACACCAAACAAAGTAAAATCAGATACATGAGTGGACATCATGGTATAAATCACTTGACAGGTATATCAACTCACTGAGCAGATGAAAAAACAAAATTCTAACCTTGGCTGTAGGACATCACTAGATGGTAAGAGCATTGTCCACTGAGCCGTAAATGATTTTGGATCAGCTAGACAAAGGTCCTTCAAGGAAAATTCGACTATTCAATAAAATTAGAATTATACATAACCCAAAGAGCACAGAATCATGTTTTTCCATGAGATGTCCATGTCAACTATGGACAATTAACTGCCAAATAGCTCCCACACAAGACTTTTTCAATAACACATCAATTAAATAGCTACTAGCAGACTTAGACCTTGTTTGGATTGGCCTTGGCTTAAAACCAAGTGCTTATAAGCACTTTTTTAGTCTATCCAAACACTACAAAAGTGCTTAAAAGCTATTCTGACTTATAAGCACTTAAAATAAGCCAATCCAAACAGGCTCTGTATACAACAACAACAACAAACCCAATGTATTCCCACATAGTGAGGTCTGGGAGGGTAAGATGTACGAAGTCCATACCTCTATCTCTAAAGAAGTAGAAAGGTTGTTTCCGATAGACCCCCGGCTCGAGACACGGAATAATACACAAATTCATAGTAAAGCATGGAACAAGATGGCATAACATAAATACGACACCCACAAGTAATAGTAAACAGAGAAAAGTAAACAGATTCGTAATAAAGCATGAAACAAGGTATCATAACAAGAACAAACTAGCGACCCAAATTGACCCTAGTTTTCTGCCCTAATTCGCGTCCTCCAGATCTTCCTATCTAGGGTCATGTCCTCAGTGAGCTGTAACTGCTTCATGTCCCGCCTAATCACCTCTCCCCAGTACTTTTTCGGCCTACCCCTACCCCGCCTAAAATCATCCAAAGCTAGCCTCTCACACCTACGATCATCACGTGTCCGAACCATCTCAATCGTACTTCCCGCATCTTATTCTCCACTGGAGTCACACCAACCTTCTCCCTGATACTCTCATTCCGAACTCTATCCCCCCTAGTCAGCCCATACATCCAATGCAACATCCGCATTTCCGCCACCTTCATTTTTTGAATGTGAGAGTTCTTAACTGGCCAACACTCCGCTCCATACAACATGGCCGGACGGACTGCCACCCTGTAGAATTTGCCTTTAAGCTTGGGCGGCACCTTCTTATCACACAACACCCCCGAAGCGAGCTTCCACTTCATCCATCCCGCCCCAATACGGTGCAAGACATCCTCGTCAATCTCACCGTTACCCTGAATCACGGACCCGAGATACTTGAAACTATCCCTCTTACATACCACCTGTGATTCTAACTTCACTACCACCTCATTCTCCAGCCTCACGTCATTAAACTTGCATTCCAAATATTCTGTCTTGCTCCTACTCAACCTGAACCCTTTAGACTCAAGAGTTTGTCTCCACACCTCTAATTTATCATTCACACACCCCCGCGTCTCATCAATCAAAACTACATCATCTGCAAAAAGCATACACCAAGGCACCTCTCCTTGAATACGCCGTGTCAACACATCCATCACCAAAGCAAAAAAAAAGGGACTAAGAGTAGATCCCTGATGCAATCCTGTCAAGACAGTGAAATGCTCTGAGTCTCCTCCCGCCGTCCTCACCTGAGTTTTAGCTCCATCATACATGTCCTTAATTGCTCTGATATATGCCACCGGGACTCCACTCACCTCCAAGCATCTCCAAAGTACCTCCTTGGGGACTTTGTCGTATGCCTTCTCCAAGTTGATAAACACCATGTGCAGGTCCTTCTTCCTTTCCCTATACTGTTCCACCAGCCTCCGCACCAGGTGAATTGCCTCCGTCGTCGAGCGGCCAGGCATAAAGCCAAACTAGTTCTCCGAAATAGACACTATCCATCTCAGCCTCACCTCGACCACTCTCTCCCAAATCTTCATAGAGTGACTCAATAACTTAATACCCCTATAGTTATTGCAACTCTGAATGTCACCCTTGTTCTTATAAAGAGGGATCATAGTACTCCACTTCCAAGCCTCGGGCATTTTTGCCGTCTTGAAAATTTCGTTAAACAATCCAGTCAACCACCTTAAACCAGCCTCGCCAGAAAACTTCCAAAAATCCACAGGTATCTCATCAGGCCCCGTCGCCCTACCCCTTCGCATCCTGCGAACAGCCTCTCTAACCTCTAGGCTCTGTATACAAGAATCAAATTAATCCATCTCCAGCTTATGTGAATAAAGACACATGTATGAAAACCATTCACAGACATGCTAAGTACAACACAATATATCTCTGACTTACTCTTTACTATAATCAAAGAAGAAAAAATGATATTGATAACTTATCTATAATATATTAAAAGTGTGAAGACCCTTAGAAATATGATTTGAACTTTTTACCCTTCATTAAAACACTCTTTTTTAGATAAAATCGTCTTTTTACTATTTGTTTTAAATTATAATTATACATAAAAACTAATACTCCCTCCGTCCCATTTTATGTGTCGGCATTTGACCAGGCAAGGAGTTTAAGAAATAAGGGAAGACTTGGTAAAGTTTACCAAATTATCCTTTATCAAAAAATGTGCCAATATCTTTTTTTTAATGAAGTGGGACCAATAAGGGTAAAAGGGTAATTGTGCCTTTAAAAAATTGCCAAATAAGGAAAGGCGACACTTATTTTGGGATGGATTAAAAAGGAAATGATGACACATAATTTGGGACGGAGGGAGTAGCATATATTTTTGAAAAAATAAAAAAATCACCATTATTAAAAGAGTCCTAATTATAGTACCTTATATTTGGCAAATAAATACAATCATAGAAATAAAACAAAATTGTTTTATTAGTCTAGAACTGTACAACTTGTTTATATATTTTTGGAAAAAATAAAAAATCACCATTATTAAAAAAGTCCTAATTATAGTACCGTATATTTGATAAATAAATACAATAGTGCCTTATTTAAAAATTTGAATTCAACGTGTTTCAATCAATTGCTGCTATATTTTGGTGGTAAAACTTTATTAATTAAATACTTTGTTGGCAGATTACATCTTTAAGGGATAAGAGTTGAATACTCATCAACAACATTGAATCAAATTGTTTGCTCCATATATTTGGTGGTAAAGACAGTCTGATAGGAGACTGGAGTTTTGCGATCATTATCACATTGTTTTAGTGTAGTTTACAGATCGTAGATGAATGTCGGTTGGCTTTGAGGATTTTTTTATGTAAAGGTTAGTTTTAATTGCATTGTTTTAATCTTTATTGTTGCATTGTTTTATTCTAATTTATAGGTAGTTGTTGAATGTTAGTCGGCTTTAAAGAATTTTTTTAGGTAAATGTTAGGTTTAACTGTATTGTTTTAATATCTTTATTAGTGTATTGTTTTATGGTAGTTTACAGGTCGTAGATGATAGTTTACAGGTCGTAGATGAATGTTGATCAGCTTTGAGGAATTTTTGTGTAAAGATTAGGTTTAATTGTATTGTTTTGATATCTCTTTTATTGTATTATTTTATTATACTTTACAGGTGGTAGATAAATGTCGGCTGGTTTTGAAAAACTTTTTAGGTAAAGATTAAGTTTAATTATTTTGTTTTGATATCTCTGATTTGAGAGTTTTTTTATGTAAAGGTTAGGTTTAGATGTATTGTTTTGATATGTCTATCATCATATTATTTGTTGAAGTTTACAGGTGGTAGATGAATGTCCGTCGGCTTTGAGAAAATTTTTGTGTAAAGGTTAGATTTAATTGTATTGTTTTCATATCTTTATCATTATATTGTTTTGTTATAGTTTAAGTTTTAGATGAATATCAATCGACTTTGAGAATCTTTTTGGTAAAGGTTAGAATAAATTCTCCATCTTTACATATTCAAAAGACGTTGAATTTAATTATTATACACATCTTTATCATCAATTTAAACAAAAATTCTATTTAGTGTAACATTTGAATTCATTAAAGTGAGATACACGCGCGAAGCGCGTACACCTAAACTAGTTCAAATAAGTACATGAAAGAAAGAATAGATGATATTGTGACCCATGAATTACTTTGAGCCATCGCATCAGCTAACTAGTGAAACAAAAGTACATGTAGAAATCAGAACTGTCAAAAAAGTCTGATTAGCAGGCCAACTGCATCCCGCATTCGCATATTGGTACTTGCTCACCAAGAAAGAAACGAGGATGATGAGAGAAAGGCATAACTTTGGATATGTACCAAACCTTTTTTTATACGTAAGGTAAAGTTTTATATAAGCACCATCATCAAGAGTATGCTGACGTGTACAGCAGAGTACATCGAAGAAGATTCTACAAGTTGTGAAAAGAATGTGTTCCAAACTTTTAATAGTAGTAGCCTGCTCGGCTTTATTGTGAATATTAGATTTGTGAATTTTTATTTCGAGGACTGATCACAATTATAACGTAAAAGGATTTTGACAGAAATTTTGAAATTGAAACACCATGTGGCACAGGGAGTAAAGTAAGAATTAACGCAACCTCGTAGAGGTAGCAAGACTGTAAAGAAGATCAAGAAATCCAAAATGCTACATTAAGAATCACACATACCAATCAAATTAAGCAGAATGATAGCCAAGAAACCTTTATTGATTCATTTGTAGTTATCAATCAGATGTAACCAAACAAACCCAAAGTACATTCAATCCCTATGTATCTATACATGTATAATAGAAAAAAGAAAGTCAAGGGAACAGTCTGTCACTCAAGCAATAAGGCATCCCTAATACTAACACTATCCAAAATGGGACTTCCATAATCAATCCAGGTACATCGTACATTGTTTCTCCTCCTTTTTAACGATCAAGTTAAGCTGTGGACAGACATGTCAAAGATGGTTAGGACACCCTGACACAACAACACTCCAGATGCAAAGTAACACAGAATGCTGATCTAAGTCAAAGAGCAGCACATCCAGGATCTTGAAGGTCAACTATCTCATTAAGAATATTGAATAAGTTAATTGCTAGACCGTCAAATTGCTTGTAAATTATATTTTTTTTATTTTTGGTACGTCAAATATTTCATTACAATACCCCAAGTTGGTGTCAGAAGTATAAATCACTCAAAACTAATTGATTCACTCGACTCTCTAATTTTCCAGCTATCTGTACAATTTAGTATTACAAAATTTTGCCCAGTCCGATTCCATGTAGATTATCAAGTTTTTGGGTAAGTCAAAACATTTCATTACCATATATGTACCAAGTTGGCGTCAGAAATATATAAAAAATTATTTGTAATAACTCGAACCAAATCATCCACCGGCATCTCACAAATTTACCAACTAGTAGTCTACACAACAAGTATCCTGTCTTTGCACCGAAAACATTGCTGCATAGTAATTGAAACTGTCTTGTGTAACAATTTTTGGAGGTGGCCAGCATCCCTTAATGCTGAGGAGTATAACAATACCAACTTTCAAAAAAAAAAAAAAGGTAATTGAAACTATGTGTACACTTTCTTTGCTGCATAACAGCTATAAACATGCAGATGATGCATACCTTCCATGTTTCCTCATTTATTACTTTGCAGTTCCATTAACATATATGTTCTTTCATTCTGTTTGGTAGCGAAATCTAACAAAAATTATGAAGTTGCAGAAGTAGGAAATGAGAAGAAAAGAATCTTTTTCAGAAACTAACTGGAACTCAAACCATTCCAAAAAACCCAACTATCAACAACAAGAACCATAAAGCTATTGAGTAGAACCTTCCAAATTCATCTCGAATGAGACACCTTTAGATTTTGATGTGATGTTTCAGCACACAAAAGATCAAGCAGGACATAAGATATTCAAACCATGAAACAAATTGCAAGAAATAAGTTATTTTTGGAAATACCTGAATACAGATGATCGCAGCTAACCTAGTCTTGCCATAGGGTGTATTGCAAGCACCCCGCCCTGATCCATCACTATCACTGCTTTCTGAATCAGATGACATTGTTAGTGATTTCTCATCCTCCAACTGAAAACTTTTCAGATTTTTATTCCGCAAGTGTGGAGGCATATATCTGCCTGTTTGTGATGTTGTTGATTCTGTCAAATCTGTCTTGATGCTCACAGAAGTAATCTGCTTCTTATCAGTGAGGGCAAACATATTGTGTGATTTATTAGCAAGGCCATAATGAATAAAATTCCTCAAAGTCACAACAAAACCTGCCACCTAAGAAATAAAAGTAAATAAATAACAATATCAAAAGTTGCAGTCCATTAAAATTCAACTTTTAGCTATCAAAAAAAGGGGGAAAAGAAAGCAAGAATGATTTAGACATCAAAGAACAGAGTACATTCCTTACATGGCCAGACAACAGTCCCTTGGAATCTGTAAGAACCAAGTGCAGGCAATGAAGAAGCGAGGTATAAAACCTGAAGAAAAGATCTTCCACCATATTATTGATAAGAAGATCAAGAAATTATATAATACACATAAGCAAATACTAAGCAAGGAACAAACAACCCAGGCCTGCACCCTGGTCCCTTCAAAAGAAAGAAAAGTAAAGAGTAACGGGATAAGAACATACCGGGCAGTGGCTCCATCTTCCTTAACAACGCCTTTAGATGCCACCGTTTCCAAAATGTTTCTAAGGATCTAATTCACAACACAAACTCCTAAATAAAAACCTGTAAATGAATTTTAGGAGGCACATAAATCAGTCTTAAGTAGAATACGCACCTCAATTGTTGATTGCCAAGTGTCAACTGGTAAAGAAGATCCAAATCTCGAATATAGTTCCCCAATCACAGTAAAAGCTACTGTTTCAACTTCCCATAAACTGTTGTAACCAGATAATTTTTTCTTGCCTCTTGAATTTGACAAATTACCCGCCTCTTGTTGAAGACTGGAAACAATTCTGAGCAGGAAATTTAGTAGCTGCGTGTGTTCAGCTAACAAACCTGTACTTTCACTTGCAGCCAAAAGACATCTGAAAGTAGTAGATGGCAATACAAGAATCAGAAAAATCAACAATCAAAAGCTCAAATCTGGTGTATTCAAAATAACAAAATTTTGTTTAATGGAATAAGAGAATGTCTAAACAACCCTAATAAAAACTAGGAAGTGCTCAAATGAGGTGTATTCGGAATAACAGGATTTTGTTTAATGAATAAGTGAATGTCTAAACAACCCTAATAAAAACTAGGAAGTAACAATGGCACAGCAAAAAAGTAAGAGATAAAGGCACAATAAAGAATTCAAGTAGAAACCAAATAAGTAGAACTAAGCAAGTAATTCCTCTATTCCAGAATTTGATAAGTGACGAGACTGATTATCTGTCATTTGAAAAGCGCAGATTATGGGATGAAAGGAAGGATGGAAAGAAGGATAGAGAATAGACACAAAAATGCAAGGACAGAGAGCAGACCTTGAAGTCTCAGAACATTGTTTTATGGCTCTAACCACGGAAACATCAGCAGTATTAGCTTTCTCAAGAGTTTCAACTATGCTCCTTAGGGAGTCAAACAAAAGAGGCCAAGAACTAGAACTCATTTTTCAAAAACCAGGATTAATGGCATAATATATCTGCAAAACAGCAAAACATAATAGTCAATATAATGTAACGTTTATCGATCTTTGATCAAAGGAACTTCTCTTTTTATGATAAGATGAAAGAAAATAAAGAGAAATTCTCATAATTCGGACTAATGATAATGAAGATGATTTTATCTCTTGACAACATTATCCACATTCTCATTCGCTTTCTCAAATTAATCAAGCATCAACTTTGTTCTTCGTGTGGGAAGAATCTCTTGGATTATCATGTCTTCAAGAACCTTAATGGTGAGACAGAAGACCTTGCATCCCTTTCCATTTGAGTATATATCGTTTTCCTTTTCTTTTTCCTTTTTTTTTTTTTGATCAGGTAAATAGACTCATTAATCACTAGGCCAAACTCGGCCGTATACAAGAAGCATACAAAACGAAAAGAACCTACAACAAGATATGGTTCTCTACAAATTACACTCAATCCTCTATACAACCCGGAACTACATGGGTGCACCAAAAAGATAAGTGATCGGAGACTACTTCTCAACTGTCCAAAACTAGCTTCTACACTTTCGAAAGCCCTCTTGTTTCGCTCACTCCAGACGATCCACATCAATGCCATGGGGACAACATTCCATGCCCTGCACTTTCTCCTGCTTCTCCCAGCTTTCCAACAGAACAACAAGTCCTTCACAGACCTCGACATCACCTAAGACATACTAAACCAGCTAAACATATCCCACCACAGTCTCGTACCAGACTACAATGTAGAAGAAGATGATCTACATCTTCGCCTGCTTTCATAAACAACACCAACTAATGCAAACAACCTTTTTTTTTAAAGATTTTCCGCCATCAAAATCACCCCCCATAGCAGCTAACCAAGTGAAGAAATATACCTTCCTCAGCACCCTAGCAATCTAAATTGCCTTTGCAGGAATAGCCTCCTCCACCCTGACCGAAAGTTCTCATAAAAAGATTCGACAGAGAATACATAATTGTTCCCCAACCCCAATCTCATCGTATCTGGTCTATCGACTGGCTCACATTGTTGATGGAGTAGACCTAGCATCCTTTAAAACTCATCCACCTCCCAATCCTGAAAATCCCTCCTAAACATCAAATTCCAAATGTTCCTTCCGCTTGCATCCCTTTAATGTGTTGGACTACCGCCTCTCTGACATGAAGCCATAAGCATACGAAAACTCAACTTTTAGCAAAATGTCGTCATACCATTTATCTCCCCAAAAACTAAAGAAAAATGTTTCCATATATCTTCCCAAAACTATACAAAATGTTTCCATATATCTTCCCAAAACTAACTCTTCCCCCATCCCTTACCCTAAAAGAGATGTTTCCAGAAAAATTTATCCATTCCTCGACACTCCGCACACAAAGGCCACTATGATATCATTAGTTCTCCAATCCCCTGCCATCACCCCATATTTATCTATTATCACCCCTCTCCGTAAGGATTGAACCTCCGCCCGAATCTCCACAACCATTTCCCTAAACAGAGCTTTGTTGAAAACCCTCAAACTTTTTACTCCCAACCCTCCCCACTCTTGGGTATTGTCACAGTCTCCCATTGAACCAAATGATACTTTTTTTTGCCCCATCCAATGAATCCCACATAAAGTTTCTTTAAGCCTCCAATTTTCCTATAACACTGGTGGAGCGTGAAACAAGGACACATAATAAGTGGGGATGCTCAATAATGTGCTCTTTATAAACACTTCCTTCACACCTTTAGACAAACACCCCTTTTACCAACCTGCAAATCACTCCTCAACCCTTTGAAGTACCGGATTTCACACACTAGTATCCTTATTCGAGTCTCCAAAGATAATCCTAGATAAGCAGAAGGGAGAGCCCCTACCTTGCAATGCAAAACCCAAGCGAGCAACTCAATCTTGTCCACCTCACCAACGGGAAAGATATCGCATTTTTGGAGATTAATATTAAGGCCCAACACCATCTGAACCCAAGTTAAAACTTGACCTAGAAAATCCAACTGAACCTCATCTGCATCACAAAAAAAACAAGTTATCGTCTTCAAATAAAAAAAGGGAAACCGAGAAGGACCTAACATCTCCAACCGCAGCACTGAACCCTTTATGCGTCTTGCCAAAACAACTCTATCATCCTACTCAAAGCTTTCATCATCAAAATGAATAGCAAAGGTGATAAAGGATCCCCTTGCCGCCCCCTCGAACTACCAAAGACCACATGAATTACAATTCACCAACACTAAGTAACGCACCGAAGATATACAAAAACTGATTCACTTTCTCCATTTTTCTCCAAAGCCATCTTCAACATTATGAAATCAAGGAACTTCCCATTTACATGGCCATATGCCTTTTCAAGATCTAACTTGCACAACACTCCTAGCAAACTAACTTCCTTATCGAATCTACCACTTCGTTTGCCACCAGGGCCACATCTAAAATCATCTACCTTCCACAAAAGCATTTCGTAAAGATGATATCATCCCATTCAAGACCTTCTTATGTCTATTAGAAAGAACCTCGGATATAATCATGTAGATGCTTCCCACTAGACTGATAGGTCTATAATCCCCGATGTTTGTAGTCCCTCCCATCCAGGATAATGACAATAACTGAACCATTTAAGCTCCCTCGAACTCCCCTCTTTATGGAATTCATCAATTGTTAAGTTATATCCGTGCAACATTCCACCACCTCGCTCACCTCCTCTTCCTCAATAGCCCTCTCTAACCACCCACTAGTTTCCCTTCCAATGTGACTAAACCTTAAGCCCTCAAGTTTGGTCTCAATTCCGCTTCTTCTTTGAACAAACGCTCATAGAACTTAACAATTGCCCCTTCTACTTCCTCCTCTTCCGGGTGCACTTCCCAGTCTACCTCCACTAACTCTATGAAATTCCTCCTCATATTTTCAACTACCACCCTATGAAAACATTTTGTATTTGCATCCCCCTCTTCTAACCATAATGCCTTCGACTTTGACTCCAACTCACCTCTTGGGACACCAAAGAAGCTAACCCCTTATTCAAACCCAATTTCTTCTCCTTCTCCATCTCCTCCAACTCTCTTCCCCCTTCTAACCCCTCTAGCTCCCCACCTCGTCCCTCATTTTCACTCTACCACCCATAACAACAACCAGACTTCTTAGTTCCACACCCTTAAATCTTTCTTAATCATTTTAATTTCTTAGCAAGCGAAAGGAAGGTCGTCCCTCCACAACATAGATACTCCACCACCAGTCACTTTCTCCCTAAAATCAACTACTTTTAGCCGCATATTCTCGAATCTGATTGGAGAACTCGTTTTTCTTCCTCTACTATAGTTTTCCTTTTTAGCCTCATTTATTTGAAAAACTAAATGCCCTTTCTTAATACTTTTAACACACTATGACAGACATGTCATTAACATATAGGCCTAACAAGGCATTATTTCTTGATCAGTGATTGGCTCTAGCAGTATGGAAAATTTAGCACCATTAGTTCTTGCAATGCTTCTAACACATTATTTGTAGAAATATTTACCAGGGATATTTGGTGACAACTAGTTATCCGAACCATAAATCATCTGCATGTTATTATAATTTTACAGGGCTTCACTTATCAGAAAAGAAAAGGCATTATAATTTATAAGGGTTCAACTTCAGATAGGACTAGGAGGCCCTGATCATCATATGCGAAACTTGATCTTGCTTCAAGAAAGTGTCATATAGAGTATGGACTGGGTTTTTGGGTGGCACAAAGACAAAGGTCTTTCAAGCATAACTTTTTTTTCTTATACAGGTGGTATCCAGTCCAGCTAGCGCGCACCTCGAATATTCCACCGGATACCTGCCTCGAATATTACACCAGATACCTGCTACCTCTCACCAATACATGCACCAAGTAATTTTTCGTACCAAGGTGTTTTCTGACATAACTGACAAGTTCAATTAGAGTATCATTGATCTTATACAATTAGGCCTCATTTATTTGCACCTAATGGAGGTCTGAATCTGAATGATTCAGACTTTAGACCATTAAGTGCATTTATTTTTCATGAAGATTTTGGCTCTTAATAAGTCTGAATAGGTCTTAATCATTCAAATTTGGAACTAAGTTTTAATCATTAAGAGATATTCTTGTGTTGGATAATATTCACTATCACTCTATCCATAATCATCAGTCACCACCTCTAACCACCTCTGCCACCACCACCATTGTCAACCACCGCCTAACTACCAACCGCCGCCGCCGCCAACCACCTCCACCATCACAACCGCCATTCACAATCATAATTGCTACTAACCACTAGTTTCAACCGCTACCATATCTACCACCTCCATTATTTTAATTATATCCGCCGTTATCACCACCATCAACACCAATGCCAATGCCAATGCCAACACCACCACCATCATCAACCACTATTGGCCAATCTCAACTACTAACCAATTCATCTATCACAACTAGCGGCACCGCTAACTACTACTAACGCATCATCTGCATCCACACATTCTTCAACCACCACCACCATTGTCACCAGTGTCGCCACATCTACCACAACTTCAACCACCATATCTTTACTAATAATCATCCCCACCATCACAAATATCAACACCAACATTACTAATCACTAACATCAATCATTATCACCACCACCATTAAAAACCATCTCCTTTATCACTAACAAATATAAATATTTTTTTCAATCAAATAATAATTTTATTGTATTAAATCAAATATTTTTCTAATATATAATTATTTTTTATTTTGAATTATATTTTTTATTATATATGCAAATAAATAAATTTTGCATATTCAGATATTGAAAAACAAATAATCTTAACCATTGTCTGAATCTTAATAAAAACAAATGCAGCCTTAATCTTACTTTTCC
The DNA here is from genome assembly GCA_030864215.1 of Capsicum pubescens. Classification (NCBI taxonomy): domain Eukaryota; kingdom Viridiplantae; phylum Streptophyta; class Magnoliopsida; order Solanales; family Solanaceae; genus Capsicum; species Capsicum pubescens. Next base: position 354,187,862 of record CM061538.1, on the reverse strand, counting down.
TACTTAATAAAGAAGACCTTCTCTTCTTCAAACCACCTCTTCCTCTCTCCATTAATCAAGCTTTTCATTATAAATTCACAACATATAATGGGGCAATTGAGCTGCACAGAGTAGCTCATTACTCAATTACAAATCCCACAAGCATCCATTGTCAAAAGAACATATATTAACTCAACTATCTAGCCTACATTACCACAATAAAACTTGCCATACTTCTGACAGAGTATCTCATAATATAGAAAATTAGCAGACTATGTCATCATAACAATCTATTAAGATATAACTTAGGTATACCCAAGCATACACAAATTTAACATGCCATTGCTTGAAATGAAAATCCAAGTGCCTCTTTAGCTTTCCGTCTACCCAAACTTTGAAGGTGATTTAATTAAGCATCAAATTTAATAGTTATATGTGACACATGCACTATAAATGTGGCAATAAAAGAAAATATATTAAGATAATAACTGAACGCTATAGCATAGACAAAAATACTAGGTGATTTCTTTCTATCTATTCTACCCGTGGTGGACAGAGCTACCTGATACATGTTGCTAGTGGGCGGTTTAGGTATCCCATGGAATTAGTCAAGGTGCGCGAAAGCTGACCCGTAGACCAGAGTTATAAAAATAAGACTAATAGTAACTGAACACTAAATTGACAAAAAATAACAAAAATCTTCAGTATGAAGTCAAATGAATTCAAATACCTGTTTGGTACTACTTGTCTAAAATAATAATATTTGTAAAATGTGTCGAGGTAGGGTTAAGATCTGTGTACACACTACAAACCACCCTCCACAAACCCCACTTATAGGATTACACCTGGTATGTTTATGTTGTTGTGTCAACAAAGAGTCCCACATCACTTGAAATTGAGGGAGTAATATACAACCTTCGATCAATCAACTATTTCTCAATCTCATATTAGTAGAATCACCTAAATGAATAAGCTATATACATTCATCTATGTTTGGTCCATGTAATTCAATTATCGAGCAATTTGGTTTTTAAAGCACAACTCATAAAAAATGATTTTATAAGAAGACAACTAGCTCTTCAATACTCCTCAATGTTCTATAGATTTCATTAAAATTTATCCCCGAACAGTTTAGGAACAAACACAAAGGAGGTCTATGGATGCAAGGAGCTAAGCAACATTATTACTAATTATAAGTATTGGACCTTATCACTTTCTGAAAGGGCAACCTGGGGTACAAAAGCTCCCGTTATGTGCGGGATCCGGAGAAGGGCCGGACCACAAGTCTATTGTACGCAACTTGACCTTCCCCGAAAAAGTCCAAGTTCATACATAAAAAAGATAACCTTGGCGACATTACTAATTTAAAATTGTAAATCCAACAAAACATATAGCTATACTACTCAACAACTTAGACAATATGCAATACAGCAATTGCGATCCAACAAGAACCAGTTAAATCTATAACACTGTTACAGAGTTCAAAATTTATAAAAGTGAATTTTCATAGTGTTGTAGAGTTTAAATTTATATAAGCAGGCCTCTACGAGAGAAAAAGGAAAAAAAAAGTCGCAGTTATTTTAATGGGGAGAGATATAATAAAAAACACAAATAAACTCATATTATCGCCTATTTATATTCTATTTTCCTACCTAAACTATCACCTTTTTCACTAGCTTCATCCCTCAATTATGACTCCATTTGTATTAAAATACAACTCGAACCTAAGTTAGCCTACTTACCCCTTTCAATTGGGAACAAATGTTTGGCAACTAAACATCAATGTGTGTTTTAATAATAGAAACAATCATAGATTAGGTAAGTAAAGAGAACAATGGATAATTAAGGTACCAAGAAATTAACAATAGTTCAAATAGTATTCCTAAAGAAAAGGGGAATTCGAACCTTATAGTATAATCCCGAACAAGGCCAAACTCATTATAGCGTAAAGTTACAATCACTGTGCTTGGCGTGTTAAGTTAATTTACCCTCAGAACAATAATTAACTTAATTCTAGCAACCCTCGCAGTGTTTGTATTGGAGCGCCCGTTAACTGGATCTGCTAGTTAAATTAAAGAGAAACAAACAGAAATGGAGGTCTCTCCAATGTCGCCTATTGTTGCTGGTGAATTTTTTCTTTTTTTCGACAGAAAGACTTGAGGAATTATTAGTAATTAGAAAATACCATTTCTTTTTAATTAGATATTAATGGAAATTATAGCAGGCGTTTGGCAAAACCAACAATTTTCTAAGTTGAAGTTTTATTTGGTCATGAATATAAATTGAAATTATTTTTGAATTTTTATGTAAGAAGTGGGAGTGAAAATCGGTTTGAGACTTGTTTTTGAAGTTATTATAGGGCAAAATGGTTCGATGGACCCCTGTACTATGTTCATTTTGTAATATGGACACTTCTACTTACATGTTTGTCATCTGGACCCTTCAACCCACTAAAAACAACATTTTAAACACATTTTCTGATGTGGCATCCTATGTGGCTGGGACCACATAGGAGCGTGTATTTTAACCTCGTAGCACGCATCAGCCATCAAAAAAGGACCCCCAACGGTCATAAAATACCTTCTAAATGCTCCTTCTTCCTCATTTGCTTCCAACACCATTGTTGGAGCAATTTGAGCTTTTTTTTCTCCCTTCTTCTCCATTTTTTCTATCTCTAAGTTCTTTGTTCCTTAATTTTTTTTCCTGCTTTGTTTGTAATATTGAAAATTTAATTTTTTATGTATTTTTTTGCAACACAATGACAGTTCGGGTTAGTTATTGTGGGCTCTACGCTGAACTTAAGATGTCAAGAACATCAACCAACCCAGAAAGAATGTTTTGGGGCTGTCAAAAATATAAAGTTGGTAATGGTTGTGGATTCTTTGGATGGGCTGATGAAAATGAACAATATAAAGGCAGACATAGAAGGCAACGAAGACAAGAAGGACTGGGAAGATATGGAAGGCAAGGAAGACATGAAAGATCAAGCATTAACATTGATATCATTGATATATTCAACCAATGACAAATATTAAGATGTGGCCAAGAAGCACAAGACCACCAATTGAGCCACCTGTGATTACTCCCATGCCAGGAAGGCCAGGTAAAAATAGAAAGAAAGCTAAGGATGAACCTGTTAAGAAAAAGTTTGGAAAGGCTACAAGAAAGAAAAGAAAAATGGCATGTTCTATGTGCAAGTATATTGGACACAACAAAAAAGGATGTCCAACTTTGGTAAGCTAAATCTTTTCTTATTGATGAATTTTACTCTTTTTGAATGTGTTTTTAACCTTTATCTATTTTTTTGTAGAAAAAAAATTTCAGTAGTAGTTGTGGCAATCAACCAAGTGTGCAAGCCAACACTAGTGCTGCAGCTGTTGCTGCTGCTGAGAGAGCTGCAAATGCTTCAACAGCTAAAGAGATACCTGCAAATGCTAAATCAAGCAACAGAAGGCTTGCAAAGGCTCACAGTGCACCAAGAGGTGCAGAAAGGCCTGCAAATGCTCACAGTGCATCAAGAGCTGCAGGAAGGCCTGCAAATGCTGCATCAGTTGGTAGTGTGAGGCCTGCAAGTGCCTCAACAGCTAATATAAGGCCTGCAGCTGTTGTGATCCCACTATCACTTCAGCAGTATGTGATAATGCTACACAATCTATAACTCAGCAGTCTACTAGTGGTGTTGGTGCCCAAAAGAGGAAGACTAATACAGCTTTGAGAGGTGGTGCAAATCTTGTTAGGGGTGTCAAATGAGCGGATTGGGTTGAGATTGAAAATTACAAGTCGGTTGAATTGGATATAGGGTTGGGTCATGACCCGCCCAAATTTTCTTTGGGTTGAAATGGGTTGGGTTGAAATGGGTAAATATCGGGTTGGGTCTTGACCCGCCCAATTTGACCCACTTAGTCTAAAGAAAATATTTGTGAGTCAAAATCAATATGTTAAACAGTTAAAGGACATTTTTTTACCCTTTTCTGTAATTAAATTAACATGGAGTGAGTATATTTTTTCAGTTTTCGGTAACAACACCTATCCAAAAAAAAGTTTTTCTGTAACTAAATATTGTACAAACAACCCAATCAAAAGCCATTGAACTGAGCAATAGCAGCAAGCACATTATTGCATAAAATCAAATGTTAGTAGCTTCCTGTAAGCAGCTAGATCAAATGACTATCTGCTATGTTTAAAGATTCCATCACTGAGTTGAAAACATTTTAGGAATTTCTTTTCATCATTCTTGTGTACCAATCTCAACTAGGATTTGAAGTTGTAATATTATGCCAAAAACAATCATTAGTAGTACTAGATGAGATTCTCAGGTGTAGAATAGTGTATTGATTCAAGACTCGAAAAAAACATAAACATCAGTACAGATGATGACAAGAACAATCTAAAATAGCTCCTACAGCAACTACTCTGCTGATCTCAAATATGGAAACCAGATAAAATTTAGAGTATCCACCTTTACTGTCACAAACAAGATTTACAAAAAATTTCATTTCTCTGTTTCAAAAGATCATTTATGAAGCATCCTGTTGAATATAATCTATGCATCTTATCCCAAGACATTCCAGAAGAAGATTTTCACATCATTCTATTTTTTTCTGGAGCTAAGCAATTCAGAACTCCCTCGGCAGGGAAAACAATCAGAAGTTAAATTTGTTGGCAGCAAAGCAATGGTCAAATCAAATGAAGACCTGGTGTTCTTCCGAGAGAAATCCAGTACAATATATTGATGTGTGAACTATCTTCAAGGCAGCTGGAGATTGGGTTGAGCATCTTGTTCAAGCATCGTCAAAAAAACAAGCACGAATATCTGGAAGTTGCAATGCAGCCACACACTAGTTTAGGAGTTTGTTCAAACACTAATTCAAATTGATACAGAACGCTAAAAGGCTATTACAAGTACTGCAACCAAAAAAAGGACTAATACAAGCTTTTAGCACAAGATAAGCAGACTTTTGAACCTGATCTTAGCCATAAACAGAGAGTAGAGAGTTTGACAGGATTATAGCGATGTGCAAAAGTACTTTCGATGCTACAACTAACATGTTTATATCCACTATACTTTCAGATTCATGAATTCACTCACTCATACCAATGGTGTAATCAGGAATTACACCAGATAAACCAAAACTTTTAGCTGTCAAATTGACAACACTTTCTTCATTGGAATCACACCCTACCCCTTGCCAAGAACAAAAGTGAGTTGAAAAGTTGTGAACTTTAGTAACACCCATCTTTTGAAGGAAGTCAGAGAAAAAAATCCATCAGTGTTTGGTTGTTGACAAAGCAAAGGCCTAAAGAACAGTGTCAAAACCAGAAAAGAACCAAGAATGCCTATTCCCATTTGTAGATAAGACTTCAACTGCCAATCTCAGAATGAAAAAGAGAGAAACAAAACCTTCCAACAACTCCAAAATCTCCCCTTTTTCAGAACTTTACCAACATTTTTGACTCAAAAAGTTGTTCTACCTTCCAACAATCAGCAAAACAGACACTTTTAGCACAACCCCACAAAGCCAAAAGTTCAAGAATACACCATTGGCTAAAAATGAACTTTCTTAGTAGAAACAGAAACAAAAATCTACTAACCTTTGCGAAATTAGAGTAATAGGAGCAGGCAGCAACGATTTCACAGAATTAGAGTGATTTTAGTTGAATCGAGTAATCGAGACTCAAGAAGAACGTTGAATCGGAGATCAGGAACAGAGTACCGGCAACGTGAAGTGTTATCAGTTTGTACCCAAACGTGTTCCGGCAACGTGAAGTGCCGTCGACGGCGATGGCGTTCACAAATTTGCGTCTTGGAGTTGCGCCGATTTTTATTTTTATTTTTTTGGTTGGAAACGGGTTGAAATGGGTATCTTACGGGTTGAAATGGGTGAGAGTTCGTTTTTTAGCGGGTCAGGTTTAATGGGCTCAAACCTTACCCAATTTGAAATTAGTTTGTACCCAATCCAAAAATGTTTGGGCGGTTGGATCCTAATGGGTTTATTTTGACAGCCCTAATCTTGCATATAAAAAAGACCAAGGCAAAAGAAACTGGTTTTGATTTGTTGTTTGGACCAAGTGGCAGTGTAGTAGAGAGGGTAAGTTTCCTATAATGTAATTTACATTTAACTGGTATTAATTAGTGTATCTATAACTGATTTTTTTATTTTTACAGTCTGAAAATATTGATAGAGTGTTACATAGTTCAATTCCAACCAATATTGACTTGGCTTCAAACCAAATGCACTAAGGTGGAAAGGTGGAGCTGCAGTAACTCAAAGACAGCTACAAGAATAGAGTTACAAAAGATCAAAGGCAAAATCATCTACAACCAGTCAAGCCACATCAAGCAGTAAAGCCAGTGCGAATCAATCCACAACAAGCACTCAAGGAACACATTAGTATAATTCTCTCTTTCTATATTGATCTCAAGTATTGTCAAGATAATTTTTTTTAAACTTCTGGCTCATTTCTCATTTAAGATGTTGTTAAGACAAGCTTTTTTATGTCAACTCTTGTTAAGACATTATATATTGAAGATTTCTATATTGGCAAAATAACGGTGTTTGTCATTAAATTTGAATTTCATTTTCATTGCACATTGTAACTACAAAGATCAAGCCAGAATCCAGATGACAACAATAATGATAACAGTGATATCAATGCTAATGTTTGATCTTTCATGTCTTCCTTGCCTTCCATATCTTCCCAGTCCTTCTTGTATTCGTTGCCTTCTATGTCTGTCTTTATATTGTTCATTTTCATCAGCCCATCGAAAGAATCCACAACCATTACCAACTTTATATTTTTGACAGCCCCAAAACATTCTTTCGGGGTTGGTTATGTTATTAACATCGTAAGTTCAGCATAAAGCTCACAATAACAAACCCGAACTGTCATGGTGTTGCAAAAAATTACATAAAAAAATAAAATTTCAATATTACAAACAAAGCAGGAAAAAAAATTAAGGAACAAGAACTTAGAGATAGAAAAAATGGAGAAAAAGAGAGAAAAAAAAGCTCAAATTGCTCCAACAATGGTGTTGGAAGCAAATGAGGAAGGAGGAGCATTTATAAGGTCTTTTATGATCGTTGGGGGGCCTTTTTTTATGGCTAAGCGCTCTAGGAGGTTAAAATACACGCTCCTATGTGGTCTCAGCCACATAGGATGCCACATCAGAAAATGTGTTTAAAATATTACTTTTTATCGGGTTGAAAGGTTCAGATGACAAACATGTGAGTAGAAGTGTCCATATTACAAAATGGACGTAGTACAGGGGTCCATCGAACCATTTTACCCCATAATAACGTCAAAAACAAGTGTCAAACCGATTTTCACTCCCACTTCTAACATAAAAATTCAAAAATAATTTCAATTTATATTTATGACCAAATAAAACTTCAACTTAGAAAATTGTTGGTTTTGCCAAACGCCTACTATAATTTTCATTAATATCTAATTAAAGAGAAATAGTATTTTCTAATTATTAATAATTCCTCACGTCTTTCTGTCGGAAAAAAGAAAAAATTCACCAGCAACGATAGGCAACATTAGATAGACCTCCATTTCTATTTGTTTCTCTTTAATTTAACTAGCAGATCCAATTAACGGACGCTCCAATACAGACGCTGCGAGGGTTGCTAGAATTAAGCCGATTATTGTTCTGAGGATAAATTAACTTCACACGCCATGCACAGTGATTGTCACTTTACGCTATAATGAGTTCGGCCTTGTTCGGGACTATACTATAAGGTCTGAATTCCCCTTTTCTTTAGGAATACTATTTGAAATATTGTTAATTACTTGGTACCTTAATTATCCATTGTTCTCTTTACTTACCTAAGGTATGACTATTTTTATTGTTAAAACACACATTGATGTTTAGTTGCCAAACATTTGTTCCCAATTGAAAGGGGTAAGTAGGCCAACTTAGCATCGAGTTGTATTTTAATACAAATGGAGTCATAGTTGAAGGATGAAACTAGTGAAAAAGTTGATAGTTTAGGTAGGAAAATAAAATATGAATAGGCGAGAATGTGAGTTTATTTGTGTTTTTTATTATATCTCTCCCCATTAAAATAATGTGATTTTTTTTTGCCTTTTTCTCTCCTAGAGGCCTGCTTATCAACACTATGAAAATTCACTTTTATAAATTTTGAAGTTTGTAACAGTGTTATAGATTTAACTGATTCTTGTTGGATCGCAATTGTTGTATTGCATATTGTCTAAGTTGTTGAGTAGTATAGCTATATGTTTTGTTGGATTTACAATTTTGAATTAGTAATGTCGTCAAGGTTATCTTTTTTATGGATGAACTTGGATTTTTTTTTTTTGGAAGGTCAGGTTGCGTACAATAGACTTGTGGTTCGGCCCTTCTCCGAATCCCGCACATAACGGGAGCTTTTGTACCCCAGGTTGCCCTTTCAGAAAGCGATAAGGTCCAATACTTATAATTGGTAATGATGTTGCTTAGCTTCTTTTATCCATAGACCTCCTTTGTGTTTGTTCCTAAACTGTTTAGGGATAAATTTGATGAAATCTATAGAACATTGAGGAGTATTGAAGAGCTAGTCGTCTTCTTATAAAATCATTTTTTATGAGTTGTGCTTTAGAAACCAAATTGCTCGATAATTGAATTATATGGACCCAAACATAGATGAATGTATATAGCTTATTCATTTAGGCAATTCTACTAATATGAGATTGAGAAATAGTTGATTGATCGAAGGTTGTATATTACTCCCTCAATTTCAAGTGACGTGGGACTCTTTGTTGACACAACAACATAAACATACCAGGTGTAATCCTACAAGTGGGGTCTGTGGAGGGTGGTTTGTAGTGTGTGCACAGATCTTAACCCTACCTTGACACATTTTACAAATATTATTATTTTAAACAAGTAGTACCAATCAGCTATTTGAATTCATTTGACTATTTAAACAGAAGATTTTTGTTATTTTCTGACAATTTAGTGTTCAGTTACTATTAGTCTTATTTTTATAACTGTGGTTTTCGGGTCAGCTTTCACGCACCTCGGCTAATTTCACGGGATACCTGTACCGCCCACTAGCAACATGTATCAGGTAGCTCTGTCCGCCACGGGTAGAATAGATGGAAAGAAACCACCTAATATTTTTGTCTATGCTATAGCGTTCAGTTATTATCTTAATATATTTTCTTTTATTGCCACATTTATAATGCATGTGTCACAAATAACTATTAAATTTGATGCTTAATTAAATCACCTTCAAAGTTTGGGTAGACGGAAAGCTAAAGAGGCAATTGGATTTTCATTTCAAGCAATGTCATGTTAAAATTGAGTATGCTTGGGTATACCTGAGTTGTATCTTAATTGATTGTTATGATGACGTAGTCTGCTAATTTTCTAGATTATGAGATACTCTGTCAAAAGTATGGCAAGTTTTATTGTGGTAATGTATGCTAGATAGTTGAGTTAATGTATGTTCTTTTGACAATGGATGCTTGTGGAATTTGTAATTGAGTAATGAGCTACTCTGTGCAGCTCAATTGCCCCATTATATCTTGTGAATTTATAATGAAAAACTTGATTAATGGAGAGAGGAAGAGGTGGTTTGAAGAAGAGAATGTCTTCTTTATTAAGTAGGAAAAGTAAGATTAAGGCTGCATTTGTTTTACCTTTTTTTTATTTTCTCAGGATATTCAAGTTTTTTGGATTTTTAGGGCAACGTTTTATATAAATATATAATTAACTTGTGCTTCAAATATTTTATAGTCCTAGAAAGATATAACTATCTTAGTTTTTTTTTTTTATAAAAAAATAACACTAAATATTAAATAGAAAAATAAATTTAGGTTATGAATTTATGCAAAACTTAAAAGTAGATATCCAACATTTATGTCATTTTAATATTTTATTAGCATTAGTATTGATTTAGGCTTTATTTGAATTACTAATATCTATGAGCTACAAAATTTTATTAGATCATTCAAAATTTTAAGTTTAAATTTGAAATAATATGTTGAAAGACAAAAATAATGAAAAAGTTTAAGAAATATTTATAAATTAAATCATGGTAATATTTTTATGTAATAAATATTTTTAAAAATTTACAAATGTAATATCGGATTGATTCGATTTGACCTTTTTTATTAACACCAAACCAAATCAATTATAATCGATTTTTTTTTATCAAAATCAAATCAAACCATTAATCAAATTATTTCGATTTACGGTTTGATGAACTTACGGTTCAGTTTTGTTGATGCCTAATTCCAAGTATGAGTTGATTGTTTTTCCCCTTTGATCAATTCGAATGATTAAATGTCAGTTTAATTGTTTGATTTTCCTTTTCACATTGAATTTTCTGTTTTCCCTAATCTAAATTCTACTTCCATCCTTTTTTTATGTAGTTTTTTATTTCCATGTTTTTGCACCTTGGTTGCTGTCCATCCTCAACTTTAGACCTGTATATAAAGTTTCAAATAGACGAGCAATTTTCAACTTCAATCTCACATATCTTCAATCAGATAAATCTAAAATTTATATTTACTTTGATATGTTTAAGTTTATACTTGATCAATATTCTAAGTAGGTATTTGGTCCTGCTTTATTGTGGAAATAAAAAATAATAATTCTAGTTTTCAAAGTGAATGATGTCATTTGAAAATTAAAGTTGTATTTGGCACTGAAATAAATTCAAGTTATTTTTAAATATTTGCGAGTGGTTTAGAGTGAAAAAGTGAATAATTTTTTTGCTGTTTTTGGAATTTTTTAATTTATTTTTAAAAAGTGAATAAAGTGAAAAAATAACTTTCCAGAAATTTAGGACGTGATCAAATGTGTGAATTCTCCATGGCCCAACGCCCCCCTAAATACAGCTATTGTGCACATGCCACAGTAAATTGTGTCATTTGAAAGATACAAGACTTCCTGATGAAAAACATTTTCTTAGAGTAATCTCCCTCATACCAAACACACCTTCGAAAATGATAATGTATCATTTAAGTTTTTAACGATATGCCAATTGGGTATTCCTGCCTATGATTACTGTAAAAAAATTTGGAAAATAGGTAATATCACGGCGAAATGTGGTCCAAGTGTCAAAATATTTTGCACAGAAACTGAGAACTCTCATTGTTATACATAGAAAGCACAACAAATGCAGTACAGCCTCCAGATACTAACATATTCCTCCATGCTTAATAGTTTTGACACAATAGAGAGCAAATACAAGTTTCTCTTGCGCAGCTACTGAAATGTCCATGGATCGAATAGCCAGCTACTCAACCTTTCGAGCAAGTCAAAGACAAGAGGATGCTCGGAAATTTTTCAGCCCATCCTGTTGCTAGGACCATTCAAGAGTCCTTTGAGATGATCATCCAACGATAACTATCAAATAGTTCATTCAGCTAATTTACAGGTTAGCATACTGAGTTTTTGTGCTCGTCATTTTGCTAATGGCTACCATTCACAACTTCCCTTGGAAATGCCCATCCAAAGAAGAAGACCACTTTGTTCCAGACTAATCTACAAGTATTCATTGGAAGCTTTTGTGCTCATCCTTTCGCTTAAGACAACCACTTGGGACTTCCGATGGAAATGCACGTCCAAAGACAACCACCAGTTTGTTCGGCAGAGTACTCTACAGGTTGTCATTGGTGTCAAATGGCAAAATTACAGATCTAAGGTACAACCTCGACTGGACAGGGCTAACCAGCTCAAGAAGCAGTAGCTGGAGAAAATACACACATCCCAGACCGACCAAGAAAAAGTAGGACCCAAAACTGGAAAACCTCTTATAGGATATTGGACAATTTGTGAAACCTTCGTACAGCAGCGTGAAGATCGTGCGCTTCATACACCTCAATAAGTGACCTAACCGCTCTGAATATGACATCTTTCTTGTGGTTCACAGAAGAGTAATATTCAGCCTCAAACTGGTTAGGTGATTTCTCGAGAGACATGCAGACCAACTTAAACCACTCCTCAAAGAAGGATGATTTCTACAGGAATATAAAGAGAGAATTAGACAGCCTTAAAAGAGAGCAAAGCAAATACAGATTTTAAGGACTAAGAAACCTGGAAAGAGAACAAACTTCCTCTGTTTCCTTTTATTTGGCCCCATACCAAAAATAGTTATTTCAATTTATTTATCAAATTAAGAGAATTGTTCTATTATTTATCAATAGTTCTATTACTCGAGATAAGAAAAAATATTGAGATTTATAAAGAATGAGGTTTTATTAGTTTTAGTTCAGTAATATATACTTATTGGTCGTACCCCAGCACCGTATTATTCGAATTTGGATCCATACACACAAATCCTAAAATTTATTTGATGAAGATTCGAGTCCGAGCCACATAGAAAGTGTTAGAATATGAGTAGAAATAGGAATAATATATAAAAATCCTACTTGGTAAAAGGATTGTACTATAGTGTCTATAAATAGGGTCTCGATGTAATTATGTGAACACACAATTCAATAATATTTTTTATCCATTATTTCTCACATGGTATGTCGATTGCGCAGATCACTCAGTGGTCTGAAACAGTCCCTTTGAGCTTGGTTTGGAAAGTTTAGCACAATAATTCAGCAGTTTGGCATGATTCGTAGTGGAGCTGATCACTCGGTGTTTTATCGACATTCTCAACCAAATCTGTGTATTTATTTGGTGGTTTATGTTGATGATATAATTATCACCGGCAATGATGAAGATGGTATCACAAAATTGAAGCAACATTTCTTTCAGCATTTCCAGACTAAAAAGCTCGGTAGATTGAAATATTTCTAGGTACTGAGGTTGCTCAGTCTAGATCAGGTATTGTTATTTCTCAACGCAAGTATGCCTTAGACATTCTTGAAGAGACGGGAATGATGGGATGTAAACCCTTCCTATGGATCCAAATGCTAAACTTCTGCAAGGACAGGGGGTGCCACTCAGTGATCCTGAAAGGTATAGGAGGTTGGTTGGAAAGTTAAATTCTCTCACTGTGGCTAGACCTGACATATCCTTTTCTGTGAGTGTTGTAAGTCAATTTATGACTTCCCCTGTGATAGTCACTGGGTTGCAGTTGTTCGTATTCTGCGATATATAATCAGCTCCAGGTAAAGGAATATTTTTTGAGGATCGAGGTCACGAGCATATCATTGGATACACAGATGCTGATTGGGCAGGACCACCCTCTGATAGAGATAGACGTTCTACCTCCGGTACTAAGGTAATTTGGTGTCTTGGAAGAATAAGAAACAGAGTGTGGTTGGTCGATCTAGTACGGTAGCAGAATATCGAGCAATGGTTGTAGCAACTTGTGAGCTAGTTTGGATCAAGCAATTGCTGAGAGAACTAAAATTTGGAGAAACCAATAAGATGAAACTTGTGTGTGATAATCAAGCAGCCCTTCATATCGCATCAAATCCAGTGTTGCATGAGAGGACTAAACACATAGAGATTGATTGTCACTTTGTCAGAGAAAAGATACTCTCGAAAGATATTGTTACAAAATTTGTGAAGTCAAGTGATCAACTTTCAGATATCTTCATCAAGTCCCTCACCGATCCTCGTATTAATTACATTTGTAACAAGCTAGGTGCACCAGTTTGAGGGGAAGTGTTAGAATATGAGTAGAAATAGGAATAGTAGATAAAAATCTTACTTGGAAAAGGATTGTACTATAGTGTCTATAAATAGGGTCTCGATGTAATTATGTAAACACAATTCAATACTCCCTCTGTTTCAAAAAGAATGACCTACTTTGACTTGACACAAAGTTAAAGAAAATAAAGAAGACTTTTGAATCTTGTGGCCTTAAGTTAAAGTTGTGTCAAATGTACCAAAATGACCTTTAATATTGTGGTACTAAATATGCTACGTCGAAAGTTGAAATTAAAGTATTGCCAAAAAAGAAAAGGGGTCATTCTTTTTCAAATGGACTAAAAAGGAAAGTAGGTCATTCTTTTTTAAACGGAGGGAGTAATATTTTTTTATCCATTATTTCTCACATAAAGAAACTTAAAATGTGGCGTAAGTAGTTAGAAATTGGGTGTACATGGGGATGAAGAAAAACAATGTAGTAATAGTGGAGCATCATGAGGTAATTCCAAGCGAACACACACAAAGCAAGCATGTTAGGATCTTTGGGAAAGCATAATTACAGCTCTTGGTGTTGATGCAGAGAACTTGACTTTCAAAATCTTTATAATGATTAAAATTGTTGATGCATGTACAAAGAAGCAACAGATGCACAGAAAGAAGCAAAGTGGTACAATATCACCACATAAATTGTAGGCCGGAAACCTCTTTAAAATACAAAGTTTTTTACAAGTACATACAAAAATTGAATAAAAGATTTTATATGGAGGTTTTTGTTAAATATGATATCCTTACTAGATAATTTAGATATGAGAATATCTCTATATTTAAATATTGTAGATGTGGGAATATCCTCAAATTCCCATAATTAGGCACTTAGAATATGGTGTAATTAGTTTTCCTCCTTATTTACATTCTCTGTAACACAATTTAATCCCACTAGCTTGAGGAAATAGTCAAGACACAAATTCTCAAATTCTCCTCTCTTCGCCCTCTAATTTCTCATGGTATCAGAGTCAGGTTTCTCTAGTTTTTCTTTTTTTTTCTCAAAATAGATTCCGCATAGCATAATTACAGAAACAAATTCTACAAAGTAGAATTGCAGGAACAGATTCTATAAAACCCAGAATCGCAGAAACCAAAATATAATATGAAAAAAAATTGCAAAACAGAGTTACAAAAGCAGAGGAGGAGGTGGAGAGGTTATCCTCTCCTGGGGTCCCGACAAACCTGGGTGGAGTCAATCTCAAAAATTGATTCAACATCTTCTGCTCCTCTGCAGACATAAGTGGCTGGGCTACTGGCGGCTGTGGGACTACTGGTGTTGGCGGAACCTCTACCCTAGGTGCCGCTGCCGCAGGCTGTGCCCCTAAATCAATACCACCGTGCTGCTGGTTGAGCTCCCACGACCGGTGGACTGCCAACTAACCCCAATTAATGAACTAATGTATCCCGAATAACCGAAGAAGATATTAAGCCGGGTGATGCCTGGGCTGCCCCCTGGCCCACCTACTGATGTGGCGGAATACCTGGAGCTATCTCAATCCTCGAAGCTATAATAGGATCAGGTGATGGATCCCTGACCTGATCTCGAATAGGGCTCTACCCTGCCCCTAATATCTGGGTCGACCTCGACCCCAAGATTGAAGTCTAGAAGCGGACCCGCGGTCCCGACCCCCTGCTCTCAAACCTCGTGTCCTAGCCATCTGCGTAAAGAGTGAACTAATAAAAAAATTACAACCAACCCAGACTCAACGCACAAAATAGATCAAGAAAATGAGATTTTTTTTTCCTAAAAATACTTTGTAGCCTCCCAAGGATAGGATACAGACGTCTCCGTACCGATCCGCAGGACTTTACTAAACATCGGCTCCAGTATTAACAATACCAGTGTGACCTAAGCTTTGATGCCAAGCTGTCATGACCCGATTTCTCAAGTCGTGATGGCGCCTACCTTATCCCACCAATAGGCAAGCCAAATCATAGCCCGGAATGATAGGTAATGGGCTAATAGGCAGAGACAAAATAAAAAATCGCGTATGATAATAACAACCACAATAATAAGTGAAAACTAAGAAGAGAGAATATGTATTATATCAAAACGAGAGGAGAAAAAAGGAACAACTATACAAATGAATCTCTCCCAAGTCCTAATAAGGTCAGTACTAGAGCCACTACTAACAGGTACCCAGAGTACAAGACAAAAATCTAAAATGTACACAAGTAGTCTCGAGTGAAAAAGACTAACTAGAGTAGATAGAGGAGGATCAACCTCGGACGACAGTAAGCTTACCCCTCTCTAAACCAGCACTGAAAGGTAGGAACCATGTCAACGTCGACTGTTAGTACCTGGATCTGCATCAGAAAAAAGATGCAGAAGTGTAGTATGAGTACCAAAAATAACGGATACTCAGTAGGCATCATCGGCCAACTGAACTTAATACAGAAAATGTGTAACTACAATGCAAGGACGTAATCTGAGTTATTAGTAAATAAGGATGGAAAGGTAAACAACTACCAAGCTATGCAACGGCTGTAAAGGAATAAACTTATGCGATACAGAAAATAATAATGCAGTAATAACAAATAAATCAAACATAACCTAACTGAGCCCCTATAAGTCCGCTAGGCACACTGAAGAAGATAATTAACCCAACCGTACCCCCACAAGTGATGAAAGTAAACATAAATAATCAGATGCCGGACTCGAACCGGAACTCAGAGTAACCCCAACTATAATCAGATGCGGACTCAAACCGGAGCTCATAGTAACAATAATAGTCAAATGCCGGACTCGAACCGAAACTCATAGTAACAATAATAATCCAATGCCACACTCGAACCGGAGCTCATAGTAACAATAATAGTCAAATGCCGGACTCGAACCGGAACTCGTAGTAACAATAATAATCAATTGCCGGACTCGAACCGAAACTCATAGTAACCATAACCCTCTGATAATATTAAAATCCATTTCATATTATAACAATGTCAACGTCTAAATAATCTTTCACCAATTTTAATTAAAAAGGGCTAAATTAAAGATTTTGAAATTAAATTTTATGTCCCAAAGTGATAGGTGCTATATTATATTGAAAGATAAAATACCAAAATCTACTACAACGGGGTCCCAATCTGAATAAATAAGACAGTTTATACATACAAAGAATATGTATCTACAAGCACTTATCTAAAGCTAACATAATAGTTAACATTTTCGGTAAATAAGCTCAATCTAAAAATAGGGTAAACCTAACCTACCTGGACGTCAAAGCTATAATATTTGTTCTGAAGCCTCCGAATAATATCCGCTAGAACCCAAATTTAAATATCATCAAAGAATTTATTTTTCACCACGCCTCTTAACTTATATGCAACTTTGTAGAGCTAACCAAGAACTCTAATTAATTTTTTTCTAATAAAAGAAGCAAACCGAGAAAGGCCAATATATGAGAAAAATAGATATATGGGCGTGCATATGCATACCATCAGAAAGTTTTCCTCTCTTTAAAAGGTCAAAAGGTGCCATGTATATATAAGAGTAAGTTAGGCTATGGTTGAGACAAGTGGCAGCACGTGGTCCACTTTTCTATTTAAGCAAATTACACCACTTATATAGATACATATATTTATTAAATTAATTCTATTTTGCATATATTTGGGTATTGCGTAAATTCATGGTAAAATAATTATAATATTTTGAATATATCATAATTAATAGAAAATTATTTTTAACAAAAGCTATATTATATAATAATAATATTTTAATATTTTTAAATTTACTATCTCCGCATAAAATATTAATAAATTACAAAAAATAATATAACTATATCATGACTTAAAGAATTTTTTTCTCCAATATCAAAAATATTCTAGAAGAATACTAAATTATATTTCTACCAAATGTCAAATTAAATAATCCACAATACATTTAAATAGTACTAAAATTATATAAAAATACCGAGAAATGACCGTAAGGGTCATTACAGGTTTACCTCTCTTGTGTGGTTTATAATTTATTGCATTGGAGCGGGGTTTACCCTGTGCGCACCCAAAGGGTAGTGGCTCTGGATTCCCTTGTCATAAAAAAAATAGAGTAACTTTTTACGGTAAAAAAATGTTAATGATGGTCAAAAAAAGACTTTGGCAGAGGGAGTACTTTTTTTTCTTTTTTTGCTTGTAGGTACAGCTGAAGTATCAAAAATATTTACAATGCAACAAACAATAGGAAGTGTGTTATGCTGGAAATGCAGATTATGTAGGTTATAAAACGGGTTGAATTAAACATAAAAACTGGGCTAAGTTGGAGATCATTTTAAGATGGGTTCGAATTAAATGGTTTAAAATTTAGCCTCTAGCAAAAAAGCTAGCTAAGGTTGCGTACAATAAATCCCCCTTGTTTGGCCCTTACTCCCTATTTCTCTCATTCCAAGTAACCCTCATCAATGCAAGAGGGACCAAATTCCACACCTTATGCCTTCTCCTCCTATTCCTGCTTCTCCAACAAAGTATTATCTTTCACAGATTTTGGCATATCCCAAAAATCTCTGAACCGTCTAAGCAGTTCTACCATAATCTCATGGTAAAGTTACAATGTATGAGAAGATGATCCACTCATTCCCTTGTCTCCTTACATATGTAACACCAGCTGATACAAACAACCTTGTGCTTTCTAAGATTTTTCGCTGTCAAAATCACCCCTCTAGTTGCTAGCCAAGAGAAAAAACACACTTTCCTCGGCACCAGCACTATCCAAATTGCATCACATGGAAACACAACCTCCTCTCTAATTAGGAGTTTCTCATAGAAAGATTTAACGGAGAAATCTTTATTGTTCGTCAAACACTACCACGAAGCCTCATGTTCATCCACCAAATTGACTTTCCTGTGAAGGATGGCCATCAACCTTTGGACCTCGATCACCTCCCAATTATGGAAATGCTTTCTAAATCTCAAATTCCAAAAAGTCTCTCCAATATGTATCTCCCTAATTTGTTGGACCAACATGTACCTTTGGCATGACATTCTATACAGAATTTGAAAATCATCTTTCAATAAGCTATCTCCACACCACCTATACCCCCAAAAATTAACTCTCCTCTCATTTGCAACCTTGAATAAGACATTTCTATTGAAATCAAACTATTTCTTCTTTATACTCCTCCACTAGCCACACCCAAAAGGCATAGTGACATCTCTAGTTCTCCATCATGCTTCCCTTACCCCATATTTATCAACTATCACCCCTCTCTAAAAGGCTTGTTCCTCCCTCCCAAACTGTCAAACCTATTTGCCCAACAAAGCTTTGTTAAAAACAACCATATCTTTAATTCCTAGACCTCCCTATTTTTTAGGAGATGTGTCAGTCTTCCAATGCACCAAGTGAAATTTCTTTGCTCCATCTGCCCTATCCCAAAGAAAATTTCTCTGCAACCTCTCCAATTTTCTTGTGACTCGTGGAGCTGGAGCTTGAAACAAAGACTTGGATAAAGTGTTCTTAATAAGAACCTTTTTTAATTTCTTATCAACCCTCTGAAGAACCAGATTCCACACCAAAACATCCTTGCATGAAGCCCCCAGTGGTAGTCCAAGATAAGTAGTCAGAAGAGCCCTCATCCTGTAATTCAAAACCTGAGCGAGCATCCCAATGCCAGCCACCTCTCGGACTGTAAAAATCTCACACTTAGGTTAGTTTTAAGGCCTAACATCACTTGAAACCAAGTAAGAACTTGGCCTAAATGTTCCAATTGATTCATATCAGCATCACAACAAACTAAAGTATCATCTGCAAACTTACAATAAGTGAGAAACCAAGATTGTCCCAACACCTCCTCCCAGCTTTTTCAAGCATCCCACACAGAGCTTTCATAACTAGGATAAACATGTTTAAAGATAAAGGGTCCCTGTCTCAGGCCCCTAGAGCTCCCAAAAACCACATGGATTGTCGCTCAATAAAACTATCTCACAGAAGAAATACAAATTTTTATCCATTTTCTCTATTTCTCCTCAAATCACTACTTCTATTTTCTATCAACGGTATATTTCAATGTAGCTCCTAACATAAAGAGATTGTTTTAAATCAAGATACACCTATTGCCAGCTGGACTACTAGGGAAGCATACGAGGTCAAATATAGGGGTTAATATTGGTTTTAAACTGGACTTTCATTTTGCTCACAAAAATGTTTATTATCATATAATGTACTCATGTTTTAGGGAGTTGAGGGTATCGCTCTCTCATTAGGCAGTCTTTCTTGTCCTCAGACGTGCCCCGACACCTGCATCATGTTGTACTTTTCTAAAGTACTTCTAAAATGGTGCTTGAATTTGTTAATGTCCACTTACGTGATCAAAACCCATATAAGTAACTAGGTTCTCTCTAATGTAACCTGTATATATTATTTTCATTTATACTCTCTTCAACTTATGGCACTGAAAACCCAATCAGAGCTCTTGGACGAGATTCAGCATTAAGCAACCCATATAGTCAACTTGGTCCTCATCTTCATCCTCTTTGGCTCCTCAAGTTGGAGATACCCAGGCAACTCCCAGAATTTGATACAATTTACCTACCAATGCTTCTCTTAAGTTGACATGGATCTATGAGGATGAGGATATTAAATACTGTATAGCGTAACAAAGTCATCCGACATCTCCAGGCATTTACATGGGTATACAACATCAATAGAAAACAAAAACATGCTAAATAGAGGACTAGAACAAGGTTAACAACTACTTACCAAACCATGTTTTCCAGATTCAACGATGGATTGGAAAACAAGTTGCTTAGTGAATAGCAAACATTACACTGTACCTAATAGCAAAGTCGACCTTCTAAGTATGCAGTTAAGGAGGACACGTGTAAAACTCCAGGTTTGATATTTTTTTCATGGTTTGATATCAACCGTTCCTTTGTTTTTTCCCCTAATCACACTATGAGGAAGAAGAAAATACCTTAACATTTCCTGTTGTAACACAGGAAATAACTGCCTGCACCATCATCTTAAGCCATTTAGAATTTTCCAAGGGAGCGTTACATGGACTTCGACTTTCTTCCAGATCCTCACAAATGGACAAACCTTTTATGGGTTTTCTCCTAGAAGATATAACCATTGAATTTGCTTGCCTGTTATAAGCAAATGATTGACTTGAAAACCTAACAACTCTTGAAAGATTACCCAATGCTCTCACAGCATTTTCTTTGACCTGATATCAAAAAAATGAGAAGTAAATTTTAGAATACAATCGCTAACATGACAGAAAAATGTCAAAAGAAGAACTGAAACTAGCCGATATAGCTTAACATCATAGCTCACCTTGTCATTATCGTTCGTAAGTTGTAGAGCACAGTAAATCAGCAAGGAGATAGAATGTGAGCTCACTGTTGAATCATTCATATAGAAGAATAATAAGATATCTGAAAGTATTATTACACAACAAATAAATCAAAAATCATTTAGAAATTAGCAGGACCCGAAGAGAATTTCTCAAATTCATGTACATCAACATGGTGGCGAAGTGCATCACTTATATTAGCTAAATCCCATAAGGCTGTTATGCGAACCTAAAAGTTATCACATTAAGCTTGCATATACCTTTTTACTAGGTTAATAAGTTGGAAAGATATGCAAAAATGGGAGTAGTGAAACCAACCGACACCGAGGAATCATGACTGTTGTCCACAACAGGAGAAATGAACTTGTCAAAAATCTCTGCACTGCCATATTGGAACATATATTTACTAACAAACAACAAATTGCCCAAAAAGAGTCAACCGAGACAATATAATTAAGTAAATTTAAAATATTCTCTCTAACAGTTTAAGCATAAACTTTTAGATGAGGTGCCCCACAATTCAACATGGTATCCTCTTAAGAAAAAACATAATTCACATATTTTGCACACAAAAAAGAATCAGACATAATTAGGTACACATAAGAGAGAATATTGAGATAAAATATGAATTAAAAAAAAGAGAAGCCCAATGTACTAAAGCCCCCGCTATGCGCAGTGTCCGGGGAAGGGCCCCACCACAAGGGTGTATGGTACGCAGCCTTACCTTGCATTTCTGCCAGAGCCTGTTTCCAAGGCTTGAACTCATGACCTCGTGGTCATATGGCAACAACTTTACCAACTAATCCAAGGTTCCCCTTCTTATATATATATATATGTATAATAAGGGGAGCCTCGGAGTAACTTGTAAGTAAACTAAATGTGTGCTATGTCTAACATTTTAAGCTTAATCTTGTAAATAAGTTGATCAAAGAATTCAACAGAGTCCAAATAATTCCTCCAGAGAGAAAATTAAAGCCAAATGAATTTAAATCACCTTTGTAAAATGTGTGGAAAACAAGCAATTACACCAATAGCACGACAAACAGCTGATCTAACGTTCGAAACCTCATCACCTTTTGCAGTTTTCACCTGCGAAGATTTCACAAGTACAACTTAAATCACAGTTATGATTCTGTATCCTTGAAAAAAGCACAAAGCACCAATGCACTAATCAGTTATGTAGCAAAACTTACACATGAGTTCAAGATAAAGTCTTGTTTATTCTTTGGTAGCGAAAAGAAAACTCTGGAAGTTATTCCAGCAAAACAAGTAACTGATGCAGCTCTCACCTAAAGGAGCAAAGCAATGTAATGAAATAAATGAGTCACAGAGCAGCAGACTGGCAATTTCTATGTGAGAAACCAATACAAGATCTCTATGCATTAAGTGATATTGAAGGTTAGCATGCATGCTGTAAAATATTCTGGGAGAAAACTTTGTTGAGTGCGTGATCACACTAAAGTTTGTACTGTTAGAAAGGGAACACCATTATTTTTTTGATAACCATGGTGTTCGGGCCAGATTTCGCGCACCTCGACTAAATCCATTGGATACCTACCACCTCCCACCAGCAACAGATACTATGTAGCTGTGTCAATCAAGGCTACGACAGATGGAAAGAATTACCTAGTGTGTTTTGCCTCTACTGAGATTTGAACCTAAGACCTCAGGTCATCATCCCACTTCATTGACCACTAGGTCACACCCTTGGGTGTAAGGGAACACCATTATGCATTTAATTATATCCGAAAACACCCCATCACACACGAGTTTGAATCTTTTACATGCCCAAGCACGTGACAATATTTTGTTGATAATTCACTCTGAGAAACGAACCCAGAATTCCTGCTTACTCAGTTAACAAAATAAAGTTTGTGAAGCGCCTCAAGTAAAACCTTAAGCATTTAAGAAACTAAGACCATAAACATTGATTTGTTATAGATTTGCAGTATGCATCCTCATATGTGGGCTGATAGTTTTCTTGAATCATGTACTTAAAATATGTGGTAGATGTATTAATTTGATCCCAAAAATCGAGACCACTTTCAAATGTGGCATCTTTTGACTTGGCACGATATTTAAGAAAAATGAGACATTTGAAAGTTGTGATTTAAATAATTCTTAAATATTTTATTTTAATTTTTTGAAAATGGTAACAAACTATTTATAAATCATCAGCAAAAAAGCTAGAAACCAAAATTACATCATTGAATCTACATCCAAAAGAGTAAAAACAATAGACTAACACTAAATCTTATCTCATCTAACAAGGATCCTAGGATGTCTACTATAGAAACTGGGTCATCTATATAATCCGAGCTACACCAATAAGAAAAACTTATAATGCAGCTCAGCTTTAACTTTTGAAGAGAGTTGTTGTTGCCTTCAAAACACCTAGAGTTTCTCTCTTTCCAAATAGTTCACCATAGTACTATCGGGATAATTCTCCATCTGCCTTTGTTAGTGCTACCACCACCCTCAGAATTCCAGCTAGTTAGTCCCTCCTCTGTTCTTCTCGGCATCTCCACCTTATGCCTCTGAAGCAGGTAAAAAGATTCCAAAGCTGGCTGACCACTTTACAGTGAAGAATCAGATGATTAATTGTCTCTGCATTATGTTTACAAAAAAACATCTTGAGCATATATGTCTGCCCTTCTTCATTAGGTTCTCCTGAGTTAAAACAACTTCCTTCACGACCAACCAAGTGAAAATAGCTACTTTATATGGAATTTTTACTTTCCAAATAAGCTTTCAAGGCAAAAAACAGATCTAAAACCCCATCTGATACATGTCTTTATAGGCAGGACTTATAGTAAAAATGCCCTTGCTGTGGCATCTCCTTCTTAGGGTATCTTCTCTTTCCTGTAGACCCTTGCATTAGTCTAGTGTGCAATAAAAGTTGGTCAATCTTTCCATCTCTCAGTCTTGCATCAATCTTTTATAGGTCAAGTTCCAGCCTTGATTTGACCCCACATCATGTAAAGTAGAATTCTATTGCTGATTTAAAATATAAATGTCAGGGACTAGTTGCTTAAGACTTTCATTCCTTTGCCAGTTATCTTTCCAAAACAAGATATTCTTTCCATCTTTCACATTGAAACTAGTTCTTTCATGGAATAAATGCCACAAGTTCCTGATTGACCTCCACAAATTTGTGTCATATGCGGTGTTTACTTCCTTTGTCCTACAAAAACCTTCCTTTTCATACTTAGCTTGAATCACAATGCCCCATAAAGATTGCTCTTCCTTGGGTAGTCTCCAAGCCATTTCATCAAGAGACTTTTGTTCCGCTTTCTCATATTTTTGATACCCAGCTCTCCATCCTTTTTAGCCTCCCATTTGACTAAATAATAACCTTTTTCCTCCCCACCTCCTCTCCAAAAGAAATTCCTCCTAAGAGCATCAATTTTTTTCTTCACATTAACAGGAAAAGAAAATAATGACATCAAGTAGGTAGGTAAGTCATCCAATACAGAGACACCCCGAGACAAGTATTATGCTTTCCATCTAGTCTGTCTATTTTCATATCTTTCTATGACATCATTCCATATATCTCTTGATTTACTTTTTGCACCTAGAGGCATTCCTAAGCAAACGGTTGGAATCTTACCCATGCCTCCTCCCAAAATTCCTGCCAACTGTTGAATCCTAGCCACTTCATTAATTGGGAAAATAAGACTTTTTCTCCAACTAATGTAAAGGCTTGAAATAGCCTAAAAAAGAATCAAAATAATCCTTAAACACTTTAACTGACTCTCTTCAACATCACAGAATATGAGTGTGTCATCTGCATATTGTAAGTGTATTACTTCCACTCTATCATTCCGTTCCTTTGCTACATTGAAACCTTTTATCCAACCATTATTTTGGGCAATCTTCACCATATTGTTAAGTTTCTCCATCACCATAATGAACGAAAAAGGTGAAAATAGATCACATTGTCTCAAACCTCTTTGACACGAAAAAAAGCCTTTGGGTGAGCCATTTATCAAAATAGAGAACTTGGCAGTGGTAATGCAAAATCTTATCCATCTAATCCATTTTCCTCCAAACCCCATTTTCTGTAAAATTCCATGAAAGAAGCTCTAATTCACGTGTTCATATGCTTTTTCAATATCAAATTTATACATGATGCCAGGTGTCTTATCTCTCATTATGGAATCTATGCATTCATTAGCAATAAGGACCGCATCGGTGATCTGTCTACATCTCAAGAATGTCATCTGTTGAGTATCCACTAATTTGTGCATTACTTTCTTCAATCTCTCTATGAGAATCTTGGATATCAATTTTTATATGCTCCCTATTAAACTAATAGTCCTAAAATCTCTCAATTCCTTAGCCCCATACTTTTTGGGAATAAGAGTTATGTATGTTGCATTGAAGCTCTCCTAAAAAACTTCTTGGGAGTGGAAGTTCTGCATAGTGGACATCACATCATTCCATACGACCTCCCAACAATGTACAAAGAACCCCTGTAAGACCCCGCAAAATCTTTGTGTTTGTATTCGGCTCGTTTAGCTCTTTGAAGCTCAATATAAGGTCCAACACTTAGAAAATTTTAGCTAAGTGTTCAACACTTAGTCTCATTTTAGACTTCCGAACTTCGAGAATTTATTTGACGACCTTCTCGACCTTAATTTTCTAATTTTCAAGTTGTGTTGCGATGGGGCAAGGTCGTAGTACATCCTGGGTGAGTTTCAAAATTTTTGGAGTAGCGTAAGGGCTCGTTTGGGTGCCCAAACCAGTAGCTCAGGGTGATCTGCCCGCGCCGCCCTGGCTTGAGCACCGCTCTAAGCAAGGCACCGCCCTGTCTAGAGCGGGGGACTAGCTAGGCGACGCTCTGCAACTCCGGTGGGGTGACCAGTTTTCAGCATTCCACCTCCATGTTTCTAAGGGTATTTTGGTCATTTTCCCACCCATATATAAGCTCCATAACACGGAATTAATCCTTAATTGCACCAAAATATACTCCTTTTTTTGAAATCCTCTCCAAAATCATCAAGAAAAAACCTTGGGTTCAATTGGGAACTTCAAGATTCAAGAAAATTTCACCGCTAACTTTCATGAATCATCAACATAAGGTATGCGTAGTATTCATCCACAAATTCCTTTCATCTGTGGAGTCCAAGAACCATGTTCTAAATAACATATTGTGATTTGTTTGTTGTGATTTTCTCATGTTCATGTTGATAGTTGATTTTCATGTTTATGGATGGTGTCTTGATGACTTTTCATGAAGTATGTAAATTGTTGATTGCAAACCTATGAATTTGGGTAGTTTAAGGTTGCAAATTGATAAAGACACCTATGCTCAAAGTTGTGCATGTAAGGTGTTTGATAAAATGCCTAGAATGGTAGAAATCATGTATTATATCTTGGGGATGAATTATATGATAAATTCATGCTAGTCTATTGTAATACCCCACAAGTTTTCTGAGTCGTTAAAGCCTTTTCGGGCTTGTCAAGAAAAGCTTAGCAATTAAAATTTTGGCTAAGTGTTGAAACTTTCTTCATTCCATAAGCTTGTGAACTTCGATGAATTATTTTGTGACCTTCCCGACCTTCAATTTTTTATTTTTAAGTTGCATTGCGATGGGGCAATGTCATAGTACATTCCGGGTAGGTTTCAGAATTTTTGAAATTCGTTTAGAGCATTTTTGGATTTCGAAACAGTAGCATCATGAGATTAGCATGCGACGCATGCTCCTTCGCATGGTCCTAGCATGTGATATAGTGCGGAGGACTAGAGCATGTGACACATGCTCCGTAGCATGCTCCTGAAATTTCCAGCTTTCAGCCCCAAAATTTTAAGGGCAAAAGGGTCTTTTCCCAACCCTTTATATACCCCTTTAACACGAAATTCAGCCTCATTTAACCCAAATTATAAGGTTTTCTCTCAATTTTCTCTCAAGAACAACCTAGGGTTTCAACCCAAAGGTTCAAGAACTCAAGAATTCCTCCGTCAAGTCTCTCAAAATCAAGAAACTAAGGTATGCAAGTGTTGATTCTTTGGTTCCTTTCACCCAAGAAGTTCAAAGACCCTTTTTGAATTTTTCTAGTTTATGTTTTCATAAGATTTTATTATGCATGTGAATTGAGGTTGAAGTTCATATTGATATTGAGTTTTAATTCATGTCTTGATTGTAGATGCAAACTTTGGCCGTAGTATGTGATGATTATGTGATATTCATGACAAAGCCTCTTCAAGAAGAATGTTAAATTATGTAATCATGATAATTAGGGGTAATGAATTGTTGTATGACCAAAGTGTGCCTCCCATATGTTGGGTAGAATGATTAGATGAAGAAAATAGTACCATTGTGGCATATTAGGTATAAACCCTCATCTTTGTGACAAGTAATGCATGTCTAGTGTTTGTTGTAATGCCAAGATGAGTAAAGAATAGTATGTTGCATGTGCTTCCTATTCATGTGGATTTTCATTGTTGAATAATTCATGAGACAATAGCATGCCTCTATATACAATTTACATGTTGAATGTTCCCAAGTACTTGAAGTGATACTTCCTTGATAATGTTACAAATGATAGACTATCGTTATGATGTTGATGTGATAGATTATTGTTGTGATGTGTATGTTGGTAATATATTCAAGAGTCAAGTCCTGTCAGTTTCCTTCTATCGAGTCCTGGGGATACTTGTACCCGAAAATATAGCTGTGTGCCTAGAGCCAAGTCAGTCTCAAGATAATCTTTGTCGTGCTATGATCAGTAGAACTCAGTCAACGACTGAATAGTATGAAAACTCAGTAATCTCAATATTCAAGTTAATCAAGCTTAGTACTCAGTCCAAACCCTAGTAGTGTTCAGTATTCAATACAGGTTCTACTAAAGCTCAGTAAGTTACAAAACTCATTTGTATTCAGACAGAAAGTAGAATGCAGAAGTATTCCGTTAGATCACGGAACCAAGCCAACTCAGTCAGATCAGTCAAGTAAGATAATCAGTAACAAAATTCAGCTCAGTCTAAGTTCAGTTAAGAACCAGTTCAGAGTCTTTCAGTTGGGAGTAGGAACTAGAACCGAGCGAGTGCAAGATGACGACTTCTCCATTAGAGAGGTGAAGTCGTTAGCAGTAATCCCTATTCTCCAGAACTGCGTAGCCAGCGCAGGATGAGGAGTCACCCATTAGATAAAGGCAAGGCTTGACTACCTCCAAGAGTCCTCATAGACTTAGACTTGACTTTCTTTTTAGGGTTACCCATTAGAGAGGCTTGACCAGAAAGGTCTTTATCCGTGGCACGGTACTGATACCCTTTTCAACTGGGGTCACAGGTTGGACCCCACCAAACTTGGGGCATGTCAGTTAAGTGAGAACTCCCACAGCTACAGTTTCAGTTTCTGATTCAGACTCAGTCAAGATCTCAGAAAGTCTTCAGATTCAGGACTGATAGATACGGTCACACAGTTCAGTAAGGAACTCAGATAGTTCCATTGATTCGTGGACCACCCGCTATATAGGCCTGGTCTCACCTAAATTTATTTAGTATCAGTTCCAGAGATCACCCGTTAGCTAGGCCTGATCTCAAGCTTAGTAAGTTATTATCATTATTCGAAGATTCAAAGATCATCCGCTAGATAGGTTTGATCTCAACTTCAGCCAGTCGATATTAGCAAGTGTAGAACTCAGATATTCCATAGCTCAGAGTTAATGAACCCAGATATCAGTTTCAGTAGCTTCAGATACTCAGAATCTCAGTATGTTCAGGAAGTTTAGCTTGATAGTATGTCCAATATCAGTTATTAGATTTTGTCCTAGTATGCTCATAGTCATATGTGCAATATGTTCAGTATTTATAGATTCTCCATGTATGCTAATCCAGCTCCTGCATATCATTCAATTAAGTAATTGTTTATACATAAGCCCTTGCAATTAGCCTTACCTTATTTGCATACTCAGTACATTCCAACGTACTGACGTATTTGCGCTATGGTGTTTTTATTTGATTTGACACCATAGGTTCAGAGGCACGAGATCTAGAGTACCCTTAGCAGTCCAGATTCAGTCAGCAGCAGTAGAAGTATTAGTGAGTCCTCATCTTTCGAGGATAATTATTATTTCAGTACATTATTATATCTAGTTTATTTTGTTAGACGGAGTTAGTTGGGGACATGTCCCATCAAATCCATAGTTCAGACAGTTAGAGGCTTTTCGGACAGATGTATAAGTATTCAGTTTTTAGATTTGTGTATTTTAGATATTTTGAACCTCATGGAAAGTTTTCGCCAGTTTCTGCATGTAGTTTGTTATATTATGCAGTGACTAGGTATAGATATCAGAAGAGGGTTAGCTTGTGGTCCTTTGGGATCATGAGCACCGTGAGGCCTTTTGATTCCAGAAAATCGGGGCGTTACATCTATTATGTTCAAAGGGCTCACATGTTGTCGTTGTCCAATATATGTGTTAATGGAATGTACATGATGATTGGAGAATGGATTCATAGTGTGTCCATATGCATTCCATGTTATGTACAAGATAAAGATTTTGAAATACCACATGGGTAATTTCCCAATCATTACAATGTGAACTAAATGTTACATGTTTGCCATTTCCTTATGTTTAAACAATTTTCATGCTATCATTATGAATAGTATATGTTGTTGGATTGTCCATGATATTAGAATATGAGGTTATGTGTAAGACCCCGTAAAATCCTAAGCCTAGAAGTCAGCTCTTTAAGCTTCTCAAGCTCCAAGACTTAGAAAATTTTTCTAAGTGTTCAACACATAGTCTCATTTTACACCTCCAAACTTTTGGGATTTATTTGACGACCTTCTTGACCTTTATTTTTGGATTTTCAAGTTGCGTTGCGATGGGGAAAGGTCGTAGTACATCCCGGGTAAGTTTTGGAATTTTTCGGATAGCGTATGGGTGTGTTTGGGTTTCCAAAATAGTAGCTCGGGGTGATAAGCCCACGTCGCCCCAGCTAGAGCAGTGCTATAGGCCAGGCGCCGCCCGGTGGATCGCGGGCTATAAGCCAAGCACTGCTCGGTGGATCACGGGCTATAAGCCAGGCGCCGCCCGCTGGATCGCCCCAGGCCAAATTTCTGAATTCTAGCTTTGTATCCTTGAGGGCATTTTGGTCAATTTTCATCCACATATAAGTCCCAAACACGGGATTGAGGCCCCAAATCAGCTCTTTACATTACTTTTCATCAAAATTCACTCAAGAAACATCAAGAACAAGTCTAGGGTTCAATTGGGGGTTTCAAGTTTCCAAGCAAATTTAATCGTAAATTCCACAAATTCTTAATCTAAGGTATGCGTAGTGTTCATCCACGGATTTCTTTTGTCCGTAGAGTTCAAGAATCAATCTTTAAATACTAAATTATGATTGTTTCATAGTGATATGATTTTATACATGTTGGTGGCTGTTATTTGTGTTGTAAAGTAGTATTTTGATGTATTTTCATGGAGATTATGATCATGTTAGTTGGAACCCATGAATTTGAGTGGTTTATTATGGTGAAACTTATGAATATACCTATGCCTTAAAGAATGCATGCTAGGTGTTTGATAAAATGCTTAAGATGCTAGAATTTCATGTTTTCATGGTTCCAAAGTATCTAAATGGTAAGTCAATGTTAACTATTATAATTCAATATGAATTCCATGCTAGTGTAGTGTTGCTATTGTTGTGGTATGAAGCATTCATGATAATGGAGTTATACAATATATACATGATATATATATATATCCATGCACTCCTTACCATGCACAAGATATTGAAAAACTACATGTGATATACTATCCCCTACTTATGATGTTATGAAGCGTGAACTCCAATCTTGTGATCAAGTTAGTCATGTGTGTCAGTTTCCTTCTATCGAGTCCTAGGGGTAATTGTACCCAAATAATATAGTTGTGTGCCTAGATCTATGTCATGTTTCATGAAACCCGAAATCAAGCCATGATTCAGTAGAAATCAGTCAGTCATGTGACTCAGGAAACCTCATGATCTCATTCAGTTATTAGATATCAATAGTATTCCGCCAGTCAATGGAATACAGTAAACTCAGTCTATGTACAACCAGTTAAATCATGTTTAGTCTGTTCAGATGGGAGTAGAAGTTAGTACCGAGTGAATCCAAGGATGGGAACTCACCTGCCAGTTTAGGGTGTGATTCTTAGTAGTCATCTTTGCATTCTAGAACTATGTAGCCAACATAGGTTGAGACATAAACATTTTCAGATGAGGGTTGGTGAGGTGGCTTAACATTGTCAGATGAGGGGCCTACCGTTCTCTTTTGGGAATACTGTCAGATGAGGTTACCCATATTTTGTCTTTACCAGTGGCACGATATTAACACCCTTCCAGTCAGGGTAGAGATTGGACCCCAGCTTAGTCATAATGGCACATATGGGGCATGTCGGTTAAACAACTACCTCCCATAGTTTTAGTCTCAGTCTCAGTAAAAGAATTCAGATAGTTCTTCAGATTTCAGTACCAGGATTGTCAGACACAGTCAATTCAGTTACAGTAACTCAGATGGTTCCATCAGATTCAGGACTATCAGACACAGTCATCCATGTTATCAAAATTTCCAGTATTAGTCATGTTAGATATCAATAAACCATGTATTAGTGTACAGATCTAGATATCACGTATTCATGATCTCAGTTACTATGTATGTATGTTTGCACTCTCACGTTCATATTAGGCAGTCAGTTAGCACTGCTCATGCATGTAAGCCCTTTGCATATAGCCTACCTCACTCGTATACTCAGTACTTTCAGTTGTACTGACGCATTTGCGCTATGGTGCTTTCTTTTATGTTACACCATAGGTTCAGAGACACGAGTTCCAGATTAGCAATAGCAGTAGCATTCTAGTACACAGAGTTGCAGTGAGTCCTCATGCATTCGAGGATGATATTATTTTATTTCATTCATTATTTCAGTTCAGTTTTGCTAGACGGAGTTAGTTGGAGACATGTTCCTTCAACTCCTTACTCAGACAGTATTTAGAGGCTTTCAGATTTAGTTCAGATTTTAGATTTAGCTTTCAGTTGTTTTGGGTATTCGTTACCTCATATGGATGTTACTATATAGCAGATATTTTATTCAGTTGAACCTTATGGCCTATTATTTATGTTTTACATATTTTACATATATATTATGTAGTGTACAGGTGCAGATATCTGTCATGAGTTAGCATATGGTCCTTCGGGGTTATAAGCACCATGTAGCCTTCCGGTTCAGCAAATCGGGGCGTTACAAACTTGGTATCAAAGCCGAAGGTTCAATATAGTCCTAGGAAGTCTGAAAGCCTCATTTAGTAAAGTCTTGTACATAGGTGTGTTGCGTTACACATTTATGTGCAGGAGGCTATAAGATGTTTTAGGAACAGTTTCCCTTCTTGCAGTATTCATGTCGTGCTAGTGAGCATAATCTCAATTTAAACTCTCAGTCTAATCCGTTCTTCTCTTATTTCAGAACATGCCTCTAAAGAGAAAAACCCAGCCAACTCCTCAGCCCGAAGATCCTTTGGGCGAACATGTTTCTCATGCGGAGTTTAGGGCCGCATTTACCACACTTGCTCAGTCTGTGGCTGCCCAAAATGAATGGCCACCAGTTATTCCGGCCAATCCAGTGGCCAACTTAGCCACAGCTAGGATTCGGGACTTCACCCGAATAAATCCTCCATCTTTATTCGGGTCTAAGTCTGATGAATACCTTTAGGAATTCATTGACCAAGTTCAGAAGGTCATAAACATCATGGGAGTTACTTCTTGTCAGAGTGTCGAGTTAGCCGCATACCAGTTACTGGATATTGCTCACACTTGGTACAAACAGTGGAAGTCTGAGAGGTTAGAGAGTGTCCGCAGTCAGGTATGCAGGGTCAGCAGAATCGTTCCACAACCCAGTTTGGTCGCCCAAATCAGCAGGGTGCCACTTCCAGTGCTACTAGTGGACAACGCCTAAATAGAGTCTATGCTCTTCAGACCCGACAAGATCAGGAAAATTCTCCTAATGTCGTTACTGGTATGTTATAAATTTTTCATGTTCATGTTTATGCTTTGCTAGATCCAGGTGCATCCTTGTCTTTTGTTACTCTTTATATAGCAGGAGATTTCAGAATCAGTCCTGAAATTTTAGCAGAGCCTTTTTCAGTCTCCACCCCAGTGGGTAAAACCATCATAGCTCGGTGGGTATACAGGAACTTCCCGGTTATGATATTTTAGAAAACCACATTAGCAGATTTAGTCAAGTTAGAGATGACTGATTTTGATGTCATTCTCGAAATGGATTAGCTTCATTCCTTCTATGTCATAGTCGACTACAGGAATAGGATAGTTCAGTTTTAGTTCCCGAATGAGCCCATCCTAGAGTGGAAGGGTAGTACTTTATCTTTCAGGGGTCAGCTTATTTTCTACCTTCGGGAAAATAAAATGATATCTAAGGGGTGTGTTTATCATCTCATTCATGTTAAAGACTCTGGTTTTGAATCTCTCAGTCTCGAATTAGTCCCAGTTGTAAATAAATATTCAGACGTGTTTCCCGAAGATCTTTTAGGCATTTCTCCTGAAAGGGAAATAGACTTTGGCTTTGACCTTATCCTATATACTCAATCTATCTCTATTCCGCCATACAGAATGGCACCAGTAGAACTCAAGGAACTGAAAGATCAGTTGAAGGATCTCCTAGATAAGGGATTCATCAGGCCTAGTGTACCCCATGGGGTGCACCAGTCTTATTCGTGTGCAAGAAAGATGGTTCTCTCAGGATGTGTATCGATTACCATCAGCTCAACAAAGTTATGGTCAAGAACAGGTATCCATTTCCTAGAATAGATGACTTGTTTGACCAACTTCAAGTGTCAGTTATTTCTCCAAGATAGACCTCAGATCAGGCTATTATCAGATTCGAGTCAGAGAGTGACATCCCGAAGACAACTTTCTATACTCGATATGGTCACTTCGAGTTTCTAGTCATGTCCTTTGGTCTTACCAATTCCCCAGCCGCATTCATGGACTTGATGAATCGTATGTTCAAGCAGTACTTATACATGTTCATCATAGTATTCATAGATGATATCCTGGTCCATTCCCGCACAGAGCGTGATCATGCAGACCATCTCAGAACAGTACTTCAGCCCTCAGAGATCACCAACTATTCGCCAAATTTAGTAAGTGCAAGTTCTGGCTAAGGTCAGTAGCATTTCTTGGCCATATTATTTTCGGTGATGGCATTAGAGTAGATCCTCAGAAGACCAAAGAGGTAAGAAACTGGCCTCGCCCTGTCTCTCCATCAGATTTTAAGAGTTTCTTGGGTTTGGCTGGCTATTACAGACGGTTTGTTGAGGGATTTTCTTTTCTTGCATCCCCTATGTCCAAATTGACTCAGAAGAAGGTCAAGTTTCAGTGATTAGATTCTTGCGAGAAAATTTTTCAGGAGTTGAAGACTCGACTCACCTCAGCTCCAGTTCTAGCTCCTCCAGATGGTTTAGACGGTTTCGTAGTATATTGTGATGCATCCAAAGTGGGTCTAGGTTGTATCCTCATGCATCATGGTAAGGTCATAGCCTACGCCTCCAGACAGTTAAAGCCCCATGAAAAGAATTATCCTACTCATGAACTAAAGTTAGCATCCGTAGTATTTGCCTTAAAAATTTGGAGGTATTATCTATACGGAGTTCATGTAGATGTCTTCACAGATCATAAGTCTTCAGTATGTCTTTTCTCAGAAAGATCTCAATCTTCATCAGAGAATGTGGTTAGAGCTCTTAAAAGATTATGACATGAGTGTCTTTTATCATCCGGGCAAGGCCAATGTTATGGCCGACGCTCTCAGTAGACTCTCCATGGGTAGTGTTTCTCACGTTGAGTATCGCAAAAAGAAGATAGCTCAGGAAATCCATCAGCTTGCCAGACTAGGTGTGTACTTAGTCGATTCTTTAGAGAGAGGTGTATGTGTTCAGAATAGTCCAGAGTCATCTCTAGTTTCTGAGGTGAAAGCAAAGCAAGACAGGGATCCTAGCCTTGTCAAGCTAAAAGAGTCAGTTCAAAATCAGAAAGTAGAGGTTTTCTCCTAAGGGGGAGATGGTATCCTTCGTTGTCAGGATCGTCTATGTGTTCTAGGTGTAGATGATTTAAGGCAGCGAATTCTTGCAGAAGTGCATGCTGCGTGATACTCTATTCATCCAGGGGCCACTAAGATGTATTGCAACCTGCGAGAGATCTATTGGTGGAGTGGGATGAAGAGAGATGTTGCAGAGTTTGTGGCTAAGTTCTCTATATGTCAACAAGTCAAGATAGAGCATCAGAAGCCTAGTGGATCCGTGCAGGAGTTCACTATTCCTACTTAGAAGTGGGAAGAAGTGAACATGGATTTCGTGACTAGTTTGCTTCAAACTCGTCATCAGCATAATTCAGTTTGGGTCGTTGTAGATAGGATGGCCAATTCAGCTCATTTCCTTCCAGTTCATACCTCTTATTCAGCCGAGGATTACGTCAAACTCTATATCAGGGAGTTGGTCAGATTACACGGTGTTCCATTATCTATCATCTCAGATAGAGGTACCCAGTTCACCTCTTAATTCTGAAAAGCATTCCAAAAGGGTCTTGGTACCCAAGTTCATCTCAGTACAACTTTTCACTCTCAGACAGATGGTCAAGCAGAAAGGACCATTCAAACTCTTAAAGATATGTTAAGGGTGTGTTCAATTGATTTCAAAGGAAGTTGGGATGATCACTTGACTTTGATTGAATTTGCATACAATAATAGCTATCATTCCAGTATAGTATTTAGATGGCTCCATTCGAATCTCTCTAAGGTAGGAGGTGTAGATCTCTAATCGGTTGGTTTGAAGTTAGTGAGGCCTTAGTCATAGGGCCTGACTTAGTATTCGACGCCTTAGAGAAAGTCCAGCTGATCAGGGAAAAACTCCAGGATGCTCAAAGCCGACAGAAGTCATATGCTGATGTTCGTAGAAAAGATCTCGAGTTCGAGGTCAATGACTATGTCTATCTTAAGATTCTCCCATGAAGGGAGTGAAGAGATTCGGCAAGAAGGGAAATCTCATTCCCCGATATATCGGTCCCTTCAAGATTTGCAGTCGTTTAGGCAAGGTAGCTTATGAGCTCGAATTGCCTTTAGATCTAGCTTCATTTCATCCAGTCTTTCATGTCTCGTTGCTTAAGAAGTGTATAGGTGACCTAGCAGTTGTAGTCCCTATTCATAGCGTTGACGTTCAGAATAGTCTCTCCTATGAGAAAATTCTGGTCAAAATTCTAGACTATCAAACTCGTAGACTGAGGAACAAAGAAGTCCCTCTAGTCAAAGTTCTTTGGCGAAACCAGTCGGTTGATAGAGCAACTTGGGAAGCAGAAGCAGATATGCATACCAAGTATCCTCACCTCTTCTTCGCCTATTCAAATCGAGCTCAAGGTAATTGTTCTTCTTAAGCTTATTCAGTTTCATGTTCATATTCCCAGTATAAACTTGGTATCTACTACCATTGCATACTCAGTCATGCATTCATGTATCAACTCAATTATAAAATCATGCACCGGCTATGCATTCTCATCTTAAGAAACTCAGTTAATCAGAACATTTATTCATGCATTCATGTATCAGTTATCCATGCATCAGATATGTATTAGTTCAGCTTATTTAGCATGTTAGTCATGAAGTCATGTCTCAGTCATTCATGTTCAGTTCATGTTCAGCTGGTCTTTTATCCCCTCTCAGTTGATTTTCATTTGAGGAAGAATGTTCCCAAGGGGGAGATATTGTAAGACCCTGTAAAATCCTAAGCCTAGAAGTCAGCTCTTTAAGCTTCTCAAGCTCCAAGACTTAGAAAATTTTGCTAAGTGTTCAACACTTAGTCTCATTTTAGACCTCCTGGGGGCACTTGTACCCGAAAAATATAGTTGTGTGCCTAGAGCCATGTCATGTTTTCAGGATACTCTCAGTCAAGCCATGTTCCATATAATTCAGTCAGTTATTTGACACATAAAATCTAAGAAATCTCATGAACTCAGTACTCAGTAGAATCAGTAATCTCATGAACTCAACCATTTATCAGATATCAATAGTATTTCGTTAGTCAGCGAAATTTAGTAAGCTCAGTCCATGTACATTCAGTCAATCATGTTCAGTCTCTTCAGATGGGAGTAGTAGTTAGCACCGAGTGAACCCAAAAATAGGAACACACACTGCCAGATGAGGGTGAGATGTTTAGCAGTCATCCTTGTGTTCCAGAACAATGTAGCCAGCATAGGTTGATACATTAACACTGTCAGATGAGGGTTGATAAGGTGGATTAGCACTATCAGATGAGGGCCCCACTGTTCTCTTTTGGGAACACTATCAGATGAGGGTTACCCACAACTTGTCTTTACTAGTGGCGCAGTATTGACACCCTTCCTATCAGGGCAGAGAGTAGACCCCAGCTCAGCTATTATAGCATATATGGGGCATGTTGATTAAATAACTACTTCCCATAGTTTCAGTATTAGACTCAGTAAAATAACTCAGATAGTTCTTCAGATTTCAGAACTGTTAGATACAGTCAACTCAGATACAGTACAAAGCTCAAATAATTTCTTCAGAATTTAGGACTGTCAGATACAGTCACTCATGTTATCAGTTATCAAAACTTAGTATCAATCATGTTAGATATCAATAAATTCATGTCATCAGTAAATAGATTCAGTTATCATGTTTTCACGATCTTAGTTACTACGATTTCATGCATGTACTCTCACGTTCATATTAGTCTATTAGTTATTATCGTTCATACATATAAACTCCATATATTCAGCCTACCTCACTTGCATACCCAATACATTCCCATGTACTGACGCATTTGTGCTATGGTGCTTTCTTTTTATGTTACACCATAGGTTCAGAGACATGTTTTCCACACCAGTAGCAGTAGTAGTATTCTAGTACTCAAAGTTTAGCAGTGAGTCCTTATCTTTCGAGGACATGGTTATTTCTTCATTATCTTTTGATTAGCTATTAGTTGGAGTTAGTTGGGGATATGTCCCATCAACTTCTTATTCAGATTATTCAGACAGTTAGTGGCTTTCAGACGACTACAGTATTTTCATATTTTTTAGACATCAGTATTTTAGTATTGTTTTGCTATTATGATACCACTTTATTCAGACGTTATTATTATTATTCAGTTAAGTTCAGTATTGAACCTTACGGCCTCTCAATGCATGGTTCCGCATTATTATGTCTCATTATGCAGTATACAAGTACATATATCAGTCATGGGCTAGCTTGTGGTCCTTCGGGGTCATGAGCACCGTGTAGCATTTCGGTTCTGATAATCGAGGCATTACAACCGCATAGTGTACCCATCTGGACCTGGTGCTTTAACTACTGCATATGAATTGAGACTATCCAAAACTTCTTTCTTCGTAAAAGGCTTTTGCAATTCCTTTTGATCCTTTGTGTTTATGGTAGTGTACTGGTACATGTTGTAATAGGGTCTCTATTCTCATTTTCGAATTAGAGCTTCTAATAGAAGCTGATGATCTCTCTTTTTATATTCTCTACCTCCACAATATCTTCTCTTTCGACCATTAGATGATCAATGTGATTATTCCTCTTTCGAGCATTTGCAATTCTCTGGAAGAACTTCGTGTTTTTATCACCCTCTTTAATCCACAACGTTCTTGATCTTTGTCTTCATACCATCTCTTCCTTTTTGGAATAATCTTCAAATTCCAAGGACAAATTAGATTTGTGAATGGGCTCTTC
Source organism: Capsicum pubescens (assembly GCA_030864215.1). Taxonomy (NCBI): domain Eukaryota; kingdom Viridiplantae; phylum Streptophyta; class Magnoliopsida; order Solanales; family Solanaceae; genus Capsicum; species Capsicum pubescens. Next base: position 354,149,243 of record CM061538.1, on the reverse strand, counting down.
TACAGTTAAAGATCTATTCTGTTGAATATTATCAATCACTATAATTTTGCTATGAATCAAGTCTTTATTCTTCTCTAAGTTCCCATAAGTGCTTGAGCTCCAATCTTTCAATTTAGCCTTCAAAGATTTTAACTTAGTTACTAGAACATAATGTGGTCTTCCATTAATAGTGAAGGAATCCCACCAAACCTTAACTTTCTCATTGAACCCTCCAGTTTTCAGCCACCATCCTTCAAATTTGAAATAAGACTTTGTGTGTTCCCAACTGCTACTTTGAAGTGCAATTGGTGTGTGATCAGAACAGATTCTAAGAAGAATCTCTTGCTTAATATTCTTGAAATGTTCTCCCCAATCAACAGAGTATAAGAACCTGCCAATCTCAATCCTGTAAGAGGTTTCCAAGTTGTTCCCCCTGGTCCAGGTGTAACTTCCCCCATCTAGTTGAGGATCAATCAACTCCATATCCTCAATAAAATCAGAAAATTCAACCATGTATGTAGATGTTTTGGAGCAATTCTTCTTCTCTGAAGTGTATCTAACAACATTAAAATCACCGCCTATCACCCAAGGCCCTGTAAACAAACCTCTAAAAGCCCCAAGTTCCCACCATACTTCTTGTCTTCCCTGATTACGATTTGGTGCATATATCCCTGTCATGTGCCAAATAAAATCATGACTTGTCAACTTAAATCTACAAGTCAATGTATAAGCACCAACTTTCACTACTTCTCCTTCCCAAGTCTTGCTGTCTACAATACCAAAATACCTCCCCTAGTTCCACTTGCCTCCAGTTGCCCATACTTGACTCCCCTGTTTCCCCACACTTTGCTTTATTAGTTCCCTAGTATCCCCTTCCAATTTAGTTTCCTGTAAACATATGACATCTGTTTTCCATTTTTGAGCTAAACTATGGATCACCCTCCTTTTATCTCTACAATTTAATCCTCTCACATTCCATGAAATTATTTTGACATTCATCATAACATCCTAGAATTTCCTTTTCTCCTAATTCTCGCCCCCGTAGCTTGGAACTTCATGTCTATGGCCAACCCTTTCAATTCTTGTAAGCCTTTAATTTTGGGTAGCCTATGTGCTAGGAGTGGTGGCCTGAACCCAAGAGGGGTGCCAACCATGACCAACTGGGTGTAGCCATAACCAACGAGGATCGATCCACATGTGGATCCGCGACTCTGAGTGGTGGCCTGTACGCTATGAGCGGTGGTCTGGACCCCAGAGGGGTGCCAGCCGTGACCAGTATAGCCGTTGTCACCACACAATGCACCTGAAATGATGAGGTTGACTTCATTCTTGTCTTAGATTTATGGAAGAGAATTTTTCAAGTGTTATTCAGGGGTGATAAAAGGTACCAAAAGAACCTATGGTTTACCATGAAGTCGGTCCTCTCCATCATACCAATTTATTCTTTCTCATACACACTCCTAACTGTATTAGTATCAACCAAGTTAATTTTTTTTTTTTTTTTTTTTAAAGAATGGGACCGAACCCGAATGAGGGTTTCCTGCGTATCTTGTGAAAACAAGAATCAGATTTGCGTAATTCAGGCAGTTTTGGCACAACATAGCCAATCAAACTCTCTTTCTTTTTCTTTTCTTTTTTTTGAAATTTTAAGAAGAAAATAAAATAACAAATTAATGAAAAATATTTTTGAACTTTTCCACTTTAACATATTTATACAAAATGAAACCTATGACTATCAATGAAAATCTTTTGGGTTTTTGATTTTGAGTTTCATACAAAAATGACACTTGAAACTAGTAAAGAAAAATCTTTTTTGTAGTTTTCTTTTCAAAATGTATATGACACCTACTCTAAGTGAAGAATAAAGCAAATCTTTTTATATTTTTGAAATAAGATCACCGAACCCACGAAGGGTTGCCTATGTATCTCACTTTCGAAAGAAGAGAATCAGGTGTGTGTAGTTCATGAAAATTTGCTATAGGCGATGTTGCTAAAGTGCATTTTTAACTAGTCCACTATGCAAAACAAAGGTTAGACTACACCTTCTCACTAAAGTATAATAAATTTAGAGAAAATAATTATGTACAGAGACAAAAATCCTTCAAATATGAACAAAAAATTATAATAATGTGTCAGTTGGGTCGGGAGCCCTTCGAACATAAAACTGGCTGTCTAATAATGCATGCACCTAAAATGTGTTATTTTAGCTATAATCTATATTGACTAAGAGTGGTAGACACAAACTTGAATTTTCTATATGAGAAGGCACATAGTCCCACGACAGTAAAACTCCCGCTTACACCACGTATGCGCCGACTCTCTAAAATGGGTGATTTGAAAGAATTTTGGGATAGTACAATGTACAATCCGCGTGTACAATGTGTGTGAGTGTTAATTTTTCAAAACGGAGAAAATATGAACGGAATGTCAATTTATATAAAGCGATAAACAAACAAACAATCTATACTAAATAATAACAAATAAACAACTTATGCCACATATACAAAGATAAATCAAGATAATTAGTACGAAACAAATAACAATGTATAAAAACGTAAATATTTACCTAAATCTGTAATGGTTAGAACCTTGAAGTCCCCAGCAGAGTCGCCATTCTGTCACACCCTATTTTTACCTAAGGTCAAAACGAGCACGACTTATGGACTCTAAAAGAATAAATTAATTTTGTACAGAGTCGCCACCTAATTTTTAAGGAAAATAAGGAAACCTATTTATTTTATAAACATGTATGACTCGTGTTTTAATCTACGAAACCATTTTAGATTCTAGGTAAGGGTTCAAGTTATTCCGAAGGGAAAGGGGTTAGGCACCCTTCAGAATCCACAAATGTGGTTCCCGGCCAGACTTAGGTTTATTAAAAGATAGAAAAAAATCTATGTGTATATATACAAATATAAAATGTGTATTAAAATGATGAAAATAATTTATATATATAAGATGTACAAATTACCTATATTATAGTAAAACTATGTATAAAATATATGAAGATATGTAAATAAAAATATATATAAGAATGTACATGAAAAAAAAGTTAAATATTGAATAAAGGAAAATTTGTTTTAAAGAAAAAGATTATGAAATTGTGAATTATTTGATTAGATATCTAAATAAATTTAATATAAATATTAACGGCCTAAATTTGCCTAAACGTGTGTTAAAGATTGCGTAAGTAAACATATCCCCACCCAACACCCCAAAAATAAAGTTTTCACTGTGATAGTATTTTGTACAAGAATAAAATATAAAAATAAAATACAAAATTTAAAGTCTTCTTCGGAGGCCGTTCCCGATGGATATTTCCAATAACCAGCTTGTATACGTGTATTATCCTATGTATATTAGTCCAATTTGGACTTTTAATGAGGCTCAACTCTACGGCGTTCAAATGCAGGAATATGGGGAATCCAATTGGGCTCATCTGGAAGAATTCATGCAAAGAGAAAAAGAGAATAAGATTAGTACACGTTTAATAGTACGACAAGCAAACTAGCATGTCAAATGCCAATTTAGACAAACTATAATAATCAAACACATAAGGTAAAAAAAATAATAATACTCATGTGCTAGAAAAGTTCAAAATAGCACAAACAATATAAAAGAAAAAAAATAATTAAATAAAAAATGAAAATATATAAATAAATAAAAAATGAAAATAAAATAAATAAATAAATAAAAGTAAATAATAAAAAAATAAGAGAAACACGTCACCTTTTTTGAGGCAGCAAAATGAAACTACAAGCTTTTAACGGAGTTTCCTCGCCACCACCAGAAAAGCATCTGTTTTCAAGAACAAATTTTCTACTAAAAAATATATACTTGTTGTTCGAAAGTAATTTTTTTTCACCTTCAAGACTTGTCTATGAATTGCTCCTAATGTGCTATTTATAGAGAGGGTGGAAAGTCACCCTTTGTTGTTCTACCGATGTGGGACAAAATAAACTTTGGGCATGTTGGAGTACCTCACTTGAGGACAAAAATTGTACAACTATTTGAATTTCAAAATGATTTCCAAATTAGAATTTTCCTTGTTGGTGTGTCGGAGAACGATTTTGGATAAAAATCCGGGTCATCGTTGCTCGATCGAAGTTGGTTTTGGGTTTCGAAAGTTGGCTGGTTGGCTAGTTTAAATTGGGATGGATTGCTGGAATTTAGAAGAGAAATAGGCTGGGCTGAAGATTTTTAATTATTGGGCCTTTTTAAAAAAATTGGGTTGGTGGTTGTTGGGTGTTGGGCTCGGCAGAATTGGGCTAAGATTGGTTAAATTTTGATTAGGATTTAGCCATCCATTTAAATTTTGATCAAATTGAAAATTAATTGACCAATTGTATTGCAATTATGGCCGATTTAATTTCAATTATGGCCAAATTTAATAGGTTGACTAAAATAAATTGAAATTCGATACGAATTAATACTTTATTTAATCTTGAGCTTTTTGATTTAATAAAATCAAACACATATTTATCTGATTTTTTTTCTATAATAGACTATATAAAAAATTAAAATTTTAATCATTCGAATATATTTTCAAGATAGGCCTTGATTAAAATCCTATATTTAGTAAAATAAATATTTAAGTAACAAAATTATATAATCTAATATAATTGAACACGATAATGTATAATCGCTACTAAAAAATGGCAAGATTACGTACAAATATATTTTGAAATTTTTTTATTCGGATGAAATAAATGTTGTAATTTTATGTAAAATCGGAGAAACTCGAAACTAAATTTGGTCGTGGAGGGCAAAAAGTAGGTGTCAACAACCGTGACCAACGAGATTCGATTTACGCGTGGAGCCGCGAATCAGAGTGGTGGCCTGTGCGGTAGGAGTGGTGTCCTGGACCCAAGAGGGGTGCCAGCCATGACCAACTGGGCTCAGCCGTAACCCACTAGGTCGTTGGTTCTCAAGCGGAGGCGATTATTATGAACCAATTGCCCCACATTGGAAAAATAGAGAATTGCTAAGGGGGTTGTTGGCCAAATGGGTTATCCCACCTACTAGGCTAGTCTTTTGGGTTGGTGTAACACCTCGAATATTGTACCAGAAACAGTACACGGTGCTCATGACCCCGAAGGACCACAATTTAACCTATGACTGATATCTGTACCTGAACACCGTATAATATATAGAATAAATGTGGAAATAAAGGCTGAAAGTCCATAAGGTTCAAATATGATAAAAACATAATATCTGGGTGGGGTATGAAATACCCAAAATAACTGAAATAAACTGTCTAAAACATGATAGTCTGAAAAGCCTCTAACTGAATAAAGAGTTGATGGTAAATGTCCCCAACTAACTCCATCTACTGAAATAATAAAACAATGAAATAATAATGTCCTCGCATTATGAGGACTCACCACTGACTCTAAATGCTCAAACTTTAATGCTACCGCTGCTCTAGAACCGTGCCTTGGAACCTATGGTGTAAAGTAAAACACCATAGCGCAAATGCATCAGTACGATTGAATGTACTGAGTATGCAAATGAGGTAGGCTAAATGCATGGGGTTCATATGCATGAACGATACTACATGACTGGATAACATGAACGTGAGAATACATGCATGCATAAGTAATCGTAATTGAAATCGTGATGATACTGACTACTGAGTCTGAATACTGATATAACTGATATAATTGATATACATGACATAACTAATACTGATATTGAGTGACTGTGTCTGACAGACTATGTTCTGATGGAACTAGCTGAGCTCTGAACTTTATCTGAGTTGAATATTTCTGACAGTCCTGAAATTTGAAGAACTATCTGAGTTATTTTGCTGAGACTGATACTGAAATTGTGAAAGAATTCATCTAATCGACATGCCCCAAATAATGCATTATAGCTGAGTTGGGGTCCAATCTGTGCCCTATTGAAAGGGTGTCAATACCGCGCTACTAGTAAGGACAAGCTGTGAGTATCCCTCATGTGACAGGTACCCTAAGGAGAACGGTGGCACCCTCATACGAATAGGTTGGTCCACCTCATCTACCCTTAACTGGCTGGTTTGGTGTCTCAACCTGCGCTGGCTACGTAGTTCTGGAATGCAAGGATTGCTTCTAAGAATCACACCCTTAGTTCGTAGGTGTGTTCCCATCCTTGGGTTCACTCGGTGCTGAATCCTACTCCCATCTGAATAGACCCTGAACCTGATTAACTGAACTGTACTGGACTGAATTTACTGAATTTCCATTTACTGATGAAATATTACTGAATCTGTTAACTGACTGAGTTCATGAGATTTCTGAGAATACTGAATTACTGATATTACTGAGAGTACTGAGAGTACTGAGATCACTGAGATTACTGAGTTTTTCCTGAGTCCTAAGACTGACTGAATTCTACTGAGCATGGCTTGACTGAGAGTTTCATGAAAACATGACATGACTCTAGGCACACAACTAAGTTTTCGGGTACAAGTACCCCCAGGACTCGATAAAAGGAAACTGACAAGGCATGACGTTCTTGAGTACATGACCAACATCCACAATCCATAACATAATAAATTGGGGGTTTTATGAAGTACATGTTTATCATAATCTTGTACATGGTAGGAATGAATATAATCAAAGTCATAATCCCATACTCTAACATCATGGTCATTCTAACAACATATACATTGCACAATAATAGAATGAGATCCATTTGAACTTAAGAGAATAGCATGCGTTGACATTTAGGTAATATTCAAGCTAAATTGCATGGTTTCTAGTCCTTTAAGCATTTTATCAAATACCTTGCATGCACAAACTAAGGCATAGGTGTGACTATCAATTAATGATTCAAAACACCACAATTCAACCTAATTTCACAAGTTCCAATTCATATAATATCATGGTATCATGAATATCACATAAAGATTCTAACTTGGGAGTTGTACAATAACAATCACACAAACATAATCAACCTACAACATAACTTCATGATTCATAATTTAAAAGAGGGCTTTTGAGCTTTATGGATGAAAGGGATCCATAAATCAACACTACGCATACCTTAATTCGTGATCTTGGAAGTTTGACGGAGGAACTTCTTGAATTTGAATCCCCAATTTTAAAGCCTAGCTTATTCTTGAGAGTATTTTGAGATAAAAGACTATATTTTGGTGTAAAAGAGGTTTAGTCCCGTGTTTTAGACTTATATAGGGGTGGGAAATTGGCACATTTGCCCTTAAGTACGCTGACTTGGAAGCTAGAAATTTTGGCAGCGTGCGATAGAGCGTGCGTCGTATGCTCTAGTCCTCTGAACTGAAGCATGCGTCTCATGCTCTATCGCATGCTAGGACCTGTGGAATGGACCATGCGACACATGCTAATTGCATGATGTCACTGGTTTGAAATCCAAACATGCCCTAAATGGATTTCAAAAATTCCAAAACTCACCCGGAACGTACTCTTGACTTCCCCGATCATAACGCAACTTTAAAATTAGAAAACGTATGTCGGGAAGGTCTTCCAATAAGTCCCCAAAGTGTTCATGATAATGGAGTTATACAAGTATGTACATGTTATATACGCTCCCTACCATGTATAAGATGTTGAGGACTATGTGTAGTATGGACTCCCTTACTTATGGTATTATGAATTTTGAATCTTATTCCTATGATCAAGAAGTATCATGGTTGTGTTAGTTTCCTTCCATCGAGTCCTGGGGGTACTTGCACCCGAAAAATATAGCTTTATGCCTAGAGCCATGTCATGTTTCACGATACTCTTAGTCTAGCCATGATCCATAGAATTCAGTCAGTCATGGGACTCAGGAAAACCCAGAAATCTCAGTACTCTCAGTAGCTCAGTAATCTAAAAAACTCCAGTATCAGTAGTCCCAGCAACTTCAGTACTCTTAGTCAGTCCTCAGTTCTCAGTAGTGTTCTGTCAGTCAACGAAACTCAGTGAACTCAGTTCAGCTCAGCTAAGCAATACTATCAGTTCAGTTAATCAGTTCAGTTCAGTTAATCATGTTCAGTATATTTCAGATGAGAGTTGGATTCAGCATCGAGTGAACCTAGGGATGGGGGCTCACCCGTTAGATAGGACTGAGATCCCTAAAAGTAATCCCTAAGTTCTAGAACTACGTCGTCAGAATAAGTTATGAGATTTTACCCATTAGACAAGGACTGATTTAAGGATCACCCGCTAGATAGGACTGACATTCTCAGGAGTTACCCATTAGTAAGGACTGACTCCACAACATTTGTCTTTACCAGTGGCACGGTACTAATACCCTTCCAACTGGGGTTACAGGTTGGACCCCAGACTAGCTAGAAAGGGGCATGTCGATTAGATAAATACATCCCACAGTTTTAGTTACAAAATCAGGACTGTCAAATATAGTCAACTCAGCTCAATAGTACAGATTTAGGACTGTCAGATACAGTCAACTCAGCTCAGTAGTACAGATTCAGGACTGTCAGATACAGTCAATCCTTATCATTATCAATAGACATCGGGATCACCCATTAGACATGACTGATCTCAACTATGGTTAATCAGTATCAGTATCATCAGATTTAGATCTCACCCGCTGGGTAGGACTGATCTCAGACTAAGTCAAAACCTCTTTAGTATTAGTATACTCAGAGATCACCCATTAGATAGGACTGATCTCAGATTCAGTTATTCAGATAAAGTACGGGACTCAGATAGTTCCATCACATTTAGGACTGTTAGATACAGTCACTCATGTTATCAGTTATATTAGTTATCAGAACTCATTTATCAGTTAGGTTAGATATCAGTAAACTCATGTTGTTAGTATTCAGACTCAGTAATTAGTATCACCATGAGTTCAGTTGCAGTTACAGGTGCATGTGTGTATTCTCACATTTATATTAGTCAGTCAACTATTATTGTTCATGCATATGCACCCCTTTGCATTTAGCCTACCTCACATGCATACTCAGCATATTCAAATATACTGACGTATTTGCGTTATGGTGTTTCTTTTATTTTACACCATAGGTTCAGAGGCGCGAACTCCAGATCAATAGTAGCAGTCCAATTAGCAGTGAGTCCTCATCCTTCGAGGACAGTATTATTATCTTTATTATTTTTGTATTTCAATTTAGTTTTCAGTAGTTGGGAGTTAGTTGGAGACATGTTCCTTCAACTCCTTATTCAGACAGTTAGAGGCTTTCAGATGACTACAGTATTATCAGCTTTAGACTTCAGTATTTCAGTTTTATTTTGGTATTGTGATACCACTCTTTTCAGATTATGTTCAGTATTGAACCTTGTGGCCTTTCAGTACATGTTTCCATAATATCATGTTATATTATGTAGTGTATAGGTAAAAATATCATTCATGGGTTAGCTTGTGGTCTCTCGGGGTCATGAGCACCATGTAGCATTACAGTTCAGAAAATTGAGGCGTTACAAACTTGGTATCAGAGCCAGGTTCAATAGAGTCCTATGAAGTCTAAAAGCCGCATCTAGTAGAGTTTTGTACTTGTACATGGGTGTGTTGCACGCCATATTTATTTATAGAAGGCTATGAGATGTTTTAGGAACAGTTTCCCTTCTTTTAGTATTCATGTCGTGCCAATGAGCATAATCTCAAGTCAATCTCTCAGTCTAATCCATTTCTCTTCTTGGTTTCAGAACATGCCTCTAAAGAGAAGAAATCAACCTGTCCAAAAAAATCCCTTAGACGAATATGTTTCTCATGCGGAGTTTAAAGCCTCATTCACCATATTTGCTCAGTCTGTAGCTGCCCAGAATGAACGACCAACAGTCGTTCCGAACAACCCAGTGGCCAATTCAGCTGTAGCCAAGATTCGAGACTTCATCTGAATGAATCCTCCTTCTTTCACAGGGTCTAAGTCAGACGAGGATCTGCAGGAATTCCTAGATCAAGTTCAGAAGGTTACTGATATCATGGAGGTGACTACTGTTGAGAGTGCTGAGTTAGCCGCATATCAATTGCAAGATGTGGTTCATACTTGGTACAAGCAGTGGAAGTCTGAAAGGTTAGATGATGCAGGTCCTATTGAGTGGGAGGAGTTTGTTATGGCATTCTTAGACAGGTTCTTTCCCCTAGAACTGAGAGAGGCGAAGGTACTAGAATTTATTAACCTCAGGCGGGTTAACATGATGGTGAAAGAGTATTCTCTTAAGTTTACTCAATTGGATAGATATGCCCCTCATGTGGTTGCAGATAACAAATCTAAAATGAGTAAGTTTGTGTCAGGGGTGAATGATAGCGTGGTAAATGAGTGCAGATCCGCCATGCTAAATAGTGAAATAACTTTAGGCAGACTCATGACTCTTGCCCAATAGATAGAGGAACGGAAGAATAAGATGAGAAATAAAAAGAATAAGAGGGCAAGGATAGGTAGTTATAGTTTTTCTTAGCTTGGGTCACAGGGTGGTAACCATTCCCAGTATAGCCAGAATTTTTTAGTCCTAGCTCCATCCTCAGCTAGTGTACCGGTATCCAAGTACAGGTATGGCCATCATGATAGGGTGTCAGGCTTCGAGGCCCAGGGTAGTGAGAATAGAAGTCTTACCTATCCATTTTGCAAAGAGTGTAGTAGGAATCACCTAGGTGCATGTAGGGAAGGCAGTGATGTGTGCTTTGGGTATGGCAAGCCAGGACACAGGATGTGGGATTGTAGAGTCTTAGCACAAAGGGGAAATATTTGCGTCAGTAGGGTACCAAAAGTAGCCAGCGCCAGAATAAACTTTATGAACTCCAGACTCGTCATGATCCGGAAAGTTTCCCTGACCTTGATTCGGGTATTTTATAAGTCTTTTATGTTCATGGTATGCATTGTTAGATATTTTGATCTCATTTAAGCTTATGTTTCAGCATGAGTTAGTTAGAAAGTCAGCAAGTCAGTTTAGCAATCAAGCAGTCAGATATGTATAGTTTGTTTTCTCATCCTTGCATCTATTCATGTTATTCGAAATCTCAGGGAATGGAACTATTCCAAGGTAGAACCTCTTAGTAGTTACAAGTTTAGTTCAATTCATGCATCATGCATTAGTTTCCGACTCTTGAGGTTCAGTTATAATATAGTTCGTAGACGCCCTGTGCATCGCCCCAGTATCTAAGTAAGATGAGCGTCCTTAGAGGGACATAAAGTCCCAAGGGGGAGATACCCCATAAATTCCTCAACGCTCCCATGACTTAAGTCATTCAGTTTCTCTTTGTATAACGAATCCAGTCTAAAATAGAGGGCACTCAGAAATTAACCCTCAAAGTTCCAACCTCAGCCGTAAGACATGTATTCAGAGATTTAGTTTAGTTCATGATATTCAGTCCATATGTCACGTATCAGACTCAGTTATGTTCTCATGTTACCATTCATGCATGTTTAGTAAGTGATCTCAAGTTCGTTAGCATTTACGTTAAGGCAACAATTCTCCTTAATCTCATTCAGCTTCATGTTCAGTATTCAGTACAAACTTGGTATTCAATTCCATGCTCATGTTCCCGTTATAAACTTGTTATCAAGTACCATTGCATAATCAGTCATGCTTTCAAGAGTCAGTTTATTCAGACATTCATGTATTAGATATGCATGTTCAGTAGAGAAAGTTCAGCTTATCAGTGTATCCAGTCATGCATCCATGAGAATAACTCAGTCATGCATCCATGCATTTGATATGCATGTCCATTATGAGAATTCAGCTTATGAGTAGCTTCAGATCTTCCATGCATTAGATATGCATTCTCATTGTGAGAACCTCAGCTTATCAGAACGCTCAGTCATGCATTCATGAATCAGTACACATGCATCAGATATGTTTATTCAGTATGATGTATTCAGTTTATCAGTTATGTCAGTCATTAAATCACGCTTCAATCATTCATGCTCAGTTCATGTTCAGCCTATTGGCTCCCCACTTAGTCAGTTTCCATTTGAGCATGAATATTCCCAAGGGGGAGATATTGTAAGACCCCGTAAAATCTTGCGTCTAAAAATCAGCTTGCTAAGTTCTTTATGCTCTTTAAAGGCTCCAACACAGAGAAAATTTTGCTAAGTGTTCAACACTTAGTCTTATTTTAGATCTCCAAACTTCGGGGATTTATTTAACGACCTTCTCGACCTCCGTTTTTAGATTTTCAAGTTACGTTGTGATGGGGCAAAGTCGTAGTACATCCCGGGTGAGGATCAGAATTTTTTAGTTAGCGTAAGGGCATGTTTGGATTACCAAACCAATAGCTCAAGGCGATCTGCCCGCGTCGCTCTGGGTTGAGCACCACTCCAGGCGGGGCGTCGCCCTACTACTCCACTGTTTTTGCCAAGCATCGCCCTGGGTACCCCGACGGACTAGGTGAGGCGCCGCCCTTTGGATCGCCCCAGGCCAAATTTCTGCATTCAACCTCCGTGTCCTAGGGGTTAATTTGGTCATTTTGCCACCATATATATACACTATAACACGGGATTTTGCTCCATTTACACCAAAATATAGCCCCTTTTCTCAAATCCTCTCAAGAACACAAGCTAGGGTTTTCATAGAACATTCAATTTCAAGAAAGTCTCTCCGTCAACCTTCATAGATTCACAAAAAAAGGTATGGATAGTGTTCATCCACGGATCCCTTTCATCCGAGGAATCCAAGAATCAATTTTTAAATAATAAATTATGATTTTCATGGTGTTTTATAATTATGTTCATGTTGATGGTTGTTATTTGTGTTTTCAAGATAGTATCTTAATGTATTTCTATGAAGTATGTGAGCATGTTAGTTGAAAACCTTTGAGTTGGGGTGGCTTAAGATTGTTAAATTGATTAATACACCTATGCCCTAAAGTGTGCATGTAAGGTGTTTGATAAAATGCCTAGAATGATAGAAATCATGTTTTTATGACTCAATAGCACGTAAATGACAAGTCCATGCTAACCCTTATGATTCAATATGAATTCCATGCTATGGTTGTGCTGTTAATGTTGTGATATGAAGCATTCATGATAATGGAGTTATACAAGTATGTACATGTTATATGCACTCCCTACCTGTATAAGATGTTGAGGACTATGTGTAGTATAAAATCCCTTACTTATGGTATTATGAATTGTGAATCTTATTCCTATGATCAAGAAGTGTCATGGTTGTGTCAGTTTCCTTCCATCGAGTCCTGGGGGTACTCGTACCCAAAAAATATAGCTGTGTACCTAGAGCCATGTCATGTTTCATGACACTGTAAGTCTAGCCATGATCCATAGAACTCAATTAGTCATGTGACTCAGGAAAACCCAGAAATCTCAGTACTCTCAGTAGCTCAGTAATCTCAAAAACTCCAGTATCAGTAGTCTCAGCAACTTCAATACTCTTAGTCAGTCCTCATTTCTCAGTAGTATTTCGTCAATCAATGGAACTCAGTGAACTCAGCTCTACTCAGCTAAGCAATACTATCATTTCAATTAATCAATTCAGTCCAGCTAATAGTGTTTAGTGTCTTTCATATGGGAGTAGGATCCAGCACTGAGTGAACCTAGGGATCTCTAGAAGCAATCCCTAAGTTCCAGAACTACGTCACCAACGTAAGTTATGATATGTCACCCGTTAGACAAGGATTGATTTAAGGATCACCCATTAGTTAGGACTGACATTCTCAGGAGTCACCCGTTAGTAAGGACTGACTCTACAATAGTTTTCTTTACCAGTGGCGCGGTACTAACACCCTTCCAACTGGGGTTACAGGTTGGACCCCAGACTAGCTAGAAAGGGGCATGTCGGATAGATGAATACATCTCATAGTTTCAGTTACAAAATCAGGACTGTCAGATACAGTCAACTCAGCTCAGTATTATAGATTTAGGACTGTCAGATACAGTCAACTTAACTCAGTAGTACTAATTTAGGACTGTCAGATACAGTCAATCCTTATCATTATCAATAGGCCTCAGGATCACCCATTAGACAGGACTGATCTCAACTATGGTCAATCAGTATCAGTATCATCAGATTTAGAGATCACCCACTAGGTAGAACTGATCTCAGACTAAGTCAAAACCTCTTTAGTATCAGTATACTCAGAGATCACCCACTAGATTGGACTGATCTCAGATTCAGTTATTCAGATAAAGTATGGGACTTAGATAGTTCCATCAGATTCAGGACTGTTAGATACAGTCACTCATGTTATCAATTATATTAGTTATCAGAACTCATTTATCAGTTAGGTTAGATATCAGTAAACTCATGTTGTTAGTATTCAAACTCAGTAGTCAGTATCACCACTAGTTCAATTGTAGTTACAGGTGCATGTGTGTATTCTCACGTTCATATTAGTTAGTCATCTAGTATTGTTCATGCATATGCACCCCTTTGCATTTAGCCTACCTCACATGTATACTCAGTACATTCAAATGTACTAACGCATTTGTGCTATGGTGTTTCTTTTATTTTACACCATAGGTTCAGAGGCGCGAGATCTAAATCAGCAGTAGCATCCAGTTAGTAGTGAGTCCTCCTCTTTTGAGGACAAGATTATTATCTTTATTATTTCAGTATTTCAGTTTAGTTTTCAGTAGTTGGGAGTTAGTTGGAGACATGTTCCTTCAACTCCTTATTTAGACAGTTAGAAGATTTCAGACGACTACAGTATTATCAGATTTAGACTTCAGTATTTCAATTTTGCTTTGGTATTGTGATACCACTCTTTTCAGATTATGTTCAATATTGAACCTTATGGCCTTTTAGTACATGTTTCCATAATATCATGTTATATTATGTAGTGTATAGGTAAAAATATCATTCATGGGTTAGCTTGTGGTCTCTCGGGGTCATGAGTACCTTGTAGTATTTCGGTTTTGAAAATTGGGGCATTACAGAATGCATGTCTAATGCATAATTAGATAACAGAACTGATACAAGGATGCATGATGAGATATGCAATGGTACTTAGTACCAAGTTTATAATGGAGTCCTGAACATGAAACTGAATAAGCTTAAGGAGAACTGTTACCTTGAGCTAAGTCTGAATTAGCGGAGAAGAGGTGAGGGTACTTGGTTCGCATGTCTACTTCTGTTTCCCAAGTATCTCCCTCAACAGACTGATTTCGCCAATGAAATTTGACTAGAGGGACTTCTTTGTTCCTCAGTCTACGAATTTGATAGTCTAGGATTTTGACTGGAATTTTCTCATAAGAGAGGCTGTTCTGAACATCTATGCTCTGAATAGGGACTACAACTGATGGGTTACCTATGCACTTCTTGAGCAAAGAGACATAGAAGACTGGATGAACTGAGGCTAGATCTAAAGGCAATTCGAGCTCATAAGCTACTTTACCGAAGCGACTGAGAATTTTAAAGGGACCGACATATTGGGGACTGAGCTTTCCCTTCTTGCCAAATCTCTTCACTCCCTTTATGGGAGAGATATTTAGGTATACATAGTCATCAACCTTGAACTCGAGATCCTTTTTGTGAACATCTACATAGGACATCTGTAGGTTTTGAGTAGCCCGAAGTCTCTCTCAACTGAACCTTTTCTAAGGCAACAAATACTAAGTTAGGACCTATGAATGAAGCCTCACTAACTTCAAACCAACCGATTGGAGATCTACATCTTCTACCGTAGAGAGATTTGAATGGAGCCATCTGAATACTAGAATAATAGTTGTTGTTGTATGCAAACTCAATCAAAGGCAAGTGGTCATCCCAATTTCCCTTGAAATCAATTGCATACGCTCGCAGCATATCTTCTAAGGTTTGAATGGTCCTTTCTGCTTGACCATCTGTCTGAGGATGAAAGGTTGTACTGAGGTGTACTTGGGTACCAAGACCCTTTTGGAATGCTTTCCAGAAATGAGAAGTGAACTGGGTACCTCTATCTGAGATAATAGACAATGAGACACCGTGCAATCTGACCAACTCTCTGATATAGTTTGGCATAATCCTCGGCTGAATAAGAGGTATAAACTGAAAAAAAAATAAGTTGATTTGGTCATCCTATCTACAATGACCCAAACTGAATCATGCTGGTGACGAGTACGAGGCAAACCCGTCAATAAGTCCATGTTCACTTCTTCCTATTTCCAGGTGGGAATAATGAACTCCTGTATGGGACCACTGGGCTTTTGATGCTCTATCTTAACCTGCTGACATGTATAGCACTTAGCCACAAACTCTGCAACATCTTTCTTCATCCCACTCCACCAATAGATCTCCCACAAATCGTGGTACATCTTAGTGGCCCTTGGATGAATAGAGTGTCGCGCACCATGTGCTTCTGCAAGAATCCACTGCCTTAAGTCATCTACACCTGGGACATAGAGATGACCCTGACAACGCAGAACACCATCTCCCCCTTGGAAGAAAACCTCTACTTTCTAATCCTTGACTGACTTTTTCAACTTGACTAAGATGGGATCTCTATCTTGCTATTCTTTCACCTCAGATACTAGAGATGATTCTGAACTATGCTGAACACATACACCACCATCTGAAGAATCGACTAAGCGAACACCTAGTCTAGCAAGTTGTAATACCCCGTAAGCTTTTTGAGTCGTTAAAGTCCTTTTAAGCTTGCCAAGAGAAGCTTAGCACTCAAAAATTTGGCTAAGTGTTAGAATTTCTTCTTTCCATAAGCTTTCAAACGTTGATGAATTATTTTGTGACCTTTTCGACCTCCGATTTTTTATTTTCAAGTTGTGTTGCGATGGGGCAAGGTCATAGTACATTCCGGGTGAGTTTCAGAATTTTTCGGAACGCATAAGGGCATATTTGGATTTTAGAAACAATAGCTCAGGGCGATCTCAAGACGTCGCCCAGCTTTTAGCACTACAAAAGCCAAGGCGCCGCCCTGGTCTTATCACCGCTATAGAAAGGAGCCACCCTGGTTATAGCAGTGCTCAAGCCAAGGCGTCACCCTGCCTATAGCCTTGGGCCAAAAATCAGTTTTCAACTCTGTCTTTGAAGGGTAAAAATTGTAATCTTCCAACCCTTATATACCCCCTTTAACACGATATTTGACATATTATCATCCAAAATATGGTCCTTATTCTCCAAATTCTCAAGAACAACATCCCTTAGCCCCCAAAACAAAAATCAAGAACCCTCAAAATTCAACCATAGGAATTCAAAAATAATTTAAGATTCAGAATCCCCATTGCGAGAACTACAAGGAGCACCTATCAATTTCACGAATAGAGTTCCGGAATCAAGATTTCATCCGAATTCATAAATTTGAGGTATGCAAGTGTTGATTCTTGGGTTCCTTCCACCCAAGAAGCTCAAGAAATCCCTTTTTCCTAAATTCAAAGATTATGTCTTTATGATTTTTCCAAATTTATGTGGTTTAAAATTAAATTTCTTGTTGTTGTTGAGATTAAATTCATGTTTTGATTATAAAGACTTGAGTTTTGACCCTAGTATGTGTTGATCTTATTGTGTTCATGATAAAGCCTTTTCAAGAAGCATGTTGAATTATGTAATTATGTTAATTTGGTGTAATGAATTGTTGTATGACCAAAGGGTGCCTTCCATATGTTTGTTAGAATGCTTATATGAAGAAAATAGTACCATTGTAGTATTTTAAGTATAAAATCCCTAATTTTATGATAAGTAATACATATCAAGTGTTTCTCGTAATGCCAAGATGAGTGAAGTATGATGTGTTGTATATACTCCCTATTCATGTGGATTCATTATTGAATAAGTTCTGAGATAATTGCATGTCTCTAT
The DNA here is from genome assembly GCA_030864215.1 of Capsicum pubescens. Taxonomy (NCBI): domain Eukaryota; kingdom Viridiplantae; phylum Streptophyta; class Magnoliopsida; order Solanales; family Solanaceae; genus Capsicum; species Capsicum pubescens. The sequence continues at coordinate 354,131,595 of CM061538.1, read as the reverse complement.
ATACAATTACATGTTGAAGATTCCCCAATTTATGTACACATGAATACATGTTGTGTATCTAATGCAAGATCTTGTGGAATAAGATATGAAGTGTTGGTATGCATTCTTTATGTGATCACATGTTAATGTTTCCAAGAGCTTGAAGAAATATTTAGTTGAGTTATGGTGAATGATAGTCTATTATTATGATGTTGATGTTGGTCATGAATTCAAGAAGTAATTTCTTGTCAGTTTCCTTCCATCGAGTCCTGGGGGTACTTGTACCCGAAAAATATAGTTGTGTGCCTAGAGCCGAGTCAGTCTCAAGATAATCCCAGTCGTGCTATGATCAGTAGAATTCAGTCAGTGATTGAATAGTAAGAAAACTCAGCAATCTTAGTATTCAGTCTAATCAAGCTCAGTACTCAGTTCAGATCTCAGCAGTATTCAGTATCCAGTCAAGATTTCAGTAAAGCTCAGTAAGATACAAAATTCAGTAGTATTTCGTCAGATACGAAACCAAGCAAACTTAGTCAAATCAGTCAAGTAAGATAATCAGTAACAAGATTCAGCTCAGTCTAAGTTCAGCTAAGAATCAGTTCAGAGTCTTTTAGTTGGGAGTAGGACTCAGCATCGAGTGAGCTTAAGGATGGGAACTCACCTACTAGTAGAAGGCATAATTCTTGGAAGCAATCCTTGCGCTCCAGAACTATGCAGCCAGCGTAGGTTGAGACATCAAACCTGTTAGATAAGGGTTGATGAGGTGGCTTGACCTGTTAGATGAGGGCTCCACCGTTCTCGTTTGAGTACCTAATAGATGAGGGTCATGTAAAGTTATCTTTACCCGTGGCACGGTACTGATACCCTTCCAACTGGGGTTACAGGTTGGACCCCAACTTAGCTAGAAGGGGCATGTCGATTAGATGACTACTTCCCACAGTCTTAGTTTCAGAATCAGATTCAGTCTTCAAGAAAGAACTAAGTTCAGTGTTATAGAAGATGTAGGCCATCAAGTATTTTTATTTGCAAATTCGGAGATCCACTACTAGATAGGCCGATCTCAGATTCAGTTAATCAATTATTATTACCAACAGATTCAGAGACTACCTGCTAGATAGGGTTGATCTCAGATTTAGCCAATCATTCTTATTATTAGTAGATCTGGAGATAACCTGTTAGATAGGGTTGATATCAGTTTCAGTAGCTTCAGATACTCATAATCTTAATATGTTCAAAAATTTCAGATTCGACAGTATATTCAGTATCAGATATCATATTTAGTCCTAGTATGCTCAGTGGCAGCATGCGCAGTATGTTCAGTGGTTACAGATTCTCTATATATGCTAATCTAGATCTTACATATCATTCACTTAAGTAATTATTCATGCATAAGACCTTGCATTTAGCCTTACCGCATTTTCATACTTAGCACATTTCAACGTACTAACGTATTTGTGCTATGGTGTTTCTTTTTATTTTACACCATAGATTCAGAGACACAAGTTCCAAATCAACAGTAGCAGTCCAGTATGTAGCAGTGAGTCCTCATCTTTCGAGGATGAATTATTATTTCAGTACATTATTACATTCAGTTTATTTTAGTAGACAGAGTAAGTTGGGGACATGTCCCATCAACTCCACAGCTCAGACAGTTAGAGGCTTTTCGGACAGATGTATAAGTATTCAGTTTTTAGATTTGTGTATTTCAGATGTTTTGAACCTTATGGAAAGTTTCCGCCAGTTTTTTGCATATATTTTGTTATATTATGCAGTTATCAGGTACAAATATCAGAAGAGGGTTAGCTTGTGGTCCTTTGGGATAATGAGCACCGTGTGGTATTCCGGTTACAGAAAATTGGGGCGTTACACAAGCTGATGAACTTCCTGAGATAACATCTTCTTACTGTCTTCAACATGAGAAACACTGCCCATGGACAGTCTACTGAAAACGTCAACCACTATATTGGCCTCGACCGAATGATAGAGAACACTCATATCGTAATCTTTCAAAAATTCTAACCACCTTTTCTGATGAAGATTGAGACCTTTCTTAGAAAAGACATACCGAAGGCTCTTATGATCTGTGAACACATCTACATGAACACCGTGCAGATAATGCCTCCAAATCTTTAAGGCAAATACTACGGCTGCTAACTCAAGATCATGAGAACCTGTCTGGAGATGTAGGCTATGACCTTACCATACTGCATGAGGGCACAACCCAAACATACTCTGTATGCATCACAATATACTATGAAACCATCTGAACCATCTGGAAGAGCTAAGACTGGAGTTGAGGTGAGTCAAGTCTTCAACTCCTGAAAACTCTTCTCGCAAGGATCTGACCATTGAAACTTGACTTTCTTCTGATTCAATCTGAACATAGGGGATGCAATAGAAGAAAATCCCTCAACAAACCATCTATAATAGCTATCCAAACCTAAGAAACTCCTGATATCTGATGGATAGACAAGGTGAGGCCAGTTTCTTACCGCTTCAGTCTTTTGAGGATCAACTCTAATGCTATTACCAGAAATGATATGACTAAGGAATGATACTAACCTTATACAAAATTTGCACTTACTGAATTTGGCGAATAACTGATGATCTCTGAGAGTCTGAAGTACTATTTTGAGATGGTCTATATGATCACGCTCAGTACGGGAATAGACCAGACTATCATCTATGAAGACTATGACGAACATGTCCAAGTACTGCTTGAACACATGATTCATCAAGTCCATGAAAAATGCTGGGGTATTGGTAAAACCAAAAGATATGACTAAGAATTCGAAGTGACCGTACCGAGTTTGAAAAGCTATTTTTGGAATGTCACTTTCTCTGACTCTGAGATGATGATAGCCTAATCTGAGGTCTATTTTAGAGAAGTAACTGGCACCCTGAAGTTGGTCAAACAAGTCATCAATTCTGGGAAGTGGATATTTGTTCTTGACCGTGACTTTATTGAGTTGATGGTTATCTATGCACATTCTGAGAGAACCATCTTTCTTTCGCACAAATAAAACTGGTGCACCCCACGGGGAAACACTGGGTCTAATGAATACCTTGTAGGAGATCCTTCAACTATTTTTTTAGCTCTCTGAGTTCTGCTGGTGCCATTTTATATGGCAGAATAAATATGGGCTGAGTATCTGGAAGGAGATCAATGTCGAAGTCTATTTCCCTTTCGGGAGAAATTCTTGAAAGATCCTCGGGAAAGACATCTGAATATTCATTTACAACTGGGACTGATTCAAGACTGGGAGTTTTGGAACTAGAGTCCTTAACATGAACAAGATGATAAACACATCCCTTAGATATCATTTTCCTTGCCCGAAGATAGGAAACAAGCTGACCTCTGAAAGTTGAAGTACTGCCCTTCCACTCAAGGACAGGTTCATTCGAAAACTAGAACTGAACTATTCTATTTCTGCAGTCGACTTTGGCATAGAAATAATAAAGCCAATATAATGCCGAGAATGACATCAAAACCAGTCATCTCTAATTTGACTAAGTCTACTGAAGTGACTTTCTGGAATATCATAACCGGACAGTTCTTGTATACCCATTTGGATATGATGGATTTATCCACTGGGGTAGATATTGAGAAAGGCTCTGCTAGAATTTTAGGACTGACTCCAAAATGGGCTGCTATGTATGGAGTAACAAAAGACAAAGAAGCTCCTGGATCTAGCAAAGCATAAACATGAATATGAAAAATATGTAACATACCAGTAACCATATCAGGAGAATTTTCCTGATACTTATGGGACTGGAGAGCATAAATTCAATTTGGGCATTTCCCACTAGTAGCATTGGAAGTGGCACCCTACTGGTTCGGGCGACCGGACTGAGCTGAGGAACGGTTATGATGACCCTAAGGACCTGGCTGGGGACAATCTCTGACTCTGTAGCCTGGCTTGCCATAACCAAAGCAAATATCACTGCCAGCTCTACAAACACCCTTGTGGTTCTTACCATAAGTCTGACAAAGGGGATTAGTATGGGCAATACTAACGCTGCCCTGAGACTTAGAGCCTAGCACTCTATCTCTGAACTTAGGAGCTGGAGCACTGGCTGATGAAGGAGCTAGAATTGATGACTTAGGATGGAACTGGGAGTGATTTTCTCCTTCTGATTTGGGCTGAGAAAAGTTGAAACTACCTGTCCTTGCTCTCCTATTCTGCTTCTCTCTCATCTTAATTTTCTGCTCTTCTATCTGTTGAGCATGAGTCATAAGCCTAGCTGTAGTCATATCACTATTCAACATCGTGGACCTGCTCTCATTGACCATGCTATCATTCACCCCAGAAATAAACTTACTTATCTTGGCCCTACTGTCTGCAACCACATAAGGGGCATATCTGGCTAATTGAGTAAACTTAAGAGAATACTCTTTCACCGTCATGTTTCCCTGCCCCAGGTTGATAAATTCTAACACCTTAGCTTCTCTTAGCTCTAAGGGAAAAAATCTACCTAGGAATGCACTGGTAAGCTCTTCCCACTCTATGGGATCTGCATCAACTGCCCTCTCTGACTTCCACTACTTGAGCCAAGTGTGAGCCACATCCTACAACTGATATGCGGCTAGCTCAACACTCTCACTAGCAGTCACCCCCATGACATCGATAACCTTCTAAACTTTATCTAATAATTCCTGAGGGTCCTTGTCTGACTTAGACCCTGTGAAAGAAGGAGGGTTCATTCGGGTGAAATCCCAAATCCTGGTTGTGGCTGAGTTGGCCACTGGGTTGGCCAGAATGATAGCTGGTCGTTCATTTCGAGTAGCACTTGACAGAGCAAGAGTAGTGAATGCATCTTTAAACTCTACATGGGAGACATGTTCATCCAAGGGATCTACTTGGACAAGCTAATTTCTTCTCTTGGGAGGCATGTTCTGAAAATAAAAGAGAAAAGGATTAGACTAAGAGTTTTAAGTTGAGATTATTCTCACTAGCATGACATGAATACTGAAAGAAGGGAAGCTATTCCTAAAACATCTCATAGCCTCCTGCACATAAGTGTGGCGCACAACTCACCCCTGTACAAGACTCTACTATATGAGACTTTTAGACTTACGAGGACACTGTTGAACCTTAGGCTCTGATACCAAGTTTGTAATGCCCCGAATTTGGTACCCAAAATGCTACACGGTGCTCATGAACCTGAAGGACCACAAGTTAACCCATGACTGATATCTGTACCTGAACACTGCATAATATATAGTATAAATGCGTAAATAAAGGTTGAAAATCCATAAGGTTCAAATCTAATAAAAACATAACATCTGGGTGGGGTATGAAATACCCAAAACAACTTAAATAAATTGTCTAAAATATGATAGTCTGAAAAGCCTCTAACTATCTGAATAAGGAGTTGATGGGACATGTCCACAACTAACTCCATCTACTGAAATAATAAAATAATGAAATAATAATGTCCTCACATAATGAGGACTCACCACTGACTCTGAATACTGAAATTGTAATGCTATTGCTGCTCTGGAACTCGTACCTCAGAACCTATAAAGTAAAGTAAAACACCATAGCGCAAATGCGTTAGTATAATTGAATGTACTAAGTATGCAAGTGAGGTAGGCCAAATGTATGGGGTTCATATGCATGAACGATACTACATGACTGGCTAACATGAATGTGAGAATACATGCATGCATAAGTAACCGTAACTGAAATCATGATGATACTGACTACTGAATCTGAATACTGATTTAACTGATATACATGACATAACTAATACTGATACTGAGCGACTATATCTGACAGTCTAAGTTCTAATAGAACTAGCTGAGCTTCGAACTGTATCTGAGTTGACTGTTTATTACAGTCCTAAAATCTAAAGAACTATCTGAGTTCTTTTGCTGAGACTGATACTGAAATTGTGGGAGAATTCATCAAATTGACATGTCCCAAATAACGCATTATAGCTGAGTTAGGGTCCAATCTGTGCCCCAATTGGAAAGGTGTCAATACCACGCTACTGGTAAGGACAAGCTGTGAGTATCCCTCATCTGATAGGTACCCTAAGAAGAATAGTGGGACCCTCATCTGAACAGGTTAGGCCACCTTAGCGACCCTTATTTGGCAGGTTTGATATCTCAACCTACTCTGGCTATGTAGTTTTGGAATGCAAGGATTGCTTCGAAGAATCACACCCTCATCTGGTAGGTGAGTTCCCATCCTTGATTTCACTCGGTGCTGAATCCTACTCCCATTTGAATAGACCCTGAACCTGATTAACTGGACTGTACTGGATTGAATTTACTGAATTTTTGTTTACTGACGGAATACTACTGAATTTGTTAACTGACTGAGTTCATGAGATTTCTGAGAATACTAAATTACTGATATTACTGAGAGTACTGAGATCAATGAGATTACTGAGTTCTTCCTGAGTCCTGAGACTGACTGAATTCTATAGAGCATGGCTTGACTGAGAGTATCGTGAAAATATGACATGGCTCTAGGCACACAACTAAGTTTTCAAGTACAAGTACCCCCAGGACTCGATAGAAGGAAACTGATAAGGCATGACGTTCTTGAGTACATGACCAACATCCACAATTCATAACACAATAAATTGGGGGTTTCATGAAGTACATGTTTATCATAATCTTGTACATGGTATGAATGCATATAATCAAAGTCATAATCCCATACTCTAACATCATGGTCATTCTAACAATATATACATTGCACAACAATAGCATGGGATCCATTTGAACGTAAGAGAATAGCATGCGTTGACATTTAGGTCATATTCAAGCTTAATTGCATGGTTTCTAGTCCTTTAAGTATTTTATCAAACACCATGCATGCATAAACTAAGGCATAGGTGTGACTATCAATTGGTGATTCAAAACACCACAATTCAACCCAATTTCACAAGTTCCAATTCATATAATATCATGGTATCATGAATATTACATAAAGATTCTAACTTAGGAGTTGTACAACAACAATCACACAAACATAATCAACCCACAACATAACTTCATGATTCATAATTTAAAAGAGGGTTTTTGAGTTTTATGGATGAAAGAGTTCCATAAATCAACACTACGCATACCTAAATTCGTGATTCTTGGAAGTTTGATGGAGGAACTTCTTGAATTTGAATCCCCAATTTGAAACCCTAGCTTGTTCTTGAGAGGATTTTGAGATAAAAGACTATATTTTGGTCTAAAAAAGGTTTAATCTCGTGTTTTAGACTTATATAGGGGTGGGAAATTAACCCATTTGTCCTTAAGTACGCTGACTTGGAAGCTGGAAATTTTGGGAGCGTATGATGGAGCGTGCGTCTCATGCTCTAGTCCTCCGGACTGGAGCATGCGTCGCATGCTCTATCGCATGCTAGGACCTGTGGAATGGACCATGTGACGCATGCTAATCGCATGATGCCACTACTTTGAAATCCAAACATGCCCTAAACGGATTCCGAAAATTCCAAAACTCACCCGGGATGTACTCTTGACTTCCCCGATCATAACGCAACTTGAAAATTAAAAAACAGAGGTCGGAAAGGTTGTCAAATAAATCTCCGAAGTTCGGAGGCTTAAAATAAGACTAAGTGTTGAACACTTAGCTAAAGTTTTCTAAGTGTTGGAGCTTTTAAAGAGCTTAAGAAGCTGAATTGGACACATGCAATTTATGGGGTCTTACAGTTGGGCTCTCCTGTTTGGTTTATAACATTATGAGCACCAATGTTAAAGGCCAAATGGGTTCTCCCACCAATGTTATAAACCAAACGGGAGAGTCCAACCCAAAAGACTAGCCTAGTAGGTGGGAGAACCCATTTGGACTATAATCCCCTTAGCATTTCTCTATTTTTCTAATGTGGGACAATTGGTTCATAACATAGTTAATGTATATCTATAATCTATATCTATATCTATATCTATAATCTATAATCTATATCTATAATCTATAATATATTAAAAGTGTGAAGACCCTTAGAAAGGTGATTTGAACTTTTTGGCCTCCATTAAAAGTCTTCACTTTACACAAAATCGTCTTTTTACTAATTTTTTATATTTAGTAATTTAAAATTAACCAAGAAAAAGAAGAACTCGAGTAACAAAAGAATTAAAATTAAACAAATAAAAGGAAAGAAAGAATAATCAAATTAGGAGAAGAAAAATCATACGAGAACGAAATAAAAGAGAATAGGTGATAGGTTAAAATACTAGATTAAAATAAATATAGTATTTTAACTAAAATCAATATTAAGATGTGGACGTAGATCTGTTGGAAGAGTAATATTAAAGTGGGTTAAGGTGATAGGTTGGGTGTGGGTAGATCTTTTTTAATGGATCAAAAAAATTTAATGGATTAAAAAAAATGACGTGGAAGGGGAGGGTAGGGCAAAGTGAAATAGGAAGGGGAGGGTGAGAGAATTGAATATTACACCTCTAAGAAGCAAGTTCTAATGAATAGATTTTGATGAAATTGTGCTTCATTATTCATCCTATTTATTTGTTCATTTCTAAAATGAATTGGATACTTTCTTTCCTTTTTTTTTAGGTGGATCCAACTCTATATAGGGACAATGAGACTAGGCTTTTTGTGCATTTTCAGGCAAGATATCTTATTTGTTCTATTGTTCCATTTTTCTTTCATGAAACTACAATTTCCTTTAGTTAGCTATTTAAGTCAATTGAGAAGAGTTCATGTTTACTAGGCTGGCAATAAGCATTGTTTCAATGTACTATGTCCCGGATTCGTAATAGTAAACCTATTGATATGGTTTTTGATGATATTTCACAACGTGGAAGAGGGGGTTCATGGGAATTCACAGTGTACATCGATCGGGTACATTTATTTCTTTATGTAAATTTTTTCTCTAATTTTTGAAAGCAATATATACTAATGTAGACTTTTTTGTTTCTGAATAAAAGGATCTAGTCAATGGTAACTGGTGGCTTTTAATTGACGATGATGAACCCTATCAACAAATAGGTTTCTGGCCTCAAAAGATCTTCACTAGCTTGACAAGCTTTGCTAATAACGTTGAGTGGGGAGGCGTCACATATAGCCCGCCAGGTGTGTCTAAACCTCTAATGGGCTCGAGTTTTTTCCCTATTGGAGACACCAGTTATGATGCTTACTGTAGGTATCTTACAGTTTTAAATATTAAAGGTGCAATAATAGACGTAGATAGAACGACAGTATATGTTGATGATCCTAATTTGTATAAAGTTTCAGATTACCCACATATGAAATCCGGAAAGTTCCAACATTTTATGATGTATGGGAGATTACCCACATATGAAACCCGGAAAGTTCCAATATTTTATGATGTATGGGGGATCAGGAGAGAGCCATCAACTCAAAATGTGATGATATTTACTTTTAATGTCAAAAAAATATGAAGTATGTTTAGCTATGTTTCGTAATAAATGTCACTTGCTTTGATAAAGGAAAAGTAACAAATATTCGATTTTGGGCCACTATTTAAGTTGTAGCCATTTTTCTTTTTAAGTGTATCATTTTGAAACAACTTCAACTATACGATTTTGAAACTGTAAAAATTATGTTTTCTAAACTTCAGACATTTTTTGCCAAAAGAGTAACCTTGTCTTGGCCAAATTAACCTTCAACAATATTTTCATGAAGTTGGGTTTGGCTTGGCAAGGCTAAGTTCAGACATTATTGACTGAATTTGTGGCTTTGGCTTTGACCAAATGTTTTATATATATATATATATATATATATATATATATATATATATAACATTTGCCAAAATGTATGAAGTTCAACCGTTATATGCGTAAAGTTCAACCATTAAACGCGCGCGTGTGCACACACAATATATATATGCATAACGTGTTATTGGAACAAAAGCAATTAAGTATGAAATTATTTGAACTTTCTCCAACATCTAGAGAAGATGCCTGGACTGAACTAGAAAAAGTAGATAATAGACTAAGGAAAATTAGAGAACAAATAACTTATATTAACCACGAGCTTTGGGTAGATAAGATTTTAAGAGATATGCACCTTTTTTATTTGGCTTAATGAATATACCACCTAAAAATACAAAACCATTAACAGAAATTGAAAACAATTTATATAGTTTATACATAGAATATAAAAGACTTAATACTACAAAAGAAGACCCTATAACCTTAGATAAACTAATTACTACAATATCTGAATTAGAATATCATTTAATAAAACATCTTAAGTTTAGAAATAATAATAAATGAAAAGACATCCTTTTGCTAATAATATACGAGATAGATATTGGTTTTTATATGAAGAAATAAAACAAAAGGCAGAGAAAGAAGAGCTAGAAATATTTTTAAATATTTATTTAGATTTATTAAAATGTATAGACACTTCACAGTCAGAATTATTCAAAGAATATGTAAGTGAAATAAGTTGGGAATTACAGGGAACTGGTATTGACATATTTAACCATAATAGAAGAATAGACTATTATAGAAGACATTGTGATCAAGTAAGTATTCCTTTAGGATAAAAATACATGAAAACGCATTCTTTTGCAAGAGAAATACAAAGAGAATATAATCATTTATATAAAGAAATAAGACAAAAAAAAATGATATTTTTAGAATAGAACAAAGACTAATAAATCAAATAGAAATATTAGAAACTACAAAATTACCAGAAACAATCATTATTTCAAACTTTATAAATTTAGTAAATTGTATAAATCATATAAGTTTGCTAAAGTGTAGATTAGAAAGTATTAGATATTGTATAAACTATAGGAATTTTAGAATACAGACAGCTAGAAAACAGTGTAGTAACATTACACCCTCTTTAGGATAAAGAAGAACAATAGTATAAAAATAGATAATTTAAAGAAATTAGAATATTTAGATCTAACAATCTCAGTTGAAAAGAAATACAGACGTTTAAAAGATAATTTTCTTATTAGATGTAATTTTAATAACGGAGAACATTCTTTACATGGAGAAAATTCACAATTAAATACTATTACAGATTTTATAATAAACCTAGGAGAAAAGACTCAACTAGAAAATACAAAAATACTTAAAACTCTAGAGATATTAGAAAACCTGCAAAACAAACAAAAGAAATTGTTAGATAAAATAGAATTAAATTTTGATTTCTTAAAGAACCAACAAGCATAATTAGAAAAGAAATTCAAAGATTTGATTAATAAAGACAAAGGTAATTTGAAAAATCTTGAAATAAGGCTAGTATTAGAAGAAGTACAAAAAGAAATTAATAAAATAAAAAACATAATACTCTCATGAATGATATACTTCAAGATGAACTTTATCTAGCAATATTACAAAAGGCAGCACAGATCCAACCAAATCCCGAAGGATTATCAGACCATCAACCCCAGGAAAAAGCAGACTCGTTAATCATAAAACAAAATAACATTATAATTTTGTTACTATTAGAACTAAATAAGAACCTAGAAAAAGAAACCCTAGAAAAAGAAAAAGAAAAAGACGGTCAAGATAAAAATATAGAAGAATTAGTAGAACTAGGCTCAAATCCATATAATTTTGTAAACAAAGTACATACTCTACTAACAGGCCTGGATCCCAATAGTGGATTGGTAGTGTTACAACAAAGAACTTTAATAAATTTAGAACAATTAAGTATTAATCATTGGTCAAGAATTAAAGAATTTTTAAATGATTACTTTTATTATTGTACAATTAGTGGAAACTCATTTGATCAGACTCTAGGAGCTAGATTATTTAATAAATTACCAGGAGCTTTAGGAAGAGAGATAGAAGAAAAATGGTCTAAAAGAGAAGGAATAATACAAAACCCAAACAACCCATGGTCAATAGGACAAAGAATACAACATGTAATGGATATATTACAAGAAAAATGTACAAATGAACAGATACAAAGACAACTAAAAAGAAGTGATGCAGATTTTTGTAAGACCATATATACTACTCAACATTATGACCAAGATTATAAAAAGAAAAAATATAAAAAGACATATAAAAAAGACTATCGCCCTAGGAAGAAATATTACTTGAGAAGATCAAATGCGAGAAAACCATACTTAGATAAGAATAAACATGTGAGAAAATATAACACTGGTAGAACCTATAAAAATAAATTAGAATGTTTTACTTGCGGAAGTATAGAGCATTTAGCAAATACTTGTCCAAAAAGAAATAATAATAGATCTAGAAATGCACAATTAATAGAGGATGTGAATGAGAATTTGATAAATGTAGATGAATATATGTCAGATAATGAAAGTATATACTCTATCAGAAGTATGGAAGTTTTTGAAGAAGAAAAGGATAATTTTGATTCTTTAAACTCTGGAGAAGACGAATTTATAAATGAAATAGGACTAGAAAGAACAAACACAAACTATCACTTAGTCAATAACACAGACTATCACTTAGTCACAGATTATTATGATTTAGTAAATCTAATAGAAGAATGTGAACACGAATTTGAAGAAGGAAAAGGATTAGACAGTAATCAATGTTGTTTTTGTAAATGGTTTCCAAGTAAAAACAAAAGGAAAAAATGTAGGAAATGTTAGAAGGAAGCATGCATAAAATGTACAGAGAAAGCATCAGAAATCTTAGAAACTCCAAAATCAAACAGTAATTTAAATAAATTTTACAACAAGGAACCAATAACAAGAACAACAGAAGATAGAATATTAGAATTAGAAGAAAGACTAAAAAGACTAGAGATAAGAATATACATTAAAAATATAATTAAAGAAGAAGACTTAGTAGAGGTAGAGTTATTAAATACATCTGTTGAAAATATTAAAAAATCAATGAATGTACCATTTGAAGGAATGGTATGTAATGAAGAAAAGAAAATAAGTACAGTCAAGGTTTTAGCGATAATAAAAATTCAAGACAATGAGTTCGAGACTTTAACTATAGTTGATTCAGGATGTACAAGGAGCATTTTAAATAGTAGAATTTTACCAGCAAAATTAATTAAAAAATTGCCAAAACCTCAAGAATCCATGCAAATGGACGGAACATATAATACCTATACAAACTATATACCAAAAGCAAAATAAGTTTTATTAATACTTGTGAAAAATTCTACCAACCATCATATACACTTAGTGAAATACTAGTTAGAGATTTAAACATAAAAGCAGACTTTGTGTTAGGATTAGATTTTATGGTACAAAATAATGGAGGATGTCTAGTTACAAAAAATTGGGTAATATTCGCCAGTAATATCACTCACTCACCAGTACAGACACAACCTACTTTAACTAAATATCGCCTTCTTACGAATAAGCCAGAGAAAAACTTAGATAACCAAATAAAACCCAAAATATCACTAGAATGTGATAAAGGAGAAAATTGTACATGTAATGATAATAAAAAGGCAACAATGTATGAGGAATTACAAGATTTATTAGTAATAGAAGAAATAGAAAAAGACTATACTTTAATAGAAATGGATACAGAATTATACAATTTTAAGAAAGGTATACAACAGATAGGAGTAATAAAAGATCAAAAAGACTTAGAAAAAATAATACAAATCCTAGATAAGCTAGAAATAATCGGAGAAAAACTCTTGCAACATTGGGACTCCAATTAAATTACCTGCAAATTAGAAATAATTAATCCAGAATATACTATAAAAACAGCATCTATAGAAGCTACAAATGAAGACCTTAAAGACTTTGAAATACAAATAAAAGAGCTAGTAGAATTAGGAATTATTAGAAGATCTACATCAAGATATAGGTCAACAACTTTCATAGTAAGAAACCATAGTGAAATAGTGAGAGGAAAAGATAGAATGGTAATAAATTACAAAAGACTAAATGATAATACTGTAATGGATGGATATAAGTTACCAGACAAAACAGAATTGATAAATAGAATACAAGGAAGAAAAGTATTTAGTAAATTTAATTGTAAATCTGGATATTGGCAGATTAAAATGCATGAAGATAGTATAGAATGGACAACTTTCACATGTCCAGAAGGACATTTTGAATGGCTGGTCATGCCTTTTGGATTAAAAACGGCTCCTCCAATTTTTCAAAGAAAAATGGATAGTATTTTTAGAGACTATAAAATTTTTGTATTAGTTTACGTAGATGATATTTTAATTTTTAGTAATAATATGAGAGAACATTTAGGACATTTACAACAAATCTTTAAATTATTTATAGATAATGGAATAATAAAAAGTAGAAAGAAAATGGAATTATGTAAAAATAGTATTAATTTTTTAGGAGTAGTTATTGGAGATGGTAGAATAAAATTACAACCACACATAGCTAAAAAAAGTCTTAGAAATGCCAGCTAAGTTAGACAAAACTAAAGATTTACAAAAATTCTTAGGATTATTAAATTATGCTAGAGCTTTTATAAAAGATTTAGGAAAAGTAGCAAGACCACTATACTCTAAAACAGGATCTACAGGTCAAAAATCCTTCAATACTGAAGACATAAAACTAGTCCAACAACTTAAAAGCATGATACAAGACATCCCAGACTTAACATTTCCTTTAGAAACAGATTATTTAATAGTCGAGACAGATGGAAGCCTTTTAGGATGGAGAACAGTATTAAAGGCAAAACCCAATAAATACAGCGATAAAAAGGATGAAAAAAATTGTGCTTATTCAAGTGAAAAATATAAAGAAAAGGGAAAACTAAATAGCATAGAGGCGGAGACACTAGCAGTAATTTACGGTTTAAATAGTTTTAAACTTTATATATTAAATAAGCCCGAAATATTAGTAAGGACAGACTGTGAGGCTATAGTAAAGTTTTAACAGAAGATAAAGGATAAGAATAGTAGTAAAAGGAGATGGTTAAATTTCCTAGATGCTACTTCAATTTATAATATTGTTTTAGAACATATTAAAGGAAAAAATAATAACTTAGCAGATCAACTAAGTAGAATAATTAAAGAAGACAACTAATGATTTTTGTTTCAGTATGAATACAAGAAAAGGAAAAGGCAAGGCAGAAGCCTCATAATCCCAGGACTATCTAAAGATACTAATGAGCAACACTCGTTTCAGACCACTTACGATGCTAGAACAACCAAAATTAGATAGAATAATTTTTGGGCCCCACAACTTGGTATGTTACGAACCATCCAACTTAACTTTCAGACGTACAAGTGGATAAGCCGCAGATATGTCTACTAGACAATTTATGGATAGCTTATAATAGAAGTGACTTTAATCATTTTATTTCAGTTCTAAATGCATTAAGTTACTATTTTACTGAGAAAAATACTACTAAAAAGTTTAAATTCTAAGTTGTTCTCAGAGGACAGCAGCAATGAGTGTTCCAGATTTGGATAGAGGTAATGGATGCCATAAAAGATTATAGAACACCTCTTTATAAAGGTTTTTATGACCTCTCAGAGACTCTACACTATGCCCGGAGAAATCTGGGATCAAATTATTTTATTACTCCAGCTTTAAGACCAGAAACACAAAAATTTCCTCAATATAATATTAACAAAGACACAGACAAAATTATATTTTGTGATCATTGTTCCTCTATGACCGGATCTTTTCAAAGACTAAATTAAGCCAATGAAATTTTAAAACAAGATAATGAAAACCTTGTAAAAGAAAAAGGACAGATGTTAGAACAAATAAGTATTTTACAAGACCGTATAAATATCCTTCATTTTGAACTTTCACAACAGACTCAGCCAATTTGTGAGACCCAGCCAAAGAGTTCTCCATCTTCTTTTAAAATGGAAAAATCCACTATATCGGGTAATGATACAGTTAGTCCAGATCAAACGGTAGTTGGTAAAGACTTCTCAAATCCATTAATGGGTGTGCATTCCCCAATGAATGCAGCAAGACCCACTGTATCGGGTAATGATACAGCTAGTCCAACTCAAACGGTAGCTGTTAAAGACTCATTAAATCCGTTAATGGCTGACACTTTGCCAAAAAGTGTAGGGAGAATACTCCCAGCTAGTTTTAAAAATACAGGTACTCAACCAATAGATGAAGGAAGTTCTTCTCAGAATAAGAAGGGATTTTCATTAAGAAAAAATAAAAATGAAAAAAGAAATATAGAAAAAATAATAGCAGACTCAATAAAAAAGTTGTTAGCAGAACAATCACCTAAAGAGATATATATGAATCCAGAACCACCAGAACAAAGACCCAGAATTTCATTAATTTCAAGAGAAGAGACAAGAACTGGAACAAAACTAGGATTATCAGACGGAGACAGTGATAAATATGAACAAGAATACGACTCAGCAATGAATCAATTTGCCCAAGACCCAAACGCAGACGACGATTCAGGAATGGAGTTTGACTCAGAGGCTTTACATAATTTGGATGTGTAAGCAATGACGATATCTACAAAAGATAAAATTACAGACGTATGCAATATCAGATAAATAAATGGACGGACAAGAGTTAAGTGCCGCCGGGCCCACCCAACTTGCAAAGTCTTGCAAAAAGTCTTCTTAAGCATATTTTATAAAGGATTTGAAGTCCAAAAAATGCCTATAAATCGCGCCTAAAAGATGACTTCAAAGGGTGTACCAAAAAGAGAGAAAAAATCAAGAGTGAGAAAGTTTTCATAAAGTTCTTAGCTTTTCTTAAAGTTCTTAGATTCCAAAGTTTGTAAGTTACTTAAAAAAAAAAGAGTGTAAAAAGTGTGAAAAGTTTTCTTAGTTCTTCATTTTTTAGTAGCTGTCAAGTCTTCAGGAGACTCCCGAAAGGGAAACCTCACTTCTTCCTTAAGACATGTAAGTAGTAGTTACATAGGTCTTTGTAATTTTCTCCCAAGTTTGTAAATTATGTTTGAATTAATTAAGTTTATATTTTCCTTCACATATGTTTTATTATTAAGATCTGGATCACCGGTTATTTTCCGACAGTTTTTCTGATCTTATAAAATATGTAAATCACTTATAAAAATACACTCAGTATATGATTACTCTCTCAATATTTTAGCAATAACGATGGATTAATCTGTAAATTCCTAGGGATTTGGAAAGTCCGAATTAGATTGAAAAAAGGACTGTTGTTATTCTCCCAGGGTGTGATTAAAAGAGATTTTGCTAAAATACCTAAAACTGAAGAGAAAGAGATGAACAGGGTACAAAAAATTTTAAAAAATCAATAAAAATCAAAAACCCAAAAAATGCAAAAATAATATATTTTGGGAGAAAATACACATGGACCTTTATGACTTGGACACTTACACTGGACTAAGGACAACGAAGGAGGAAGTACTGAGTAGGATTTTACACCATATTAAAACAAACTCACGATATTACTGCTTTAAAATCTTAATATTACTCACCTACTTTAATAACTTAAAAAATTAGTTACCTGTTTTAATAACTTGTTATAATAATTTACTTGCTATATTTATCTGTCTATTTTATTATACTAACTATATTCACTTATCTAACATATATATACTACTTATATATACTTACTAACACACACACACACATATATATATATATATATATTATTAGACTTATATTGCTTATATATATAATACTATATCTTCTTAATAAATTATATTATATACATATTATATCTGCTTAATACATCTGTTTATTATTATATCTGCTTATTATATATATATCCACTTACTATATAAATATATAATACTATATCTGCTTAATACATTATATTATATACATATTATATTTGCTTGATGTAGACACCTAATTTTGTCCCTCCCGAAGTCTAATTTTATTCATTTTTAGTTCACCTTACCATGTGTCCAACCCCATGTAATTATATCCCACAAAAATACAAAAATAAACAAAAAAATACCTCTAACTAATTTATCTTATCCTAACAACCTACTCAATCAAAAGCTTCCACCTACCCTAACTACCCATGTGATCCCCCCTCCTTTTTCTTGTCCACAAAGAAAGAATATATGGAGGACCCACCAAAATTCCCACATCATAACAAATCCATGCCCATTATAAAAGAAAAATTCTAAGAGGAAAAAGGAGGCTCATTCTTTGATCATCATCTTCTCCACAATAACAACAATCACAAAATAATCTTTCTCACAAGAACAACAAGAACAACAACAACAACAAAAAAAGGAAAAAAAAAGTAACCGATGAACAGTAACGTGAACAGTACCGGTGAACAGTAATCAATGAACAGTACCGATGAACAGTAACGACATAAAAAGTGACGGTGAACGGGTCATTATTTGTCGAGTTGGATTGTTGGTGTTAAGGTTTGGCTCGAGGTTTCCGGGTGCAGACTCTCTTTACTCAAATAACATTGAGTTTGAAAGCTTCAAATTTAAGGTCCAATTCTTTCTTCTCTTTTATTTAATTCTTATGTGATTGTGATTGCGTGTGATTCAATACCGTGGTTTGTTTGTTGATGTGAACTGTTGGTGACATTTGGGTGTGTGATGTGCTAAGCATGATTGGTGAATTTTTGTTATTCTCGATTGGTGGATTGTGTATTGAAATGGGCTAATCACGTGGTTAAAAATGAATTAAGGTGGGGATTAAAAATGAAGGAAAATGAATATTGATTAATTTTGATGTATTGATAATGTTAAACATGATAGAATTGTGATACGTTGAACTTGGTAGGCAAACGTAGGCTTGGTAGGCAAATTTAGGAATAACGAGTTGTTGGAGTGTTTGAATATATGTGTGAATGGTACTTTCTACTTTATTGCACGAAAAATTTAAATTGTACTCATTTAGCCAGGGAATGCCCCGAAGGATTTGTATTGATTTATCCGGGGAATGCCCCGAAGTAGCATGTACGCAAAGGAGGCTCGTGATCAAGGCCCGGAACGTCGGGTGGAGTTTAGTTTAGGATTATTTTAGAATAGAATAGGTTTTATATTTCAGCACCTCTTTTATTTTGGATTGTATAATTTGGACTGAACATTATTTTGGTTTGTTTTGAATTTTGTGTGATTTGTTTGTTTGCTTGTTTTGTGTGTTTATGTGGTTTGTACATTTGTAATGTCAAATTAGCCGATATGCTCCACCAAGCGACCGTGGTTGAACCACGGGATCGAGGGGTGCCTAACACCTTCCCCTCGGTCAACAGAATTCCTTAGCCGGAATCTCTGTTCGCGGATCAGTTTTTAGAGTCAAACCGTTTCGAAAAGGATTTTCCAAAGGTGACTTGGCACACCGGATTATGCCAAGTGGCGACTCTGAATAAAAAAAAAATAATGTAAATAATCCTTTTTTTTTTTCGAAACAAATTTTTCATTTTTGTCACCTTAATAATAAAACCCTTTCGAACTTAAAATACCATATCTTTTTTTTTGGAGTCGAAAAAGGGGTGTGACAGCTCTGGCGACTCTGCTGGGGAAATTTCAGAATCCGAGTTTTTTTTTTTTTTGGAGTCGTATCGGCTTTGTTTGGCATTACGAGTGTATAAGCGTTGTTTGTGATTTTTGTTTGTGTTTTCACTTTTGTGTATTTTCGTGCACTTTGTTTACAGTATTTATCCTGTGTTACCATTTTTATATTTGACATCATGTGCATAACTCGAGTCATTCTTTCCGCAACAAGTCTCGGAGCGCACGTCGTGCGCACGAACTCTAGTTGAGTCACCTTTATTTTAGTGGGGGAGCCGTTGGATGTATGGAGTAGGTGGAAAGAAAAGCATCCACTATCGACCATATGCTCCCTCGAACGGCCTTGTTAGTAAACTACAAACGTAGGTCAGCCTTTAGGTCATTCTAATGTGCATCATATTGAGACCTAGCGGGGCCCACACGGTCCTTTGTAGGAGACTCACCTTTAAAGCATCCCTACGTGCTAAATATTGCATCTTTGAGAGTAACGTGGTCATTTGACGGACCGATTTGGGGAAAACATGTGTTAGAAGTAAAGTGTGAAAAAAAAAGTGAGTCGAAAAGAATGAATCAAAAGGAGTGTCGCAGTATATTTTAGAGTTCTTTATGGCTTTTGTTCTTCACGATCCAAAACTCAAAAAGATTTTTTTTTACGTTTTGCATTTATCTTCTCAAAGTACCGTAAGTTCAACAAAAAAAAATGATTGAAAAAAAGAGGGTTTTGTTTGCCTTTTCTACTTATTTGTCAAAAACAAAATACCAAAAAGATTTTTTTCATAATTGGTGGTGTCAGTCTTAGTTGAAATGTCTAGTTGAAAATTCAAAAAGTTTTCATTCGTTTGTTTTTGGTTGTCTCTTAAGTTAGGGTCAATTTATTAGTTAATCGTTAAGTATCCAATCTGGACGAACTACGCACCCCTGATTCTCCTCTCTCGGGAGTGAGATACGTAGGCAACCTATTGTGGGTTCGAGGATCTTATTTGAAAAATCCAAAAAAAATTCTTCACTCTCCATTTAGAGTAGGCATTTCATATACGTCTTTAAAAGAAAACTACAAAAAGATTTTCCTTTAATAGGTTCAAGTTTCATTTTCACATGAAATTCAAAAATCGAAAACCCAAAAAGATTTTTTCTTTGGTAATCACAGGTTTCATTTTGTATAGAGATTTAAACCTAAAAAAAAAAAAAGATTTTCGTCAATTGTTTTGACACTTTATTTCAAGAAAGAAAAAAGAGTTTAATTGACCATTTTGGCAAAACTTCACGAACTACGCACACCTGATTCTCCTCTCTCAGGAGTGAGATACGTAGGCGCCCTTCTTGGGTTCGGTGATCTTTTAAAAAAAAAAAAAAGAGGTTTTGAAAAAGTGTTGATCTCTAACACATTTGTTATTTTATGTTGAGTCAGTTTAAGGTGGTTGGTTTGTGGCATTCTGGCTGGTCCTTCACATCACACCGAATCCAAAGGGTTAGTTGTGTTCAACAAAGATATAGAGAGTGACATCATGGATCAAACAAAGGATCAGGAAAATGAGAGTTTAAAGCAAGAGGTCAGGAGGCTAAGACAACAAATGACAGAAATGCATCGAGCTTGGGCCAGTGGGTTGCCTCCTCCTCTATTTACCTTTATTGATCCTACAAATACCTCGTGTTTTCCACCAAAATCTCAAAGTCAGTTTTCTACTGTTGTTGATGCACCGCAACATGACTCAGAATTCATTCTAAGCCAAAAGCATATCAATACTTCCACCACTTTGCCTCTAGTTCCTCAGCATAAGCCTGCTACATTCACAACACCATATGTTGTCTATGATCTTGTTGCTCAATCCTTTACTGGGACTTTCACACCATCTCGTCCAACGGTTGTGCGTCCCCATGCTGCTAGTGAACCTATATTCATTACTCTTGGTGATCATTGTTATACTCTTGAGCCTGCTTTTAAGTTAACTAGAACACCAAAGTTTCTGAACAAGAAGTCCAGTGTGCCAGAAGAGTCGGAGAAAATGGTTGGAAAAATGAAGATTACGGAAAATACTATGAAAAATTTTCTAGGACCTGCGGGTAAAGAAAAGGTTTCATACAAAGACTGGGACATGCCTTCAAATGCTAATCTTTCTCCAATCTTTGTGACGTCGAAATTTGAGGTGCAAGATGGGCATGAGGAATCCGTGAAACCTTTGGGATAATATTGTAATCAATTAAGGAAAATTGGAGAGAAGAAGAATGAGAAAGATGCATTTGCTATTGTAGTTGGACAGAAGGAAATGTCAAGAAGACCATGTCGTCGTTGGTCTCAGGCGCAAGCTCAAGTTTATGCCCAAGATCCACATAATCACTCCCAAAATCCATTATACTCTTTTTCCCCACCTCCATATCTAGTATATTGTGCACAACCATATGTTCAACCCCCATCTTACCCACAGTAGAACACACCAACTCCTCAGAGTCGTCCTCTAACTCCACAAACATACCAAAACCCTTCTAAGCCTGATTTTCGATTCAAGCCAAACGATGAAATAAGGCAGAAGTCGAGAGATAGCTTCACACCAATTGGAGAGTCATATGCCAGTTTATTTCAGAGATTGGTACAGGAGGGAATGATCACTCCTCTCCTTGGGCACACCCTTAATCGGCGTTCAAGAAATTTTGATCCTAACGCACGATGTGCGTATCATTCTGAGGCTCAGGGTCATAGTATTGAAGATTGTCGAGCTTTGAAAAGAGAAATTGAAAAGAGGATTCAAGATAAATCAATCATGGTACAGAACATTGACAGTGAGGAAAGCTCTAGTCATGCTGATATGCAAACCAGTGGATAAGATGTCAAGCTGAGCAATTAAGAATTCACCCCTCTCCCTACTAGGAAGAGGTCTGGTAGTTTGTTTTGTCTTCTTTGCTGTTTTCCAAATTATTTCAGGGTTGTAGTTCGGGATCTATCTTGTTTTGTCCCTTTGTCGTTTATGTTCAAACCCTTCTATCTTTCATTTTTATTAAATGAAGTGCCCCTTTTTCATTTATGTTTTAAATTTGTGTTGTTTGTTTGTTTTCTTTACATAGTATATTTTATGTTGACTCTAGTGATATGGCATGCTTGCAGAATTTTTAGACAGATCTTAAAGTCCAGTTTAAGCATGAACATTGAATCAGAGGGTTAAAGTTAGAAAAGAGAGAGACTGAGGAAGTAGATAGAGTGCTGGGGCATTTGGTGATCAAGTGAGGCCTTCTTTGAAAATTAAAGCAATTATTTTGAGAATCACAAGAACACCTTGGTCATTGATCGAAAGGCAAGTCCCAATTAGGTTAAATAGTGGACGTGTGATCCCTATATCAAGAGAAACAAGAAGATAAACAGCTCCACGAAAGCATGAGTCATTTGATGTGAGGAATGTACAACAAAGGTGGAGTTTACAGAAGAAGTAGTGACGCACATACTCAATCTGCTTAAAAAAATGTCGTAAATGATCTTCATCTCTCACTTCCAATTGCATGTTATGTACTTGCATTCTCAAGGATTGATATGATGAAGGCATTTCATTCTGCTATCCAAACATTGTGTCATCCTTTGTTTACCCCATTTGAGCCTCAGTGTTATTTTCTTTCATACCCCTCTTTTGGAATCAAGATAGAGTAAGCAAAGTTCAAAGAATAGTGTCGAGTAAAAAGATAAAGTCAAAAAGTTACAAAAAAGAGACAAAAATATTTCCAAGAAAAAAAGAGTGTCAAGAAAAATAGAGTTAGAAAAAAAAGAATCGCAAAGTGAAAAGAGCGAATAAAAAAAAAGAAAAAAAAATCAGATCAAAGCAAAAGAACAAGCTGTCAGAACTACGCGTGACCTGATTCTCCTCTCTCGGGGGTGAGATACGTAGGCTGCCCTACTAAGGGCTCGGTCCAACCAAATAAACAATTTAGCGTCACCCAGTCAAATGAAACTGGGGCATGAGTTAATCCTCATTGTTTGAGTCGATTTCAAAAGTTGTAAGTCCCACCCCCACCTCAAGTGTTGTTTGGGCCTCATGCCATCATTTCTTTCTTTCTAATCCTATCCAAAAGCCAAGTTACAACCAAAGAAAGACCTTCAGATCAATATTTGAGGATGTTAAGGCAAAGCATGTAAAGGATATGAGGATGTATTTGGGAACTACTTGTCTTCCTCTGCACAAGGAATCAAGAGAGAAATAAAAATGTGAGAATCTTATCGGTAAAAACCCTCACGGGCACCATAAGGCGATGGTAAGTTGAGAGAAATTAAAATGAGAGAGTCTTATTGGTGAAAACCCTCACGGGCACCGTAAGATGATGGTAAGCTGAGAGAGATAACAATGAGAGAGTCTTATCGGTGAAAACCCTCACGGGCACTGTAAGACGATGGCGAGTTGAGACAAATGAAAATAAGAGAGTTTCATTGGTGAAAAACCCTCGCGGACACCATAAGGAAATGGTGATCTAAAAAATGAGAGAGGCTTGTTGGCAAAAACCCTTCAAGGCGCCACTAGCCGAATGAGGTCTTAAATGCAATTGGCCAAAGAAAGTAACTCACTTTTGGGTCATTAACTCAACAACAATTTGTGAGAGTTTGGATGGAAAGATCAAGCGGCTTAATCCAAAATGCATGACATAATCATTAGAGTTGATTGTCATTTAAGATAAAATTTTCATTTCTTTGTTTCAAATGGGGACATTTATTGCCTTTTCTTTCTTCTCTTTATCTTTATTTTTATTTTCTTGAGTCAGTTATCCAAATAAAACAAAAGTTATTGTCATTTTTCTCTTGTTTTTGAGTCAAGTTCATGTCAAAACAAGCGAGAAAAGATTTCAAAACTGGCTACCAACTTCTTCAATTGAACAAAGCAAAAAAAAAAAAGGCCAGCGCATGAAAGAGACATGATTGTGAGCCAAAAAAAGGGGTGTGCAGAAAGTTTTGCCAATAGACAAGTCTGGGAACTCATGAAAATACCAAGATTTAAAGAGTTTATTCATGAAGCATGGCAAAGCAGAGATGCTGTGTTTATTTCAAAGTCACTCTTAATAATCCGAGTTTGGGTTAATGAAACGACAAAGCAGGGGCAAGTGCCAACAATCTGAAACAAAATGAAGGGAATGAACACTGGAGCAGGTGTCGGGAAAGACAAGTGCCGCAAGCCATCACTAAGTTTTGAACTGACAAATTTTCTTTGATGAAATAGGGCAAATTCGTTGACTTAATTCAGCTACCATTGGAAATGCACATCCGTGGATTTTACTTTCTGTTCAGGACCCTCCTGAAGAATGGGAATTTACTTTCAGTTTAGGACCCTCCTGAAAAATGGGACTTTACCTTCTGTTCAGGACCTTCCTGAAAAATGGGATTTTACTTTCTATTCAGGACCCTCCTGAAGAATGTGAATTTACTTTCATTTCAGGACCCTCCTGAAAAATGGGACTTTACCTTCAGTTCAGGACCCTCCTGAAAAATGGGATTTTACTTTCTGTTCAGGACCCTCCTGAAAAATGGGATTTTACTTTCTATTCAGGACCCTCCTGAAAAATGGGATTTTACTTTATGTTCAGGACCCTCCTGAAAAATGGGATTTTACTTTATGTTCAGGACCCTCCTGAAAAATGGGATTTTACTTTATGTTCAGGACCCTTCTGAAAAATGGGACTTTACCATCTGTTCAGGACCCTCCTGAAAAATGGGATTTTACCTTCAGTTCAGGACCCTCCTGAAAAATGGGATTTTACTTTCTGTTCAGGACCCTCCTGAAAATGGGAATTTACTTTCAGTTCAGAACCCTCCTGAAAAATGGGATTTTACTTTCTGATCAGGACCCTCCTGAAGAATGGGAATTTACTTTCAGTTCAGGAACCTCCTAAAGAATAAGAATTTACTTTCAGTTCAGGACCCTCCTGAAAAATGGGATTTTACTTTATGTTTAGGACCCTCCTGAATGGGATTTTACTTTCTGTTCAGGACTCTCCTGAAAAATGGAATTTTACTTTCTGTTCAGGACTCTCCTGAAAAATGAGATTTTACTTTATGTTTAGGACCCTCCTGAAAAATGGGATTTTACTTTCTGTTAGGACCCTCCTGAAAAATGGGATTTTACTTTATGTTCAG
The DNA here is from genome assembly GCA_030864215.1 of Capsicum pubescens. NCBI lineage: Eukaryota > Viridiplantae > Streptophyta > Magnoliopsida > Solanales > Solanaceae > Capsicum > Capsicum pubescens. The sequence continues at coordinate 354,106,207 of CM061538.1, read as the reverse complement.
GACCCTCCTGAAGAATGGGAATTTACTTTCAGTTCAGGACCCTCCTGAAAAATGGAATTTTACCTTCAGTGCAGGACCCTTCTGAAGAATGGGAATTTACTTTCAGTTCAGGACCCTCCTGAAAAATGGAATTGTACTTTATGTTTAGGACCCTCCTGAAAAATGAGATTTTACTTTCTGTTCAGGACCCTCCTGGAAAATAGGATTTTACTTTCTGTTCAGGACCCTCCTGAAAAATGGGATTTTACTTTCTGTTCAGGACCCTCCTGAAAAATGAGACTTTACTTTATGTTCAGGACCCTCCTGAAAAATGGGAGTTTACTTTCTGTTCAGGACCCTCCTGAAAAATGGGATTTTACTTTCTGTTCAGGACCCTCCTAAAAAATAGGACTTTACTTTATGTTCAGGACCCTCCTGAAAAATGGGAGTTTACTTTATGTTCAGGACCCTTCTGAAAAATGGGATTTTACTTTTTGTTCAGGACCCTCCTGAAAAATGGGATTTTACTTTATGTTCAGGACCCTCCTGAAAAATGGGAGTTTACTTTATGTTCAGGACCCTCTTGAAAATTAGGATTTTTTTTTATGTTCAGGACCCTTCTGAAAAATGGGACTTTACTTTATGTTCAGGACCCTCCTGAAAAATGGGATTTTACTTTCTGTTCAGGACCCTCCTGAAAAATGGGAGTTACTTTCTGTTCAGGACCCTCCTGAAAAATGAGATTTTACTTTCTATTCAGGATCCTTTTGAAAAATGAGATTTTACTTTCTGTTCGGGTTCCTCCTGAAAAATGGGACCACGCTTTCAAAAATGAAAAACTGCCTTATGATAATCCTTGTGTGGGAAATTCGAGCAACATTTGTAAGGAGACGCAGTTCCTTATTTGGTAAATCCAGCAATATTTGTGAGGAAACACACTTTGTTGTTTGGTAATTCAAGCGGTATTTGTAAGGAGATGCACTTCCTTGTGTGGGAAATTCAAGCAAACATTTGTAAGGAGATGCACTTCCTTGTTTGATAATTCAAGCAACATTTGTAAGGAGACGCACTTCCTTGTTTGGTAATTCGATTGGCACTCGTAAGGAGACGCACTTCCTTGTTCTGGTAATTCCAACAACATTTATAAAGGGACGCACTTCCTTGTTTTGACAATTCAAGCAATATTTGTAAGAAGACACACTTTCTTATTTTGGTAATTCAAGCAACATTTGTAAGGAGACGCACTTCCTTGTTGGGTAATTCAAGTGACATTTGTAAGGTGATGCACTTCCTTGTTTGGGTAATTCAAACGACATTTGATAAGGAGACGCACTTCCTTGTTTGGGGTAATTCAAGCAACATTTGTAAGGAGACGCACGTCCTGTTTTGGGCAATTCAAGAAATATTTGTAAGGAGACGCACTTCCTTCTTTGAGTAATTCAAGAGGCATTGGTAAGGAAATGCACTTCCTTATTTTGATAATTCAAGCAATATTGGTGACGCACTTTCTAGTCGAGTTATTGCACTTAATCCTTAGGAAACGCACTTCCTTGCTAGCTTTCATTTTTCAGGTGACACACTTTTAACTTAAACTTGTATCTCTAGAAGACGCACTTTCTAGTTAGAATCCCTCACTTTAATTCTTAGGAGATGCACTTCCTAGTCTTGCTTATTCAATTGTACTCTCCAGAGATGCATTTCTTAGTCAGAGTCTTGATTCATTATTGCAACATGCAAGTAGGTATGATGTGACTTTTCCAAAAGTCTTCTGATGATAAACTGGGGAAAAAATTCAATTTCTATTTTTGAAACTTTACTTTTCTGGTAAATAAAACCTCTTTATAATAATATTTATTTGGGATAATTTTCTTTTTAGTTTTGATGTGATTTCAGGAGCCTGCCCGAAACATAGGACGAATAAATGGAAAACCAAGCAACAGGGTGAAGAAGTTGAAAGCATGGCAACAAGTTGATGAAATAGCAAGTCAGGAAACCGCCTGGAGAACAGGGTGAAGAAATTGAAAGGCAAGCAACAAGTTAAAGAAATAGCAAGTCAGGAGCCCGCCTGAAGAATAAGGTGATGAAACTCAAGTCAAAAGTCCAGAAGAAGCTGCATAGATAGGATTTTGTAATTTCATTTATGTTTTTAACTTGTAATTTTTATTTTTAATGTAATGACAGAGCCGTGGACCGGAACCTCGATGGAACCTCACTCGACTCTCCAACTCGGTATAGTCCATCTCTTTCCAATCTTTGGAAATACCCGTGACTTGATTCTCTCATAACTTGGGTAGGTAGGATGTCTTAAGTCAAGACCCGGTTGTCCTTCTTCCTTCTGTTTCTTTCTTTGAATAATGGTCGGGTCAAAATTTGGTCTCGTTGTCTACTTCTTTGTCTAAAAACACTTTGTGTTTACATTCAAAGAGGGCATGATGTAGACACCTAATTTTGTCCCTCCCGAAGTCTAATTTTATTCATTTTTAGTTCACCTTACCATGTGTCCAACCTCATGTAATTATATCCCACAAAAATACAAAAATAAACAAAAAAATACCTCTAACTAATTTATCTTATCCTAACAACCTACCCAATCAAAAGCTTCCACCTACCCTAACTACCCATGTGATCCCCCCTCCTTTTTCTTGTCCACAAAGAAAGAATATATGGGGGACCCACCAAAATTCCCACATCATAACAAATCCATGCCCATTATAAAAGAAAAATTCTAAGAGGAAAAAGGAGGCTCATTCTTTGATCATCATCTTCTCCACAATAACAACAATCACAAAATAATCTTCCTCACAAGAACAACAACAACAACAACAAAAAAAAGAAAAAAAAAGTAATCGATGAACAGTAACGTGAACAGTACCGGTGAACAGTAATCAGTGAACAGTACCGGTGAACAGGAACGGCATGAAAAGTGACGGTGAACGGGTCATTATTTGTCGAGTTGGATTGTTGGTGTTAAGGTTCGGCTCGAGGTTTCCGGGTGCAGACTCTCTTTACTCAAATAACATTGAGTTTGAAAGCTTCAAATTTAAGGTCCAATTCTTTCTTCTCTTTTATTTAATTCTTATGTGATTGTGATTGCGTGTGATTCGATACCGTGGTTTTTTTGTTGATGTGAACTGTTGGTGACATTTGGGTGTGTGATGTGCTAAGCATGATTGGTGAATTTTTGTTATTCTCGATTTGTGGATTGTGTATTGAAATGCGCTAATCACGTGGTTAAAAATGAATTAAGGTGGGGATTAAAAATGGAGGAAAATGAATATTGATTAATTTTGATGTATTAATAATGTTAACATGATAGAATTGTGATACGTTGAACTTGGTAGGCAAACGTAGGCTTGGTAGGCAAATTTAGGAATAACGAGTTGTTGGAGTGTTTGAATATGTGCGTGAATGGTACTTTCTACTTTATTGCACGAAAAATTTAAATTGTACTCATTTAGCCGGGGAATGCCCCGAAGGATTTGTATTGATTTATCCGGGGAATTCCCCGAAGTAGCATGTACGCAAAGGAGGCTCGTGATCAAGGCCCGGAACGCCGGGTGGAGTTTAGTTTAGGATTATTTTAGAATAGAATATGTTTTATATTTCAGCACCTCTTTTATTTTGGATTGTATAATTTGGACTGAACATTATTTTGGTTTGTTTTGAATTTTGTGTGATTTGTTTGTTTGCTTGTTTTGTGTGTTTATGTGGTTTGTACATTTGTAATGTCAAATTAGCCGATATGCTCCACCAAGCAAACGTGGTTGAACCACGGGATAAGAACTTTATGAAAACTTTCTCACTCTTGATTTTTTCTCTCTCTTTGGTACACCTTTTGAAGTCAACTTTTAGGTGCTATTTATAGACATTTTTTGGACTTCAAATCCTTTAAAAGATATGCTTAAGAAGACTTTTTGCAAGACTTTGCAAGTTGGGTGGGCCCGGCGGCTCTTAACTCTTATCCGTCCATTTATTTATCCTATATTGCTTACGTCTGTAATTTTGTCTTTTGTAGATATCGTCATTGCTTACGTATCCAAATTATGTAAAGCCTCTGAGTCAAACTCCATTCCTGAATCATCGTCAGCGTTTGGGTCTTGGGCAAATTGATTCATGGCTGAGTTGTATTCTTGTTCATATTCATCACTGTCTCCGTCTGATAATCCTAGTCTTGTTCCAGTTCTTGTCTCTTCTCTTGGAATTAAAGAAATTCTGGGTCTTTGTTTTGGTGGTTCTGGATTCATAGATATCTCTTTAGGCGATTGTTCTGCTAACAATTTTTTTATTGAGTCTGCTAGTATTTTTTCAATATTTTTTTTTTCATTTTTCTTTTTTCATTTTTCTTTTTTCTTAATGAAAATCCCTTCTTATTCTGAGAAGAACTTCCTTCATCTGTCTGAGTACCTGTATTTTTAAAAATATCTAGAAGTATTCTCCCTACACTTTTTTGGAAAAGTGTCAGCCATTAACGGATTTGATGAGTCTTTACCAGCTACCGTTTGAGCTGGACTAGCTGTATCATTACCCGATACAGTGGGTCTTGCTGCATTAATTGGGGAATGCACACCCATTAACGGATTTGAGAAGTCTTTACTAGCTACTGTTTGAACTGGACTAGTTGTATCATTACCCGATACAGTGGATTTTTTCATTATAAAAGAAGATGGAGAACTCTTTGGCTGGGTCTCATAAATTGGCTGAATCTATTGTGAAAGTTAAAAATGAAGGATTTTTATATGGTCTTGTAAAATACTTATATGTTCTAACATCTGACCTTTTTCTTTTACAAGGTTTTCATTATCCTGTTTCAAAATTTCATTGGCTTGATTTAGTCTTTGAAAAGCTCCGGTCATAGAGGAACAATGATCACAAAATATAATTTTGTCTGTGTCTTTGTTAATATTATATTGAGGAAATTTTTGTGTTTCTGATCTTAAACCTGGAGTAATAAAATAATTTGGTCCCAGATTTCTCCGAGCATAGTGTAGAGTCTCTGAGAGGTCATAAAAACCTTTATAAAGAGGTGTTCTATAATCTTTTATGGAGTCCATTACCTCTATCCAAGTATGGAACACTCCTTGCTACTATCCTCTGAGAACAACATAGAGTTTAAACTTGTTAGTAGTATTTTTCTCAGTAAAATAGTAACTTAATGCATTTAGTACTGAAATAAAATGATTAAAGTCACTTCTATTATAAGCTATCCATAAATTGTCTAGTAGACATATCTGCGGTTTATCCACTTGTACGTCTAGCTTACGTCTGAAAGTTAAGTTGGATGGTTCATAACATACCAAGTTGTGGGGTTCAAAAATTATTCTATCTAATTTTGGCTATTCTAGCATCGTAAGTGGTCTGAAACGAGTGTTGCTCATTAGTGTCTTTAGATAGTCCTGGGATGATGAGACTTCTGCCTTGCCTTTTCCTTTTCCTGTATTCTGTATTCATACTGAAACCAAAATCATTAGTTTTCTTCTTTAATTATTCTACTTAGTTGATCTGCTAAGTTATTATCTTTTCTTTTAATATGTTCTAAAACAATATTATAAATTGAAGTAACATCTAGGAAATTTAACCATCTCCTTTTACTAATATTCTTATCTTTTATCTTCTGATAAAACTTTACTATAGCCTTGCAGTATGTCCTTACTAATATTTCAAACTTATTTAATATATAAAGTTTAAAACTATTTAAATCGTAAATTACTGCTAGTGTCTCCGCATCTATGCTATTTAGTTTTCCCTTTTCTTTATATTTTCCACTTGAATAAGCACAAATTTTTTCATCCTTTTTATCATTGTATTTATTGGGTTTTGCCTTTAATACTGCTCCCTATCCTAAAAGGCTTTCATCTGTCTCGACTATTAAATAATCTTTTTCTAAAGGTAATGTTAAGTCTGGGATGTCTTGTATCATGCTTTTAAGTTGTTGGACTAGTTTTATGTCTTCAGTATTGAAGAATTTTTTAACTGTAGATCCTGTTTTAGAGTATAGTGGTCCTGCTACTTTTCCTAAATCTTTTATAAAAGCTCTAGCATAATTTAATAATCCTAAGAATTTTTGTACATCTTTAGTTTTGTCTAACTTATCTGACATTTCTAAGACTTTTTTAGCTATGTGTGGTTGTAATTTTATTCTACCATCTCCAATAACTACTCCTAAAAAATTAATACTATTTTTATATAATTCCATTTTCTTTCTACTTATTATTATTCCATTATCTACAAATAGTTTAAAAACTTGTAGTAAATGTCCTAAATGTTCTCTCATATTATTACTAAAAACTAAAATATCATCTACGTAAACTAATACAAAAATTTTATAGTCTCTAAAAATACTATCCATTTTTCTTTGAAAAATTGGAGGAGTCGTCTTTAATCCAAAAGGCATGACCAGCCATTCAAAATGTCCTTCTGGACATGTGAAAGTTGTCCATTCTATACTATCTTCATGCATTTTAATCTGCCAATATCCAGATTTACAATCAAATTTACTAAATACTTTTTTTCCTTGTATTCTATTTATCAATTCTGTTTTGTCTGGTAACTTATATCCATCCATTACAATATTATCATTTAGTCTTTTATAATTTATTACCATTTTAGCTTTTTCTGTCACTATTTCACTATGGTTTCTTACTATGAAAGCTGATGACCTATGTCTTGTTGTAGATCTTCTAATTATTCCTAATTATAGTAGCTCTTTTATTTGTATTTCATAGTCTTTAAGGTTTTCATTTGTAGCTTCTATAGATGCTGTTTTTATAGTATGTTCTGGATTAATTATTTCTAATTTGCAGGTAATTTGATTGGAGTCCCAATGTTGCAAGGGTTTTTCTCCAATTATTTCTAGCTTATCTAGGATTTGTATTATTTTTTCTAAGTCTTTTTGATCTTATATTACTCCTATCTGTTGTATACCTTTCTTAAAATTGTATAATTTTGTATCCATTTCTATTAAAGTATATCTTTTTCTATTTTTTCTATTACTAATAAATCTTGTAATTCCTCATACATTGTTGCCTTTTTATTATCATTACATGTACAATTTTTTCCTTTATCACATTCTAGTGATATTTTGGATTTTATTTGGTTATCTAAGCTTTCCTCTGGCTTATTCTTAAGAAGGCGATATTTAGTTAAAGTAGGTTGTGTCTGAACTGGTGAGTGAGTGATATTACTGACGAATATTACCCAATTTTTTGTAACTAGACATCCTCCATTATTTTGTACCATAAAATCTAATCCTAACACAAAGTCTGCTTTTATGTTTAAATCTCTAACTAGTATTTCACAAAGTGTATATGATGGTTGGTAGAATTTTTCACAAGTATTAATAAAACTTATTTTTGCTTTTGATATATAGTCTGTATAGGTATTATATGTTCCGTCCATTTGCATGGATTCTTGAGGTTTTGATAATTTTTTAATTAATTTTGCTGGTAAAATTCTACTATTTAAAATGCTCCTTGTACATCCTGAATCAACTATAGCTAAAGTCTCGAACTCATAGTCTTGAATTTTTATTCTCGCTAAAACCTTGACTGTACTGATTTTCTTTTCTTCATTACATACCATTCCTTCAAATGGTACATTCATTGATTTTTTATTATTTTCAACAGATGTATTTAATCACTCTACCTCTACTAAGTCTTCTTCATTAATTATATTTTTAATGTATATTCTTATCTCTAATCTTTTTAGTCTTTCTTGCAATTCTAATATTCTATCTTCTGTTGTTCTGGTTATTGGTTCCTTGTTGTAAAATTTATTTAAATTACGGTTTGATTTTGGAGTTTCTAAGATTTCTGATGCTTTCTCTATACATTTTATGCATGCTTCCTTATAACATTTCCTACATTTTGCCCTTTTGTTTTTACTTTGAAACCATTTACAAAAACAACATTGATTAATGACTAATCCTTTTCCTTCTTCAAATTCGTGTTCACATTCTTCTATTAGATTTACTAAATCATAATAGTCTGTGATTAAGTGATAGTCTGTGTTATTGACTAAGTGATAGTCTGTGTTTGTTCTTTCTATTCCTATTTCATTTATAAATTCGTCTTCTCCAGAGTTTGAAGAATCAGAATTATCCTTTTCTTCTTCAAAAACTTTCATACTTCTGATGGAGTATATACTTTCATTATCTGACATATATTTATCTACATTTATCAAATTCTCATTCACATCCTCTATTAATTGTGCATTTCTAGATCTATTATTATTTCTTTTTGGACAAGTATTTGCTAAATGTTCTATACATCCGCAAGTAAAATATTCTAATTTATTTTTATAGGTTCTACCAGTGTTATATTTTCTCACATGTTTATTCTTATCTAAGTATGGTTTTCTCGCATTTGATCTTCTCAAGTAATATTTCTTCCTAGGGCGATAGTCTTTTTTATATGTCTTTTTATATTTTTTCTTTTTATAATCTTGGTCATAATAATGCAGATTATAATCTTGATATTATAATAATATCAAGAAAGCCCTAAGACCCTAATTATAATATAGTTATATAATCCCCTGAAGTCCTTTTTATAACCACCCTATGAAGTTAGGGTACCCAACGTCATAGGGTGATTATAATTAGGTAATATATACCCAAATATAATATATTATTAGATATAATCACCCAATTATAGCTTAATACCTGCAGGATATAGGATAAGCTACTATATAATATAGTAGGATAACTATATCCTAGTAGGATATAGTAAGTGGATATATATATAATAAGCAGATATATTAATAAACAGAGGTATTAAGCAGATATAACATGTCTATAATATAATGTATTAAGCAGATATAGTATTATATATTTATATAGTAAGTGGATATATATATAATAAGCAGATATAATAATAAGAAGATGTATTAAGCAGATATAATATGTATATAATATAATTTATTAAGCAGATATAATATGTATATAATATAATTTATTAAGCAGATATAGTATTATATATATAAGCAATATAAGTCTAATAATATATATATATATGTTAGTAAGTATATATAAGTAGTATATATATGTTAGACAAGTGAATATAGTTAGTATAATAAAATAGACAGATAAATATAGCAAGTAAATTATTACAACAAGTTATTAAACCAGGTAACTAATTTTTTAAGTTATTAAAGCAGGTGAGTAATATTAAGATTTTAAAGCAGTAATATCGTGAGTTTGTTTTAATATGGTGTAAAATCCTACTCAGTACTTCCTCTTTCGTTGTCCTTAGTCCAGTGTAAGTGTCCAAGTCATAAAGGTCCAAGTGTATTTTCTCCCAAAATATATTATTTTTACATTTTTGGGGTTTTTGATTTCTAGTTTTATGTATTTTAGCAAAATCTCCTTTAATCACACCCTGGGAGAATAACAACAGTCTTTTTTTCAATCTTATTCGGACTTTCCAAATCGCTAGGAATTTACAGATTAATCCATCGTTATTGCTAAAACACTGAGAGAGTAACCATATACTGAGTGTATTTTTATAAGTGATTTACAAATTTTATAAGATCAGGAAAACTGTCGGAAAATCGCCGGTGATCCAGATCTTAAAAATAAAACATATGTGAAGGAAAATATACACTTAATTAATTCAAACATAATTTACAAACTTGGGAGAAAATTACAAAGACCTATGTAACTACTACTTACATGTCTTAAGGAAGAAGTGAGGTTTCCCTTTCGGGAGTCCCCTAAAGACTTGACAGCTACTGGAAAATGAAGAACTAAGAAAACTTTTCACACTTTTAACACTCTTTTTTTTTTAAGTAACTTACAAACTTTGGAAATTAAGAACTTTATGAAAACTTTCTCACTCTTGATTTTTTCTCTCTTTTTGGTACACCCTTTGAAGTCATCTTTTAGGTGCTATTTATAGGCATTTTTTGGACTTCAAATCCTTTATAAAATATGATTAAGAAGACTTTTTGCAAGACTTTGCAAGTTGGGTGGGCCCGACAGCTCTTAACTCTTGTCCGTCCATTTATTTATCTGATATTGCATACGTCTGTAATTTTGTCTTTTGTAGATATCGTCATTGCTTACGTATCCAAATTATGTAAAGCCTCTGAGTCAAACTCCATTCCTGAATCGTCATCTGCGTTTGGTTCTTGGGCAAATTGATTCATGGATGAGTCGTATTCTTGTTCATATTCATCACTGTCTTCGTCTGATAATCCTAGTCTTGTTTCAGTTCTTGTTGTCACACCCTTCTTTTTCGTACTCCAAAAGATTATTATTTTAAAGGTTTGAAAGAGTTTTTATTATTTAAGTGACAAAAATGAAAATTTATTTCGAAAAAGGATTATTTACATTTTTTATTAAGAGTCGTCACTTGACATAAATCGGGTGTGCCAAGTCACCTTTGGGAGATCCTTTTCGAAATAATTTGACTCTTTAAAACTGATCCGCAAACAGAGATTCCGGCTAAGGAATTCTGTTGACCGAGGGGAACGTGTTAGGCACCCCTCGATCCCGTGGTTCGACCACGGTCGCTTGGTGGAGCATATCGGCTAATTTGACACTAAGAGTGTATAAACCACACAAAAACATACAAACCAATCAATCAAACAATCAAACAAATCCAAAATTATAGTGTTCAGTCCAATTATACAGTCCAAAATAAATAACTGAAAATGCGAAAATAAATCCTATCTAACCTACACTAATCCTAACTACGCTCCCATGCTTTACCCGATGCCTCGGGCCTTCATCACAAACATCTTCCTCCAACATAGTACGTCGAGGCATTCCCCGGTGAATAAATACAATGTGTCTCAGGGCATTTCCCGGCTAAATGAATACATTTGAATTAAATACAATAAACTAGAAAGAAAAATTCACACGCACATTCCACATTCAACCAAAACAAGTTCTAAAATTTGCCTACCCAAACCTATATTGCCTATCCGTTTCAACACATCATAAATCTATCACGATTCATATCAACAATAGATCAAAATTAAACTGAATCTATCATTTTTGTCAATTTTCAATTCTCACCCCAACTTCATTTTTTATCCATCACACCCATGCTTTGATTATCAATTCACTTTTCAAAGTCCGAAACCAACATCAACCAACACACAACAAGGATTCAAACATACCAAACAACAAATCATTCACATTACGTAAATTTAAAAGGGAGAAAAGATAGAATTGGACCTCGATTGAAGCTTTTATTGTGCCAAATTATGTGATCAGAAGACAAATCCGGATCCGCGAACTTCTGATTCGAACCTCAATCACGACTCGAAATCACACTTCGATATAATCCTTACTATTTATTGTCGACCCAAATTGAGAACCCCAAAACGAAGATAAATCAATATCAAATTCTTGCTCCCGTTATTGTTTCAAACGTCTTCCGACTGACTTCATCGGAATCGAGAATGGTTGGGTGAATTTTGTTGCTCACCAGTGGATTTCGGCATTCTCCGATGGATGATTGCTGGAGTCGGCACTTGGGGGTCGGATTCGGTGATTTTCCAAATATTTTTTTGACCGGTTTTTGTTGGCTATTCACCGGAGATAATATTCCGGTGGAATTTTTTAGCCGGAGAAGGCACTGCTCTTACTATTTCCCAGATTATCCTCTTTTTCACTCCTTCGATCTACTGTTTTGCCATGCCTCTCTCTCTCTCGCTCTCTTCTCTCTTTCAATTCTCTCTTCAATGGAAGGAAAATGGAGTTTTGTTTGTCGATGTGTAGCTGTGAGGGTCCGTGATGGTGTGTTTCTCCGGTGTGAATGGCTCTTGAATTGTATATGGGTATTTATGGATATATGTGAATTATGGAGAAGATGGATGTTGATGGTGTCCACCCTCCGTATTGTTTTCTAGTCTATCAAAATGCTCTCCATGAGAGGTGTATATGTATTTTGTGTGTGTTCTTGGTGTACTGTGTGTGTAGATATGGTGAATCTGTGGGTGTTGTGTTGAATTTCCAGTGAAAAAGAAAAGAAAAATCTCATGGAGTCCTCTGTGTAGTCTGTGTATATATTCCCTCTCAGATCTGTGTGTGGTAAATTACTATGTAGAGTGAATTGTGAGAGTGGGTGGGGTAGTGGGTACACATGGGTAGGGGTGAGGGGTAGGGTGTGGGGTGGTGAGGTGGGGGTAGGGGTAGGGGTAGGGGTAGGGTGTGATGTGGTTTATTTTGATTGGGTAGGTTGTTAGGATAAGATAAAATTAGTTAGGGGATTGTTATTTTTGTCATTTTGTGGAGGGATTATCACACGGGTGAGGGTATACGGTAGGATAAGGTAAAATGGGTAAAAACGATATCAGGGAGGGACGAAATTAGGTGTCTATATCATGCCCTCTTTGAATGTTAAATCGAAGTGTTTTCAGACAAAGAAGTAGACCGTGAGACCAACTTTTGACCCGACCATTATTCAAAGAAAGAAACAAAAGAAAGAAGGACAAACGGGTCTTGACTTAAGACATCCTACCTACCCCAGTTATGAGAGAATCAAGTCACGGGTATTTCAAAGGATTGGAAGAAAAGTGGACTATACCGAGTTGGAGAGTCGAGTGAGGTTCCATCGAGGTTTCGGTCCGCGGCTCTGTCATTACATCAAAAAAAAATGTAAATTACCAGTTAAAACATAAATGAAATTACAAAATCCTATCTATACAGCTTTTGTTGGCTCTTGACTCGACTTTTATCACCCTATTCTTCAGGCGGGCTCCGGACTTGCAATTTCTTCCAACTTGTTGCTTGGCTTTCAATTGCTTCGCTTTGTTGCTTGACTTTTCGTTTCTTCACCCTATTCTCCAGGCGGGCTCCTGACTTGTTATTCCATCACTTTGTTTCTTGACTTTTCATTTCTTCACTCTGTTCTTCAGGCGGGCTCCTGACTTGCTATTTCATCACCCTGTTCTTCAGGCGGGCTCCTGAAACCCAAAATTAAAACTAGAACAAAAATTATCCCAAACAAAAATTATAGTAAAGTAGTATTTCATTTTTGAAAGCGTTGTCCCATTTTTCAGGAGGGTCCTGAATTGAAAGTAAATGCCCATTTTCCAGGAGGGTCCTGAACATAAAGTAAAATTCCATTTTTCAGGAGGGTCCTGAACATAAAATAAATTTCCATTTTTCAGGAGGGTCCTGAATTGAAAGTAAATTCCCATTTTCCAGGAGGGTCCTGAACATAAAGTAAAATTCCCATTCTTCAGGAGGGTCCTGAACATAAAATAAATTCCCATTTTTCAGGAGGGTCCTGAACATAAAGTAAATTCTCATTCTTCAGGAGGGTCCTGAACATAAAGTAAAATCCCATTTTTCAGGAGGGTCCTGAACATAAAGTAAAATCCCATTTTTCAGGAGGGTCCCGAACATAAAGTAAATTTCCATTTTTCAGGAATGTCCTGAACATAAAGTAAAATTCCATTTTTCTGGAGGGTCCTGAATTGAAATTTAATTCCCATTTTCCAGGAGGGTCCTGAACATAAAGTAAAATCCCATTTTTCAGGAGGGTCCTGAATTGAAAGTAAATTCCCATTTTCAAGGAGGGTCCTGAACATAAAGTAAATTCCTATTTTCCAGGAGGGTCCTGAATATAAAGTAAAATCCCATTTTTCAGGAGGGTCCTGAATTGAAAGTAAATTCCCATTTTCCAAGAGGGTCCTGAACATAAAGTAAAATCTCATTTTTAAGGAGGGTCCTGAGCAGAAAGTAAAGTCTCACGGATGTGGATTTCCAATGGTAGCTGAATTAAGTGAAGCGAATTTGCCCCTATTTCAACAAAGAAAATTTGTCAGTTAAAAACTTAGTGGTGGCTTGCAGCTCTTGGCTTCTCAGGTATCTGCCCCAGCACTCGTTCCTTTCATCTTTGTTCCAAATCGCTAACACTTGCCCTGTCTTGCCGCATCATTGACCCGGATCCAGATTGACGGAAACGAGTTCTGACTCGAACAATGGGTTTCCATTTTACCATGCCTCTGAGGTGCACCCTTTTCCCAAATCTGAATGCTTCCACGAATCCAATAGCCTATCGGTTGATAGACTTCCTTTGTTTCGTGTTGAATTACGATCATATTTCTTTCTTGTGCTGTTCCTTGGCTTTTCCTCATATAATTGAAAAGAGTGGTAGTAAATTTTGAAATCCTTTCTCTTTTTTTGACACAGACTTGACTTAAAATGTAAAGAAACGATGGTGACTTTTATTTTAATAAATGACAATAAAAATACAAAAAGCATGAATATGTAAATGAAAGAAAAGGGCAATGTCCCATATTCAAAAAGAAAACTTATCTGAATACGGCAACCAACTCCAATGAGTATGACATGCATTTTGGATTAAGCTACCTGATCTTCCTATCCAAACTCCCCATTTGTTGTTGTGTCCGTGCCTTTGCCGCTGAGCCGCTTCTTCAAATCCATTGGACTCATACATCACATTCGATTGATGACATCTTAAAAGACATTTGCCAACAAATCTCTTTCTTTTCACTTTTCACTTTTCGCTTGAACTCGTCATCGCCTTACGGTGCCCTTGAGGGTTTTCACCAATAAGACTCTCATTTTTATTTCTCTCCACTCACCATCGCCTTATGGTGCCTGCGAGGGTTTTCACCAATAAGACTCTCTCATTTTCATTTCTCTCAACTCACCATCGCCTTATGATGCCCACGGGGTTTTTCACCAATAAGATTCTCTCATTTTTGTATTTATTTCCTGATTTCTTATGCTGAGGGAGACAAATGGTACCTCACAATGTATCATCATATCCATTGCATGCTTAGCCTTAACATTATCAAAAATTGATCTGAAGGACATTCTTTAGTTGTAACTTGGTTTTGGATAAGGTTAGAAAATGATGGCAAGGGGTTCAAACGACACTTGAAGTGGGGGAGGGACTTACAACTTTTGGAATCGACTCAAACAACACATTAACTCATGCCCCAGTTTTGTTGACTGGGTGAATCTTAAATCTTTATTTGGTTAGACCGAGCCCAAAATAGGGCAGCCTACGTATCTCACTCCCGAAAGAGGAGAATCAGGTCGCACGTAGTTCCAGCAGCTTGTTCTTTATTTTGATTGGATTTTTTTTCTTTTTATTTTCGAACTCTTTCTTTTATTCTTATTTTCTTGGCTTCTATCTTTGACTCTATTTTGATTCCAAAAGAGGGATATGAAAGAAAATTAAAACGAAGCTCAAACGGGTAAACAAAGGATGACACAATTTTTGGATAGAAGAATAAAATGCCTTCATCATATCAATCTTAAAAAATGCAAGTACTAAATATGCAATAAAATCAACAAAGGATAAAATATCATACATAATATCTTTTGACCGCATCAGCATTGATAGCCATTTCTGCCATTTTGCCTTCAGTATCTGTCAAATATAAGGCTCCATTGGGCAACACTTTCTTCACAATAAAGGGACCTTGCCAGTTAGGGGAGAACTTGCCTTTCGCTTCAACCTGGTGTGGAAGGATACGTCTCAATACCAACTGACCAACTTCAAAATTCCTGGGACGGACCTTTTTGTTATACGCTCGAGCCATCCTCCTCTGAAACAACTGGCCATGACACACGGACGTTAACCTTTTTTCGTCAATCAAACTCAAATATTCTAGTCGGGTTTTGACCCATTCGTCATCATCAATCTCTGTTTCTACAATGACTCGAAGAGAGGAAATTTCAACTTCTGCAGGGATGACTACTTCTGTCCCATACACCAATAAATATGGAGTTACCCCTGTTGAAGTGCGAACAGTGGTGCGATAACCTAGTAATTCAAACGACAACTATTCATGCCACTGTCTAGACCCTTGTACCATTTTTTGCAGTATCTTTTTTATATTCTTATTGGCGGATTCTACATCACCATTGGCCTTTGGGCGATATGGAGTAGAATTTCGATGTGCGATCTTAAACTGTTGACACACTTCTTACATCAAATGACTATTGAGATTGGCAGCATTATCTGTAATGATCATCTTAGGAATTCCAAATCTACAAATGATATTGGCATGAACAAAATCTACCACAGCCTTCTTTGTCACTGACTTGAAAGTTACTGCTTCTACCCACTTTGTGAAGTAGTCAATGGCTACCAAAATGAATCTATGTCCATTTGATGCCTTCGGCTCAATCGGTCCAATCGCATCCATTCCCCAAGCCACGAACGGCCAGGGAGCGGCCATTGCATGCAACTCAACAGGAGGGGAACGTATCAGATCACCGTGTACCTGACATTGATGACACTTTCGAACAAATTGAATAGACTCCCTCTCCATAGTAAGCTAGTAATAACCTGCTCGAAGAATCTTCTTTGACAAGACATGACCGTTCATATGCGACCCGCATACTCCAGAGTGTATTTCAACCATGATTGTCAAGGCTTCTCTGGCATCTACACACCTCAAAAGTCCCAGATCTGGGGTTCTCTTATATACGATTCCCCTACTTAAGAAAAATCCACTAGCCAAACGCCTAATAGTCCTCTTTTGATCATTGGTGGTATATGCTGGGTATTCTCCTGTCTAAATGTATCGCTTGACATCCAAGAACCAAGGTTCTCCATCAAGCTCTTCTTCAACCGCATTACAATAAGCATGTTGATCATGACTCTGTATATGCACTGGATCGATGTAGGCTTTATCAGGATGTTGGAGCATTGAAGACAGAGTGGCTAAAGCATTAGCAATTTCATTATGAATCCTTGGAATATGCCTAAATTTTACTAATACAAACCGTTGACATAGCTCCTGCAAGCATTGTCGATACGGGATGAGCTTCAAATCTCGCGTCTCCCAATCGCCTTGAATTTGATGGATGAGCAAATACGAATCCCCCAACACCAATAATTCCTGGACTCCCATATCAACAGCTAACCTCAAACCAAGAATGCAGGCTTCATACTCTGCCATATTGTTAGTACAGTAGAATCAAAGTTGTGTTGTTACCGGGAAATGTTGTCCCAATTCAGAGATAAGAACCGCACCTATTCCGACTCCTTTCATATTAACAGCTCCATCGAAGAAAAACTTCCAACCTGGATCAACATCTATAATGACTTCATCGACACACGACACTTCTTCGTCAGGAAAATATGTCCTTAATGGCTCGTACTCTTCATCGATGGGATTCTCAGCAAGATGATCTGCCAAGGCTTGGGCTTTCATGGCGGTTCGAGTCACATATACAATGTCGAACTCGATAAGCAATATTTTCCACTTTGCCAATCGACCTGTCGGCATAGGCTTCTGAAAGATATACTTCAAAGAATCCATGCGGGAGATGAGATAAGTAGTATAGGATGAGAGATAATGCTTCAACTTTTGTGCTACCCAAGTTAGGTCATAACAAGTCCTTTCAAGAAGAGTATACCTGGCCTCATATGCGGTGAACTTCTTGCTAAGATAATAAATAGCCTGCTCATTTTTGCCTGTGACATCATGTTGACCCAGGACACAACGGAAAGAATTGTCCATGACTGATAAATATAAGATCAAAGTCCTACCAGGCTCCGGGGGTACCAGCACGGCCGGGTTTGACAAATATCTTTTGATTCGGTGGAACGCTTCCTGACATTCTTCAGTCCATTTTACCGCAGCACTCTTTTTCAGCAACTTGAATATGGGCTCACAAGTGGTTGTGAGTTGAGCAATAGACCTGCTAATGTAGTTTAGTCTACCAAGCAAACTCATCACCTCCGTCCTATTCTTAGGCGGGGGCAACTCCTGAATGACTTTGATTTTCGAGGGATCTAATTCAATCCCGCGACGGCTGACCACAAACCCCAACATCTTTCTAGATGGAACTTCAAATACACATTTTGCCGGGTTGAGCTTGAGATTATACCTGCGAAGCCTTTCAAAGAACTTTCTTAAATCTTTAACATGGTCGGCCCAACTTTTTGACTTAATAATCACATCATCCACGTATACCTCAATCTCCTTATGCATCATATCATGAAACATAGTGGTCATGTCTCTCATGTATGTTGCTCCAGCATTCTTCAACCCGAACGACATCACTCGATAACAATAGGTCCCCTATGGTGTGATAAAAGACGTCTTCTCCGCGTCTTCATCATCCATAATGATCTGGTGATATCCGGCATAGCAATCCAGAAAAAAGGCAACCTCATGTTTAGCACAGTTGTCTAACAAAATATGGATGTTGGGCAGTGGAAAATCATCTTTCAAACATGCTCTGTTCAAATCACGGTAATCAACACACACTCAAATTTTGCCATCTTTCTTTGGTACGGGAACAACATTGGATAACCACATGGGATAACGAGACACTCGAATTACTTTGGCTTCAAGTTGTTTCATGATTTCCTCTTTGATTTTAATACTTACATCAGTTTTAAACTTCCTCAACTTCTGTTTGACAGGAGGGAACGCGGGATCAGTTGGCAATTTGTGAGCCACTAATTCAGAGCTTAAACCAGGCATATCATCATAAGACCGTGCAAAAACATACTTATAATCAATTAATGCTTGAATCATTCCATCTTTTAGCTGTGGCAAAGCATGTACACTGATTTTAGTCTCCTTAACATCTTCTTGATCCCCTAGATTTATTGGATCAGTCTCATTCAAATTAGGATTCGATTTGTCTTCAAACTGTTCCAACTCTTTGCTTATTTCTTCTAGTACTTCTTCTTCATCATATTCCCCATCCTGCTTCATTACATCTTGATTAGTTTGGATTTTAAGATCAGGCTAAAAATTCCGCATGCATGTCATGTCATTAGAATCAGCATAAAGAGAACTGTATATAAAAAAGAAAAACAAAATATATTAGACACGAATCAAAAGGGACATTACATTTCATTAAATAAAAAGATAGAAGGGTTTAAACATAGATGCCAACATAACATAAACAAACTAAAATCCGAATTAAAACCCTAAAATAACTCGGATAAATAGAAAGAAAAACAAAATAAACTACCAAAACTCCGTCCTGATGGGGAGAGGAGTGACTTCCCAATTATTGATTCGGACAGCTGGACCTATGAATTGCACGTCTGTCATACTGGTAACTTCTCCTGCTTTGACCATATCAACTTCAATAAAAAGGTTCTGGCAGTCATCAACCAATTCAACTTCAAATTCCATATGCTTCGTGACACCGCTCTTAACAAATAATTCACTGAGTAGTGGCGTTGGGTGAGGGAGTGACCATGTTTCCTTTTTCCTTCCCTTGGCTTTCTTCAGATCTTCAGCCGTAGGCTCAAATCCCAGACCAAACGTGCCCACGTTCTCACTCGAACATATGGGACGAACTATACCGTGCAGAGATGCTCGCAAACCCTTTCCTGGCTCAAATCTGTATTTACAAAGTTCACTCACCATCATGATAGAAGCGGAAGACAATTGCGGTCCCGGTATAACCTGTCATTCAAGGATTCGATTCACTGGCACTGTATCAAAATTTGATAGACAAATATCTCCTCTCCTGTCGTGTTCCAACTGCTGCAGAGCTCCAACAGTTGGATTATGACTACCCGATGAATGAGCATGCGAGGGCGATGTGTGGAGTAGGTGTATATTTTGAGGAACCTCTTGATGACGACATGCCAACCGATGATGATCGACGAATGCCAGACTCCGACGTGGAAGAGAACTCTGATGATGACGACTCTGATGACGATTCCGATGCAGGGGGTATGACCCCAGACATAGAGGATGAGTCCGACTAATCAGGTTCTTCTTATTTATTTTTCACTGAGGGCAGTGTGTCCCGTCTAAGTGTGGGGTGTTGGTATTTGCATGCTATACTTCTTTATCTGCATTTGCATTTATTTATGTTATTTATGTTTGGTTGTTTGATTTAGTTAGTAGTCGTAGATTTTTTTATTTTGATGCATGAAATTGTTCTGATAAACGGCATGGTGTTATGACAAGAGTTTGTGCTAGAATCATTACTATTGAGACACTTAGGCACTAAGTGTGACTCACTGTGTGATAATTGTGTGGTTTAATTCATTTATCTGTTGGGTCAAGAGTCTATACTACTCCCAATAAAGTTAACCATGTGCCTTGTGTGTGTGAGATGATAGTATATTCTGTGTTTGTGACTGATGCTAGAACTTGTCTGGTGTGTGTGTAAAGCGAAATAAAGAGTGTGAGTTTAGGAGATGATTTAGGCATTTCTTTGGCAACCGATACTTGTTTACCTTCGTTTTACCTACCCGTGGACATTATCCTAGTCAACCCCTTTGAGCCTTTAAGCCATTTTCTTTGACAGCCTCATATGTAAGCCTAATCCATTTTTTTCAAGACCATAATTTGATCCAAATTCCTAAGTGCTTTAAGTTGTGAAGTCATGTGACAAAATAAGAGGAAATTGGGTGAGAGTGATGCCTTAGAGTGTATTGGTACTTATATTTGTTATGAAAAAAATCATGGAGGTGTGTTATAAAAAAAGAAAAAAAAAAGAAAGAGAAAAGAAAAAGAAATAGAAAAACAAAAAGATAATTATGCTTGAATGGAAAAATTAGGTGAAAAGGGGTGATAGATGAAAGAAAGGTAGAAGGGTTGATTAAAAGAGAGTGTTAATGGCATAATGTGATGTATTAAAGCACTTAGGAACATAGTCACTATTTCTGGCCAAAATAGTCCTACCCGGCCCTTAGCCTACATTACAACCTATAGAAGACCTATTTGATCCTAAGCTTAGCATTCTGATATTAGTAGAGCATTACACAATGGGCAAGCCTATGGTCATCAGTTGCAACATATGAATTCTTTGTGAGAGTGAGAGCAAGGATAATCTTATACCCATGTTCTGAAAAATGCAATACTTGTGAGTGATTATGGGTAATATCTTATTTGAGACACACATGGTTAATGAGTTTTGGGTAGTTGTGTATGATTCTTTGTGCCTTAACTTTTGAATACGAATTAGCCATCATCACGAGTCTATGTTAGAGGTTAAATGGTTTCTAGTAGTGATCAGAAAACTACTCTTTGTTAATAATTGTTATGCTTGTCTTGACGAATATTTTGTGTGGTTACTGTGAAACCCTAAGTAAATGTTTAGATAGACATGATAGTTTGTTCGAGGACGAACAAATCTTTAAGTGTGGGGTGTTGATGATAGGCGAATTTACACGCCTACAGTACTATATTTTGCCCATATTTTAGCTAAGTTTTGAGGACAAATTATATAATTCATGCACTTTTAGTCCTTTTTCCTGTAAGTGAGCTAACGAACATGATTAGCAAGTTTTCAGGTATAAATGATGCAGAATTCAGCATTTTATGGATAACTTGACGCCAAGAAAGCTTCACGAAAGGAGGAAAGCAAAGCTTGGACGCCAAGGACCAAAAGTGGCGCATGGAAAATCTGCCCCGGGCAAAAACAGCAATTCTAAAGACTTTGGGGACTAGCAGTAACTTATTAGGATTAGGATAATGATGCAGTAACCCAGTAGGATTGGGTTAAGTAATGCAGTAGCTTAGTAGGAATAGGATAGGAGTATTATAAATACCCTATTCTGCTAGAGATTTTAATCATTCTTCCATTACTTTTAACTCTGAAAACAATTCTTCTACTTTTAATTCTACTTTTTATTCATCTATTCAATTCTTAATTTCCACAACAAGAGAAACGTTACTCTGCAAGGGAGTTCACGCCTAAAACGCCACACCACACCTTACTACACGAGATTTTTATTGTGGTATATTAATAATGTCTATAGTGAGTTCCTTCGCACTCATGGGTAACTAAACTTCTCTGTTGGGGTTATGGAAGCCATATGAGATACTATCTATTGCTATGAGTTTGTGAATTCGTGACACGTATGTTGCTTATATCATTATTCTCTTCATCTTAATCTAAATTCTTTGTGGTTGCAAACGCATAGAATACGCCAGTATAGCATTAACTTGTTCGAAAGAAAAGTTATATATCTGGAAAAGAGATAATGTCAAGGTAATAGGGCACCAACCCCTGTTAAAAAGTTAGTGTCGTAACTGGATTAACCTCTTAGAGAATTCGTACTGTTGGATACGCGAAGGCAGACCCTGGTGCTTTCACTATTCCTTGCACGGTTGGATCTATGAATTTTGCTAAGGCATTGTGCGATTTGGGAGCTAGCATCAATTTGATGCCACTATTCGTCTACGGAAAGTTGGGGTTGGGAGACCCTACACCAACCAATATGCGGCTCGTGATGGTAGATAGGTCGGTAAAACGACCTGTGGGTATCTTGAATGATGTGTTGGTGAAGGTGTCTACCTTCATTTTTCCTGCAGACTTTGTGATTTTGGATTGCGAGGTGGATTCTGAAGTTCCCATAATTTTGGGACGTCCTTTCCTTGCAACAGGAAGTGTGTTTATTGACATGAGAGCTAATGAGCTTTTATTTCGATTGAATGACGAAGTGGTCCGCTTTGATATATGCAAAGCAATGAAGCAGCCCAGCGATATGAATGTGTTCTCTGTAGCTGATGTTCATTATGAGGATAAGAAAGCATTGTCTGTAGAGAAACAGCTTACTGTTGAGCCACTATCTGATGTGCTTTATGAAGAAACTATATGTGCTCTAACAGAAATAGGGTCCTATTCTCATACTCCTAAGAAGCCGGACCTTGATCTTAAGAATCAACCGTCACCAACAGCGAAGACTTCCATTGAAGAGACCCCAGTGCTAGAATCGAAAGAGCTCCCCAATTATCTAAGGTATGCGTTCTTGGGAAGTAGAAATACACTTCCGGTGAGTGTTGCGGATGATTCAAGTGAATAGCACGTAGAGGCTCTCATATCTGCTCTGAAGAGGTACAAGAGAGCCATTGGGTGGTTCATTGATGATATCATTGGGATCCTTCTTGGGTTATGTACGCACAAGATTCATCTCGAAGGAGATTGCATGCCCACAAGTAAGCAATAGCGTCGTCTGAATCCATTCAGAAAACGATGCCCCATCTATCTCGATGAAGTCTAAGTAATCGAGGTAGCTATGTCGTGCCGCGACAATAAATCAAGCGCTTGGTGGGAGGCAACCCATCGTTTTTAATTGTTTTTGTTGTTTTTGTTTTCCAAGGATTTTGTCTAGCCGCGACCAAAACTAAGGCGCTTGATGGGAGGCAACCCATCGTTCTAATCGTTTTTGTTGTCTTTGAGCAAGTGTAGGTGCAAGAGGCGTAAACGAGGAGATTGGTTTCAAATTTTGATTTGGACGTATTGCATGTAAAAGGTTGTAAGTTTGTGATGAAGAAGCAAAAGGCTATGGATTGGGCATTGCTTATGAAAATAAAAGCAACGAACAAGGCTAGGCCTATATAAAACTAGGCCACGAACAAGGCAAGGCCTATACTATGGCCTAAGATCTCGGAATCTAGTGTGCCATAGCATAGGCGCCGCCCATGCCCAAGTGTGCCATAGCATAGGCGCCGCATATGCCAATGCCTTTTGTCTCTGAATCTCATTTGCTATGGCATAGGCGCCGTCTATGCCCAAGAATGCCATGGCATAGGCGCCGCCTATGCTCAACAATGCTATGCAAAAGGCGCCGCCTATGCTCAACAATACTATGCAAAAGGCGCCGCCTATGCCAAGCATAGGCAAAGCAAAAGGCGCCGCCTATGGTCACTTCTTGTCTCCAAATCTGATTTTAAATGGGTCAAAACCCGACCCAAGCTTGTCCTATAAATAAGAGACTTAGTCTTGGACCAAAAACACATTATAAACCTAGCATAAGTGCCGCCTACATCTCCAAATCTTCTCAAAAAATTTCCTTTTGCTCTTTTACTTCACAAGAACATCATCCAAAGGCATCAATCAAGTAAGTACTTCTTTGTTCTTCATTTATATTCCGTAAGTACTACATTACTACTCCTATTATGAATTGTTAAATCTTGAAGTAGTATTGGTGATTTGAATGTGATTGAATTGTTGTGATACAACCAAGTGAGTGAACGTATACGTAAGAATCATCTTAACTTGTTCCCAACTTGTATTTGATTTTGTTGCACTGTCATACTTTTGCAAAATTAATATGGTCACAAAAATTACATAATCTTGTCACTTGAATACTTACATGTTGGAATGACTTGTTCATCGGGATAAGAATTATAGTTGCCTACCGACATAGGAGGTTGTGATTATTTAGATACTATACCTTGATTCAATCCCTATGTAGTAGTCTTGATATATCAAGCATGAAAGTATTGCCAAGATTACAAGAAGTATGACTGCTCTGATTTTATTGTCGGAATATAGCACCTAAAACGTATGTCGATGAAATTTGACTAGTCGACCACTTTCACTTCAGTAGTCTGTACCAACAAACTAAGTGTGGGGTGGTGCCCCTACTGCTCATTTATAGATTGTATCTATCGAGATGATGCTAACATGAACATTATTTTAGTCTCAGGTAAAATGGCACCCAAAGCAAGACAAGGCAAAGATAAGGCTACCACTTCACAAAAAGGCAAGAAAAGAGGCCAAAAAGAGCAAGGAGAATCATCCTCGATGCAATTACCACGCCGCATGTTCAGAATAAAATGGGTTCTTGAGGAAGAAGCAAAGGAATAATTTAGGAACAACAAAGAAATAAAATATGTTCATGTGGACTTGATAAACAAGGAAAGCCTAGCAAAGAAAGAACCGCGCATGTTGGCCAAGATCATGGCATTACATCTGGATTTCATCTTCCGAGACATAGGAGAATGCAATCTCGATTTAACAAGAAAATTCTATGCCAACTGGTCACCGAAAACCACAGGAAGCGAGGTCAAGATTCGGGGCCAAGTTTTACAACTCAATGCGGATTTCTTCAACTCCTTTCTTGGCTTGCCTTCAGTCGATCCATCACCATTCAAGGAGTTGTACAGTAGACCTCCATATAGAGCTATTCGACACACACTCTGTGGAACAAGATCCATGGCACGCTGGAGTAGACACAAGGACACTGGTCGACACAACACCTTCCCATATGCTCCTTTGAATAGGGAAGCAAGGATATGGTTGAGCATAGTCAACTCTTGCCTAATTCCAGGGACTCAGTACACCAAGATAACAAGAGATAGAGTGTGCTTGGTATACGCCTTGATGACGAATGTCCCTATAACGTCGGGGCAATTATTCGTTCCACAATGCGGAAAGCTAGGATACACAAGAGGTCCCACTTCAGTTTTGGCAACCTGTTGACTACAATACTAAGGAAAGAAAACATCGAAGAGGAACCGGTTGATCACAAACTCCCACACAACACAAAGAAGGTTGACCTCACGAAGGTTAAAGATGCTGAAACCACGCATGGAGTCAACCTTACCACTTCAGAAAGGCATGCTCGCGACGAAAGCTTCTCCTGCCATTTATATGGCATGATGAAGTTTACCATGATGAGCGGGGGTCGTGTTCCAACTGCTGCAGAGCTCCAACAGTTGGATTATGACTACCCAATGAATAAGCATGCGAGGTCGATGTGTGGAGTAGGTGTATATTTTGAGGAACCTCTTGATGACGACATGCCAACCGATGATGATCGACGAATGCCAGACTCCGACGTGGAAGAGAACTCTGATGACGACGACTCTGATGACGATTCCGATGCAGGGGGTATGACCCCAGACATAGAGGATGAGTCCGACTAATCAGGTTCTTCTTATTTATTTTTCACTGAGGGCAGTGTGTCCCGTCTAAGTGTGGGGTGTTGGTATTTGCATGCTATACTTCTTTATCTGCATTTGCATTTATTTATGTTATTTATGTTTGGTTGATTGATTTAGTTAGTAGTCGTAGATTTTTTTATTTTGATGCATGAAATTGTTCTGATAGACGGCATGGTGTTATGACAAGAGTTTGTGCTAGAATCATTACTATTGAGACACTTAGGCTCTAAGTGAGACTCACTGTGTGATAATTGTGTGGTTTAATTCATTTATTTTTTGGGTCAAGAGTCTATACTGCTCCCAATAAAGTTAACCATGTGCCTTGTGTGTGTGAGATGATAGTATATTCTGTGTTTGTGACTGATGCTAGAACTTTCCTGGTGTGTGTGTAAAGCGAAATAAAGAGTGTGAGTTTAGGAGATGATTTAGGCATTTCTTTGGCAACCGATACTTGTTTACCTTCGTTTTACCTACCCGTGGACATTATCCTAGTCAACCCCTTTGAGCCTTTAAGCAATTTTCTTTGACAGCCTCATATGTAAGCCTAATCCATTTTTTTCAAGACCATAATTTGATCCAAATTCCTAAGTGCTTTAAGTTGTGAAGTCATGTGACAAAATAAGAGGAAATTGGGTGAGAGTGATGCCTTAGAGTGTATTGGTACTTGAATTTGTTATGAAAAAAATCATGGAGGTGTGTTATATAAAATAAAAATAAAAAGAAAAAAAAAAGAAAGAGAAAAGAAAAAGAAATAGAAAAACAAAAAGATAAATTGTGTTTATGATTAAATAAAAAGATAATTATGCTTGAATGGCAAAATTAGGTGAAAAGGGGTGATAGATGAAAGAAAGGTAGCAGGGTTGATTAAAAGAAAGTGTTAATGGCATAATGTGATGTATTAAAGCGCTTAGGAACATAGTCACTATTTCTGGCCAAAATAGTCCTACCCGTCCCTTAGCCTACATTACAACCTATAGAAGACCTATTTGATCCTAAGCTTAGCATTCTGATATTAGTAGTGCATTACACTATGGGCAAGCCTATGGTCATCAGTTGCAACATATGAATTCTTTGTGAGAGTGAGAGCAAGGATAATCTTATACCCATGTTCTGAAAAATGCAATACTTGTGAGTGATTATGGGTAATATCTTTTGTGAGACACACATGGTTGATGAGTTTTGGGTAGTTGTGTATGATTCTTTGTGCCTTAACTTTTGAATACGAATTAGCCATCATCACGAGTCTATGTTAGAGGTTAAATGGTTTCTAGTAGTGATCAGAAAACTACTCTTTGTTAATAATTGTTATGCTTGTCTTGACGAATATTTTGTGTGGTTACTGTGAAACCCTAAGTAAATGTTTAGATAGACATGATAGTTTGTTCGAGGACGAACAAATCTTTAAGTGTGGGGTGTTGATGATAGGCGAATTTACACGCCTACAGTACTATATTTTGCCCATATTTTAGCTAAGTTTTGAGGACAAATTATATAATTCATGCACTTTTAGTCCTTTTTCCTGTAAGTGAGCTAACGAACATGATTAGCAAGTTTTCAGGTATAAATGATGCAGAATTCAGCATTTTATGGATAACTTGACGCCAAGAAAGCTTCACGAAAGGAGGAAAGCAAAGCTTGGACGCCAAGGACCAAAAGTGGCGCATGGAAAATCTGCCCCGGGCAAAAACAACAATTCTAAAGACTTTGGGGACTAGCAGTAACTTATTAGGATTAGGATAATGATGCAGTAACCCAGTAGGATTGGGTTAAGTAATGCAGTAGCTTAGTAGGAATAGGATAGGAGTATTATAAATACCCTATTCTGCTAGAGATTTTAATCATTCTTCCATTACTTTTAACTCTGAAAACAATTCTTCTACTTTTAATTCTACTTTTTATTCATCTATTCAATTCTTAATTTCCACAACAAGAGAAACGTTACTCTGCAAGGGAGTTCACGCCTAAAACGCCACACCACACCTTACTACACGAGATTTTTATTGTGGTATATTAATAATGTCTATAGTGAGTTCCTTCGCACTCATGGGTAACTAAACTTCTCTGTTGGGGTTATGGAAGCCATATGAGATACTATCTATTGCTATGAGTTTGTGAATTCGTGACACTTATGCTGCTTATATCATTATTCTCTTCATCTTAATCTAAATTCTTGGTGGTTGCAAACGCATAGAATACGCCAGTATAGCATTAACTTGTTCGAAAGAAAAGTTATATGTCTGGAAAAGAGATAATGTCAAGGTAATAGGGCACCAACCCCTGTTAAAAAGTTAGTGCAGTAACTGGATTAATCTCTTGGAGAATTCGTACTGTTGGATACGCTTTAAGCTCGAAAGAGTTAAAGTGAAATAGTCCTGGTTAAGGTCGAAAGACGCCTGGATTTACCATCGAATACAATTCTCTATAAGCACATGCATGTCTGAATTCCGCACAACTCATAGCCAATAGAGATGTACAACTCATAAGGTGGACATAACCCCAACTTCTCAATTCTCATTGATTAGAATCTTACTAAACATTCTTTCTTTTTACTTTGCTATTTTCCGTTTTCACATTGTTACTTTATTGCACGTTACAATCCCCCCTTTTTACGAGACTTGCTCAAAAAGTCTAGTAATCTTTGCTTACTCATTGACCGGCTATTCCCTGTGGGATCGATACCCAACCCAGTTGGGTTATATATTTGACAACGACCGCTTTACACTCTTATGAGAGCTGTAGATTGAGCGTTATCAAAAATTGGCTCCGTTGCCGGGGAATACAAGTGTCAATTAAGTTCGTAATAATTACTAGACCCTTTGGTCAAAGATTCTCGTACTTTTACTTTTAGTTTTTGTTTTTTTTTTACTGCAGGTTTTTTTTATTCAGTGCATGCCCCATACCCGAAATTCTGGTCAACCGTTATTACCTATCAATCCTGAACCACAACGTATTGGCAGAATGGAGGCACAACACGCAGTTGAAAGGATGGCTGCTCAACAGGAACAGGCGAGACTAGCTGCGCTAGCCGCCGCTCAAGTGCATCAACAGATTATTGATAACCCTGGGCGAGCAACAAATCCTGACAATGAGGATCTAGGTGATGACGAACTACTAAACCCTAGGCATGCCACTGAGATCGCAACACCTGCCAACAGAAGAGATCGTCAAGCTAGGTTTAAGCCTAAACGCCAAGCTATGCAACCAGATTTTGACGATGATGATGATGATCTTGATGGAGCCGGAGCCACAGGTGCCATTATTCCTCCACCATTGGCACCTGGAGCCAAGTTCAACATCACAAGCACCATGATTCAGTTATTTCAACTCAAGGGATTATTTGGTGGACTAGCAGGCGATGATCCGAATATGCATCTCATCAACTTTATTTATACATGCAAGTCGTTTGACAATCCTGGCGTTGGTTAGAATGCAATTCGATTACGTCTATTTCCATTATCTCTGTCTGGGGAGGCAACTCTATGGTTGAATGGGCTGACTCCTGATTCTATTACAAATTGGAGGCAATTGAGAGACGCTTTCCTAGAAAGATTCTTTCCGCCATCCAAAAGAGCACAAATGAGAGATGAAATCAGCAACTTTCATCAGCTTCCAACTGAAGCCCTTCATGAAACATGGGAGAGGTTCAAGACGAAGCTAATGAGGTGCCCAAACCATCACATGACTAATGTTCACCTAATGGAGATACTTTACAGAGCCTTGAATTCAATAACTAAACCAGTTGTGGATAATGCGGCTGGAGGATCATTCATGGATCTCACCTTTGGTCAGGCAAGCAATATGCTAGACCGGATGACGAAGCAAAGTAGAGCTTGGCATACCAGGGATTCTGAGGTAGCAAGCCCCACTTTATCTATAGGCATGACTGCAGACCAAAGGAGAAGAGAAGAAGAACGTGATCAAGATATGGCGCACATGAAAACACAAGTGAATCTTCTTACAAAGCATCTATTATCAGGGAAGACCGAAAAAGTCAAAGTTATTGCGTCAAAAGGAAGAAACGAATCTGATTCGGAAGAAAAAGCCAACTACTTAAACAGTCAGGGGGGTTTCCGAGGTAATACCCAAGGAAACCAAGGTCGGAACTATTATGATAAATATGGAAACAAGGACCAAGGTAGTTGGAAGAACCAGAATGACAAGAGTGGTTTGTACGTCCCCCCAGGAAGACGCAACACCACTACATCCAGTTCTGGAAATATGGAAGAGATGATGGCTAAACTGTTGAAAGGAGTGAAGGCAACCAGCGCGGGAGTAATAGAGGTAATAAATGATTTGTCCTCAATGAAGCAATTGGTTGACTCACATTCCACTTCAATAAAGCAAATAGAGCAACAATTGAGCCAACTTTCAGCAGCACTCAATCAAAGAAAGGCTGGCACTCTACCTAGCGACACTGTGCAAAATCCAAGGAACGACGGATCATGCATGGCTATTACTACCAGGAGTGGTAAGGTGCTAGAAAATTCATCCCAAAGCAAGCAAGTGGCCGAACATAAGGAAGATGATGAAGCCATTGAAGCTGACCATGACGTCCATGACATCACCCCTAGTACTTTGAAGCTTGAAAAGACCGAAATACGGAAGTAAGAGGAGAAGAAAGCTGTGGAGAGAACACTTCCCTTTCCACCACCACCTTTTCCTCAAAGATTGAAGAAGAAGGCGGATGATACAAGGTTCAGTAAATTCATGGCAATGTTAAAACAGCTGACCATTAATGTTCCGTTGGTGGAGGCACTAGAACAAATGCCCGGATACGCTAAATTCATGAAGGACCTTTTAACAAAGAAGCGGGCAGTAAGCTATGAGCTGGCAGATAATATTCATCATTGCAGTGCAATTGCCACAAGGTCCTTAGTACAGAAGAAGGCAGACCCTGGTGCTTTCACTATTCCTTGCACGGTTGGATCTATGAATTTTGCTAAGGCATTATGCGATTTGGGAGCTAGCATCAATTTGATGCCACTATTCGTCTACAAAAAGTTGGGGTTGGGCGACCCTACACCAACCAATATGCGGCTCGTGATGGCAGATAGGTCGGTAAAACGACCTGTGGGTATCTTGAATGATGTGTTGGTGAAGGTGTCTACCTTCATTTTTCCTGCAGACTTTGTGATTTTGGATTGCGAGGTGGATTCTGAAGTTCCCATAATTTTGGGACGTCATTTCCTTGCAACAGGAAGTGTGCTTATTGACATGAGAGCTAATGAGCTTTTATTTCGGTTGAATGACGAAGTGATCCGCTTTGATATATGCAAAGCAATGAAGCAGCCCAGCGATATGAATGTGTTCTCTGTAGCTGATGTTCATTATGAGGATAAGAAAGCATTTTCTGTAGAGAAACAGCTTACTGTTGAGCCACTATCTGATGTGCTTTATGAAGAAACTATATGTGCTCTAACAGAAATAAGGTCCTATTCTCATACTCCTAAGCAGCCGTACCTTGATCTTAAGAATCAATCGTCACCAACAGCGAAGACTTCCATTGAAGAGACCCCAGTGCTAGAATCGAAAGAGCTCCCCAATTATCTAGGGTATGCGTTCTTGGGAAGTAGAAATACACTTCCGGTGAGTGTTGCGGATGATTCAAGTGAACAGCACGTAGAGGCTCTCATATCTGCTCTAAAGAGGTACAAGAGAGCCATTGGGTGGTTCATTGATGATATCATTGGGATCCTTCTTGGGTTATGTACGCACAAGATTCATCTTGAAGGAGATTGCATGCCCACAAGTAAGCAACAGCGTCGTCTGAATCCATTCAGAAAATAATGCCCCATCTATCTCGATGAAGTCTAAGTAATCGAGGTAGCTATGTCGTGCCGCGACAATAAATCAAGCGCTTGGTGGGAGGCAACCCATCATTTTTAATTGTTTTTGTTGTTATTGTTTTCCTAGGATTTTGTCGAGCCGCGACCAAAACTAAGGCGCTTGATGGGAGGCAACCCATCGTTCTAATCATTTTTTTTATCTTTGAGCAAGTGTAGGTGCAAGAGGTGTAAACGAGGAGATTGGTTTCAAATTTTGATTTGGACGTATTGCATGTAAAAGGTGGTAAGTTTGTGATGAAGAAGCAAAAGGCTATGGATTGGGCATTGCTTATGAAATATAAGCAATGAACAAGGCTAGGCCTATATAAAACTAGGCCACGAACAAGGCAAGGCCTATACTATGGCCTAAGCTCTCGGAATCTAGTGTGCCATAGCATAGGCGCCGCCCATGCCCAAGTGTGCCATAGCATAGGCGTCGCCTATGCCAATGTCTTTTGTCTCTGAATCTCATATGCTATGGCATAGGCGCCGTCTATGCCCAAGAATGCCATGGAATAGGCGCCTCCTATGCTCAACAATGCTATGCAAAAGGCGCCGCCTATGCTCAACAATGCTATGCAAAAGGCGCCGCCTATGCCAAGCATAGGCAAAGCAAAAGGCGCCGCCTATGGTCACTTCTTGTCTCCAAATCTGATTTTAAATGGGTCAAAACCCGACCCAAGCTTGTCCTATAAATAAGAGACTTAGTCTTGGACCAAAAACACATTGCAAACCTAGCATAAGCGCCGCCTACATCTCCAAATCTTCTCAAAAAATTTCCTTTTGCTCTTTTACTTCACAAGAACATCATCCAAAGGCATCAATCAAGTAAGTACTTCTTTGTTCTTCATTTATATTCCGTAAGTACTACATTACTACTCCTATTATGAATTGTTAAATCTTGAAGTAGTATTGGTGATTTGAATGTGATTGAATTGTTGTGATACAACCAAGTGAGTGAACGTATACGTAAGAATCATCTTAACTTGTTCCCAACTTGTATTTGATTTTGATGCACTGTCATACTTTTGCGAAATTAATATGGTCACAAAAATTGCATAATCTTGTCACTTGAATACTTACATGTTGGAATGACTTGTTCATCGGGATAAGAATTATAGTTGCCTACCGACATAGGAGGTTGTGATTATTTAGATACTATACCTTGATTCAATCCCTATGTAGTAGTCTTGATATATCAAGCATGAAAGTATTGCCAAGATTACAAGAAGTATGACTGCTCTGATTTTATTATTGGAATATAGCACCTAAAACGTATGTCGATGAAATTTGACTAGTCAACCACTTTCACTTCACTAGTCTGTACCAACAAACAAAGTGTGGGGTGGTGCCCCTACTGCTCATTTATAGATTGTATCTATCGAGATGATGCTAACATGAACATTATTTTAGTCTCAGGTAAAATGGCACCCAAATTAAGACAAGGCAAAGATAAGGCTACCACTTCACAAAAAGGCAAGAAAAGAGGCCAAAAAGAGCAAGGAGAATCATCCTCGATGCAATTACTACGCCGCATGTTCGGAATAAAATGGGTTCTTGAGGAAGAAGCAAAGGAATACTATAGGAACAACAAAGAAATAAAATATGTTCATGTGGACTTGATAAACAAGGAAAGCCTTGCAAAGAAAGAACCGTGCATGTTGGCCAAGATCATGGCATTACATCTGGATTTCATCTTCCGAGACATAGGAGAATGCAATCTCGATTTAACAAGAGAATTCTATGCCAACTGGTCACCGAAAACCACAGGAAGTGAGGTCAAGATTCGGGGCCAAGTTTTACAACTCAATGCGGATTTCTTCAACTCATTTCTCGGCTTGCCTTCAGTCGATCCATCACCATTCAAGGAGCTGTACAGTAGACCTCCATATAGAGCTATTCGACACACACTCTGTGGAACAATATCCATGGCACACTGGAGTAGACACAAGGATACTGGTCGACACAACACCTTCCCATATGCTCCATTGAATAGGGAAGCAAGGATATGGTTGCGCATAGTCAACTCTTGCCTAATTCCAGGGACTCAGTACACCAAGATAACAAGGGATAGAGTGTGCTTGGTATACGCATTGATGACGAATGTCCCTATCAACGTCGGGGCAATTATTCGTTCCACAATGCGGAAAGCTAAGCTACACAAGAGGTCCCACTTCAGTTTTGGCAACCTGTTGACTGCAATACTAAGGAAAGAAGACATCGAAGAGGAACCGGCTGATCACAAACTCCCACACAACACAAAGAAGGTTGACCTCACAAAGGTTAAAGATGCTGAAACCACGCATGGAGTCAACCTTACCACTTCAGAAAGGCATGCTCGCGACGAAAGCTTCTCCTGCCATTTATATGGCATGATGAAGTTTACCATGATGAGCGGGGGTCGTGTTCCAACTGCTGCAGAGCTCCAACAGTTGGATTATGACTACCCAATGAATGAGCATGCGAGGGCGATGTGTGGAGTAGGTGTATATTTTGAGGAACCTCTTGATGACGACATGCCAACCGATGATGATCGACGAATGCCAGACTCCGACGTGGAAGAGAAATCTGATGATGACGACTCTGATGACGATTCCGATGCAGGGGGTATGACCCCAAACATTGAGGATGAGTCCGACTAATCAGGTTCTTCTTATTTATTTTTCACTGAGGGCAGTGTGTCCCGTCTAAGTGTGGGGTGCTGGTATTTGCATGCTATACTTCTTTATCTGCATTTGCATTTATTTATGTTATTTATGTTTGGTTGTTTGATTTAGTTAGTAGTCGTAGATTTTTTTATTTTGATGCATGAAATTGTTCTGATAGACGGCATGGTGTTATGACAAGAGTTTGTGCTAGAATCATTACTATTGAGACACTTAGGCTCTAAGTGAGACTCACTGTGTGATAATTGTGTGGTTTATTTCATTTATCTGTTGGGTCAAGAGTTTATACTGCTCCCAATAAAGTTAACCATGTGCCTTGTGTGTGTGAGATGATAGTATATTCTGTGTTTGTGACTGATGCTAGAACTTGCCTGGTGTGTGTGTAAAGCGAAATAAAGAGTGTGAGTTTAGGAGATGATTTAGGCATTTCTTTGGCAACCGATACTTGTTTACCTTCGTTTTACCTACCCGTGGACATTATCCTAGTCAACCCCTTTGAGCCTTTAAGCAATTTTCTTTGACAGCCTCATATGTAAGCCTAATCCATTTTTTTCAAGACCATAATTTGATCCAAATTCCTAAGTGCTTTAAGTTGTGAAGTCATGTGACAAAATAAGAGAAAATTGGGTGAGAGTGATGCCTTAGAGTGTATTGGTACTTGAATTTGTTATGAAAAAAATCATGGAGGTGTGTTATAAAAAATAAAAAGAAAAAGAAAAAAAAAAAGAAAGAGAAAAGAAAAAGAAATAGAAAAACAAAAAGATAAATTTTGTTTATGATTAAATAAAAAGATAATTATGCTTGAATGACAAAATTAGGTGAAAAGGGGTGATAGATGAAAGAAAGGTAGCAGGGTTGATTAAAAGAAAGTGTTAATGGCATAATGTGATGTATTAAAGCGCTTAGGAACATAGTCACTATTTCTGGCCAAAATAGTCCTACCCGTCCCTTAGCCTACATTACAACCTATAGAAGACCTATTTGATCCTAAGCTTAGCATTCTGATATTAGTAGAGCATTACACTATGGGCAAGCCTATGGTCATCAGTTGCAACATATGAATTCTTTGTGAGAGTGAGAGCAAGGATAATCTTATACCCATGTTCTGAAAAATGCAATACTTGTGAGTGATTATGGGTAATATCTTATGTGAGATACACATGGTTGATGAGTTTTGGGTAGTTGTGTATGATTCTTTGTGCCTTAACTTTTGAATACGAATCAGCCATCATCACGAGTCTATGTTAGAGGTTAAATGGTTTCTAGTAGTGATCAGAAAACTACTCTTTGTTAATAATTGGTATGCTTGTCTTGACGAATATTTTGTGTGGTTACTGTGAAACCCTAAGTAAATATTTAGATGGACATGATAGTTTGTTCGAGGACGAACAAAGCTTTAAGTGTGGGGTGTTGATGATAGGCGAATTTACACGCCTATAGTACTATATTTTGCCCATATTTTAGCTAAGTTTTGAGGACAAATTATATAATTCATGCACTTTTAGTCCTTTTTTCTGTAAGTGAGCTAACGAACATGATTAGCAAGTTTTCAGGTATAAATAATGCAGAATTCAGCATTTTATGGATAACTTGACGCCAAAGAAAGCTTCACGAAAGGAGGAAAGCAAAGCTTGGACGCCAAGGACCAAAAGTGGCGCATGGAAAATCTGCCCCGGGCAAAAACAACAATTCTAAAGACTTTGGGGACTAGCAGTAACTTATTAGGATTAGGATAATGATGCAGTAACCCAGTAGGATTGGGTTAAGTAATGCAGTAGCTTAGTAGGAATAGGATAGGAGTATTATAAATACCCTATTCTGCTAGAGATTTTAATCATTCTTCCATTACTTTTAACTCTGAAAATAATTCTTCTACTTTTAATTCTACTTTTTATTCATCTATTCAATTCTTAATTTCCACAACAAGAGAAACGTTACTCTGCAAGGGAGTTCACGCCTAAAACGCCACACCACACCTTACTACACGAGATTTTTATTGTGGTATATTAATAATGTCTATAGTGAGTTCCTTCGCACTCATGGGTAACGAAACTTCTCTGTTGGGGTTATGGAAGCCATATGAGATACTATCTATTGCTATGAGTTTGTGAATTCTTGACACGTATTCTGCTTATATCATTATTCTCTTCATCTTAATCTAAATTCTTTGTGGTTGCAAACGCATAGAATACGCCAGTATAGCATTAACTTGTTCGAAAGAAAAGTTATATGTCTGGAAAAGAGATAATGTCAAGGTAATAGGGCACCAACCCCTGTTAAAAAGTTAGTACCGTAACTGGATTAACCTCTTGGAGAATTCGTACTGTTGGATACGCTTTAAGCTCGAAAGAGTTAAAGTGAAATAGTCCTGGTTAAGGTCGAAAGACGCCTGGATTTACCATCGAATACAATTCTCTATAAGCACATGCATGTCTGAATTCCGCACAACTCATAGCCAATAGAGACGTACAACTCATAAGGTGGACATAACCCCAACTTCTCAATTCTCATTGATTAGAATATTACTAAGCATTCTTTCTTTTTACTTTGCTATTTTCCGTTTTCACTTTGTTACTTTATTGCACGTTACAATCCCCACTTTTTACGAGACTTGCTCCAAAAGTCTAGTAATCTTTGCTTACTCATTGACCGGCTATTCCCTGTGGGATCGATACCCAACCCAGTTGGGTTATATATTTGACAACGACCGCTTTACACTCTTATGAGAGCTGTAGATTGAGCGTTATCAATCCTGACTTGAGACACGACCAAAGACACATGATGAACAACATAACAAAGTCTTCTTCTTTTTTTCAACTTTTTAATTCGACACTTTACATAAAAAAATGACACCAACAGCTATGAAAGAAAAAAAATCTTTTGGGTATTTTTGTTAAATGAAATGTACAAAACTTCTACCACCTCTTTTTGAATTTTTCTTTTATAAAAAGCCCCTAAAAAAAATCTTTTCGGAGTTTTCGAATTGTGAAAGCTTGCTAAAGGAAACAAAAGGAAAACCTTTTTGATTTTTTTCTTTCTTTTTTTTTTGAATTTTTGAATCGTGGAAAACAAAAGCCATAAAGAACCTAAAAACTACGAAACTCTTCTTTGATTCACGTCGCTCTTCTTCTTTTTTTCTACACACTTTACTTCTAACACATGTTTTCCCCAAATCGGTCTGTCAAATGACCACGTTACTCTCAAAGATGTCACATTTAGCACGTAGGGATGCTTTAAAGGTGAGTCTCCTTCAAAGGACCATGTGGGCCCCGCTAGGTCTCAATATGATGCACATAAGAATGACCTAAAGGCTGACCTACATTGTGGTTTACTAACAAGGCCGTTCGGGGGAGCATATGGTCGATAGTGGCTGCTTTGCTTTCCACCTACTCCATACATCCAACGGCTCCCCCCTAAAATAAAGGTGACTCAACTAGAGTTCGTGCACACGACGTGCGCTCCGAGATTTGTTGCGGAAAGAATTGACTCGGGTTATGAAAATGATGCCAGATATAAAGCGGTAACACATAAAGAAAAACTGTAAACAAAGAGCAGGAAACGCACAACAGTGATAACAATAACACAAACAATAATCACAAACAATGTTTATACATCCATAATGCCGAACAAAAACCGATACGATTCCAAAAATAAGCTCGAATTCTGAAAATTCCCCAGCAGAGTCGCCAGAGCTGTCACACTATTTTTTTCGTACTCCAAAAGATTATTATTTTAGATGTTTGAAAGGGTTTTTATTATTTAAGTGACAAAAATGAAAATTTATTTCGAAAAAGAATTATTTACATTTTTTATTCAGAGTCACCACTTGACATAAATCGGGTGTGCCAAGTCACCTTTGGGAGATCCTTTTCGAAATAATTTGACTCTTTAAAACTGATCTGCGAACAGAGATTCCGGCTAAGGAATTCTGTTGACCGAGGGGAAGGTGTTAGGCACCCCTCGATCCCGTGATTCGACCACGGTCGCTTGGTGGAGCATATCGGCTAATTCGACACTAAGAGTGTATAAACCACACAAAAACATACAAACCAATCAATCAAACAATCAAACAAATCCAAAATTATAGTGTTCAGTCCAATTATACAGTCCAAATAAATAAATAAAAATGCGAAAATAAATCTTATCTAACCTACACTAATCCTAACTACGCTCCCATGCTTTACCCGATGCCTCGGGCCTTCATCAAAAACATTTTCCTCCAACATAGTACGTCGAGGCATTCCCCGGTGAATAAATATAATGTGTCTCGGGGAATTCCCCGGCTAAATGAATACATTTGAATTAAATACGATAAACTAGAAAGAAAAATTCACACGCACATTCCAACATTCAACCAAAACAACAAGTTCTAAAATTTGCCTACCCGAACCTATATTGCCTATCCGTTTCAACACATCATAAATCTATCACGATTCATATCAACAATAGATCAAAATTAAACTGAATCTATCCTTTTTGTCAATTTTCAATTCTCACCCCAACTTCATTTTTTATCCATCACACCCATGCTTCGATTATCAATTCACTTTTCAAAGTTCAAAACCAACATCAACCAACACACAACAAGGATTCAAACACACCAAACAACAAATCATTCACATTACGTAAATTTAAAAGGGAGAAAAGATAGAATTGGACCTCGATTGAAGCTTTTATTGTGCCAAATTATGTGATCAGAAAACAAATCCGGATCCGCGAACTTCCGATTCGAACCTCAATCACGACTCAAAATCACACTTCGATATAATCCTTACTATTTATTGTCGACCCAAATTGAGAACCCCAAAACAAAGATAAATCAATATCAAATTCTTGCTCCCGTTATTGTTTCGAACGTCTTCCGACTGACTTCATCGAAATCGAGAATGGTTGGGTGAATTTTGTTGCTCGCCAGTGGATTTCGGCATTCTCCGATGGATGATTGATGGAGTCGGCACTTGGGGGTCGGATTCGGTAATTTTCCAACTATTTTTTTGATCGGTTTTTGTTGGCTATTCGCCGGAGATAATATTCCGGTGGAATTTTTTAGCCGGAGAAGGCACTGCTCTTACTATTTCCCAGATTATCCTCTCTTTCACTCCTTCGATATACTATTTTGCCATGTCTATATCTCTCTCGCTCTCTCCTCTCTTTCAATTCTCTCTTCAATGGAAGGAAAATGGAGTTTTGTTTGTCGATGTGTAGCTGTGAGGGTCAGTGATAGTGTGTTTCTACGGTGTGAATGGCTCTTGAATTGTATATGGGTATTGATGGATATATGTGAATTGTGGAGAAGATGGATGTTGATAGTGTCCACCCTCCGTATTGTGTTTTAGTCTATCAAAATGCTCTCCATGAGAGGTGTATATGTATTTTGTGTGTGTTCTTGGTGTACTGTGTGTGCATATATGGTGAATCTGTGGGTGTTGAGTTGAATTTCCAGTGAAGAAGAAAAGAAAAATCCCATGGAGTCCTCTGTGTAGTCTGTGTATATATTCCCTCTCAGATCTGTGTGTGGTGAATTACTATGTAGAGTGAATTGTGAGAGTGGGTGGGGTAGTGGGTACACGTGGGTACGGGTGAGGGGTAGGGTGTGGGGTGGTGAGGTGGGGGTAGGGGTAGGGGTAGGGTGTGATGTGGTTTATTTTGATTGGGTAGGTTGTTAGGATAAGATAAAATTAGTTAGGGGATTGTTATTTTTGTCATTTTGTGGAGGGATTATCACACGGGTGAGGGTATACGGTAGGATAAGGTAAAATGGGTAAAAACGATATCAGGGAGGGACGAAATTAGGTGTC
Source organism: Capsicum pubescens (assembly GCA_030864215.1). Classification (NCBI taxonomy): domain Eukaryota; kingdom Viridiplantae; phylum Streptophyta; class Magnoliopsida; order Solanales; family Solanaceae; genus Capsicum; species Capsicum pubescens. The sequence goes on along the minus strand of CM061538.1, from coordinate 354,066,337 downwards.
TACACTTGTCTCTTCTCTTGGAATTAAAGAAATTTTGGGTCTTTGTTCTGGTGGTTCTGGATTCATAGATATCTCTTTAGGCGATTGTTCTGCTTACAACTTTTTTATTGAGTCTGCTATTATTTTTTTTATATTTCTTTTTTCATTTTTCTTTTTTCTTAATGAAAATCCCTTCTTATTCTGAGAAGAACTTCTTTCATCTATTGTCTGAGTACCTGTATTTTTAAAACTAGCTGAGAGTATTCTCCCTATATTTTTTGGCAAAGTGTCAGTTATTAACGGATTTGATGAGTCTTTACCAGCTACCGTTTGAGTTGGACTAGCTGTATCATTACCCGATACAGTGGGTCGTGCTGCATTCATTGGGGAATGCACACCCATTAACGGATTTGAGAAGTCTTTACTAGCTACCGTTTGAGCTGGACTAACTATATCATTACCCGATATAGTGGGTTTTTCCATTTTAAAAGAAGATGGGGGACTCTTTGGCTGAGTCTCATAACTTGGCTGAGTCTGTTGTGAAAGTTCAAAATGAAGGATTTTTATACGGTCTTGTAAAATACTTATATGTTCTAACATCTGTCCTTTTTCTTTTACAAGGTTTTCATTATCTTGTTTCAAAATTTCATTGGCTTGATTTAGTCTTTGAAAATCTCCGGTCATAGAGGAACAATAATCACAAAATATAATTTTGTCTGAGTCTTTGTTAATATTATTGAGGAAATTTTTGTGTTTCTGGTCTTAAAGCTAGAGTAATAAAATAATTTGATCCCAGATTTCTCCGGGCATAGTCTAGACTCTAGAGTCTCTGAGAGGTCATAAAAACTTTTATAAAGAGGTGTTCTATAATCTTTTATGGCGTCCATTACCTCTATCCAAGTCTGGAACACTCTTTGTTGTTGTCCTATGAAAACAACATAGAATTTAAACTTGTTAGTAGTATTTTTCTCAGTAAAATAGTAACTTAATGCATTTAGAACTGAAATAAAATAATTAAAGTCACTTTTATTATAAGCTATCCATAAATTGTCTAGTAGACATATCTGCGACTTATCCACTTGTACGTCTGGCTTACGTCTGAAAGTTAAATTGGATGGTTCGTAACATACCAAGTTGTGGGGTCCAAAAATTATTCTAGCTAATTTTGACTGTTCTAGCATCGTAAGTGGTTGATACCAATAACATGATATTTTTCTGGATTTATTTTTAGGGGTTACTATATTATATATATATATATATATTACGCTTATAACGGCTGAACTTCATACATTTTGGCATTAAAGTTCTAGCACATATATGAGTGAACTTGAGACATTTCGACATAAAATTCATTGAACACCTTTTGCTCAAAAACAAGTTGTTATTCAAATTTCAACAACACAACACTCAAATTTACTCCCAAATGAGTTCAGAAACTCAAAATATAAGTTTCAAATATCACAAAGAACATACATCAATCATCAATTTATCGAAATAACAATAAAACTAAAACTCCTAATCCGACAACAATAATTTAATCGTGTGAACTAAATCAAAGACGTAGAAAAATCCAAAATTGAACTTGATGAAAATATGAATTATTAACTATTGACTTAGTAGGCATGAATGATTAATGTTGGACTTGAATCTCCAAATTTTGTTTTATTAATGACATAAGAAAATACAACTTGAGATTAAAAAAGAAGAAGAAGAAGAAGAAATGACTTCCAAATAGTTGTGGAAGGGAGCCTTTGTTGTCCTAGCTCACAGCCTCGAAAGCTAACTATTAAAGTGGAGAGCCAAGTTTATTTAAAGAGAATAACTAGAATCCATCGTTAGTGGAAATTTTTTTTTTACACGAGCAGCTAATTTTAAGGGGTAATGGTTTTACCATTTTTTTCTTTTTATTTATTTTCTTAAAATTATTTTCTTTGGTTACTTCTTTCTCGCTACTTAATCTTCGAACTTCCCATTTACCTCGTCTCTCTCCCAGCTTCATCTCAGCCCCAAAAGAAATTCAAGTTATTTTACAAAGAACCAAGTTATTGTACTGCATATATAGATTCCAAATTATCTTCTATAACTAATTTTTTAATTTAAATTTTTTAAAAATAAAAATAATTAAAACTTGCCTTTAATGGGAAAATTGAAAATTAAAAGTTGGCTTACAGAGAAGGAAATAATCGTAACAAAATAAGAAAGGAAAAAAAAATGGCTCATGCTGCTATTACCCCTTGAAATTAGCTGGCCGTGTAAAAAAAATAATTTCACTGGCTGTATATATCAGTTAAACTCTTATTTAAATCCTACATTAACTCCCCATTTAGCCTATGTGGAACAACACAGGATCATAACAACCTTTTATTTCATCCGAAAATTATTCACTATGCGGATAAAATATCTATTGCTCAAGTCGAAGCATTCCAAAAACTTTGAAATCTATATTCAACAAGTACTTTTGTTGTCCCATTTGACTGCTTCTTCTAGACTTGTGAGCTTTCCTTCATTTCCTTTATAGAAGCCAAATCACCTCAAGACTTTTTACTAGAAGGAAAACACTAGAACTACAAACACTTCAAGAATTATTGATTGTAATATGCACCAAAGTTTCTCATGTATTAATAATGCATAACATAATACATAATAAAGTGTATAACTAATGCTTATATTAGTTATATATGGATTGCAAAGTATATCAAACAAGGTATTAATAATACACAGAGTTAATGCATGCATATAATACCTCCATGCAAAAAAAGAAAGCAAATTTTGATTTTAAAAAAAAGAGGTCCAAAAGTCTGTTTGTCTAAATAATTTTACTTGAAATGACTACTAACTATATAGATCAAACCCCAGAGGAAAGAAGTTATAAATCTTTTAATTTTTTATTCCCACAATGGTATATTCATCCATATTTTATGATTAAGCAAACTTCCTTTGGCACACTGAAGTGCCCTCCTTACTGGCTTTAGGGATTGCAATGGGGCAGGCAAATAATATATATGTTAACTTAATTTTATTTACTAATTAGCACGAAATGCACGTGCGATGCATAAGATGTACGTACGGTACACAAGATATATCTGATACGTACAAAATGTACATGCTATGCACGAGATGCAAAAAAGATTGCTACTTATGATATCCTAAAAAACGTGCTCAGTTTGAAAAAATTCTTATCAGAGAAATAAAAAATAAAAAGATCAATAAAGAGAATTTGAATTTAGTATAATGAAGATCTTTGTCTAAATTCTATTATGTAAAATAGATGAAACCACATAACAACATTTTATAATTTAGGACAGTCGAATCAAATTATATTGTTACAATCAAATCAATATTCAAGACAGTAATATCAAATTATTACAATCATATTAGTATTAACAATGTTTAAAAAAAAAAAATACTAAGCCACTAGATTGGTTTAACTGTGTCGACATTGAGGACACGGCATATTAGTAGACATCCGACCTAATATGCAGTCATGGAGATACACATGACTGCACGGTAAGACTAGTACAAATTTCGTATTCTTAAACTCACTAAGACAGATATTACAGGTTCCGTCTATAAAGTTATTGTGTTATTCCAAATATCGGACTCTAGTGAATCTACTGATAATGTCTCTAATATGTTGCGAAGGGTCAGAACGTCTAATCCTATTAGACTTCCCCACGAAAATTACAACAAGCGCCAGTCCAATTAATATTATAGAACCCACAATAGTCAAGACTAATTCTGATTTAGTTTTAGCATGATCGTCATCATTGTTTTTAGTTTGTCCAGCAACATTGTCATCGCAACTGATAACTGTCAAAATCTGTTCAGACAAATATAAGAAAACAGAAAAATTTATTGAGTTATTTAACTATGTGTTTGACATGAATAACGAGACAATTATTGAGAGATTGATGAAACCACATAGTAACATTTTATAGCTCAGGACAGTCAAATCAAATTAGTATTCAAGACAGTAATATCAAATTATTACAATCAAATTAGTATTAACAACATTAAAAAAAATTACTGAGCCACAAGCTGGCTATAATTGTGTCACATTCAGGACATGACATGTTAGTAGACATCCAACCTAATATGCAGTCATGATGATACACACGACTGCATAGAAGGATTCGAACGAATTCTGTATTCTTAAATTCACTCAGACAAATATTGCAGGTTCCGTCCGTAAAGTTATGTTGTTGTTCTGAATAGCGGACTCTCATGAATGAATCGATAACTTGCCAAATATGTTGCGAAGCGTCATTATGTCTAATCCTACTGCACATCTTCAAAGAAATTACAAGGAGTTCGACTGCAATTAAGATTATAGTCACAAGAAGCAACTTTTGTTGCATTTCGTGCTTAGTATGTGCATCTTGTGCGCACCATGTGTTGTACGTACATTTTGTGCGTCGCACGTGCATCTTGTATCAATTAATAAAAAAAATTAAATTCACATATATATTATTGCCTGCCCCATTGCCATTCCTAAAACCACCAAGATTATTTCTTGTTCACCAAGAGGTCCAATGGCCATGAGGTTGGAAACTAGACATACTCGTCATCTCTGTGAAACTCATATTTTTTATATAACTAAGTCTATTTATGTGATCATCCTTGTTTATTTTGATGATCTTATTATGGGGTCTTCTTCAACAACATTTCTACGTTTTTTAGTCTTTATACGATTTGATTTCAGGATAGTTGTTTATGAAAGAAATGGAGTGTCTACGTGGTTTTAGAGTGATTATTTATTTTACTTGCTTGATAACAAAAATGAAAATGAAGACATCTTCTGCTTCCAAAAACCTCTTGTGAGTCTTCTTTTCGATTATAATCAGAATCGATCATTTCGCTAAATGAAGCTTTTAATTGCTAATAATGTTTAAACAAAAAAATAACTGAATTTGGATAAAAAAAGTAAAGAACCAATTAATCGAGTAATTTTGTAGGTTAAGAAAATGGACGATGACGTTGCAACGCATGCATGGAGGAATTTTTGCATGCAAGATACTCCTTAGCTCCCTCCGTCTATTTTTATTTATCCATTTTTCTATTTTGGAATGTTCAACAATACTTGTTCAGTTTATAAAATTAATAAAAAAATCACCTATTTCTTTTTTATTCAAAGCGTAATATGGTAAAATTATTCCTATCTATCATTTATTCATGTAAGACTGAAATGAGAATAAGATGGAACAACACCCTCAGTTTGTATTTCCATCTTCCACAACTAGTAAGAAATATTAATTTATCTGTGCATTGAATTATGAGAAACTTAAAATCAATAGCCGAATCAAAGAATTGAAGTTTTAGAAAATTAATGGAATCCTAATTTTTATTTTCAATATTTATGCTTACCCCTTGTCATGTTAATTAGAATTTCTGTACGCAAATAAACTAGTTTTGGAGTCAAATGCATTTTTTAAAGGGATATTTATGTAATTTTATAATGAAAATGTGATGTTTTAATACAATTAATAATAATGCAATTACCATCTACTCCATCTTATCAAATTACAATGAGTAATGCTCTCTCAGTTCACTTTTACTTGATCACTATTTCAAAAGTAGCATTAGTTAATTACGTATTCTCCGGGCCATTTTTCAAGACCTAAATACTAAACATCAACTAGTAAGGATTGTGTGTTAAAATAGTCTTATTAATAATTATTTTTTTAATAGACGTGTCGATTCAAATGTGACAAGTAAAAATAATCGCCGAGAGTAAGCTTAGGAGTTAGTGTTTCGGTTCTTCGTTTCAGTTTTGTCAAAGTTTGATTCGGTTCTTTAATTTCGATTTTGAAAAAATCTTCATCAAACACCAAACCAACCTAATTATCATTTCTGTGCTTCTATAACAGGTTGTTTGGATGGTGGTTTTCTGTGGTATGGTATGGTATGGTTACAAAGTCAACCATGTTTGTTTTGATTATTTTCTAAAAGATACGGTATGGTATGGTAATCTTTCATGGTTTGGGAACCATGAAATTGCCCAATTTTTAGAACCACCGATTTGATGGTTTTCCATGATTTTCTTATTTATTTTTCTAATTATGCCCTCATCTAATATTTTCTAATCCTATTTTACCCTTTACCCCATATTACTTACAACCCTAATATCTTATAATTTTTACGCATAACTTTTCTGTTATTTTACGTTCTCCTTTGGATGCTTTTGTTCCTCCTCCGATCGATAACATAACTTAGATTCCTTTGGATTGACAAGATCTTACATCAGAACTCACGTTAACACATCCATTTGGAGTGTATGAATCACAATTGCCTGCTAGATTGAGCATCGCATTTGGACCACTGCCAAATGTTGAGAGAAATGTTATATTCACGAAGTCATAGTTTCCTGTAGCGCAAGTGTTGGCTAGTGTCCCTTCATTGCCATTTTGTCCCTAATAGATAGCAATTCTCCCTGCTTCAAACCTTGTTGCTAGTGCTAAAATCAACAATGTTGTTAATAATTCAATATTGATTGCTAATACATAGAAAACTAGAAAGCAAATAACCAAATGCTGCCTATGTACCTAATAATTCAAGCAGGGACATTTTAGTAAATTTACATGTTACGATGCAGTAACATACCATCAAATCAAATAAAAAAACTGTTATTAAACCGCAGTGAACGATACAATTCATCCAAACATTGTATTGTACCATACTGTACTATACTGTACTATATCATACTATATTGTACCATACATTATGAAACCATGACAAACCACCATCCAAACAAAGGCTAAATCAATTTTTTTATGCAGGTGAGAAACAAAATTATCAAAATGCTTGAACAAAATAAATGTGCTCAACAATCAAACTATTTTCGTATAACTTGATTAACTTCTACAACAATCAATAAGTTATCACATTACATTAACATTACTAATAAAATATACTAGCTACTAACACCTAAAACCCCAGAAAAGAACTACTTTTACTCGAATTACGTTTATATGGAATAACCTACTTCTAACCTTTCTCAATTAATAAAGTTGCACTATCTACTGACAAGACAATGTGTTTATCTGCTACGACACGTTAAAATATACCTATAGCGCAAAACATTTGTATACAGGCAGTGTATATAATAAGTTAATATTTTTTATTTATTCTTATTAGGCACCTAATTCAATGGGAACTGCTCTTGGGCTGGCCCAATTGCTGATTTATTTGCAAATTACAAGTCCACTAAGAGACAGATAGCAAAATAGAGGCCCAAGGAGAGGTGGTCATAACTTCTTAAAATGTTGCAATATTTTAAATTTAAGTAGATTGATAAATAAAGTATTGATCACCTCTGAGTTTGCTATGGAGGTTTGAAACCATTTTGATCGCCTTTCAATATAAGATCCTTTCAAACGGATTTCATTCAGTTTCGGCGGTTTAACAGATCTCGCAGGAGGCTCAATTTCAAAGCTTGGGAGTTTAGTTCTGACTAGTGCTACCGAGGAGCGATTCCTCTAAATGAAAAGTATGAGTTCAACTGTCCTATCTTCGGAGAATGAAGTCAGGGTGTGAGGAGACAAAAAAATATATTTTCATATCTTAAACCTATAGCTATCAACAGTCTGTTGTCGCCGCCTAATAGAGGTAGAAGCGGGGGCCACCGGAGCTATCTGCGTCGCACATCGTCTCCCGCCCATTTGAAAAATATTTTAAATTTGAAATTCCTTTGATAAAAGGTACATCTTAAAATGTTGGTCAAAGTTCATACAGTTTGACTCTCAAGAAGCAAAACGTGACAAGTAAAAGTGAACAGAGGGAGTTATATAATAGGCATATAGAAACATCAATTAGTTTCAATAGTCAGCATCAATTTACATATAAAACTTAATGCACGCAAATAATTCATGCAACATATTGGAATATCAAGAGGTATAATTTTTCAAAATAATATTTTTTAATAGGTTAAGTACGGCTGAATTATACCTTCTTTCTTTGTAAAAAACAAAACATGATACTAATTAGGTATTAGTAGTAATTTATTTGCAATGTACGCACTTCCCTAACTTATCTAATTGTTTTCTATCTCACCAATGCTGCCATTTTCAAATGGTCATTAATGTAAAACTAATCATTAAGATTCTTTAATTATTTGGCCATTAGATGAGTATATAAAAAGATAAACTAAAAAATAAGTCTGTTTGATAATTAATTTATGTATTTGACGCGCTTTTATTTGAGTTTATGGAGTTATAATGTCCTGTGGATCACATGACACTTAACAAAAACAGGTCATAATTTTTAATAACCATGAATCTTGCATGAGTTTAGGAACATTATTTTTATAATATAAGTTGGTGATCGCATTAATTTGTGCATATATTCTCTACTAATTTCACATAATATTTGTCGTATCAGTAACAAGTATCAAGTCATTTTGTCTATCAAATTTGGGATACATGAGAAGAAATCATAACACTGAGATTTGAACCTGAGACCTCGTGACGAAAACATAGTTGAAATGTTAAATTATTTTAATGTAGAAAAAAAAAATACTGTAGTATTTTAAAGTGGAGAATATGAGAGGGATTTTGAATCTCTTGCCTACCTTTTTTCTTTTTCTTTCTCTTTTTCTTTCTTTTGTTGGTCCACATATTACCATTTTCCTAAAAAGATAGTTTTCTTATAATCGATAATTTGTTAGGAAGAATTAGTTTAAATAGTTGTTCACTCAATTACTTTAATTAAAAGTAGTTAATGAAAATATATGTAAATTCATGTGTAATATGTGTATAATAATATATGGTTAGTATATAAACAGTGAGTCTAATTAGTTATTTGAGTAAAAATACCATTTTGAGTGAGATCTAATCGATAATTCAAAACTCACTGAATAATTGAGTTGATTCCTCATCGTTCTCTTAGAATATTAATCTTTAAGTCATGGTGGAGTTCAAATTCATAATGTCTATCTAAATTCACACATCACGCCTTAATAATTTCGTATTTTATTTCAAAAGTATTATTCTTATAGCACCAAAATCACAAAGGTTAGCCAAATAAATGATTTAGATACCTTTTCATGAGTTTTGCTCTCTAGAGAAAAAACAAAAGAGAAAAGGCAATAATCAAATTATAGAGGGAAAAAAAAGACTAATACAATTGACTTTTATTTTCATTTCAAATTGTAAAGCACAAGCACAAGAAAACCCTCTCTTAGTGGCAAAACAAAACCCTTTTTGAAAGGCTCAACTTGTCTGACAAAAATAAATTATCTATTACAAACATATTAGTATTGACATTTATAAGCCATAAACATTAATATTGAATGAGTATCTTTTGAATTTTTAAATTTTCAAAAAATAACCCAATTTTCATAAAATTCTAAATAAAATAAAATCACTTTTTATATTTTTTAACTTCAAAAATACTCATTTCCAAAATACTATGACCAAATATAATTTCAACTTTATTTTCAACTTTAAAAATACCAAATAAAGTAAATATATTTTTTATTTTCATCGCCAAACAGGTCACTCGTATGTGTTATTGCAAATTCTATTCTAATACAAAACCAAAATGGTTTTATTATTTTTACTTCCTTTTTTTTTTTTATGTGTGCGCTCACCAAGATATTACACAATATATAATTTGAAGAAGGTTACAGAAAATCTAACAAAATAAATAAATAAATAAATAAATAAATAAATAAATAAATAAATAAATAAATAAATAAATAAGAAATTGAACTTCTTGGATTTGAGCTTTTTCTTTAAATGATAAATTTGAGAAGGTATTCTGTCTTTGTAATGTATTGCTTGGAAGTACTGTCATTGAAGACCCTTCATGTTTAAACTGTCTACTTGTCTTTTCTGTCACACCTACCATATTTAATTTAGATATTATTTCACATGTATTAAGAAAATCAAACAGGGCTGACATTTACAAATCCAAATTAGTAGCAGTAATAATAAAGTAATCTTTTTATTTTTCAAGTTTAAATTAAAAAAAAAAAAAAAAAACTAAATTAGTCTTCTGTTTTTTCTTTTGAATTATACTGTGTGTATTGGAGTAGGTAAGTTGATGTTGGCTTTTTGACTACTTTATTGACATTTGGTAAACTCATTGTCAATAGCAATAAAGTCCTAGCTATATAAGTAACACTTTATTTTCCAACAAAAAAAAAAATGTGGGAAAAGTTTGAATATCATGGTGACATTTAAAATTTTAAAGTTGAACCTTCATAAAATTTAAAATTTTAAGATATAGAAATTTGAACTTTCTTTGTCTATAGTACTGCGGTGTAATATCTAGCATGACGTTATGGATGATTTTGAAGATTTGAACCTCATTAAATTTCATTTTAGCTGAAGATCTAACGAAAATAACTTTTCAATCTAACAGAAGTAGAGATAGAATATTCATATATATTCTTATCTTCTTCAGACCCCACTTATAAATGACACTGAATATGTTGTTGTCATCAGAGGCGGAGCCAGCCCTCTTTGGGATTCGTCCGAACCCCCTTCAACAGAAAAATATATTATTTATACATGATTAAATTTTTTTTATGTGGTTATAATACGTGTTGAACCCCCTTCGATTTAGTTTTCTTTGAATATTGAACTCCCTTATTTGAAATCCTGGCTCCGCCTCTGATTGTCATACGTATCAACAACAACAATATATCTAGTATAATCTCACAAAGTGGGGCTGTAGAGGATAGAATATATCCAGACCGTACTAGGCACTACCTTGGAACTTGGAGCTAGAGAGGTTATTTCTGATAAACTTATGCTCCAGGGAAAAATAATTCAAAACAACCGAGGAAAAAGAGTAATAGAAGTCCAAGAAATAATGTATAGTAACAAAACAACAAATAGCAACATAACAGTAAATACAACTAAATAATATGATAATCAAAGTACAGAAAACAACAAACAATAAAATGAAGAGACAAGAAAATACAAGAGCAGTACTATGACTACTAACGTGGACAAATAATCAGACAACACACCATTGCCTAGTAAAATCAGGTCTTCGGTAAGCTAAAGTTGTGCCATGCAACCACACATAACGATTGTATAATTTCATCTAAATTTGAAAATGTAGAAGGTAAAATTTATATTTTATTTAAGCTATTCTCAAAAAAAAGGAAAAAAAAATCTGGTGAACTCAAATAATTGTTCAGAAAAATAATACTACTAATAATTTATTTATATAATGCACTGAAAAATAGAAACATAAACCATGCAAGTCTCTGCCTTGTAGTGATTGATTAAGCGTGTGTTGTTTCTAACATGCCCTGAGAATGAGTCACATGATTGCTTGTCCAAGATTCCAACAGCCTTCATCATAAATCTTACATATGATTTTCCATTTTTACCCCTTGCTTTTTTCTTTTTTTCTAATTTCTCCGTCAGTGTTTGATATTCATTTTGAACCTCGATAAATTTTAATTCACTCTAGAAAGTTCCTCTTTGAGATGAAACGTTTTTTACCAAAAGTGATTTCACTTAGAGAGTTTGAACTTAAAACATTTGATAAATTGTGAAGGAATATATGCCATCTTATCACAATCTTTGATGTAATATCTAGTTAGAAATTTTATAATAAAAATTCAAAATATGAAAAAAGTAAATAGATGAATAAGCTAAGGGGATTCGGCATTACTAAAAATGTCCATCCCGAAATATATACTTATCAATATAAAAAAATTAAGATATAATCAATTAAGTTTTTTTCATTTTGCTTTAAAATAAATTATTTTTGAAAGTAAACGATATTAATTAGTTGAAAAGAGTTAAATATGACTCATACACTCAGTAGAGAATGACTTCTTATTTATGATTTTTATGATTTTTATGATTTTCTTTAGAGGCCGTGTGAAAGAGAAATGGGTTAATAAATATACGACGAAGCCTGTACTTTAATTCATTTTTCTATTTTCTTTCTTAGTTTAAGTGGCACAATTTGAATTGAAGCGTCAAATAATTTAGTTTACACCTTAAAAAAATTATTGTTTCCTCTGTCCATCTTTACTTAATACACTTTTTTTTTTTTTTTTATCATGTATTGCTTCTTAATTCTTATATTAATAGAAAAGTGGACAAATAAAGATAGACGAGGAGTATAAAAAAATTAGTGGAGGGAGTAACATTAATGTCGTTTTTTTACACTAACAAAGCCTTATGCAATTATTAGATCCAAAATATATATCTTGGCTTTCCTCTCTTTCACTCATAACTTCATTTATGACTTTCAGACTTTCAGTACATCAACCTTTGGTGCATGCATTTACTACATTTTCCTCTCACCTAAGCTAAACAAACAGTAAGAGAAATCATGGAGTAATTAAACTAAAAAAAATAACTAAACTGAGATTAAGGATTAATTAGTGGCTCAATGGCTTGTTTCATAGTATATGTTATCTTTCAACTGCTTACCTGTCTTTCTGCAAACATTCACCGTTAATCCAAAGCTAAAGACTGTAACGCGTGTTATTAACTCACAAACAAATCTAATTGTCCTAAATCGATGGTAAACACCTACTTCATAGAGTAAACCAATAAAAAGTAGCTCGGTGTACTAAAGTTTCCGTTAAGGTTTATTATATGCAGTCTTATCTTGTATTTTTACAAGAGACTATTTTCATGACTTGAACTCGTAACCTTCAAAATCACATGATTGCCCTTCGCATTCCTCATAATCGCCAATGTCACATGAACCTAGTCAACCTAAAAAGATACGATCAACATGGTTGCCCTTTGCATTCCTCATTATCGCCAATGTCACATGAACCTAGTCAACCTAAAAAGACACGATCAGGTTCAAGACGAGCACGATGTTCATCAATAGAGTAAATCAACATTAACAAAAAACTCATCAAAAGGTTAGAACGGGTAAGGAAATATAGGGGTAAATCAGTAATTAAAAAAAAGGTCTTCGATAATCCCCATCACATGGTGTGGAAAACTAGCTTTACCTAATTTGCTTTTTTCCCTAAAACAATGATTAGCTGTTCCCCAATAACATGATTAGCAATAAAGAAGAATTTTAAGACATTAAAATTTCGGCATCAATTTTAAAATAAGCTTATTCATATTTGATTGCGATTAAAAAAAAGATAACTCATCTTATAATTAGTTATATTGAGATTGTAATGTTATATATTTTATCTCATTTTGAGAATAGAATAATTAATTCAAAATAATTAATCCGAAATAACTATTTTCCCGCCAAACAACCCTAATGAAAGCAAAAAAAATATTCCACTAGTTGCAAAAATAAATAGTTTTGTAGTATGTAAAGGAAAAACAATATCATTGCTTTTTTTAAATCTTTAAATAAAAAAGTTCAAGGAATGATTCCGTGTTAACATTTATTCTTCTCCATGAAAACTAACATTTCATAATTGATTATTCTCTCACTCCAAACATCTTGAGATTCACATGAAATTAATTTTGTAATTTCTATAAATTCACATGAATAAACTTTAAAAGACAAGACAAGAACCATTTGTCAAACTAGTATATATTGGAACTTGAAAGTAATAAGTATTTAGGTCTTGAATTTGAGCTTTAGATAGTGATAATATTAACTTTTTTACTATCGAAGTTTAAAATATAAAGAAATAAATATATAAAGAAATTGAAGAGATTTCAATATTTATTGCACATATATAAAAAATAATTTTAATCGTGTATAAATATATATATATTTTTTTATCAAAAAAGATTCATATAAAATCACTCGATCCTAACTAATTGAACCCCTAACTAGATCATATAAAATCACTTGATACTACCTGATTTGAACCCCTAACTAGATTCACATGAATCACTCCATCTTACTCGATTGATCCCTTAACCAGATTCATATAAATCACTTGATCCTACTCAATTGAAACCTTAACCAGATTCATATCGATTGATCCCTTAAAGAGATTCATACTCCCTCCTCCGTCCAATTTTATCCATCCCAAGTTTCCTAATTTGGTGTTCCATTTTACTTGTCTTTTTTTACTTATCAAGACAAGACAATTTTTTTTCTTCATATTTTACCCTTTGCATTAATTACTCTTTCTTTAAATTAAAATGTAAACATTATTTAATAGGGGTACTATGGTAAACTAACCATGCTATTTTTTTTTTTTTTTAATAGCTATACCATCCCAATTTGAAACAAGTAAAATGAAACAAAGGGAGTATAAATCACTCGATTGAAACCTTAACCAGATTCACATAAGTCACTCGATCCTATCCAATTGAACCGTTAACTCTATTATGAAGTCACACTTGTTAGTGTTAGTGAGTACTTAACTCCATATATTGACTCAATATGAGATTTTCGACTTTCGAGCATGAATTTTAATTTAATCAAATTTCAATACAGATACTATATATCGAATATAATTTATTTCTTTCCAAAAAAAAACAATACATGCAATTGTATTTATGGGAAAATATTCAAAAGTTGATCACAATCAAAGTCATACCAATACATACGGAGGATTAGTTTTACAATTGTTGACGGTGGGGATATTTGGAAACCAAAAGAAGCCATGCCAGTAAAGGCCCACACTTCCTTTAGTCCGCCGCTCCTTCTTCCTATCACTAATAATAATCTACTATTATCTCCTTCTCCATTTTTCTCTTTAATAAAAATAATAATTTTTGTTCTCCCTTTTTATTTTTATTTTTATCATATAGTTTTTTAATCATTTTTGTTCACCAAAATTCTTCTTCTTTAGCTCATAAAACTGTCACCAAATCAATCTTTGAATCCAAAATTCATTTCTTTTCTTGCATTTTTAACTAAGTTGGTGACACTTACTAGTAGTTTGTACTCAAAGGGGTTGTTACAAATTTAGATTCTTGCATTCACTCTTAAGCTTTCTTCTGTCTTCTTTATTGTTGTTTGTCTTTCTCTCCACCTTCATTTCTAAAAAAGACTACTTTATCTTTATTTAGCTTTTCTATGTTTGTTTGTTTTCATCTGTTATTAAATTCACCGTCTTGGGTCTTTTCCTGTTTTTTCTTTCAGTTTTGAATCTTTTGCTTTGTGGGGTTTTCTTATTTTGTTGATTCTTGAAGTTCTTGGGAACTGTTACTTCAGATGGGGTTCTTTCAGTTGTGGGGTTTTGTAGAACTTTAGTTGAGTACTTGAGTGTGTTTCTTGTAGTAAAAAAGATGAGAACTTGTGTTGTGTTGAGAGTTTTAGTTACTGTTGGACTACTTTTTATTGTGATCTGTGATGCTTTTCCAGCACATGAAGGTGTGTACTATTAATTTAAGCTCAGATCTTAGTTTTTTGATTGATCATTTCGTGTTACAATGCAAGGTGTTATGCAATGTTGTTTAGGAAAGATCTTGTATCTTCTTGTTTTTGAGATACTTGCTGCATTTTGCTGTCATATATACATCTTTTCGTGGATTCTTGAAGCTCTTGGAAACTGTTTGTGCAGATGGGGTTCTTTTAGTTCTGGGATTTTGTAGAACTTTAGTTGTGTACTTGAGAGTGTTTAATTTGTACCTGAGAGTGTTTAATTTCTCGTAGTGAGGAAAAGAAGATGAGAACTTGTGTTTTATTGAGAGTTTTAGTTAGTGTTGTGATCTGTGATGCTTTTCCATCAAATGAAGGTGTGTACTAACAACTCAAGCTCAGATCTTGATGTAGTTATTGTTTTAAAATTTCAAATTTTTGTGTTTTAGTTGATCATATTATTAGTGTTATAATGCAAGGTGTTGTGTAATGTTGTTTTGGAAAGATCTTGTACTTTCTTGTTTTTTGAGTTACTTGCTGCATTTTGCTGTCATATTTTCTTGCTACCATGCTTCAAATTCTTTTCTTTTCTGTCGAGCCGATGGTCGAGACAGCCTCTCTACCTCACAAAGGTAGGAGTAAGGTCTACATCCTACCCTACTGCAGATCCACTTGTGGGATTAGACTGGCTGTGTTGTTGTTGTTGTAGATACTGGTTGCATTCTATAAGAGTGTAATTCAAAGATTAGGTAGTTTGTTCTGATTGGAACTGATTTGGGGACTATTTGTGATACAGTTTATGCTCTCAATACTTTCAAGGAAGCTATATATGAAGACCCTCTTCTGTTTTTGTCAAATTGGAATGCCTTAGATTCAGCTCCTTGTGGTTGGGCTGGAATCTTTTGTTCTGTGGCTCAAGATCATGTCATAAAAATGTGAGTTATTGTCTTCAATTTTTTGTCCTATGCGTCGATAGGTTGTTTGATTAATGATTTTTCTCAACTAAAATGCAATCTAGTGGATTTTTTATGGACTCAAGTCTAGTGCAAATGAGCCTCTATTTCACATTTCCACTGGTTCGTGTGACAGTAACATTTCTGGCGATTCGTTGAAGGGATTTCTTTCACCCAACTTGCATCTACTCTCCTCTTTGCAAGAACTGTAAGTTATTTTAATAGATTTATAACAATACATAGTTCTGATTGTTCGTTTGAGTGGTTTGTAGAAGCTTATGTAATGGCACTATGCAGAATTTTGCATGGAAATCTGCTAATTGGTACAATTCCTAAGGAGATTGGCCTGTTGAAAAACCTGAAGGTCTTGGATTTGGGTGCTAATCAGTTAACGGGACCAATTCCTCCCCAACTTGGCAATTTGGCAAACATTATGAAAATGTTAGTCGAACTCAAATTTAGTAGGTTTATTTGTACTTGCCTTTATCTGTCTTCGTTGAAGCTCCCTTACTTTTCTAACTTGAATGTGTCTCTGCAGAAACTTACAATCTAATGGATTAACGGGGAAATTGCCTGCTGAGCTTGGTAATTTGAAATACCTTGAGGAACTTCGGTTGGACAGGAACAAACTCCAAGGACTAGTGCCTGCTAATAATGGATCAGATTTTACCTCCAGTGTTCATGGAATGTGAGTGAATTAGCTACATCTTGTACTTTTTCTTTTTCCTTTTGAATTTTCTGGTATGTGGAATGGGAGTAGCACATGATTCTCTGTTTACTTACAAATATTGTTAGTCTTTCTTAGAGCATTTCCGTCTAAGCCCTCTAGTTTTGTGAGAGACATTTCAAGATTGAGTGACCAAAGAACCTAATTTTCTGATCTTCTGATTACGCCAGTCAATTATCTGGGATGATGATGACAGAGTCCAAGAAGTGGTGCTCACAGATTGAAGTTTATTCTTTCTGTCCGCATTGTTTGATAAGTGCTGCCTGCAGATTGACACGCGTTGATGTTTTACTTGAATCTAGTGTAGCATATTCAGTGTCAGCATAGAAATATCACATATTTCACGTGTGGGGAGTGGGGACTAATCAGTGTTGTTTGATGGGAGCATGGGAGAATTGGAAGACTCCAATGGAGTGTGTTTTTGCCATAACCTTTAATATTTGACAATGAGAGCAATGTTACAGCATACACAATGCATGTTTCAAAGTTTAACGATGATGTTCTTGGAAATGATCTGTATTTCTCTGAAGAAAAATGAGTTAGAACTGTTTGGTGTAGCCTTATGTCCATCACGTGTATCTTTATCTAACAATTGGTTTCTTATTTTTCGTTTCTTTAGGTATGCCTCTGGTGCCAGCCCTACGGGTTTTTGTCGCACATCCCAGCTCAAGGTGGCTGATTTCTCGTTCAACTTTCTTATTGGAAGCATTCCAAAGTGTTTGGGTTACCTTCCAAAGTCAGTTCTTAACTCTGCGCCACGATTCTTGTTTTACCTTATCTTCTCTTTTCCTGACAGTCTGTTATTTTCATTGCTGTAAATGTGATGCTCTACAAGTGTTGTTTCTCTTACATTTTTCTGTTTCGTAATGCCTGTTATTTTGTGTTTCCATAGATCTAGCTTTCAAGGGAACTGCCTTCAGCACAAAGATCCGAAGCAGCGCGCTGCTGCTCTATGCGGTAAGAAATGCTACTCGAGCTTTACGATGAAGCCAGTAAACATCTAGGAAAATTGATGTCTCAACCTTTTTTCTTTAACAGTTACAGTCAAAAAGGTATATTTATTATAGTAAGACTGAACTGGTTGTTTTGACATCACATTATAGGTGGTACTCCACCTCCCACTAGCCATGCATCAGCAATCAAGAACAAGCACCCTGTTGCAGAGCCGAGACATCAGGCTGCTTCATCTTCTTCCAAGCCCACTTGGCTTGTGGCTTTAGAAGTGGTAACAGGAGTTATGGTGGGATCTCTCTTCATCGTGGGTCTTGTGACCGGCCTTCAGAAGTTTAAGAATAAGTCCTCCATCATACCTTGGAAGAAATCAGGAAGTGACAAAGATCATATGACAATTTATGTAGGTTAGTACTATCATGCACTTGAACTTTGTTTTTGTAGTACTTTCAAAAGCATTGAGCCGAATATCGTTTCTGTTTACTGATGATATTCTTTTTAGATACTGGTATGCTGAAAGATGTCGTAAGATACCGCAGACAAGAACTTGAGGTAGCTTGTGAAGACTTCAGCAACATCATTGGATCTTCACCAGATAGCGTAGTTTACAAAGGAACCATGAAAGGTGGACCTGAAATCGCTGTAATTTCTCTTTGCGTCAAAGAAGATCACTGGACAGCCTATCTTGAACTTTATTTTCAGAAAGAGGTGAGACTTGATTCTTTCTTCATCACCACTATTTAGCTCTCATATGCAATGGAAAAGATCCAAAAGTTTGCATCTTAAGTTCCATGCTCTAACTTCTGTTTATTTACCTTAGGTGGCAGAATTGGCCAGAATAAATCACGAGAATGCTGGGAAACTTCTAGGATATTGCAGAGAGAGTAGTCCCTTTACGAGGATGTTGGTGTTTGAATATGCATCTAATGGGACATTATATGAACACCTTCATTGTGAGTAAAGTGGATTAGTTTTTCTCGTGCACTTCAGTATATGTTTTCAAGGCGAATTCCTGACTCTTTAAATGTATCACAGATGGAGAAGGATGCCAACTATCTTGGACACGCCGGATGAAAATAGTTATTGGCATCGCTAAGGGACTGACGTATTTCCATTCAGAACTTGACCCTCCATTTACTATATCAGAACTAAATTCAAATTCTGTATATCTCACAGAGGATTTTTCTCCTAAGGTAAACAAAAGTCCATTATATATCATGACGTATAAAATAGTGCTAAACGCGTACCCATTATGCTCTTAAGCAGTCACAAGAACTTGGGCATTTATAATTGTCTTCTCAAAGCTCATTTTATTTGGTGCAGCTTGTTGATTTTGAAAGTTGGAAGTCGATAATTTCCAGATCAGAAAAGAATTCAGGTGCTATCAGTAGTGAAGGAGCAATATGTGTCCTTCCAAATACTCTAGAGAGCCGTCATCTTGACGTCCAGGGTAACATTTATGCATTTGGAGTATTGCTACTGGAAATAATCAGTGGGAGGCCTCCATATTGCAAAGATAAAGGGTGCTTAATAGATTGGGTAAGCATTTCTTTTCAAGCGAAAAGTTTCTAAATGTTATGGACTTCCGCGGTAGAACCAGTTTGTAAACGCGTTGGCAGAACCTGAATTTGACCTTTTACATGCAGGCTAAGGAATTCCTTGAAGTGCCTGAGGTATTATCCTGCGTGGTTGATCCCGAGTTGAAACATTTCAAACAGGAAGACCTCAAGGTGATATGTGAGGTGATCAACCTTTGCATCCACCCGAGTACGAGTAGGAGGACTTCCATGAAGGACCTGTGTGCTATTTTGGAGAGCAACATAGACACTTCTATCACTGCGGAGCTCAAGGCATCTTCTTTGGCGTGGGCTGAGCTTGCGCTTTCATCCTAACTGACAGAAAGCTAACAGTATATATATCAGAAATATGTAATTGTCTACCCCTTTCACCCTTTTTTGACCTCTCGGTTTTCGTTCCCAATGTGTTCTGGAGTGATGGTTGGTTGATTTCATGTAAATGTTGAGTCTCTAGGAAAAAGTAGAGTTGTAAGAGATTCTACTGTTGATTCTTTGTAAGCAAGTGGTGCTTTATTAAAATGAATGAGTGTTCATAGTGTGATGAGGCACCATATGACAGAAAAATTACCACATTTTTCAAGTTTGAAAGTGTACTGCTTCGGGGTCGTTTGGTTGGGAAAGAGTTATCCCGAGATTAATTATCCCACCATGTAGGGATAATTGTGGGATAAATAATTCATGGACTAAATAATACGTCACACCAAACATCAAACATGAGATGACATAGTCCCTTCATTTTAGAAACTGTTCATTTTACATCAAACGGAAATGAAACTATTCATTTTACATCAAACGATTCCGAAGAGCCTTGGCTCAAAATGAATCGTTTTATTTTGAAACTATTCATCTGTTATACCTTTCATCAAACGATTCCGAAGAATCTTGGGTTGAACTCAACTTTAAAAGAAGTATAAATAACATAAATATCAACCTTTTTGAAAGTAATTATACTCTCTCCCACTTTTTTAATTACTTTACTCTCTCCCTATTAATATACATAACATAGCCGACATAGACATAACATTGTGTGTATATGTTGGAATTTTTGTACTGTGTTTAAGAAGTTGGGATTTTTTATAATATTGAAAACATAAGTTGTGTATTTGTGTAATTTTTAGTTAAAAGAAATGTAATGAATGGAAGGAAGTCCACTTAACCTAAGGGCCATTTGCCTTCTTATTTCTTGGGCTTAATATATACTAGAGTTAAACCCAATTAACGTAGTCGAGCCCAACCATCTAACGAGTCTCAAAGGGATCTTGGGTGTAAACTCAATTCCAAAAGAAATGTGATAATGGAATGAAGCCCACCTAACACAAGGGCCATTGGGTGTAAACCCAATTCCAAAAGAAATGTGATAATGGAATGAAGCCCACTTAACACAAGGGCCATGTGCCCTCTTATTTCTTGGGCTTAGTATACTTGAATCGAGTCCAATTTATATAGTCGAGCCCAACCACCTAACAAGTCTCAACTCAAAATGGATTTTGGGTGGAGCTTAACCTCAAACAAATCGTAATGATGGAACAAAGCCCACTTAACATAAGGGTCATTTGCCTTCTTATTTCTTGGGCTTAATATACTTGAATCGAGTCCAATTTACACAGTCGAGCCCAACCACCTAACGAGTCTCAACTCAAAATAGATCTTAGATATAACTTAACCTCAAACAAATCGTAATGATGGAACGGAGCCCACTTAACACAAGGGCCATTTGCCTTCTTATTTCTTGGGCTTAATGTACTTGAATGAAGTCCAATTTACATAGTTTAGCTTAATCACTTAACGAGTCTCAACTCAAAATGAATCTTGGGCATAGTTTAACCTTCAAATAAATCGTAATGATGGAACGAAACCCACTTAACGTAAGGGCCATTTGCCTTCTTATTTCTTGAGCTCAGTATAGTCGAGCCCAACCACCCAACGAGTCTCAACTCAAAATGGTCTTTGTAAATTTGGGTAGTGCTGATGAAATCTATGTTCTAATTGTTATTTGGATTCTACTTAAATATGGTCAATTAACATTTATTAAATAAAGATAAGTCTTGCAGATTCTGTTGACCATGCTTCAGAAGATTAGCATTAATTCAATATTTATATGGTAGTTACCTTGATCTCGAGTATCCAGCCTTATATAACACCTTTCTGATAGTGTTTAGAGCTTTTATGTTATTATATTAATTGGTTTGATTTTTGCAAAAAAGGCCTTACATTCATGCTTACAAAATTATTTGTCGTGTTTCTCTTTTATACGTCTCATTATTTGTCGTGATTTTCTTTTATACGGCTCATAGAAAAACATTAATTATGCGTTTTTTAATATACTATTATACCCTCATTTATGTGTTAAAATATAACTATCATATTACCGACGTGATGCACGGAAAATTTTTGGGAAAAAAAATCATAGAAGTCGTTATTTAATTGATTATATCGAAACTTTTATTATTTTATGAATTGTGAATAAAATCATCTGATTCGACACCATTTATAAGGCCAGTAGGAAAGAAAAATGATTTTCTCCATCTTAGATTGTTGTAAGATTTTGTGTTGTTTATATGCAATAATTTCAGAAGGCCAAATCCATCGATAGGACCTCAAACTTATCCTGAAAATTCACTTAAACCCCTCAACTAAGGCTTGTACCTATCAGACCCCTCAAGTGCTAAAATTGATACCTATTAGGCACAAAATGCTGAGTTGGCAAGGAGAGTGTGTTACACTCTCCTTGAGCGCATGAACAGTATATTAAATAATATTTTACCTTCTTTTAATTAAAAAACTTATATTAAATTATTTTATTAATATTATTTTTAATTATTATAATTTCTTAATAAAAAGAATTAACCCCCCCCCCCCCCCCTTCATCATCTTCTTCACCCCCTCCCCCTCTTATCGTCTTCTTCGCCACCCCCGCCCCCATTCATCATCTTCTTCACAACCCTCCGTCATCAGCGTTTTCCATTGCAAACCACGACCTCAATCATGAGAACTTACAACCACAAATCAAACCATGAAATTTACCAGTAGTAGAATTAGAAGAAAAATCAAATAAAGAAGAAGTTGAAGGCTCCATTTTTTTTCAATTGAGAGAGAGCTATATACACACACAGAGGTCACACAAAAAAACCTCACAATACACTCTTCTCCGTCTCTATTTTTATACACATAATAGGCATACACAGCAACACATATTGTGCACACACACAGATGCCACCGCACATACGCACACATATACACGCCGGAGGGGAGGGAGAAATGGGGTAAAAATTGAGTGACGGGAAGAGGGAGATTGAGGGAGTGATAGAGATTGAATTTGGGAGAGAGATCGAAAAAACAGAGATTGTGCAATTTGAGAGAAAAATGGCGAGAGAGAGCGTTCGTCCGAGGAGGTCATCGCCGGAACCACCATCGTTTTGCTTGCTGTTGTCACGGCGACACCATCTCCGGGAACCACCAGCTGATTTTTTTTTCACTTGTTCTTACTAACCAAATAAAAATGAAATTGGGTCAATCAAGTTTCCGGCGAAGCTTTATTTTTACCGGCTAGACTGACACAAATTTAAAATTTGCTTGAAATTATTAAAGAAAATAGAGAAAAGCCATTGATGTGGCAATGGTGATTTTGTAAGGAAAGAGAAGTTGGGTTGAATGTAAATGATGGGGTGGGCGGGGGTCTGGGTGGGGTAGGATTCGGGGGTGATGTAGTCGTGGGGGTGGGTTAGTTTAGTTTTAATAATTAATTATAATATTTTTAGTTCATAATTTTTTTAAAAATTTATTTGCCACGTTTTTTTTTTATTGGGCATTTTTGTCACGTCACGCACGTGTAACACACTTTTTATATACATTTTGCTGATTGTGTAAAAAATGTCTAACTGAAACAAAATTCGGGGGTTTAGGGGTTTGATAGGTACAAACCTTAGTTTAGGGGCTTAAGTGAATTTTCAGGACAAGTTTGAGGTTCTATCGATGGGTTTGTCCATTTCAGAATTTAAAATATAATTCCTCTTCCTTAGATATTTACTCTATTAAGGTGTGTTGTTTCAGAAACAATTACCAGGATAAAATGAAAAAAATAATAATTAGTTCATCCAATCAGCCCCACGGCTGATTCTAATTATCATGATCCTTGATCCAACGGGAGATTGGCTAGGAGGGGATAGTTACTTTTAGAAATCATGATAGATAAATTGAGACGGAAGGCGCAACAACTTAGTAAGATGTATTAGTACCGTAACTTCGACAACTTATTTATGATTTTTTTGCTCACAGACTAAATACGGGGACGTATATAACTGCGTAGACTTCTACAAACAACATGCATTTGATCACCCGTTGTTGAAGGACCATCATTTTCATCCCAAGGCACATCTCTACTCTTTTTACTTTAATTTTTGTACACATATATGATATTGTTGACATATAATTGAATATTTGGATGAACAGATGAAACCTACTTTACCATCTGGGATAAAACGAAATTCATATGCCTCAACAATTAGTAGGTTGCCGACAATATGGTCAAAAGATCGAGGTTGTCCTTCTGGAACTGTTCCCGTTAAGAGAATTACGAAGGATGATCTCATCAGACGAAGAGATATGCCACCGCCGGAACCCATCAACTTCAAAGATCAAGTTGTAGGCGTAAGATAATTTATGAACAATTTGATGCTTCTACTTGAATAATTCATTCCTATTATACACATGAGAATGCATTATTTTAACTCTTATACATATTCTAATAATTTAAGATTTCTTTTATAATAATAAAAACAATACATGCACAAATATAAACAAGTTTAATTAGTTTCAATTGTTGTGGCAAAAGTCATATATTGCAATACATTTTATGCAGGGCAACAACAATAGTGAGCCAATAGGAAGAAGCTACACATCTTCATATGGATATAAGGTACATGACTTTGAAAATATTGTTAGATTTTCATTTTTCAGTTTTGACTTTGGGATATAGTCATACTTTGGATATGTATTATGTAAGTTAATAAAAATATTCTTTTTATATTCAGCGTGCAATACTTCAAACCTTAAAAGATTCAAATAAAAAGTTTTCGGGAGCTGGAATGGCACCTGATTTGCACAATCCTCACGTGGAAGGCAAACAACATAGTGGTTGTCGAATAAGAATTCTAGAAGTGTCGGATGCCGTACAAGTTGGTTGGAGAGTAAGTTTATACTAACCTTTCCGATAAGTAACTTAATTGTTTCATAGAAAGGGTTAAGGTCTCCAAAATGTCAATTGTAGACTTCATTATAAATCCATAATTGTTTATTATAATATCGTTATTTCGTATTTCAGGTAGATCCAACATTATATGGGGATAATAAAACTAGACTTTTCATACATTTTCAGGTAATTTTTCTTAGTACTTGGATGATTTCAATCTTGCTTTTCTGAAACTACTGCGTTTCGTATTTAAATATCAGAAATGCAGTGGCGGAGCTAGGTAGGGCCAATGTGAACCCCTTTTGCAAGAAAATACATTATTTATATATATGGTTGTTAAAATTATTTTAGGCATTTGAATTCTCTTTGACATCTTCGTGCATGTATTTCCTCATACTTTGAACCGCGGTCTCTTAGTATAAATCTTGGCTGCGAGCGACACTGAAGATATGTCTTTATGTTTTCTAGACAGGTAATACTCATTGTTTCAATACATTATGTCCGGGCTTTGTACATGTAAACACCGATTTAGCTCTTGATATGCCATTCGACCCTCTTCCACAACCTGGAGGGCCGTCATGGGAGGTCCCGATGTACCTTTATCGGGTACTTTTATGCTTTATTGTACATATATTTTTTTTATCATGACTGTATATACAAGTATATATGAATCACAAATTGATTATGATTTCTTGGAAATAAGGCTCATGGCACTGGAAATTGGTGGCTTCTAATAGGACCAGACTTTGCATCAATTGGTTTTTGGCCACATAAGATCTTCACTTTGTTGGAAAGTTATGCTTCGACTGTTCAATGGGGAGGAGTCGTATATAGTCCACCAGGTGTACCTGAACCTCCAATGGGCGCGAGTTTGTTTCCTAGCGGAGACGCTAGTGTTGATGCGTACTGTAGGAGCATTACAGTTTCAAATGAGGAAGGAGATTCAGTTGGAATAGTGGAAGCAATCAGACGTACTGATAATTATTTTGATTATGAAATTCTGATCAAACGAATTGTGGAAGGTTCAGACTCTTTTACTTATGCTCTCTATGGTGGACCTGGTAGTACTTCATGAGTCTAATTCTTTTTAATTAATAACCCTATCAAGATATATTTATGTTCAATGTATGATAAAATATTGAGCTTTCTTAATGTATGAGTGGATAATTCTTCTACTGAACCTTAACTTGCATTTTTTTTTATAAACATGCTTAATCTCAGTTTTTGAGTAGTGTGAAAAAATATATCAGTTTGACTGAAGAAATTGGTTGTTTTATACATTTTGGGCTTCACTTTTTTACTCTTTTCAGATTTCTTGTTATTTTTGTAATATTGAGATAGGATCGGTGTTCATAGTTATCCTTAAAAGCAATCAAAAAAAGATTACAATGTCCTTATTAGTTGAAAACTTTCAAGGTAGAGATCAGCAATGCTGCCAAAATTCCAATGGAGACAATTGCTAATGCTTTGAGTAGTCAAAGGATCGATTTTTTAGTAAGGTGTAGAATGTACCGTCAAATATTTTTCTAATATGTATTCTCCATCAAATCTGTTTAGGACGAAGTTTGACCCTTTTTTGGAGATTTTTCTAATGTTTATTCTCCATCAAATCTATGTTTAGATTATTGAATTTAATCAGAGTTCAAATCTGTTAATGCAGAAGAAGAGGAGAAAAGAAGAAGTAGGAGGAAACTGTAGAGAGGAAGAGAGGGAACTTCAATATTGATTGAATCTTATTATTTTGCCTTTTACATTCACTAAGTGGACTATATATACAGAGTTACACTAAGTGGACTATATATATAGAGTTACATGGAAGGATCTAGAAGCTAACAAATCCACCAACTCATAACAACTCCACTTCATAGAGTTAGTTAGTCGACTATCTTCCTGAAACAGTCAACTAACTTCCTGAAATATTTATTGCTGTTTCATTGGTTTCATACATTTGCGATGAGCTTGATCTCCTTCTTTCAACACTCCCCCTCAAGCTAGGTAATCTCAAATAAATTTAGGATGCCTACCTTGGACATTAAGTATTCATGTTGAGCTCCGTTGAGATATTTAGTTAGTACTCTGGTACAAATGTAGTTGATTGTTACTAGTCCTTGATTGATCTTCACCCTTATAAAATGACAGTCTATTTCAATATACTTGGTCCTCTCATGATGTACAGGGTTAGATGCAATCTGCATAGCAGATTTGCTATTAGAGTAGATCTTCACTGGTTGTTTGATACTAATTCCAATCTCCTTAAGTAGTCCTAGTAACCAAACCAATTCAACCATAGTTGCAACAATGCTTTTGTATTCAACTTCAGCTGAACTCCTAGAAATGGTGTTCTATTTTTTAAACTTCCAGGAAATAATAGTTGCTCCTAACTTCACTAGATAGCCAGTAATGGATCTTCTTGAAAATGGACATGATGCCCGATCTGCATCACAGCATGCTGAAACATTAGTATTTACCTGACTAGACATCAACATTCCTTGTCCAGATTTCTTCTTAATATACTTGACCAGTCTGATGGCTGCATCCATGTGGGGTTTCTTTGGTTATTGTAGGAACTGGATGAGAGTTTAAACAATGTAAGCAATGTATGTCCTGGTCATTGTGAGATATAATAGCTTTCCTATAAGCCTCTGATAAGTATGCACATTTGCTGGTGGATCACTGGTTCCTTGTTCATTCTTGTAGACATGGTCATCATACTCCTTTAGTCAACTTGATATTTGTATCTACAGGTATGTCAGCTGGTTTAGCTGCGCCAAGTCCCAGCTCAGACACAAGTTCTAATGCATATTTCCTTTGGTTCATAGTATACCTTCTTTTGATCTTGCAAATTCAATACCCAAGAAAAATTTGAGTTCACCTAGATCTTTTATCTCAAAAGCTTATTGCAGTTTCTCTTTCATATCCTCAATTAGTCTTAGAGTGTCTTCTGTGATTAACATATCATCTACATAGACTAGGAAAATGGTAATACCTTCACTGTTGTGCTTTATATATAGAGAATGTTCTGGTTGACTCTGCTTGATTCTCATTGTAACACCCCAACTTAGGAAGGAGTCCCACATCGGCAAAACACAGGAGGGATACTGGGTATATATGTAAGAAAACCTTACTCCCTAGTGATGCATATTAAAGATGTGCGGGTGTACACCCAGAGCGAACAATATCACTAGTGGGTTGGGGAGTTATAGGGGTCTCTCCGGCCTTGATGGTTCGGGATGTCCGTCGTGGCCAGGGCCTCAGCTCGGGTCGTGACAGAATGGTATCAGAGTAGCTCCTGTGTCATCCCTGTCGATGTGGGCCAAATTATAGGCAAATCCCGATGAGGCGGGGCAAACCTCAGTCCTGCGTGTAGGAAAATCCCATTCGGTGAGGAAAATCTCAGCGAGGATGCTGAGTTCATAAGGGGGTGTACCCTGAGTCTATAAAGGGGGGTGTATGTAACACCCTTACTTAGGAAGGAGTCCCACATCGACAAAACACAAGAGGTATGCTGGGTATATATGTAAGAAAGTCTTACTCCCTATTGACGCATTTTAAAGCCGTGCGAGCCTGGGCCCAGATCGGACAATATCACTAGTGGGTTGGGGAGTTATAGGGGTCTCTCGGTCCTTGATGGTTTGGGATGTCCGTCGCGGCCAGAGCCCCGGCTCGGGTCGTGACACTCATTTTCATTAAAGCTTTAGATAGCTTGGCATTCCACTGCCTGAGAGCCTGTTTGAGACCATATACGGATTTTAATAGTCTACACACAGGTTTCTTCTCCCCCCGGCTCTTGAATCCCTGTGGAAGGTCCATGTAAATCTCCTCATAAAGATCACCTTATAGGAAAACATTGTACACATCCATCTGATGTATGTACCACTATTTTTGAGCTGCAATAATAAGATTTGTTCTCACTGTTTTCATCATAACAACAGGTGAGAATGTCTCTTGGAAGTCTATTCCCTCTTGTTGACTATAACCTTTAGCAACCAATCTAGCTTTGAATCTTTCTACATCACCAGTAGCTTTGTATTTTACTTTGAAGATCCATTTGCATCCTATAGATTTCTTCCCTTCAGGTAGACTAGTGATCTCCCAAGTTTGATTCCCTTCAAGTGCATTAATCTCATTTTTCATTGCTTTTATCCATCTAGGATCTTTCACAGATTCACTGTAGTTGGTAGGTTCAGTAGTAGTAGATGATTTTTCTATGCATGCATGGTACTTAGGAGATAGTTTGTCATAAGTCAGGTATTTACCCAAAGCATAGGTTGCTTCCTGATGAATGCTTAAGGACACAAAGTCCTTTAGCCATAAGAGAGTCTTTCTTTCTCTGGTAGTCCTTCTTACAGGTACTGGTACTTGTTCTTCAGCTAGAGGTATGTCTGCAGTTTGATCCTAATCAACCTGGATCTCTGCAAGTTGTTCTTTTAGCATGTGATCAATAGGTTCATTTGATGTTGGTTGAGAAGTTGATGTATTTTGTGAGTGCCTTATATGTTGTGTATCCATGTCTGACCAATGCAATAAGGTTTCATTCAATTTAGCACCTGTAATATGTTGAGATTCAGGGACTCTTTCTTTGAAAGGGAACACATCTTCTCTAAAGCTGGCATCTCTGTTAACAAAGAACTCCTTATTAGTATGATCATCTAGTAAATAGCCTTTTTGAGTGAGTAGCCCATTAAAATACATTCTCTAGTTCTAGATTGTAGTTTATCTGTTTGTTGAACTATTTTAGCATAACATAAACAACTTAAAGTTCTCATATGACTGATGTTAGGTTTCTTGCAGTATAGTTTCTTATACAGAGATATATGATCTAATATAGTAGTAGGCAGCCTGTTAATGATATAGACAACTGCTTTGACACAGACCCCAGAATTTTATAGGTATTGCACCTTGAAATCTTAGGGCCCTAGTTACTTCTAAAATGTGTCGATGCTTTCTTTTAGCCACTCCATTCTGTTGAGGGCTGTAGGCACATGATGTTTGATGGATAATGCCTAACTTTGTGAAAAAAGTATGGTAAACTGAGTTTACAAACTCAGTTCCATTATCTGGCCTAATGATTTTAATGTTTTTATCAAAGTGAGTCATAACAAACTGAATGAATTGAGAAATTGAAATACACACATCAGACTTAAGCTTAAGTAAGTAGATCCAAGTCATTCTAGAGTAGTCATCAACCATTGTTAAGAAATATCTATTCCTTCAAATATGGGAACTTTATAAGGCCCCCATACATCCATGTGAAGCAACTCAAAGGTGCTAGAAGTCTTAATACATATAGCAGGAAAAAGAATTCTAACTTGCTTAGCACATGGACAAACTATACACTCAGAGACTTTACTGGTTGATAATACTTTTATCTAAGGATAAGATTATTTTGAGTACATTAGTTGAAGCACGACCTAATCTTTTATGCCATAACACTATATCTAGCTTATCAGTATCACTCACAAAATCACAAACAAAACTAGAGACAAAATCAGTAAGTGCAGAAGGTCTTTGTAGTTGTAGTGCTAGGATCTTGAGTCCTTGTAGATTGAATAGCATGTATAGTTTGTCATGTATTTTAACTTTCAGTATTGCATTCTGCATTTGCATTTCCATAGACCCAGTTCTTTCCTTAAACTTGAAGTCAGCAAGGTACCTACTACTTTCCAATAATTTTCTCTTGTGTGACCGCAGATTTTGTAAATTTCCCAGTATACTATTTGATTTCTTTTTTGCTATTTGTGTTGCTAACCTCCTCTCATGAATGTTGATTCATTTCCTCTATAATAAGAATCATTTCCTCTAGAGAACATAGTTGAATCATATCCAGTTGATGTAGGATTAGACCCACGAATACCAGCTGTAAGTCCTACAACTTTTTGACTCTCATCACTGATTACCATAGCATATGCTTGGTTAATTTTTGAAAAAGGATTCATCAACAAGATTTGACTTTTTGCCTATCCATACGATTCATTTAACCCCATCAAAAACTAAAACAACTTAAGTTTCTGAAGATGAGCCACATAGTCTTTTGAAGTCTCACAACTGCATCCTGGGATATGTACTAATGCCTCAAACTCTTCCCACAAATCTTTCAATCAAGAATAATAGAGAGATGTTGAAGTTGTTCCTTAAGATAAGGTAGCAATTTATTTATGAAGATTGAAGGTTCTTGAGCCATCCACCTTGTTGAACCTCTCACAAAGATCACTCCACACAGCCTGTGAACTGGTAGCATACATAATTCCTCCAAGTAGACTTTTAGCTACAACATTCATGATCCAGGACAGAACAATTGTATTCACTCTTTACCAGTGATTCCCTATTCCAGGAAAAATTATCTTTAGAACAAGAACTGTCTACCATTCTTAACTTGTTCCTCCCTAACAATGATAATCTCATAGATCTACACCACATTGAAAAGTTTTCAATTCCAGTTAGTTGGAATGAAATAATCTGCAAGCCACTTACATCTGAAGAATGAAAAAATAATGGATGATTGTAGACAATTCTAACATAATTTTGTGCTCCAGTTACTCCATTTGCAGAGCTTGCAGACTCCTCAATATTTGCACCATTATTAGAGGGAATTACCATTATTGAGATGTGGCTTCTTGAATTTCTTGAACACACCTCTTGTGTAAGTTTTCTATGGCGTGGAACTCAGTAGATTGCGGAAGAAAATACTACAAATAGCACAATTAGATTGATGCTCTAATACCATGAACTTAATCAGAGTTCATCCATGGTGAACTCTGTAATCTATTAATGCAGAAGAAGAGGAAAAAAGAAGAAGTACGAAGAAACTGTAAAGAAGAAGAGAGGGAACTTGATTATTGATTGGATCTTATTGTTCTACCTTTTACATTCACTAAGTGGACTATATATAGAGAGTTACATTGAAGGATCTAGAAGCTAACAAATTAACTAACTCATAAGTCATAACAACTCCACTTCATAGAGTTAGTTAGTCGACTAACTTCCTGAAATAGTTATTACTATTTCATTGGTTTCATACATTTTTCATGAGCTTGATCTCCTTCTTTCAACATTATTATTTTGGATGTTACTTAGAAATGAGCAATCAACATTTATTAAATAAAGTAGTTCTTTTATAGATTTTGTTGACCATGCTTTAGAAGATTACTTTAATATCTTGTATTATAGCTACTTTTGTCTATTCTGAACCTTTATAAACATCTTCTTCATAAAAGCAAAGTCTCATACACCTAAAAGAAAATTTGATAGTTAAAAATAACTTTTGATCATCTTAAAAAAGATAAATCACTTTGAGCTTTAATTTCATGTTATGTTTTACAAACAAGCCTTACATTCAAGCCTATAAAAAGATGAATGAGTTTAGGACGCGTCAACGAAATATTCCACAAATTTTGTTGGTGATATATGTTGTTGAAGGCAGACAATATAGTGCTTGTCGATTAAAAATTTCAAAAGGACGAGATGTTTTATAGTTAATTGGAGAGTAAGTTTAACTGACCTTTTTCATACATAATTTAATAATGTCACTAAAGAACATGTTAAAGATGTCAATTAGAAATTTATTATAAATTCATACTAGATTATTATAATATCGTCATTTTTACTTTAATTGGATCCAACATTATAGGGAGATAATAAAACTAGATTTTCATACATTTTCAGATTATTTGTCGTTGTACTTTGATGATTTCAATCATGAGTTCATGAAACTACTATATCTTTTGATTAATCTATTTTTCTTCATGTGCAAGAGCAAGAGTTCAATCATAAGATATGCCTTCATGTTTTCTAGGCAGGTAAAATTCACTGTTTCAATGCATTATATCCTTGAGGGTCATATTACACAATGTGAAAAGAAGACATGGGAGGACACAATGTACGTTGATAGGGTACTTGTATACTTTATTGTGTGAAGTTTTTTTATCTTGTCTATACAAGTATAAGGATTACGAATTGAGACAAATAAATTCTAACATTGGTATTTTTTTTAAAAATAGGGATCTAATCAATGGAAATTGGTGACTTTTAACGGAAGAAAACTATGAAAACATTGATTTTTGACCGATAAGGATCTTCACCGACTTGACAAGTTTTGCTTCGACTGTGGAGTGAGAAGGAGTTGCTTATAGACCACCAGGTGTACTTGAGCCTCAACACGTGCTCAAGCTTTATTCCAAGGGGATATTTTATTAATTTTTTGAAATAAACAAAGTAATCAAACATATGGACAATTATTATAAGTACAATGTTTTATCCAAACGACTTTCAGATGGTTCACAAACTTTAGTTATGTTCTTGTTAATTACTATTATAATGATATTTATGTTTCAAAACAAATGAAAAATTTATGTCACGCATGACTTTAAAATGCGTTATTAGGGAGTAAGGATTGCTTGTTTATATAGCCCCCTTATGGACTCAGCGTGACTCTTTATCCTAAGTTGTGGTGTTACCTACATCCCCCTTATGGACTCAGCGTCCTCGTTGATGTTTGCCCCATCGAATGAGACTCCTTATCCTAAGTTGGGGTGTAACATACATCCCCTTATGGACTCAGCGTCCTCGCTGAGTGTAGACACGTAATTTTGTCCCTTCCCGAAAATATTTTAATTATTTTTATTTAATTTTATTTTATTTTATTTTTATTTTTATTTTTATTTTTATTTTTATTTTTATTTTTATTTTTATTTTTATTTTTATTCACCTTACCATACTTTTGTTTAATTGATAATTTGTCCCCAAAAAGAATTGAAAATAATTAAATACATAACATCTTTTCCACCTCACCGTACCATCTCAACACCTCACCCCTCATTTTCCACTAGATACATGCAAAGGGCACACGCCACACTCATCTTTCCATACGCCACACTAATTTTTTCACATGCCACACACTTATTCCCATAAGCCACCAATAATATGCATCCACCTAGGATAATATAAAAAAGGAAAAAAAAAACAAGAAAACAAAAGTGGAACGGGGCCCACTGAAAAGTTCTTCTTTTTGATCTTTTTATTCCATATTCAGAAAACACACAAAAGGGGGATCATTCTTGGTCATCATCTTCATCTTTTCTTCTTAAAAAGGGAGGATAATTTTTCATCAGGGGAGCACATTGTCACTCCCTACACAGACCCCTCACAATTCCACTTCATCTTCACGAAATACACCATACCCACACATCACACAAAAAAATACCCATATCGTCGCACACAAAATACAAAAAAAGGGTTGATTTCACCGGAATATGTGAATATCCAATCGACGATGACAAAGGGATAGGGAGAGTAGAGGAAGGAACACGATTTTCACGGTGGGTCACTATTCCAGTGATGTTCAGCTAGAGCTAAGCTTTTTCCGGCGAATCTTTCGCCGAAATCGGTCATTGTTTCGGTCGGATTTGGTACCGCGGGTTCGAATTTCATCCTAGTCCCGGGATACCACAAAATCTCTTAGTTTCTTTGGGTGTTCAGTTGAAATCTCATCGAAAAAGGGTAATTTTGCCGGAATTCGATCCGTCTAAACTCACCGGAGCTCTAATCTAGACGTGTTTTCAGTTTTGTTCTTTTGTATTTTTGAGCTTTGGGTCAAAATCTGCTTGGATTGCGGAGTATTGAGGTCGTATTGAGTTCGTATTGAGGTTCTGTTCGAGTTTTCCGGGTGCGGACTCTCTTTAATTGAATAACACAGTTTGAAAGCCTCAATTTCAGGTCCAATTCTTTATATCTTCTCTTTATTTTGATGACGTGATTTGGTAATTATGTGTTGGGTAATTACGATTTGTTTGATTTTGTTGATGTTATGATTATGTGTTTGACGATGTGATTTTGGTGATCCGACGAGCTAATTTGAGTAATTTTGATGGTGTGATTGATAAAAATGAAGTTGGGGGCGGGAATAAAAAATTAATAAGAGTGAATATTATGGTATTTTGATTCATTGTTGATGTTGAACGTGATATGTCGTCGAGCGGGTAGGCAAGCACTAGGTTCGGGTAGGAAAATTTTAGAATTGGTGGATTGTTGGAATGTTTGAAATATTTGTTGAAGGTTTTGTTTACCGTATTTAAAAAGTATATTCATTTGGCCGGGGAATGCCCCGAGGTTTCATGTATTTATTCACCGGGGAATGCCCCGATGTATTATGTCTTCGAAGGAAGTTCGTGATCAAGGCTCGAGGCATTGGGTGAAGCATTGAAGCTTAGTCTATGGCCAACTTAGAATAGGATTTATATTTTTTGCATTTTTCTATTTTGGACTGTATAATTGGACTGGACACTAAATTTTGGATTGTTTTATTTTGTTTGCTTGCTTGATTGTTTTGCGTGCTTTGTGTGGTTTATACATTTGTAGTATCAAATTAGCCGATACGCTCTACCAAGCGACCGTGGTCAAACCATAGGATCGAGGGGTGCCTAACACCTTCCTCTCGGTCAACAGAATTCTTTAACCGAAATCTCTATTCGCGGATCAGCTTAAAAGAGTCAAAAATATTTTGAAAAGGGATTTCCAAAGGTGACTTGGCACACCAGATTTATGCCAAGTGGCGACCCTGAATAAAAAAATATAAATAATCCTTTTTCGAAACAAAATTTTCATCTTTTTGTCACTTAATAATAAAATCCTTTCAAAACCATAAAATATAATCTTTGAGTTAAAAAAGGGGTGTGACAGCTCTGACGACTCTGCTGGGGATCATTTCAGAATTCAAGCTTATTTTTGGAGTTGTATTGGCTTACTTTGGCATTATGGGTGTATAGATTTGTTTGTGTCATTTTGTGTTATTGTTTTTTTCATTGTTGAGTGTCTACGTGCTCTTTGTTTACAGTTTTTCTCTTATGTGTTACCGCTTTATAACTGGCATCATGTGCATAACCCGAGTCATTCTTTCTGTAATAAGTTCTGTAGTACACGTTGTGTACACGACCTATAGTTGAGTCACCCTTATTTTAGGTGGGGGAGCCTTCGGCTGGTATGGAGTAGGTGGAGAGCCAAAGCAACCACTATCGACCATACGCTCCCCCAAACAGCCTTGTTAGTGAACCCCAGTGTAGGTCAGCCTTTAGGTCATACTTATGTGCATCATATTGGGATCTAGTGGGACCCACTTGGTCCTTTGTACGAGACTCACCTCTAAAGCATCCCTACGTGCTAAATGTTGCATCTCTGAGGGTACGAGGTCATTTGACAAATTGATTTGGGCAAAAGCATGTGCTAGAATTAAAGGAAGTGTGTAGGCAAGGAAAA
Organism: Capsicum pubescens; assembly: GCA_030864215.1. Lineage (NCBI taxonomy): Eukaryota > Viridiplantae > Streptophyta > Magnoliopsida > Solanales > Solanaceae > Capsicum > Capsicum pubescens. The sequence goes on along the minus strand of CM061538.1, from coordinate 354,030,493 downwards.
GTTTTTTTTTAAAAAAAAAAAAGAGGGAAAAAGAGAAAAAGGCGAATTGAAAAAGAGTTTCGTAGTTTTTCTTAGAGTTTTTTTTTATGGTTTTTGTTCTTCACAATCCAAAAATTCAAATTTTTTTTTACCTTTTGCACTGATTTGTCAAAAACAAAAACATCAAAAGATTTTTGTTTTGTTTCCTTTAGCAAGTATTCACAATTCGAAAACTTCAAAAAAGATTTTTCATTCATAGGATTTTTTATAAAAGAAAAATGCAAAAATTGTAGGAATTTTGTACATTTCATGAAAATACCAAAAAGATTTTTCTTTCCTAGTTGTTGGTGTCAATTTTATGTAGAGTGTCAAAGTGACCCCCCCCCCCCAAAAAAAAAATAAAAAAAATTATCGTTGTAGTCTTATCTCTCAAGTCAGGGTTCAGTTGGTTATTTAATCCTTAATTGTCCTATCTGGACGAACTATGCACCCCTGATTCTCCTCTCTCGGGAGTGAGATACGTAGGCAACCTATTGTTGGTTCGGGGATCTTATTTAAAAAATTCAAAAAAAAAAGTTTCTTTACTCTTTATTTAGAGTAGGTGTTTCACATATGCCTCGAAAAGAACACTACAAAAAGATTTTCCTTAATAGTCGTAGGTTTCATTTTTGGTTGATCTTATTTAAAAATTCGAAAAGATTTTCTTCAGTCGTTATTAGAGTAGGTGTTTCATATACATTTTTAAAAAGAAAACTATTAAAAGATTTTCCCTTAAGAGCTTCAAGTTTAATTTTTCATATAAAATTCAAAATTGAAAATCCAAAAAAAAATATTCTTTGGTAATCGTAGGTTTCATTTTTGCATAGGGAGTTTAAACCTAAAAAATGCAAAAAAGATTTTCATCAATTCTTTTGATAATTGGTTATTTTTTTCTTCTTCTTAAAGTTTCAAGAAAAAAAAAGAAAAAGAAAAAAAGTTAATTTGGCCATTTTGGCAAGACTTCACGAACTATGCACACCTGATTCTCCTCTCTCGAGGGTGAGATACGTAGGCTCCCTTCTCGGGTTCGGTGACCTTGTCAATAAAAGAAAAAAAGAAGTTTTTGAAAAAAATATTGAATTCTAACACATTGGTTATCTCTTGTTCAGTTAGTTTAAGGTGGTTGGTTTGTGACATTTTGGCTGGTCCTCCGTATTGTACCGAGTCATTGAGAAAGTTATGGCCAACAAGGATACCGAGTTTGTTGTCACTAATCAGATAGGGAGTTCGAAAAATGAGAATTTAGGAGCTAATGAAGAGATTCGGAAATTAAGGCAGCAAATGATAGAAATGCATTGAGCTTGGGCTAATGGGTTGCCGCCTCCTCCAGAGTATCTTTCTAGCTTGCCTCCCGTGTCACATGCACAATTTTTTATTTTTTTTGACATGCCACAACATGCATCAGGATCGACTCTGGGGCAACAATATCTAACCACTTCCAATGTTCATTTCCTCACTCCCCAATCCAAGACTACCACATACTCTACTCCACCTGTTGTTCATGATTTTGCGGTGCCACCCCCACCTGAAGCTCCTACTTTTGATGTTCATCCACAAGTTGTGCCTCCCTACTCTACAAGAGATCCTGCATTGGATATTACTGGTGATCAGCGTTGCACTTCCGAGCCTACATTCAAGTTGACTGGTCTTTACGGTGACACTTACCCGCCTGAATTTCCTCTTAACACTGAGAAGCCTGTTATGACAGAAGAACAAGAGAAAATGACCAAAAAATTGAGAAGTTTGGAACTGGCTATGAAGAACTTGCAAGGACTTAGGGGTTACAAAGGTCTCTCATATAAGGACTTATGCAGGTTTCCAGGTGTCAACCTTCCTCCTGGTTTTAAAATGCCAAAGTTTAAGAAATATGACGGACATGGGGACCAGTGGCACATTTGAGGCGCTATTATAACCAATTAAGAGGCGCTGGAGGGAAGGAAAAACTACTCATGGCTTATTTCTGGGAGAGTCTTTCAGGGCTAGCTTCGGAATGGTTTGTTGACCAAGACATTGACAAGTGGATTAGTTGGGATGACCTAGCTAACGAATTTGTGCAATAATTTCATTACAATGTGGAGTTGATCCCTGACGAAAAATCCCTAACTAATATAAAAAAGAAGAATACTGAGAGTTTCAGGGAGTATGCGATCAGATGGCGCGAACAAGCTGCTAGAGTGAAACCGCCAATGAAAGAAAGCAAAATAGTGGAGGTGTTTATTCAAGCGCAGGATGAAACATATGATAGAAAAGGGAATCAAGACTGGTCACATTGTGAGTTTTGCAACATTGAAAGCGACAACTCAAGCAATTCAAAAGGGTACAGGAAGTGTTGGGGAGATAAAGAATGAGGAAGTTGCATCTTCTATTGTAGTTGGACAACGTACATGGTCAAGAAGACCCCGCTGTCGTCACTCTCAGGCTCAAACCCAAGTTCATGCCCAAGCTTCACATAATCACTCCCGAAATCCATTATACTCTGCTCCTCCACCTCCGTATCCAGTATATAACGCACAACCACATGTTCAACCCCCATGTTACCCACAGTGGAACACACCAACTCCTCAAAGTCGTCCTCTAACTCCACAAACATACCAAAACCCTTCTAAGCTTGATTTTCGATCCAAGTCAAACGCTAAAATGAGGTAGGAGTCAAGAGATAGCTTCACACCAATTGGAGAGTCGTATGCCAGTTTATTTCTGAGATTGGAACAATGGGGCATGATCACTCCTGTCCTTGGGTGCACTCTTAATCGGCGTTCAAGAAATTTTGATCCTAATGTACGATGTGCGTATCATTCTGATGCTCAGGGTTATAGATTTAAAAATTGTAGAGATTTGAAAAGAGAAATTGAGAAGATGATTCAAGATGGATCAATTATGGTGCAGAACATTGATAGTGAGGGAAACTCTAGTCATGCTGATACGCAAATTAGTGGCTAAGATGTCAGGCTAAGCAATTGAGAAGTCACCCCTCTCCCTACTAGGAAGAGCTCTGGTAGTTTGTTTTATTTTATTTTCTGTTATCCGAATTATTTCATAGTTGTAGTTTGGGATCTATCTTGTTTTTTTTTCTTTTTGTCCTTTATGTTCAAACCCTTCTATATTTTATTTTAACTAAATGAAGTGTCCCATTTTCCTTTGTGTTTTAAATATGTGTTGTTTGTTTGTTTTCTTTACATAGTACATTTTATGTTGACTCTAGTAATATGACATGCTAGTGAAATTTTCAGTCAGATCTTAAAATCCAGTTTAAGCATGAGCATTAAATCAGAGGGTTAAAGTTAGAAAAAAAGAGCGTCTGAGAAAATAGATAGAGTGCTGGGGCATTTGGTGATCAAGTTGAAGCCTTCTTTGAAAATTAAGACAATTATTTTAAGAATCGTGAGAATAACTTGGTCAGCATTTGAAAAACATGTCTCAATTAGGTCAAATAGTAGATGTGTGATCCTACATCAAAAGGAATAGAAAAATTAGCTCCACGAAAGCATGAGGAATGTACAACAAAGATGGAGTTTGCAGAAGAAGTAGCGACGCACAATCTCAGTTAAAATAGGTGCTGTAAAAAAATATCACAAATGATCTTCATCTCTCACTTTCATATTGCATGATATGTACTTGCATTTTCAAGGATTGATATGACGAAGACATTTCATTCTTCTATCCAAACATCGTGTCATCCTTTGTTTACCCCATTTGAACTTTAGTCCTATTTTCTTTCATACCCCTCTTTTGAAATCAAGATAGAGTCAGCAAAGCTCAAAAGAAAGGTGTCGAACGAAAAATAGAGTCAAAAGGTATAAAAAAAAAAGAGAAAAAATGTGTCCAAAAGGGAAAAAAGAGTATTAAGCAAAATAGAGTCAGAAAAATCCCAAAAAGAGAGTCAATAAAAGAAAAGAAAAGGAAATCAGAATCAAGCAAAAAAACAAATTGCCAGAACTACGCGTGACTTGATTCTCCTCTCTCGAGGGTGAGATACGTAGGCTGCCCTACTCTGGGCTCGATCCAACCAAATAAACAGTTTAGAATTGCCCAGTCAAAAGAAACTGGGGCATGAGTTAATCCTCATTGTTTGAGCCAATTCCAAAAGTTGTAAGTCCTACCCCACTTTTAGTATCGTTTGGGCCTCATGCCATCCTTTCTTTCCAACCCTATCCAAAAGACAAGTTACAACCAAAGAAAGACCTTCTGATCAATATTTGAGAATGTTAATGATAAGCATGCAAGGGATATGACGATGCATTTAGGAACTACTTGTCTTCCTCAACATAAGAAAGCAAAAGAGAAATAAAAATAAGAGAGTCTTATTGGTGAAAACCCTCACGGGCACCGTAAGACGATGGTAAGTTGAGAGAGATAAAAAATGAGAGAGTCTTATCGATGAAAACTCTTATGAGCACCGTAAGACAACTGTGAGTTAAGGGAAATGAAGATAAGAGAGTCTCATTAGTGGAAAACCCTTACAGACACCATAAGGCAATGGTGAGCTGAGGAAAAGAAAATGAGAGAAGCTTGTTGGCGAAAACCCTTCAAGGCATCACTAGCCGAATGGGGTCTTAAATACAATTGACCTAAGGAAACAACTCAGTTTCAAGACCATTAACTCGACAACAATGGGTAGAAAGTTTTGATGAAAAGATCAAGTTGCTTAATCCAAAATGCATGGCATAATCATTAGTGTTGACTGTCATTTTTAGATGAATTTTTTGTTTCTTTATTTCAAAAGGGGACATTCATTGTCTTTTCTTTCTTCTCTTTATTTTTATTTTATTTTTCTTGAGCCAGTTATCCAAACAAAAATTGTCATTCTTTTTTTTCGTTTCTTGTCTTTGAGTCAAGTCCGTATCAAAATAAGTGAGAAAAGATTTCAAAACTGGCTACCAGCTTCTTCAATTGCAAAAAGCGAAACAAAAGTCCAACACATGAAAGAGATATGATTGTGAGCCGAAATAAGGCATACAGAAAGTTCTGTCAACAGACAAGTCTGGGACCTCATGGAAATACCAAAGTTCACAAGGTTTATCTGAGGAGCATGGCAAAGCAAAGATACTGTATTTGTTTCAAAGTCACTCTTAATAATCTGAGTTTGGGTCAATGATTTATCAAGTCAATGATATATATAATGGTTGAAAGAAAGGTTAAATGTGATGACGGCTAGAGCGTTTTCCACGAAAGCCAAAGCCACAAACCTGCCTCCATGTTTTTAAACTCACAACCTTTCTTTGCATGAAACAGGAACACATGTTACCTTCAAATCAAGGATTTCAAAGCCTAAACATCAAGGCCCGTAATTTTTCACTTTTACAAATGCAGGAAACAATGTTGCTGCACAGGTTTGATAATTAAATCATGGTAAAAATTCATCATCTTATATCCCTTGGAGATACACTTTCTTGTCCAGGGATTTCAGTTTTCATTTGCTGGGTGAAACACTTCTTAAATTGAACCTTCACTCCTAGAAGACGTACCTTTTAGTCGAGTCATTCCCTTTTACCCTTAGAAGACGTACCTTTTAGTCGATTCATTACCTTTGATTCCTATAGATGTACCTTTTAGTCGAGTCATCTCCTTTGATTCCTATAAAACGTACCTTTTAGTCGAGTCATTTCCCTTGATTCCTATAAGACGTACCTTTTAGTCGAGTCATTCTCCTGATTCCTATAAGATGTACCTTTTAGTCGAGTCATCTCCCTTGACCCCTAGAAACATACCTTTTAGTCGAGTCATTCCCCTTGACCTATAGAAGACGTACCTTTTAGTCGAGTCATTCCCTTTGATTCTTATAAGATGTACCTTTTAGTCGAGTCATCCACCTTGATTCCTAGAATACGTACCTTTTAGTCGAGTCATCCCTCTTGATTCCTATAAGACGTACCTTTTAGTTGAGTCATTATCCCTTGACCCCTAGAAGACGTACCTTTTAGTCAAGTCGATCCTTTGATTCCTATAAGAAGTACCTTTTAGTCGAGTCATTTCCCTTGACCCCTAGAAGACGTACCTTTTAGTCGAGTCATCTCCCTTTGATTCCTATAAGATGTACCTTTTAGTCGAGTCATCTCCCTTTGATTCCTATAAGACGTACCTTTTAGTCGAGTCATCCCCCTTGATTCCTATAAGACGTACCTTTTAGTTGAGTCATCTCCCTTTGATTCCTATAAGACGTACCTTTTAGTCGAGTCATTCTCCTTGACCCCTAGAAGACGTACCTTTTAGTCGAGTCATCCCCCTTGATTCCTATAAGGCATACCTTTTAGTCGAGTCATTCTCCTTGATTTCTAGAAAATTCACTTTCTAGTCGAGTCATTGCACTTAATACTTATGATACGCACTTCCTTGTTAGTTCTCATTTGTCAGGGGAGACACTTTTTAATTTAAACTTCTATCTCTAGAAGACGCACTTTCTAGTCAGAATTCCTCACTTTATTCTTAGGAGACGCACTTCCTAGTCTTGGTCATTCAATTTTACTCTCAAGAGATGCATTTCTTGGTCAGAGTCTTGATTTATTATTGCAACATGCAAGTAGGTATGATCTGACTTTCTCAAAAGTCTTCTAATGGTAAACTGGTGCAAAAAAAATAAATTAATATCTGTTTTGGAACTTTTCTTTTATAGCAAACAAAATTTTTCTTTGTAATAATCTTTGTTTGGGATAATTTTCTTTTAGTTTTGATGTGATTTTAGGAGCCCGCCTGAAGAATAGGGCGAATAAATGGAAAGCCAAGCAACAAAGTGAATAAGTTAAAAGTTAAGCAACAAGGTGAAGAAGTTGAAAATAAAGCAACAAAGTGAAAAGATGAAAGTTAATGGATTGAAAAAATAGCAAGTCAGGAGCCCGCCTGAATTACAGGGTGAAGAAATTGAAAGTTAAGCAATGAGGTGAAGCATTTGAAAGCCAAACAACAAGTTGAAGAAATTTTAAGTCAGAAGTCCGCCTGAAGAACAGGATGATGAAGTAGCAAGTCAAGAGTCAAGAAAAGTTGCATAGATAGAGTATTTGTAATTTCACTTATGTTTTAACTAGTAATTTTTATTTTGATGTAATGACAGAGGCGCGGACCGAAACCTCGATGGAACCTCACTCAACTCTCCAACTCGGTATAGCCCTTCTCCTTCCTTTGGAAGTACCTGTGACAGGTTTCTTTCATAACTTGGGTAGGTAGGATGTCCTAAGTCAAGACGTGGTTTCCCTCCTTCCTCTTGCTCCGTGCTTTTGAATAAAGGTCGGGACAAAATTTTGTCTTGTTGTCTACTGCTTTGTATGAAAACACCATGTGTTTACATCCAAAAGGGGCATGATGTAGACACGTAATTTTGTCCCTTCCCGAAAATATTTTAATTATTTTTATTTTCTTTTATTTTCTTTTATTATTTTATTTTTATTTTTATTTTTATTTTTATTTTTATTTTTATTTTTATTTTTATTTTTATTTTTATTTTTATTTTTATTTTTATTTTTATTCACCTTACCATACTTTTGTTAAATTGATAATTTGTCCCCAAAAAGAATTGAAAATAGTTAAATACATGGCATCTTTGCCACCTTACCATGCCATCTCAACACCTCCCCCTCATTTTCCACTAGATACATGCAAAGGGCACACGCCACACTCATCTTTCCACACGCCACATTAATTTTTTCACATGCCACACACTTATTACCACAAGCCACCAATAATATTCATCCACCTAGGATAATATAAAAAAGAAAAAAAAACAAGAAAACAAAAGTGGAAGGGGGCCCACTGAAAAGTTCTTCTTTTTGATCTTTTTATTCCATATTCAGAAAACACACAAAAGGGGGATCATTCTTGGTCATCATCTTTATCTTTTCTTCTTAAAAAGGGGAGGATAATTTTTCATCAGGGGAGCACACTGTCACTCCCTACATAGACCCCTCACAATTCCACTCCATCTTCACGAAATACACCATACCCACAAGGAAACACCCATATCGTCACACATGGAATACAAAAAAACTGGTCGATTTCACCGAAATATGTGAATATCCAATCGACGATGACAAAGAGATAGGGAGAGTAGAGGAAGGATCACGATTTTCATGGTGGGTCACTGTTGCGGTGACGTTCAGCTAGAGCTAAGTTTTTTTCGATGAATCTTTCGCCGGAATCGGTCATTGTTTCGGTCGTATTTAGGTACCGCGGGTTCGAATTCCATCCTAGTCCCGGGATACCACAAAATCTCTTAGTTTCCTTGGATGTTCAGTTGAAATCTCATCGAAAAAGGGTAATTTTCCCGGAATTTGATCCGCTTAAACTCACCGGAGCTCTAATCTAGACTAGTTTTCAGTTTTGTTATTTTGTATTTTTGAGCTTTGGGTCGAAATCTGTTTGGATTGCGGAGTATTGAGGTCGGATTGAGTTCATATTGAGGTTCTGTTCGAGTTTTTCGGGCGCGGACTCTCTTTAATTGAATAACACAGTTTGAAAGCCTTACTTTCAGGTCCAATTCTTCATCTCTTCTCTTTATTTTGATGACGTGATTTGGTAATTATGTGTTGGGTAATTACGATCTGTTTGATTTTGTTGATGTTATGATTATGTGTTTGACGATGTGATTTTGGTGATCCGAGGAGCTAATTTGAGTAATTTTGATGGTGTGATTGATAAAAATGAAGTTGGGGGCGGGAATCAAAAATTGATAAGAGTGAATATTATGGTATTTTGATTCATTGTTGATGTTGAACGTGATATGTCGTCGAGCGGGTAGGCAAGCACTAGGCTCGAGTAGGCAAAATTTAGAATTAGTGGATTGTTGGAATGTTTGAAATATTTGTTGAAGGTTTTGTTTACCGTATTTGAAAAGTGTATTCATTTGGCCGGCGAATGCCCCGAGGTTTCATATATTTATTCACTGGGGAATGCCCTGACGTATTATGTCTTCGAAGGAGGTTCGTGATCAAGGCTCGAGGCATTGGGTGAAGCATTGGAGCTTAGTCTAGGACCAACTTAGAATAGGATTTTTTTTTTTTGCATTTTTCTATTTTGGACTGTATAATTGGATTGGACACTAAATTTTGGATTATTTTGTTTTGTTTGCTTGCTTGATTGTTTTGCGTGCTTTGTGTGGTTTATACATTTATAGTATCAAATTAGCCGATACGTTCTACCAAGGATCGAGGGGTGCCTAACACCTTCCCCTCGGTCAACAGAATTCCTTAATCGGAATTTCTGTTCGCGGATCAGTTTAAAAGAGTCAAAATCGTTTTGAAAAGGGATTTCCAAAGGTGACTTGGCACACCAGATTTAGGCCAAGTGACGACTCTGAATAAAAAAATATAAATAATCTTTTTTCGAAACAAAATTTTCATCTTTTTTTCACTTAATAATAAAATCCTTTCAAAACCATAAAATATAATCTTTGAGTTAAAAAAGAGGTGTTACACTAAGGTTTGCCCCATCGAATGGGATTTGCTAGACTCAGAACTTAGGTTTGCCCCGCCCTAGCGGGATTTGCCTAAACTCAATTTGAACTAACCCACATCGACAAGGCTGACACAGGAGCGACTCTGATACCATTCTTGTCACGACCCGAGCTGAGGCCCTGGTCGCGACGGGCATCTCGAACCACGAAGGATCGATAGACCCCTTAGTCTAGCCCACTAGTGATATTGTCCTCTCTAGGTCTAGAATCGGACGGCTTTAAAACACGTCACTAGGGAGTAAGGATTGCTTACTTATATACCCAACATCCCTCATGTGTTTTGTCGATGTGAGACTCCTTATCCTAAGTTGAGTGTTAACTTACAGTTTCATGAACACATAAGGCAGCGTAAATGTATACAACGTATAAGAGGTGTATATACACCTTTATACACTATTTTACGTCAACACACACACACAAACATATTTATGTTTATATGTTGTCTATAGATTGGGTGACTTCCATCACTGCGGAGCTCAAGGCATCTTCTTTGGCGTGGGCTGAGCTTGCGCTTTCATCCTAACTGACAGAAAGCTAAGAGTATATACATAAGAAATATGCAATTGTCTACCCCTTTTACCCTTTTTAGACCTCTCGGTTTTCATTCTCAATGTGTTCTGGAGTGATGGTTGGTTGAGTTCATGTATATGTTGGGTCTCTAGGAAAAGAGAGTTGAAAGAGATTCTACTGTTGATTCTTTGTAAACAAGTGGTGCTTTACTAAAATGAATGAGTGTTCATAGTGTGATGAGGCACCATATGACAGAAAAATTACCACATTTTTTAAGTTTCAAAATGTACTGGTTCGGGTCGTTTGGTTGGGAAAGAGTTATCCCGAGATAATTAATGATAATTAATTTTGAGATTAATTATCCCACCATATGGGATAACTTGTCCCATCATTATGGTATAAATAACAACAACAACAACATAACCAGGGGTCTGGGGAAGGTAAAATGTACGCAGTCCATATCACTATCTTTGAAGTAGAGAGTCTGTTTCCGATAGACCCTCGGCTCAAGACACAGAGATGACAAATAAGGTCATAATAAAACATGAGATAAAATAGTCTATTTTATTTCGAATCTATTCATCTCTTATACCTCATACCAAATGATCCCGAAAAATCTCGGCTTAAAATAAATCTTGGGTCTAAGTCAACTTTAAAGAATGTAATGAATGGAATGAAGCCTATTTAACCTAAGGGCCATTCCCTTCTTATTTCTTGGGCTTAATAATCCAGAGTCAAACCCAATTCACATAGTCGAGCCCAACCACCTAACGAGTCTCAACTCAAAAGGGATCTCGGGTGCAACTCAATTCCAAAAGAAATGTGATAATGGAACAAAGCCCACTTAATGGAAGGGCCATTTGCTTTCTTATTTCTTGGGCTTAATATACTTGAATCGAGTCCAATTCACATAGTAGAGCCCAACCACCTAACAAGTCTCAACTCAAAATGAATTTTAGGCGTGGCTCAATCTCAAACAAATCGTAATGATGGAACGAAGTCCACTTGACGTAAGGGCCATTTGCCTTCTTATTTCTTGGGCTTAGTAATCTGGAGTTGAGCCCAATTCACATAGTCGAGCCCAACCACCTAACGAGTCTCAACTCAAAAGGGATCATTGGGGTAACTCATTCCTAAAAGAAATGTGATAATGGAACGAAGCCCACTTAATGTAAGGGCCATTTGCAGCCTTATTTCTTGGGCTTAACATACTTGAATAGAGTCCAATTTACATAGTCAAGCCCAACCACCCAACGAGTCTCAACTAAAAATAGATCTTGGGTATAGCTTAACCTCAAACAAATCATATCGATGGAACAGAGCCCACTTAACATAAGGGTCATTTGCCTTCTTATTTCTTGGGCTTAATATACTTGAATCGAGTCCAATTCACATAGTTTAGCTTAACCACTTAACGAGTCTCAACTCAAAATGGATCTTGGGCGTAGCTTAACCTCAAACAAATCGTAATGATGGAACGAAGCACACTTAACGTAAGGGCCATTTGCCTTTTTATTTCTTGAGCTCAGTATAGTCGAGCTCAACCAGCTAACGAGTCTCAACTCAAAATGGTCTTTGTAAATTTGGTTAGTGCTGATGAAATCTATGTTCTTATTGTTATTTTGGATTCTACTTAAATATGGTCAATTAACATTTATTAAACAAAGATATATTTTGTAGATTTTGTTGACCATGCTTCAGAAGATTAACATTTAATTCAATATTTATATCGTAGTTACTTTGATGTGATCTCTTGTATCCAGCCTTATATAACACCTTTCTCATAGTAACAAAGTCCTCATACTTCTAGCAAGTCAAATTCAGTGTTTAGAGCTTTTGTGTTATTATATTAATTGGTTTGATTTTTGCAAAAAGGCCTTAGATTCATGCTTACAAAAAGATGAATGAATTCAGCATGGCTCAAAGAATTGTTCGACAAATTTTGTTGGTGTTATGTTTACTTTTGAGTTATAATGAGGTACAAGGAGGAAAAAAGCTATCTAAATTGGAGGATGCGAAGTTAGAGAAAAAACTAAAACTTTTGAATAAGCCAGCAGTCAAAATCGTTAAGGTACTTGTTTTTCTTCATTGCAAATCTCACGAGATATTTATTATTTCTATTTGATAATATCACCTTTACCAGGGGGGAAATTTCTCTTTCACATGGATTGTTTTTGGTAAATACGTTCTATCTCCTATTTTTTTTTCTTTTTTTTTTTGTAGATTTTAACATTGTTGTATTTGAAAATTGAACCCTCTACATTATTAGTAATCTTTACAGTTTTTTTTCTCTTTATACACATTTTATCTTGCAAATGTGCAGACAAAAGGCATAACAATGGAGTAGATAAAACCAATTTCAACTTTTCAAATTCGAATGTCAACAATTTTTGAAAAAGACATCGAATACTCCCTTTGTTGAAAATTATTTGTGGTGTTTTTTTTTCATACGTCTCATTATTTGTCGTGTTTTTCTTTTATACGGCCCATAGGAAAACATTAATTATGATTTTTTTAATATACTATTGTACCCTCATTTATGTGTTAAAATATAATTCCTCTTCTTAGATATTTATTCTATTAAGATGTCTGATGTTTTCAAGAACAATTACCACAAAGCATAAAATGAAAAAAATAATTAGTTTTGCTGGCTGGAAGGGGGACAATTATTTTTAGAAATCATGATAGATAATTTAAGACTGAAGGCACAATAACTTATTACGATGTATTAATTAATACCGTAACTTCGATAACTTATTTATGATTTTTTTGCTCACAGACTAAATATGGGGACATATACAACTGTGTAGATTTCTACAAACAACATGCATTTGATCACCCATTGCTGAAGCACCATAATTTTCATCCCAAGGCACATCTCTACTCTCTTTTTACTTTAAGTTTTGTACACATATACATATTGTTGACATATATAATTGAATATTTGAATGAACAGATGAAACCTACTTTACCATCTAGGATAAAACGAAATCCATATGCCTCAGCAATTAGTAGGTTGCCGACAATATGGTCAAAAGATCGAGGTTGTCCTTCTGGAACTGTTCCCGTTAAGAAAATTACAAAGGATGATCTCATCAGACAAAGAGATATGCCACCGCCGGAACCCATCAACTTCAAAGATCAAGTTGTAGGCGTAAGATAATTTATGAACAATTTAATGCTTCTACTTGAATAATTCATGCTTATACACATGAAAATGCATTATTTTAACTCTTATACATATTCTAACAATTTAAGATTTCTCTTATAATAATAAAAACAATACATGCACAAATATAAACAAGTTTAATTAGTTTCAATTGTTGTGGCAAAAGTCATATATTGCAATACATTTTATGTAGGGCAACAACAATAGTGAGCCAATAGGAAGAAGCTACACAACTTCATATGGATATAAGGTACATGACTGAAAATATTGTTAGATTTTCATTTTTCAGTTTTGACTTTGGGATATAGTCATACTTTGGATATATAATATGTAAGTTAATAAAAATATTTTTTTTCATATTCAGCGTGCAATACTTCAAACCCTAGAAGATCCAAATGCAAAGTTTTCGGGAGCTGGAATGGCACCAAATTTGTTCAATCCTCATGTTGAAGGCAAACAACATAGTGGTTGTCGAATAAGAATTCTAGAAGGGTCGGATGCCGTACAAGTTGGTTGGAGAGTAAGTTTATACTAACCTTTTCGCTAAGTAATTTAATTTTTTCATAGAAAGAATTAATGTCTTCAAAATGTCAATTGTAGACTTCATTATAAATCCATTGTTGTTTATTATAACATCGTTATTTCGTATTTCAGGTAGATCCAACATTATATGGGGATAATAAAACTAGACTTTTCATACATTTTCAGGTAATTTTTCTTAGTACTTTGATGTTTTCAATCTCGCATTCTTTTGGTTTAGCTATTTATTTTCCTTTATGTGCAAGAGTTTAAATATAAGAAATGCAGTGGCGAAGCCAGGTAGGGCCAATCTGAACCGTACCCCTTTTGCAAGAAAATACATTGTTTATATATATAGTTATAATTATTTTAGGCGTTGAATCTTCATTGACATCTTGGTGTATGTGTTTAGTATAAATCTTGGCTGCGTGCGACACTGAAGATATGTCTTTATGTTTTCTAGACAGGTAATGCTCAATGTTTCAATACATTATGTCCCGGCTTTGTACATGTGAACACCGATTTAGCTCTTGATATGCCATTCGACACTCTTTCACAACCTGGAGGGCCGTCATGGGAGGTCCCGATGTACCTTTATCGGGTACTTTTATACTTTATTGTATAAGTATATATGTATATCACAAATTGAGATACATAGAAAAATACCGACATTGATTATAATTTCTTGGAAATATAAGGATCATGGAACTGGAAATTGGTGGCTTCTAATAGGACCAGACTTTGCATCAATTGGTTTTTGGCCACATAAGATCTTCACTTTGTTGAAAAGTTATGCTTCGACTGTTCAATGGGGAGGAGTCGTATATAGTCCACCGGGTGTACCTGGACCTCCAATGGGCGCGAGTTTGTTTCCTAGCGGAGATGCTACGAAGGATGCCTACTGTAGGAGCATTACAGTTTCAAATGAGGAAGGAGATTCAGTTGGAATAGTGGAAGCAATCAGACGTACTGATAATTATTTTGATTATGATATTATTTTCAAACGAATTGTGGAAGGTTCGGACTCTTTTACTTATGCTCTCTATGGTGGACCTGGTAGTACTTCATGAGTCTAATTCTTGTTAATTAATAGTAATCCTATCAAGATATTATTTATGTTCAATGTCTAATAAAAATATCGAGCTTTCTATAGAACCTTAACTTGCATTTCTTTTTTTAAAATGATTACTAATCCCTATTTTTGAGTAGTGTGGAAAAATATATCATTTTGATTGTTGTTGATCTAAACAAAATGGCCGGGAGAATGAATTGAAGAAATTGGGACGATGTAACAATTACTAAGAAACCAAATTGACATGGATTGGTGATGTTTATCAAGGTACAGAATGTATCGTCAAATAGTATTCCAATGTGTATTCTCGATAAAATCTGTTTAGGACGAAGTTTGACCCTTTTTTGGAGACTTTTTTTTTGGGAATACAGCGGAGAGAAAGAGTGCCATGTATGTATTCTAGTATATATTGTGAAGTAATAAATGAACATTCACAACAATCATCAATTGAAAAACCTTTATAAATTCCGTTACATTCTGATGAAATAATCTATGTTCAGATTTTTATTTTGAATGTTACTTAGAAATGAGCAATCAACATTTATTAAATAAAGAAGTTCTTTTATAGATTTTGTTGACCATGATTTATAAAGTATTACTTTAATTTAATATCTTGTATAGTAGTTACTTTACTCTCTTCTGCACCTTTATAAACATGTTAGAAACACCATTAGTTCTTGAGATTGAAGTTGTTAAATAAGTTTTAGGACTTAAAGGTTGTGGTTGGAAAGAAAGAAAATAACTTACGGTTTTAGTGTAATTATATATAGAGATTAATTTGGATATTATGTAAAAGTTCATAAAATAAATAATTTATTATATTCAGGTTGTAATTATTCGAACTTTGAAAGACTCAAATAACACGTTTGCCGGAGTTGGAATTGCAGCTAGTTTGTACAATCGAAGGCAAACAACATAATGTTCGTCGACTAAAATTTTTAAAAGGATCGGATATTTTACGAGTTGGTTGAAGAGTAAATTTAACAAATCTTTTTCATATGTAATTAAAAAAATTTAATTAAAGAACATGTTAAAGATGTCAGAAATTTATTATAAATTCATACTCGATTATTATAATATCGTCATGTCTAACTTTTGGTGGATCCAATAACATTATACGAGGATAATAAAACTAAGTTTTTCATACACTTTCAGGTAACTTGTCGTTGTAATTCGATGATTTCAATCATGAGTTCATGAAACTACTATATCTTTTGATTTATCTATTTTTCTTCTTGCGCAAGAGCAAGAGTTCAATCATAAGATATCTCATCATGTTTTTTAGACTGATAAAATTCATAATTTCAGTGCATTATGTCCTAGAGGTTCATATTACACAACGCGGAAAGAAGACATGGGAGGACACACCGTATGATGATAGGGTACTTGTATACTTTATTGTGTGTGAATTTTTTCTATCTTGTCTATACAAGTATAGAAAGTTAGAGATTACGAATTGAGACAGATAAATTCTGAAATTGATATTCTTTTTTAAAAAAAGGATACAGCCAATCAAAATTGATGGCTTCTAATGGAATAAAACTATGAAAAAAAAATATTTTTTTTTTTGCCGCAAAGAATCTTCACCGACTCGACAACTTTTGGTACGACCGTGGAGTGGGAGGAGTTGTTTATAGCCCACCAAGTGTATCTGAACCTTGAATGCACTCAAGCTTTTTTTTCAAGTGGATACTTTATTTATTTTTGAAATAAATAAAGTAATCAAACTTATGGACAATTATATGTACAATGTTTTATTCAAACTACTTTCGGATGGTTCACAAACTTTAGTTATGTTCTTTAATTACTATCATAATGATATTTTGGATGTTACTTAAATAAATATTGGTCAAATTTTTAAAAATTACATTAATTCATTATGTTGTATAGTAGTCAATTCTTGATCTAATCTTTAACTCTATATAATGTCTTTCCAATAGAAGCAGATGTATCAAAAAAGAATAAAAAATAAAATCTATGTTCAAATTATTATTTTAAATATTACTTAAATAAATGTTGGTCAAAATTCAGAAAATTACATTAATTTATCATCTTGTATAATAGTCAATTCATGATCTTATGTTTAACTCTATATAATGTCTTTCCCATAGTAGCAAATGTATCAAAAAAAATAAAAAATGAATGAGTTCAGAATGCGTCAAAGAATTATTCAACAAATTTTGTTGGTGCTATATTTCCTTTTGAGTTATAGTAGGGTACAAGGAGAAAAGAAACTTTTTGAATTAGAGGACGCGGAGCTAGAAAAACAATTAAAACTTTTGAACAAGCCAGCGGTTAAAATAATTAAGGTAATTGTTTTTGGGGTCATTGTATTCATAATTCTTTTGAGACATTATTATGTTTATTTGATTCCGTTTGCTATAAAAACAATAGTCCTCTTTCACATTTTTTTTAATTTTTTTTTTTTTTTTTTTGGTTCACAGACTAAATATGGGGATATATACAATTGTGTTGATTTCTACAAACAACATGCATTTGATCATCCGTTACTGAAGGACCATAATTTTCATTCCGATGTATAATTCTACTCTCTTTTTACTTTTATTTTTTTGTACAATGATATGATATTGGTTGACAAACAATTAAATATTTGGTTGAACAGATGAAACCAACTTTCCGTGGGATAAAACAAAATCATGATGCAGCATCTACTAGGTCATCAACAATATGGTTAAACGATGAAGGTTGCCCTTTTGGAACTGTTCCAGTTAGGAAAATTACGAAGGATGATCTTATAAGACAAAAAAGTATGCCACCGCCAGAAAATGTCGAATTTGACGATCAATTTATCGATGTAAGATGATTTATGAACAATTTAACGCTTTTATTTGAAAAATTCATGACTAAACATGGAGTTCATTATTTTAATTTATATATATCTTTTAGCAACATAAGATTTCATTTACTTAGAGATAAGAATAATAGGGATAATATCCACGAAAATATCTGAAATTTAACCAAATTTCCAGTGGAGCATATTGAACTTTGCGGGAGTCCTATTACCCCCCTATACTTTTTAAATTGGAATTAATTCCCCCCCGAACTTTTTTAAAGTGGAATTAATCCCCCCTCAAAACGTATACCCAGTTTTTTCGGTGGGAAGTGCGGTGCACACGCTGTTTCTTCTTCATTTTATCACTTTTCAACATTTTTTCACAATTACAACCATATTAAATATTCCAAATGATTCCATTGAGTTTATGAAGAAAGTTTTTTTAAATAATTGAATGGAATCTTCCATTAATTTTTCATTGAAACTCGGAAGATTCAATTAGCGAGTTCCATTAATGAAAGATTCAATGAAACTCGCTAATTGAATGGAACTCAAAAAATTTGAAAAATTTAATTTCATGATTTAATTTCCATTAATGGAACTCGAAAGATTTGAAAAATTCATTAATGGAACTCGAAAGATTCGAAAAATTTAATTTCATGTATGAAGCTATTCAATCTTCCGTTAATGGAACTCGGAAGATTCAAAAAATTCATTAATGGAACTCGAAAGATTTAAAAAATTTAATTTCATGTATGAAGCTATTCAATCTTCCGTTAATGGAACTCGGAAGATTCAATTTCCATTAATGGAACTCGGAATTAAATTAGCGAGTTTTCGAGTTTGAATCTTTCGAATCATCCATTGAGTTTCAATTAGCGAATTCCATTAAATTATAACCATTGAGTTCCATTAAATTTCAATTCAACAATGGAGCAACCGTTGTTGAAGAAAAGAAAGAAAGAAGAAAGAAGAAAGAAGAAAGAAGAAAGAAGAATGAAAAAATAAATAAAAATATAAAACTTTAAATAGTTATAAAATTAAGGGGCTGTTTGACAAAAATAAAAGAGTTTAAAACGTTTTTAACACTGTTCACGCGCTCATTGTGCGTGAATCACACGCAGTGTGCCAAGTGACAGATATATGCCATTAAAATACGAAAGAAAAAAGTCTGGGGGTAATAAGACCCCTGCAAAGTTCAGTATGCTCAACTGGTAATCCGGTTAAACTTCAGATATTTTCGTACGTATTATCCCAGAATAATATTTCATGCACAAACATAAGCAAATTTAATTTTCAATTATATTAATTAATGCAATACATCTTATGCAGAGCAACAATAATAGTGAGCAAAAAGGAAGCTACATATCATCACCGTATAAGGTACATAACTATGAAAATATTGTCATGAAAATATTGGTAACAAATGCAATAAGTAATTCTTGTAGTTTAATTTACAATATAGAGGTTTATTTATTTCGCGAAAGAAAATAACTAACGGTTTTAGCGTATATGTAGAGGTTTATTTGAATATTGTGTAAAAATTCATAAAATAAATAACTTATTATATTCAGCTTGCAATTGTTCGAACTGTGAACAAGCCAGATAACAAGTTTTGGGGTGGTGGAATGATAGCTAGTTTGCACAATCCTCACGTTGAAGGACAACAAAGTAGTGCTTGTCGAGTAAAAGTTCATAACGGACGGGATATTCTTCAAGCTGGTTGGAGAGTAAGTTTAACTAACTTTTTTTCATCCATAATTCAATTGTTTCATATAAAGAAAATGATTAATTAAGATGTCAATTATATAGATGTTTTATTATAAATTCAAACTCGATTTTTATAATATTGTCATTTCATATTTTAGGTAGATCCAACACTATACGGGGATAACCAAACTAGGCTTTTCATACATTTTCAGGTAACTTCTCATAGTACATTATATTGATGATTTTAATCACGAATTCATAAAACTATATCTTTTGATTTGGCCATTTTTTCTATTTCATGTACAAGAGTTTAAGCATAAGATATGTATATATGTTTTCTAGGCAGGTAAAACTCAGTGTTTCAATACACTGTGTCCTGGCTTTGTACACGCAAACCAAAATATACCTCTTGATATGCCATACAAGGACCGTATTTCACAACCCGGAAAGACGGTATTCGAGGAAACATTCTACATTGTTGAGGTACTTTTATAATTTATTTGTGTAATTTTTTTTTTTTTATCGTGTCTATACAAGTATAGGGATTACAGTTTTGAGGCATAATACCGAGTTTGATATTTCTTCAAAAATAAGGATCTTCTTGACAACTGGTGGCTTCTACTGGGCGAAAATTCTGAAAAAATTGGATATTGGCCGCGAAAGATCTTCACAGACTTAACAAATTTTGCTACGAAAGTGGAGTGGGGAGGAGTTGTTTATAGTCCACCAGGCGTACCTGAACCTCCAATGGGATCAGGCAATTACCCCATTGAAGACATTCATTCTGATTCTTATTGTAAGAACATTGCAATTATAGACACGAAAGCAAATAAAGTCGAAATAGATACAGCAGTGATACGTCTCGATAGTCGTTTGTACGATCTTATCTTTGAACAATTTGAGGATGGTGCAAATACTTTTGTTTATGTTCTTTATGGTGGACCTGGTGGAAGTGCCTAAGTCTAGTTAATTACTACTATATGTATGATGATATTTATGTTTAAGAGTAAACTTTTTTTATCATTTTTAACTTTACATATTGGAATTTTATATTATTGGTATTCTTTTTCTCTCTTTCTCTCATCCTTTCATTTATCCATATTTATTTTGCTTTACAACTTAGAATTAAATTTCATTTTTTTGTTTATGCAAAAGATTTCAGTTGCTACAAATTAAGATATGACCTATATATATCATATCTTGACTGGTTCTTTAGATCCAATAATGCGAAGTGATGGATTGGTTATTATTAGTTCTATAGTTTTTAATTCATACTATGTGAGCTCGTCTTTTTAATCCTAACCCTAAAAAAACCAACGCATCACGCACTAAGCATAGCGATATTATCTTGATTGTCTTTCGAAAACAACATCTCTATCTCTCCGAGACAGTAGTAACATCAGCGTACGTACACTTTCTTTATCCTCCTTGTGGGATTTTACTGTTGTTGTTTTACTGTCTTGATTTAAACAAAGTGGGATTTTTCTTTTCTATTTTGTATGAAGAAAAATATCCATTTATAAATGTTTATTGGAATTAAAAAGATTACAATGAGGAATATAAAGACTGTGAAGTAGTGGAAGGACTATAATTTCAGTCAAAATTTTTACTATTATACATTATATCAAAAGTAAATGAATTAAAAATGGCGTAAAAATTTTGTTGGTTTTTTAAAAAAACGGGGCAGCGAAAACGATTAAAGTATTGACTAAAAAATGTCTCTCAATATTTTTCATAAGCATAATTGGGGTTTAAATTGCTAACTTATGGTAGCTTAAACTACATTATTCAAAATTCAAACTAAAATATTTCAATAAACTAATCTATCTAATAGAAATTAAAAGTTCAAACTATCTTAAACTTACAACCTATTTTACTAAAAAAATTATTACTGTAACTAAAATAAAAATAAATTATCACGTAATACACAAAACAACCATTTGACCAACTTTGTTGCCGGCAAAGTGCACATAGAACAAAACTCAGTACAGCCAGGAACTAATTTGAATTCAGGCCATCTTTCAAATCATGGTCTAAAGATTTCTTTTGAACAAAATTGAATCTAAGGAGGAGATGCCAGATCACAATCTAAAATTTTGTAAATTATTTCAAACGTTAAACAACAATTAATGTTTTGTTAGTAATGTCGTGGGATATATGAGTAAATACTAGGCTCGAATCCTATAATTTTCTGAAAGATTATTTCTCAAGGGTTATATTTGCATAACTTTTTTAAATACTATCAAAATCTAAATGATACCCTAAAAAAAGACACATTGTGTATATCAATCTTTTATCATTTAGTTGACTCGTAAGAACTTGTCATTGATAGTAATTACAAGACTTAGACTTGTGAACTCTCACCAGGTCCTCCATACAGAACAAAGAAGGAAGACTTTGAACGAAACCGTAGAGGCTTAAATATAACCTTGTACATATTAGGGTTGTCAACATGTGTGATTGTTTTATGTACTGCAATTGTTTGTCCTCTCACGTTTAATGTTGCAATTTTCTTACAATAAGCATCATAACGTGAGTTTCTAACAGGAAAAAAGCTTGAGCCCATTGGAGGTTCAGCTACATTTTGTGGACTATATGTCACTCCTCCCCAACTAACTGTTGTAGCGAAACCTGCTAGGCCAGTGAAGATCTGTTGCGGCCAAAAACCAATTTGTCTATAGTCATCTTCCATTAAAAGCCACCAATTTCCATTGACTATATCCTTATTTGACCAAAAAAAAAGGTATTAATGTCTATACTCTATATTTATGTATCTTCCAAATTGTAATCCTTGTACTAACCAGAGTGAAATTATAAATAATAAAAAAGAAGAGAAATATAAGATGTACCCGTTCGATGTACATTGTGTCCTCCCATATTTTCACTCCACGTTGTGAAATATGACCATCGTATGATACATCAACAGGTATTTCACTATTTACTAGTATAAAGCCAGGACATAGTGTATTAAAGCAATGAATTTCACCTGCCTAGAAATCGAAGAAGAATATCAAATACAAGAACCCTTGTAAGTTGAGGAAAGTAAAATGAACTATAAGGCATGTAGTTTTAGTTTTCAAGAAGTCATAGTGGAAATCCTTAAAAAATATACATACGATAAGTTTACCTGAAAATGTATGAATAGTCTTGTTTTGGTATCCCCATATAATACTGGATCCACCTAAAGTACAAAATAGTTATATAGATATCATGATAATCGTATAATTTTTATTATGTATGTAATCCTTACGATACCTTCTTCCATATATGAAATAACCAAATTATGATCGAAAAAAAAATGTTAAACTTACTCTCCAACCAACTTGTATGATATCTGATCCAGTTTCAATTTTTAGTCGACAAGCACTATGTTGTTGATCTTTAACATGAGGATTGTATATACTAGCTATCATCCCGGCTCCCCCAAATCTAATAAATGGATTACTTGGAGTCTGAGCTATTGCAACCTGAATATAATAAACAAATATTTTCTAGTGACTCATAAAAAGAAATTAAAATTTTGAAAAAATTAATTAGGGAATAAAATTGTACCTTATATCCTTGTGAAGATATGTATCTTCCTTTTTGTTCATTATTATTGTTGTTCTGCATTAGGTGGACATCAATATATGTATACGATGATTGAAAACTAAGCTTAATTAAATTATTCATGAATTATCTTACGGTGTCAAGAGTGTCAAATGTGGCACTTTCTGGTGGTGGCATGCGTCTATGTCTTATAAGATCATCCTTCGTAATTTTCTTAATAGGAACAGTTTCAGAAGGGCATCCTCCATCTTTTGACCGTAGTGTCAATGACTTACTAGAGGTTGAGGCACTTGAATTTTGATTTATCCTTAATAAATTAGCTTTCATCTATTCAATTAAATATTTAATTGTAAGTTAATGATATCATATCTTTTTAAAATAAAATAAAATAAAGCATTAAAGTTTAATAAGGGTAAAAATATACCTTAGGATGAAAATTATGGTCCTTCAACAATGGGTGATCAAATGCAGATTGCTTGTAAAAATCTATGCAATCGTATATATCTCCATAACTAGTCTGTGAACAAAAAAAAAAAATCATTAAGAAGTAATTAACCAAGTTACAATAATTCTACATCTTCCTATTCAATATGTACCTTTTAAATAAAAAATAATCTTTCAAAAACAAATACCTTAATTGTTTTGATTGCTGGCTTGTTCAGAAGTTTTAATTGTTTCTCTAACTTCATGTCTTCAAAAATGGATAGGTTTTTATCTCCTTGTACCCCATTATAACACAGAAAAAAACATAGGACCAATAAAACATGTTGAACAATTCTTTGATGCATTCTGAATTTATTTATTTACTTGTAAGCTAGCTAATGTAAGGCCTTTTCGAAAAATTGAACCAACTAAAACAACATGAAAGATCTAGACAATGAACTTGATTTACTAGGTGTACGAGATCTTTGCAACTATAAAGAAGGCATTATATATAGGTGAAGAAAATATTGAATTGACTACTATTCAAGATATTAAATTAATGTATATCTTCTGAATCACAATTAATACAAAAGACTTTATTCAAATAAATATTGATTGTCCATTTCTAAGTAAATTCAAAGTACTATCTAAACATAGATTTCATCAGAACTGACGAAATTTTGCAAGGATATTTTTCAATTACGTGTGCACACAATAAATCGACTTGTTGATTTTGGTGGTTGGGTTCGACATTTCAATTACTATAAAACGTATAAATGTATTAGGAGGTGTATATACACCTTTTGTACTTTGTTATACATTATATTGAGTAACTTATATTTACTCTACCTTATGTGCTCATTATACAATGTATAAGAATAAAGATAGATAAGTGATATATAATAATGTATGTGATGTATAACTGTGTATAAAGGTGTATATATACACTTTTTTATCCTAATTTTGAAGAAATTATCAATGTCAGTATTTATGTTTCTCTCAATTTATAATTCATAAATACTTGTTTATAAATAAAAGTATTTAAGTACCCTATAAATGTACATTGTGTCCTCCTAATATAATTTTTCATCGTCACTTTATCATCAAAGAAAAAGAACGCTAGGTTGAGAAAGATTAATCTCCCACTAGTCCCATAAATTGCAACGAAGACAAAACAATTAGAAGCCTATAAGAGGAAGCTACATCAAGATTAGAAATTATCATTATTGTACCAGTCTGAACATAGATTTCATATTTTTGGACATTTACAAAAGTTTTTTAGTTGACAATTGCAATCTTTTTTCATCATATCCGGTATCAAATTGATGATAGTGAATGTTCAATTAAAAATGTAAAGTGACTTATTAATCTCAATTAATTCAGTACAAATGAAAATAGCCAAAAATATAACTGTTTGATGCACATGTAGCGCACAAGATGCACCTATACGCACAAGATGCACGTGAAAATCTATTATAACTTTGAAATCTTGGATAGTGAAAAAGCATGCACAAAAAGGATTCTACCTTTTTCTCTACTTCCCCAACTATTCCCATGCACCTTTGTATTTTCAGTTAAAGTAGTTACCATTTAATTGTTAAGGTAATTAGGATTAGAAGTGGATAAGAATGGTTTTATCAGTATTAAAGGCAGAGAATTATCTAAAGTTGTTCACATATCATTTTACATTTTATAAGTATAAAAGGAAGGCAATTATCTAAAAGATTCCCATTTTGATTTATTATTCTTCTTACCACTAACTCTTTTTCAGTACAAAAGGAACGCTCTACTAGTTATTCACATTCATTCTGTAATAAACGATTTTACTCCTATACTTCTCTCTCTGACACTTCTTTTGATCTTTTTTTAAAAAGACTTACGTTGGAAAATGAACGAGGTATATAAACTACAGATTAAGGTATATGTTATTATAATTATTGTTATTATTATTTTAGATTTTAATTTAACGTGTCTCTTTTTTTTTTTTTTTTTTTTTCTGATGTGCATTTTATTTATTTTTTTGCTTTAAAAATAAATTTTCATCATTCTATTGTTGATTGAAAATACTATTTCAACCAGTTTGGGTGACTATTTTAGCCTTAAAACTCCCCAATCAATAGCGCTACTATTCAGTGTAGCAGCTATTTTCTCACATCTTCTGTATAAACTAATACAAAGATATGGCTGGAGACATCATGGGGCCAACCCGGATCTTGACATCGAATTGTCTGTTAGTAATTATTTACTACAACTAATTTCATCTGGTTCTTTCTAAATAATGCAATAACCCCTTCTTTTTTTCCTTTTTGCAGGCTTCCTAAGGCGACGAGATCACGGGATAGATAATGGGTATACCAGTCAATGTGTGTAAAATATGTAAAATATTATAGTTTGTATGAATATGTGTGGTTTTGTAAAATAAAAACTAATAAAACATGTGTGTAAAATATTTAAAATATTAGTTTGTATGAAAATGTGTGGTTTTGTATAATAAAAACTAATAAAACATATCGCACGTGTAGTGCACAAAATATTAAGTTCAAAACAAATGAAAATAGCCAAGAATATGCCCAAGAATATAATTGCTTGATGCACGTGTAGCGCACAAGATGCATGTGTAGCGCATAAGATGCACGTATGATGCATAAGATGCACGTGGAACGCACATAAGATCAAATTTTTATAACTTTAAAATAATTTAAATTTTAATTTACCACAAAAAAATGCTCAATTTGTGGCGGTTTATTTATGGAAGTTTTAAGAAACTCCACTAATAATTCATTTTTTGGCATTTTGTTGAAACTTCCACAATATAAATATTTTTTTAAGCGGTTTTATAAGGACAGTTACAAAATGGTTACAATTTAGTATAAATTGTGGCGATTATTGACTCCCATAAATTTATTGAATTTGTAACTTTTAGAAATTATATATATTTTTGCATTAATTATTTTACTATACTCAAATTATATGTTATATAATAACTAATTTTTAAAATTAACTCATTATATATACACAAACAAATACACTCGATCTCCTCCGTCTTCATTTTAATACTATTGTAATTATTTTATCATTTAGATATTTATGTTATTTATTGATGTTATTGCACCATAACACAATAATTTAAATTTCATGACTATTAAATCTAAAAAAAATAAATATTATATGATTAATTTTGGCTCAAATACACTATACATATTTAGTTATATGATCTTTAAAATAAAACTTAAAAAGTCAAATCAATAGTCATCTACTCATATTCATTGTATTTTTTTATGTATTAAAATTTTATTTATGTACAAGTTAATTTTTAAGGTAAAACATTTTAATTAATAATTATTAGTGGATTTATAGAAAAAAGATTTTTTTTTTTTTTTAAAATAGTTTGTTTTATGCACCAAAAAAGTTTCTCTCAATTGACATTTGGACCAAAACCAAGCAAAATCCTAGTAATACTTTCCGCTCCTACAAAAAGTTATAAATTATTAAGATAAAATTTCCCTCCAAAAGTTTTAAAACTCAGTCTAATAACCACTCCCCCTTCCCACGTAAGGAGCACCCAAATCCACATCTCTTTTTCCCTCTTTAACCTCCCTTCATTTCTAACCTTTCATTCTTTACTATTTTTTAATCTCTTTTTTGTTCTCACTCATGAAATTAGATGAGCATCGCCCTATCTTACCTCATTTTCTCTTTCAATTTGAATTCTTTTGTAAGTGATTTTTGTTAGTTCACTTTATCGATCTTTTGTAGGTCCAACAAAGTGGAAGGGGATGATAAATAATTTTATGGATATACAGGTAATTCTCTATCACATGGGTTTGAGCATCTGATGAGTTCTTTTTATTATTTATTTCATAAGTATTATACATATTTTGCAAGTTGTTAAATTTCATTTATAAATACTTTACAAATATTAAGATTTTTTTGAATTTCTACAACATCGTAAAGTCATTCATACTCGTCCTTGTCACACCTCCTTTTCACCAAAAAGATTGAATTTTAAGTTCGAAAGGGTTTTTCATTATTAAAGTGACAAAATGAAGATTTGTTCTGAAAAAGGATCATTTTTACATATACAAACTCAGAGTCGCCACTTGACATAATCTAGTGTGCCAAGTCACCATTGGAAAATCCTTTTCAAAACGATTTTTGACTCTAAAACTGATCCGCGAACAGAGATTCCGGCTAAGGAATTCTGTTGACCGAGGGGAAGGTGTTAGGCACCCCTCAATCCCGTGGTTTGACCACGGTCGCTTGGTGGAGCGTGTCGGCTAACTTGACACTAAGAATGTACAAATCACAAGGAAGCACGTAAAGCAAACAAACAAACCAAACAAAATGAATCAAAGTATAGTGTTCAGTCCGATTATACATACCCAAAATAAATAAAATGCGAAAAAATAAATCCTATCTAACCTATACTAATCCTAACTACGCTCCCAGGCTACCCGGCGCCTCGGACCTTCATCACGAACGTCTTCTGCCAACATAGTACGTCGGGGCATTCCCCGGTGAATAAATACATTGTGTCTCGGGGCATTCCCTGGCTAAAGGATACATTCGATCCAAAAGCAATAAAACCAAACCATTCAACACGCATTTCAAGAATTCAATAATTCAACGAGTAAGCACTTATTCCTAAATATTTGCCTACCCGGCCTAATGGTTGCCTAATCTGTCTCAACACATCATGAATCCATCCCGTTTCAGTAATATTTGTGCTTATTCCGAATTAAACAAGAAACAACAATAAAACCAACATTAATCTAAAATTGTTTTTTTTAAAAATCAATTTCTCAATCCCGCCCCCAAATTCCTTTCTTATATAAAATTTTCACGATTAACAATCACCATTTCAACAATCCATACTCACTTTTAGCAAAGGATTCAAGCAACAAAAAATATCAAAGAAATCAGACTATCATAATCAACCAACACATAATCACAGTCAATGTAACCGATCAAAATGAAGAAGAGAAAGGGTTAAAGAAATGGACCTTTCGATATCGATTTTTGTTGATAATACGAATTAAAGAAGACCCGCACTTGGAATCTCGAACAGAAAACCTCGATCACGACAAATCCAACTCGGTATAGAGAAAAACTAATCGGACAGCTTCAAAACCAGTGAGACCAACTGCATAATACGACCCCAACCCCAAACGGCGACTCACGACGAGAAAAGGGTGGTTCCGGTGGCCTTTTGTAGTTTTTCGACCAGATCTTCCTGGAAATTGAAGCAAACGATGAGACAGTCGGCATTTTGAGAATATACCGAGCAAACGATGAACTTAAACTGATTCTGGCGAAATTTCTCCAGAGAAACTAACCGGATTTCACTTCAAACAATCATCATTTTGATCGATTTTTCTCTCACTGTGCGCTTGTGTGCGATTTACTGTATATCTGTGTGTGTGTGTTGCAAAAATGAAGAAAGCAAGAAGAAAAATGGTGTTTCTATGGCGTCTGAGAAGAAAATGTCGTCCTCTGTTTCTTGGTTCAGACCCCCCCCCTTTTCTGTATGTGTATATCCCAATATATGGAGAAGAAGATGGTGACAAAATGGGCCCTTTTTTTTAGGTGTACCCGTGGGTCCCCCCTCTTTTAGTTTGTTATTGTGAGGATAAAAATGTGAGTGGGTAAGGCAGGTGGAAGCTTTTGATTAGGTAGGTTGTTAGGATAAGATAAATTAGTTCGAGGTATTATTTTTGTTTATTTTTTTGTATTTTTGTGGGATATAATTACATGGTTGAGGGTACACGATAGGATAAGGTAAAAATGAGTAGAAGTGATATCGGGGAGGGACAAAATTAGGTGTCTACATCATGCCCCCTTTGAATGTAAACATGAAATGCTTTCAGACAAAGAAGTAGACAATGAGACCAAATTTTGAACCGACCATTATTTAAGGAAAGAAACAGAAGGAAGAAGAGCAACCAGATCTTGACTTAGGACATCCTACCTACCCAGGTTATGAAGGAAACAATTGATACGCATCTAAAATTATTGGAAAGAGATGGACTATACCGAGTTGGAGAGTCGAGTAAGGTTCCATCGAGGTTCCGGTCCGCGGCTCTGTCATTACATCAAAAATAAAAATTACAAGATAAAACATAAATGAAAGTAAAAAATCCTATCTATGCAGTTTTCCTTGACTCTTGATTCGATTTTTTATCACCCTATTCTTCAGGCGGGCTCCTGACTTGCAATTCCCTCAACTTGTTGTTTGGCTTTCAATTGCTTTGCCTTATTGCTTGACTTTCAATTGTCTCAACCTGTTCTTCCGGCGGGCTCCTGACTTGCTATTTTTGACTTTCAATTTCTTCGCCTTATTGCTTGACTTTTAGCTTCTTCATCCTGTTCCTTTGACAGGTTCCTGACTTGTAATTTCATCACCCTGTTCTTCAGACGGGCTCCTAAAACCAGAATTAAAACTAGAACGAAAATTATCTCAAACAAAGATTATAGTAAAGCAGTATTTCATTTTTTAAAGTGTAGTCCCATTTTTCAAGAGGGTCCTGAACAGAAAGTAAAATCCCATTTTTCAGGAGGGTCCTGAACAGAAAGTAAAGTCCCATTTTTCAGGAGGGTCCTGAGCAGAAAGTAAAATCCCATTTTTCAAGAGGGTCCTGAGCAGAAAGTAAAGTCTCATTTTTTAGGAGGGTCCTGAGCAGAAAGTAAAGTCCCATTTTTCAGGAGGGTCCTGAACAGAAAGTAAAATTCCATTTTTCAGGAGGGTCCTGAACAGAAAGTAAAATCCCATTTTTCAGGAGGGTCCTGAGCAGAAAGTAAAGTCCCATTTTTCAGGAGGGTCCTGAGCAGAAAGTAAAATCTCATTTTTCAGGAGGGTCCTAAACAGAAAGTAAAGTCCCATTTTTCAGGCGGGTCCTGAGCAGAAAGTAAAATCCCATTTTTCAAGAGGGTCCTGAGCAGAAAGTAAAATCCCATTTTTCAGGAGAGTCCTGAACTGAAAGTAAATTCCCATTCTTCAGGAGGGTCCTGAACAGAAAGTAAAATCCCATTTTTCAGGAGGGTCCTAAACTAAAAGTAAAGTCCCATTTTTCAGGAGGGTCCTGAACAGAAAGTAAAATTCCCATTTTTCAGGAGGGTCCTGAGCAGAAGGTAAAGTCCCACGGATGTGCATTTCCAATGGTAGCTGAATTAAGTGAAGCGAATTCTCCCCTATTTCAACTAAGAAAATTTGTCAGTTAAAAACTTAGTGGTGGCTTGCAGCTCTTGTCTTCTCAGGTATCTTCCCCAGCACTCGTTCCTTTCATCTTTGTTCCAAATCGCTGACACTTGCCCTGTCTTGCCGCATCATTGACCCGAATCCAGATTGAGGGAAATGAGTTCTGACTCGAACCATGGGTTTCCATTTTACCATGCCTCTGAGGTGCACTCTTTTCCCAAATCTGAATGCTTCCACGAATCCAACAGCCTGTCGGTTGATAGACTTCCTTTGCTTCGTGTTGAATTACGATCATATTTCTTTCATGTATTGGTCCTTGGCTTTTCCTCATATAATGGGAAAGACTGGTAGTAAATTTTGAAATCCTTTCTCGCTTGTTTTGACACAGACTTGACTTAAAATGTAAAGAAATGATGGTGACTTTTATTTTGATAAGTGACATAAAAAGACAAAAAGCATGAATATGTAAATGAAAGAAAAGGGCAATGCCCCATATTCAAAAAGAAAACTTATCTGAATACGACAACCAACTCCAATGAGTATGACATGCATTTTGGATTAAGCTGCCTGATCTTCCTATCCAAACTCCCCATTTGTTGTTGAGTTCGTACCTTTACCGCTGAGCCGCTTCTTCAAATCCATTGGACTCATACATCACATTCAATTGACGACATGTTAAAAGACTTTCGCCAAGAAATCTCTTTCTTTTCACTTTTCACTTTTCTCTTGAACTCGCCATCGCCTTACGGTGCCCGTGAGGGTTTTCACCAATAAGACTCTCTCATTTTTATTTCTCTCCACTCTCCATTGCCTTACGGTTCCCATGAAGGTTTTAACCAATAAGACTCTCTCATTTTTATTTCTTTCAACTCACTATCGCCTTATGATGCCCGCGGGGGTTTTCACCAATAAGACTCTCTCATTTTTGTATTTCTTTCCTGATTTCTTATGCTGAGGGAGACAAGTGGTACCTCACAATGTATCATCATATCCATTGCATGCTTAGCCTTAACATTATCAAAAATTGATCTGAAGGACTTTCTTTAGTTGTAACTTGACTTTCGGATAAGGTTAGAAAAGGGATGGCAAGAGGTTCAAACGATACTTGAAGTGGGGGTGGGACTTACAACTTTTGGAATCAACTCAAACAACACATTAACTCATGCCCCAGTTTTTGTTGACTGGGTGACTCTAAATTGTTTATTTGATTGGACCGAGCCCAAAATAGGGTAGCCTACATATCTCATTCCCGAGAGAGGAGAATCAGGTCACATGTAGTTCCATAAGCTTGTTCTTTGTTTTGTTTTGATTTTTTGATTTTTTTTTCGAACTCTTTGTTTTATTCTTATTTTCTTGACATTTATCTTTGACTCTATTTTGATTCCAAAAGAGGGATATGAAAGAAAAATAAAACTAAGCTCAAACGGGTAAGCAAAGGATGACACAATGTTTGGATAGAAGAATAAAATGCCTTCATCATATCAATCTTAAAAAATGCAAGTACTAAACATGCAATAAAATCAACAAAGGATAAAATATCATACATAATATCTTTTGACCACAACAGCATTGATAGCCATTTCTGTCATTTTGCCTTCAATATCTGTCAAATATAAGGCTCCATTGGGCAACACTTTCTTCACAACTAAGGGACCTTGCCAGTTAGGGGAGAACTTGCCTTTCGCTTCAACCTGGTGAGGAAGGATACGTTTCAATACCAATTGACCAACTTCAAAATTCCTGGGACGGACCTTTTTGTTATACGCTCGAGCCATCCTCCTCTGATACAACTAGCCATGACACACAGACGTTAGCCTTTTTTCCTCAATCAAACTCAAATGTTCCAGTCGGGTTTTGACCCATTCGTCATCATCAATCTCTGCTTCTATAATGACTCAAAGAGAGGGAATTTCAACTTCTGCAGGGATGACTGCTTCTGTCCCATACACCAATAAATATGGTGTTACCCCTGTTGAAGTGCGAACAGTGGAGCAATAACCTAGCAATGCAAACGATAACTTTTCATGCCACTGTCTAGACCTTTGTACCATTTTTCGCAGTAGCTTTTTTATATTCTTATTGGAGGCTTCTACAACACCATTGGCCTTTGGGCGATATGGAGTAGAATTTCGATGTGCGATCTTAAATTGTTGACACACTTCTTGCATCAAATGACTATTGAGATTGGCAGCATTATCTGTAATGGTCATCTTAGGAATTCCAAACCTACAAATAATGTTGGCATGAACAAAATCTACCACAGCCTTTTTTGTCACTGACTTGAAAGTTACTGCTTCTACCCACTTTATGAAGTAATCAATGGCAACCAAAATGAATCTATGTCCATTTGATGCCTTCAGCTCAATCGGTCCAATCACATTCATTCTCCAGGCCACAAACGGCCATGGAGCGGCCATTGCATGCAACTCAGTAGGAGGAGAACGTATCAGATCACCGTGTACCTGACATTGATGACACTTTCGAACAAATAGAATAGAATCTCTCTTCATAGTAAGCCAATAATAACCTGCCCGAAGAATCTTCTTTGACAAGACATGACCGTTCATATGCGACCCGCATACTCCAGAGTGTATTTCAACCATGATTATTGAGGCTTCTCTTGCATCTACACACCTCAAAAGTCCCAGATCTGGGGTTCTCTTATATAAGATCCCCCCACTTAAGAAAAATCCACTAGCCAAATGCCTAATAGTCCTCTTTTGATCGTTGGTGGCATATGTTGGGTATTCTTCTGACTGAATATATCGCTTGATATCCAAGAACCAGGGTTCTCCATCGAGCTCTTCTTCAACCGCATTACAGTAAGCATGCTGATCGTGACTCTGTATATGCACTGGATCGATGTAGGCTTTATCAGGATGTTGAAACATTAAAGACAGAGTGTCTAAAACATTCGCAATTTCATTATGAATCCTTGGAATATGCCTAAATTTTACTAACACAAACCGTTGACATAGCTCCTGCAAGCATTGTCGATACGGGATGAGCTTCAAATCCCGCGTCTCCCAATCGCCTTGAATTTGATGGACGAGCAAATCCGAATCCCCCAACACCAATAATTCCTGGACTCCCTTATCAAAAGCTAACCTCAAACCAAGAATGCAAGATTTATACTCTGCCATATTGTTAGTACAGTAAAATCAAAGTTGTGCTGTTACCGGAAAATGTTGTCCTGATTTGGAGATAAGAACCGCATCTATTCCGACTTCTTTCATATTGACATCTCCATCGAAGAACAACTTCCAACCTGGATCAGCATCTATAACGACTTCATCGACACACGACACTTCTTCATCAGGAAAATATGTCTTTAATGGCTTGTACTCTTCATCGGTGGGATTCTCAGCAAGATGATCTGCCAAAGCTTGGGCTTTCATGGCGGTTTGATTCATATATACAATGTTGAACTCGGTAAGCAATATTTGCCACTTTGCCAATCGACGTGTCGGCATAGGCTTCTGAAAAATATACTTCAAAGGATCCATACGGGAGATGAGATAAGTAGTATAGGATGAGAGATAATGCTTCACCTTCTATTCTACCCAAATTAGGGCACAACACGTCCTTTCAAGAAGAGTATACCTGGCCTCATATGTGGTGAACTTCTTGCTAAGATAATAAATAGCCTGCTCCTTTATTCCTGTGACATCATGTTGACCTAGGACAAAACTAATATAATTGTCCATGACTGATAAATATAAGATCAAAGGCCTACCAGGATCCGGTGGTACCAACACGGGCGGATTTGACAAATATCTTTTGATTCTGTCGAACGCTTCCTGACATTCTTCAGTCCATTTTACCGCAACACTCTTTTTCAGCAACTTGAATATGGGCTCACAAATGGTTGTGAGTTGAGCAATAAACCTTCTAATGTAGTTCAGTCTAGAAACAAAACTCATCACCTCCGTCTTATTCTTGGGCGGGGGAAAATCCTGAATGACTTTGATTTTCGAGGGATCCAATTCAATCCCCCGACGGCTGACCATACACCCCAACAACTTTCCAGATGGAACTCCAAATACACATTTTGCCGGGTTGAGCTTGAGATTATACCTGCGAAGCCTTTCAAAGAACTTTCTTAAATCTTTAACATGGTTGGCCCGACTTTTTGACTTAATAATCACATCATCCATGTATACCTCAATCTCCTTATGCATTATATCATGAAACATAGTGATCATGGCTCTCATGTATGTTGCTCCAGCATTCTTCAAACCGAACGGCATCACTCGATAACAATAGGTCCCCCATGGTATGATAAAAGACGTCTTCTCCGCGTCTTCATCATCCATAGTGATCTGGTGATATCCGGCATAACAATCCACAAAAGAGGCAACCTCGTGTTTACCACAGTTGTCTAGTAAAATATGGATGTTGGGCAGTGGAAAATCATCTTTCGGACTTGCTCTGTTCAAATCATGGTAATCAACACACACTAGAATTTTGCTATCTTTCTTTGGTACAAGAACAACATTGGATAACCACATGGGATAACGAGCCACTCGAATTACTTTGGCTTCAAGTTTTTTCATGATTTCCTCTTTGATTTTAACACTTACATCAGTTTTAAACTTCCTCAGCTTCTGTTTGATAGGAGGGAACGCAGGATCAGTTGGCAATTTATGAGCCACTAATTCAGTGCTTAAACCAGGCATATCATCATAAGACCATGCCAAAACATCCTTATAATCAATTAATGCTTGAATCATTCCATCTTTTAGCTGTGGCAAAACATGTACACTGATTTTAGTTTCCCTTACATCTTCTTGATTCCCTAGATTTATTGGCTTAGTCTCATTCAAATTAAGATTCGGTTTGTCTTCAAACTGTTCCAACTCTTTGCTTATTTCTTCTAGTGCTTCTTCTTCATCATATTCCCCATCCTGCTTCATTACATCTTGATTAGTTTGGATTTTAAGATCAGGCTGAAAATTCTGCATGCATGTCATGTCATTAGAATCAGCATAAAGAGAACTGTATCAAAAAAAGAAAAACAAAATATATTAGACACGAAACAAAAGGGACATTGTATTTCATTAAATAAAAAGATAGAAGGGTTTAAACATAGATGCCAACATAACATAAACAAACTAAAATCCAAACTACTACCCTGAAATAACTCGGATAAATAGAAAGAAAAACAAAATAAACTACCAAAACTCCCTCCTGACGGGGAGAGGAGTGACTTCCCAATTATTGAGCCAGACAACTGGACCTATGAATTGCCCATCTACCATACTGGTACCTTCTCCTGCTTCGACCATATCAATTTCAATAAAAAGGTTCTGGCAGTCATTAACCAATTCAACTTCAAATTCCACATGCTTCGTGACACCGCTCTTAACAAATAATTCACTGAGTAGTGGCATTGGGCGAGGGAGTGACCATGTTTCCTTTTTCCTTCCCTTGGCTTTCTATAGATCTTCAGCCGTAGGCTCAAATCCCAGACCAAACGTGCCCACGTTCTCACTCGGACAAATGGGACAAACTATACCGTGCAGAGACGCTCCCAAACCCTTTCCTGGATCAAATCCATATTTCCAAAGTTCACTCACCATCATGATAGAAGAGAAATAAAATTGCGGTCCCGGGATAACCTGCCATTCAAGGACACGATTCACTGGCACTGTATCAAAAATTTGATAGACAAATGTATCCTCTACGTTATTTTCTTCAACAAGAGACAAGGGAGAATCTTCGTAGGCGGAAAAATCTCCTTCACCGTGAATAACCACTTCTTGCCTGTCATGCTCAAACTTAATCAATTGGTGCAGTGTAGATGCAACCACCTTGGCCTTGTGGATCCATGGCCTTCCCAACAACAGATTGTAAGAGGAGTCTATATTCAATACTTAAAACTCTATGGAGAACTCAACAGGCCCTATGATCAACATTAGTTCTATTTCGCCAATGGAGTTTGATTTTGCACAATCGAAAGTCCTGACACATACATTGTTGGGCCTGATCCTCTCAGCACTAATATTCAACTTTTGCAAAGTAGAAATAGGGCAGATATTTGCACATGAACCTCCGTCAATCATAACATGAGTGACGTAGAAATCTTCGCACTTCACTGTAATGTAAAGGCCCTAGTTGTGCCCTGTACCTTCAACAGGAAATTCATCATCAGAAAAGCTGATCCGATTGACCTCAAAGATTTTTCCAACCATTTTCTTAAGCTGATTTACTGTAATCTCCCTAGGAACATATGATTCATTTAATACCTTTATTAAAATATCACGATGCTCCTTGGAGTGCTACAACAAATATAAGAGGGAAATTTGAGCAGGGGTTTTCTTCAACTGGTCTATTATTGAATACTCTGGCAATTTCATCTTTTTCAAAAATTCTTCAGCTTCTTCTTCGGTGATAGGATTTTTGATAGATGACGGTTCACTCACAACTGGCTTGGACTTTCTTAAACTTTCGGGCACGAAGCATCTTCCTGACCTAGTCAAACCCCTACGTCATCTACATCTTCCACTACTTCTTTCCCATGATAGGTCATCACAGTCTGCCCATAATTCAAGGGAACCCTTTTCATATCAACTATCGGAGGTTGGGTCACCGATTTGAGGACAATAAGTGCTGCCAGTGCTCCTTTCACCGTCAAGATGGGCTTACTCGGAGCTCCTACCACTATCAACTTAGGTTTATCCTGACTTAAATCAACATACCATCTGGCACCTTGCACCGTGATCAGGGGTTTTTTTATGCTTTCTTGGGCTTTATCTTCTCTCATTCCTTCTTGGCCCAATGACATTGCTTTCAAAGACTCTACTACATTCACCGATTTCTCCTCAATGGTCTGTATCTTGACAATAGGCTTATAACACCTTGAAGACTCTTTTCTGTCATATATCAATTCTAACATATTGGTTTCAGCATGGGTTGGCAGCGGATTCTAGTTAATGTTTGGACCCTCAGGGGCCTGGACCAACATCTGATTTGTGTCAATTAAATATTGGACAACTCTCTTTAAATGCCAGCATTTCTCGATATCATGGTCTGGCATGTCAGAATAGTACACACACCTTAAAGAATAATCGAGATTCCTCGGCAGTGGATTTGAAATCTTTCCTTGAATTGGGCTTAAGACCTTCAACTTTCTCAACCTATCAAACAGGCTAGCATATGACTCCCCAAGAGGTGTGAATTATTTTTTCACCTCTTTCTCTTTCTTATACTCGGGCATAGGTTGAAAACCATGTCTGTAGGGGTTTTGGTAATTCGGTGGAGCAGATGTGCGATTTTGTGGAGCTTGCACGCGCCATTGCGGATAAGAAGGGGTTCGGGCATATGGCTGCACGCTATATACTGGGTACATAGGTGGTGGGATGGAATATAAAGGATTTTGTGGAGGGTAGTAATGGTGGGGAGGAATATATGGAGCTTGGACGTAGACTTGGGCTTGGGATTGGGGATAGGGGCGAGGTGGCCTTTTGGGATAGGAATGGGTTCCAGCTACGATAGTCGCCTAGTCCTCTTTCTTCTTTT
Source organism: Capsicum pubescens (assembly GCA_030864215.1). NCBI lineage: Eukaryota > Viridiplantae > Streptophyta > Magnoliopsida > Solanales > Solanaceae > Capsicum > Capsicum pubescens. The sequence goes on along the minus strand of CM061538.1, from coordinate 353,992,574 downwards.
TACCTCTGAATGCGCCAGATCCACCTTGAATCGCTTGCGTGGTGGCTTTCAATGCGACAAAACTCACTATTCAGCCGGTCTTGATTCCATCCTCTATCATCTCCCCCATTTTGAGGACTTCAATAAAAGACTTTCCCATTGTCGGAAGTAAATGTTGAAAATTGGTCTCATCTTGTGCCTGAATGAAAACCTCTACCAACTTACTTTCTTTCATTGGAGGCTTTACCCTAGCGGCCTGTTCACGCCACCTTATAGCGTAATCTCTAAAACCTTCAGTGCTTTTCTTCTTCGTGTTGACCAAGGATTTTTCGTCCCGAATCAGGTCGATGTTATACTGAAAATGTTGCACAAACTCAGAAGCTAAGTCATCCCAGCTGTTCCACTTGTCGATATCTTGATCGATAAACCATTCTGAAGCCAGATCAGAAAGACTCTCACCAAAGAAAGCCCTAACAGCTCTTCCCTTCGTCCTGCCGCCCTCAATTGGTTGCAATAATGTCTCAAGTGTGCCACGAGATCATCGTGCCCTGCATACTTTTCAAACTTGGGCATTTTAAAATCGAGGGAAAGGTTGATGTCTGGGAACATGCAAAGATCTTTGCTTTGGACATCCTGTTCCTCTGTTGCGACAGGTTTCTCCGTATCAAATGGAAATGCAGGTGGCTGAGTGTACCCATACGGTTCATTCATTCTCAAAGTAGGCTCCGGGGCATAATACTGACTATCTGGAACCTTCAATATTGGCTCACTGGCAGACCGAGAAAGCCTCATTGTCGGACGCACAACATATGTGGGAGCTTCAGGTGGTAGCGGAGACACAAATACCGGTGTGATCGGTGGTGCCGGATGAGCAGCGGGTCTTGATTGGGGAGATTCCAAGGGCACACTAGAATTACCAGGATAATAATGTAGCGGAGTAAATCCTGGCGCGTGCTCAGGTGACTCAGTAAGAGCAGAGAATTGCACCTGAGAGAGCGGTGGGCAATTAGAGATATTCCCAAGACCTTCAGGGAGCGGAGGAGGAGGCATTCCGCTGGCCCATGCCCGGTGCAAATCTATCAATTGTTGCCTGAGCCTTACTACCTCATCATTGTGTTCTGAACTTTCTTCCCTGTTATCCTGATCCGGGTCAATGAGCGAATTTTCAATCTCCCTGCTAGCCATGGCGAGCTTTGCTTTGGATCTAGTGAAGTATGGGTGACTAGCCAGAGTTCTGCAAACCTACCACTGTTATCTGAAAAAACATGTTCATAAAAGACGACATCCGTTAGGATTAGGGTACATAACAAGCATGGGAATCACATTGGTAAAATTGTCCTACATTCATGTCCATTTTTACCAGCTTTTGAGGGTAGCGAGGTCATTTTAACATCATCCCGATTTTTATCTACCTTTATTTTTATCTACACTTACTATTTTTTTTTTATTTTTTTTTCTTCGCCCTCCTTTTTTTTTTTGTTTTTCGTATCAGACTCCGTTCTTTCCCTTCATTGTCTCATCATCCTTTCTTTCTTTTCTTCTCTCGCTATCTACCTTCATTTTATCATTCTTTATGGCTTATGGTTTTTTTCTTTAAAAGAGGAAAAATAATGAAAAACAATGAAACAAAATGATTAGATCGAACCCAAAAGTAGGTTGCCTACGTATCATGTTGTACATAAATCAGATCTTGCGTAGTTCGGGCTGCATATGCATAAACATCACACAATTGAAGGTTTTTTTTTCACGAAAAAAAAGAAAACAATTTAACAAAAGAAAGATGTAACATCATAACATTTCGATGAAAGAAACAACAAAACATACAATGAATTTAGGACCACTTTAAAACTAAACAACAAATACAAAACAACATTCTAAACCCCATAACGACATGCGTGCAATTACTAATAAAGACCCGAATATCAAAAACAACTTGACTCCGACTTAACACAGACACCACCCTTCCATGACAGAAACATAAAAGACTCAAAACTACATAAAGATAAGACATGTTCTTTCAAACTGGTGCTCTGTGTGACGTCCCCGGCTGAGATGAACCCATCTGTGAAGTCCCCACTTTTCCAATCAGACTTTGCAACATATCCTGCAACAACGTTTTGATACCCGAGAATAAATTTCTCTCCCGTATCCCTGCCTCTTGGATATTACACCCACAAAGGTTTCTCTGACACCCATCCACAGTTATAATCAAACGTGACAACTGAACTCTCAAAAACTCCACCTTGGCACCCGGATCTTCCTGCTCATCATCCTCTACCATTATTGCTTCCCGTATTCTATCTCTAAGTTGGGATGGTAAGGGTCTACTAATGCCACGGGGCAGAGATTGTAGCCAGATTTCATAGTTTTGAGTGCATCCTGGATTTTCCTCGAGAGTATCGACACCTAGCTTTATCACGTTATTCCAGAATTGCTCATATTTGCATTCCCCCACGGCTTGGTCTTTAAAGTACTCTACATTCTTTAGAAGGTCCATTATTGGGGGGACGTCTTGCATCCTACCCATCTGACGCATCACCCTTCTTGGACTGTAAGGCCTAGTGCAGTTAAGTCCTATCAAAACTAGAAAGAGTTGCATTTGAGATCCAATCAAGATTTTCTTAGGACGAAACCACATATAGCACCAAAGAATGTTGTTCGGAGTTCTTCATTCGAGAAATTCGATCCAAGAATTGACTCCAATAGGTAAAGAAAATTTGTCAAAACGCATTTTCTCTTGCATGGATTGCACTCGATCATTCAGACAACGGTCGATCACATCTACTCTAATCAAAGAAGGCGTATGCAAGTGCTCCATCATCCACAACTGCAATATTAGATTACTCCCCTCAAAAAATCGTACCCCTCTTTTTACTTTAGTTAAAGCCTTATATATTTCTGTTAAGATCATTGGTACAATGGTGACCTTATCTTTTTTCTTGAATAAAGCTATCACCACAAATTGTAGACGAGTATTGATACACCTCTCATCTAACGGGAACACTAAGATACCCAACAAAGCCAGACAGAAAACCTCAAGACGACGTTGTTCCCAGATTTTTTTGGTAGTACAGAATTCATCCCAAAAGCAGTTGAAACCCTCTAAGGACCCAAATCTAGCAAACAAATAGTCCAAGGAAATCCAAGATTGTTTGAGACATCCCAGATGCTTGTTATCTTTTAATCCACAAAGTCGAAGGAATTTCTTACGAGTATGATTGCGGGCTAAAATCATCTGTTGACCCATGTAAGTCAACCGAAACAAACGAGACACTTCTTCCAGGGTAGGAGTCAATTCACAACTTTCGAACCTAAACACCAAATTATTTGGATCCCAGAAAGTCAACACAGCTTCTATTAGATCCGGACGAGGCGTGAGATCCAAGAGTGCTACAAGATTGCCTAACACTTTCCTCACTTCGTGTTTTTCAGAGTAATTGAACGTGCCCCACCACTTGATCAACTTTTTGGGTACCTTGACAACCATAAGGACTCTAGACTTTGTGGACAGATCCATCCTATAGTAGCAGATACGAAATTATCTCAAAAATTTGATAAGAGCAAAAGGTTCCCAACCAATGGGAATTTGATGCGGACATACGTCGATGGGAAAGACCGCTTCATGACTCCAAATTGCCGAACAATAACGCTGAATAAAATCAGCCTACTTGGCTAACAACTTTAGGTTACGGGGTAAAAGACCTAGCCTAAGACTAAGATGAAGGCCAAAATAAAGGTTACCGGACCCACCGAGGGTTGCCTACCAAAGATACATGATGAACAACATAACAAAGTCTTTTTTTTTGAGTTTTTGAATCGTGGAAAACAAAATCCATAAAGAACCTAAGAACTACGAAACTCTTCTTTGATTCACCTTTTCTCTTTTTTTTTTGTCTACACACTTTACTTCTAACACATGTTTTCCCCAAATCGGTCCGTCAAATGACCACGTTACTCTCAAAGATGCAATATTTAGCACTTAGGGATGCTTTAAAGGTGAGTCTCCTACAAAGAACCGTGTGGGCCCCGCTAGGTCTCAATATGATGCACATAAGAATGACCTAAAGGCTGACCTACGTTGTGGTTTACTAACAAGGACGTTCGGGGGGAGCATATGGTCGATAGTGGATGCTTTGCTTTCCATCTACTCCATACATCCAACGGCTCCCCCCTAAAATAAAGGTGACTCAACTAGAGTTCGTGCACATGACGAGCGCTCCGAGACTTGTTGCAGAAAGAATGACTCGGGTTATGCACATGATGTCAGATATAAAAGAGGTAACACATAGGATAAATACTGTAAACAAAGAGCACGAAAATACACAAAAGTGAAAACACAAACCAAAATCACAAACAATGCTTATACACTCGTAATGCCAAACAAAGCCGATACGACTCCGAAAAAGCTCGAATTCTAAAATTTCCCCAGCAGAGTCGCTAGAGCTGTCACACCCTTTTTTCACCAAAAAGATTGAATTTTAAGTTCGAAAGGGTTTTTCATTATTAAAGTGAAAAAATGAAGATTTGTTCTGAAAAAGGATCATTTTTACATTTACAAACTCAGAGTCACCACTTGACATAATTTGGTGTGCCAAGTCACCATTGGAAAATCCTTTTCAAAATGATTTTTGACTCTAAAACTGATCCGTGAACAGAGATTCCAGCTAAGGAATTCTTTTGACCGAGGGGAAGGTGTTAGGCACCCCTCAATCCCGTGGTTTGACCACGGTCGCTTGGTGGAGCGAGTCGGCTAACTTGACACTAAGAATGTACAAACCACAAGGAAGCACGTAAAGCAAACAAACAAACCAAACAAAATGAATCAAAGTATAGTGTTCAGTCCGATTATACATACCCAAAATAAATAAAATGCTAAAAAACAAATCCTATCTAACTTATACTAATCCTAACTACGCTCCTAGGCTACCCGATGCCTCGGGCCTTCATCACGAACGTTTTCCACCAACATAGTACGTCGGGGCATTCCCCGGTGAATAAATACAATGTATCTCGGGGTATTCCCAAAGTAAAGGATACATTCGATCCAAAAGCAATAAAACCAAACCATTCAACACGCATTTCAAGCATTCAATAATTCAATGCGTAAGCATTTATTCCTAAATATTTGCCTACCCGGCCTAATTGTTGCCTAATCTGTCTCAACACATCATGAATCCATCCCATTTCAGTAATATTCGTGCTTATTCCGAATTAAACAAGAAACAACAATAAAACCAACATTAATCTAAAATTGTTTTTTTTAAATCAATTTCTCAATCCCGCCCCTAAATTCCTTTCTTATAGCAAATTTTCACGATTAACAATCACCATTTCAACAATCCATACTCACTTTTAGCACAGGATTCAAGCAACAAAAAATATCAAAGAAATCAGACTATCATAATCAACCAACACATAATCACAGTCAATGTAACCGATCAAAATGAAGAAGAGAAAGGGTTAGGGTTAAAGAAATGGACCTTTCGATATCAATTTTTGTTGATAATATGAATTAAAGAAGACCCGCACTTGGAATCTCGAACAGAAAACCTCGATCACGACAAATCCAACTCGGTATAGAGAAAAACTAATCGGACAGTTTCAAAACCAGTGAGACCAACTGCGTAATACGACCCCAACCCAGAACGACGACTCAACTTGGTGGCAAAAACTCCAAGACCGATACTGACGATGAAACACAAAAGTAGATGAATCCAAAACTCCCCAAAAATCACAACAAAAAATGAGAACCAGCTTAGCCTGAGCTCAGATATCGGCAGAACACGACGAGAAAAGGGTGGTTCCGGCGGCCTTTTGTAGTTTTCCGACCAGATCTGCCTGGAAATTAAAGCAAACGATGAGACAGTCGGTATTTTGATAATATATCGAGCAAACGACGAACTTAAACCGATTCTGGTGAAATTTCGCCGGAGAAACTAACCGGATTTCTTTTCAAACAATCTTCATTCTGATTGATTTTTCTCTCACTGTGCGCTTGTGTGCGATTTACTGTATATCTGTGTGTGTGTGTTGCAAAAATGAAGAAAGCAAGAAGAAAAATGGTGTTTCTATGGCATCTGATGAGAAAATGTCGTCCTCTGTTTCTTGGTTCAGACCCCCCCCCCCCTTTTCTGTATGTTTATATCCCAATATATGGAGAAGAAGATGGTGACAAAATGGGTCCTTTTTTTTAGGTGTACCCGTGGGTCCCCCCTCTTTTATTTTGTTATTGTGAGGATAAAAATGTGAGTGGGTAGGGAGGTGGAAGCTTTTGATTGAGTAGGTTGTTAGGATAAGATAAATTAGTTAGAGGTATTGTTTTTGTTTATTTTTTTGTATTTTTGTGGGATATAATTACATGGTTGAGGGTACACGGTAGGATAAGGTAAAAATGAGTAGAAGTGATATCGGGGAGGGACAAAATTAGGTGTCTACTGTCCTTTAATTGATTTCAGATAAGTTTTAATTTTATTTTTATTTAGTTAAGTATCATGTAATGATTTTATTCTTGATTGAATTTGACTATTGCAAATTAAAAAGATAATTTTAAAGATTAGATTGTGATTGATATTAGTATAACTTAAAAGTAATGCCAAGGAGGCTCTAATATATAATTTAAGAGAAGTGAGAAATACTTGAATCAATATACTCATATAAAATGAGCACCATTGTATAATTTTGGAAAACATAACGCTGGGTAATGTTTATTTTTTTTTTTGTACTTTCTTTTTCAAATATCTATGTTCTTGTTGCAATATGCTCAACTAGTTGATATTTGTTATTTTTAGTAGAAAAATACAATTTTTCATAATTTTAGATGAACATTATTACAATTTCTCAATCACATTTATTGTTTGATCATTACTAAAGTAATTTTCTTTTATTCATAATCTTATAAATATTTATCAATATATATGAACTTGTTTATGAGATAAATTTTGTAATATTTTTTTTATCAAGATATATATATATATATATATATATATATATATATATATATATATATATATATATATATGTATGTATGTATGTATATCAATAGATGTTTATCTAATCATCTATTTTCATTGTTTCAGCCTGATGCAGGGATTGAGCTCACTTCACCATGAATAAACGATTGAGTGACTACAATTCAAATCACCAAGCAGATACTTGGATGTTTATGTTTATTTGATGTCAAATTATTTAGATTTTTAAGGATTTAAAATTGTAATGTTCAAGTTATTATACACAAGTTTGTATAAAACCAATTTAACATGATGACTCATAAAGCTTACTGATATGTATTTGTTTGATGAAATTTGATTTATATTGAATGTGTTGTTTAGTAAAATTATTTATCCATATTACTTTAATAGCTTGACGTATATCAAATTTCACAACTTTCATCTGAAAAAAATGATACTTTGTGGTAGTTGTAAGCTCCACAAATTAAATTGCAAATACTAATCTCATATCACGATATAAACTCACAAAAATTTTATTTTTCAAATATTGAAATTATTTTGTGAAGGTTCTAAATCTTCATAAATTAATATCAAAATCCTCCACAAATTCATAAGTCATTTTGTGTCGTGCGTCGTGGAGGTTTATTAAAACCGCCATAAATGAGCTCGTGGCAAGGCTAATTGTGGTATTTTTTAAAACCGCCGAAATTTAATTTGTGGGGACTATAAACTGCCACAAATTAACAAAATAACCCCATAAATTGAGCCTTTTTTGTAGTAATTAGTGAAATATTGGGTAGTGAAAAAGCATGCACCAAAAAGGGCTCTTACCTTTTTCTCTACATTCCCAACTACACCCATGCACCTTTGTATTTTCAGTTGAAGTAGTTAACATTTAATTGTTAAGGCAATTAGGATTAGAAGTGGATGTCACACCCCTTTTTCAACCGAAAAGAATATTTTTTAAGTTTTGAAAGGGTTTTTATTTATTAAAGTGACAAAAGATTGATTTGTTTCGAAAAGGACCTTTTATATTCAAAACTTAGAGTCGCCACTTGACATAATCCGGTGTGCCAAGTCGCCATTGGAAAATCCTTTTCAAAGCGATTTGATTCTTTAAACTGATCTGCGAACAGAGATTCCGAGTAAGGAATTCTGTTGACCGAGGGGAAGGTGTTAGGCACCCCTCGATCCCGTGGTTCGACCACGGTCGCTTTGCGGAGTATATCGGCTAATTTTGACACTACAAATGTACAAACCATAAAGAAGCACGTAAAGCAATCAAACAAACAAACCAAATAAAAACGAATCAAAGTATAGTGTTCAGTCCAATTATACAGTCCCAAAATAAATAAAAATTTGAAAATAAATCCTATCTAACCTATACTAATCCTAACTGCGCTCCCAGGCTTTACCCGATGCCTCGGGCCTTGATCACAATTCGCCTTTGCCGACATGATACGTCGGGGCATTCTTCGGTGAATAAATACATCAATCTTCGGGGTATTCCCCGTCCAAATAAATACATTTCAATCCGAAAACATAAATCAACACATTTCAACAAAAAACTTTCATCATTTAACGATTGCAAGTCCTACTTTTGCATACCTGAACCTACTCATTGCCTATTCATTCGATGGACTAATCATGATACTATCCAATTCAACAATATTCAGTAATGAATCAGAATAAACAACCTTCAACTTCCAATTTTCAATTTTCGATCCCGACTCCCAAATCAAAAAGTTTAATTTTTAAACAAGATCCCTTTATCACGTGATTCAGAATCAAAGAATCAACACGAACAATCATTCACCATCAACAAAGATCCAACAATCACATAAATATTCAATTAGATGCACCAAACACGATGAATAATGAAATAAAAGAGGGGGAAGAGGAGAATTGGACCTCAATGGAGCATTTCTCATTGATAATAAAGAAGTCCAAAAATCGAGATCCTCGAGCAAGGAAACCCCAACAACGAGCAATCCAAATCAGCGTAGAAAGAAAAGGAAACCCGCTACTGATTCGCGGTTAATAGAAAATGCGAATTGACTTCGAACGACCTCCAAAACTCGATATCAACTACCAATCCTAAAGACAAACCAATTTGAAGCACCCTAGAAATCCAAGAGAGAGAGTTGAACTGCTTAAAGCCGAGCTCCGATAAGCTGACGACGATAAAGACGACCAAACAGTAGACACCGACCAGATGGCATCCAAATATCGAAGGGAAAATAAGAAGGTTTTAGTGATTTTTAAGATGGGATCGCTCAAACAACGAGAAGGAAAAATCAATCGGTGAACTTGGGGGCCGATTTTGGCGAGATTGAGCCCGATTCGGATGAAAGCTTCATCGGAAAAAATCTCGATAATACCGAACTTGTTCCGGTTTCACTTTTTCTAGCCAAAAATTCTCAATCCGCTTTCTTTTTTATCCTTTCCTCACTGATATGCGTGTGTGCGTGTTTCGCGTGAACTGTGTGTACAGTGTTTTTGGCAATGTATATGTATGGTTCTGTGTATCCAGTCGGTTGTTCTTATGAATGGGGAAGAAGATATGGATGATCTCTGAATCTTGTTGCCCACTGGAATGGAGAAAAATCTCCCCTCCCCCCTGTGGGGCCATCTATGAGTGAGTATAGATGGAAAATTCAAGCCTCTTCTTTATTCTGTTAGAGGGGAATTAAAATATGAAGGGGAAAAGGGAGGGGCCACGTGGGGTATGCGGGTAGGTTATTAAGATAGGATTAGAATAATGTGAGGTGGCTTCATCTTATTGGAGGGGTTGTTAGGGGTTTGTTATTATTGTCATTTTATGAAGGGATAATTACATGGTTCAGGGTGGGTGGTAAAGTAAGATATAAATAGATAAAATTAAATTTCGGGAGGGATAAAATTAGGTGTCTACATCATGCCCCCTTTGAATGCAAACACGAAGTGTTTTCAGACAAAGAAGTAGACAACGAGACCAAATTTTGTCCTGACCTTTATTCAAAAGTACGGAGCACGAGGAAGGAGGGAAACCAGGTCTTGACTTAGGACATCCTACCTACCCAAGTTATAAGGGAATCAAGTGATAGTTATCTCAAAGGATTGGAAGGAAATAGACTATGCCGAGTTGGAGAGTCGAGTGAGGTCCCATCGAGGTTCCGGTCCGTGGCTTTGTTATTACATCAAAAATGAAAAATTACAAGTTAAAAACATAAATGAAATTAGAAAATCCTATCTACACAGCTTCTGCTGGACTCTTGACTTGAGTTTCATCACCCTATTCTTCAGGCGGCCTCCTGATTTGAAATTTTTTCAACTTGTTGCTTGGTTTTTAATTTCATCACCCTGTTCTCCAGGAGGGCTCCTGACTTGCTATTTTCGATCTGTTGACTTTCATTTTCTTCACTTTGTTACTTGACTTTCAAATTCTTCACCTTGTTGCTTGACTTTCAATTTCTTCACCTTGCTGCTTGACTTTCCAATTATTCGCCCTGTACTTCGGTTGGGCTCTTGAAATCACATCAAAACTAAAAAGAAAATTATCCTAAACAAAATTTATTGTAAAGAGAAATTCCATTTGTAATAAAAGTAAAGTTCCAAACACAAGAATTAAATTTTTGCCCCAGTTTATTATCAGAAGACTTTTGGAAAAATCACATCATACCTACTTGCATGTTGCAAAGATGAATCAAGACTCTGATTAAGAAATGCATCTCTTGAGAGTAAAATTGAATAACCAAGACTAGGAAGTGCGTCTCCTAAGGATTAAAGTGAGGGATTCTAACTAGAAAGTGTGTCGTCTAGAGATACAAGTTTAAGTTAAAAAGTGTGCCACCTGACAAATGAAAACTAGCAAGGAAGTGCGTCTCCTAAGGGTTAAGTGTGATAACTCGACTAGAAAGTGCATCTTCTAGAAATCAAGGAGACTGACTCAACTAGGAAGTCCATCTACTAGGAATCAAGACTTAAGTTAGGAAGTGCAACTCCTAAAAAACAAAATTCGAATTACCCAATCAAGGAAGTGCATCTCCTTACTAATGTTTCTTGAATTATCAAAATAAGAAAGTGTGTCTCCTTATCCATACTGCTTGAATTACCAAAACAAGGAAGTGTGTCTCCTAGCAAATGTTTCTTGAATTTCCCAAACAAGGAAGTGCGTCTCCTTACCAATGCCGCTTGAATTACCAAAACAAGGAAGTGCGTCTCCTTACAAATGTTGCTGGAATTACAAAAAAAAAAAGTGCGTCTCCTTACAAATGCCGCTTGAATTACCAAAAAAGGAAGTGCGTCTCCTTACAAATGTTTCTTGAATTACCAAATAAGTAAGTGTGTCTCCTTACAAATATTTCTTGAATTAACAAAACAAGGAAGTGTGTTTCCTTACAAATGTTGCTTGAATTAACCAAATAAGAAAGTGCGTCTCCTTACAAATGTTTCTTGAATTAACCAAACAAGGAAGTGCGTCTCCTTACAAATACCACTAGAATTGCCCAAACAAGTAAGTGTGTCTCCTTACCAATGTTTCCTGAATTACCCTAACAAGGAAGTGTGTCTCCTTACAAATGGTGCTTGAATTAACCAAACAAGGAAGTGCGTCTCCTTACAAATGTTTCATGAATTTTTCAAACAAGGAAGTGCGTCTCCTTACAAATACCACTATAATTTCCCAAACAAGGAAGTGAGTCTCCTTACCAATGTTGCCTGAATTACCCGAACAAGGAAGTGCGTCTCCTTACAAATGGTGCTTGAATTAACCAAACAAGGAAGTGTGTCTCCTTACAAATGTTTCATGAATTTTCCAAGGAAATGCGTCTCCTTACAAACATCACTTAAATTATCCAGACAAGGAAATGCGTCTCCTTACAAATGCCACTTGAATTTTCTAAGGAAAGGCACCTCCTTAAGAAGGAAGTGTGCCTCTTAGAGATCTTGAATTATGAGTTCTACGTGGTTTTGATTACCAAACCTGTGCAATAACATTACCTCTTGCATTTGTAGAAGGGAGAAATAATGGCCTTTGATGTTTAGGCTCTGAAATCCTTGATCCGAATGCAACATGTGTTCCTGTTTTATACAAAGAAAGCTTGTGAGTTTAAAAACATGGTGGCTGGTTTATGGCTTTAGCTTTTCGCAGCAATCGCTCTTGCCCCAGTCATATTTAACCTTGCTTCCAACCATTAGCATATGTCATTGACTTACTGCATCATTGATCCACACTCAGATTATTAAGAGTGACTCTGAAACAAACACGATATCACTACTTTTCCATGTTCCTCAGATAAATCCTTTGATCCTTGGTATTTCTATGAGTTCTCAGACTTGTCTGTTGACAAAATTTTTGTATGCCTTATTTCGACTCACAATCATGTCTTTCGCATGTGCCGGCCCTTTTGTCTTGCTTTGTGAAATTGAAGAAGCTGGTAGCCAGTTTTGAGATCTTTTCTTATTTTTTTTTGACACGAACTTGACTCAAAAGCGAGAAAAAAAAAAGAATGACAATTTTTTTTCTATTTGGATAACTGACTCAAGAAAGATAAAACCAAAATAAAGAGAAGGAATAAAAGACAATGAATGTCCCTCTTTAAAATAAAGAAACAAAAAATTCATCTAAAAATGACAGTCAGCTCTAATGAATATGCCATGCATTTTGGATTAAGCATCCTGATCTTTCCATCTAAAATTCTCACAAATTGTTGTTGAATTAATGGATCTGAAACTAAGTTACTTGCTTGAACCGATTGCATTCGAAGAGCTCATTCGGCTAGTGACACATTGAAAGATTTTTGCCAACAAGCCTCTCTTATTTTTCTCTCAACTCATCATCACCTTATGGTGCCCGTGAGGATTTTCACCAATAAGACTCTCTCATTTTTATCTGTCTCAACTTACCATCACCTTATGGTGCCCTGAGGGTTTTCACTAATAAAACTCTCTCATTTATTTCTCTCCTGATTTCTTATACTGAGGAAGACGAGTAGTTCCTAAAATGTGTCATCACATCCATTGCGTGCTTAGCCTTAACATTCTCAAAGATTGATCTGAAGGTCTTTCTTTGGTTGTAACTTGGCTTTTGGATAGGTCTAGAAAGAAAGGATGGCATGGGGCCCAAACAACACTTGAAGTGGGCTGAGAATTACAACTTTTGGAATCGACTCAAACAATGAGGATTAACTCATGCCCCAGTTTCTTTTGAATATGTGGTGCTAAATTGTTTATTTGGTTGGACCGAGCCCTTAGTAGGGCATCCTACGTATCTCACCCCCAAGAGAGGAGAATCAGGTCATGCGTAGTTCTGGCAGCTTGCCCTTTTGATTGATTCTGACTTATTTTCTCCTCATTTTCTTTTATTGACTCTTTTCTCTTTGGGACTTTTTTTTTTTACTTTATTAACTCTATTTTTCTTGACACTCTTCATTTTTCTATTTGGAAATATTTTTGTCATTTTTTTATTTAAACTTTTCTGACTTTATTTTTTTTACTCGACACTTTTCTTTGAACTTTGCTGACTCTATCTTGATTTCAAAAGAAGGGTATGAAAGAAAATAACACTAAGGCTCAAATGGGGTAAACAAAGGAAGACACAATGTTTGGATAGCAAAATGAAATGCCTTCATCATATCAATCCTTGAGAATGCAAGTACATAACATGCAATTGGAAATTGGGAGATAAAGATCATGTGTGTCACACCCCCTTTTTCAACATCCAAAAGATTCGTTTTAAGTTTCTAAAGGGTTTTTATTATTAAAGTGACAAAAGATGAAAATTTGTTTTGAAAAGGATTCATTTTGTTCAAAACTAAGAGTCGCCACTTGGCATAATCCGGTGTTCCAAGTCACCTTTGGAAAATCCTTTTCAACACAATTTTGACTCTATAAACTGATCCGCGAATAGAGATTCCGACTAAGGAATTCTGTTGACCGAGGGGAGGGTGTTAGGAACCCCTTGGTCCCGTGGTTTGACCACGGTCTCTTGGTGAGTGTATCGACTAATTTGACATTACAAAATGTATAAACCACACAAAACAATCAATCAAACAAACAAAACAAAACCAGTTCAAAAATATAGTGTCCAGTCCAAAAATTACAACCCAAAATGAAAAAAAAGTACTGAAACGTGAACCTACGCTAACCTACACTAATCCTAAACTACGCTGTAATGCCTTACCCGATTCTTCGGGCCTTCATCACGAACGTCCTCCGAGTACATGATACGTCAGGGCATTCCCCGGTGAATAAATTCAAATGTGACCTCGGGGCATTCCCCGACGAATGAATACAATGGATCCAAATTAGCAAAAAAAAAATCAAACCATTCAACACAAATTCCATATTCAAACATTCAACAAGAAAACACTTATTCTTAAATTTTTGCCTACCCAAACCTACGATTGCCTATCCGCCCGACGACATATCACATTCAATATTAATAATGAATCAAAATATCATAAGATTCGCTTTTACCAGTTTCGATTCCCGCCCCCAACTTCATTCTTATCAGTCAGTGATTACACATGCTTAGATTATCAATTCACTCTTCAACATTCAAATCCAACAACAACTAATACGCAATCAAGATTCAAACATACCCAACGCATAAATCATTCATCGTCAAACACATAATGATAATAAGAGAATAGAGTCGAGAATTAAACCTCAAAAGCTTTCAATTGACTTAAGAAGAGAGATGGGAGTCGCTTAGGAAACCTCAACGAATACCAAAATCTCGACTATGAACCAATTCTAGAAAGAAAGTCCCTCAAAATTCAACTCGAAAAGAGACCCGCGATAACTCAAAAAGAAAACCCAAACGATGGCACCCTAATCAGACCCAGATTTGAATCACGAATGAAATTATGTATCCCTTTTCATAGTTGTTGGAATTTTCGGTGAGGCACGATCTGAAAATGAAGTGGGAACGCTGTTTTCTTGCAAGCCTCGACAGAACAGTGGCGAAACTCATCGGAGAAACACCCCCGTCTCCTCGATTCTCCTCTCTCTCACTCTTCGGCGTTCTCTCCCTCTCTCATTTCTCTCTATTTTTACTCCTCCGACTAGTTCTCTCTCTCCACCACGACAGTGATATTTTCTCCCTATATCTCTCTCAATCTATCTCCCTTTATCTTCTTCGATCTATGTGTGTGCGTGCTGTGAAGGGAGTGTGAATTCGGTGAGTGTGTGCCAGATTTATGTGTAGAAGAGATGATGGTTTTTGTGTGTATGGAGTCTCCGGTGAGGATGAGTGTATTTATGTGAATTGAGTATGTGTATATGTGTGAATGACGTGTGATTGTAATAGAAAAATGGTGAGAGCAAGGAAAGGAAAAAAATGGATGTGTGTATGGTTGTTTTCGTCAAGAAGAGAAGAAAATTTTTTCTCCTTCCGATCTGTGTGTGCCCGTTAAATCTATCTGGAGAAGATGATCCTCCCTTTATGTATTGATAAGAATGGCCAAATCTGTGGGCCCCACAGTGTATGTGAGGTGTCCTTTTTTTTTGTTGTTTATGTATCATGTGAGGATAAAAATGTGAGTGGGTAGGGAGGTGGAATATTTTGATTGGGTAGGTTGTTAGGATAAGATAAATTAGTTAGAGGTATTATTATTTTTGTCATTTTGTGGAGGGATTATCACACGGGTGAAGGTACACGGTAGGATAAGGTAAAATTGGGTAAATTAATCTTTCGGAGGGACAGAATTACGTGTCTACATCATGCCCCCTTTGAATGTAATGCCTTACCCGATTCTTCGGGCCTTCATCACGAATGTCCTCCGAGTACATGATACGTCGGGGCATTCCCCGGTGAATAAATACAAATGTGACCTCGGGGCATTCCCCGACGAATGAATACAATGGATCCAAATTAGCAAAAAAAAATCAAACCATTCAACACAAATTTCATATTCAAACATTCAACACGAAAACACTTATTCTTAAATTTTTGTCTACCCAAACCTACGATTGCCTATTCGCCCGATGACATATCACATTCAATATTAATAATGAATCAAAATATCATAAGATTCTCTTTTACCAGTTTCGATTCCCGCCCCCAACTTCATTCTTATCAATCAGTGATTACACATGCTTAGATTATCAATTCACTCTTCAACATTCAAATCCAACAACAACTAATACGTAATCAAGATTCAAACATACCCAACGCATAAATCATTCATCGTCAAACACATAATGATAATAAGAGAATAGAGTCGAGAATTAAACCTCAAAAGCTTTCAATTGACTTAAGAAGAGAGCTGAGAGCCGCTTCAGGAACCTCAACGAATACCGAAATCTCGACTATGAACCAATTCTAGAAAGAAAGTCCCTCGAAATTCAACTCGAAAAGAGACCCGCGATAACTCGAAAAGAAAACCCGAACGATGGCACCCTAATCAGACCCAGATTTGAATCACAAATGAAATTATGTATCCCTTTTTGTAATTGTTGGAATTTTCGGGGAGACACGATCTGAAAATGGAGTGGGAACTCTGTTTTCTGGCAAGACTCGACGGAACAGTGGCGAAACTCACCAGAGAAACACTCCCGTCTCCTCGATTCTCCTCTCTCTCACTCTTCAGCGTTTTCTCCCTCTCTCGTTTTTCTCTATTTTTCCTCCTCCGACCAGTTCTCTCTCTCCACCACAACAGTGATATTTTATCCTTATATCTCTCTCAATCTATCTCCCTCTATCTTCTCTGATCTATGTGTGTGCGTGCGGTGGAAGGAGGGTGAATTTGGTGAGTGTGTGCCAGATTTATGTGTAGAAGAGATGATGGTTTTTGTGTGTATGGAGTCTTCGGTGAGGATGAGTGTATTTCTGTGAATTGAGTGTGTGTATATGTGTGAATGACGTGTGATTGTAATAGAAAAATGGTGAGAGCAAGGAAAGGAAAAAAATGGAAGTGTGTATGGTTGTTTTCGTCAAGAACAGAAGAAAATTTTTTCTCCTTCCGATCTGTGTGTGCCCCTTAAATCTATCTGGAGAAGATGATCCTCCCTTTATGTATTGATAAGAATGGCCAAATCTGTGGGCCCCACAGTGTATGTGAGGTGTTCTTTTTTTTGTTGTTTATGTATCATGTGAGGATAAAAATGTGAGTGGGTAGGGAGGTGGAAGCTTTTGATTGGGTAGGTTTTTAGGATAAGATAAATTAGTTAGAGGTATTGTTATTTTTTTCATTTTGTGGAGGGATTATCACACGGGTGAGGGTACACGGTAGGATAAGGTAAAATTGGGTAAATTAATCTTTCGGAGGGACAGAATTACGTGTCTACAATGTGTGACACTTTAACAACACTAACTTAAACTGACGTGTGTCATTTCTTTTTCTATACTTGTCCAGCATACAACTCTACCTTTGTTATGCATCCCTCATATCGATTGATTCATGCTTTTGTGGAGCTGATTATCTTCTTGTTTCTCTTGATATAGGGATCACACGTCTACTATTTGACCTAATTGGGACCTGCCTTTCGATGATGACCAAGTTGTTCTTGTGATTCTCAAAATGATTTCCTTAACTTATCACCAAATCTCTCAGCACTCTATCTATTTTCTCATATGCTCTCTTTTTCTAACTTTAACCCTCTGATTCAATGTTCATGCTTAAACTGGATTTTAAGATCTGGCTGGAAATTTCACTAGCATGTCATATCACTAGAGTTAACATAAAATGTACTATGTAAAGAAAACAAACAAACAACACATATTTAAAATACAAAGAAAAATGGGACACTTCATTTAGTAGAAACAAAAGATAGAAGGGTTTGAACATAAACAACAAAAGGACAAAACAAGATAGATCCTGAATCATCTTTTCAATTTCTCTTTGCAAATCACGACAATCTTCATTATTGTGACCCTGAACATCAGAATAACATGCACATCGTACATTAGGATCAAAACTTCTTGAATGTGGGTCAAGAGTATACCCAAGGAGAGGAGTGATCATGTCCTATTGTACCAATATCTGGAATAAACTTGCATACGACTCTCTAATTGATGTGAAGCTATCCCTCGACTTCTACCTCATTTCATTGCTTGACTTGGATCGAAAATCTGGCCTAGAAGGGCTTTGGTATGTTCGTGGAGTTTGAGGAAGACTCTGAAGAGTTGGTACACGCCATTGTGGGTAAGAAGGGAATTTACCATAGGGTTGTGCATTGTATATTGGATATGGAGGTGGGGGAATAGAGTATAATGAATTTCGGGAAAGATTCTGTGGAGCTTGGGCATAAACTTGGGTTTGAGCCTATGGATAACGATGGTGTGGTCCTCTTGCCCGTGCCTGTTGTCCAACTACAATGGCAGATGTATATTCCTCATACTTCTTCCCTCCGACACTTTTTGAACCTTTTTGAATTGCTTGAGTAGTCGCTTTCAATGTTGTAAAACTCACAATGCGATCGATCTTAATTCCATCCTCTACCATCTCCCCCATTTTGAGGACCTCAATAAATGGCTTGCCTAATGCAGGTAACAAGTGTTGATAATATGTTTCATCCTACGCTTAAATAAATGCCTCCACTATCTTACTTTCTTTCATTGGCGATTTCACCCTAGCAGCTTGTTCACGCCATCTAATCGCATACTCTCGAAAGTTTCAGTACTCTTTTTCTTCATATTAGTTAAGGATTTCTCGTCAGGAATCAACTCCATATTGTATTGAAATTGTTGCACGAATTCATTAGATAGGTCATCCCAACTAATCCACTTGTCAATGTCTTGGTCAACAAATCATTCCGAAGCTAGGCCTGAAAGACTCTCCTCGAAATAAGCCATGAGTAGTTCTTCCTTCCCTCCAGCGCCTGTTAGTTGGTTACAATAACGTCTCAAATGTGCCACTGGGTCCCCATGTCCTTCAAATAGGCAAATAATAAGACAAAGGCCAACACAAAGATTACCGGACCCACCGAGGGTTGCCTACGTATCCCAACCCGAGGAAAGGGAATTAGGTATGCGTAGTTCATCCAGATTGGACAATTAACGATTAACTAATAAATTGATCCTAACTTAAGAGACAACCAAAAACATACGAATGAAAACTTTTTGGATGTTCAACTAGACATTTCAACTAAGACTGACACCACCAATTATGAAAAAAAATCTTTTTGGTATTTTGTTTTTGACAAATAAGTAGAAAAGGCAAACAAAACCCTTTTTTTTTCATCATTTTTTTCCTTTTTTTTGTTGAACGTACGGTACTTTGAGAAGATGAATGCAAAAACGTAAAAAAAATCTTTTTGAGTTTTTGGATAGTGAAGAACAAAAGCCATAAAGAACTCTAAAATAAACTACGACACTCCTTTTTTTTTTCTCTATATTTTTTTCAACAGTTCTTGCCTACGCACCTTACTTCTAACACATGTTTTCACCAAATCAGTCAGTTAAATGACCCCATTACGCTCAAAGATGCAATATTTTGGCATGTAGGGATGCGTTAGAGGTGAGTCTCCTACAAAGGACTAAGTGGGCCCCGCTAGGTCTCAATATGATGCACATAAGCATGACCTAAAGGCTGACCTACAATATGGTTCACTAACAAGGCTGTTCGGGGGAGCGTATGGTCGATAGTGGCTGCTTTGCTTTCCACCTACTCCATAACACCGACGGCTCCCCCCCTAAAATAAGGGTGACTCAACTAGAGGTCGTGTACAACACGTGTACTACGGACTTGTTGCAGAAAGAAGGACGGGGGGTAGACACATGATGCCAGATATAAAAACGGTAACACATAAGATAAATGCTATAAATAAAGAGAACGAAAAACGCACAAAAAGTGATAACAATAACACAAACAAAAATCACAAACAATGCTTATACACTCGTAATGTCAAACAAAGCCGATACGACTCCAAAATAAGCTTGAATTCTGAAAAGATCCCCAGCAGAGTCGCCAGAGCTGTCACACCCCTTTTTTCAACATCCAAAAGATTCGTTTTAAGTTTCTTAAGGGTTTTTATTATTAAGTGACAAAAAATGAAAATTTATTTCGAAAAGGATTCATTTTGTTCAAAACTCAGAGTCGCCACTTGGCATAATTCGGTGTGCCAAGTCACCTTTGGAAATCCTTTTCAACACAATTTTGACTCTATAAACTGATCCGCGAACAGAGATTCCGACTAAGGAATTCTGTTGACCGAGAGGAAGGTGTTAGGCACCCCTTGGTCCCGTGGTTTGACCACGGTCACTTGGTGAGCGTATCGACTAATTTGACATTACTAAATGTATAAACCACACAAAACAAACAATCAAACAAACAAAACAAAACTAGTTCAAAAATATAGTGTCCAGTCCAATTATTACAACCCAAAATGAAAAAAAAGTACTGAAACGTGAACCTACGCTAACCTACACTAATCCTAAACTACGCTGTAATGCCTTACCCGATTCTTCGGGCCTTCATCACGAACGTTCTTCGAGTACATGATACGTCGGGGCATTCTCCGGTGAATAAATACAAATGTGACCTCGGGGCATTCCCCGACGAATGAATACAATGGATCCAAATTAGAAAAAAAAAATCAAACCATTCAACACAAATTCCATATTCAAACATTCAACAAGAAAACACTTATTCTTAAATTTTTGCCTACCCAAACCTACGATTGCCTATCGGCCCGACGACATATCACATTCAATATTAATAATGAATCAAAATATCATAAGATTCTCTTTTACCAGTTTCGATTCCTGCCCCCAACTTCATTCTTATCAATCAGTGATTACACATGCTTAGATTATCAATTCACTCTTCAACATTCAAATCCAACAACAACTAATACGCAATCAAGATTCAAACATACCCAACGCATAAATCATTCATCGTCAAACACATAATGATAATAAGAGAATAGAGTCGATAATTAAACCTCAAAAGCTTTCAATTGACTTAAGAAGAGAGATGAGAGCCGCTTCGGGAACCTCAACGAATACCGAAATCTCGACTATGAACCAATTCTAGCAAAAAGGTCCCTCGAAATTCAACTCGAAAAGAGACCCGCGATAACTCGAAAAGAAAACCCGAACGATGGCACCCTAATCAGACCCAGATTTGAATCACGAATGAAATTACATATCCCTTTTCGTAATTATTGGAATTTTCGGTGAGACACGATCTGAAAACGGAGTGGGAACATCGTTTTCCGGCAAGCCTCGACGGAACAGTGGCGAAACTCACAAGAGAAACACCCCCGTCTCCTCGATTCTCCTCTCTCTCACTCTTCGACGTTCTCTCCCTCTCTTGTTTTTCTCTATTTTTCCTCCTCCGACCAGTTCTCTCTCTCCACCACAACAGTGATATTTTCTCCCTATATCTCTCTCAGTCTATCTCCCTCTATCTTCTCCGATCTAAGTGTGTGCGTGCGGTGAAGTGAGTGTGAATTTGGTGAGTGTGTGCCAGATTTATGTGTAGAAGAGATGATGGTTTTTGTGTGTATGGAGTCTCCGGTGAGGATGAGTGTATTTCTGTGAATTGAGTGTGTGTATATGTGTGAATGACGTGTGATTGTAATAGAAAAATGGTGAGAGCAAGGAAAGGAAAAAAATGGAAGTGTGTATGGTTGTTTTCGTCAAGAACAGAAGAAAATTTTTTCTCCTTCCGATCTGTGTGTGCCCCTTAAATCTATCTGGAGAAGATGATCCTCCCTTTATGTATTGATAAGAATGGCCAAATCTGTGGGCCCCACAGTGTATGTGAGGTGTTCTTTTTTTTGTTGTTTATGTATCATGTGAGGATAAAAATGTGAGTGGGTAGGGAGGTGGAAGCTTTTGATTGGGTAGGTTGTTAGGATAAGATAAATTAGTTAGAGGTATTGTTATTTTTGTCGTTTTGTGGAGGGATTATCACACGGGTGAGGGTACACGGTAGGATAAGGTAAAATTGGGTAAATTAATCTTTCGGAGGGACAGAATTACGTGTCTACAATGTGTGACACTTTAACAACACTAACTTAAACTGACGTGTGTAATTTCTTCTTCTATTCTTGTCCAGCATACAACTCTACCTTTGTTATGCATCCCTTACATCGAGTGATTCATGCTTTTGTGGAGCTGATTATCTTCTTGTTTCTCTTGATATAGGGATCACACGTCTACTATTTGACCTAATTGGGACCTGCCTTTCGATGATGACCAAGTTGTTCTTGTGATTCTCAAAATAGTTGCCTTAACTTATCACCAAATCTCTCAGCACTCTATCTATTTTCTCATATGCTCTCTTTTTCTAACTTTAACCCTCTGATTCAATGTTCATGCTTAAACTGGATTTTAAGATCTGGCTGGAAATTTCACTAGCATGTCATATCACTAGAGTTAACATAAAATGTACTATGTAAAGAAAACAAACAAACAACACATATTTAAAATACAAAGAAAAATGGGACACTTCATTTAGTAGAAACAAAAGATAGAAGGGTTTGAACATAAAGAACAAAAGGACAAAACAAGATAGATCCCGAACTACAACCCTGAAATAATTCGGACAACAGAAAATAAAACAAAACAAGCTATCAGACCCCTTCCTAGTAAGGAGAGAGGTGACTTCTCAATTGGTCAGCCTGACATCTTAGCCACTGGTTTGCATATCAGCATGACTAGAGCTTTCCTCACTGTCAATGTTCTGCACCATGAATGATTTATCTTGAATCATATTTTCAATTTCTATTTTCAAAGCACAACAATCTTCAATATTGTGACCCTGAACATCAGAATAATATGCACATCGTACATTAGGATCAAAACTTCTTAAATGTGGGTCAGGAGTATACCCAAGGAGAGGAGTGATCATGTCCTATTGTACCAATCTCTGGAATAAACTTGCATACGACTCTCTAATTGGTGTGAAGCTATCCCTCGACTTCTGCCTTATTTCATTGTTTGACTGGACCGAAAATCTGGCCTAGAAGGGATTTGGTATGTTCGTAGAGTTTGAGGAAGACTCTGAAGAGTTGGTACACGCCATTGTGGGTAAGAAAGGAATTTACCATAGGGTTGTGCATTGTATATTGGATATGGAGGTGGGAGAATAGAGTATAATGAATTTCGGGAAAGATTCTGTGGAGCTTGGGCATAAACTTGGGTTTGAGCCTCTGGATAACGATGGTGTGGTCCTCTTGCCCGTTCCTGTTGTCCAACTACAATGGCAGATGTATATTCCTCATACTTCTTCCCTCCGACACTTTTTGAACCTTTTTGAATTGCTTGAGTAGTCGTTTTCAATGTTGTAAAACTCACAATGCGATCGATCTTAATTCCATCCTCTACCATCTCCCCCATTTTGAGGACCTCAATAAATGGCTTGCCTAATGCAGGTAACAAGTGTTGATAATATGTATCATCCTACGCTTATATAAATGCCTCCACTATCTTACTTTCTTTCATTGGTGGTTTCACCCTAGCAGCTTGTTCACGCCATCTAATCGCATACTCTCTGAAAGTTTCAGTACTCTTTTTCTTCATATTAGTTAAGGATTTCTCGTTAGGAATCAACTCCATATTTTATTGAAATTGTTGCACGAATTCATTAGATAGATCATCCCAACTAATCCACTTGTCAATGTCTTGGTCAACAAATCATTCCGAAGCTAGGCCTGAAAGACTCTCCCCGAAATAAGCCATGAGTAGTTCTTCCTTCCCTCCAGCACCTCTTAGTTGGTTACAATAACGTCTCAAATGTGCCACTGGGTCCCCATGTCCTTCATATTTCTCAAACTTTGGCATTTTAAAGCCAGGAGGAAGGTTGACCCCTGGAAACATGCATAAGTCCTTATATGAGACACTTTTATAACCCTCAAGTCCTTGCAAGTTCTTCATAGCCAGTTCCAAACTTCTTAATTTTCTAGTCATTTTCTCTTGTTCTTCTGTCATAACAGGTTTCTCAGTGTTAGGAGGAAATTCAGGCGGGTGAGTGTCACCATAAAGACCAGTCAACTTGAATGTAGGCTCGAAAGTGTAATGTTGATCACCAGTAATATTCAATACAGGCTCTCTTGTAGAGTAGGGAGGCACAACTTGCGGATGAACATCAAAAGTAGGATCTTCAGGTGGAGGTGGCACCGCAAAAGAATGAACAACAGGTGGAGCCAAGTATGTGGTAGTCTTGGATTAGGGAGTGAGAAAATGAACATTGGAAGTGGTTGGATATTGTTGCCCCGGAGTCGATCCTGATGCATGTTGTGGCATATCAACAAAAATGGAAAATTGTGCATATGACACGAGAGGCAAGCTAGAAAGATATTCCAGATTATCAGTGGGAACTGGAGGAGGCGGCAACCCATTATCCCAAGCTCGATGCATTTCCATCACTTGATGCCTTAATTTCCGAATCTCTTCATTATCTCTTAAATTCTCATTTCCCGAACTCCCTATCTGATTAGTGACAACAAACTCGGTATCCTTGTTGGCCATAACCTTCTTTGTGACTTGGTGCAATATGGAGGAACAGGCAAAATGCCACAAACCAACCACCTCAAACTAACTGAACAAGAGATAGCAAATGCATTAGAGTTCAATACTTTCTCAAAATCTTTTCTTTTTTAAAAAAAAAATCACCGAACCCAAGAAGGGCGCCTATGTATATCACTCCCGAAAGAGGAGAATCAGGTGTGCGTAGTTCGTGAAGTCTTGCCAAAATGGCCAATTAAACTCTTTTTCTTTTTCTTGAAATTTTAAGAAGAAAAGAAAAATGACAAATTGTCAAAAGAATAGACGAAAATCTTTTTTTGAATTTTCTAGCTTTAATATCCTATAAAAAATGAAACCTATCATTACCAAAGAAACTCTTTTTTGGGTTTTCGATTTGAATTTCATACGAAAATGAAACTTGAAACCATTAAAGAAAAATCTTTTTGTAATCTTCTTTTAAAGATGTATATGAAACACGTACTATAAGTAAAGAGTGAAGAAAATCTTTTTGAATTTTTAAAATAAGATCCACCAAAATAAAACCTACGATTATTAAGGAATTTTTTTTTTGTATTTTTCTTTTCAAGACATATATGAAACACCTACTCTAAATGACGAGAAGAAAATCTTTTTTTGATTTTTTAAATAAGATCCCCGAACCAACAATAGGCTGCCTACGTATCTCACTTTCGAGAGATGAGAATCAGGGGTGCGTAGTTCGTCCAGATAGGACAATTAAGGATTAAATAACTGACTGAACCCTGACTTGAGAGACGCGACCACAAACAGAAGATGAAAAACAATAAAATCTTTTTGAGTTTTTAGTTTGACATTTCACGTAAGACTGACACCAACAACTATGAAAGAGAAAATCTTTTTGGTATTTTCGTTATAAGAGATGTACAAAACTTTTACCATCTTTTGACTTTCTTTTATAAAAAGCTCCTATTAAGGAATTTTTTTTTTTTGAAATTTTCGAATTATGAATGCTTACTAAAGAAACAAAAGTTTTTTTTTTTTTTTTTATGTTTTTGTTTTTGACAAATGAGTGCAAAAGGTAAAAAATCTTTTTGAATTTTTGAATTGTGGAAAACAAAAGTCATAAAGAACTCTAAAAACTACAAAACTCTTTTTTGACTCCTTTTTCTTTCTTTTTTTCATGCCCACACACCCTTCTTTAATTCTAGTAGATGTTTTCCCCAAATCAATCCATCAAATGACCATATTACCCTCAACGATGCAACAATTAGGGCGTAGGGATGCTTCAGGGGTGAGTATCCTACAAAGGACCAAATGGATCCCGCTAGGTCTCAATATGATGTAGATAAGTATGACCTAAAGGCTGACCTACGCTGGGGTTCACAAACAAGACTGTTCGGGGGAGCGTATGGTCGATAGTGGCTGCTTTGCTTTCCACCTACTCCATAACACCGACGGCTCCCCCTCCTAAAATAAGAGTGACTCAACTAGAGGCCGTGTACAACACGTGTACTACGGACTTGTTGCAGAAAGAATTGGCTCGGGTTATGCACATGATGCCAGATATAAAGTAGTAACACAAAAGAAAACTATAAACATGTAGCACGTAGGCACTCAATAATGATAAACAATAACACAAAAAAACACAAACAAAATGTCTATACACCTATAGTTCCAAACTAAGCCGATACAACTCCAAAATAAGCTCGAATTCTGAAATGATCCCTAGCAGAGTCGCCAGAGCTGTCACACCCCTTTTTCAACCGAAAAGAATATTTTTTAAGTTTTGAAAGGATTTTTATTTATTAAAGTGACAAAAGATTGTTTTGTTTCAAAAAAGACCTTTTATATTCAAAACTCAGAGTCGCCACTTGACATAATCCGGTGTGCCAAGTCACCATTGAAAATCCTTTTCAAAGCGATTTGACTCTTTAAACTGATCCGCGAACAGAGATTCCGAGTAAGGAATTCTGTTAACCGAGGGGAAGGTGTTAGGCACCCCTCGATCCCTTGGTTCGACTACGGTCGCTTGACGGAGTATATCGGCTAATTTTGACACTACTAATGTACAAATCATAAAGAAGCACGTAAAGCAATCAAACAAACAAACCAAATAAAAACGAATCAAAGTATAGTGTTCTGTCCAATTATACCGTCCCAAAATAAATAAAAATGCGAAAATAAATCCTATCTAATCTATACTAATCCTAACTGCGCTCCCAGGATTTACCCGATGCCTCGGGCCTTGATCACAATTCGCCTTCGCCAACATTATATGTCGGGGCATTCCCCGGTGAATAAATACGTCAATCTTCGGGGCATTCCCCGGTCAAATGAATACATTTCAATCCGAAAACATAAATCAACACATTTCAACAAAACACTTTCATCATTCAACGATTTCAAGTCCTACTTTTGCCTACCCGAACCTACTATTTGCCTATTCATTCGATGGCCTAATCATGATACTATCCAATTCAACAATATTCAGTAATGAATCAGAATAAACAACCTTCAACTTTTGATTTTCAATTTTCGATCCCGACTCCCAAATCAACAAGTTTAATTTTTAAATAAAATCCCTTCATCACATGATTCATAATCAAAGAATCAACACGAACAATCGTTCACCATCAACAAAGATCCAACAATCACATAAATATTCAATTAGACGCACCAAACACGATGAATAATGAAATAAAAGAGGGGGAAGAGGAGAATTGGACCTCAATGGAGCGTTTCTCGTTGATAATAAAGAAGTCCAAAAACCAAGATCCTCGAGCAGGGAAACCCCAACAACGAGCAATCCAAATCAGCGTAGAAAGAAAAGGAAACCCGCTACTGATTCGTAGGAGTGGGCATATTTTGATTTAAATCAAAAAAATCGAAAAAACAAATCGAAATTTAATTTTAGTTTTGGTTTTTCGGATCGGATTCGATTTGTAATTTTAGAATTTTGATTTTTCGATTCGGTTTTAAAAAAAAAATTTGGTTTAAACTGAAAATCTGAAATTTTATAAATAAATAAATAATATATATATTTTATTATATATATATATATAACATAATATTATATTATATTATATATATATTTTATTATATATATATATAACATAATATTATATTATATTATATATATATATATAATATTTAGTAATTCACATTCACAATTAACATTTAACAGCAAATTTGCATACGCCGCAGGCTGTTTATGGATTGTTTTAGTGACTCAAATATTTTATGGACTATTTTGGTGACTTTGGACTGTTTTATGGACTATTTATGCAAAAAGTATGTTGTTTCATGAACTATTTTTATGAGTTTTGTGTTGTTTTGTAGACTATTTATGCAAGGTTATATTATATATAATGATTAATGATGTTGTGTATTATGTTAAGCTTATGATTATTTCATTTCGTTTCATTCATGTTGAGTTATTTATAATTATTTATATTTGGGAATGAAAAACAGGTTTGAAAAAAAAAATTCTAAAAAAATTCATCATTTTTAAATGCTCAGCTATGAAAAAGAGAGGCTAACTACTTTAATATTTCAAATCGAAAAAAAATTCGAAATAACCGAACTGAATTTGTAAAAACCGAACCAAACCGAATTTATTTCGATTTGATTATGGATGTCATTTTTGTCAATCCGAAAACATAAATCGAACTGATATTAAACAATCAGACCGAACCACCGAATGCCCACCCCCACTGATTCACGGTTAGCAGAAAACACGAATTGACTTCGAACGACCTCCAAAACTCGATATCGACTACCAATCCTAAAGACAAACCAATTCGAAGCACCCTAGACATCCAAGAGAGAGAGCTGGACTGCTTAAAGCCGAGCTCCGATAAGCTGACGACGATAAAGACGACCAAACAGTGGACATCGACCAGATGGCATCCAACTATCGAAGGGAAAATAAGAAGGTTTCAGTGATTGTCGCTCAAACAACGAGAAGGAAAAATCAATCGGTGAACTTAGGGGCCGATTCCGGCGAGATTGAGCCCGATTCGGATGAAAGCTTCATCGGAAAAAAGCTCGATAATACCGAACTTGTTCCGGTTTCACTGTTTCTAGCCGAAAATTCTCAATCCGCTTCCTTTTTCGATCCCTTCCTCACTGATATGCGTGTTTTGCGTGAGCTGTGTGTACAGTGTTTTTGGTGTGTGTATTCTGTGTGTAGAATGTATACGTATGGTTCTGTGTATCCAATCGGTGGTTCTTGTGAATGGGGAAGAAGATATGGATGATCTCTGAATCTTGTTGCCCACTGGAATGGAGAAAAATCTCCCCTCCCCCCTGTGGGGCCCTCTATGAGTGAGTATATATGGAAAATTCAAGCCTCTCCTTTATTCATTTAGAGGGGAATTAAAATGTGAAGGGGAAAGGGAGGGGCCACGTGGGGTATGTGGGTAGATTGTTAAGATAGGATTAAAATAATGTGAGGTGGCTTCATCTTATTGGAGGGGTTGTTAGGGATTTGTTATTATTGTCATTTTATGAAGGGATAATTACATGGTTGAGAGTGCATGATAAAATAAGCTATAAATAGATAAAATTAAATTTTGAAAGGGACAAAATTAAATGTTTACAATGGATAAGCATGATTTTATCAGTATAAAAGGTAGGGAATTATCTAAAGGTGTTCACATATAATTTTACATTTTATAAGTATAAAAGGAAGGTGATTATCTAAAAGATTCCCAATTTGATTTATTCTTCTTCTTACCATCAATTTGTTTTCAGTATAAAAGGACCGTTATACTAGTTATTCACATTCATTCTATAATAAATGATTTTACTCCTATACTTCTCTTTCTGACACTTCTTTTGATCTTTTTTTAAAAAGACTTACGTTGGAAAATGGACAACGTATATAAACTGCAGATTAAGGTATATGGTACTATAATTATTGTTATTAATATTTTAGATTTTAATTTAACGTGTCTCTTTTTTTTCCTAATGTGCATTTTTTATTTTTTGCTTTAAAAATAGATTTTCATCATTTTGTTGTTGATTGAAAATACTATTTCAACCAGCTTGAATGATTATTTTAGCCTTAAAACTCCCCAATTAATAGCGCTACTAATAAGTGTAGCTGCTATTTTCTCATATATTTTGTATAAAATAATACAAAGATATGGCTGGAGACATCATGGAGCCAACCCGGATCATGGCATCGAATTATCAGTTAGTAATTATTTACAACTACTGCAAATTTCATCTGATTCTTTCTAAATAATGCAATAACCCCTTCTTTTTTCCTTTTTGCAGGCTCCCTAAGGCGACGATGTCACGGAATAGATAATGGGTATATCGGCCAATGTGTGTGAAATATATAAAATATTATAGTTTGTATATGTAAAATATTATAGTTTGTAGGAATATGTGTGGTTTTGTATAATAAAAACTAATAAAACATATCGCATGTGTAGCGCACAAGATATTAAGTTCAAAACAAATAAAAATAGTCAAGAATATGCCCAAGAATATAACTGTTTGATGCACGTGTAGCTCACAAGAAGCACGTATGATGCATAAGATGCACATGGAACGCACATAAGATCAAATAGTTATAACTTTGAAATAATTTAAATTTTAATTGTTATAATTAGTGAAATATTGGGTAGTGAAACTGAAAAAGCATGGACCAAAAAGGACTCTTACCTTTTTCTCTACATTCCCAACTACTCCATGCACCTTTGTATTTTCAGTTAAAGTAGTTAACATTGTTGAGGTAATTAGGATTAGAAGTGGTTACAAATGGTTTTACCAGTATAAAAGAAAGGGAATTATCTAAAGTTGTTCAAATATCATTTTACATTTTATAAGTATAAAAGGAAGACAATTATCTAAAAGGTTCCCATTTTGATTTGTTACTCTTCTTATCACCAAATCTTTTTAGTATAAAAGTAACCTATACTAGTTGTTCACATTCATCCTATAATAAAAGATTTTACTCCTATACTTCTCTCTCACACACTTCTTTTGATCTTTTTTTAAAAAAACTTACGTTGGAAAATGAACGCGACATATAAACTACAGATTAAGGTATATGGTATTATAATTATTGTTATTATTAATTTAGATTTTTATTTGACATTTCTCTTCTTTTTTTCTAATGTGCATTTTTTTTATTTTTGCTTTAAAAATAGATTTTCATCATTCTTTTGTTGATTGAAAATACTATTTCAACCAGCTCGAGTGACTATTTTAACCTTATTGCTTCAAGAAAATAGATTTTCACCATATTGTTGTTGGTTGAAAATACATTTTCAATCAGCTCGAGAGACTTTTTCAGTCTTAAAACTCCTCAATCAATAGCGCTACTGATCGTTGTATCTGCTATCTTTACACATCTTTTGCATAAAATAATACAAAGATATGGCTGGGAGATCAAGGGGCCAACCCGAATCGTGGCATCGAATTATTGGTGAATTAGTAGCTGAGGTAATTTTATCTTGTTGATAATAGATAAATAGATAAATAAATAATGCCAAGTAGTTTTTTATCTTATGACAAGCAAAAACTTCATCCTATTTCTTTGAACATGGAAAAGTAAATATTTATCATAGTAGTAAATTAACATAATGTTTCGAACCCACCAGGCCCTCCATAAAATGCCATATGTTGATACTCTCCACCTCTCCAATGTGGTACATCCATAAGACCATAGTGCTTAGGATCACTAACACGTACGTTCGTTTTGTATATGTGTGTTGTCTCACCTTTATCATTTAAAACATTAAGTCTTCTACAATAAGCATCATAATTAGGATCTCCAGCAGGAAAACATCTGGAGCCCATTGGAGGTGCAGACACGCCTGGCGGACTATATACTACTCCTCCCCACTCGACATTATTAGCAAAGCCTCCCAACTCAGTGAAAATCCTCGCAGGCCAAAAACCAACTTGTTCGTTGGTTTCATCATACAAAAGCCACCAGTTTCCATTTATTAAATCCTTTTTTTGAAAAAAAATTATTATATTAGTATTTAGTACCTTTCAAATTCTAATAAAGCACGGATTTACTATTCGAACATAATTAATATCAATTAAAAACTTCAAAAAATAATTCTACAAAAGAAAAAAGATATACCCGTTCGATGAACATTGTGATCTCCCATGATTTGGCTTCTCCGCGGTGTTGAATATTATCAAAACTCGCATCAACAGGGTATTTAGTATTGACTATGACAAATCCAGGGCATAGCGTATTGAAGCAATACGTATTGCCAGCCTAGAAAATATACGGTATGCATGAACCCTTTCCAACTGAGATAATGTACATATACGAAAATCATTAACGTGTATATATATATTGGACATACCTGAAAATGTATAAATGATCTAGTCTTAGTATCCCCATATAGCGTTGGATCCACCTGAAAACATAAATCAGAGTTCTCAAGATTGAATTGCAAGTAAACAAAAGAAATTAAATTATTAATAATGGTTAAACTTACTCTCCAACCAACTTGTAAAATGTCTGATCCTTTCTGAATTTTCAATCGACATGCAGAATGTTGTTGATTTTCAAATATACGAGGATTCCATAAGCTAGTTGACATTCCAGCTCCGGCAAACTTATTATTTGGATTATGTGGAACTTGAACTATTGCAAGCTGAATAAAAATAGTAAATTTTTGTTGATTTATTATAGTTTTTATTGGAACAAGCTATATATTTGTCGAAAATCTTCTTCTTCTTTTTTCTTTTTTTTGTACTTTTGGTACAAAAACTTTGTGGCCTAGGATAAATTGGAAAAATGAATGTCCAAGTGAGAATTTAATCTTCACATATCGTAAAACAAATGAACCAGTCAATCAAAAGTCAATGTCAATTCTCAAAATTCCAAAAATCTCCTCTTTTTAATTTTTAACAATTTATATTTTTTTCCATGCCCAAAATTGCAAATCAAAGACCATTGAAGAACAATTTTTAATGCTGCTAAATAATTAAATATTGATATTTATGTACCTTGTATCCCTTCGAGGATAATATGTAACTTGTTTTTCGCTCACTATCATTCTTAATCTGTGCAGAAATAATAAAAATATATGAATGGTCAGTTATTTTCTCTTTTTTATATGTATAGAAAAGAAGAATTGTTTAGGATAAGAAATGATTTGAGGGTAACATCAACTTACATTAGTCAATGGGGATTCAAATACGATACCTTCTGGTGGCGGAATATGTTTTTGTCTGATAAGATCATCTTTGGTTATTCTTTTAATAGGAACAGTTCTGAAAGGACAACCGTTATCCTTTGACCATATGTTCGAAGACTTATTAGTCACTAATGTCGTATCTGAATTTTGCATTGTCCTAACTAATGTAGGTTTCATCTGTCCATGAATAATTTAAATTAGATGCATCAACAATTCTAATTATTATTTGAAAAAAAATGAAAATAAAATGAGAAGAGTAGAGACATGCCTTGTGATGAAAATTGAGGTTCTTTAACAATGGATGATCAAATGCAGGTTGTTTATAGAAATCTATACAGTCATATGTATCTCCAGATTTTGTCTGCAAACAAAAGTTCATAAGAAAAGTACTTTATTTCTATATAAAATGAAGTTAGCAACAACGTAAAAATTACAACGACATACAAAAATCATATGTTTCAAATGCATTATCAATTTATAGAAAAAATATATATATAGAAGAAACAAATTTAAAAAGTTTAGTGTGGTTGTTTAATATTTCCATGTACAAAAATTTGGAATGGGAGAGTATTTTCTTTTTCCCACAAAAGTATGAAAAAGAATATAATGATTTTAAGTAAAAATATATATACCTTAATTGTTTTGATTGTTGGCTTGTTCAAAAGTATAAGTTGTTTCTCCAACTCTAAATCCTCTAGTTTGGTTAACTTTATTTTTCCTTGAACTCCGTCATAACTCAAAATAAAATATAACACCAGCAGAGTTTGTCGAATCAACATAATCTGCAACCATTAAATTAAATAAAAAAATAATTCTACATGTACTTATTATCTATATATACCCCAAAAAACAAAACTACTAATATTTAAAGAACAAAAATGATTAATTGAACTTACTTGATTTACAAGATGTTTGAGGATTGAAGCTTTTGATCACTTAAACAAATTTCCCACTGTGTAGTGTGTACATATGCTATAGAGGAGTTCTCAAATGGGATCATACATTATTATTATTTAATGAAACGTTGACTGCTTTCTTCTACGTGTAATCTAAAGATAATCTGACCATAATTAAAAGTAAATCGAATCAAGACAAATTAAAGTCCAACAGAAATGCCCGTTGAACTAAATTTGAACGGGTCAAAATATGCTAAAATCCTTATTATGTTTATGTAATATATTTAGATTTAAAAAAAAAAAGTTCTTTTCATAAATATTTTAAGAAGATTTCTAAAATTCAATTTACCCTATATATATCCCACCAGAGTAGGTTAAGCTAAGTCAACTTGTTCAACATCTAATTAGGTCAAAGATGAGTGAAATAACATATCAGAACTCAAATAGTTCAACATGACTCAATTTTCTCTATTTTAAATTTTGCTTTTTAAAAAAAAAAATTCAAAAAAAAAAAAAAAAGAATACACACTTATTTACTTTTTGCTTCTCTACCTCATTTGAGGCGGTGAATATATATCGAATATGTAGTTGTTATTATAAGTTTATGTATTTTTCATAAATTATTATCAGTCTTAATTTAATTTCTTTCGAATTACATAACTCCAATATCATAAATGAATGTTCATATGTTTGAATTTAAGTTGCGTTTTGACTCATCTGGTTGCAATATTTTCAACTCATTTTGACCAACTCTATGTTATTTCAAATTCATCCCTTTATATAAAAACCAATTTAAATCTCATTGATCCACCTCTCTATACAACATCAGCTCACAAACACACAACAAATCAAGTAAGTACCTTAACGTGATTATAGATTGTTGATTAATTATTGTCCCTTGGTTATGCCTATAAAAACAAATAATTTCATGAATTCAGGAAATGCTAATACATCGAGGTATTATTCAACAAACAATGCTGATATTATATTTTCTTCTGCCTCTTATCTTTTTTTTTTTTTCCTTTTCCAACGTTTTAATGTGTCAAATATTTTAATTATAGTCAATATCGAGCATAATATATAATCATGTATTATGATTTTAAGAAAATGGTGATTAGAAAAATATTTGTCTTTGATTAAATGAAGTATATAGTTGACATCTTAGAGTCATTCTTTCTATGAAATAATTAAATTACCTATGAAAATTTTCAATTAGACTTACTCTCCAACCAACTTGTAAGATATTCGATCCTCTTTGAATTTTTAGTCGACAAGCACTGTGTCGTTTGCCTTCAACATGAGGATTATGCAAACTAGCTAGCTAGCTAGCTGCCATTCTAGCTCCTGAAAACTTCGTGTTTCGATTTTTTGGAATTTAAACTATTGCACGCTGAATATAAATATAATCCTTTTTATTAACTTTACATATTATCCAAATTATATTCTTCCGGAATACAACATTATCTATTTGATATTTTGAAGGAAAAAAAACTCCAAATTGTAAATTTAAGAGTAAAGCATCTAGTACTCCTGAACTATGACCAAATTTCCTACAACACACTCCAACTTCACAGGAGTCCTATTACCCTCCTGAACTTAATTTTAGCGTATTTTTGTCACTTTTTTTAGTTGATGTGGCACCTCTTTAGCTGATGTGGGCCTTATTTTTATGCAAGAAAGGTGTCATGTCAGCACAAAAGGGTGACAAAAATATGCTAAAATTGAGTTCAGGAGGTAATAGGATCCATGTGAAGTTGGAGTGTGTCGTAGCAACTTTGGCCATAATTCGAGGGGGTACTGAATGGTTATTTCTAAATTGAGTTCAAGTCCAATTAAATGAAAAATATTAGAAAAACATTCAAAGAAAATGAAAAACGTAAACATGATAATATTTTCATTGCTATAATGTACCTGATATCCTGATATGTAGCTTCCTTTTTGCTCACTATTGCTGTTTCTCTACATTAGATGTATTGCAATATGTGGCATGTTTAGGTATGAATTATTCAAGTAAAAGCATTAAATTTTTCATAAATGATAGCGTTACGCCAATAAACTCATTTTCGTAGAAGTTGAAATTTTTTGGCCGTGGCATATGTTTGTATCTTATAAGATCATCCTTCGTAATTCTCCTAATTGAAACAGTTCTAGAAGGATAACCTTCATCGTTTAACCATATTGTTGATGACCTACTAGTTGTTGAGGCTTCTGAATTTTGCTTTATCCTTAATAAAGTAGGTTTTATCTGTTTAACCAAATGTTTAATTGTATGTCATCAATAGTATCATATCAACTTGTAAGAAAATAAATTAAAAGTAAAAGGAGAGTAGAGGTATATATGCCTTAGGATGAAAATAATGACCCTTTGACAGCGGGTGATCGAACGTGTGTTGTTTGTAAAAATCTACACAACTGTATGTATCTCCACGTTTTGTCTGTGAACCAAAAAAATCATAAATAAATTTTGAAGTTGCAATAATTTATTTATTTTTTTAAAAAAAGGAGATAGAACATAAGGTTCATTTACCATAAAAACCTTGTGAAAATAATAGTCTCGTGAGACTTACAAATACTATGAACCAAAAACAAATATTTTAATTATTTTGATTGCTCTAATTAACATAATGTGAGAGCTCTACACACTAATTTTGATACACTAGGTGTATAAAAAATTTGCTACTATGAGGAAGATGTTTATAGAGGCACATAAGAGATTAAAATAACTATTACTATACAAAGATATGAATTTTTTTGAATTATGGACTACAAAATCTACAAAAAAAAATAGAGATAATACCCAATTACCTCCCTGAACTATATCCAAAAAGTCTATGACACACCTCAACTTAAAGGGGGTCCTATTACTCTCCTGAACTATTTAAAAGTGTAATTTTGACATCCTTAGTGCCTACATGGCACATACGTTGCACAACATACTGAAGTATCCATGTAGGCACACTTGTGTGCCACATAGGCACTAAGCGTGTTAAAATTACACTTTTAATTAGTTTAGGGGGTAATAGGACCCCTTTTAAGTTGAAGTGTGTCATAGGTTTTTTAGGTATAGTTCAGGGGGTAATTAAGTATTTTCTCAAAAA
This sequence comes from Capsicum pubescens, assembly GCA_030864215.1. Taxonomy (NCBI): domain Eukaryota; kingdom Viridiplantae; phylum Streptophyta; class Magnoliopsida; order Solanales; family Solanaceae; genus Capsicum; species Capsicum pubescens. The sequence continues at coordinate 353,956,094 of CM061538.1, read as the reverse complement.
ATATATATATATTTAATAAATGTTGATTACTCATTTTCTTAGTAATACCCAAAATAATAATTTGAACATAAATTTCATAGGAATGTAACTGAATTTACAAAGGTTTTTTAATTGATGATGATTGTAAAATGTAAATGTTCGTTTGAAAATGTAGAGCGACTTGTTACTGTTGTAATATAGGAGAATGTGCAAAATATTTTGATGATTGATAAAATGAACCTGATTCACTATTTATTTTATTCCAAGTATTATATATGAATAAAAAAGAATTATCTTAATTATTTTGATTGCTGGTTTGTTCAATAATTTTAGTTGTTTTTCTAATTTCAATTCCTTCAATTTAGATAGTTTTTTCTTTTCTGCTTGTACCCCATTATAACTTAAAAGAAAATATAACACTAATAAAGTTTGTCGAACAATTATTTGATGCATCCTGAATTCATTCATCATTTTATAAGCATGAATGTAAGACCTTTTAGCAAAAAATAAAAACATGAAAGCTCTAAACACTGAACTTGATTTATTAGGAGTATGAAAACTTTGCTACAAAGAGAAAGGTGTTACATAAGGACAAGATATAGAAGAGATCAAAGTTACTATCTATTATATTATATAAAAAAAATATTAAATTAATGTAATTCTGATCTGAAGCATGTGGTCAACAAAACTTCTTAAAATTATCTTTATTTAATAAATTTTAATTGCTCATTTAAAGTAGAATTCAAAACAACAGTTTGAGCATAGATTTCACTAGAACATTGTCAAATTAGTGTTCTTTCACACCTCTATATAACATCTTCTTCATAGTAGCAAAGTATCAAACACCTAAAAAAAAAACAAGTCCACTCTTTTAGAGCCTTCATATTAAGTGAATTATTTTTAAAAAAAAAATATTCTGATATTCTTGCTTATAAAACGAAAACTTAAGTTTAAGATGCGTCTAAGAATTGTTCAACAAACTTTGTTAGTGCTATGTCTGCTTCTGAGTTATGATGGAGTTCAAGGAGAAAAACAACTATCCAGACTTGAGGATGAGGAATTAGAAAAACAAATAAGACTTTTGAACAAGCCCGCAATTAAAACAATTAAGGTAATTATTTTGGATTTGAAATGATCATTTGATTTATTAGTCTCTTAAGACATTATTATTTTTAGTTGATAATATCACCTTTTGAAAAAGAGAAAAGACATAAAGTGATCTTCGAAATTGTCTTAAATTTGCTAAAAAATACCTTAACTTTGCGGGTCATCTATTATCCCACAAAAGTTATATAAATCATTATAAATGGATCATTTTGCCCGATTTTGGGTCTGTGTTTGAATTCACATAAATAACGCGTATGAATGTGAAAATTTGACCGCAACTCCAATTAAAAAATATCACGTATAATTAATTTTTTAATTATTTTAAAAATTCATCTTCTCATTGAAGATCTCATCGATCTTCTCCAATTTCCCCATTAAAATACCCTTGGAGCTTAAAAAGAAAGACCTACTCTTCTAAAAAAAAAATAGCTTCATAATACTTGTTAACCAAGAGGTCAAGAATTATGATTTACAAATCACAACAAATGTGTTTTTTCCCCAAAAATTCACAAAGGCATGAACAAAAAATGCATGATTTTAAAAAGAAAGAAATACAGAGTATCTATTTAATGGATAGGTTGAGTTAGAGATGGACCTCAAATTTAGCAGATTCTCAAAGGTTTGTTGCAACTACAGCCTTTCAATAAAAGTTCAAAATTAAAATTAGACAAATAATCAGATTCGGACCTAAAATTTGAGCCTAAAGTCTTAAAATGAACCACGAATGGCAATCTCAATTAAAACTCAAAAGTCAAATCTCAACCTGTATTACTTGATCGGCTAAAATAATTATTTTCAAAGTTGTTGTTGTTGGGTATTGTCATTGGGGAATTGATGCAGTTACTGGTTTGGGGTCTGTTCACCGATGAAATTTTTCAGCGAGATAGAAATGGAGGGAGTTGGAGATGGTACGGTGGTTGGAGTTTAGGTGGTGTCAGTGGTTGTTGTTTTGGGTGTTAATAGCGGTGGAGATTTTGTTAATGAAGAGAAAAATGAAGGAGCTCAGGTTAATTTAATTTAATTAATTAATTAAAAAAAAGTGACTAGCGCTTAACATTAGACCAAGATTGAAGATAAAATCGATCAAAATGGTCAATTTACAATGGTCTATATAATTTTTGTGGGATAATAGATCACCGACAAAGTTAAAGTATCTTTTAGCAAATTTGGGACAACTCCAGTGATCACTTAATGTCTTTACTCTTAGAAAAATGTCATTGTCACTAACAATTGCTTATGTGATATCGTTTCGTATTTACGTATGTGTAATTATGCAACTTAGGTTACTTACTTTTTACATTTTTCGCTCACAGACAAAATATGGAGATGTATATGATTGTATAGATTTCTACAAACAATCTGCATTTGATCATCCATTGTTGAAAGACCATAATTTTCATCCTAAGGCATATTTCTACCCTCTTTCCGTTTCATTTTCAAAAAAAAATTTCACAAGGATATGACATTGTTGACATGCACCTAATTAATATTTTGTTGAATAGATGAAACCCACTTTATCTAGGATAAACCAAAGTTCAGGTTCCTCAACAGCTAGTCGATCTTCGATAATATGGTCAAAAGATGGAGGCTGCCCTTTTGAAGCTATTCCTATTAAGAGAATTACAAAGGATGATCTTATTAGACGAAGACTTATGCCCCCACCAGAAAATGATGCATTCGATGCGCAATTTGCAATCGTAAGTTAATTCACTCCTCTCTCTTAAATAATTATTCAAACCTAAAGATGAAAATTCATTATTTAACTGCTTATATAAAGATTCTAATTTTTATATTGTTGTCCAAATCAAATGCAGAACAATAATAATACAAAGCAAAACGGAAGATACGTATCTTCACGAGGATATAAGGTACATGGCTATGAACTTCTTAGGTTCAAAATATTAAATTGTGCTATCAAGGTCTTTACTACATTTACCTTTTTTGAGATAGTCATACTTGATATAAGAATATTTAAATAAGTTTTGTGACTTATAAGTTGGGCTTTGGAAACTCATGTTGTACTCAAAAGAAAGGAAACAACTTAAGGTATCAATGTATATTGTAAACGTTAATTATTATTTTTATTTTATTCAGATAGCAATTGCTCGAACTCCAAATAATCCAAAGAATAAGTTTGCGGGAGCTGGAATGGAAACTAGTTTGTACAATCCTCACGTTGAAGGCCGGCAACATAGTGCTTGTCGATTAAAAATTCAAAAAGGATCTGATATCTTACAAGTTGGTTGGAGAGTAAGTTTAACTTAATTACTTTTTTCATCTATATTTAATTGTTTTATAGAAAATATATCTATAAGATGTCAATTAGAAACTTTGTTTTAAACTCGCTTATTTTTTATTTCATAAGTGCTGATATAACTCAGTTTTTATAATATTATTATTTCGTATTCTAGGTGGATCCAACATTATATGGGGATAATAAAACTAGGCTTTTCATACATTTTCAGGTAACTTGTCCTGCACTTTTGATGATTTGATTTTACTATTCTCCTTTATTTTCAAAAGTTCATATGCAGTACTCATATATGTTTTTATGTTTCTAGGCTGGTGCAATTCATTGTTTCAATACATTATGTCCTGGCTTTATACAAGTGAACCGTAAGATACCTCTTGATATGTCATACGAGCACACTCTTACGCAACGTGGAGGGAAGATATGGCAAGAAACAATGTACATTGAGAGGGTATATTTTATATACTTTTGTTTATTGAGTAACTTTTTTATTATATCCGAATAAGTATAGAAATTACAATTGGAGAAACACATAAATACTAACATTGATAATATCTTCAAAATTAAGGATCTTGTCAACGGAAACTGGTGGCTTTTAATGGAAAAAAACTACGAACAAATTGGTTTTTGGCCTCAGAGGATTTTTACAGACTTGCGAAGTTTTGCTACAAATGTTGAGTGGGGTGGCGTTGTATATAGTCCACCGAGTGTACCTGAACCTCCCATGGGCTCAAGCTATTTTCCCGTTATGAATTCTGGTTATGATGGTTATTGTAGAAGCATAACAATTTTGAACGTAAAAGGAAAGACGATTGAAGTAGACAGAACAACTATACATACTGATAATCCTAATATGTACCGAGTTTCATTTGTACAATTTCGATCTGGTTCAGAGTCAGCCCGTTTTGTTTTATATGGTGGACCTGGTGAGAGTACACCAATTTAAGTATTGTTAATTACTACTATATTGATAGTTATATTTAATGTCTAATGAAATATTGAGCAACTCTTGTTGTATTTGAATTGAATAACTCTTTTTTTTTTGTTTTCCACCCGGTGTCTGGTACCCACATTGGAGCCTGACTAATTCGAATTCGTGCCGCGTAGGAATTGGATAACTCTTTTAGTGAACATATCTATCAATTTACTTCTTGGAGTCAATAAATTTTCCATAAACAACAAGAGTTTAGAGCCTATTTACTATACATAGCGATACTTTTTATAATAACAAACTTAGCAAGACTTTTTATGTTTTTCTTACTTTCTGTCTTTCTTTCTTCTTTCCTTTTTTTTTTTTTTCGAATTTAGAATTTAAAATTTGTGGGTTCTCCACATTAGACAAAAATAAAAATGAAATAGTAACTTACAGAATTTGCACCCACAATTGAGAGGTCAACAAATCTTTTACAAGTCTCTCTGCTCTGCTAGACCAACAACAAACTTTATTTATAGATTTTCAACCTACAATTTTTATATATTTATTAGATTAATCAATATCCATCTTTTATTTAGAGGAGATAATGGAGTAAGTTAGACAAATATAATTGAAAGAGCTGTTATTACTTTCCCCGTAACGGTAATCATTGCCAAATCATAGTCAAACTATTATCAAATTAAAATTCGAATCAAAATTACTATAATTGAATAGTTCGGAATTTGCAAAAATATCATAAATAATCTAAAATAGTACTTTAATTATACACTTATCAGTTTTGATTCTTTAACTATTTAAAAACTTATCAAGTTTGGTCTTTGATTATTTTTTATAGTTTTTATAAAAACAACGTAGGATTTATATTAATGAAATTTCTACTTTCATGAAATTAAATAGTAATCCATTCCTCAACTGTTTCTCTATTCTTGCCACATTTTCCTCAAATTCCTCTTGTGAAAAAATTTCTAACCTCATCAATTAAATATAAAATTTCTCAGGGAAGAAGACATAAATTCTAATAAAAAGAAGTATATTTTTGTTGCTAATGGCATGAATATGCTATGTTTCAGAGAAGATGACAATAACGATAAAGTTCGATGTAAGAACAAACTTTTATTACCATTCAAGACAACTTGAACAAAGCAAAATTCAAGACGAATTTTCTTAGAAATTTTAACGAGAAAATCTCCATCTTGATTTTTTATCAAGTTTGATATTTGCCTATTTTTAATATAAACAACGTAGGATTATATTAACGGAATCCTGCCTCCGTGAAATTCTCTATTTCTCATACCTTTTTCACGATTTTGTCATTTTTGCTATTAATTTTCTCTGGCCACCTTATTTAAACTACTCGGACCATGTCCAAAATTTTCATCTTGAATTTTGCTTTGTTCAAATAATTATCTTCAATGGTAATAAAAGTTTGTTCTTGCATCAAACTTTGTCGTTATTGTCATCTTCTCCAGAATATAGCATATTCAAGCCATTAGCAACAACAATATACTTCCTTTTATTAGAATTTGTATCTTCTTCCCTAAGAAAATTTATTTTGAATTGTTGAGGTTAGAAATTTTTTCACAAGAGGAATTTGAGGAAAAGGTGGCAAGGAGAGAGAAACAATTGAGGAAATGGGCTATGATTTAATTACATGAAAGCAAGAATTTCATTAATATAAATCCCACGTTTCTTTTATAAAAAAAAATAGTCAAAGATCAAACTTGATAAATTTTGAAATAGTTAAAGGACCAAACTGATAAATGTATAGTTAAAGGACTATTTTAGACCTACTCTTATAGTTAAGGGACTATTTATGATATTTTCTCTTCGGAATTCTATTAAAATGGAGTTAACCAAAATAGGATGGATAATAGCTTCATCAGAAAAATTTAACGAGGAAAAAGGTAACTTACATAAATTCCATAAGTTGAGGAGCTAGTAATATTTTTTATCACATTTTTGTCCAATTACATAAAAATCTAGAAATATCGTCTTGAAACATATCCTGTGTGATACATATTAAACTAATAAATGTGTAGATACATATCGTGTGATACACATTAACCTAGTAAAGTAGAGATATATATTTCTGATACAATTATTTAAGTTATGTTTTAAAACATATTGATGATACATTTATTTCGAACAGTTGTGATTGAGGAGATCAGCCATATGTATCATGAGCAAAATGGAAAATGTGGAATTTTATGTAATTTTTTTAAAGATTTGAGATTTTATGTAAGAATACCCCTCAAATTTGAAGGTTTGTGTAATTTACCTTCTTTTTTTTTTCTTTCTGGTTAAAGTAGTAGATTTATGTTAATATTACTAGTACTAGTAGTTTTCCTAACAAATATAAGTGTCAAGAAGTATCCCTCTAGCAAAACAAAGCTAAATAAAGGAGGGGTAGGCGGAAAGGTAAGTTCTCAAAAACATGCTCGATCGTTTCATTCCTTCCATAGCCAAATTGTCAGAAGCAAGATTATTGGTGATACCAATTGGACAATTTAATCATCTTTGACTTCACATAACACCTCGCATTGAAGTGGATGCGTGAGATACGGACCCGGGTTTAGAGGTTTGTTCTGGCAGGACCTTAAACTTGTCATTTAAATCAAGCATGCATGTAGACACAAGAGAATGGTGGTTCCTGGAAGAGTAGAGGATAGCCACAAAGAACCTTCCCTTATTTCCTAGATAACGAAGAGTGTAAAGAGCACGTTTATCGTTAAGAACATCATCTTGGTGAACAGTGCTTGTTACGTCAACCTCAGATATTATTATATTGTTTCTTCATCAACTTTCTTGTTGGGGACGGGGACGGGGACGGGGACGGGGACGGGCTCCGGCTCCAAATCACGAATGATTAGTAAAAATTGTGACTTGTAATTCCTTTGGAATGAGTACACGTGATTTTCTACGATTACAAAATGATCCCACCAAGGTAATGAAAAAATATGACTCGGTGTCAATGGTTTTTCAGTGGTATAGGTATACCAAGTCTGATCCTTGAAGCTGAAAGCAAGAAGAGTACATATAGGGTGGTGGTCTCGTTTGAATGACCACGCCCGTCAACAATCAGAGTGGAAAATTCATAGGCAATTGCAGGTTTCACAAAAATATTGGTCGGGTCGAGGTCGTGAAACCCAGATGACTACTCATATTCAGCATCTCAAAGTGTGGCTTTCCGCCATGCCATGGGGATTATCAAAAGAGATCGATCACATAAAGCCAGTGATCAATGAAGAAGACGAGTGGGTAACACACTCATGGGAGATTTCAACTTTGGGATCGCGTTGTCCATCCATTTCCTCTTGGGAATATCATAAACTTTGATCTCGAGAGGATAAAATAAACAACCATCATCATCTAATTCTGCGTAACCAACAAAGTGTTGGGTTCGAAATCGAGAGGCGTCATGCGGAAGCTTAACGTTTGCAAACAATAGAGATGATAAATCAGATGACAAAAAACTATAATAAAAATCTACTATTAATATGGTTTGGCCAAACGGCCTACATATAAAAAACTAATATTGAAAAAAATATAAAAACTATTGGGAGAAAATCTCCCCCTAAATGAGACTCTGTAAAGACTACATTGTCATGCTATTGTGTTATGATATGAGAAGAGAGGTGTTATATTTATAGAGTTCCAAAACCTTTCCTCCAAGAAAGAGGTTAGCCAAATATGAAAAAGTTTTATATTTTCTTTTCAGAAAAAGTAAAAGTAATATGGTTACTTTTATTTTCCTTCCAAGAAAAATAAAATTTAAATTCGGTAAGAAAATCAGAGCAAAAACCCTAACAAATCTTCCATTTTTTGCTTGATTTTCTTCACATTATCCACCTTCTTCAGATCACATACATGAACTCATTTTTGATATAATCTTCATAACTCCTGTTTGCCATGGTTAAAAATAAGGTTTAAAATATTATGGTTAAAAATGGGTTAAAAATTAATATTTTATTTTTATTTTTAAAGATGCAGCAACAAGAATGTTGAAAATATGATTGAAACTTGTTCTCCACATGTAGTTGAACAAAAATTCTCATTATCATCAAATCGATTGCAAATTGATTTGAACCTCCCTGGACTTGTCTTCAACGTCGTTTTACCAGATCACTGGATCTTTAAACCATAGGCTCTGATACCACTTGTTGGGTTCAAAACGAGAGGCGTCATGCGGAAGCTTAACGTTTGCAAACAATAGAGATGATAAATCAGATGACAAAAAACTATAATAAAAACATACTATTAATATGGTTTGGCCAAACGGCCTACATATAAAAAACTAATATTGAAAAAAATATAAAAACTATTGGGAGAAAATCTCCCCCTAAACGAGACTCTGTAAAGACTACATTGTGGATGCTATTGTGTTATGATATGAGAAGAGGGGTCTTATATTTATAGAGTTCCAAAACCTTTCCTCCAAGAAAGAGGTTAGCCAAATATGAAAAAGTTTTATATTTTCTTTTCAGAAAAAGTAAAAGTAAATATGGTTACTTTTATTTTCCTTCCAAGAAAAATAAAACTTAAATTTGGTAAGAAAATCAGAGCAAAAACCCTCACACAAAGTACAATTTACGACCACCAACGGTATGTCCCAATTTCATTTTAAGAAATGAGGCCCGTTGGTAGGATACAATGAAGTAATTGATGTTGAATCTAGAAGTATGCAGTAGTATGTAAACTACATATTAAGGTATATGGTATTATAATTGTCACACCCCTTTTTTAACAAAAATGAATCGGTTTTAGGTTCGAAAAGAATTTTTATTATTAAGTGACAAAATGAAGATTTGTTTTGAAAGGACTTTTTATATTCAAAAGTTAGAGTGGCCACTTGGCATAAATCGGGTGTGCCAAGTCACCCTTGGATATCCCTTTTCAAAACGGTTTTGAGTCCTTAAAATTGATCCACGAACAGAGATTCTGGTTAAGAAATTATGTTGACCGAGGGGAAGGTGTTAGGCACCCCTCGATCCCGTGGTTCCACCACGGTCGCTTGGTGGAGCATATCGGCTAATTTGACACTATGAATGTATAAACCACACAAAACAATCAATCAAACAAATAAAACAAAACAAGTCCAAAAATATAGTGTCCAGTCTAATTATTATAGCCCGAAATAAAAAAGAACTGAAAAGTAAACCTACAATACTCCTAAACTACGCTCCAATGTTTTACCTAATGTCTCGGGCCTTGATCACGAGCCTTCTTTGCGTACATGATACTTTGGGGCATTCCCCGATGAATAAGTATAATGTGACCTCGGAGCATTCCCGGCGAATGAATACATTTGATTAAATGTAATAAAAAGGGAGGAATCATTCAACAAAGACATTCACACATTCAATGATATAGAATCGTACGAGTTGCCTACCTTGAAACCTAAAATTTGCCTATTAATATCGGCCTAAAACATGACACTATCGGGTTCAACAACATAATCAGTGTTCATTTCAAAATCAACAAATCAATCAATGATGCAACAAGCCAATAGTCAACTTTTATCGATTTTCAATTCCCGCCCCCAAGTTCATTTTTTATCAATCACACCATCAAGATTACTCAAATTCATTCAACATACCACCAAAATCACATCATCAAGCACATAAACATAACATCAACAAAATCAAACAATTGTAATCACCCAACACGTAATTACAACATCGATATACTAAATTAAAGTAAAATAAAGAGCAAGACTTGTAGAGATGGACCTTCCGATATTCAGCACTCGAATGAAAAAAAAAGAATCCGCAACGGCGAACCTCGAATCGAGACTTCAATAACGACTAACAACTCTAATACCAAATCCCTACGGCCTACGGGAAGACGGGACTGGGCACGTTTTTTGATAGCTTTCCACTGAAACAGTGACCGAACGACAATTTCCACCGAAAAAGTGACTCAACACAGTAATTTTTGCCGGAGCAATAACCCAAATCTAAGAATTCCACTAGAATCTGGAATGTGGAATCATTTTTAGAGCTATTTAGTGCTTTCCGGTGATTGACAGTGAGAGAGAAGAGATTTTCTGTTGGGTTCAATATGTATGAAAAAGGTGTGAATGGAAAATGGAGGGGCACAATGTAACGCCCCGGAAAACGAGTCCTGGAGCGTCACATGGTGCTTGAGGCTACGAGTAGCCCCAAGCTAACCCTTTGAGCCATTTTCATTCAGTTCAACACAAATCAACGAGGTTTCCATAAATAACCCTCAAATATCAACAGAGTAATCATCGTCCAAGAATAAAAGAATTTCAAAAAGATAACAAAATACGACTTATTAGTCAACTCCCAACATCTATACTAGTCTGACAAGCCTCTAAGAAAATCAATAAAACCAGTGAGCCATTGAGACATGCCCCAACTGACTCATACTCAGTTATCAAATGTAAATGATTCCGTGAAACCAACATCAGACATCACGTCCTCGGAACATGAGGACTCACCACAACAGAGGATGTAGAACAGCGTACCCGAAGAATCACTGTCGAGCCTAGAACTGAGCACCTGAACCTATATTCTGAGAAAATGTAACCCACATCCGAAGATGTGGGTCAGTACCATGAAAAGGAACCGAGTATATGGGGGTGTATGCAATTGTATAAACATCATCATCATAAATATTTATAAGAAATATGCAGGATGTATGAAAGACTCACATAGCCCAAAGAAAATCATCATAATCATGAGAGGATGAAATAAGTACAATAACACATGTGAGTCATCATATAATTTGTCAATCACTTTCAGTTCATCAAGAATATCAATTCTCATAATGTAAATATCATTTAAATCTTTCGAAAGAATAACTTTCACAATTCCACTTTCAAATCACTTCACCATTCACCATAGACACAAGGAAACACACACACACCGGGATCCCTATAACCGACATAAACCATGTGAGCTACATGGAGTCCAATGTACAACCCACGTTGGGGAGAGACGTCCTATCCTTGCCATCGGAGTAGGACTATCAATATCAAATCCACACAAACTAGTGATTACTATATAAATCAGCCTCAGGCTCACTCCTACGGGGGCACGTAGTTCTAGGGAAGTAAGGTCGCTTTATACCTCCCACTCGGTGCTAAAGACTTCTCCCGGACTTAGCTCAGATCATTTCAAAGACAATCCACAATAGAACAATTTCAGTAATATATAAATATACATCGGGAGCCATCATGCTTCCCATCTATCAAAATCAACCACGTTGTGGATTTCTTTCACACTCGAGTTAAAAACAACTCCATTAATACCAAAAGGTCAAATCATTCAAAATATCTCAAATATTCAATATCAACGTGCTTATAACACACACTTTCTAAAAAAAACACAATTTCCAATGGGGATTCACGACCCAATTATCAAAATCATGATAAATATCATTCAAGATTCATGCTTTATATCTCCACACATGTAAATTCATCTTTCAAAATCATAAACATCAAGATTTCATAATAATCATCATAAGATATGGGTTCATGCTTCAAATTCGTAAAAATCAAATAAAAATCATGCCTTTGTAAAGAAAATTACTTTTGGGCACAAGAACGAAAGAGAGTTCTTGTTGAAAAACCCCACATACCTTGAATGATGAACTTTAGATTGATACTCATTTTTGAGATGTTAATCGTGCCTTTGAATGATGGTTCTTGGAGTTCTTGAACTAGGAACTTGGAATCTTGAATAAATTTGCAGAATTAATGGTGAACTTTGGAGGTTCTTGAAGTTGGATGTAGGAGCTTAAGGTTATCTTTTTGAGGGAATTTGATGAAATATAACATATAATGCTTCTAATAGGCTTTAATATAGGGTTTGGACGGATTTTGGGTGAGGGGGAATGACCAAAACGCCCCTAAAAAATCAAATAATTCTTGAATCTGTCCTTTGGTGGACTGTTTTGATAGTCTGAAGTAAATCAACCATAACGTTTTACTTTGATATTCAAATTGGATTAAACCAATTTCATTAGAAAGAGGACTCTCATATAATTCCTTTTATATATAGTATCTCACCCAGATCATTGTTTACGAGGAGTTATGATCGTTTGAAGTTGATCCAAAAACTTGCTTTTGATAGGCTGAAGTAGATCGACCATAACTTTTTGCTCCGATAGACAAATTGGATGAAACTAATTTCATTGGAAAGAGGACTCGTAGAGCTTTCCGTTGATATATAGTATATCACCCATATCATTATGTACAAGGAGTTATGATCGTTTAAAGTTGGAGAAAAAATATGCCAGGCCTCAGTACTTTTTCCTGCACGTTTTACTGTTCACTACTATTCACAGTTCGATCGGAATGTTCATAACTCGTCGCTCGGGTGTCCGTTTTGGATGATCCACATATCATTGGAAATCTTATTCGATACTCTACGCAATGGTGGGTCATAATCTAAGACATTCCACACGAATAATTTATAATTCATTCTAGAAGATAGAACCCAACACGTTTAAGCACAAAATTTCAACGAAAATTTTTTTGGGGTATTACACACAACCTTTGAGAAAAAGACATTGTATTGGAAAAGGAGTGACTATTCAGATAGTTGTGTCTATTCAGAAAAAAGACACAATATTTTGAATGAATAGATATGACTCTTTCAAATGATACACCTTTTCAGATGAACCATTGCCACCTTTGGGAAGGGGCACTTGATGGCTATATAAACCTGCATTTATCCACAGGTTTAGGTATGAAATTTTTTTTGAATATACAAACTCTTCTTGTCTTCAAAACATTCCGTGTGATCAATTAAATCGTTGAGTGAGTTCGAAGAGATTCTAATTGTTTGAGGTACCGCTACAGTTGGTTTGTTTGGCCATTTTATCCTGGGAGGAAAATTCCACAACCTCGAGTACTTGAGAGAAATTATTTTATTAAGGACACTCCGTGAATTCGGAGGACTTGGCCATTTCTGTTTCATCTTAATTTTTGAAAAAATAAAACACACTTCTTTGAAAGATTATTTTGATCTTGTGTTGAGGGTGTTGTTGTACTTCATAGTGTTCTTGTTTTAAACTTGAACTAGTGTTAAAGTAGTGTTGCGAAAATACAGATTGTGTGTACCTGATAAACTACAATCTTAAGAAAATAATTTTGAAAAAAGAAAGAAAAAAATATTGTTTTTTGCTTGTTTGGTGAAATTTTGTTTTCACTAAAGTTTTATTTTTTCAGAATCTGTATTACTTATTTTTGGAGATTAAAGCTTTAAGTTTTCTACTCTGTTTGAACTTAACTGGTGATTCGAAGACATAAAATCTTCATCTCAAGTTAAAGATCACTCGGTTGACGATTGGAAGTCATACAAACTTCATCGTTAACTAGAACAAGAAGAAGAGTTTAAAGTTGCTTAACTTTATAAGTAGTATTCTGAAAATATTAAATTTTATTGTCTTGTAGTGACAGAAAAATGACTAATGAAAGTCAAATGAAAGATGCGGCTACGACTGTGGGGGCAACTAGTATTGCCTCAACAAGTCGAGCAAATGCTCCGCAATCAATGGCACCTGCGGAGAAGCCCAAAAAATTTGTGGGCATTGACTTTAAGCAATGGCAGCAGAAGATGTTCTTCTACCTCATAACACTATGTCTTCAAAGGTTCACTAGTGAGGATGCTCCTGAGGTGCCCGAGGGAACCTCAGACAAAGAGCGTTTCATAATTGTAGAGGCTTGGAAACACTCAGACTTCCTTTGCGGGAATTATATATTGAGTGGTCTCCAAGACGACATCTACAATGTTTACAGTGGAACTAAGACATCGAAGGAATTGTAGGGGGCACTAGAACGAAAATATAAGACTGAGGATGCGGGAATTAAGAAGTTCTTTGTTGCAAGTTTCCTGGACTTTAAAATGATAGATAGAAAATCGGTTGTCTCTCAAGTGCAGAAATTGCAAGTAATCATCCACGATCTCCTAGCGGAAGGAATATCTTTGAAAAATACCTTAGTTGAACGAATAGAAAATGTTCTAAGTACTCACATAAACTATTTTGTAGGTTTGATTGTGAATGATGCATTTCAAGTAGCAGCGATAATAGAGAAGCTACCACCTATGTGGAAAGACTTCAAAAACTACCCTAAGCACAAACGTAAGGAGATGACTGTTGAAGATATTATTGTCCGACTGCGTATTGAAGAGGATAATAAAGCTGCCGAGAGAAGGTCAAAAGGGAATTCTACAATTAATGGAGCACATATTGTAGAAGATGACCAAAATAATTCTAAGAAAAGGAAGAAAGTTGAACAAGGAAGTAATCAACCCAAGAAGAAGTTCAAGGGAAAGTGCTTCAACTATGGCAAGATTGGTCATAAGTCCACGGATTATCGTGTCTCTAAGAAAGGCAAGAAAAAGAACCAAACAAATATGATTGAGTCCAACAAAGAATGTTATGTTTTCAAAATGCAACTTGGTGGGGAATCCTCGTGAGTGGTGGATGGATTCTTGCTCCATCCACCATGTTTGTGCCAATAAAGAGTTGTTTTCGACATTCGCTCCGGCTCAAGTAGAAGAAATGATTTACATGGCTAACTCCGCTACGACTAAGGTAGAAGGAACAGGAAAAGTGGGCTTGAAAATGACTTCAGGAAAGGTCTTGACACTTAACAATGTCTTGTACGTTCCAGAATTACGTAGGAACTTGATTTCTGTTTCACTTCTAGACAAGAATGAATTCAAATGTGTAATCGTTTCTGGAAAAATTGTAATTAGCAAAGAAGAAGTGTATGTAGGAAAAGGCTATCTCATCGAGGGCCTTTATAAGATGAATGTAATGAATGTTGAAATCAATAAAAGTTCAAATTCTGCTTACTTGCTTGAGTCTTATAATTTGTGGCATGAACGTTTAGGCCATGTTAATTACAAAACGTTACGAAAACTGATTAACTTAGAAATTTTGCAAAACTTTGAGTGCAAAATAAAAAATTAAAGTGTCAAACGTGTGTGGTATCAAAGTATGCAAAAAATCATTATAAGTCCATTGAAAGGAATTCTAATTCCTTAGACTTAATACACACTGACATTTGTGATATGAAGTCAACACCATCACGTGGTGGAAAAAAGTATTTCATAACTTTTATTGACGATTGCACTAGATATTGTTATGTCTACTTGCTAAATAGTAAGGATGAAACAATAGATGCATTTAGGCAATACAAAACTGAAGTAGAAAATCAGTTAAAGAAAAAGATAAAAATGATAAGAAACGATGGGGGGGAGGGAGAATATGAATCTCCCTTCGTCGAAATACGTGTAGAGAATGGAATTGTCTATCAAACTACGGCTATGTATTCACCTCAATCTAACGAAATTGTGGAAAGAAATAATCGAACTTTGAAAGAAATGATGAATGCCTTGCTTATAAGTTTTGGTTTACCGCAAAACTTGTGGGGGGAAGCTATCCTTACAACCAATCATATACTCAATAGAGTTCCCCATAGTAAGACACAATCAATTCCTTAATAAAAATGGAAAGGAAGGAAACCCAACTTGAAATATTTCAAAGTATGGGGGTGTCTAGCAAAGGTCCAAGTTCCTATGCCTAAGAGGGTTAAGATAGGACCTAAGACTGTGTACTGCATGTTCATAGGATATGCTAAAAGCAGTAAAGCATGTCGATTTTTGATTCATAAATTTAAATATCTAGATATAAATAAAAATACGGTAATTGAATCAGATAATACATAATTCTTTGAAAACATTTATCCGTATAAAACTAGACATGAACAGTCTAGTGGAGGGTCTAAACGACCTCGAGATGAACCAAGTGAGAATGTACATAATAAAGAGAATCCAAGACATAGTACACGTCAAAGGACTTCTACTATATTTGGATCAGATTTTGTAACATTTCTCTTAGAAAATGAGCCTCAAATATTTAAAGAAGCGATGCCGTCGTCAGACTCATCCTTTTGGAAAGAGGCAGTCAATAGTGAAATTTATTCAATCTTAAGCAACCATACGTGGAAATTGGTTGATCTTCCTCCACGAAATAAACCTTTAGGTTCTAAATGGATCTTCAAAAGGAAAATGAAAACGGATGGTATTATTGACAAATACAAGGAAAGACTTGTAGTAAAAGGATTCAAGCAAAAAAAAAGGCCTTGATTACTTTGAGACATACTCACCAGTAATAAGGATAACATCAATTCGAATGTTAATTGCCTTGAAGGCAATATATGGTCTTGAAATCCATCAAATGGATGTGAGAACCGCATTTCTAAATGGAGAATTAGAGGAAGAAATTTACATAGAACAACTTGAGGGTTTTGTTGTTCCAGAAAAGGAGAATAATGTGTGTAAACTTATTAAGTCATTGTATGGACTAAAGCAAGCACCTAAACAATGGCATGCGAAGTTTGACCAAACCATGTTGACAAACGGGTTCAAGATAGATGAATGTGATAAATGTGTTTACAATAAAGACACTCCGAATCACCAAGTAATTATTTGTTTATATGTGGATGATATGTTGATCATCAGTAGAGACATGTCTGACATAAATGCAATGAAACGAATGCTCAAGAGTAAGTTCGATATGAAAGACCTTGGAGTTGTGGATGTGATCTTAGGAATAAGAATCCATAGAACTCCATAAGGGTTGGTATTGTCATAGTCTCATTATATCGAAAGTGTACTTGAAAAATTCAAGTATATGGAATTCGGTATTGCCAAGACTCCATTGGATGTGAGCTTTGCACTTCAAAAGAATGAAGGTGAAAGTGACTCACAATTGGAGTACGCAAGAGTATTGGGATGTTTAATGTATATAATAAATTGTACACGACCAGACATAGCATGCGCTATTAGTAAGTTTAGTCGGTACACAAGTAATCCCAACAAAACTCATTGGATGGCAATGAAAAGAGTTTTGGGGTATTTAAAATACACTCAAGACTATGTCTTACATTATAATAAATATCCAATTGTGATGCAAATTGGATCACCAGATCAAACGAAGTAAAATCAAAAAGTGGATATGTATTTATTATCGGTGGAGGAGCAGTCTCTTGGAAATCATCCAAACAGACTTGTATTGCTCGCTCTACAATGGAATTTGAATTTATCGCATTGGATAAAGGTAGTGAAGAAGAAGAATGACTCCGAAATTTCTTGAAAGATATTCCTTATTGTCCCAAACCAGTGGCACCAATATGTATACACAGTGATAGCCAAGTGGCAATAGGTAAGGTAGGGAACATGATGTACAACGGTAAATCTCATCACATAAGATGGAGACATAATATCATTAGAGAACTTCTCTCTAGTGGAATTATCACTGTTGACTATGTTAAGTCAAAGAATAATGTGTCGGATCTACTTACAAAAGGCCTATCTAGAGAAGGAGTGGAAAGGACATCCAGGGGAATGGGTTTAAGGCCTAGGACAAGTCAGCATGGCGGTAACTCTACCTAGAAGACTGGAGATCCCAAGAGCTAGGTTCAAAGAGATCAAACAAAGTTATGTCTGACAGGTTCAACATTGTCAATTATCCAACCCATTCTCAAGATGTAGACAATGTGTAGTAAACAAGGATAAGACTTAAGGTGAAAAGTCTTTTAATGATTATCTAAATTTGGCAGATTTGACCAAATAGTTTAATCTATGGGGTTGAAATTTTAGAAATCACTTATATGAGGGCGAAGTGAAAGTCGCTTCAAGGAGAATTTTAGTAAAAGCCTATTCTCTAAGCTCTCGTGAATTCGGGATGTGTTCATGGCTGAAAAGAACAAAATTGTGAGAACCATACACGATAAAAGGTTGGTTGTGTGACATGTGTTGTCTAGGTGTACATTAAAGCTCGACGGTTCAAAGATATCAAATCTACCGATTGACCGAGTGCATTCGATGCATGTTCACTACGGAAATTTCAAAGGAAAACCGACTTATCCAGATGCAATTAGTCTTAGCTTGATGATCACATACCTGTCCGTAAAATTTTATGAAAAAATAGCTATTCCCCATTCATGTGGGGGATTGTTGGGTTCAATATGTATGAAAAAGGTGTGAATGGAAAATGAAGGAACACAACCTTTGAGGAAAAGACATATTATTTTGGAAAAGAAGTGACTATTGAGATAGTTATATCTGTTCAGAAAAAGACACAATATTTTGAAAGAACAGACATGACTCTTTCAAAGGATACACCTTTTCAGATGAACCATTGCCACCTTTGGGAAGGGGCACTTGATGGCTATATAAACCTGCATTTATCCACAGGTTTAGCTATGAAATTTTTTTTGAATATACAAACTCTTCTTGTCTTCAAAACATTCTGTGTGATCAATTAAATTGTTGAGTGAGTTTGAAGAGATTCCAATTGTTTGAGGTACCGCTATAGTTGGTTTGTTTGGCCATTTTATCCTGGGAGAAAAATTCCACAACCTCGGGTACTTGAGGGAAATTATTTTCTTAAGGACATTCCGTGAATTCGGAGGACTTGGCCATTTCTGTTTCATCTTAATTTTTGAAAAAATAAAACACACTTCTTTGAAAGATTATTTTGATCTTGTGTTGAGGGTGTTATTGTACTTCATAGTGTTCTTGTTTTAAACTTAAACTAGTGTTGAAATAGTATTGCGAAAATACAGATTGTGTGTACCCGATAAACTACATTTTCGACGAGAATCTCGCCGAAAAAGCTGCTTAGCCTTTTCCCGATCTCTCACTGTGTTTCCCTTCCTCTACTATTTTTCCTCTCTCATTTGTCTATTGTCTACTCTTTCCCTTTCACTCCATTTTTACTCTGTGTGTATGTGCTCCAATGGTGTGTGTGTGTTTCGATGTATTGTTGTCGTCTTCCCCTTATATTTTCTGAATGTGTATGAGTAATGGAATGGAAAAATCCCCTCTTCTCGATTCTCTACTGTGTGTGTTAATATCATGTGTGGATTCAATGGCATTTGTGTGTGGGTGTGAGCTTTTTTTAGGGGGAACGTGTTGTGTGTGTATGGCGTACTGTATATGTAGCTGTGTATGGGAATATGTGGTGTGAGTGTATATTTGAGAATTGTGTGTGTGCTGTGAGTGAAATTGTAAGGGTGTGAGATCTCTTCTCTTTGTATTGTATTAAGTGTGTGTATAGTGATGGCTATGTGCATCTGTGTATGAGTTTCTGTGAGTGGGAAAAATGTCTATTCTCTGGAAGGTTCCCCCTCTATACGTGCCTTCTCTAAGACGTGATAAAGGGATAAAGGGTAGGGGTAGGGGTGGTGAGGTGGATGTAGTGGTGTGAGGTGTCAAAATTTAGGTAGGATAAGGAAATTTTAGGGGTCAGAGATTTAATTTGTTAGGATTTATTATATTTGTTTTCTTGTGAGGAAAGTGTAGAATGGATGAGGGTACGTGGCAAGGTGAGTTAAAAATGAATAAAATTGAATTTCGGGAGAAGTAAAATTACATGTCTACAATAATTATTGTTATTATTATTTTAGATTTTAATTTAACGTTTCTATTTTGTTTTTTAATGTGTATTTTTTTCGCTGTAAAAATAGATTTTCATCATTCTGTTGTTGATTGAAAATACTATTTCAACCAGCTCGGGTGACTATTTTAACCTTATTGCTTCAAAAAAATAGTTTTTCACCATATATATTATTGTTGGTTGACAGAATATTTCAGCCTCATAACTCCCCAATCAATAGCACTACTGATCATTGTATCTGTTATTTTTACATATCTTTTGTATAAAATAATACAAAGATATGGCTGGGGAGATCAAGGGGCCAACCCCGAATCGTGGCATCGAATTATTGGTTAGTCGTTGAGATAATTTTGTCTTGTTGATAATAGATAAAAAAAAAAAAGTAGATAAAAAATGCCAAATAGTTTTTTATTTTATGACAAGCAAAAACTTCATACTATTTCTTTGAACATGGAAAAGTAAATATTTGTCATAGTAGTAAATTAACATAATGTTTCGAACCCACCAGGTCTCCATAAAATTTACTATTCGAATATAATTAATATCAATTAAAAACTTCAAAAATAATATGTTGTCATAAATATCAATTAATATTATATTAGTATTCGAATATAGCGAAGCACGGATTTTCAATTGACGGTTACAATCTTTTTTCATCATATCCAGTATTAAATTGATGATAGTGAATGTTCAATTCAAAATGTTAAGTGACTTATTAATCTCAATTAGTTCATTACAAATGAAAATAGGCAAGAATATGCCCAATAATATGACTGCAAAATGCACCTGTAACGCATAAGATACACGTGTGACGCATAAAATGCACGTGAGACTGCTCATAAGATCAAATTGTTATAACTTTGTAATAATTAAAATTTTAATTGTTATAATCAGTGAAATCTTGGATAGTGAAAAAGCATGCACAAAAAGAACTCCGCCTTTTTCTCTACTTTCCCAACTATTCCCATGCACCTTTGTATCTTCAGTTAAAGTAGTTAACATTTAATTGTTAAGGTAATTAGGATTAGAGGTGATTAAGAATGGTTTTATCAGTATAAAAGAAAGGGAATTATCTAAAGTTGTTCACATATCATTTTACATTTTATAAGTAATAAAAGGAAGGCAATTATCTAAAAGGTTCTCATTTTGATTTGTTACTCTTCTTACCACCAACTCTTTTTCAGTATAAAAGAAATGCTATACTAGTTGTTCACATATCATTCTATAATAAATGATTTTACTCATATACTTCTCTATACAACATCAACTCACAAACACACAACAACTCAAGTAAGGTAAACACAACAACTCAAGTAAGTACCTTAATCTGATTATAGATTGTTGATTAATTATTCTCCCTTGTTAATTTGTTTATGCCTATCAAAACAAACAATTTCATGAATTCAGAAAATACTGATATATTGTCAATTAATAACTGAATGATCAAAAGATCAAAAGATCAAAAAAAAGTGTGACAGAGAGAAGTATAGGAGTAAAATCATTTATTATAAAATGATATGTGAACAACTAGTATAGTGTTCCTTTTATACTGAAAAAGAGTTGGTGGTAAGAAGAGTAACAAATCAAAATGGGAATCAACATTACTCACTTTTCTCATTATTACATATAGAGTTTATACAAATTATTACTGATCAATTAAAAATGAAATAAAAAAGAGAGGCTTAATTTGACAGTCGTTAAACACAACTCTCAAATCCTTGGTAATTCCTCATCTCGTCTAAACTCAACAACTTTCGAACGGAACCTGTCAAACACAAATAAGTGCACAAAACAAACTAACGAAATCTCAAAAAACTTAGGCATCCCACAATCACCCGTTGATGTCTCCAAAATCATGAGGATCTCAAGGATCCTAGGCAAGGCTCACAACGTATTCTGACAATATTAGAATAATACACCAACAAATTTAATTTAAAAGAAAAAATAAATTTTACCTTTGTGTGTGCATGTTTTCGTGTAAAGAGAATCAACACATGCACTCTGCGCACCTAGGAATATTTGATACCAACAAAATACAAAAATTGTTGCTGCTGGTTTACCAAAAAACATTGGTTCCTAAGCCCATTGTTAATATAATTTCATTTCTGCACTTTGTATATAAAATGCACCTTATTATATACTTTATTGTATTGATTACTCAAGAAATAGCATTCTATTATTCTATTTTTTAGAATCTACATTTTTGCATCTCACTTCAAAAAAGAGGAATGGACGTGTATATTTCTGAAGAGTACGTTATTCAACGTCGACTCGAGAAAAAAACTGCTTCTGCTTCTGCTATTGGTACGACTAATAAACTCAGTACGGAAAAGGGCAGGAAGGTGTTTCGTTCGGATAAAAAAGAAGGAAAAATAGCCAAACAATCCTCTTTTATGGTAGAGGATAATAATAATAATAGTTGTTATATTTGCAAAACAAGTTCTTCTGCTTTTGGGGAGAATGATGTTTTCACATACTTTTCTACTTAATCTTAGTTAATATTAATTGCTAGTACTAAGTAGGTAATTATTAGTTGTTGAATTTTTAGAGAAAGATTTGAGGCTAGTAGCTATGACTTGTAATTCCATGTGTATAGGACTAGTTTTACTTCTTAATCCTGGTAAGAAAACTAACTCTTATTTATGTGAGATAAATATTTTGTGACTACACTCGTAGTTTTTTGTTCTTGAATCTGTTAACAATTATCATATTATTTTATTGTAATGTTGTTTCATTTTAAAATGTTTTGTCATGCTTTACTAGTATTTTATTGTGGCTTCTTCACTTTCGTTATTTTATTTTTCTAAACTTGTTTGCATTATTGTTCCTCGAATCGAGGGTCTATCAAAATCACTCTAGTTTAATTTTACATACTATCTTACCCAAACTCCATTTATGAGATTACACTCGATATGATGTTGTTAGAGAGGCACTCAATGATGGATCACATTTGACCAACACCATGGATCACATTCCGGATTTGGCTAAAAATGTAAGATAAAAATTCACATATAATCTCATTAGAATGTCTATAACTCACTCCTTAGTCTTAGTTGTCATACCCCTTTTTTCAACTCCCAAAAAAATTGACTATGATTTTAAAGTTTGAAAAGATTTTTATTATTAAAGTGACAAAATGAAGATTTGTTCCGAAAAAGGATTATGTTTACATTCAAAACTCAGAGTCGCCACTTGACATAATTCGGTGTGCCAAGTTACCTTTGGACAATCCTTTTCAAAACAATTTGACTCTTTAAAACTGATTTGCGAACAGAGATTCCGGCTAAGGAATTCTGTTGACGGAGGGGAAGGTGTTAGGCACTCCTCGATCCCGTGGTTCGACCACGGTCGCTTAGTGGAGCGTATCGGCTAATTTGACATTATAAAATGTATAAACCACATAAACACACAAGACAAGCAAACAAACAAATCAAACAAACAAATCAAACAAAATTCAAAAAAACCCAAAGTAATGTCCAGTCCGAATTATATAGTCCAAAAATAGAAAAATGCAAAAATAGAAATCCTATCTAGACTAATCCTAAACTATGCTCCAATGCTTTACCCGATGCCTCAAGCCTTCATCACAAACCTCCTTTGCGTACATGATACATCGAGGCATCTCCCGGTGAATAGATACAAGTATCTCGGGACATTCCCCGACCAAATGAGTACAATTGAATTAAATGCGATAAAACAAAGCCATTCTAAGACATATTTCAAATATGCCATCAATCCACCATGCCTAAATTTGCCTATCCGAACCTACCGTTTGCCTATCCATTCTCGACTAAAGACATAATTCTATCACGTTTCATATCAACAATAAATTAAAATTAATCCAAATCTAACCTTTTCGTCAATTTTCAATTTTACCCCAAATTTCTTTTTATCAATCCATTAAAACATGATCAAATTCATTCCTCAAACCACCAAAGTCGAATCACCAAGCATCATGATCATAATATCAACATCGACAAAATCCAACAAAATGCCACACATAAACACAATCAATTCAACTAACCAAAATAAATAAAAAGAGAGCGGGTTAAGAAAATGGACCTCAATAGCACTTGTTTTTGTTGATAATAAAGAAATTCGAAAAATCAAAATTCTCGAACGAAATCCTCACGACGAACCAAGCTCCAAACCACGAATATTGAACCCACTCAAATTGCAAGAAAACCCCCCAACGCACTATATCAAGCCCGAATCAAGAAAATAGATGAATCCGAAACCCTTAAAAATCCAATGGAAAATGAAGATCGACGGAAACTGAGCTCTTGTGAGCTGATAGCGACAGAAATGACTAAAACAGTCTGAATCCGGCTAGATCTCGTCCAGAAAGACAGAGATTCTAGCGTATTAGGGACTGAATTGGCTGATTTGACGATGAAAAACCAATTCCGGCGTAAGTGTCGCCGAGAAAAGCACGAAAAGGACTCGGGTTTTCTCCGTTTTCGCTATTTCGTCACCGGATTTCCGTCAAACGCCACCCCACCGTCGTCTTCTCTTTACTGCGTGCGCGTGTGTGTATGTTTCTCGGTGAGAGAGTGTGTGCGTGCGAGATTTGTGAAGATTTTTAGAGAGGTGAGTGTGTGTTCTTGGTGCCTTCTCCCCCTTTTCCGTCCGCCCCCCCTTTTCCCCCTTTCCCTGTGAGTGTGTGTACGTATATATGTCCTGAGGTTTTTTATGAATTGTGTCCAATTGAAAAGAGAAGAGGAAGATGGTTCTTTTCTTTTACTGTGGGCCCCCCTCCCTTTGCATATTCTTTTTGCTTTGCTTCCTCTTTCTTCTAGTCCGTCCCCTGTATATATAAAATAGAGGAGAACGTATATGCTGTGAGGTATTGGCAAGGCCTAGGTTTGTTAGTGTTGGGCTCCCCTTTTCTATTTTTGGTATGAGAAAAGTGTGTGAATGGACGGTGAGAGTGAGGTGTTGTTTTTTAATTTGAGGGGTAGAGGTTAGGTGTTCATTTTTGCTTGAGTGGGTTGTTGGAATATTAGAATGAGACAAAGTTTGTTATGACTTGTTATTTGGATAAAATAAAATAAAAGCAAAAATAAATACATAAATAAGTAAAAGATGAGGTGGTTAAATTGTGTGATATTGGAATAAAAAATATTTTTGACGGGACAAAATTATGTATCTACATTAGTTTTAATAATTACAATTTATAGTCAAAAATAGTGATAGTTATATATATATATATATACAAAACAAAGGAAAAGTCCCTAACAGCATTTGAGATAAAAAATAAAATTTAAATATCATAAATCACCTTAATCTTCTTCAACTTCCCATTTATTACTCTGATATAACTGATTTGTTATTATGGAGGATTGCGTTAATCACTCCCTCAAACATTGGTTATTTTTTAAAAAAATTCTGAAGGAGAAAATCAACACTAAATTGGTTACAGGTGATTCGTGCATGCGAGATTCTGGTAAATACGATTTCTGAAAAAAAAATATTTTGCTTCAATTTTTTTTCTCAAATCCTTTTTTGAATGTAAAATGCAATACCAAATCGATTAGATTTCAAGGTAACCATAATCAATTCAACTATTTTTCTCGAATTTATTTTTGAAATCGAATACTAAATACAAACTTCATCTTGAATCTACTATCCTTCGATTTGTAATTAGTTGTATCGTTGGGTACGATAATTTAAATTTTTGGGTTTCAGTTTCTAGAAAATTCAATTGTAATTATTTGCATATATCCATTTATATGAATTTTCATAGTCATTTGGTTATTTCATTATTTGGGTATTTTTATCAAAGTTGGAAACAAATCGTAATTGTTCTTTGTATCTATCTTATATGCCTTGTTTGTATGGTATGTATTTAGTTGCTAATTGCAATTTGTATGTTTTATATTTTATCAACAGATTTTATACAAGAAATGGGTCTGTTGCCAATTGTTTTGAAGCATTCCAGTGTATGAAAAATAGATAATGAGTATGAACAATACCAACTTGACTCGGTAGATACGTAATTTTTTTCTTTTCCAAAAATATTTTAATCATTTTTATTTTATTTTTTTATTTTTATTTTTATTTTTATTTTTATTTTTACTCACCTTACCATACTTTTGTTTAATTAATAATTTCTCCCAAAAAAAAAAAAGAATTGAAAATAATTAAATACATAGCATCTTTGCCACCTCAACACCTCACTTTCCATTTTTCATTGGATACATGCAAAAGGCACACGCCCTACTCATTTTTCCACACGCCACCCTCATCTTTCCACATGCCACACTAACTTTTCCACATGCCACACACTTATTCCCATAAGCCACCAATTATATGCTTCCACATAGTATAATAAATAAAGAAAAAAAAAACAAATAAAAAATATAAAAGGAAAATTCTAAAAGGGAAAAAGGGGGTTCATTCTTTCATCATCATCTTCTCCACAATAACAACAATCACCAAATCATCTTCCTCACAAGAAGAACAAATAAAAAGGGGAGTGAAGAGAGAATCGCGCGAGAAAGAAAAAAATCGAGAGAGAAACAGTATCGTGAACAGTGCTGTCACCAGTGTTTTGAACAGTACCGTGAACAGTACGTGAACAGTGTCGATTTTCGGGTTCGATTGGATTTACGGAGCTTCAGTTTTGGGTCTCAAATTTTTCAATACGGAGTTGGAGTTCGTCATTGTTGAGATCCTATTAGAAATTCTATAGTCCGGTCTTTCTTGATTTTATTATCAACGAAATCAATTCTTCAAAGGTCCATCTCTCAACTCTACTTTTTATTATATCGAAGTTGGTTAATATCGTGATTTTGTGGTGCGGTTTTGAATATTTTGAGCAAAAATGTTAATTGTTGTTGTGGATATGAATGATTGGTATGCATAAATGTTTGAATCTTCGTTGGGGTATGTGTTGTTGGTTTTGGATTTTGAAAAGTGATTTGATAGTCGAACTGGTTTAATAATGTGGTTAAAAAAAGGATTTGGGGGATGAAATTGAGAAATTGATAAAAAAAGTTGAATTTAGATTAGTTTTGGTTTATTGTTGTTTTGTTTAATTCGTAATGAGCATGAATATTATTGGAATGTGATAAAATTATGATATGTTGAAATGGATAGGCGAATGTTGGTTCGGGTAGGCAAAAATTTAGGAATAAGTTTTCTTGTTGAATGTTTGAATGTGGAATTTGAGTTGAACGGTTTGGTTTTAGTTCTTGCATTTGGAAATGTATTCATTTAATCGGGGAATGCCACGCGATCACTTGTATTTATTCGCCGGGGGATGCCCCGAAGTATTTTGTATTTGGAGGACGTCCGTGATGAAGGCCCAAGGCATCGGGTAGCATGGGAGCGTAGTATAAAATTAGTATAGGGTAGAATAGGATTTACATTTTCGCATTCTTTTTTCTATTTTGGACTGTATAATTGGACCGGACATTGATTTTGGATTCGTTTGCTTGATTGATCGTTTTATTTATGTTTGGTGTGGTTTATACATTCATAGTGTCCAAATTAGACGATATACTCCACCAAGCGATCGTGGTCAAACCAAGGGATCGAGGGGCGCCTAACACTTTTTCCTCGGTCAACAGAATTCCTTAGACGGAATCTCTGTTAGCGGATCAGTTTTATAGAGTCAAAACCATTTTGAAAAAGAATATCCACGGGTGACTTGGCACACCTGATTTATGCCAAGTGGCGACTCTGAGTTTTGAAATTAATGAATCCTTTTTCGAAATAATTTTCATCTTTTGTCACTTTAATAATAAAACCCTTTTGAAACTTAAAAATTAATTCTTTTTAGGAGTGAAAAAAAAGGGTGTGACAGCTCTGGCGACTCTACTGGGGATCGAACCCAGAATCTCTGATTTATTTTTTGGAGTTGTATCGGCTTAGTTTGGCACTATAGGTGTATGGACATTTTGTTTGTGTTGTTTTGTGTTATTGTATTATCACTGTTGAGTGTCTACGTGCTCTTTGTTTACAGTTTTTATCTTATGTGTTACCGCTTTATATCTGACATCATTTGCATAACCCGAGTCAATTCTTTCTGCAACAAGTTCTGTAGTACACATTGTGTACACGACCTATAGTTGAGTCACCCTTATTTTTTAGGAGGGGGAGCCTTCGGCTGGTATGGAGCGGGTGGAAAGCTAGCGCAACCACTATCGACCATACGCTCCCCCAACAGCCTTGTTAGTGAACCCCAGCGCAGGTCAGCCTTTAGGTCATGCTTATTTGCATTATATTGAGATCTAGCGGGACCCACGTGGCCCTTTGTAGGAGACTCACCTCTAAAGCATCCCTACGTGCTAAATGTTGCATCTTTGAGGGTAACGAAGTCATTTGACAGACTGATTTGGGCAAAAGCATGAGTTAGAAGCAAAGTGTCAAGAAATTGTTGAAAAAAAAAAAGGAAGAAAAAAATAGTGAAAAAAAAAAGATTTGGTTGTTTTTAGGGTTCTTTATGGCTTTTGTTTTTCACAATTCAAAAGAAAAAATATTTTTTTTACTTTTTGCACTCATTTCCCCAAAAATTTAAAACGTTAAAAAGATTTTCCTTTTATTTCTTTAGTAAGTATTCACAATTCGAAAAATCCAAAAAAAAATATTTTTTCCTTTCAATAGGAGCTTTGTACATTTTTATATAATGAAAATATCAAAAAGATATTTTCTTTCATAGTTGTTGGTGTTAGTTTCTAATTAAAAACTCAAAAAAGATTTTATTCGTCTGTCTTTAGTCGTGTCTCTCAATTCAGGGTTTAGTTTGTCATTTAATCCTTAATTGTCTAATCTAGACGAACTACGCACCCCTGATTCTCCTCTCTCAGGAGTGAGATACATAGACAGCCTATTGTTGGTTCGGGGATCTTATTTAAAAAAATTCAAAAAAAAAAATTCTTTACTCTTTATTTAGAGTAGGTGTTTCACATATGCCTCGAAAAGAACACTACAAAAAGATTTTTCTTAATAGTCGTAGGTTTCATTTTTGGTTGATCTTATTTAAAAATTCAAAAAGATTTTCTTTAGTCGTTATTAGAGTAGGTGTTTCATATACATATTTCAAAGAAAACTATAAAAATATTTTCCTTTAAGAGCTTCAAGTTTAATTTTCATATAAAATTCAAAATTGAAAATCCAAAAAGATTTTTCTTTGGTAATCGTAGGTTTCATTTTTGTATAGGGAGTTTAAACCTAAAAAAAATGCAAAAAAGATTTTCGTCAATTCTTTTGATAATTGGTTATTTTCTTTTTCTTCTACAAGTTTCAAGAAAAAAAAAGAAAAAAAGAGGAAAAAGAGTTTGGTTGGCCATTTTGGCAAAACTTCACGAACTACGCACACCTGATTCTCCTCTTTCGGGGGTGAGATACGTAGGCGCCCTTCTTGGGTTCGGTGATCTTTTCTAAAATAAAAAAAGGTTTTGAAGAAAAAATGTTGAACTCTAACATATTTGTTGCCTCTTGTTTAGTTAGTTTAAGGTGGTTGGTTTGTGGCTTCCTGGCTGGTCCTCCATATCACAACAAATTCAAGGAAGGGTTAGTTGTGTCCAACAAGGATATAGAGAGTGACATCATGGATGAAATAAAGAGTCAGGAGATTGAGAGTTTAAAGGAAGAGAATTTGAGACTGAGACAACAAATGATGAAAATGTACCGAGCTTGGGCTAGTGGGCTGCCTCCACTTCAGTTCCCCACTTTTGACCCTGCAAATACCTTGAGTCTTCCACCAAAATCGCAAAGTCAGTTTCCTACTATGGTTGATGCACCACAACATGCCTCAGAATCTATTCCATGTTAAATGCACCTTAATACTTCCACCACTCTTTCTTTAGCTCCTCAGTATAAGTCCACCACATTCACATCACCACATACCGTTTGTGCTTTTGTTGCTCAACCTTCTACTAATGCTTCCACTTTGGCTATCAATCCAATGATTGTGCTTCCCTAGTCCACTAGTGAATCCACGTTCAATACTCGTGATGATCATTGTTATACTCTTGAGCCTACAGTTAAGTTAAGTGGACCGCCAAAATTTCTTACTAAGAAGCCTAGCATGCTAGAAGACCCAGAGAAAATGGTTGGGAAAGTTAAGAGTGTAGAAAATGATATGAAAAGTTCCTTGGGACTTGTGGGCTATGAAGATGTTTCATATAAAAACTGGGGCATGTTTTCAAGTGTTAACCATCCTCTAAGCTTTGAGACATCTCAATTTGAGATTCTTGGTGGACAGAATGAGTTTTTGAAATATTTGGGACGATATTGTAATCATTTAAGGGGAACTGAAGGAAATAAGAAGGAAAACGCATCTGTTGTCGTGCCTGGGCCAAAGCAGAGTTTGAGAGGTCCAACTCACCAATACTGCCAGCCTCAATCCTGATCTTACATATCAAATCCACTTATTCATCTTCAACAAGGTTCCTCTTTTCAAAATCCAAGGAGTTCCATTCCACTTCCTCAATGTCCTTTGAATAATGCATAATTGTGTACCGATCCGTCTTTTTATCCACAATGGCATGCACATGTCCGTCAACATTGTCCTCGACCCCCACAAATTTACCAAGGAACCTCTAAATTTAAGTTTCATCCGAGGCCAAAGTACGCAAAGAGGGGGAATGAAAAGGATAATTTCACTCCTATTGGGGAGTCCTATGCCAGTTTGTTCCAGAGATTGAGACATAGGGGCATGATTACTCCTCTCCTTAGGTATATACCTGACCCACATTCAAGAAATTTTGATCCTAATGTATGGTGTGCATATCATTCTGATGTTCAGGGTCATAGTATTGAAGATTGTCGTACTTTGAAAAGAGAAATAGAAAAGATGATTCAAGATAAATTGATTGTGGTGCAAAACATTGGCCCCTCGACCATCCCACAAAGTTCTTCACCAGCACGCGGTACTGCACAATATATGGGAGGCAATGAGTTAAACATGGGGATCCAGAACTTATTTGTTGAAGGAAATATGTCAGACAGTGATGGAAGCTCTAGTCATGTTGATATGCAAATCAGAGGCTAATATGTCAAGCTGAGCAATTGAGAAGTCACCCCTTTCCCTACTAGGAAGAGGTCTGGTAGTTTGTTTTCTTTTCTTTTCTATTATCCGAATTATTTCAGGGTGGTAGTTCGGGATCTATATTGTTTTGTCCCTTTTGTCGTTTATGGTAAAACCTTTTCTATCTTTTATTTCAACTAAATAGAGTGTCCCTTTTTCCTTCGTGTTTAAATATATGTTATTTGTTTGTTTTCTTTACATAGTACATTTTATGTTGGCTTTAGTGATATGACATGCTGGCGGAATTCTTCGCTAGATCTTAAAATCCAATTTGAGCATGAACTTTGAATCAGAGGGCTAAAGTTAGAAAAAACATGTGAGAAATAGGTAGCGTGTTAAGACATTTGGTGACCATGTTGAAACCTTCTTTCAAAATTAAGGCAATTGTTTTGAGAATCACCAGAATAACTTGGTCATCAATTGTAAGGCATGCCTTAATTAGGTCAAACAGTGGATGCGTGATCCTATATCAAGAGGAACAGAAAGAAAATCACCTCCACGAAATCATGAGTCATTTAATGTAACAAATGTACAACAAAAGTGGAGTTGTATGCTAGAAAAATGCAGAAGAAGTAGTGACGCACAGACTCAGTCAAAGTTAATATTGTAAAAAATGTCGCACATGATCTTCATCTCCAACTTTCAAATTACATGTTATGTGATTGCATTTTCAAGGATTGATATGATGAAGGAATTTCATTATGCTATCCAAACATCGTGTCATCCTTTGTTTACCCCATTTGAGCTTTAGTCCTATTTTCTTTCATACCCCTCTTTTGGAATCAAGATAGAGTCATCAAAGCTCAAAAGAAAAGTGTCGAGCAAAACAATAGAGTCAGAAAGTTTCATAAAGAAACGAGAGAAAAAATGTGTCCAAAAGAAGGAAAAGAAAAGAGCGTCAAGAAAAAAATAGAGTCAGAAGGTCCCAAAAAGAAAAAAAAAGTCAATAAAAGAGTCAACAAAAGAAAAAATCAGAATCATGCAAAAGAACAAGCTGCCAGAACTACGCGTGACCTGATTCTCCTCTTTCGAGGGTGATATACGTAGGCTGCCCTACTCAGGGCTCGGTCCAACCAAATAAAAAATTTAGAATTGCCCAGTCAAAAGAAACTGGGGCATGAGTTAATCCTCATTGTTTGAGTCGATTTCAAAAGTTGTAAGTCCTACCCCACTTCGAGTGTTGTTTGGGCCTCATGTCATCCTCTTTTTTTCTAACCTTATCCAAAAGCCAAGTTACAACCAAAGAAAGTCCTTCAGATCAATCTTTGATAATGTTAAGGCTAAGCATGCAATGGATATGATGATGCATTTTGGGGTACTACTTGTCTTCCTCAGCATAAGAAATCAGGAAAGAAATAAAAATGAGAGAGTCTTATTGGTGAAACCCCCGTGGGCACCATAAGATGATGGTGAGTTGAGAGAGATAAAATGAGAGAGTCTTATCAGTGAAAACCCTCACGGGCACTGTAAGATGACTGTGAGTTCAGAGAAATGAAAATAAGAGAATCTAATTGGTAAAAAACACTCTCGAATACCTTAAGGCAATGGTGAGGTGATAAAAAGAAATGAGAGAAGCTTGTTGGCGAAAACCCTTCAAGGCGCCACTAGCAGAATGGGGTGCAGTTGACCCAAGGAAGCAACTCAGTTTCAAGACCATTAACTCAACAACAATGGGTAGAAAGATTGGATGAAAAGATCAAGTTGCTTAATCCAAAATGCATGGCATAATCATTAGTGTTGACTGTTATTTTTTGAAGAATTTTTCGTTTCTTTGTTTCAAAAGAAGACATTCATTGTCTTTTCTTTCTTCTCTTTATTTTTATTTTCTCTTTCTTGAGTCAGTTATCCAAACAAAAATTGTCATTCTTTTTTTTTCTTTTCTTGTCTTTCAGTCAAGTCTGTGTCAAAACAAGTGAGAAAAGATTCCAAAACAAGCTACCAACTTCATTAATTTCACAAATCAAGACAAAAGCTAGAACATAAAAGAGACATGATTGTGAGCCAAAGAGGTATGTAGAAGTTTTGTCAACAGAGAAGTATGGGAACTCATGAAATACCAAGGTTCCAAGGGGTCTATCTGAGAAGTATGGCAAAGCAGAGATGCTGTGTTTGTCTCAGTCACTCTTAATAATCTGAGTTTGGGTCGATGATTCATCAAGTCAATGATATATGTAATGGTTGGAAGCAGGGTTAAATGTGATGACAGCAAGAGCGTTTTCCACGAAAGCCAAAGCCATAAACCTGCCCCCATGTTTTTAAACTCACAACTTTTCTTTGCATGAAACAGGAACATATGTCACCTTCAAATCAAGGATTTCAAAGCCTAAACATCAAGGCCTCTAATTTTTTGCTTTTACAAATACAGGAAGCAATGTTGCTACACAGGTTTGATAATTAAATCATGGTAAAAATTCATCATCTTATATCCCTCGGAGACACACTTTCCTGTCCAAGGATTTTAGTTTTCATTTGTCGGGTGATTAACTTCTTAAATTGAACCTTCACTCCTAGAAGACGTACCTTTTAGTCGAGTCATCCTCCTTGATTCCTATAAGGCATACGTTTTAGTCGAGTCATCCCCCTTGATTCCTATAAGGCGTACCTTTTAGTCGAGTCATCCCCCTTGATTCCTATAAGACGTACCTTTTAGTCGAGTCATCCCCCTTGATTCCTAGAAGACGTACCTTTTAGTCGAGTCATCCCCCTTGACTCCTATAAGGCGTACCTTTTAGTCGAGTCATCCACCTTGACCCCTAGAAGACGTACCTTTTAGTTGAGTCATCCACCTTGATTCCTACAAGTCATACCTTTTAGTCGAGTCATTTCCCTTTGATTCCTAGAAGACGTATCTTTTAGTCGAGTCATCCCCCTTGATTCCTACAAGGCGTATCTTTTAGTCGAGTCATCCCCCTTGATTCCTACAAGGCGTACCTTTTAGTCGAGTCATTTTCCTGGATTCCTATAAGACATACCTTTTAGTCGAGTCATCTCCTTTTGATTCCTATAAGATGTACTTTTTATTCGAGTCATCCCCCTTGACCCCTAGAAAACGTACCTTTTAGTCGAGTCATCCCCCTTGATTCCTACAAGGCGTACCTTTTAGTTGAGTCATTTCCCTAGATTCCTATAAGACGTACCTTTTAGTCGAGTCATCTCCCTTTGATTCCTAAAAGACATACCTTTTAGTCGAGTCATCCCCCTTGATTCCTACAAGGCGTACCTTTTAGTCGAGTCATCTCCTTTTGATTCCTATAAGACGTACCTTTTAGTTGAGTCATCCCCCTTGATTCCTATAAGACGTACCTTTTAGTCGAGTCATCCCTCTTGATTCCTATAAGACGTACCTTTTAGTCGAGTCATCACCCTTTGATTCCTATAAGACGTACCTTTTAGTCGAGTCATTCCCCGTGACCCCTAGAAGACGTACCTTTTGGTCGAGTCATCCCCCTTGATTCCTATAAGGAATACCTTTTAGTCGAGTCATTTCCCTGGATTCCTATAAGACGTATCTTTTAGTCGAGTCATCTCCCTTTGATTCCTATAATACGTACCTTTTAGTCGAGATATTCTCCTTGACCCCTAGAAGATGTACCTTTTAGTCGAGTCATTTCCTTTTATTCCTATAAGACGTACCTTTTAGTCAAGTCATTCTCCTTGATTTCAAGAAAATGCACTTTCTAGTCGAGTCATTGCACTTCCTTGTTAGTTTTCATTTGTCAGGTGACACACTTTTTAATTTAAACTTCTATCTCTAGAAGACGCACTTTCTAGTCAAGATTCCTCACTTTAATTCTTAGGAGACACTCTTTCTAGTCTTGGTTATTCAATTTTACTCTCAAGAGATGCATTTCTTGGTCAGAGTCTTGATTCATTATTGCAACATGCAAGTAGGTATGATCTGACTTTCTCAAAAATCTTCTGATGGTAAACTGGAAAAAAATAAATTTAATAACTGTTTTGGAACTTTACTTTTTTGGAAAATAATTTTCTCTTTACAATAATTTTGTTTACGATAATTTTCTTTCTAGTTTTGATGTGATTTCAGGAGCCCGCCCGAAGCATAGGGCGAATAAATAGAAAGTCAAGCAGCAAGGTGACGAAATTGAAAGTCATGCAACAAGGTGAAGAAGTTGAAAGTCAAGTAACAAAGTGAAAAAAATTAAAGTCAACAGATCGAAAATAGCAAGTCAGGAGCCCGCCTGGAGAACAGGGTGATGAAATTGAAAACCAAGCAACAATTTGAAGAAATTTTAAATCAGGAGCCCGCCTGAAGAATAGGGTGATGAAACTCAAGTCAAGAGTCCAACAGAAGCTGCGTAGATAGGATTTTGTAATTTCATTTATCTTTTTAACTTGTAATTTTTATTTTTTATGTAATAACAGAGCTGTGGACCGGAACCTAGATGGGACCTCACTCGACTCTCCAACTCGGCATAGTCCATCTCCTTCCAATCCTTTGAGATAACTGTCACTCGATTCCCTCATAACTTGGGTAGGTAGGATGTCCTAAGTCAAGACCTAGTTTTCCTCCTTCCTCGGGCTCCGTGCTTTTAAATAAAGGTCAGGACAAAATTCTGTCTTGTTGTCTACTGTTTTGTATGAAAATACCATGTGTTTACATCCAAAGGGGGCATGATGTAGACACGTAATTTTGACCTTTCTCGAAAATATTTTAATCATTTTTTTATTTTTATTTGTATTCACCTTACCATACTTTTGTTTAATTAATAATTTCTCCCAAAAAAAAGAAGAATTGAAAATAATTAAATACATAGCATCTTTGTCACCTCACTATGCCACCTCAACACCTCAGTTTCCATTTTTCATTGGATACATGCAAAAGGCACACACCCTACTCATTTTTTCACATGCCACCCTCATCTTTCCACATGCCACACAAACTTTTCTACATGCCACACACTTATTCCCGCAAGCCACCAATTATATGCTTCCACATACGATAATAAATAAAGAAAAAGAAAAAACAAATAAAAAATATAAAAGAAAAATTCTAAAAGGGGAAAAGGGGGGCTCGTTCTTTAATCATCATATTCTCCGCAATAACAACAATCACCAAATCATCTTCCTCACAAAAAGAACATAAAAAATGAGGGAGAGAAGAGAGAATCGCACGAGAGAGAAAAAAAAATTGAGAGAGAAACAGTATCATGAACAGTGCTGTGAACAGTACCGTGAAAAGTGTCGTGAACAGTGTTGTGAACAGTACCGTGAACAGTGTTGTGAACAATGTTGTGAACAGTACGTGAACAATGTCGATTTTCGGGTTCGATTAGATTTACGGAGCTTCAGTTTTGGGTCTCAAATTTTTCAATACGGAGTTGGAGTTCGTCGTTGTTGAGGTCCTATTAGGAATTCTATAGTCCGGGCTTTCTTGATTTTATTATCAACGAAATCGATTCTTCAAAGGTCCATCTCTCGACTCTACTTTTTTATTATATCGAAGTTGGTTAATATCATGATTTTGTGGTGCAGTTTTGAATATTTCGAGCAAAATGTTAATTGTTGTTGTGGATATGAATGATCGGTATGCTTAAATGTTTGAATCTTCATTGGGGTATGTGTTGTTGGTTTTGGATTTTGAAAAGTGATTTGATAGTCGAACTGGTTTAATAATGTGGTTAAAAAAAGAATTTGGGGGATGAAATTGAGAAATTGATAAAAAAGTTGAATTTAGATTAGCTTTTGTTTATTGTTGTTTTGTTTAATTTGTAATGAGCATGAATATTGTTGGAATGTGATAAAATTATGATATGTTGAAATGGATAGGCGAATGTTGGTTCGGGTAGGTAAAAATTTTGGAATAAGTTTTCTTGTTGAATGTTTGAATGTGGAATTTGAGTTGAACGGTTTGGTTTTAGTTCTTGCATTTGGAAATGTATTCATTTAATCGGGGAATGCCCCACGATCACTTGTATTTATTCGTCGGGGAATGTCCCGAAGTATTTTATATTTGGAGGACGTTCGTGATGAAGGCCCGAGGCATCGGGTAGCATGGGAGCGTAGTATAAAATTAGTGTAGGGTAGAATAGGATTTACATTTTTGCATTCTTTTTCTATTTTGGACTGTATAATTAGACTGGACATTATTTTTGGATTCGTTTGCTTAATTGATCGTTTTATTTATGTTTGGTGTGGTTTATACATTCATAGTGTCCAAATTAGCCGATATACTCCACCAAGTGACCGTGGTCGAACCACGGGATCGAGGGGTGCCTAACACCTTCCCCTCAGTCAACAGAATTCCTTAGCCTGAATCTCTGTTCGCGGATCAGTTTTATAGAGTCAAAACTATTTTGAAAAAGGATATCCACGGGTGACTTGGCACACCTGATTTATGTCAAGTGGCGACTCTGAGTTTTGAAACTAATGAATCCTTTTTTGAAACAATTTTCATCTTTTGTCACTTTAATAATAAAACCCTTTCGAAACTTAAAAATTAATTCTTTTTGGGAGTGAAAAAAAAGGGGTGTGACAAACTCAATAGCAATTGATGAAAATGGAAAATACGATGATTTGCTGCAATTGATTAGTAAGCAACTTTGTATTGACTTTAATTTGAGTACCGTGAAAATAGAATATACATTTGGTTGTAGTAGTAAAAGAATGGAAATTCATAATGACATGGGGTTGGCAGTATATGTAATGATACGAAAAGAAGAAAAAGGATTCGAAAATTATCCTTTGTATGTTTCTCTTTTTGGTAAATCTTGCAAAAATGATGAAATTTGTTCGAAGGAAGAAGGAAAGAGTTCTTGTGACAGTCATAAAGTGAAAGTTAATGCGAACTGTGTTGATGAAAAAAAGAGCAATATTGGTGAAGATTGTTTTGAGCTTATTGAAAGTGTTGATACAAATGATCAAGAACAGACAATTATTTTCGATCCAAATCATAATGAGGTGCTTATTGGTCAAGTGTATAAGGACAAATCCACTTTAAAGTCGGTGATGACCGAATATGCAATCCGAAACAGATTTTAATTCAATACAAAAAAATCAAATGGGGACGGATAAGTTGTTGTATTTTATGATTATATATGTTTTTGTAATTGTATATTTTTTTTAATATTTGTATATTTGTATGTAGTTGTAGTTTATTATTTATTTTTTAGTTATATATGTACACCTGATGTAATTGTAGTTGTATATGTACACCTGATGTAATCTGTATATCTGTATGGACTTGTATTTTACTATTTATTTTTTAGTTGTATATGTATATTTGTTTGTTATTGTATTTGTATATATGTTTGTTAATTGTATTTGTATATCTATATGTAGTTGTATCTGTATATATGATTTTTAATTGTGAAGTTGTTTATGATTAGATGTTTTTTCTATTTGTATATTTTTTTTAAGTATTTGTATATCTGTATGTAGTATTTATGTTTAGTTGTATTTGTATATTTGTATATAATTGTATTTGTATGTGTTTTTAATTTGATTTTGTATATCTGTATATAGTTTTATTTGTATATCTGTTACATGTATATCTGCTTTTTTGTTGTTGTTTATGTATAGCGTTGTATACATAAGTTTAGTGTTTTAGTATATTTGTAAACTTTCAAAGAACTAGATTGTGGGTATAGACTGTAGGTTTAATACATTTTTTTTTAAAATAATTATGTTTGTTTTGTTTGTGTAACTTGTTAATATTAATATATAATTTCATACAAGGTATGTTTTGGTTTGTAAATCGAAGGAATGTGGTTGGTTTCTAAGGGCATCTAGCAATAAGAACACCAATTTGTTTAAGATTAAAAAGTTTCAGCATGAACATAGTTGTCCTTTAAAGGATAGAGTGTACCAGCAGAACTATGTTAGTAGTGCATTGATTGGTGGGATTGTGAAACAGAAGTTATCCAATCATAAAAGAGTGTATACGGCGAAAAACATATAGGAGGATATTAAGAATGAGCTTGGTTTGGATTTGAATTATACAATGGCGTGGAGGGCTAGAGAAAAAGCTTTGATTTCATTGAGGGAGACAACATATGCATCATACAATAGAATGCCCGGATATTTATACATATTGGAAAAGACTTACCCTGGTTCACCTATAAGAATGAAAACAAAATCAGATGATTAATTCCTTTATGTGTTTATATCGCTCTACTCTTCAATTAAAGGTTTTAATTCATGTCGACCGATTGTTATTGTTGATGGCAGTCACCTAAGAGGAACATATAATGAAACTTTCGTGTTAGCAAGTACACTTGATGGAGCAGGTTTTTATGCTACTTCCTATTTTTTCACTACTATATATATTGTATTAAATATATTAAAAATATATTTTGTAAATCTTTTATGTATAACATGACATATGCAGGACATATTTTTTCCCTAGCTTATGAAATTTTGGATTTAGAGAATTATGCAGCATGAAGTTGGTTCTTTGAGCAATTGAAAGAAGCTCATGGTATAAAATCAAATATGTGTGTTGTGTCCGACAGGAACGAGAGCATTATAAGGGCTGTGTCAAGTGTATACGGGGTGATGTACAGTATGCTTGCATCTGGCATTTGTGAAAAAATGTGGTAACCAATTTCAGGAAGTCACATTCTAAATTGTCTAAAGTATTTTATGTAATGGTAAAAGCATATACAATTTTTGAATTTAACAGTCTAACGAAGAAGGTTGAAAAGATAGATATTAGGGTGAAATATTACTTGCAGTCGGCCGGATATAACAAGTGGTCTAGGATGTATGCAACTGTAAATCGGGGATTCACTCTAACCTCAAACATTGATGAAACAATTAACAGGCACCTTAAGGAAGCCAGGGAGTTGCCTATTTATGATTTCTTGGAGGAAGTTAGAAAAATATTTGGCAGATGGAACCATATCAATCGACAGGTTGGGACATTCACACGTACACCTATATGCAGGAAATATTATGAACTCCTTAAATTTAACGAGGCAAAGAGTACGAGAATGAGGGTAAGTATTTTATTAAAATTACATGATGCATTTGTTATTTTGTTGAATACGTATATATATACGTATAATTATATATTCATCGCAGGTTGTGCCGACAACGAATTATGTTTATTCTGTGCTTCATGAAGATCGACGTTTTATTATTTGCCTGGATAAGAAGACATGTTCTTTCCATAGATTTGGAATCGATGAAATTTCATATGCTAATGTGTATGTAGTGTTGAAGAGCAAACATTTTGAACCTGATGATTATTGCTCTGACTTTTACAAGCCAGTCTCGGTGTTGGGTACGTATAAGATTTCAATATTGCCTCTGCCTGATAGATCCACATGGGAAATACCAGATTATATATTGAGTGAAGTTATTCTTCCGCCAAAATACAAACGTCCTCCTGGAAGGCCAAAGAAAAAAGAAAGAGAAAAGTCCGCGGGAGAATTTTACAGGTCTAAGTCCACACATTCATGCAGTGCTTGTGGGTTAAAGGGACAAAATAGGCGTTCATGCAGAAAAAAATGTCGAGTTGAATAGTTTTTTACCTTATATGAAATTTATGTTTCTTTTTTTTAAACAATCAATAAGTTTCAGTTATGATTATTGTCATTGATTATTTAGAATTACTTAGTCGAAATACGATGGATTATCTATTAAGTTAATTTCCAATTTACTTATATAGATATATGCAGTTTTTGAACTTCTATGTGAATAACTCATAACTTCACTTTTAACTGTATACTTGTGCAAAAATTCACTTTTAACTATATACATGTGCAAAAGTTTAATAAGCAGATGAGCTATTTGTAAACATATTATATTTAAAGCGCATTTGTTGTGTGTATTTTGATGTTTTATTTCTCTATTATACGTATTTATCATTATATGTTTTCTTAAAAAAAATTTGTGTATATGTATATATAAAAGATTTCATACACAAACCTGCAGTACATTTCTGTCATGCGATTCTTTTGGTGGAGAACACAAACTTTTTAAAAAGCATTCATCATATGTGACTCATGATTGTTGAAACCAAAACAATATATGTATATATAAACGGTTTCATACACAAACTTGCAGTACATTTCTGTCATACAATATTAATGGTGGATAAAATTTTTTTTAAAAAAAACATTCATCATATGTGACTCGTGATAGTTGAAACCAAAACAGTGTATACATATATATTTAACAGCTTTGTATAAATACTATGTTGTTTCAAAAAAACAAATCAAGTCATATAACTGTTACAATAAATCAGCTTCAAAAACCTTCCTATACCATAATTTAAATTCAAAATCAAGTAGCTATACCAAAAAAGCTGAAATAGAAGGGCAGATTGATATACCAAGAAAAAAAAAATCATAAAGTAGATTCCTAATAATAACAACTAAATTATCTATGGAATAACAACCAATTTTGTTTTATCACAATCAAACTGTGGCCTCATTAGCCTGTCTGTACTCTCATCATCACTCACGACATTTTTCTCAATCTTCTGTGTCCCGTGACGCCATAAAAGGGCAGCGTATCGAGTGCGCAAAGATTAAACATCAAAGAATCATGGTGGTACACCTTTTTCATGGCTAATATACTCTGCATATGCAGCAACATATACTCCACAATCCCTGCACATTTATATTTTGGGGATGTAAGTAGTAAAATGAAATGAAAGATACATGTTTATAATGATTCATAATAATAAACTTAAAAATTATGAAATATCAACTTACAAACTTCCTGCCGAGTGTTGTGGTAAATCATCCACATATACCACATCTAAAAATTATTATTCTTCGCGACCAATGTACCTTGGATGAGAGGAGAAATCAATACCTCTTTTCTTGTAAAAATTTGAATTTGCTAGATACGTAGGTATCAATTTTGAAAGCTTTCTCATCTCATCCGCCACAGATGCATTATGACGAGCAGACCTGTAAGAGTCATAGACATATAGACATCTATTGTTGAATGACAAAACAACCAATACCCAATGTATTCTAGCCACATTCTCTGGAATAAATATGTGATCCGCAGTATGCCAAGGTACAGAAGCATGGAGTCTAAAATCATTGATGTATTCAACAATTGTCTCCTATTGACTTGTCAGGTTATACTCTTTTGTATTGTCAGCATACTTATCAAAAATATCCAATATTGTTGTACTGAACAAATAGTTGACTGTGCTGAATTTGTACAGACTGTTTGGAGGATCATATTTTGCTTTCTTACACAAGTAGTACAGGATCACATCAATGTGTTGTATATTTGAAAAAATTAGACGTAATACGATCAGTTATTATGTAACACATTGAATTTTGTTAACATTATAAAATATATATATATATATATATATATACATACATACATACAGAGTCATTGAACCTCTGATTAGGAAAGGATAGCACGTAAAATCAGTTCTTATCTCCAACAGATTCAGCGTCAAAAAATAATTGTGGCTTGATGACTGCTTTTTTGCTCAGATAATGATCTTCAAGGCGACCCCTATACAGAAAAATTAATACTTTGTAAAAAACTATATTTTAGAAAATATATATACATATATGTAAGAAGTTAGAAGATAACAAACTTGGAAGCATGCTTTCGTAGCGTTCCTTCATGAACCCAATCCAAGAAGCGAGAATACAGTTTGTCGTTATGTGGTCCGTATATGGTGTCGAATACAAATGGATGTTTTATGCCAAATATCTTAGGCATCCTTGATGAAGAACCTGAAAAAACATACAATAATAAAGATATAAATACAAAACAAGTTCACCAAATAAAAAGTGAAATTTATACGAAAATATAATAGTACCAGACCCAGAACCAAAATCGGCCATGTAAG
Organism: Capsicum pubescens; assembly: GCA_030864215.1. Taxonomy (NCBI): domain Eukaryota; kingdom Viridiplantae; phylum Streptophyta; class Magnoliopsida; order Solanales; family Solanaceae; genus Capsicum; species Capsicum pubescens. Next base: position 353,913,544 of record CM061538.1, on the reverse strand, counting down.
GTGAAGTTTTTCATCTGCCTGATTTTCGTGTCCTTGGAGGTAGAACAGGTGTTTGTTAGGATACTTTGAACTTGTGCACAACTATAATCTGTCTCTCGGTGTTCAAACTTGGGAGAAAATCATCAGGAATGAAATCCTGCGATTCCGTTAGATTTTGAGTAGACTTGTGTTGCTCGATATCAAGAGGGTCAGCTATATGAATAGAAGTTACAACCAAGTCTTGATTCTTATGAGATTGAATGCTTAAATCTATTTGAAAAGTAACTATCTGTAACTCCATTTGACAAACGTGATCACTTACACATTCAGTTGTGCATTCATCCACCTAAAATAAATATAACCAAAATAAAAAATTTACAGAACAAAAGATACTCGCACTTCAGTTTACTCAACATGATGAGCTTTTTTTCCATATGCAATGTCGATCTCCTTTGCATTTTCTAACACAGTAATCAAGATAGTTTGTACTTTTATTTCCATTTCTGTATTCAAAATCTAAAATACAAGAAGTCAATAAACAAGCACACCGTATCAGTACGTTATATATGACTATTGAACTATATATAAATGTACTGTATATGTGCAAACTGTATATATTACCAATTGGAAACTGTATATACGTATGCATAAATATATGCAAACGAAACATGCATATATGCACATGGACAACTGTATATATATGTATATGCAATAAATTGAAGAAATTACTAATCATTTGCATTATTAAGCAAGCACATTTTAATCACCTTAACATATGAAATAATTGCATCACAATAAAAATTAGTTTCTTATTGAAAAATGTCCAGCAAAATATGATGTATTCATTTTAAAAACCTTAAAAAATGAACCAAAACAAAAAATTTAATGAATAAAAGATACCCATACTTCAGTATACTCAAAAGGATGATTTTTATATCAACATCAACATCATTCTTCTTTGAATTTTCCGATTCATCAATTTATTTTTCTAACTCTGTAACCGAACCAGCTTGAACGTCGATTTCTATTTCTGTATTCCATACCTAAAATACAAGAAGTCAATAAACAAGCACACCACATAATTATGGTATATATGACCATCTAACTGTATATATGTTATACCTTGCAGAGAAATAGTATTCAAATCAAAATGTATAAACATATATTCAAATGTAAACTGTATATCCAAATAGTCAGATGAAACTGTATATATGTAAATTGTATACAATTGATAGCCAACTATAAACTATATATACATATACTGTATATGGGCAAAATGTATTCATATCCAATTGCAATTTGTATATATATATTGGGATACATAAATGCAAACAATATATACATATATTCAAATAAAAACTGTATATATGTATATGCAATAAAGTGAAGAAACTACTAAGCATTTTCATGGTTAAACAAGAACATTTTAATCACCATAACATATGAATTAATTGCATGACACTAAAAGTTAGTTTGTAATTGAAGCATTTTCCAGCAAATAACAATGTAATCATTTTAAAAGCCTTAAAAAATTAATTATAATAGGAAAAATTAGAATAAAAATTACTCGTACTTCAGTCTGATCAACAGGATGACATTTTATTTCAACTGCATCATCGATCTCCTTTGCACTATCCGATTCATCAATTAGTTTTTCTAACTGAGTAATCGAGGCTATTTGAACTTTGATTTTCATTACTCTATTTAAAATCTAAAATACAAGAAGTCAATAAAAAATACACAATATAAGTATGTTATATATAACCATTGAACTGTATATTGGTTAGAAAACTAAAATGAAGAAATTCTAATCAAATCAAACTGTATAAAGATATATCCAACTGCAAACTGTATATCCTTATATCCAAAATGTTATTGTATATATAAACTGTATATAATATATCCAACCATAAACTGTATATAACAGAAATTGAACTATATGTATATACCTTTGAATCCTTTCTACTCCCTGGAGTACAATGCACATTACTGAATGGAGCTTCTTGTTCACCGTGTGGAGATGACTGTTTGGTTGAATTCTAATAATTAGTGACATATCACTATTTATGTTATGTACTATTCTTTGTATAAAAATTCTAACTAATATTTGTAATCTTATTACCTTCTCAGGATCAACTTTACATTTGATAGCATCCATCACCAGCTGCAATTTATCATATATTAGATCGCGCGAACTCTGAAATTTAGACTTCACCTGCATAATCATTTTAAAAAGTTTTAGCAGAAATTCAATAGTTTGTTGATGGTTCAAATTATACTTACATAATTCTCAAGCGCATCAACTTTCTGGTTGAGAGAATTTATGTCAACAGGAAGATTTGTCCTCTGTACTTCTTGTTCAGCAATTGGTGGATTAGAATTCGGTGATCGAATCTGATCTCCCACTCTATTCCTAAGTAATTTCAACTTTGTTGCTCTTTTACTAACATCATGAGTTGGTGTCCTATAGCCTGACACTTTTGACCAAGGGTAGACTTGATGACCAAGGGTAGACTTGATGTGTTGGAAGACAATATGAATTGTCCAAAATGCCCTTAAGGCTAAGTGACAAAAATGTCCTTAGTACAGGGAACCAAAACCGTGAACCAACAAAGGTGGTCCAAACCCGAGAGTCCTTAATCCTTCATGGCTCCAAGCAATATTCCACACTCGGGTTTGATCAATGGTAGGCTCAAAAAGTCCCCTCCACATATGATCCCGTGCCCTCGATGCGACCAAAGCTTGATTCTTCATATATTGACTTTGAATGATGTTGTCAAAAGCTAAGATGGCCATTATTCTTGTATCATCCTCCTCATCTTGAAAAGAATTCAACCTCGAATTCAAACCTTGCAAAATCGAAGAGAGGGCAAACAAATACAAACTCCTCATGGCATGAGGATTAGGGTTACCACAACAAATCATCTCAACATGCCAAGGTTGCACATATTTGCAATATAACCGAGGATCCTTTGAATTAAATATTAAAATCTCAATAAAAGGTGCACAAAGGATTTGGTTAGGGGAATCACCAAGAGATAAAGAAACTACATAGGTCCTAATGGCATCAAATAATCGACAAGGTAGAACTTTCTTCATCTCATGAGCCATAAGACACCATTGCTTCTTTAACTCATCAAAAGACCACACCAAGGGGGGTGTTTTGATTGGTTCTAAAGTCCATAAAATCCATATAGCATTATCACACACACACATGGACAGACCAACAAACTTCCTACCTCGACATAAAACAAATCCAAAACTAGCATGGACATCATCATAGGCAAAGAGGTAGTATAGGAAAGAATCACATGCAAAGGAATTCACTGGTGAAGAATAAGTATTTAAACACATACACATTCTTTCCTTCAAACAACTAGACAACTTGGCATCCACAAGTTGGAATTCATGCAATTTAGGAACAAGTTTGTCAAACAAGGATGAACATTTAGGAACATTACCCCAAGGAGTCAATGACACCTTTGTCCTCGGGTTTTCAAGAAGGACTACACATTTCTTACCCATAAGAGTACTCTCGTCTTTTAAAAAGAGATTTTCATCTTTAGGAGGAATGTTGTCACACCATAGTGGGTTAGCATATCGGCCATTGTTCCAAGGCAAGCTATACCTTCATTTTTACCACTAGGCTCATTAAGGGTGTTTATATCATCTTCAAATAAGACATTATAGCTAAAGAGAGCATGATCTATTTCACGGGCAGATTCGGAACAAACACATTCAGCACTCTCTAAAAGATCAATATCACGTTTTAAAGAGATTTCAAGTACAAGATTATCCCAAGAATAGCTCTCGGGTTCACTCCCCTTTTGTTGACCAACTTTTTCAAATACGTCACTCACTTGATTTTGATTAATCACATCACACACATACTAAAGTGGTGGACAATTTTCACAAATAGGTTGATCAACACCAATTACACAAGACGATGTACTTCCGTTCAATATATAGGCTTTAACACTAGGTGCACATAAATCGATCCTACAAGAAGAGTCAATTTGGTCATCAATAGGATCAACAAGTGTATCCACACTCACAACATGTATATCATTAACAAAAGGCAAAGAATCATTAGAATCACAAGTAAGTAAGCTACTACTCACACTCAATGGGCTACTAGTCTTACAATTATCATTCACATGAACAAAAGTGTAAGAGTTAGCTATTTTACCTTGAAGTTTTCGAGTCGGATCTCCTTTGCCGTGTTGTGAAGGTCCTCCATAAGTTTGGGCAGAAACTTCACTTTGGCATTTCTCTCCATCACTTGCCATGTCGGCACCTACACTAATGTCCTTAGAAATAGAAGGACAAATAATATTAGCTCGGTTTGGTGGCAATCCCCTCGCTTCGCTCCACATAACCTCTCCTTTTTACACTCTCGGATTACCACCTTGCACACCCTTACTCCTCTCAATCTTTTGTCTCTCATAAGAATTTGGAATGGAGTAAGTATTCACTTGTCTTTTCAGCTTGGGCAACATGTATGTCATGAGGAGATTTTCCCACCGGTCTCTTACAATATTAGGCCAATTTTGCACTTTTGGAACTCTATGTTGTGCAAACCAATCAGCACCTAAGCATTCATGACCATATGTCAATGGAAGAATATCACACCACACCTCGTCATGGTACTCAAATTGGGAGAAGACAACTTTGACCCTCTCGGTAACCTTAATCCCGTCCAAGAAGTATGGAACAAGTAAAGGCTCGCAAAACAACCCCAAGTAGTCAACCATGGATGGAATGATGTAGTTTCTATAGTACCTATCATTTAACACAACGAGGCAACCCGGTATCCCACAAATGGTCACCTTTCTGGAGTGTACACTCCTTCTTGGATCAACATTGTAAAGGACATGAGTACCCCTCAGTTTTGGAGATGCATACCCTCTTCTTCTCATTGAACAACCTCCACTAGAGCTAGCATAACCATTCACACTATATCGATCTTGATAAGAAGTACTACGAGATGGAGAATATGAATTTTCACACTCATCATGTGCACTCTCATCATAGCTCTCATAAGCTTTGCGAACGAAAAGGTTAGACCTAACACCAAATCTAGGTTTGGAGTGAGAAGTGTAGGACTCCTCATATGCCCCAACGTCATTATAAGATCCATCACGAGGTCTTACATCATCTCCAAAGTCACCATAAGCACTAGGCACTTCATTCACCTCATTTTCTTCCTTAAAACAGTAACTTTCAAATCTGCCCAAGTTTCGATCATGGCTATTTTCATAGCCTCCTCAATCTCCCTCAACTTTGTATCCATAAAACCCCTCACTACAACCATAGTCTCCCATGTTATAGTCACAATAATCCTCGGCTATCGAAGACATACTCCCCTTATATCACCTTTTGAACCTATAAAATGAACAAACAAGATTAGTAGTAAAAGCTCCTCACCAACACTCGTATTAACACAATTTTGTGATCCTCACAATTGGAGCGGTGAATATTGAAAGTTATTTATACTCCGGTAGTTAATAAGATGTCAATTCTACTTGGCGGCCGGAATAGATTCTTTTTTGACCAACTCAAGACTCAAAATAAAATTTTACTTACGAACTTGAAACAGAGAAGTTACTACGAGTTAAAAAAAATAAAAAAAAACACACAAATAACGAAGACACGAAAGAAACGGATTCAATAATTAATCTACAACTAAGTAGGTGATTACTAGTTGTTAATTAATTCTAGAATCAAGACATGAAACTAATGAAACAATAAAATAAAACTAAGAATCTAAAATTTTGAGCTCAAAAAAATTGCATGAACAGTAGCAGTGATGATGTGGCAGCCACGTATTGGTTCGATTTTATCAAGTGGTTATTCTCAAATGTTCAAGTCTTGGTGAAAAATTAATTTGGATTGGTGGAATTTGTTTTAGTAGGAAAAATAAGTCTTGGAGCCTTTTTCAATTTTCAAAACTTGACTTTTTCTTATACTTCTCCTTAAAACATGGACCCTTGTTTCATGGAAAGTGGTTGAGATGTAATGTAAAGTTTTTTGGTGGTTGGGGGTCTTTCAAGACTAACAATTCTTCACCTTTTTCCCTTCACCTTTATAGATCTAGCATTCACTTTATTTTAACAAGGTATGAAGGTTGGGAAGAACATAAAGAACACTTCAACAATCACCAAGAACAATAAAAAATAATTACCAAGATCCATAATACAACCACAAGGCCAACTCCAAGACAACAATGTTTTCACACAGCCAAGACTACAAAACCACCAACAACGGCCAAGTCTCTTTAGTGTTGCATTTCAGTTTTTTTTTTTTTGAACAAGAGATGAAGGTTGTGAAGAACTTCAAGAAAAACAACAATACTCTTTTCAACAACAACAACCACACACACGGCCAAGTTAAGTTTCTCAACAACAATGTCTACCACACGGCCTTACTTGTTCACAATAACATCAATCGTTAAAACTCAAATCTAGATCGACTCAAAGTGTTAGTGAAGAACAAAACTAACACCACAAACACACAAGATAAATAAAAGACTCCTAGACCTAGACTCAAGAGCAAATCTCAGCCAAGAACATAATTTTCGGCCAAGAACGCAAAATGGACAGCTTGCGATTTTTCTAGAATTTTCAGATTTCAACTTCTTCTTTTTTTAATTTTTCAAGTGAGCTAGCCCAGGATTTGATCTTGTAGGAACAAGATCAAGCCATGCTCTGATACCAAATGATAGAAGAATGACAAGGGAAGCACGAAACACACCAAAAATCAGTCCACAATCTTAAGGATCCGAGGACCAAGATGGAGACCACTCTCGGATTCTCTATCAACAAGAAGAATACAATATACAATGGTGTATATAACACCAAAAAATAGCTACAAAATGTGAGGAACAAGATGAATAAAAATAACACAAGTTTCAGATTCAATAAAGGACCCAAAATAGTCCACTACACAAGATGACAACAACAAAAGTAAAGGATAGATAGTGAGACCAAGATTATTACAAGATTACGAACTAAAGAGTGTATTAAACTCAAAAACTCCTAATGAATGTAATAATCAAAACTATACTCTTACGGTGACCTCCAAGGAAATCAACTCACCTCAAGATCCACCGTTTCCAAGCAAAGATCAATACTAGCTTTTCCAAGCCCTAACTAAGACTAAGTGTTCTACTCAAGAGAGAGGATTTTTAATGTTTCAATCTTTCATCTTTTCATCCAAACTAAAGAGAAAAGACCTAAAATGTTTTACTTATAGTATATTACAAAATTAGACAAAAATATCACATTACCCTTAATGACCAAGGGAGGCCTTGGTGTGTTGGAAGACAATATGAATTGTCCAAAATGCCCTTAAGGCTAAGTGACCAAAATATCCTTAGTAAAGGGAACCAAAATCGTGTACCAATAAAGGTGGTCCAAACTCGAGAGTCCTTAAGTCTTCAAGGCTCCAAGCAATCTTCCACACTTGGATTTGATCAATGGTAGGCTCAAAACATCCCCTCCAAGTATGATCCTGTGCCCTCCATGCGACCAAAGCTTGATTCTTCACATATTGACATTCAATGATGTCGTCAAAAGCTAAGACGACCATTATTCTTGTATCAGAAGACATATGAAATAATTGCATCACAAAGAAAATTATTACTTTGTTATCAAAACATGTCCAGCAAGTGCTCTCAAAAATACTATCTAAAATAAAAGCATAAACACAAAAATATTCAAATGCAAATCAAGCCAGACATATTTGTACAAATTCACTCTATATACATAATTGCAAACTTTATATACATATATACTCTCCCTCTCCCTCTCTCTCTATATATATATATATATACAAACTGTATATACAAAATTGAACTCTAAAAGTGTATATGTATGCATATGCATGCATATATATACCAAAAAAGTATATAAATATTCAAATTGAAAAATAATTCTGTATAAAAATATATACAAAACTATCTCATCATTATTGTCAACTTCATTGCTTCCCCTTTTAGATTTAGATGCCTTAGAATATTTAACCCTTTCCTCTTTGCTAGAAGATGCAAAATCCTTTCCTTTTCTTTTTTTCGATAAATCAACCACTGATATTTTGGATGTGTCCATTAAATCATCTCTTGACTGTGAATATACCATGCTACTCTGATTATTGACATGGTCGTTCTTTTGTTTTGTTCGTGACTCTGCTCTAGACTTGTCCACTTCCAACTTCGCTAAAAAACCTGCATTTCCACTATCTAATTGAGAAATACCCAAATCAAACGATGGAGTGCCGCAATTAATCATGGGTATATTTTCAATACCTCTTGTCAATCTCCTATTAGAGGTTTCTTCATCCATTTGAAACAACAAGTAATTGATAACTTGAAACCTTAATAAAAAATGCAAAATAGATGAACAATTTGTAACCAAAAAATACTAAAAGATTACCTCAAATCCTCAATAAATATCATAAATTGATTTTATGTGGTGAAAAATCTGCCAAATCAATTTTCTAAAGAACAATCAATGATGATATTCCTCGATATTATAGTGATTTTGAGCTCAAAATAAACAGAAAAAAATTGAAGAAGATCTTTTGAATAATTGTGTATTATGATGTTGCAAAGGTTGTTGTCTCTTCAATGGATAATCAAGGAGAGAGTATATGCGATTTTGAGAGAAAATTAAGGAAAAGAAAGGAGAGAGTATATGCGATTCTCAGATCCAATGTGTCACACCCCTTTTTCAACATCCAAAAGATTCGAAGAGGATTCACTATATTGAAAACTCAGAGTCGCCACTTGGCATAAATCGGGTGTGCCAAGTCACCCGTGGATATCCTTTTTCAAAACGATTTTTGACTCTGTAACACTGATCCGCGAACAGAGATTCCGGCTAAGGAATTCTGTTGACCGAGGGGAAGGTGTTAGGCACCCCTGAATCCCGTGGTTCGACCACGGTCGCTTGGTGGAGCGTATCGGCTAATCTGACATTACAAATATATAAACAACACAAAAACACATAGAACAATCAATCAAAACACACAAAAACAAAACAGTCCAAAGTTTAGTATTCAGTCCAATTATACAGTCCCGAAATAGAAAAATACAAAATGTAAACCTACGCTAACCTATATTAATCCTAAAATATGCTCCAAAGCTTTACCCGATGCCTCGGGCCTTGATCACGAACCTCCTTCGACGACATAATACGTCGGGGCATTCCCCGGCCAAATAAATACATGAAACCTCGGGGCATTTCCCGACCAAATAAATACACTCGAATCAAATACGATAAACTAGGAAGAAATATCCGCACGCATATTCAAACATTTAACCAAAACACAAGTTCTAAATTTGCTTACCCAAACCTACATTAGCCTATACGACTATCATGATACAATCACGTTCCGACAATATTCATGCTTTCCGAATTTAAACTAAGCAATAATAAATCAAAGTTAGTCTAAATTAACCCCTTTTAATCAATTTCTCAGTTCCACTCCCAAATTCATTCTCAACCAACGATTAGCACATGCACGATTATCAAATTACGTCTCCAAATCCGAAATCAACATCAAACATAAACGCCCAACGAAGATTCGAACTAAGCACACAACACATAAATCATCCACACCCACAACATCAATAAAGAATGAAGATAAAGTAAAGATCGGGAGAAGAAATGAACCTCAATGAAACTTGTTCTTGTTGATAATAAAGAAATCCGAAAACCGGAATACTCAAACAAGGAACCCCACAACGAAAAGAGCTCCAACTCACGAATTGAAACTTTTTAGACTGCAAAAAATTCCCCCACAGCCCAATAATGAGGATGAGTTACGAAAACAGAAGCACCCGAAGCCTTCTAAAATTCGTAAAAAGAATTGAAAACCGATAGAAACTGAGCTCTGGTGAACTAATTGAGACGAACAGAACCCCCAAATACCCCAAACCAGTGACTAAACTGATGAACCCGAAACAAAAATCGTAACAGAACAAAATGAGATTGGTAGGCGAGATTTCAGAATTTTGAGTTCGAATTCAATCAAAAGACGATTTGTGAACCAATTGTTCACCCGAAAAACAGTCAAAACGGAGGATTTCTATTGTTACCCTTTCTCCGTTCGTCTCCCAGATCTCTCCGTAGATCTTGGTCTCTCTCTTCTCGATCTCCCTCCTTCAATCTCTCTCTGTCTGTTCCTCTCTTTCTCTCACCTTTCAGCTCTCTCTCCATTCCCCATTTCCCTCAATGGTGTGTTCTTGTGGGAATTTTTTTTAGTGATATCTGTTGATGGTGTATTCGTATGTGATGGTGAGAGTGTATGTATGTTTTAATTCTAGTGAACCCTCCCCTGGATGTTGGTGGAGCATCCAAATGGAAAAGATGGAGTCTGTCTGTGTAAAATCGTGTGTAGTGTGTATATGGTCTTTTCTTTGTGGAAAAGAAATGTGGAGGAGGGGTGGTTACGTGGGGTAGGGGTAGGAGGGGTAGGGGTTAGGATGTGTTGTCAATTTTTAGTTGGGTGGGTTGTTAGAATATTAGGATAAGACAAAGTTTGTTATGGCTTGTTATTTGGATAAAAACAAAACAAAAAGTAAATGCATAAATAAGTAAAGGTGAGGTGGATATTTATTTTCTTGGGGAAAAATTATAAAAAGTGAGCTTAAATTATGTGACATCGGAAATAAAAATATCATCGACGGGACAAAATTATGTGTCTACACAATGTGTACCATGACTTCTTTTTTTCATGTATACCTTTATCAATGATCATGTTTGAGTAAAATAATAATTTATGATCTTATACCGCAATTGCACTAATGGATTATGAACTAGACGGTAACTGTCTGAAAGAACTATGTTTAGGGGATAGTTGCCCCATCCTTCATCTCACAAGGTACATTTTGTTTATTACTACTAGAATTTTCTTTTTATTGCTATATATAAAAACGTTATATCGCCGCAATTCATCACTTATTCACGATAAAATTTAATTGATTTGATATAAATATACGATATATGCGTGTAATTTCTTTCTTTTTTTTGTGTATGTATTTTGTGTTTGTATGTATCTTTATATTTTCACACTTTTTTCCCTTTTTCTGCTTCTATTAAAGAACTTATGACATGAGAGGTGAGAGGAGCCATTATCATTCGGGACTTTGAATTAAAAAGGACTCCCAAGTTATCTAATTAAGTGGGAGTCTTCCAAATTTTTAAAATTAGGTGGGAGGGATAACTTTTTTTTTTATTTTTTCTTATGTTTTTCCGTCCAAATAACTTGTCCCAGTTGTAGAAAAACTTTGGTAGTTATTCGACAACTTTGCGAAGTTGTTCAACAACTACCAAAGTTGTTCAACAACTGCGCAAGTTGTTCAACAACTGCGCGAAGTTATTCAGAAAACTAATGTAATTGTCCAATAACTATCCCAGTTGTTTAAAAAACTTAGTTTTTTTTTTTAATAAACTTGCGGAACCCACTTATTTCCTTTTCTTAATTGAAAACTTGAGAGGGTCTTTTGACTCATTTTTCTCTTATTTATCATTATGGGGACAAGAAATTAAGGCAAAAGCAAGTCATGTGTTTGTGAATCTAATGTTGTCTTCTTGAAAATCATTGGACCCCTCTCCTCTCTTGTCTCAATGCCATATAGTACTATGTGATACTGTGTGTCTCTGTCTTTAGCTGGTTGGGAAATAACGACGGACTCAGAATTTTTTACTAGGATTCAAAATACGAAAAAAGTAAAAATACAAAAAAATTGAAGAAAGTTAGTGTCTATTATATACTATACACAATAAATAATTTAATCATATATAAATAATATAACTTTTTAATCAAGAAAAATTCGAAAGAGCCCCTCGGATTAACTGGCTTCGCCCCTAATGGTGATATATATGGTTGGAGCTAAGAGTTTATCCAAACTTTCTTATATATATAAAGTTAATTAAAATTATTCTTTATTTATATATAACATAAATAAAACATATGTTGAATTAAAAGAATATAATGATTTTAAGTACAAATATATATACCTTAATTGTTTTGATTGCTGGCTTATTCAAAAGTTTAAGTTGTTTCTCCAACTCTACATCTTCTTGTTTGGATAACTTTATGTTTCCTTGAACTCCGTCATAATTCAAAATAAAATATAACACCAGCAAAGCTTGTGGAATAAATTTTTATCGAATCAACATAGTCTGCAATCATTAAATTAAAAAAAAAAAAATTCTGCATGTACTAATATTTTAAGAACAAAATGGTTAAAACAAAAGTGAATTTACTAAAGATAAGGGATTTACTTCATTAGATTATTTCAACTTAATTGATTTACAAGATGTATGAGGATTGAAGTTTTTGATCACTTGAACAAATTTCCCACTGTGAAAATATGCTATAGAGGAGTTCCCAAATGGGATCATACATTATTATTATTTAATGAAATGTTGACTGTTTTCTCTATGTGTAATCCAAAGATAATTTGGCCATAATTACCATTTACCAGTATACTAAGACAAAGGCCAAGAGAAATGCATGTGTTGGACTAAATTTAAACGGGTCAAAATATGTCAAAAGTCTTATTATGTTTATGTAATATATTCAAATTTTTAAAAAAGTTCTTTTCATAAATATTTTGATATGATTTTTGAAGTTTAATTTATGCTATATATCCATCAGAATAGGTTAAGCTAAGTCAACTTGTTCAACATCCAGTTAGGTCAAGATGAGTGAAATAACATACAAGAACTCAAACAGTTCAACATGACTCAATTTTCTCAATTTTAAATTTTGCTTTAAAAAAAAAAAAATCAAAAAAAAAAAAAGAATACACGCTTATGTACTTTTTGCTTCTCTACCTCATTTGAGGCAGTGGATATATATCGAATATGTAGTTGTTATTATAAGTTTATGTATTTTTTGTAAGAATCGATTACCTTCACACACACTAGATCTGATGAAGAGTATCAAGAGAAAGATGAAAAAGAGAGAGTTCGTGAGTAGAGAGAGAGAAATATTTCATGGTAACACCTCGTGGGTAAACTCCACGGCGGACGGGCTACTTATATTAATGATTTAGGGTATGTACAGTTAAACAGAGAAATGAGAATAAGTGCTACAGTGCCTAACATTAATATATAAACAGTACATCATATATTAATCGGGCTCCACACCTAACAATTCTCCCACTTGGAGACTGATTCTGTCATCCAAGAATTACATTCTCAAAAAAAAAAAAATTGCTCCTTCATCATCAATATCTCGCCGCTCCGCAACATCTGTTGACACAACTACAGAAGACCAACAAAGGTTTTGCACAACCTTAGTTTACCAACATCAACACATTTTGTTAACATGTCTGTTGGATTATTTTCACCCTCTATCTTTTCCAAACACATATCACCGTCTTCCACTGCCCTGCGAGTGAAATGGTACCATCTTCTGATGTGCTTCGTCTTCAAATAATAGACCGGGTTCTTCACCAACTGTATGACACTCTGTCTATCTGTGTAAAGAATCTTCTAAGGCTGCTTCTTGCCCAATTCTTCTAGATAATTTGCCAGTCATATCATCTCCTTTCTTGCTTTAGCTATTGCCACATACTCAGCTTCAGTAGATGAAAGCGAAACGCACTTCTGAAGTCTGGACATCCAACTCACTGCTGTACCACCTATGGTGTAAATGTATCTGGATGTTCTCTTGCTTGAGTCCACATCTCCACCAAGATCAACATCAACAAAACCTTGTAAAATCACCTTGCCACTGCCAAAACAAAGTGAAGTACTAGATATACCTCTCAGATATCTTAGAAGCCACTTCACAGCTTCCCAATACTCCTTCCCAGGGTTTGCCATGTACCTGCTAACGACTCTCACTGCATGTGCTATGTCAGGTCTAGTGCAGACCATAGCATACATCAGACTCCCAACTACAGAAGCATATGGAACAAGTTCCATATCCTCCCGCTCTTGAGTTGTCTTCGGTGAGTGCTCCTTTGATAATTTTATGTGATTTGCCAATGGAATAGTCCTGGGTTTAGCATAATTAACTCTGAATCTGGCCAGCACCTTCTCAACGTACGCTCTTGGGATAGATTCAAAGTGCCAGCAGATCTATCCCGAGAAATCCTCATCCCAAGAATCTGCTTCGCTACACCTAAATCTTTCATCTCAAACTCAGAAGACAAGATTGCCTTCAAAGGACAAACTTGCCTTCAAAGAGTTTATCTCCTTTATACTGGATCCTGCAATCAACATATCATCCACATACAAGAGTAAAAATACATAAGAATCAGTGTATTTCTTGAAGTAGCAACACTGGTCCTTTTCACTCGTGCACATAAAGGAGTCAAACTTTTTGTACCACTGTCTAGGTGCTTGCTTCAGCCCATACAATCTCCTGTTGAGCTTCCATGCCATATGTTCCTTGCCTGGAACTACAAACACCTCTGATTGCTGCATATAGATTTCCTTATCCAATTCACCATGTAAAAATGCAGTTTGTACATCCAGTTGTTCAGTACATCATATATTAATCAGGCTCCACACCTAATATTTTTCATAAATTATTGATTGAGCTGTCACACCCCTTTTTTTTAACTCCGAAAAAGAATTCATTTAAAGTTTGAAAGGATTTTATTTATTAAAGTGACAAAAATGAAGGTTTGATTCAAAAAAGGATTATTTACATTTTTATTCAGAGTCACCACTTGGCATAATCCGGTGTGCCAAGTCACCTTTGGAGAATCTTGTTCGAAAAAATTTGACTCTTTAAAAACTGGTTTGCGAACAGAGATTCCGGCTAAGGAATTCTGTTGACCGAGGGGAGATGTTAGGCATACCTCGATCCCGTGGTTCGACCACGGTTGCTTGGTGGAGCATATCATCTAATTTGACATTACAAATGTATAAACCACACAAAAACACATAAAACAATCAATCAAACACATGAAACAAAACAAATTCAAAATATAGTGTTCAGTCCAGTTATATAGTCCGAAATAAAATATGCGAAGAAAATAAATCTTATTCTAACCTACACTAATCCTAATTACGCTTTTGTGCTTTACTCCATCTAATGTTTCGGTCCTTGATCGTGCGCCGTCTTCAAGTACAACTTTCTCGGGGCATTCCCCGGATAAAGCAATACGGATACCTCAGGGAATTCCCCGATCAAATGAGTACATTTTTTCAATTGCGATAAAGCAAACCCATTCAACACATATCTCAAACATTTCACCAATTTCACAATCCATAAGTTTGCCTACCCCTATCGTTTGCCAACGATTAACGGCCAAAAACATGATACTATCGATCTTAACAAAGTCAACGTTTATTTTGAATCAGGCAATCATCGTTAAACCAACATAAATCAATATTCACTTTTAACAATTTTTTGATCTTTTTCCCAAAATCAACTTAACCCCAAATCAACTACGTGATTAACATACTTCACACCAAGATTAACAATCAAATAACGACGAGTAAAATCACCTCAAACAAATTCAACCAAAAATCACATCATTCAAAAACATTCACGCAAAGAAAGATAAAGAGATATAGAATTGGACCTCAATCATTCATTTTATTCCAAAATCACTGATGGATTGGAATTCACGGGCAACAGAACCTCAACGTCGAACCCGCAACTTGAACAAATATCAAAGAGCACAAACCAACTCGAACCAGAACAGGAATCCAAAAACAGACACGCTCAAACTCGTTTCCAATCGGGCGAAAACAGACCACGCCCGCAATCCGGCGAGCTAACCGAATTTCCCCTCACTGTTTTCCATTTTCTTCTCAGTTTTCGATCAAAAATTCACTGTAACAGTGACAGCAATAGCCAGGGGGTGATTCTCAGTCGATTTCTCACCGGAGCCCTGTCTTCTTTACTCTCGATCTCGAATCCCTCGTCTCGCAATCTCTCCCTCTCACTCGATTTCTTCTCTTTTCCTCTTAAATCAACCTCGCGTCTCACTGTTTTTCACCATTTTGTGTGTGCGCGTCCATGGTGAGGATGAGTGTCTTGATTATATAAAGTATATAGTTGACATCTTAGTGTCATTCTTTCCATGAAACAATTAAATTACGTATGAAAAATTTCAATTAGACTTATTCTCCAACCAACTTGTAAGATATCCGATTCTTTTTGAATTTTTAGTCGACAAACACTGTGTTGTTTGCCAACATGAGGATTATGCAAACTAGCTAGCTGCCATTCCAGCTCCTGAAAACTTCGTGTTTTGATTTTTTGGAATTTAAACTATTGCACGCTGAATATAAATATAATTCTTTTTATTAACTTTACATATTATCCAAATTATATTCTTCCGGAATACAACAATATCTATTTGATATTTTGAAGGAAAAAAAACTCCAAATTGTAAATTTAAGAGTAAAGCATCTAGTACCCCTAAACTATGACCAAATTTCCTACAACACACTCCAACTTCACAGAGGTCCTATTACCCCCGAACTTAATTTTAATGTATTTTTGTCACCCTTTTAGTTGATGTGACACCTTTTTAGCTGACGTGGGGCCCATTTTTATGCAAGAAAGGTGTCATGTCAGCACAAAAGGGTGACAAAAATATGCTAAAATTGAGTTCAGGGGTAATAGGTTCCATGTGAAGTTGGAGTGTGTCGAAGCAATTTTGACCATAGTTCGAGGGGGTACTGAATGTTTATTTCTAAATTTAATTAATTGGCTTTGTTAGTTCAAATGAAAAAGATCAGAAAAACATTCAAAAAAATTTAAAAACGTAAACATGATAATATTTTCATAGCTATATAATGTACCTGATATTCTGATATGTAGCTTTTTTTTTGCTCACTATTGTTGTTTCTCTACATTAGATGTATTGCAATATGTGGCATGTTTTATGAATTATTCAAGTAAAAGCATTAAATTTTTCATAAATTATCTTACGCCAATAAACTCATCTTCGTAGAAGTTGAAATTTTTTGGCCGTGGCATATGTTTGTATCATATAAGATCATTCTTCGTAATTCTCCTAATTGAAACTGTTCCAGAAGAACAATCTTCATCGTTTAACCATATTGTTGATGACCTACTAGTTGTTGAGGCTTCTGAATTTTGCTTTATCCTTAATAAAGTAGGTTTTATCTGTTTAACCAAATATTTAATTGTATGTCATCTATAGTATCATATCAACTTGTAAAAAAAAAAGTAAAAGTAAAAGGAGAGTAGAGGTATATATGCCTTAATTAGGGTAAAAATAATGACCCTTTGACAGCGAGTGATCGAACGAGTGTTGTTTGTAAAAATCTACACAACTGTATGTATCTCCACGTTTTGTCTGTGAACCAAAAAAGTCATAAATAAATTTTTGAAGTTTCAATAATTTTTTTTTCTTTTTAAAAAGAAGATAGAACACAAGGTTCATTTACCATAAAAACCTTGTGAAAATAATAGTCTCATGAGACTTACAAATACTATGAACCAAAAACAAATATTTTAATTATTTTGATTGCTCTAATTAACATAATGTGAGAGCTCTAAACACTAATCTTGATATACTAGGTGTATAAAAAATTTGCTACTATGAGGATGATGTTTATAGAGGCACATAAGAGACTAAAATAACTACTACTATACAAATATATGGATTTTTTTGAATTATGGACAACAAAATCTACATATATAAATATATATATATATATATATATATATATATATATATATAATAAATGTTGACTACTCATTTTCTTATTAATACCCAAAATAATAATCTGAACATATAGATTTCATAGGAATGTAACTGAATTTACAAAGGTTTTTTAATTGATGATGATTGTAAATGTTCGTTTGAAAATGTAGAGCGACTTGTTACTGTTGTAATATAAGAGAATGTGCAAAATATTTTGATGATTGATAAAATGAGCCTGATTCACTATTTATTTTATTCCAAGTATTATATATGAATAAAAAAGAAATACCTTAATTGTTTTGATTGCTGGTTTGTTCAATAATTTTAGTTGTTTTTCTAATTTCAATTCCTTCAATTTAGATAGTTTTTTTTTTCTGCTTGTACCCCATTATAACTTAAAAGAAAATATAACACCAATAAAGTTTGTCTAACAATTATTTGATGCATCCTGAATTCATTCATCATTTTATAAGCATGAATGTAAGACCTTTTAGCAAAATTCAAAAACATGAAAGCTCTAAACACTGAACTTGATTTATTAGGAGTATGAAAACTTTGCTACTAAGAGAAAGGTGTCACATAAGGACAAGATATAGATGAGATTAAAGACAAGAAAAAAATGACAATGATTTTATTTGGATAACTGACTCAAGAAAAATAAAAATATAACTATAGAAAAGAAAGAAATGAAAATGAATGTCCCCATTGAAAAAGATGAAAGAAAAGTTTATCTAACTCTAATGATTATGACATGCATATCGGATTAAACTGCCTGATCTTTCCATCCAAAACTCTCACAAATTGTTGTTAATGACCTCGAAATTGAGTTGCTTCCTTAGATCAATTGCATTTCAGATCTCATTCGGCTAGTGGCGCCTTGAACGGTTTTTGCCAACGAGCCTCTCTCATTTTTCTTTTCTCAGCTCACCATTGCCTTATGGTGTCTGTGAGGGTTTTTCGCCAATGAGACTCTCTTATTTTCATTTGTCTCAACTCACCGCCGTCTTATAGTGCCCGTGAGGATTTTCGGATAAGTATTTTATTAAAATTACATGATGCATTTGTTATTTTGTTGAATACGTATATATATGCGTATAATTGTATATTCATCGCAGGTTGTACCGACAACAGATTATGTTTATTCTGTGCTTCATGAAGATCGATATTTTATTATTTGCCTGGATAAGATGACATGTTCTTGCCATAGATTTGAAATCGATGATATTTCATGTGCTCATGCATATGCGGTGTTGAAGAGCAAACATTTTGAACCTGATGATTATTGCTCTGACTTTTACAAGCCAATCTCAGTGTTGGGTACGTATGAAGTTTCAATATTGCCTCTGCCTGATAGATCCACATGGGAAATACCAGATTATATATTGAGTGAAGTTATTCTTCCGCCAAAATACAAACGTCCTCCTGGAAGGCCAAAGAAAAGAGAAAGAGAAAAGTCCGCGGGAGAATTTTACGGGTCTAAGTCCATACATTTATGCAGTGCTTGTGGGTTAAAGGGACACAATAGGCGTTCATGCAGAAAAAAATGTCGAGTTGAATAGTTTTTTACCTTATATGAAATTTATGTTTCTTTTTTTTAAAACAATCAATAAGTTTCAGTTATGATTTTGGTCATTGATTATTTAGAATTACTTAGTCGAAATCTGATGGATTATCTATTAAGTTAATTTCCAATTTACTTATATAGATATATGCAGATTTTGAGCTTCTATGTGCATAACTCATAACTTCACTTTTAACTGTATACATGTGCAAAAATTCACTTTTAACTATATACATGTGCAAAAGTTTAATAAGTAGATGAGCTATCTGTAAACATATTAAATTTAAAGAGCATTTGTTGTGTGTATTTTGATGTTTTATTTCTCTATTATACGTATTTATCATTATATGTTTTGTTAAAAAAAATTTGTATATATGTATATATATAAAATTTCATACACAAACCTGCAGTACCTCTCATGCGATTTTTTTGGTGGAGAACACAAACTTTTTAAAAAGCATTCATCATATGTGACTCATGATTGTTGAAACCAAAACAGTCTATGTATATATAAACGGTTTCATACACAAACTTGCAGTACATTTCTGTCATACAATATTAATGGTGGATAACAAAAAAAATTTAAAAAACATTCATCATATGTGACTCGTGACAGTTGAAACCAAAATAGTGTATACATATATATTTAACAGCTTTGTATAAATACTATGTTGTTTCAAAAAAAAAAATCAAGTCATATAACTGTTACAATAAATCAGCTTCAAAAAACCTTCCTATACCATGATTAAAATTCAAAATCAAGTAGCTATACCAAAAAAGCTGAAATAGAAGGGCAGATTGATATACCAAGAAAAAAAAAATCATAAAGTAGCTTCCTAATAATAACAACTAAATTATCTATGGAATAACAACCAATTTTGTGTTATCACAATCAAACTGTGGCTTCATTGGCCTGTCTGGACTCTCATCATCACTCACGATATTTTTCTCAATCTTCTGTGTCCCGTGACACCATAAAAGGGCAGTGTGCGCAAAGCTTCAACATCAAAGAATCATGGCAGTACACCTTTTTCATGGCTAATATACTCTGCATATACAGCAACATATACTCCACAATCCCTGCACATTCATATTTTGGGGATGTAAGTAGTAAAATGAAATGAAAGATATATGTTTATAATGATTCACAATAATAAACTTAAAAATTATGAAATATCAACTTACAAACTTCCTGCCGAGTGTTGTGGTAAATCATCCACATATACCACATCTAAAAATTATTATTATTCGCGACCAATGTACCTTGGATGAGAGGAGAAATCAATACCTTTTTTCTTGTAAAAATTTGAATTTGCTAGATACGTAGGTATCAATTCTGAAAGCTTTCTCATCTAATCCGCCACAGATGCATTATGACGAGCAGACCTGTAAGAGTCATAGACATCTATCGTTGAATGACAAAACAACCAATACCCAATGTATTCTAGCCACATTCTCTGGGATAAATATGCGATCCGCAGTATGCCAAGGTACAGAAGCATGGAGTCTAAAATCATTGATGTATTCAACAATTGTCTCCTCTTGACTTGTCAGGTTATACTCTTTTGTATTGTCAGCATACTTGTATAAAATATCCAATATTGTTGTATTGAACAAATAGTTGACTGTACTGAATTTGTACAGACTATTTGAATCATATTTTGCTTTCTTACGCAAGAAGTACAGGATCACATCAATGTGTTGTATATTTGAAAAAATTAGACGTAATACGATTAGTTATTATATAACACATTGAATTTCGTTAACATTATAATATATATATATACACGTACGGAGTCATTGAACATCTGGTTAGAAAAGGATAGCATGTAAAATCAGTTCTTATCTCCAACAGATTCAGCGTAAAAAAATAATTGTGGCTTGATGACTGCTTTTTTGCTCAGACAATGATCTTCAAGACGACCCCTATACAGAAAAATTAATACTTTGTAAAAAAATGTATTTTAAAAAATATATATACATATATATATATAAGAAGTTAGAAGATAACAAACTTGGAAGCATGCTTCCGTAGCGTTCCTTCATGAACCCAATCCAAGAAGCGAGAATACAGTTTGTCGTTATGTGGTCCGTATATGGTGTCGAATACAAATGGATGTTTTATGCCAAATATCTTAGGCATCCTTGTTGAACAACCTGAAAAAACATACAATAATAAAGAAATAAATACACAACAAGTTCACCAAATAAAAAATAAAATTTATACGAAAATATAATAGTACCAGATCCAGAACCAAAATCGGCCATGTAAGGTGAAGTTTTCCATCTGCCTGATTTTCATGTCCTTGGAGGTAGAACAGGTGTTTGTTCGGATATTTTGAACTTTGCACAGCTATAATCTGTCTCTCAGTGTTCAAACTTGGGAGCAAATCATCAGGAATGAAATCCTGCGATTCCGTTAGATATTGAGTAGACTTGTGTTGCTCGATATCAAGAGGGTCATCTATATGTACAGAAGCTACAACCAAGTCTTGATTCTTATGAGATTGAATGCTTAAATCTATTTAAAAAGTAACTATCTGTAACTCCATTTGACAAACGTGATCACCTACACGTTCAGTTGTGCATTCATCCAACTAAAACAAATATAACCATAAATACTTTTAAAAAAACTAAAAAAATGAACCAAAATAAAAAATTTACAGAACAAAAGATACTCGTACTTCAGTCTACTCAACATGATGAGCTTGTTTTCCATATGCAGTGTCGATCTCCTTTGCGTTTTCTAACTCAGTAACCAAGACAGTTTGTACTTTGATTTCCATTTCTGTATTCAAAATCTAAAATACAAGAAGTCAATAAACAAGCACACCGTATCAGTATTTTATATATGACTATTGAACTGTATATAAATGTATTGTATATGTGCAAACTGTATATATTACCAATTGCAAGCTGTATATATGTATGCATATATATATGCAAACGAAACATGCATATATGCACATGGACAACTGTATATATGTATATGCAATAAATTGAAGAAACTACTAATCATTTGTACTGTTAAGCAAGCACATTTTAATCACCTTAACATATGAAATAATTGCATCACAATAAAAATTAGTTTCTTATTGAAAAATGTCCAGCAAAATATGATGTATTCATTTTAAAAACCTTAAAAAATGAACCAAAATAAAAAATTTAATGAATAAAAGATACCCATACTTCAGTCTGCTCAAAAGGATGATCTTTTATATCAACATCAATATCATTCTTCTTTGAATTTTCCAATTCATCAATTTATTTTTCTAACTTTGTAACCGAGGCAGCTTGAACGTTGATTTCCATTTCTGTATTCCACATCTAAAATACAAGAAGTCAATAAACAAGCACACCACGTAATTATGATATATATAACCATCTAACTGTATATATGTTATACCTTGCAGAGAAATAGTATTCAAATCAAAATGTATAAACATATATTCAAATGCAAACTGTATATCCAAATAGTCAGATGAAACTGTATATATGTAAATTGTATATAATTGATAGCCAACTATAAGCTATATATACGTATACTGTATATGGGAAAAATGTATTCATATCCAATTGAAATTTGTATATATATATTGGGATACATAAATGCAAACAATATATACATATATTCAAATAAAAACTGTATATATGTATATGCAATAAAGTGAAGAAGCTACTAAGCATTTTCATGGTTAAACAAGAACATTTTAATCACCATAACATATGAAGTAATTGCATGACACTAAAAGTTAGTTTGTAATTGAAGCATTTTCCAGCTAATAACAATGTAATCATTTTAAAAGTCTTAAAAAATTGATTATAATAGGAAAAATTAGAATAAAAATCACTCGTACTTCAGTTTGATCAACAGGATGACATTTTATTTCAACTGCATCATCGATTTCCTTTGCACTATCCGATTCATCAATTAGTTTTTCTAACTGAGTAATCGAGGTTGTTTGAATTTTGATTTTCATTACTCTATTTAAAACCTAAAATACAAGAAGTCAATAAAAAATACACAATATAAGTATGTTATATATAACCATTGAACTGTATATTGGTTAGAAAACTAAAATGAAGAAATTCTAATCAAATCAAAATGTATAAAGATATATCCAACTGCAAACTGTATATCCTTATATTCAAAATGTTACTGTCTATATAAACTGTATATAAGATATCCAACCATAAACTGTATATAACAGGAATTGAACTATATGTATATACCTTTGAATCCTTGCTACTCCCTGAAGTACAATGCACATTACTAAATGGAGTTTCTTGTTCACCTTGTGGAGATGACTGTTTGGTTGAATTCTAATAATTAGTGACATATCACTATTTATGTTATGTGCTATTCTTTGTATAAAAAATTCTAACTAATATTTGTAATCTTATTACCTTCTCATGATCAACTTTACATTTGATAGCATCCATCACCAGCTGCAATTTATCATTTATCAGATCGCACAAACTCTGAAATTTAGACTTCACCTGCATAATCATTTTAAAAAGTTTTAGCGGAAATTCAATAGTTTGTTGATGGTTCAAATTATACTTACATAATTCTCAAGCGCATCAACTTTCTGGTTGAGAGAATTTATGTCAACAGGCAGATTTGTCCTTTGTACTTCTTGTTCAGCAATTGATGGATTAGAATTCGGTGATCGAATCTGATCACCCACTTTATTCCTATGTAATTTCAAATTTGTTGCTGTTTTACTAATACTACGAGTTGGTGTCCTATAGCCCGACACTTTTGACATAATCTTTGGAGGAATCTTGACGGATATTGATGCACCCGATGAAATTTACTTTTGCTTTTTTAACAGGTGAATCAGGTACAGCCAACCTTGTCTTTCCTTTATGAACATCTAAAAATTTAGGTAACTCTTGAAAGTCATCGTCGGAATCGACACCATACTTGATTGGAGATTCTCTGACTGCATGATTATCAATTTCTGGTGGAAGTTGAAAAGATGCAGTTTCATTTGCGGAAGCGTTGATGTTTCAAAAAATAATCTGCATAACATCATTAAAAAATGTTAAAAAAAAGTTGTCTATTTTTTTAACATGTGCACATATGAATATTAAACAACATTTCAAATTAAATCAGTTTGACATAAAAGACTAACTTATAAACTGTATATATATAAACTGTATAACCAAAATGTTACTTCATATATATAAACTATATATAACAGATATCTAACCATAAACTGTATATACGTATTTTGAATATTTAACCAACACAAAAACATGATAGGATACAAGAAGATATTGTTACATAAATAAAAAAAATATTTGTATATATCACTAAGCACACACAAAAAAAATTGTAATTAAATATACAAGGATATTGACTTTTACCTTCTTACACTCGAACATGTTCTGTATAAGCCATTTATATCGCGGACGTTCTTCTATGATTTGTCAATTAAGCAACCTTGAAATTCGATCACCTATTCTTTTTGCAAGTCGCTTATCAACATTGGAACAACATTCATATATCCATACTTGCATGGCGTACGGCATGCCATGAAGTCGGTAGTACTGACCATCGGATTTCAACTTTCTTGAAATGGTTTTGGAAAGCTCTTCAAATGCTTCTTTACCCCAGCAGTAATCCATGTACCTTCCTTGCTCAACGACATCAAAATGAAATCTAGGTACTCGAACGGTGTTCATCTCGCCAGACATAATAAAACAATGGATGAAATATAGAATGGCAATCTTCAAAGCATCATCATCATCCCAACCCCATACTTGGTCATCAAAAACCTGAAATAATGTTGCTTTGTAAGGTTCTTCTTCACCACCAAAATATTTCTGAAGTAATCTATTTGGCACACTTGTGTCGAATACAAATTCAGCCTTAAAAGCAACATAATTTAGACCGAATATGATTGCAAATTCCCTTAAAGAAAATCTTGACGTGTATCCGTTGAACTGTATCATTAGAGCATCAGTTGAACTTGTTTTCAACTCAAGTGACATAGCACAACGAAATATTTGTGATTGAACCGAAGAATCTGGCATGGAGGCGTACTGAGCAAAGCATGTACTCATAAATCTACTAAGTTGTACAAATGATAACTTCTTTTTTAAGGTATCAAAAATCATTATCACCACGTAACACGCCATATGTGGGGATTTCTTGGGAAGATCAGTGATTACAAAAATGCTATCTTATTGAATAAAGAAAACACAAATGAGCATAACAAAAAATAATATACACATTTAAGCAATTACGTATATAAAACGTTATCCATGAACTAGTTATAACTAGATACATCTTACACCTCATAAAAGTAGTATATATCACCTATCAATATATATGTATGTTCATTGTGCTGCTAAACTATATATATATATATGTGTGTGTGTGTATCAAATGAAAAAAAATAGTGATGTATATAGTGTATATATGAATATGTACGCATACTAATATGCTTGTGTCAGTCGATTGTATATATGTATATGCACACAAAACTAAATAAATACTAATCAAAATCATTCTTAAACAAAGACAATTTTTTCCCGAAGATGATATAAGAATGACAAGGGAAGCACAAAACACACTCCTAATCAGTCCACAATCTTAAGGATCTGAGGACAAAGATGGAGACCACTCTCAGATTCTCTATCAACAAGAAGAATACAAGATACAATGGTGTATTTAACACCAAAAAACAGATACAAAATGTGAGGAACAAGATGAATAATAATAACACAAGTTTCGGATTCAATAAAGGACCCAAAACAGTCCACTGCACAAGATGACAACAACAAAAGTAAAGGATAGATAGTGAGACCAAGATTATTACAAGAATAAGAACTAAAGAGTGTCTTAAACTCAAAAACTCCTAATGAATGTAATAATCAAAACCACACTCTTACGGTGACCGCCAAGAGAATCAACTCACCTCAAGATCCACCGTTTCCAAGCAAAGATCAATACTAGCTTTCCAAGCCCTAACTAAGACTAAGTGTTCTAATCAAGAGAGAGGATTTTTAATGTTTCAATCTTTCATATTTTCATCCAAACTAAAGAGAAAAGACCTAAAATGTACTACTTATAGTATATTACAAAATTAGACAAAAAGAACACATTACCCTCAATGACCAAGGGTGGCCTTGGTGTGTTGGAAGACAATATAAATTGTCCAAAATGCCCTTAAGGCTAAGTGATCAAAATGTCCTTAGTAAAGGGAACCAAAACCGTGAACCAACAAAGGTGGTCCAAACCCGAGAGTCCTTAAGTCTTCAAGGCTCCAAGCAATCTTCCACACTCGGGTTTGATCAATGGTAGGCTCAAAAAGTCCCCTCCAAGTATGGTCCCGTTCCCTCGATGCGACCAAAGCTTGATTCTTTACATATTGACTTTGAATGATGTCGTCAAAAGCTAAGACGGCCATTATTCTTGTATCATCCTCCTCTTCTTGAAAAGGATTCAACCTCGAATCTAAACCTTGCAAAATCGAAGAGAGGGCAAACAATTACAAACTCCTCATGGCATGAGGATTAGGGCCAGCACAACAAATCATCTTAACATGCCAAGGTTGCACATATTTGTAATATAACCAAGGATCCTTTGAATTAAATATTAAAATCTCAATAAAAGGTGCACAAAGGATTTGGTTACGGGAATCACCAAGAGATAAAGAAACTACATAGGTCCTAATGGAATCAAATAATCCACAAGGTAGAACTTTCTTCATCTTATGAGCCATAAGACACCATTGCTTCTTTATCTCGTCAAAAGACCACACCAAGGGGGGTGTTTCGATTGGTTCTAAAGTCCATAAAATCCATATAGCATTATCACACACACATGGACAGACCAACAAACTTCCTACCTCGACATAAAACAAATCCAAAACTAGCATGGACATCATCATAGGCAAAGAGGTAGTATAGGAAAGAATCACATGCAAAGGAATTCACGGGTGAAAAATAAGTATTTAAACACATACACATTCTTTCCTTCAAACAACTAGACAACTTGGCATCCATAAGTTGGAATTCATGCAATTTAGGAACAAGTTTGACAAACAAGGATGAACATTTAGGAACAGTACCCCAAGAAGTCAATGACATCTTTGTCCTCGGGTTTTCAAGAAAGACTACACATTCCTTACCCATAAGAGTACTCTCGTCTTTTAAAAAGAGATTTTCATCTTTAGGAAGAATGTTGTCACACCATAGTGGGTAAGCATATCGGCTATAGCTTCCAAGGCAAGCTATACCTTCATTTTTACCACTAGGCTCATTAGGAGTGTTTATATCATCTTCAAATAAGACATTATAGCTAAAGAGAGCATGATCTATTTCACGGGCAGATTCGGAACAAAATCATTTAGCACTCTCTAAAAGCTCAATTTCACGTTTTAAGGAGATGTCAAGTACAAGATTATCCCAAGAATAGCTCTCGGGTTCACTCCTCTTTTGTTGACCAACTTTTTCAAATACTTCACTCACTTGATTTTGATTAATCACATCACACACATACTCAAGTGGTGGACAATTTTCACAAATAGGTTGATCAACACCAATTACATAAGACGTTGTACTTTCGTTCAATATATAGGCTTCAACACTAGGTGGACATAAATCGATCTTACAAGAAGAGTCAATTTGGTCATCAATAGGATCAACTAGTGTATCCACACTCACAATATGTACATCATCAACAAAAGGCAAAGAATCATTAGACTCACAAGTAAGTAAGCTACTACTCACACTCAATGGGCAACTAGCCTTACAATTATCATTCACATGCACAAAAGTGTAAGAGTTAGCTATTTTACCTTGAAGTTCTCGAGTCGGCTCTGCTTTGCCGTGTTGTGAAGGTCCTCCATAAGCTTGGGAAGAAACTTCACTTTGGCATTTCTCTCCATCACTTTCCATGTCGGTACCTACACAAATGTCCTTAGAAATAGAAGGACAAATAATGTTAGCTCGGTTTGGTGGGAATCCCCTCGCTTCGCTCCACATAACCTCTCCTTTTTACACTATCGGATTACCACCTTGCACACCCTTACTCTTCTCAATCTTTTGTCTCTCATAAGAATTTGGAATGGAGTAAGTATTCACATCTCTTTTCAGCTCGGGCAATATGTATGTCATGAGGTGATTTCCCCACCGGTCTCTTACAACATTAAGCCAATTTGGCACATTTGGAACTCTATGTTGTGCAAACCAATCAGAACCTAAGCATACATAACCATATTTCAATGGAAGAATATCACACCACACCTCCTCATGGTACTCAAATTGGGACAAGACAACTTTGACCCTCTCGGTAACCTTAAACCCGTCCAAGAAGTATGGAACAAGTAAAGGATCGCAAAACAACCCCAAGTAGTCAACCATGGATGAAACGATGTAGTTTCTATAGTACCTATCATTTAACATTACAAGGCAACCCGGTATCCCACAAATGGTCACCTTTCCGGAGTGTACACTCCTTCTTGGATCAACATTGTAAAGGACATGAGTACCCATCGGTTTTGGAGATGCATACCCTCTTCTTCTCATTGAACAACCTCCACTAGATCTAGCATAACCATTCACACTATATCAATCTTTACACTTCTCACATGCACTCTCATCATAGCTCTCAGAAGCTTTGTGAACGAAAGGGTTAGACCTAACACCAAATCTAGGTTTGGAGTGAGAAGTGTAGGACTCCTCACATGCCCCAACGTCATTATAAGATCCATCACGAGGTCTTACATCATCTCCAAATTCACCATAAGCACTAGGCACTTCATTCACCTCATTTTCTTCCTTAAAACAGTAACTTTCAAATCTGCCCAAGTTTCGATCATGGCTATTTTCATAGCCTCCACAATCTCCCTCAACTTCGTAGCCATAAAACCCCTCACTACAACCATAGTCTCCCATGTTGTAGTCACAATAATCCCCGGCTATCGAATACATATTCCCCTTATATCACCTTTTGAACCTATAAAATGAACAAACAAGATTAGTAGTAAAAGCTCCTCACTAACACTCGTATTCACACAATTTTGTGATCCTCACAATTGGAGCGGCGAATATTGAAAGTTATTTATACTCCGGTAGTCAATAAGATGTCAATTCTTCTTGGCGGCCGGAATAGATTCTTGTTTGACCGAATCAAGACTCAAAATAAAATTTTACTTACGAACTTGAAACAAAGAAGTTACTACGAGTTAAAAAAAATGAAAAAAAAGCACACAAATAGCGAAGACACGAAAGAAACGGATTCAATAATTAATCTACAACTAAGTAGGTGATTACTAGTTGTTAATTAATTCTAGAATCAAGACATGAAACTAATGAAACTAAGAATCTAAAATTTTGAGCTCAAAAATATTGTGTGAACAGTAGCAGTGATGACGTGGAAGCCACGTATTGGTTCGATTTTATCAAGTGGTTATTCTCAAATGTTCAAGTCTTGGTCAAAAATTAAGTTGGATTGGTGGAATTTGTTTTAGTAGGAAAAATAAGTCTTGGAGCCTTTTTCAATTTTCAAAACTTGACTTCTTCTTGTACTTCTCCTTAAAACATGGACCCTTGTTTCATGGAAAGTGGTTGAGATGTAATGTAAAGTCTTTTGGTGGTTGGGGGTCTTTCAAGACTAACAATTCTTCACCTTTTTCCCTTCACCTTTATAGATCTAGCATTCACTTTATTTTAACAAGGTATGAAGGTTGGGAAGAACATCAAGAACACTTCAACAATCACCAAGAACAATAAAAAATAATTACCAAGATCCACAATACAACCACACGGCCAACTCTAAGACAACAATGTTTTCACACAGCCAAGACTACAAAACCACCAACTACGGCCAAGTCTCTTTAGTGTTGCATTTCAGTTTTTTTTTTAACAAGAGATGAAGGTTGTGAAGAACTTCAAGAAAAACAACAATACTATTTTCAACAACAACAACCACACACACGGCCAAGTCAAGTTTCTCAACAACAATGTCTACCACATGGCCTTACTTGTTCACAATAACATCATTCTTTAAAACTCAAATCTAGATCGACTCAAAGTGTTAGTGAAGAGCAAAACTAAAACCACAAACACACAAGACAAATAAAAGACTCTTAGACCTAGAATCAAGAGAAAATCTCGGCCAAGAACACCACAAGAACACAATTTTCGGCCAAGAACGCAAAATGGACAGATTGCGATTTTTCTAGAATTTTCAAATTTCAACTCTTTTTTTTTTTAATTTTTCAAGTGAGGTAGCCCAGGATTTGTCTTGTAGGAACAAGATCAAGACATGCTCTGATACCAAATGATACAAGAATGACAAGGGAAGAACTAAATACACTCCAAATCAGTCCACAATCTTAAGGATCCGAGGACCAAGATGGAGACCACTCTCGGATTCTCTATCAACAAGAAGAATACAAGATACAATGGTGTATATAACACCAAAAAACAGCTACAAAACATGAGGAACAAGATGAATAACAATAACACAAGTTTCGGATTCAATAAAGGACCCAAAACAGTCCACTGCACAAGATGACAACAGCAAAAGTAAAGGATAGATAGTGAGACCAAGATTATTACAAGATTAAGAACTAAAGAGTGTATTAAATTCAAAAACCCCTAATGAATGTAATAATCAAAACCACACTCTTACGGTGACCACCAAGGGAATTAACTCACCTCAAGATCCACCATTTCCAAGCAAAGATCAATACTAGCTTTTCCAAGCCCTAACTAAGACTAAGTGTTCTACTCAAGAGAGAGGATTTTTAATATTTCAATCTTTCATCTTTTCATCCAAACTAAAGAGAAAAGACCTAAAATGTTTTACTTATAGTATATTACAAAATTAGACAAAAAAACCATATTACCCTTAATGACCAAGGGTGGCCTTGGTGTGTTGGAAGACAATATGAATTGTCCAAAATGCTCTTAAGGCTAAGTGACCAAAATGTCCTTAGTAAAGGGAACCAAAACCGTGTACCAACAAAGGTGGTCCAAACCCGAGAGTCCTTAAGTCTTCAAGGCTCCAAGCAATCTTCCACACTCGGGTTTGATCAATGGTAGGCTCAAAACATCTCCTCCAAGTATGATCCCGTACCCTCCATGAGACCAAAGCTTGATTCTTCACATATTGACTTTGAATGATGTCGTCAAAAGTTAAGACGGCCATTATTCTTGTATCAGAAGACATATGAAATAATTGCATCACAAAGAAAATTATTACTTTGTTATCAAAACATGCCCAGCAAATGCTCTCAAAAACACTATCCAAAATAAAAGCATAAACACAAAAATATTCAAATGCAAATCAAGCCAGACATATTTGTACAAATTCACTCTATATACATAATTGCAAACTTTATATACATATATACTCTCTCTCTCTCTCTCTCTCTCTCTCTCTCTCTATATATATATATATATATATATATATATACAAACTGTATAGACAAAATTGAACTCTAAAAGTGTATATATATGCATATGCATGCATATATATACCAAAAAAGTATATAAATATTCAAATCGAAAAATAATTTTGTACAAAAATATATACAAAACTACCTCATCATCATTGTCAACTTCATTGCTTCCCCTTTTAGATTTAGATGCCTTAGAATATTTAACCCTTTCCTCTTTGCTAGAAGATGCAAAATTCTTTTTTTTTTTTTTCGATAAATCAACCACTGATATTTTGGATGTGTCCATTAAATCATCTCTTGACTGTGAATGTACCATGCTACTCTGATTATTGACATGGTCGTTCTTTTGTTTTGTTCGTGACTCTGCTCTAGACTTGTCCACTTCTAACTTCGCTAAAAAACCTGCATTTCCACTATCTAATTGAGAAATACCCAAATCAAACGATGGAGTGCCACAATTAATCATGGGTATATTTTCAATACCTCTTGTCAATCTCCTATTAGAGGTTTCTTCATCCATTTGAAACAACAAGTAATTGATAACTTGAAACCTTAATAAAAAAAATGCAAAATAGATGAACAATTTATAACCAAAAAATACTAAAAGATTACCTCAAATCCTCAATAAATATCATAAACTGATTTTATGTGGTGATAAATCTGCCAAATTAATTTTTCAAAGAACAATCAATGATGATATTCTGTGATATTATAGTGATTTTGAGCTCAAAATAAATAGAAAAAACTTGAAGAAGATCTTTTGAATAATTGTGTATTATGATGTTGCAAAGGTTGTTGTTTCTTCAATGGATAATCAAGGAGAGAGTATATGCGATTTTGAGAGAAAATTAAGGAAAAGAAAGTTGAAAAGGATATCTACACTAATCTTGAATTTTGATAATCAAGGAGAGAGTATATTGGTTGCCGTTTATTCAACCAATAGTATAGAGGGAGAGAAAAAATAAAATATCAAAAATAATTCATTTAGAGATAAAATCGGTATATACAAATCTTATATATTTGTATATAGAGCCCCACCAATAAACTGATTTAAACTGTCAAATGACTATAAATTGTAATTGTTTAAAACATTGACCATATTATGTAATTAATATAATATTTTGTCTATATTATGTATTTTTTCCAAAACGTAAAGCTTCAGTTTGAATTGGGCCCAATGCTTAATATCAGTAATTTTGCAAGTTTGAGCCCATCAATCAGATGGGCCTAAATATGACCAAACAAGGCCCATATCTCTTTTTTCAAGTGTCACATATATATCATGGTACCTTAGATCACTAACGTTATCCTAGAATAATTAAGGTTTTTTTCTTTTCTTAAAAGAAGTATATAAATCCCGACAGTTTAAAGTTTAATTATAGAAAATTTTGAACCTTTACATAATTTTTGAAAATCCCAATTTTGAATACATAATTAGCTCCCGATACATCCAACGAAAATATATTTTTTCCTTTCTAAAGATACATCATTAGCTTCTGAGACATTTTTTTTCAATTTTGAATCTGTTGAAATACATAATTAACTCCCGATACATCCAAAAAATATACATAATTAGTTGAGATTTTTGTAATTACTTTGTAAGGATGGAGATTTGTTTAAATATATGATGAGTATGTGTTTATGTTTTTTTTTTTTTGTCTTTTTTTTTGGAAGAGGGTGAGGGTGTGTGGGTGGGGCAATTATATATGCAAATATAGGGTTATATGACATGTAATATTTCCATTTGCATAACTTTGATGCACACAGACTATTGACACGAGAGAATTTCAACCTTTGAACTGTCTAGCACATGGTAAAATGCTAGTGTTTCACTTGAAAAATCTTCACTAATTGTGATTAATTCTCAGATCCAATGTGTACCATGACTTCTTTTTTTCATGTATACCTTTATCAATGATCATGATTGAGTAAAATAATAATTTATGATCTTATACCGTAATTGCATCTAATGGATTATGAACTAGACGGTCACTGTCTGAAAGAACTATGTTTAGGGGATAGTTGCCCCCATTCTTCATCTCACAAAGTACATTTTGTATATTACTACTAGAATTTTTTTTTATTGCTATTTATAAAAACGTTATAACGCCGCAATTCACCACTTATTCACGATAAAATTAAATTAATTTGATATAAATATACGATATGTGCGTGTAATTTCTTTCTTTTTTTTTTGGGTATGTATCTTGTGTTTGTATGTATCTTTATATTTTCACACTTTTTTTCCTTTTTCTGCTTCTATTAAAGAACTTATGACATGAGAGGTGAGAGGAGCCATTATCATTCGGGACTTTGGATTAAAAAGGACTCCCAAGTTGTCTAATTAAGTGGGAGTCCTCCAAATTTTTTTTATTTTATTTTTTAAGTTTTTCCATCCAAATAACTTGTGTCAGTTGTAGAACAACTTTGGTAGTTGTTCGACAACTTTGCGAAGTTGTTCAATAACTGCCAAAGTTGTTCAACAACTGCGCAAGTTGTTCAACAACTGCATGAAGTTGTTCAGACAACTAATGTAATTGTCTAACAACTATCCCAATTATTCAAAAAATTTAGTTTTTTTTTAATAAACTTATGAGACCCACTTATTCTCTTTTCTTAATTAAAAACTTGGGAGGGTCTTTTGACTCATTTTTCTCTTCTTTATCATTATGGGGACAAGAAATTCAGGCAAAAGCAAGTCATGTGTTTGTGAATCTAATGATGTCTTCTTGAAAATCATTGGACCCCTCTCCTCTCTTGTCTCAATGCCATATAGTACTATGTGATACTGTGCGTCTCTGTCTTTAGCTGGTTGGGAAACAACGATGGAGTCAGAATTTTTTACTAAGATTTAAAATATGAAAAAGTAAAAATACAAAAGAATTGAAGAAAGTTAGTGTCTATTATATACTATACACAATAAATAATTTAATCATATATAAATAATATAATTTTTTAATCAAGAAAAATTCGATTGAGCCCTTCGGATTAACTGACTTCGCCCCTAATGGGGATATATATGGTTGGAGCTAAGAGTTTATCCAAACTTTCTTATATATATAAAGTTAATTAAAATTATTCTTTATTTATGTATAACATAAATAAAACATATGTTGAATTAAAAGAATATAATGATTTTAAGGACAAATATATATACCTTAATTGTTTTGATTGCTGGCTTATTCAAAAGTTTAAGTTGTTTCTCCAACTCTACATCTTCTAGTTTGGATAACTTTATATTTCCTTGAACTCCGTCATAACTCAAAATAAAATATAACACCAACAAAACTTGTGGAATAATTTTTTATCGAATCAACATAGTCTGCAATCATTAAATTAAAAAAAAAATCTGCATGTACTAATATTTTAAGAACAAAATGGTTAAAACAAAAGTGAATTTACTAAAGATAAGGGACTTACTTGATTAGATTATTTCAACTTAATTGATTTACAAGATGTATGAGGATTGAAGTTTTTGATCACTTGAACAAATTTCCCTCTGTGAAAATATGCTATAGAGGAGTTCCCAAATGGGATCATACATTATTATTATTTAATGAAATGTTGACTGTTTTCTCTACGTGTAATCCAAAGATAATTTGGCCATAATTACCATTTACCAGTATACTAAGACAAAGGCCAAGAGAAATGCATGTGTTGGACTAAATTTAAACGGGTCAAAATATGTCAAAAGTCTTATTATGTTTATGTAATATATTCAAATTTTTAAAAAAGTTCTTTTCATAAATATTTTGATAATATTTTTGAAGTTTAATTTATGCTATATATCCATCAGAATAGGTTAAGCTAAGTCAACTTGTTCAACATCCAGTTAGGTCAAGATGAGTGAAATAACATACAAGAACTCAAACAGTTCAACATGACTCAATTTTCTCAATTTTAAATTTTGCTTTTAAAAAAAAAAATTCAAAAAAAAAAAAAGAATACACGCTTATGTACTTTTTGCTTCTCTACCTCATTTGAGGCAGTGATATATATCGAATATGTAGTTGTTATTATAAGTTTATGTATTTTTTGTAAGAATCGATTACCTTCACACACACTAGATCTGATAAAGAGTATCAAGAGAAAGATGAAAAAGAGAGAGTTCGTGAGTAGAGAGAGAGAAATATTTTGTGGTAACACCTCGTGGGTAAACTCCACGACGGACGGGCTATTTATATTAATGATTTAGGGTATGTACAGTTAAACAGAGAAATGAGAATAAGTGCTATAGTGCCTAACATTAATATATAAACAGTACATCATATATTAATCGGGCTCCACACCTAACAATTCTCCCACTTGGAGACTGATTCTGTCATCCAAGAATTACATTCTCAAAAAAAAAAAAATGTTCATCATCAATATCTTCGCCGCTCCGCAACATCTGTTGACACAACTACAGAAGACCAACAAAGGTTTTGCACAACCTTAGTTTACCAACATCAACACATTTTGTTAACATATCTGTTGGATTCTTTGCACCCTCTATCTTTTCCAAACACATATCACCGTCTTCCACTGCCCTGCGAGTGAAATGGTACCGTCTTCTAATGTGCTTCGTCTTCAAATAATAGACCGGGTTCTTCACCAACTGTATGGCACTCTGGCTATCTGTGTAATGAATTTTCTCAGGCTTCTTCTTGCCCAATTCTTCTAGATAATTTGCCAGTCATATCATCTCATTTCCTGCTTCAGCTATTGCCACATACTCAGCTTCAGTAGATGAAAGAGAAACGCACTTCTGAAGTCTGGACATCCAACTCACTGCTGTACCACCTATGGTGTAAATGTATCCTATAGACACGTGATTTTGTCCTCCTAAAGTTTTTTTTTACTTTATCCTACCGTGTACCCTCATCTACGTGATTATACCCCACAAATGATAATAAATAACAACCCCCTAACTAATTTTGTTTTATCCTAATATTCTAACAACCCACCCAATTAAAAAACAACACCTACCTCCCCTATCCTAACAAACTCTATCCCACCTCACACCCTACCCCCTACCCCACGTGACCCCACCTACCTCACCACTACCCCACCCTCACCTCATATATACACACACAGAAGGAACAATATAAAAAAGGGATAATCCCATGGTTCTCCATTCTTCTCCAAGAAGAGAATTGGCACCCAACCATCATCGCCATTTTTTTCCTCCTTTTGAAGCTCCCAACAGACCTCACAATTCCACAACAACAACAACCCATTCACTCACAATTCACGAAAATCCTCTACACACATATAAACCTCACTGAAATAAAAGAACATAGCCACTCCATTTTTCTTTTCTAGAGAACGCGCGTCACATATAACAACAGAAAGGGAGAATGACTGAGAGATATGGATCGAGAGATAGAGAATCGGAGAGAGAGAGAGGAAAGAAACAAACAACCCTGTCACACTACTATTCCGACAACTTTCTTTGTTGCCAGAAAATGGCTCAAGTCCGTCGAAAAGGTGCCAATAGCTCAGAATCCACCGTGGAACTGGAAAACTCGACTAAGATTCAAATAGTCGTAACCCTCAGTTGAGTTTTTCTGGAAAAACCCACCGGAAAATAGTCAAAGCCGACCCAAAGAACTCCGTTCCGATGATATCCATCAGAAAACAAGTGAAGTGAGGACGTTAAACACTGAATCTGATTTGTCGGGTTCGAGTTCAATCCGAATTCATTCTGAGATTAGTGGTTGATTTTTTTTTTGGGGTTTCCTATATCGAGTTGGTATTGTTGGCTGCTGAGGTTCATTCGAGACTCTGGTTGCGGTTTTAGTCGGAAGAAGCAATTTTAATTGAAATCGATATTAAGGTCCATTTCTTATCTTATTCTCAATTAATTTTAAGTTTTGAATACTTTGTTTCATGAATTGATAATGTGTGGACCTTGCGTTGTTTGATTTGGTGTTGTTCGGGTCATGGATGTCGATTAATCGGTCATTTGAATTGGCTAATTGATTGTTAATGACTTGAATTTGTTTGTGGTAAATGAAATTGGGGCGAAGATTAAAAATTGTAAAGGTGAATGTTGGATCATGTCGATTCAATGTTGATTGTTTAAATTAAAATGAACGTCAATTATGTCGCCCTCGATAATCTCATGTTTTAGGCCTAGGATTGGTAGGCAAATCATGGGTTTCGGGTAGGCAAAGTTTAAGACTCGTTGTTTTGTTGAATGTTTGAAATTTTGTTAATGGTTTGATTTCCTCGCATTGAAAAGATGTATTCATTTAGCCGGGAAATGCCCCGAAGTATTTGTATTATTTTTATTCGGGGAATGCCCCGAGAAAGTTGTACTCGAAGATGGAGCATCGTCAAGGCCCGAGACATCGGGTAAAGCACGGGAGCATAATTAGAATTAGTATAGGTTAGATAGGATTTATTTTCGCATTTTTATATTTTGACTGTATAAATTGGACTGGACACTGTACTTTTGGATTGTTTTGTTTTGTTTATTGTTGGATTGTTTTGCGTGCTTTTGTGTGGTTTATACATTTCGTAGTGTCAAAATAGTCGATACACTCTACCAAGAGACCGTGGTTGAACCACGGGATCGAGGGGTGCCTAACACCTTCCCCTCGGTCAACAGAATTCCTTAGCCGGAGTCTCTGTTCGCAAACCAGTTTAAAGAGTCAAATGGTTTTGAAAAGGATTTTCCAATGGTGACTTGGCACACCAGATTATGCCAAGTGGTGACTCTGAATAAAAAAAAAATGTAAATAATCCTTTTTTCAAAACAAATTTTTATTTTTGTCACTTAAATAATAAAACCCTTTCGAACCTTAAACTATAATCTTTTTTGGAGTACGTAAAAAAGGGGTGTGACAGCTCTGGCTACTCTGCTGGGGACTATTTCAGAATCCGAGCTTTTTTTGGAGTTGTATCGGCTTTGTTTGGCATTACGAGTGTATAAGCATTGTTTGTGATTTTTGTTTGTGTTTTCACTTTTGTGCGTTTTCGTGCTCTTTGTTTACAGTATTTATCCTATG
Organism: Capsicum pubescens; assembly: GCA_030864215.1. Classification (NCBI taxonomy): domain Eukaryota; kingdom Viridiplantae; phylum Streptophyta; class Magnoliopsida; order Solanales; family Solanaceae; genus Capsicum; species Capsicum pubescens. The sequence continues at coordinate 353,874,922 of CM061538.1, read as the reverse complement.
TGTTACCGCTTTATATCTGGCATCATTTGCATAACCCGAGTCAATTCTTTCCGCAACAAGTCTCGGAGCGCACGTCGTACGCACGAACTCTAGTTGAGTCACCTTTATTTTAGGTGGGGAGCCGTTGGATGTATGGAGTAGGTAAAAAGAAAAGCAGCCACTATCGATCATATGCTCCCCCGAACGACTTTGTTAGTAAACCACAACATAAGTCAGCCTTTAGGTCATTCTTATGTGCATCATATTGAGACCTAGAGGGGTCCACTTGGTCCTTTGTAGGATACTCACCGTTAAAGCATCCCTACGTTCTAAATGTTGCATCTTTGAGAGTAACGTGGTCATTTGACGGACCAATTTGGGGAAAACATGTGTTAGAAGTAAAGTGTGAAAAAAAAAAAGTGAGTCGAAAAGAATGAATCAAAAGGAGTGACGTTGTTTATTTTAGTGTTCTTTATGGCGTTTGTTCTTCACGATCCAAAACTCAAAAAGATTTTTTTTACGTTTTGCATTTATCTTCCCAAAGTACCGTAAGTTCAACAAAAAAAAATGAAAAAAGAGGGTTTTGTTTGCCTTTTCTACTTATTTGTCAAAAACAAAATACCAAAAAGATTTTTTTTATAATTGGTGGTGTCAGTCTTAGTTGAAATGTCTAGTTGAAAATCCAAAAAAAGTTTTCATTCGTTTGTTTTTGGTTGTCTCTTAAGTTAGGGTCAATTTATTAGTTAATCGTTAAGTGTCCAGTCTGGACGAACTACGCATACCTGATTCCCATCCCTCGGGGCGGGATACGTAGGCAACCCTCGGTGGGTCCAGTAACTTTTATTTTGGCCTTCGTCTTAGTCTTAGGCTAGATTTTTTTACCCCGTAACCTAGAGTTGTTAGCCAAGTAGGCTGATTTTATTCAGCGTTACTGTTCGGCGATTTGGAGTCATGAAGCGGTTTGTCCCATCGACGTATGTCCGCATCAAATTCCAATTGGTGGGGAACCTTTTGCTCTTCTCAAATTTTTGAGATATTTTCTTATCTGCTACTACATGATAGATCTGTCCACAAAGTCTAGAGTCCTTATGGTTGTCAAGGTACCCAAAAAGTTGATCAAGTGGTGGGGCACATTCAATTACTCTGAAAAGCACGAAGTGAGGAAAGTGTTAGGCAATCTTGTAGCACTTATGGATCTCACGCCTCGTCCGGATCTAATAGAAGCTGCGTTGACTTTCTAGGATCCAAATAATTTGGTGTTTAGATTCGAAAGTTGTGAATTGACTCCTACCCTGATAGAAGTGTCTCATTTGCTTTGGTTGACTTACATGGGTCAACAGATGATTTTAGCCCGCAATCATACTCGTAAGAAATTCCTTCGACACTGTGGATTAAAAGATAACAAGCATCTGGGATGTCTCCAACAATCCTGGATTTCCTTGGACTATTTGTTTGCTAGATTTGGGTCTTTAGAGGATTTCGACTGCTTTTGGGATGAATTCTGTACTACCAAAAAATTTGGGAACAACATCGTCTTGAGGTTTTCTGTCTGGCTTTGTTGGGTATCTTAGTGTTCCCGTTAGATGAGAAGTGTATCAATACTCGTCTACAATCAGTGGTGATAGCTTTATTCAAGAAAAAAGATGAGGTCACCATTGTACCAATGATCTTAACATAAATATATAAGGCTTTAACTGAAGTGAAAGGAGGGGTACAATTTTTTGAGGGGAGTAATCTGATATTGCAGTTGTGGATGATGGAGCACTTGCATACGCCTTCTTTGATTAGAGAAGATGTGATCGACCGTTGTCTGAATGATCGAGTGCAAGCTATGCAAGAAAGAATGCGTTTTGGCAAATTTTCTTTTCCTATTGGAGTCAATTCTTGGATCGAATTTCTCGAATCAAGAACTCCGAACAACAGTCTTTGGTGCTATATGTGGTTTCTTCCTAAGAAAATCTTGATTGGATCTCAAATGCAACTCTTTCTAGTTTTGATAGGACTTAACTGCACTAGGCCTTACAGTCCAAGAAGGGTGATGCGTCAGTTGGGTAGGATGCAAGACGTCCCCCTAATAATGGACCTTCTAAAGGGTGTAGAGTACTTTAAAGACCAAGCCGTGGGGGAAAGCAAATATGAGCAATTCTGGAATAACGCGATAAAGCTAGGTGTCGATACTCTCGAGGATAATCCAGGATGCACTCAAAACTATGAAATCTGGCTACAATCTCTGCCCCGTGGCATTAGTAGACCCTTACCAACCCAACTTAGAGGGTAAATACGGGAAGCAATCATGGTAGAGGATGATGAGCAGGAAGATCTGGGTGCCAAGGTGGATTTTTTGAGAGTTCAGTTGTCACGTTTGATCACAACTGTGGATGGGTGTCAGAGAAACCTTTGTGGGTGTACTCTCCAAGAGGCGGGGATACGGGCAAGAAATTTGTTTCCGGGTATCAAAACGTCATTGCAGGATATGTTGCAAAGTCTGAGTGGAAAAATGGGGACTTCACAGATGGATTCATCTCAGCCGGGGATGTCACACAGAGCACCAGTTTGAAAGAGCATGTCTTATATTTATGTAGTTTTGAGTCTTTTATGTTTCTTTCATTGTAGGTTGGTGTCTGTATTAAGTCGGAGTCAAGTTGTTTTTGATATTCGGGTCTTTATTGCACGCATGTCGTTAGGGGTTTAGAATGTTGTTTTGTATTTGTTGTTTAGTTTTAAAGTGGTCCTAAATTTGTTGTATGTTTTCCTGTCTTTCATCGAAATGTTAGGATATTATGTCTTTCTTTTGTTTACTTGTTTTCATTTTTCATGAAAAAAAACCTTCAATTGTGTGATGTTTATGCATAAGCTGCCCGAACTATGCAAGATCTGATTCATGTACAACATGATACGTAGGCAACCTACTTTTGGGTTCGATCTAATCATTTTGTTTCGTTGTTTTTCATTATTTTTCCTCTTTTAAAGAAAAAAAACAAAAGTCATAAAGAATAATAAAATAAAGGTAGATAACGAGAGAAGTGGAAAGAATAGCGATGGATACGAAAAAAAAGAAAAGAGTGTGGATAAAAATCGGGATGATGTTGAAATGACCTCGCTACCCTTAAAAGCTGGTAGAAATGAACATAAATTTAGGACAATTTTACCAATGTGATTCCCATGCTTGTTGTGTGCCCTAATCCTAACGGATGTCGTCTTTGATGAGTATGTTCTTTCAGATAACAGTGGTAGGTTTGCAGCACTCTGGCTAGTCACCCATACTTCACTAGATCCAAAGCAAAGCTCGCCATGGCTAGCAGGGAGATTGAAAATTCGCTCATTGACCCGGATCTGGATCACAGGGAAGAAAGTTCAGAACACAATGATGAGGTAGTAAGGCTCAGACAACAATTGATAGATTTGCACCGGGCATGGGCCAGTTGAATGCCTCCTCCTCCGCTCCTTGAAGGTCTTGGGAATATTTCTAATTGCCCACCGCTCTCTCAGGCGCAATCCTCTGCTCCTACTGAGTCACTTGAGCACGCGCCAAGATTCACTCCACGACATTATTATCCAGGCAGTTCTGGTGTGCCCTTGGCAGCTCCCCAATCAAGACCCGCTGCTTAGCCGGCGCCACCGATCACACCGGTATTCGTGGCTCTGCCACCACCTGAAGCTCCCGCATATGCTGGTGCGTTCGACAATGAGGCTTCCTCGGTCTGCCAGTGAGCCAGTATTGAAGGTTCCAGATAGTCAGTATTATGCCCCGGAGCCGACTTTGAGAATGAATGAACCGTATGGGTACACTCAGCCGCCTGCATTTCCATTTGATACGGAGAAACCTGTCGCAACAGAGGAACAGGAAGTCATAGCGCAAAAGTTGAAAAGTTTAGAACAGGCCATAAGAAATTTGCAGGGAATCAGAGGTTATAAGAGTGTTTCTTATAAAGATCTGTGCATGTTCCCAGACATCAACCTTCCCCTCGGTTTTAAAATGCCTAAGTTTGAGAGGTATGCAGGACACGGTGATCCTGTGGCCCACTTGAGACGCTATTGCAACCAGTTGAGGGCTACAGGAGGAAGGGAAGAGCTGCTCATGGCTTTCTTTGGCGAGAGTCTTTCTGATCTGGCTTCAGAATGGTTTATCGATCAAGATATCGACAAGTGGAACAACTGGGATGACTTAGATTTTGAGTTTGTGCAACATTTTCAGTATAACATCGACCTGATTCCGGACGAAAAATCTTTGGTCAACATGAAGAAGAAATGCACTGAAGGTTTTAGGGAATACGCGATAAGATGGCGTGAACAGGCCGCCAGGGTAAAGCCTCCAATGAAAGAAAGTAAGTTGGTAGAAGTTTTCATTCAGGCACAGGATGAGACTTATTTTCAACATTTACTCCCGGCAATGGGAAAGTCTTTTATTGAAGTCCTCAAAATGGGGGAGATGATAGAGGACGGAATCAAGACCGAACGAATAGTGAGTTTTACCGCATTGAAAGCCACCACACAAGCAATTCAAGGTGGATCTGGCGCATTTGCAGGTAAAAAGAAGAAAGAGGACGTGGCGACTGTCGTAGCTGGAACCCATTCCTATCCTAAAAGACCACCTCGCCCCTATCCCCAAGTCTACGCCCAAGCTCCATATATTCCTCCCCATCATTACGACCCTCCACAAAACCCTTTATATTCCATTCCACCACCCCCGTACCCAGTATATAGCGCGCAGCCATATGACCAAACCCCTTCTTACCCGCAGTGGCACGCGCAAGCTCCACAAATCGCCCATTCGCTCCACCAAATTACCATAACACCTCCAGACCTGGTTTTCAACCTAGGCCCGATTATAAGAAAGAGAAGGCGGTCAAAAATCAATTCACACCTCTTGGGGAGTCATATGCTATCTTGTTTGATAGGTTGAGAAAGTTGAAGGTCCTAAGCCCAATTCAAGGAAGGCTTTCAAATCCACCGCCGAGGAATCTCGATTATTCTTTAAGGTGTGCGTACTGTTCTGACATGCCAGGCCAGGATATCGAGAAATGCTGGCATTTAAAGAGGGTTGTCCAAGATTTAATTGACATAAATCAGATATTGGTCCAGGCCCCGGATGGTCCAAACATTAACCAGAATCCGCTGTCAACCCATGCTGAAGCCAATATGTTAGAATTGATATATGATGGGAAAGAGTCTTCGAGGGGTTATAAGCCTATTGTCAATATACAGACCATTGAGGAGAAATTGGTGAACGTAGCGGAGTCTTTGAAAGCAATGTCATTTAGCCAGGAAGGAATGAGAGAAGATAGAGTCCAAGAAAGCACAAAGAAACCCCTGATCACAGTACAAGGCGCCAGTTTGTATGATGATTTAAGTCAGGATAAACCTAAGTTGACAGTGGTGGGAGCTCTGAGTCAGCCCATCTTGACGGTGAAAGGAGCACTGGAAGCACCTATTGTCCTCAAACCGGTGACCCAACCTCCGATAGTTGATACGAAAAGGGTTCCCTGGAATTATGGGTGGACCGTGATGACCTATCACGGGAAAGAAGTAGTGAAAGATGTAGATGGGGTAGGGGGTTTGACTAGGTCAGAAAGATGCTTCATGCCTGAAAGCTTAAGAAAGTCCAAGCCAACGGTGAGTGGACCGTCATCTATCAAAAAGCCTATCACCGAAGAAGAAGCCGAAGAATTTTTGAAAAAGATGAAATTGCATGAGTATTCAATATTAGACCAGTTGAAGAAAACCCCGGCTCAAATTTCCCTTTTATATTTGTTGTTGCACTCCAAGGAGCATCGTGATATTTTATTGAAGGTATTAAATTAAGCATATGTTCCTAGGGAGATTACAATCAATCAACTTGAGAAAATGGTTGGAAAAATCTTTGAGGTCAATCGGATCAGCTTTTCTGATGATGAATTTCCTGTTGAAGGTACAAGGCATAACCGGGGCCTTTACATTACAGTGAAGTGCGAAGAGTTCTACGTCACTCATGTTATGATTGACGGAGGTTCAGGTGCAAATATTTGCCCTATTTCTACTTTGCAAAAGTTGAATATTGGTGCTGAGAGGATCAGGACCAACAATGTATGTGTTAGGGCTTTCGATGGTGCAAAATCAAACTCCATTGGTGAAATAGAACTAATATTGATCATAGGGCCTGTCAAGTTCGCCATAGAGTTTCAAGTGATGAATATAGACTCCTCTTACAATTTGTTATTGGGAAGGTCGTGGATCCACAAGGCCAAGGCGGTTGCATCTACACTGCACCAAATGATTAAGTTTGAGCATGACAGGAAAGAAGTGGTTATTCACAGTGAAGGAGATTTTTCCGCCGATGAAGATTCTCTTTTGTCTCTTATTGAAGCAAATAACGTAGAGGAGACATTCGTCTATCAAATTTTTGATACAGTGCCAGTAAATCGTATCCTTGAATGGCAGGTTATACCGGGACCGCAACTGTCTTCCGCTTCTATCATGATAGTGAGTGAACTTTGGAAATACGGATTTAAGCCAGGAAAGGATTTGGGAGCATCTCTGCACGGTATAGTTCGTCCCATATGTCTGAGTGAGAACGTGGGCACGTTTGTTCTGGGATTTGAGCCTACGATTGAAGATCTAACGAAAGCCAAGGGAAGGAAAAAGGAAACATGGTCACTCCCTCGCCCAATGCCACTACTCAGTGAATCATTTGTTAAGAGCAGTGTCACAAAACATGTGGAATCTGAAGTTGAATTGGTTGATGACTGCTAGAACCTTTTTATTAATGTTGATATGGTCGAAGCAGGAGAAGGTAACAGTATGGCAGACGTGCAATTCATAGGTCCAGCTGTCCGGCTCAATAATTGGGAAGTCACTTCTCTTCCCATCAGGAGGGAGTTTTGGTAGTTTATTTTGTTTTTCTTTCTGTTTATCCGAGTTATTTCATGGTTGTAATTCGGATTTTAGTTTGTTTATGTTATGTTGGCATCTATGTTTAAACCCTTCTATCTTTTTATTTAATGAAATGCATTGTCCCTTTTGATTCGTGTCTAATATATATTGTTTTTCTTTTCTTTTTATATACAGTTCTCTTTATGTTGATTCTAATGACATGACATGCATGCGGAATTTTTAGCCTGACCTTAAAATCCAAACTAATCAAGATGTAATGAAGCAGGATGGGGAATATGATGAAGAAGAAGCACTAGAAGAAATAAGCAAAGAGTTGGAACAGTTTGAAGACAAACCGAATCCTAATTTGAATGAGACTGAGCCAATAAATCTAGGGGATCAAGAAGATGTTAGGGAAACTAAAATCAGTGTACATGCTTTGCCACAGCTAAAAGATAGAATGATTCAAGCATTAATTGATTATAAGGATGTTTTTGCATGGTCTTATGATGATATGCCTAGTTTAAGCACTGAATTAGTGGCTCACAAATTGCCAACTGATCCCGCGCTCCCTCCTGTCAAACAGAAGTTGAGGAAGTTCAAAACTGATGTATGTATTAAAATCAAAGAGGAAATCATGAAACAACTTGAAGCCAAAGTAATTCGAGTGACTCGTTATCCCATGTGGTTATCCAATATTGTTCCCGTACCAAAGAAAGATGGCAAAATTTGAGTGTGTGTTGATTACCGTGATTTGAACAGAGCAAGTCCGAAAGATGATTTTCCACTGCCCAATATCCATATTTTGTTAGACAACTGTGCTAAACATGAGGTTGCCTCTTTTGTGGATTGTTATGCCGGATATCACCAGATCATTATGGATAATGAAGACGCGGAGAAGACATCTTTTATCACACCATGGGGTACCTATTGTTATCGAGTGATGCCGTTCAGTTTGAAGAATGCTGGAGCAACATACATGAGAGCCATGACCACTATGTTTCATGATATAATGCATAGGAGATTGAGGTATACGTGGATGATGTGATTATTAAGTCAAAAAGTCTGGCCGACCATGTTAAAGATTTAAGAAAGTTCTTTGAAAGGTTTCGCAGGTATAATCTCAAACTCAACCCGGCAAAATGTGTATTTGGAGTTCCGTCTGGAAAGCTGTTGGGGTTTGTAGTCAGCCATCGGGGGATTGAATTGGATCCCTCGAAAATCAAAGCCATTCAGGATTTGCCCCCGGCCAAGAATAGGACGGAGGTGATGAGTTTGCTTGGTAGACTGAACTATATTAGCAGGTTTATTGCTTAACTAACAACCGCTTGTGAGCCCATATTCAAGTTGCTGAAAAAGAGTGTTGCGGTAAAATGGACTGAAGAATGTCAGGAAGCGTTCGATCGAATCAAAAGATATTTGTCAAATCCACCCGTGCTGGTACCTCCAGAGCCTGGTAGGCCTTTGATCTTATATTTATCAGTCATGGGCAATTCTTTCGGTTGTGTCCTGGGTCAACATGATGTCACAGGAAAAAAGGAGCAGGCTATTTATTATCTTAGCAAGAAGTTCACCACATATGAGGCCAGGTATACTCTTCTTGAAAGGACGTGTTGTGCCTTAACTTGGGTAACACAGAAGTTAAAGCATTATCTCTCATCCTATACTACTTATCTCATCTCCCGTATGGATTCTTTGAAGTATATCTTTCAGAAGCCTATGCCGACAGGTCGATTGGCGAAGTGGCAAATATTGCTTACCGAGTTCGACATTGTATATGTGACTCAAACCGCCATGAAAGCCCAAGCCTTGGAAGATCATCTTGCTGAGAATCCCATCGATGAAGAGTACGAGCCATTAAAGACATATTTTCCTGACGAAGAAGTGTCGTGTGTCGATGAAGTCGTTATAGATGCTGATCCAGGTTGAAAGTTGTTCTTCGATGGAGCTGTCAATATGAAAGGAGTCGGAATAGGTGCGGTTCTTATCTCTGAATTGGGACAATATTTCCCGGTAACAGCACAACTTCGATTCTACTGTACTAACAATATGGCAGAGTATGAAGCCTGCATTCTTGGTTTGAGGTTAGCTGTTGATATGGGAGTCCAGGAATTATTGGTGTTGGGGGATTCGGATTTGCTCGTCCATCAAATTTGAGGCAATTGGGAGACGCGAGATTTGAAGCTCATCCCGTATCGACAATGCTTGCAGGAGCTATGTCAATGATTTGTGTTAGTAAAATTTAGGCATATTCCAAGGATTCATAATGAAATTGCTGATGCTTTAGCCACTCTGTCTTCAATGCTCCAACATCCTGATAAAGCCTACATCGATCCAGTGTATATACAAAGTCGTGATCAGCATGCTTACTGTAATACAGTTGAAGAAGAGATCGATGGAGAACCCTGGTTCTTGGATATCAAGCGATACATTCCGTCAGGAGAATACCCAGCATATGCCACCAACGATCAAAAGAGGACAATTAGGTGTCTGGCTAGAGGATTTTTCTTAAGTGGGGGAATCTTATATAAGAGAACCCCAGATCTGGGACTTTTGAGGTGTGTAGATGCAAGAGAAGCCTCGGCAATCATTGTTGAAATACACTCTGGAGTATGCGGGTCGCATATGAACGGTCATGTCTTGTCAAAGAAGATTCTTCGAGCAGGTTATTACTGGCTTACTATGGAGATGGATTCTATTCAATTTGTTCGAAAGTGTCATCAATGTCAGGTGCACAGTGATCTGATACGTTCTCCTCCTGTTGAGTTGCATGCAATGGCCGCTCCATGGCCGTTCGTGGCTTGGGGAATGGATGTGATTAGACCGATTGAGCCGAAGGCATCAAATGGACATAGATTCATTTTGGTAGTCATTGACTACTTCACAATGTGGGTAGAAGCGGTAACTTTCAAGTCAGTGACAAAGAAGGTTGTGGTAGACTTTGTTCATGCCAATATCATTTGTAGATTTGGAATTCCAAAGATGATCATTACAGACAATGCTGACAATCTCAATAGTCATTTGATGCAAGAAGTATGTCAACAGTTTAAGATTGCACATCGAAATTCTACTTCATATCGCCCAAAGGCCAATGGTGCTGTAGAAGCCGCCAATAAGAATATAAAAAAGATACTGCGAAAAATGGTACAAGGGTCTAGACAGTGGCATGAAAAGTTGTCGTTTGCATTGCTAGGTATCGTACCACTGTTCGCACTTCAACAGGGGCAACTCCATATTTATTGGTGTATGGGACAAAAGCAGTCATCCCTACAAAAGTTGAAATTCCCTCTCTTCGAGTTATTGTAGAAGCAGAGATTGATGATGACGAATGGGTAAAAACTCGACTGGAACATTTGAGTTTGATAGAGGAAAAAAGGCTAACATCTGTGTGTCATGGCCAGTTGTATCAGAGGAGGATGGCTCGAGCGTATAACAAAAAGGTCCATCCCAGGAATTTTGAAGTTGGTCAGTTGGTATTGAGACGTATCCTTCCTCACCAGGTGGAAGCGAAAGGCAAGTTCTCCCCTAACTGGCAAGGTCCTTTCGTTGTGAACAAAGTGTTGCCCAATAGAGCCTTATATTTGACAGATATTGAAGGCAAAATGGCAGAAATGGCTATCAATGCTGATGCGGTCAAAAGATATTATGTATGATATTTGATCCTTTGTTGACTTTATTGCATGTTTAGTACTTGCATTTTTTTGAAGATTGATATGATGAAGGCATTTTATTCTTCTATCCAAACATTGTGTCATCCTTTGTTTACCCGTTTGAGCTTCGTTTTATTTTTCTTTCATATCCCTCTTTTGGAATCAAAATAGAGTCAAAGATAAATGTCAATAAAATAAGAATAAAAGAAAGAGTTCGGAAATAAAAGAAAAAAAATCAAAACAAAACAAAGAACAAGCTGATGGAACTACGTGCGACCTGATTCTCCTCTCTCGGGAGGGAGATACGTAGGCTTCCCTATTTCGGGCTCGGTCCAACCAAATAAAGATTTAAGATTCACCCAGTCAACAAAAATTGGATCATAAGTTAACGTGTTGTTTGAGTCGATTCTAAAAGTTGTAAGTCCCACCCCCACTTCAAGTGTCGTTTGAACCTCTTGTCATCCTTTTCTAACCCATCCAAAAGCCAAGTTACAACCAAAGAAAGTCCTTCAGATCAATTTTTGATAATGTTAAGGATAAGCATGCAATGGATATGATGCTACATTGTGAGGTACCACTTGTCTCCCTCAGCATAACAAATCAGGAATAAAATACAAAATGAGAGTCTTATTGGTGAAAACCCCTGTGGGCAACATAAGGCGATGGTGAGTTGAGAGAAATGAAAATGAGAGATTCTTATTGGTGAAAACCCTCGCAGGCACCATAAGGCGATGGTGAGTGGAGAGAAATAAAAAAGAGAGAGTCTTATTGGTGAAAACCCTCACGGGCACCGTAAGGCGATGGCGAGTTCAAGAGAAAAGTGAAAAGTGAAAAGAAAGAGATGTGTTGGTGAAAGTCTTTTAAGATGTCGTCAATTGAATGTGATGTATGATTCCAATGGATTTGAAGAAGAGGCTCACCGGCAAAGGCACAAACTCAACAACAAATGGGGAGTTTGGATAGGAAGATCAGGCAGCTCAATCCAAAATGCATGTCATACTCATTGGAGTTGGTTGTCGTATTCAGATAAGTTTTCTTTTTTAATATGGGACATTGCCCTTTTCTTTCATTTACATATTCATGCTTTTTGTCTTTTTATGTCATTTATCAAAATAAAAGTCACCATCATTTCTTTACATTTTAAGTCAAGTCTGTGTCAAAACAAGCGAGAAAGGATTTCAAAATTTACTACCAGTCTTTCCAATTATATGAGGAAAAGCCCAGGAACAGCATAGGAAAGAAATATGATCGTAATTCAACACGAAACAAAGGAAGTCTATCAACCGACAGGCTGTTGGATTCGTGGAAGCATTCAGATTTGGGAAAAGGGTGCACTTCAGAGGCACGGTAAAATGGAAACCTATTGTTCGAGACAGAACTCATTTCCCTCAATCTGGATCTGGGTCAATGATGCAGCAAGATAGGGCAGGTGTTAGCGATTTAGAACAAAGATGAAAGGAGTGTGTGTTAGGGCAGATACCTGAGAAGCCAAGAGCTGCAAGCCACCACTAAGTTTTTAACTGACCAATTTTCTTTGTTGAAATAGGGGCAAATTCGCTTCACTTAATTCAGCTACCATTGGAAATGCACATCCGTGGGATTTTACTTCATGTTCAGAACCCTCCTGAAGAATGGAAATTTACTTCATGTTCAGGACCCTCCTGGAAAATGAAAATTTACTTTCAATTCAGGACCCTCCTGAAAAATGGGATTTTACTTCATGTTCAGGACCCTCCTGAAGAATGGGAATTTACTTTATATTCAGGACCCTCCTGAAAAATGGGATTTTACTTCATGTTCAGGACCCTCCTGGAAAATGGGAATTTACTTTCAATTCAGGACCCTCCTGAAAAATGGGAATTTACTTTATATTCAGGACCCTCCTGGAAAATGGGAATTTACTTTCAATTCAGGACCCTCCTGAAAAATGGAATTTTACTTTATGTTCAGGACCCTCCTGAAAAATGGGAATTTACTTTATATTCAGGACCCTCCTAAAAAATAGGAATTTACTTTATGTTCAGGACCCTCCTGAAAAATGGAAGTTTACTTTATGTTAAGGACCCTCCTGAAAAATGGGATTTTACTTTATGTTCAGGACCCTCTTGGAAAATGGAAATTTACTTTATGTTCAGGGCCCTCCTGAAAAATGGGATTTTACTTTATGTTCAGGACCCTCCTGAAAAATGGAATTTTACTTTATATTCAGGACCCTCCTGAAAAATGGAACAACGCTTTCAAAAAAAATGAAATACTACCTTACTATAATTTTGTTCGGGATAATTTTCGTCTTAGTTTTAATTTTGAATTTCAGGAGCCCGCCTGGAGAATAGGGTGAAGAAACGAAAAGTCAAGCAACAAAGCGAAGCAATTGAAAGCCAAGCAACAAGTTGGAAAGAAATTGCAAGTCAGGAGCCCGCCTGAAGAATAGGGTGATAAAAGTCGAGTCAAGAGCCAACAGAAGTTGTATAGATAGGATTTTGTAATTTCATTTATGTTTTAACTTGTAATTTTCATTTTTTTGATGTAATGACAGAGCCACGGACCGGAACCTCGATGGAATCTCACTCGACTCTCCAACTCGGTATAGTCTGTTTCTCTTCCAACCCTTTGAGATACTTGTGATTTCCTCATGACTGGGGTAGGTAGGATGTCCTAAGTCAAGACCTGGTTTCCCTCCTTCCTCTTGCTTCGTGCTTTTAAATAAAGGTCAGGACAAAATTTTGTCCGTTGTCTACTGCTTTGTATGAAAACACCATGTGTTTACATCCAAAGGGGACATGATGTAGACACGTGATTTTGTCCTCCTAAATTTTTTTTTTTACTTTATCCTACCGTGTACCCTCATCTACGTGATTATACCCCACAAATGACAAAAAATAACAACCCCTTAACTAATTTTGTTTTATCCTAATATTCTAGCAACCCACCCAATTAAAAAACAACACCTACCTCCCCTATCCTAACAAACTCTACCCCACCTCACACCCTACCCCCTACCCCATGTGACCCTACCTACATCACCACTACCCCACCCTCACCTCATATATACACACACAGAAGGAACAATATAAAAAAGGGATAATCCTATGGTTCTCCATTCTTCTCCAAGAAGAGAATTGGCACCTAACCATCATCGCCATTTTTTTCCTCCTTTTGAAGCTCCCAACAGACCTCATAATTCCACAACAACAACAACCCATTCATTCACAATTCAGAAAAATCCTCTACACACACATAAACCTCACTGAAATAAAAGAACATAGCCACTCCATTTTTCTTTTCTAGAGAACGCACGTCACATATAACAACAGAAAGGGAGAATGACTGAGAGATAGTGATCGAGAGATAGAGAATCGGAGAGAGAGAGGAAAGAAACAAACAACCCTATCACGCTACTATTCCAGTAACTTTCTTTGTTGCCAAAAAATGGCTCAAGTCCGTCGAAAAGGTGCCAATAGCTCGTAATCCACCGTGGAACTAGAAAACTCGACCAAGATTCAAATAGTCGTAACCCTCAGTTGAGTTTTTCTGGAAAAACCCACCGGAAAATAGTCAAAGACGACCCAAAGAACTCCGTTCCGATGATATCCATCAGAAAACAAGTGAAGTGAGGACGTTAAACACTGAATCTGATTTGTCGGGTTCGAGTTCAATCCGAATTCATTCTGAGATTAGTGGTTGATTATTTTTTTTGGGTTTCCTATATCGAGTTGGTATTGTTGGCTGCTGAGGTTCATTCGAGACTCTGGTTGCGGTTTTAGTCGGAAGAAGCAATTTTAATTAAAATCGATATTAAGGTCCATTTCTTATCTTATTCTCAATTAATTTTAAGTTTTGAATGCTTTGTTTCACAAATTGATAATGTGTGGACCTTGCGTTGTTTGATTTAGTGTTGTTCGGGTCATGCATGTCGATTAATCGGTCATTTGAATTGGCTAATTGATTGTTAATGACTTGAATTTATTTGTGGTAAATGAAATTGGGGCGAAGATTAAAAATTGAAAAGGTGAATGTTGGATCATATCGATTCAATGTTGATTGTTTAAATCGAAATGAACGTCAATTATGTCGCCCTCGATAATCTCATGTTTTAGGACTAGGATTGGTAGGCAAATCATGGGTTTCATGTAGGCAAAGTTTAAGACTCGTTGTTTTGTTGAATGTTTGAAATTTTGTTAATGGTTTGATTTTCTCGCATTGAAAAGATGTATTCATTTAGCCGGGGAATGCCCCGAAGTATTTGTATTATTTTTATTCGGGGAATGCCCCGAGAAAGTTGTACTCAAATATGGAGCATGGTCAAGGCCCGAGGCATCGGGTAAAGCACGGGAGCATAATTAGAATTAGTATAGGTTAGATAGGATTTATTTTCGCATTTTTATATTTGGACTGTATAAATTGGACTGGACACTGTACTTTTGGATTGTTTTGTTTTGTTTATTGTTGGATTGTTTTGCGTGCTTTTGTGTGGTTTATACATTTCGTAGTGTCAAGATAGTCGATACACTCTACCAAGCGACTGTGGTTGAACCACGGGATCAAGGGGTGCCTAACACCTTCCCCTCGGTCAACAGAATTCCTTAGCCGGAGTCTCTGTTCGCAAACCAGTTTAAAGAGTCAAATGGTTTTGAAAAGGATTTTCCAATGGTGACTTGGCACACCAGATTATGCCAAGTGGAGACTCTGAATAAAAAAAATGTAAATAATCCTTTTTTCGAAATAAATTTTCATTTTTGTCACTTAAATAATAAAACCCTTTCGAACCTTAAACTATAATCTTTTTTGGAGTACGTAAAAAAGGGGTGTGACATATCCGGATGTGCTCTTGCTCGATTCCACATCTCCACCAAGATCAGCATTAACAAAACCTTGTAAAATCACCTTGCCACTGCCAAAACAAAGTGAAGTACTGGATGTACCTCTCAGATATCTTAGAAGCCACTTCACAGCTTCCCAATGCTCCTTCCCAGGGTTTGCCATGTACCTGCTAACGACTCCCACTGCATGTGCTATGTCAGGTCTAGTGCAGACCATAGCATACATCAGACTCCCAACTGTAGAAGCATATGGAACAAGTGTCATATCCTCCCGCTCCTGAGCTGTCTTCGGTGACTGCTCCTTTGACAATTTTATGTGATTTTCCAATGGAATAGTCCTGGGTTTTGCATAATTAACTCTGAATCTGGCCATCACCTTCTCAATGTACTACTCTTGGGATAGATTCAAAGTGCCAGCAGATCTATCCCGAGAAATCTTCATCCCAAGAATCTGCTTCGCTGCACCTAAATCTTTCATCTCAAACTCAGAAGACAAGCTTTCTTTCAAAGAGTTTATCTCCTTTATACTGGATCCTGCAATCAACATATCATCCACATACAAGAGTAAAAATACATAAGAATCAGTGTATTTCTTGAAGTAGCAACACTGGTCCTCTTCACTCGTGCACATAAAGGAGTCAAACTTTTTGTACCACTGTCTAGGTGCTTGCTTCAGCCTATACAAGCTCCTGTTGAGCTTTCACACCATGTTTTCCTTGACTGGAACTACAAACCCCTCTGGTTGCTGCATATAGATTTCCTTATCCAATTCACCATGTAAAAATGCAGTTTGTACATCCATTTGTTCAGTACATCATATATTAATAAGGCTTCACACCTAACATTTTTCATAAATTATTGATTGAGCTGTCACACCCTTTTTTTTAACTCCGAAAAAGAATTCATTTAAAGTTTGAAAGGGTTTTATTTATTAAATTGACAAAAATAAAGGTTTGTTTCGAAAAAGGATTATTTACATTTTTATTCAGAGTCACCACTTGGCATAATCCGGTGTGCCAAGTCACCTTTGGAGAATCCTTTTTGAAAAAATTTAACTCTTTAAAAACTGATTTGCGAACAGATATTCCGGCTAAGGAATTCTGTTGACCGAGGGGAAGGTGTTAGGCATACCTCGATCCAGTGGTTCGACCACGGTCACTTGGTGGAGCATATCGGCTAATTTGACATTACAAATGTATAAACCATACAAAAAAACATAAAACAATCAATCAAACACATGAAACAAAACAAATCCAAAATATAGTGTTCAGTCCAATTATATAGTCCGAAATAAAATATGCGAAGAAAATAAATCTTATTCTAACCTACACTAATCCTAATTAGGCTTCTGTGCTTTACTCCATCCAATGTTTCGGGCCTTGATCGTGCACCATCTTCAAGTACAACTTTCTCGGGGCATTCCCCGGATAAAGCAATGCAGATACCTCAGGGCATTCCCCGGTCAAATGAGTACATTTTTTCAATTGCGATAAAGCAAATCCATTCAACACATATCTCAAACATTTCACCAATTTCACCATCCATAAGTTTGTCTACCCCTATCGTTTGCCTAACGATTCACGGCCTAAAACATGATACTATCGATCTTAACAAAGTTGACGTTTATTCCGAATCAGGCAATCATCGC
Source organism: Capsicum pubescens (assembly GCA_030864215.1). Taxonomy (NCBI): domain Eukaryota; kingdom Viridiplantae; phylum Streptophyta; class Magnoliopsida; order Solanales; family Solanaceae; genus Capsicum; species Capsicum pubescens. Next base: position 353,857,976 of record CM061538.1, on the reverse strand, counting down.
TAAACCAACATAAATCAATATTCACTTTTAACAATTTTTTGATCTTTTTCCCAAAATCAACTTAACCCCAAATCAACTACGTGATTAACATACTTCACACCAAGATTAACAATCAAATAACGACGAGTAAAATCACCTCAAACAAATTCAACCAAAAATCACATCATTCAAAAACATTCACGCAAAGAAAGATAAAGAGATATAGAATTGGACTTCAATCATTCATTTTATTCCAAAATCACTGATGGATTGGAATTCACGGGCAACAGAACCTCAACGTCGAACCCGCAACTTGAACAAATATCAAAGAGCACAAACCAACTCGAACCAGAACAAGAATCGCGAAAATAGACACGCTCAAACCCGTTTCCAATCGGGCGAAAACAGACCACGCCCACAATCCGACGAGCTGACCGGATTTCCCCTCATTGTTTTCCATTTTCTTCTCAGTTTCCGATAAAAAATTTGTTGTAACAGTGATAGCGATAGCCAGGGGGTGATTCTTAGTCGATTTCTCACTGGAGACCTGTTTTATTTACTCTCGATCTCGATCTCGAATCCCTCGTCTCGCGATCTCTCCCTCTCACTCGATTTCTTCTCTTTTCCTCTTAAATCAACCTCGCGTCTCACTGTTTTTCACCATTTTGTGCGTACGCGTCCATGGTGAGGATGAGTGTCTTGATTATATAAAGTATATAGTTGACATCTTAGTGTCATTCTTTCCATGAAACAATTAAATTACGTATGAAAAATTTCAATTAGACTTATTCTCCAACCAACTTGTAAGATACCCGATCCTTTTTGAATCTTTAGTCGACAAACACTGTGTTGTTTGCCTTCAACATGAGGATTATGCAAACTAGCTAGCTGCCATTCCAGCTCCTGAAAACTTCGTATTTTGATTTTTTGGAATTTAAACTATTGCACGCAGAATATAAATATAATTCTTTTTATTAACTTTACATATTATCCAAATTATATTCTTCCGGAATACAACATTATCTATTTGATATTTTGAAGGAAAAAAAACTCCAAATTGTAAATTTAAGAGTAAAGCATCTAGTACCCCTGAACTATGACCAAATTTCCTACAACACACTCCAACTTCACAGAGGTCCTGTTACTCCCGAACTTAATTTTAATGTATTTTTGTCACCCTTTTAGTTGATGTGACACCCTTTTAGCTGACGTGGGCCCTATTTTTATGCAAGAAAGGTGTCATGTCAGCACAAAAGGGTGACAAAAATATGCTAAAATTGAGTTCAGGAGTAATAGGTTCCATGTGAAGTTGTAGTGTGTCGTAGCAATTTTGACCATAGTTCGAGGGGTTACTGAATGCTTATTTCTAAATTTAATTAATTTCTTTTGTTAGTTTAAATGAAAAAGATCAGAAAAACATTCAAAAAAAATGAAAAATGTAAACATGATAATATTTTCATAGCTATATAATGTACCTGATATCCTGATATGTAGGTTTTTTTTTGCTCACTATTGTTGTTTCTCTACATTAGATGTATTGCAATATGTGGCATGTTTAGGTATGAATTATTCAAGTAAAAGCATTAAATTTTTCATAAATTATCTTACGCCAATAAACTCATCTTCGTAGAAGTTGAAATTTTTTGGCCTTGGCATATGTTTGTATCTTATAAGATCATCCTTCGTAATTCTCCTAATTGAAACAGTTCCAGAAGAACAATCTTCATCGTTTAACCATATTGTTGATGACCTACTAGTTGTTGAGGCTTCTGAATTTTGCTTTATCCTTAATAAAGTAGGTTTTATCTGTTTAACCAAATGTTTAATTGTATGTCATCAATAGAATCATATCAACTTGTAAGAAAATAAATTAAAAGTAAAAGGAGAGTAGAGGTATATATGCCTTAGGATGAAAATAATGATCCTTTGACAGCGGGTGATCGAACGTGTGTTGTTTGTAAAAATCTACACAACTGTATGTATCTCCACGTTTTGTCTGTGAACCAAAAAAGTCATAAATAAATTTTTGAAGTTGCAATAATTTTTTTTTCTTTTTAAAAAGAAGATAGAACATAAGGTTCATTTACCATAAAAACCTTGTGAAAATAATAGTCTCATGAGACTTACAAATACTATGAACCAAAAACAAATATTTTAATTATTTTGATTGCTCTAATTAACATAATGTGAGAGCTCTAAACACTAATCTTGATATACTAGGTGTATAAAAAATTTGCTACTATGAGGAAGATGCTTATAGAGGCACATAAGAGACTAAAATAACTACTACTATACAAAGTTATGGATTTTTTTGAATTATGGACAACAAAATCTACAAAATATATATATAAATATATATATATATATATAATAAATGTTGACTACTCATTTTCTTATTAATACCCAAAATAATAATCTGAACATATAGATTTCATAGGAATGTAACTGAATTTACAAAGGTTTTTTAATTGATGATGATTGTAAATGTTCGTTTGAAAATGTAGAGCGACTTGTTACTGTTGTAATATAGTAGAATGTGCAAAATATTTTGATGATTGATAAAATGAGCCTGATTCACTATTTATTTTATTCCAAGTATTATATATGAATAAAAAAGAAATACCTTAATTGTTTTGATTGCTGGTTTGTTCAATAATTTTAGTTGTTTTTCTAATTTCAATTCCTTAAATTTAGATATTTTTTTTTTCTGCTTACACCCCATTATAACTTAAAAGAAAATATAACACCAATAAAGTTTGTCGAACAATTATTTGATGCATCCTGAATTCATTCATCATTTTATAAGCATGAATGTAAGACCTTTTAACAAAAATAAAAAACATGAAAGCTCTAAACACTGAACTTGATTTATTAGGAGTATGAAAACTTTGTTACTAAGAGAAAGGTATCACATAAGGACAAGATATAGAAGAGATTAAAGACAAGAGAAAAATGACAATGATTTTATTTGGATAACTGACTCAAGAAAAATAAAAATATAACTATAGAAAAGAAAGAAATGAAAATGAATGTCCCCATTGAAAAAGATGAAAGAAAAGTTTATCTAACTCTAATGATTATGATATGCTTATCGGATTAAAATTTCTGATCTTTCCATCCAAAACTCTCACAAATTGTTGTTAATGACCTCGAAATTGAGTTGCTTTCTTAGATCAATTGCATTTAAGACCTCATTCGGCTAGTGGCGCCTTGAACGGTTTTTGCCAACGAGCCTCTCTCATTTTCCTTTTCTCAGCTCACCATTGTCTTATGGTGTCTGTGAGGGTTTTTCACCAATGAGACTCTCTTATTTTCATTTGTCTCAACTCACCGCCGTCTTACAGTGCCCGTGAGGGTTTTTACCGATAAGACTCTTTTGTTTTTATCTCTCTCAGCTTACCATCGCCTTACAATGCCCGTAAGGATTTTCACCGATAAGACTCTCTCATTTTCATTTTTCTCCTTATTCCTTATGCTGAGGAAGACAAGTAGTTCTCAAAATACATCATCACATCCATTGCATGCTTAGCCTTAACATTCTCAAAGATTGATCTGAAGGTCTTTCTTTAGTTGTAACTTGACTTTTGGATAGGGTTAGAAAGAAAGGATAGCATGAGGCCAAACGACACCTGAGGTGGGGTAGGACTTACAACGTTTGGAATCGACTCAAACAATGAGGATTAACTCATGCCCCAGTTTATTTTGACAGAGTGACTCTAAATTATTTATTTGGCTGGACCGAGCCCAGAGTAGGGCAGCCTACGTATCTCACCCCCAAAAGAGGAGAATCAGGTCATGCATAGTTCTGGCGGCTCGTTCTTTTGCTTGACTCTGATTTCCTTTTCTTTTCTTTTATTGACTCTGTTTTTGGATTTTTCTGACTCTATTTTGTTTGACACTCTTTTTTTCTTTTTGGACACATTTTTTCTCTTTTTTTTATACCTTTTGACTCTATTTTTTCGCTCGACACCTTTCTTGTGAGCTTTGCTGACTCTATCTTGATTTCAAAAGAGGGGTATGAAAGAAAATATGACTAAAGCTCAAATGGGGTAAACAAAGAATGACATGATGTTTGGATAGCAGAATGAAATGCCTTCGTCATATCAATCCTTGAAAATGCAAGTACATATCATGCAATAGAGATGAAGATCATTTGTGATATTTTTTACAGCACTAATTTTAACTGAGACTGTGCGTCGCTACTTCTTCTGCAAACTCCATCTTTGTTGTACATTCCTCATTCTTTCGTGGAACTAATTTTTCTATTATTTTTTATATAGGATCACACATCCACTATTTGACCTAATTGAGACAAGTCTTTCAAATGCTGACCAAGTTATTCTTACGATTCTCAAAATAATTTCCTTAATTTTTAAAGAAGGCTTCAACTTGATCACCAAATGCCCCAGCACTCTATCTATTTTCTGATACGCTCTCTTTTTCTAACCTTAACCCTCTGATTCAATGCTTAGCTTAAACTAAATTTTAAGATGTGGCTGAAAATTTCACTAGCATGTCATATCACTAGAGTCAACATAAAATGTACTATGTAAAAAAAATAAACAAACAACACATATTTAAAACACAAAGGAAAATGGGACAGTTCATTTAGTTGAAACAAAGGATAAAAGGGTTTGAACATAAACGACAAAAGGACAAAACAAGATAGATCCCGAAATACAACCCTGAAATAATTCGGATAACAGAAAATAAAACAAAACAAACTACCAAACCTCTTCCTAGTAAGGAGAGGGGTGACTTCTCAATTGCTCAGCCTGACATCTTAGCCACTGGTTTGCATTTCAACATGACTAGAGCTTCCCTCACTGTCAATGTTCTACACCATAATTGATCCATCTTGAATCATCTTTTCAATTTCTCTTTTCAAATCTTGACAATCTTCAATACTATGACCCTGAGCATCAGAATGATACACGCATCGTACATTAGTATCAAAATTTCTTAAACGCCGATTAAGAGTGCACCCAAGGATAGAAGTGATCATGCCCCATTGTACCAATCTCTGAAATAAATTGGCATACGACTGTCCAATTGGTGTGAAGTTATATCTCGACTTCTGCCTCATTTCATCGTTTGGCTTGGATCAAAAATTAGGCTTAGGAGGGTTTTGGTATGTTTGTGGAGTTAGAGGACGACTCTGAGGAGATGGTGTGTTCCACTGTGGGTAAGATGAGGGTTGAATATGAGGTTGTGCGTTATATACTGGATATGGAGGTGGAGGAGCAAAGTATAATGGATTTTGGGAGTGATTATGTGGAGCTTGGGCATGAACTTGGGTTTATTCCTGAGAGTGACGACGACGGAGTCTTCTTGACCGTTCTCGCTGTCCAACTACAATAGCAAATGCATCTTACACATTCTTTGTCTCCCCAACACTTCCTGGACTCTTTTGAATTGCTTAAATAGTCGCTTTCAATGTTGCAAAACTCACAATGCGACCCATCTTAATTCCCTCTTCTATCATCTCCCCCATTTTAAGGACCTTAATAAATGACTTTCCCAATGCACGTAACAAGTGTGGATAATATGTTTCATCCTGCGCTTGAATAAACACTTCCACTATTTTGCTTTCTTTCATTGGCGGTTGTAGACACGTGATTTCGTCCTCTTAAAGTTCCATTTTTATTCACTTTACCCATTTTATGTTATCCTACCGTGTACCCTACCCCGTGTAATTATCCCTCCACAAAATACAAAAAAAAAATATGTAAATAAATAACAAAAAATCCCTAACAAACTAACAAATTTTATCTATTCCAACAACCTATACCCCACCCCCCACTCTCTTTTCTTGTCCCAAAAGAAAGACTTCAAAAAAGAATATATACACACCCACATACACAAAAGAAAGGGGGGAAGGAGAAAAAAAAAAGGAGGACCATCAGCATTTTTCTCCCTCTCTCTCAAAAACTCACTCTCTCTCTCTAAACTCACTCTCCCTCTCCTCCAAGAAGTCACCGACGCCGGAATAGCGCTGTTTTCAGCCAGCCCACTAACACCGACGCCGGCGATAACCACTAACACCGACGCCGGCGATAATCAGCGACAACACCAGCGTCGCCGTCTCCGACCAATCTCCATCACGCGTCGGCCAGCTCCGGCCGCCTTTCCTCCTCTCTCTCTTCGGTCAACGACGGTAGTCGGCCCGTCGCCGGCCTTCACGCCGTTCGTCGGCCGAGAATCGACCGAATCCCCACAACAGTAACGTCGACCGGACCCAACCCGAGATCCCGACCAGATCCGCCGGATCTCCGACGCCGGCTCACGACCAGATCTGACCGGATCTTCGTCGCCAGATCTCCATCACCGTTGACGACAGCCGCCGCCTCTCCGTCACCGTAACTCCCCGGAGCCTGATCTACGTTGGGTTTTGGTTTCCTGTTGTTTGTTGGTTAATCTTGGTTTCGTTTATTTCGTGGATTCGTCGTCGATAGTGGATCTCGATTCATCTTTATCGAATTGTGTTGTCGTTCTCGGTTGCGGGTGTCGTATAGTAAAGTTCTTTTTTTTGTTATTCGCGGATTTTGGAGTTGTCCGGTTATTATTTTAATACCGAGTTTGGTTGGTTCGTTGTGAGGATCTCCGATCGAGTATTTTGGTCTTCGGATTTCCTTATTATCGACACAGCGTGCTATCGAGGTCCATTTCTTAACTCGTCTTTTATATATATATATATATATATATATATATATATATATATATATATATATATGTGTGTGTGTGTGTGTGTGTGGTTGTTTTGGTTTTGATTAGTTGCGATTGCGAGTGGTGATTATGGTTTTGTTGGATTTTTGTTTATGTTGATGTTGTGATTGTGATGCTTGGTTGCTTGGTTTTTGGTAGATTAAGGCATAAACTTGATCATGTTCTAATGGATGAATAGAAAGAAAGTCGGGGGATGAAATTGAAAAATTAACAAAAGGGTAGATTCGGTTAATATTTGATATATTGTTGGTATGAATCAATGATGGAATTATGTCTTTAGTCGAGAACGCATAGGCAAACGTAGGCCGGGTAGGCAAATTTAGGAATAACAATTTGTTGGAGTGTTTTGAATATGTGCTTGAATGATATTTTCTACTTTATTGCACGAAAAGTTTAAATTGTACTCATTTGGCCGGGGAATGCCCCGAAGGATTTGTATTGATTTATCCGGGGAATGCCCCGAAGTACCTTGTACCCGGAGGACGTCCGTGATGAAGGCCCGAGGCATCGGGTAAAACATTAGTTTAGGATTAGCGTAGGTTTATTTTCAGTCTCTTTCTATTTGGGATTGTAATAATTGGACTGGATTTACATTTCGGTTTGTTTCGTTTTGTTTTGCTTAATTGTTTTTTGGCGTGCTTTTCTGTATTTTATACACTTCATAATGCCAAAATAGTCGATACACCCCACCAAGCGACCGTGGTCGAACCACGGGATCGAGGGGTGCCTAACACCTTCCCCTCGGTCAACAGAATTCCTTAGCCGGAATCTCTGTGCGCAAACCGGTTTAAGAGTCAATTGGTTTCGAAAAAGGGATTATGCCAAGTGGCGACTCTGAATAAAAATGTAAATAATCCTTTTCCGAAACAAAATTTTATTTCTTGTCACTTAAATAATAAAACCCTTTCGAACTTTAAAAATATTCCATGTTTTTGGAGTACGCGCGTAAAAAGGGGGTGTGACAGCAGTTTTACTCTAGCAGCTTGTTCGCACCATCTGATCGCATACTCCCTGAAGCTCTCAGTATTCTTATTCTTCATACTAGTTAGGGATTTTTCGTCAGGGATCAACTCCATATTGTATTGAAATTGTTGCACAAATTCATTAGCTAGGTCATCCCAACTAATCCACTTGTCGATGTCTTGGTCAACAAACCATTCCGAAGCTAGGCCTGAAAGACTCTCCCCGAAATAAGCCATGAGTAGTTCTTCCTTCCCTACAGCGCCTCTTAATTTGTTACAATAGCGCCTCAAATGTGCCACTGGGTCCCCATGTCCGTCATATTTCTCAAACTTTGGCATTTTAAAGCCAGGAGGAAGGTTGACACCTGGAAACATGCATAAGTCCTTATATGAGGCAATTTTGTAACCCTCTAGTCCTTGCAAGTTCTTCATATCCAGTTTCAAACTTCTCAATTTTCTGATCATTTCTTCTTGTTCTTCTATCATAACAGGCTTCTCAGTGTTGGAGGAAATTCAGGCGGGTGAGTGTCACCATAAAGACCAGTCAACTTGAATGTAGGCTCGAAAGTGTAACGCTGATCACCAGTAATATTCAATACAGACTCTCTTGTAGAGTAGGGAGGCACAACTTGTGGATGAACATCAAAAGTAGGAGCTTCAAGTGGGGGTGGCGCCGCAAAAGCATGAATAGCAGGTGGAGACGAGTATGTGGTAGTCATGGATTGGGGAGTGAGAAAATGAACATTGGAAGTGGTTGGATATTGTTGCCCCGGAGTCGATCCTGATGCATGTTGTGGCATATAAACAAAAATGGGAAATTGTGCATGTGACATGGGAGGCAAGCTAGAAAGATATTCCAGATTATCAGTGGGAACTGGAGGAGGCGGAAACCCATTAGCCCAAGCTCGATGCATTTCTATCATTTGCTTCCTTAATTTCTGAATCTCTTCATTATCTCCAAAATTCTCATTTCCCGAACTCCTTATCTGAATAGTGATAACAAACTCGGTATCCTTGTTGGCCATAACCTTCTATGTGACTTGGTGCAATATGGAGGACCAGCCAAAATGCTATAAACCAACCACCTCAAACTAACTGAACAAGAGATAGCAAATGTGTTAGAGTTCAACACTTTCTCAAAATCTCTCTTTTTTAAAAAAAAAAAAGATCACCGAACCCAAGAAGGGCGCCTACGTATCTCACTCCTGAAAGAGGAGAATCAGGTGTGCGTAGTTCGTGAAGTTTTGTCAAAATGGCCAATTAAACTCTTTTTCCTTTTCTTGAAATTTTAAGAAGAAAAGAAAAATGAAGAATTGTCAAAAGAATAGACGAAAATCTTTTTTTGAATTTTTCAGTTTTAATAACCTATAAAAAATGAAACCTAAGATTACCAAAGAAACTCTTTTTGGGTTTTCAATTTTGCACTTCATACGAAAATGGAACTTGAACCTATTAAAGGAAAATCTTTGTAGTTTTCTTTTATTGATGCATATGACACCTACTCTAAATGAAGAGTGAAAAAAAATATTTTTGGATTTTTGAAATATGATCAACCAAAATGAAACCTACGACTATTGAGGCAAATCTTTATTATTATTATTATTATTATTATTAGTATTAGTATTATTATTATTATTATTATTATTATTATTATTATTGTTGTATTTTTCTTTTCAAGACATGTATGAAACACCTACTCTAAATGAAGAGTGAAAAAATATTTTTGATTTTTCTTTAAATAAGATCCCCTAACCAATAATAGGCTGCCTACGTATCTTACATCCCGAAAGAGGAGAATCAGGGGTGCGTAGTTCGTCCAGATTGGACAATTAAGGATTAAATAACAAACTAAAACTTAACTTGAGCGACATGATTACAGACAGACGATGAAAGAAAAAACTTTTTTGGGGTTTTAATCAGACACTTCACATAAAACTGACACCAACAACTATGAAAGAAAACTTTTATTGGTATTTTCGTTATAAAATATACAAAACTTCTACCATCTTTTTTTTGAATTTTTCTTTTATAAAATGCTCTTTTTGAAAAAATCTTTTTAAATTTTTCGAATTAAGAACACTTACTAAAGAAACAAAAGGAAAATATTTTTAATGATTTTTGTTTTTTCAGAAAATGAGTGCAAAAGGTAAAACTCATTTGATTTTTTGATTGTGAAAAACAAAAGTTATAATGAACTCAAAAAAACTACAAAACTCTTTTTTGACTCACTTATCTTATTTTTTCTTTTTTTTTTTCCAACAAATTCTTTCTTAGACACCTTACTTCTAACAAATGCTTTTACCCAAATCAGTCTGTCATGTCACACTCTTTTTTCGACTCCAAAAATTAATGTATTGTAAGTTTCGAAAGGGTTTTTATTATTAAAGTGACAAAGATGAAAATTTGTTTTGAAAATGGATTATTTACATTTTTTATTCAGAGTCGTCACTTGGCATAATCTGGTGTGCCAAGTCACCATTGGGAAATCTTTTTCAAAACCATTTGACTCTTTAAACTAGTTTGCGAACGGTGACTCCGGCTAAGGAATTCTGTTGACCGAGGGGAAGGTGTTAGGCACCTCTCGATCCCATGGTTCAACCACGGTCACTTGGTAGAGTGTATCAACTATTTTGGCATTACGAAATGTATAAACCACACAAGAGGCACGCAAAAATAATCAAACAAAACAAAACAATCCAAAAATGTAAAGTCCAGTCCAATTATACAGTCCAAAAATAGAAAGATACAAAAATATAAATCCTAGTCTAAACTAATTCTAGATTAAGCTCCGATGTCTTACCCGACTCCGCGGGCCTTCATCACGATCATTTTTCGCCAACATGATACGTCGGGGCATTCCCCGGTGAATAAATACAAGTGATCTCGGGGCATTCCTCGGCTAAATAAATACATTTTTTCAATACGAGAAAATCAAATCATTCACCCAAATTTCAATCATTCAAACAATATTTCAAACGTTCAATAAAATCACAAATTATAAACTTTGCCTACCCAAACTACGTTTGCCTAAACCAATCGGCGCATCATGATACTACCCAATCAAACACTCGTATTTGCTTCAAAATAACCAACGACAATAAATCAAAACAATATTCATTCTTTATCAATTCCTACCATCCAACCCCACATTCCATTTTTTATACCAAATTCCAACGATTCAAGACAGTCATCTCAACAATCCACAACCATCTATTCAATGAAATCGAACACCAAATTAATGTCACCAAAATTCAACCACACATCAGGCAAATCAAACACGTATAGTAAAGTAAAATTAGAAGAGATAGAGTTGGACCTTAAATTTGAAGCTTTCAAACTCAATGTTATTCGAATAAAGAGAGTCCGCACCCGGAAACCTCGAGCCGAACCTTAACACCAACAATCCAACTCGACAAATAATGACCCGTTTACCGTCACTTTTCACGCCGTCATTGTTCACCGGTACTGTTCACCGGTCACTGTTCACCGGTTACTTTTTTTTTTTTTTTTCGTTGTTGTTCTTGTTCTTGTGAGGAAAGATTATTTGGTGATTCTTGTTATTGTGGAGAAAATGATGATCAAAGAATGAGCCTCTTTTCCTCTTAGAATTTTTCTTTTATAATGGTCATGGATTTGTTATGATGTGGGAATTTTGGTGGGTCCCCCATATATTCTTTCTTTGTGGACAAGAAAAAATAGGGGGGGATCATATGGGTAGTTAGGGTAGGTGAAAGCTATTGATTGGGTAGGTTGTTAGGATAAGATAAATTAGTTAGAGGTATTTTTTTTGTTTATTTTTGTATTTTTGTGGGATATAATTACATGGGGTTGGACACATGGTAAGGTGAACTAAAAATGAATAAAATTAGACTTCGGGAGGAACAAAATTAGGTGTCTACATCATGCCTCCTTTGAATGTAAACACGAAGTATTTTCAGACAAAGAAGTAGACAGCGAGACCATATTTTGACCCGACCATTATTCAAAGAAAGAAACAGAAGGAAGAAGGACAACCGGGTCTTGACTTAGGACATCCTTCCTACCCAAGTTATGAAAGAATCAAGTCACGGATATTTCAAAGGATTGGAAGAGAAGTGGGCTATACCGAGTTGGAGAGTCGAGTGAGGCTCCGTCGAGGTTCCGGTCAACGGCTCTGTCATTACATCAAAAAATGAAAATTACAAATTAAAATATAAACGAAATTAAAAAATCCTATCTAACAGCTTCTGCTGGCTCTTGACTCGACTTTTATCACCCTATTCTTCAGGCGGGCTCCTGACTTGCAATTTCTTCCAACTTGTTGCTTGACTTTCCATTGCTTCGCTTTGTTGCTTGACTTTTCGTTTCTTCACCCTATTCTCCAGGCGGCCTCCTGATTTGCTATTTCATCACCCTGTTCTTCAGGAAGGCTCCTGAAACCCAACATTAAAACTAGAACAGAAATTATCCCAAACAAAAAGTATAGTAAAATAGTATTTCACTTTTGAAAGCGTTGTCCCATTTTCCAGGAGGGTCCAGAGCAGAAAGTAAAATCCCATTTTCAGGAGGGTCCTGCGCATAAAGTAAAATCCCATTTTTCAGGAGGGTCCTGAACATAAAGTAAAATTCCATTTTTCAGGAGGGTCCTGAACAGAAAGTAACATCCCATTTTTCAGGAGGGTCCTAAACATAAAATAAAATCACATTTTTCAGGAGGGTCCTGAACAGAAAGTAAAGTCCAATTTTTCAGGAGGGTCCTGAACATAAAGTAAAGTCCCATTCGTCAGGAGGGTCCTGAACAGAAACTAACATCCCATTTTTCAAGAGGGTCCTGAACATAAAGTAAAATTCCATTTTTCAGGAGGATCTTGAATAGAAAGTAAAGTCCTATTTTTCAGGAGGGTCCTGAACATAAAGTAAAGTCCCATTTTTCAGGAGGGTCCTGAACATAAAGTAAATTCCCATTTTTCAGGAGGGTCCTGAATTGAAAGTAAATTCCCATTTTCCAGGAGGGTCGTGAACTGAAAGTAAAATCTCATTTTTCAGGAGGGGTCCTGAATTGAATGTAAATTTCCATTTTCCAGGAGGGTCCTAAACATGAAAGTAAATTCCCATTTTCCAGGAGAGTCCTGAAGTGACAGTAAAATCCCATTTTTCAGGAGGGTCCTGAATTGAAAGTAAATTCCCATTTTCCAGGAGGGTCCTAAATTGAAAGTAAATTCCCATTTTCCAGGAGGGTCCTGAACTGAAAGTAAATTCCCATTTTTCAGGAGGGTCCTGGACATAAAGTAAAATCCCATTTTTCAGGAGGGTCCTGAACAAAAGTAAAATCCCATTTTACAGGAGGGTCCTGAACAGAAAGTAAAATCTCATTTTTCAGGAGGGTCCTGAACTGAAAGTAAATACCCATTTTTCAGGAAGTTCCTGGACATAAAGTAAAAATCTTTTTTTCAGGAGGTTCCTGAACAAAAGTAAAATCCCATTCTTCAGGAGGGTCCTGAACATAAGGTAAATTCCCATTTTTCAGGAGGGTCCTGGACATAAAGTAAAATCCCATTTTTCAGGAGGGTCCTGAACAAAAGTAAAATCCCATTCTTCAGGAGGGTCCTGAACATAAGGTAAAATCCCATTTTTCAGGAGGGTCCTAAACAAAATTAAAATCCCATTCTTCAGGAGGGTCCTGAACATAAGGTAAAATCCCATTTTTCAGGAAGGTCCTGAACATGAAGTAAAATCCCATTTTTCAGGAGGGTCCTGAACATAAAGTAAATTCCCATTTTTCAGGAGGGTCCTGAATTGAAAGTAAATTCCCATTTTCCAGGAGGATCCTAAACATGAAGTAAAATCCCATTTTTCAGGAAGGTCCTGAACATAAAGTAAAATCCCATTTTTCAGGAGGGTCCTGAACATAAAGTAATTTTCCATTTTCCAGGAGGGTCCTGAACTGAAAGTAAATTCCCATTTTTCGAGTGGGTCCTGGACATAAAGTAAAATCCCATTTTTCAGGAGGGTCCTAAACAAAAGTAAAATCTCATTATACAGGAGGGTCCTGAACAGAAAGTAAAATCTCATTTTTCAGGAGGGTCCTGAACTGAAAGTAAATTCCCATTTTTCAGGATGGTCCTGGACATAAAGTAAAAATCTTATTTTTCAGGAGGTTCCTGAACAAAAGTAAAATCCCATTCTTCAGGAGGGTCCTGAACATAAGGTAAATTCCCATTTTTCAGGAGGGTCCTGGACATAAAGTAAAATCCCATTTTTCAGGAGGGTCCTGAACAAAAGTAAAATCCCATTCTTCAGGAGGGTCCTGAACATAAGGTAAAATCCCATTTTTCAGGAGGGTCCTGAACATAAAGTAAAATCCCATTTTTCAGGAGGGTCCTAAACAAAAGTAAAATCCCATTCTTCAGGAGGGTCCTGAACATAAGGTAAAATCCCATTTTTCAGGAGGCTCCTGAACAAAAGTAAAATCCCATTTTTCAGGAGGGTCCTGAACTGAAAGTAAATTCCCATTTTTCAGGAGGGTCCTGGACATAAAGTAAAAATCTCATTTTTCAGGAGGGTCCTGAACAAAAGTAAAATCCCATTCTTCGGGAGGGTCCTGAACATAAGGTAAAATCCCATTTTTCAGGAGGGTCCTGAACATAAAGTAAAATCCCATTTTTCAGGAGGGTCCTGAACAAAAGTAAAATCCCATTCTTCAGGAGGGTACTGAACTTAAGGTAAAATCCCATTTTTCAGGAGGGTCCTAAACAAAAGTAAAATCCCATTTTTCAGGAGGGTCCTGAACAGAAAGTAAAATCCCATTTTTCAGGAGGGTCCTGAACTGAAAGTAAATTCCCATTTTTCAGGAGGGTCTTGGACATAAATTAAAAATCTCATTTTTCAGGAGGTTCCTGAACAAAAGTAAAATCCCATTCTTCAGGAGGGTCCTGAACATAAGGTAAGTTCCCATTTTTCAGGAGGGTCCTGAACATAAAGTAAAATCCCATTTTTCAGGAGGGTCCTGAACAAAAGTAAAATCCCATTCTTCAGGAGGGTCTTGAACATAAGGTAAAATCTCATTTTTCAGGAGGGTCCTGAACATAAAGTAAAATCCCATTTTTCAGGAGGGTCCTGAACAAAATTAAAATCCCATTTTTCAGGAGGGTCCTGAACAAAAGTAAAATCCCATTCTTCAGGAGGGTCCTGAACATAAGGTAAAATTCTATTTTTCAGGAAGGTCCTGAACTGAAAGTAAATTCCCATTCTTCAAGAGGGTCCTGAACAGAAAGTTAAATCCCATTTTTCAAGAGGGTCCTGAACAAAAGTAAAATCTCATTTTTCAGGAGGGTCCTGAACTGAAGTAAAATCTCATTTTTCAGGAGGGTCCTGAACATAAAGTAAAATCCCATTTTTCAGGAGGGTCCTGAACTGAAAGTAAATTCCCATTTTTCAGGAGGGTCCTGGACATAAAGTAAAATCCCATTTTTCAGGAGGGTCCTGAACAAAAGTAAAATCCCATTTTTCAGGAGGGTCCTGAACAGAAAGTAAAATTCCATTTTTCAGGAGGGTCCTGAACAGAAAGTAAATTCCCATTTTTCAGGAGGGTCCTGGACATAAAGTAGAATCCCATTTTTCAGGAGGGTCCTGAACAAAAGTAAAATCCCATTTTTTAGGAGGCTCCTGAACTGAAGTAAAATCCCATTTTTCAAGAGGGTCCTGAACAGAAAGTAAAATCCCATTTTTCAGGAGGGTCCTGAACTGAAAGTAAATTCCCATTTTTCAGGAGGGTCCTGGACATAAAGTAAAATCTCATTTTTCAGGAGGGTCCTGAACAAAAGTAAAATCCCATTTTTCAGGAGGGTCCTGAAGAGAAAGTAAAATCTCATTTTTCAGGAGGGTCCTGAACTGAAAGTAAATTCCCATTTTTCTGGATGGTCCTGGACATAAAGTAAAATCCCATTTTTCAGGAGGGTCCTGAACAAAACTAAAATCCCACGGATGTGCATTTCCAATGGTTGATGAATTAAATGAAATGAATTTGCCCTGTTTCATCAAAGAAAATTTGTTAGTTAAAAACTTAGTGATGGCTTGCGGCACTTGGCTATCCCGACACCTGCTCCAGTGTTCATTCCCTTCATTTTGTTTCAGATTATTGGCACCTGCCCCTGCTTTGTCATTTCATTGACCCAAACTCAGATTTTTAAGAGTGACTTTGAAATAAACACAGCATCTCTGCTTTGCCATGCTTCATGAATAAACCCTTTAAACCTTGGTATTTTCATGAGTTTCCAGACTTGTCTATTGGCAAAACTTTCTGCACACCCCCCTTTTTTTGGCTCACAATCATGTCTCTTTCATGCGTTGGCCTTTTTGTTTTGCTTTTTGCAATTGAAGAAGTTGGTAGCTAGTTTTGAAATCTTTTCTCGCTTGTTTTGACATGAACTTGACTCAAAAACAAAAGAAAAATGACAACAACTTTTGTTTTATTTGGATAACTGACTCAAGAAAATAAAAATAAAGATAAAGAGAAGAAAGAAAAGACAATGAATGTCCCCATTTGAAACAAAGAAATGAAAAATTTATCTTAAATGATAATCAACTCTAATGATTATGCCATGCATTTTGGATTAAGCCGCCTGATCTTTCCATCCAAACTCTCACCAATTGTTGTTGAGTTAATGGCCTTGAAACTGAGTTGTTTCCTTAGGTCAATTGCATTTAAGACCTCGTTCGGCTAGTGGCGCCTTGGAGGTTTCTTGCCAACAAGCCTCTTTCATTTTTTCTCGGTTCACCATTGCCTTATGGTGTCTGTGAGGGTTTTTCACCATTGAGACTCTCTTATTTTCATCTCTCTCAACTCACAGTCGTCTTATGGTGCCCGTGAGGGTTTTCACCGATAAGATTCTCATTTTTATCTCTCTCAACTTACCATCGCCTTATGGTGCCCGTGAGGGTTTTCACCAATAAGACTCTCTCATTTATTTCTCTCCTAATTTCTTATGCTTAGGAAGACGAGTAGTTGCCAAAATGTGTCATCGCCACCATTGCATGTTTAGCCTTAATATTCTCAAAGATTGATCTGAAGGTCTTTCTTTGGTTGTAACTTGGTTTTTGGATAAGGTTAGAAAGAAAGGATGGCATGGGGCCCAAACGACACTTGAAGTGGGGTAGGACTTACAACTTTTGGAATCGACTCAAACAATGAGGATTAACTCATGCCCCAGTTTCTTTTGACTGGGTGACACTAAATTGTTTATTTGGTTGGACCAAGCCCTGAGTGGGGCAGCCTACGTATCTCACCCTTGAGAGAGGAGAATCAGGTCATGCATAGTTCTGGCAGCTTGTTCTTTCACTTGATTCTATTTTTTTCTTTTGTTTTTTTTTTCGATCTTTTCACTTTGCGATTCTTTTTTTCTAACTCTATTTTTCTTGACACTCTTTTTTTAGAAACATTTTTGTCTCTTTTTTGTAACTTTTGACTTTATCTTTTTACTCGACACTATTCTTTGAACTTTGCTTACTCTATCTTGATTTCAAAAGAGGGGTATGAAAGAAAATAACATTGAGGCTCAAATGGGGTAAACAAAGGATGACACAATGTTTGGATGGCAGAATGAAATGCCTTCATCATATCAATCCTTGAGAATGCAAGTACATAACATGCAATTGGAAGTGAGAGATGAAGATCATTTGCGACATCTTTTTAAGCAGATTGAGACTGTGCGTCACTACTTCTTCTGTAAACTCCACCTTTGTTGTACATTCCTCACATCAAATGACTTATGCTTTCATGGAGCTGCTTATCTTCTTGTTTCTCTTGATATATGGATCACACGTCCGCTATTTAACCTAATTGGGACTTGCCTTTCGATCAATGACCAAGGTGCTCTTGTGATTCTCAAAATAATTGCTTTAATTTTCAAAGAAGGCCTCATTTGATCACCAAATGCCCCAGCACTCTATCTATTTCCTCAGCCGCTCTCTTTTTTAACTTTAACCCTCTGATTCAATGTTCATGCTTAAACTGGACTTTAAAATCTGACTAAAAATTCCGCAAGCATGTCATATCACTAGAGTCAACATAAAATATACTATGTAAAGAAAACAAACAAACAACACAAATTTAAAACATAAATGAAAAGGGGGCACTCCATTTAATAAAAATGAAAGATAAAAGGGTTTGAACATAAACGACAAAGGTACAAAACAAGATAGATCCCAAACTACAACCCTGAAATAATTCGGAAAACAACAAAGAAGACAAAACAAACTACCAGACCTCTTCCTAGTGGGAGAGGGGTGAATTCTCAATTGCACAGCTTGACATCTTAGCCACTAGTTTGCATATCAGCATGACTAGAGCTTTCCTCACTGTCAATGTTTTGTACCATGATTGATTTATCTTGAATCATCTTTTCAATTTCTCTTTTCAAAGCTCGACAATCTTCAATACTATGGCCCTGAGCCTCAGAATGATACGCACATCGTGCGCTAGGATCAAAACTTCTTGAACGCCGATTATGGGTGTGCCCAAGGAGAGGAGTGATCATTCTCTCCTGTACCAATCTCTGAAATAAACTGGCATATGACTCTCCCATTGGTGTGAAGCTATCTCTCGACTTCTGCCTCATTTTATCGTTTGGCTTGGATCGAAAATCAGGCTTAGAAGGGTTTTGGTATGTTTGTGGAGTTAGAGGACGACTCTGAGGAGTTGGTATGTTCCACTGTTGGTAAGATGGGGGTTGAACATATGGTTGTGCACAATATACTAGATATGGAGGTGGGGGAAAAGAGTATAATGGATTTTGGGAGTGATTATGTGGAGCTTCGGCATAAACTTGAGCTTGCGCCTGAGACCGACGACGACATGGTCTTCTTGACCTTTCCTGTTGTCCAACTACAATAGCAAATGCATCTTTCTCATTCTTCTTCCCTCCAGGTTCCCTTAATTGATTGCAATATTGTCCCAAAGGTTTCACGGATTCCTCATACCCATCTTGCTCCTCAAATTTCGACATCACAAAGATTGGAGAAAGATTAGCATTTGAAGGCATGCCCCAGTCTTTGTATGAAATATTTTATTTACCCGCAGGTCCTAGAAAATTTTTCATAGCATTTTTTGTACTCTTCATTTTTCCAACCATTTTCTCCGACTCTTCTGGCACACTGGACTTCGTGTTCAGAAACTTTGGTGTTCCAGTTAACTTAAAAGCAGGCTCAAGAGTATAACAATGATCACCAAGAGTATTGAATATAGGTTCACTAGCAGCATGGGGACGCACAACCGTTGGACGAGACGGTGTGAAAGTCCCAGTAAAGGATTGAGCAATAAGATCACAGACAATATATGGTGTTGTGAATGTAGCAGGCTTATGCTGAGGAACTAGAGACAAAGTGGTGGAAGTATTGAGATGCTTTTGGCTTAGAATGAATTCTGAGTCATGTTGCGGTGCATCAACAACAGTAGAAAACCGACTTTGAGATTTTGGTGGAAAACACGAGGTATTTGTAGGATCAATAAAGGAAAATAGAGGAGGAGGCAACCCACTGGCCCAAACTCGATGCATTTCTGTCATTTGTTGTCTTAGCCTCCTGACCTCTTGCTTTAAACTCTCATTTTCCTGATTCTTTGTTTGATCCATGATGTCACTATCCATATCTTTGTTGAACACAACTAACCCTTTGGATTTGGTGTGATGTGAAGGACCAGCCAGAATGCCACAAACCAACCACCTTAAACTGACTCAACATAAAACAACAAATGTGTTAGAGTTCAACTTTTTTTTCAAAATCTTTTCTTTTTTTTTTATGATCACCGAACCCAAGAAGGGCGCCTACGTATCTCACTCCCGAGAGAGGAGAATTAGGTGCGCATAGTTCGTGAAGTTTTGTCAAAATGGCCAATTAAAAATTTATTTTTTCTTTTTCTTGAAACTTTAAAAAGAAAAGAAAATAACAAATTATCAAAAGAATTGACGAAAATCTTTTTTGCATTTTTAGGTTTAAACTCCCTATACAAAAATGGAATCTATGATTACCAAAGAAGAATCTTTTTGGGTTTTCGATTTAGAATTTCATAGGAAAATGAAACTTGAAACTAATAAAAAAAAAATCTTTTTGTAGTTTTCTTTTAGAGATGTATATGAAACACCTACTCTAAGTGAAGAGTGAAGAAAATCTTTTTGAATTTTTCAGATTCCTGTACAACATGAAATCTATGGTTACCGAAGAAAATATTTTTGGCTTTTCGATTTTAAATTTCATACGAAAATGAAACTTGAACCTATTAAAGGAAAATATATTTTTTTGTTTTCTTTTAAAGATGTACATGAGACACCTACTCTAAATGAAGAGTGAAGAAATTTTTTTTTGAATTTTTGAAATAAGATCCCCGAACCTAAAATAGGTTGCCTACGTATCTCACTCCCGAGAGAGGAGAATCAGGGGTGCGTAGTTCGTTCAGATTGGACACTTAGTGATTAACTAATAAATTGACCCTAACTCAAGAGACAACCAAAAACAAACGAGTGAAAACTTTTTTGGATTTTCAACTAGATATTTCAACTAAGACTGACACCACCAATTATATATAAAAAAAATCTTTTTGGTATTTTGTTTTTGTCAAATAAGTAGAAAAGGCAAACAAAACCCTCTTTTTTTTCATTCATTTTTTTTTGTTGAACTTACGGTACTTTGGGAAGATAAATGCAAAACGTAAAAAAAAATCTTTTTGAGTTTTGAATCGTGAAGACCAAAAGTCATAAAGAACTCTAAAATAAACTACGACACTCCTTTTTGATTCATTCTTTTCGACTCACTTTTTTTTTTTTTCACACTTTACTTCTAACACATGTTTTCCCCAAATCGGTCCGTCAAATGACCACGTTACTCTCAAAGATGCAACATTTAGCACGTAGGGATGCTTTAAAGGTGAGTCTCCTACAAAGGACCGTGTGGGCCCCGCTAGGTCTCAATATGATGCACATAAGAATGAACTAAAGGCTGACCTACGTTGTGGTTTACTAACAAGGCCGTTCGGGGGAGCATATGGTCGATAGTGGTTGCTTTGCTTTCCACCTACCCCATACATCCAACGGCTCCCCCCCCCTAAAATAAAGGTGACTCAACTAGATTTCGTGCACACGACGTGCGCTCCGAGACTTGTTGCAGAAAGAAGGCCGGGGGGATGGACTAATGATGACAGATATAAAGCGGTGACACATAGGATAAATACTATAAACAAAGAGCACGAAAATGCACAAAAGTGAAAACAATAACAAAACAATAATCACAAACAATGCTTATACACTCGTAATGCCAAACAAAGTCGATACGACTCAAAAATAAGCTCGAATTCTGAAAAGTCCCCAGCAGAGTCGTCAGAGCTGTCACACCCTTTTTTCGACTCCAAAAATTAATGTATTATAAGTTTCGAAAGGTTTTTTATTATTAAAGTGACAAAGATGAAAATTTGTTTTGAAAATGGATTATTTACATTTTTTATTCAGAGTCGTCACTTGGCATAATCTGGTGTGTCAAGTCACCATTGGAAAATCCTTTTCAAAACCATTTGACTCTTTAAACTGGTTTGCGAACGGAGACTCCGGCTAAGGAATTCTGTTGACCGAGGGGAAGGTGTTAGGCACCTCTCGATCCCGTGGTTCAACCACGGTCGCTTGGTAGAGTGTATCAACTATTTTGGCATTACGAAATGTATAAACCACACAAGAGGCACGCAAAAATAATCAAACAAAACAAAACAATCCAAAAATGTAAAGTCCAGTCCAATTATACAGTCCAAAAATACAAAGATACAAAAATATAAATCCTAGTCTAAACTAATTCTAGATTAAGCTCTGATGCCTTACCCGACGCCGCGGGCCTTCATCACGATCATTTTTCGCCGACATGATACGTCGGGGCATTCCCCGGTGAATAAATACAAGTGATCTCGGGGCATTCCCCGGCTAAATAAATACATTTTTCAATACGAGAAAACCAAATCATTCACCCAAATTTCAATCATTCAAACAATATTTCAAACGTTCAATAAAATCACAAATTATAAACTTTGCCTACCCAAACTACGTTTGGCTAAACCAATCGGCGCATCATGATACTACCCAATCAAACACTCGTATTTGCTTCAAAATAACCAACGACAATAAATCAAAACAATATTCATTCTTTATCAATTCCTACTATCCAACCCCACATTCCATTTTTTATACCAAATTCCAACGATTCAAGACAGTCATCTCAACAATCCACAACCATCTATTCAATGAAATCGAACACCAAATTAATGTCACCAAAATTTAACCACACATCAGGCAAATCAAACACGTATAGTAAAGTAAAATTAGAAGAGATAGAGTTGGACCTTAAATTTGAAGCTTTCAAACTCAATGTTATTCGAATAAAGAGAGTCTGCACCCGGAAACCTAGAACCGAACCTTAACACCAACAATCCAACTCGACAAATAATGACCCGTTTACCGTCACTTTTCACGCCGTCGCTGTTCACCGGTCACTGTTCACCGGTTACTGTTCACCGGTTACTTTTTTTTTTTTTTTTCGTTGTTGTTCTTGTTCTTGTGAGAAAAGATTATTTGGTGATTCTTCGTATTGTGGAGAAAATGATGATCAAAGAATGAGCCTCTTTTCCTCTTAGAATTTTTCTTTTATAATGGGCATGGATTTGTTATGATGTGGGAATTTTGGTGGGTCCCCCATATATTCTTTCTTTGTGGACAAGAAAAAAGAGGGGGGATCATATGGGTAGTTAGGGTAGGTGGAAGCTTTTGATTGGGTAGGTTGTTAGGATAAGATAAATTAGTTAGAGGTATTTTTTTTGTTTATTTTTGTATTTTTGTGGGATATAATTACATGGGGTTGGACACATGGTAAGGTAAACTAAAAATGAATAAAATTAGACTTCGGGAGGGACAAAATTAGGTGTCTACATGTCAAATGACCTAGTTATCCTCAAAGATGCAGCATTTAGCACGTAGGATGCTTTAGAGGTGAGTCTTCTACAAAGGGACACGTAGGTCCCGCTAGGTCTCAATATGATGCAGATAAACATGACCTAAAGGCTGACCTATGTTGGGGTTTACTAACAAGGCTGTTCGGGGGAGCGTATGGTCGATAGTGGATGCGAGAGCTTTCCACCCACTTCATAACACCAACGGATCCCCCTCCTAAAATAAAGGTGACTCAACTAGAGGTCGTGTACAACACGTGTACTACGAACTTGTTGCAGAAAGAATGACTCGGGTTATGCACATGATGCCAGATATAAAGCAATAACATATAAGATAAAACTTTAAACAAAGAGCACGTAGGCACTCAACAATGATAAACAATAACACAAAACAACACAAACAAAATGTCTATACACCTATAGTGTCAAACTAAGCCGATACAACTTCAAAAATTAGCTCGAATTCTGAAAAATCCCCAGCAAAGTCGCCAGAGCTGTCACACCCCCTTTTTTAACTCTAAAATAATTCGATTTTAGGTTTCGAAAGGGTTTTATTGATTAAAGTGACAAAATGAAGGTTGTTTCGAAAAAGGATTATTTACAAATTTTTTATTCAGAGTCGCCACTTGTCATAATTCGGTGTGCCAAGTCACCTTTGGAAAATCCTTTTCAAAACCGTTTGACTCTTTTAAACTGGTTTGCGATCAGAGATTCCGATTAAGAAATTCTGTTGACCGAGGGGAAGGCGTTAGGCACCCCCGATCCCGCGGTTCGACCACGATCGCTTGGTGGAACGTATCGATTAATTAGACATTATAAAATGTATAAACCACATAAACATACAAAACAAGTAAACAAACAAATCAAACAAAATTCAAAACCAAAATAATGTTCAGTCCAATTATACAGTCAAAAATAGAAAAATGCGAAAAATATAAATTCTATTCTAGACTAATCCTAAACTATGCTCCAATGTTTTACCCGATGCCTTAGGCCTTCATCACAAACGTCTTCCGCCAACATAATACGTCGGGGCATTCCCCGGTGAATAAATACAATGTGTCTCGGGGCATTCCCCGACTAAATGAATACATTTGAATTAAATACGATAAACTAAAAAGAAATATTCACACGCACATTCCAACATTCGACCAAAACACAAGTTCTAAATTTGCCTACTCCAGCCTACCGTTTGCCTAATTATTTAACGGCCTAATGCATAACACTATCGTGTTCAACAATTAACAAAAATAATCAACATTCACCAACGATTTTAAATTCCCAACCCGAATCTCATTTTTAATACAAACCCAAATTCATATTGTCATCACATTTATACCATGGGATCAATTATTCAAACGTAAACAACACCAAACATCAACAAATCAAACACAATAGAACAATGATATCGAATAACACTCACAATCAATTAAAAAGGGAGAAGAAGAAAGAATTGACTCAATGCCGCTTTCAATCAAGGTATTATTCAAATTAAAATTGGGGGAATCCACGTCCGATGACCTTGACTCAAACCTCAACCAAGAACCGATCTCGATATACCTTTTCCTCTATTTTTCTACAGACCCAAATAGAAATCACCCGAAATAGATCAACCCGAACTAGATTTTGTGCGAACCAAACCTGTCTCACTCTTTTCCAGCGGAATTCACCGGAATCGCACCACAATGGGTCGGTTTCAGTCGATTTGAGAAGCTGGTTTTGCTAATTTTTGCCTCGTCGGAGTTCCAGCGGGCTCGGAAAGCACCGGAAATGGAGAACGGCCCCAAATTTAGGGCGACAATGATTTTTTTCGGCAAGTTTTCGCCGGAACTGTTAACCCCCGATCTGTGCGTGGAAAAAAATCCCCCTTTTACTCCCTCGATCTACTATTTTGCCATGCCTCTCTCTCGATCTCTCCTCTCTTTCAATTCTCTCTTCAATGCTCGATTCTCCCTCAATTTTTCTTTTTCATGGTGTGGGTGTGTTTAGTTGTGAGGTGTGTGTGATTTTCTGTGGTGTATGATGTGTGCACCTCACAATTTCAATGAACTGTGGTGTATTCAATATGTGGGTATGGTATATGTGTGTGAGATGGTGTTGATGATGAAGTGGGTGTGTGGTGTGACTATAAAAAATGGAGTAGTATTTTTTCCTCTTCTCCCTTTCCTGTGAGCATCTTCCCTTTCTGGAATGTGTATATTATGATGGGGTAGTGGGGTAGGGGTGCACGTGAGCAGGTATGGGGTGGTGAGGTGTCCGATTTTAATTGAAGAGGTTGTTAGGATAGGATTAAAATAAGGTAAAAATTGTTAAGGGTTGTTATTTTTGTCATTTTATGGAGGTATAATTACATGGTTGATGGTATACGATAGGAAAAGGTAATAATGTGAAAAATAATCTTTTGGAGGGATAAAATTAGGTGTCTACATTGATAATATCTTCAAAATTAAGGATCTTGCCAACGGAAACTAGTGGCTTTTAATGGAAAAAAACTACGAACAAATTGGTTTTTGGCCTCAGAGAATTTTTACAGACTTGAGAAGTTTTGCTACAAATGTTGAGTGGGGTGGCGTTGTATATAGTCGACCGAGTGTACCTGAACCTCCCATGGGCTCAAGCTATTTTTTCGTTATGAACTTTGGTTATGATGGTTATTGTAGGAGTATAACAATTTTGAACGTAAAAGGAAAGACGATTGAAGTAGACAGAACAACTACACATACTGATAATCCTAATATGTACCGAGTTTCATTTGTACAATTTCGGTCTGGTTCAGAGTCAGCCCGTTTTGTTTTATATGGTGGACCTGGTGTATGGGTGTCAAGTGGGTCGGGCCGATCCAGCCCGATCCGGCCCTCGTAATTAACTCGGCCCGGTTTGACCCGGCCCAGTAAGCCCTAGAGCTTTAGGGTTCCGGGTCCCGGGCCGGTTATTTTTTAAAAATGGGCCCGGCTAACCGGCCCGGACCAAGCCCGGTCCAGGCCCGCCGGTTAACTGCCCCGGCCCGGCCCGGATAACTTTTTTAAAAATAAAAAAATAAATAAAAAGGATTTTGGGCCAAACTAGCCGTTGGCCCAACGGCTATATAGCCGTTTTTGGGTCCAAACGGCTAGTTTGGGCCCATTTACTAAAAAAAAAAAAAAAACTTTAAAAAATATTTTTTAATCCCAAAAAAAAATCTATAAATACCCTACAACTTCAAATCATTTTCACACAATTTTTCACTCTCTCAAATCTCATTCTCTCTCAATTCTCAATTGTCAATTCTCAAATATTCAATATATTTAATTTCTTAAAGTGTTCACTTTAATTTTTTAATTTTTCGTTTACAAAGTACGAGCGGAAGTTTCTAAAGTCGCAATCTTCGGATACTTCCAAAATTTGTTATTGTCGTTCCATCTCTTACGTTTAATTTTTATTTATTGTATTAATTATTTAATATTTAATTTTATTATATTTGTGTATTTTGAATATTTTTAGTTTAATTTAATTTATATTATGGATAAATTAAGAAACCTCGCTACTAAAGGTGTTAAAAAATTTTGTCCCGGAAGCGGTAGTGGTAGTAAAAAGCGAATTACTAGCGGTAGAGGTAGTTCAAGTAGTAGATGTATATTGAATGGTGCGTATATATGTGTTTATATCTTCTATAGACTTATATCTTTAATGTATACAAGTGTATATGTTTTATAAATTAGTATATAAGTATATATATATATAGTAGTATATATATATATATATATATTGTAGTATATATTTTATTTAAAGTAGTACATATTATTGAATGGTGCGTATATATGTGTATATATCTTCTATAGACGTATATCTTTAACGTATACATGTGTATATGTTCTATAAATTAGTATGTAACTATATATATATATATATATATATATATATATATATATTGTTGTATATATATATGTATATTGTAGTATATATTTTATTTAAAGCAGTACATATATATTGAATGGTGCGTATATATGTGTATATATCTTCTAAAGTAGTATACATTTAACGTATACAAGTGTATATGTTTTATAAATTAGTATGTAAGTATATGTATATATATATATATATTGTAGTATATACTTTATTTAAAGTAGTACATATATATTGAATGGTGTGTATATATGTGTATATATCTTCTATAGACGTATATCTTTAACGTACACAAGTGTATATGTTTTATAAATTAGTATGTAACTATATATATATACATATTGTTGTATATATATATATGTATATTGTAGTATATATTTTATTTAAAGTAGTACATATATATTGAGTGCATATATATGTGTATATATCTTCTAAAGTAGTATATATTTAACGTATACATGTGTATATGTTTTATAAATTAGTATATAAATATATATATATATATATATATATATATATATATTGTAGTGTGTATATATATATTATAGTATTATAGTATATGTTTTATTTAAAGTAGTACGTATAGTCATATATAATTATATATTGAATGGTACGTATATATGTGTAATTGTTTATATATGTTTTAAAAAATTATATTGTATATTGAAGTGTATATAGTGTATATTGGAGTGTATATAGTGTATATTGGATTTTTTATTTATTTTTTAAACGGGTTTGACCGGTTTTTAACTGGGTTTGACCAGGTTTTGATGGGTTTGATCGGGTTGGGTTAAGTGGGTCGGGTTAGGGAGCGTCAAAACCGGCCCTCAACCCGGTTAAAATGAAAGGGCCGGTTCCGGGTTGGCCCGACCCGTTTGACACCCATAACCTGGTGAGAGTACACCAATTTAAGTATTGTTAATTACTACTATATTGATAGTTATATTTAATGTCTAATGAACTATTGAGCAACTCTTGTTCAATTGGAATTGGATAACTCTTTTTTTTTGTTTTCCACTTGATGTCCGTATCCACATTGAAGATCGATTAATTTAGATTAGCATCGCGTAGGAATTGGATAACTCTTTTAGTGAACATATCTATCAATTTATTTCTTGGAGTCTATAAATTGTCCATAAACAACAAGAGTTTAGAGCCTATTTACTATACATAGCGATACTTTTTATAATAACTTAGCAAGACTTTTTATGTTTTTCTTACTTTCTTTCTTTCTTCTTTCCTTTTTTTTCGAATTTAAAATTTAAAGTTTGTGGGTTCTCCACATTAAACAAAAATAAAAATGAAATAGTAACTTACAAGATTTGCACCTACACTTGAGAGATCAACAAAACTTTTACAAGTGATAAAAGAAGATCAAGAAACACACGGAATTGGCTCAAAACAGTCTAAACACACTCCAAAAACAGTCCACTAATTCAAAGAATTGAGGACCCTTTTGAAGACCACTCTCGGATTCAAGAATGAAATACAAGAAGGACAATATAACTAGGTGATTGACACCCTTTTTAGCAAATAACAAACTAAGTTAACAACACAAGATGAAACAACAATGAGAACAACAACAACAACAACAAAAACGGCTTCACAATACAAGATACAAAACGGATACAAGATTACAAAAGAAAAAAGATAGATAGATAGACCACATGAAGGTATAATATTAAGAACCCAATAATGGTAACTCTTGAACCCTTAACACTACACACAACAATAAACCTATCTCTTACAAAGACACAAGATCGGAGTCCACCTCCCAAGCATCAATGTTTCCAAGCAAATGCAAACACAAGTGATTCTACACTTGTCTAAGCCCTAATTTCGGTTTTGGGTGCCTCAAGGAAAGAGGACTTGTGTTTCTTTGCCTTGTAAGACTTACAATTTCATTCATAAACAAAGTCTAAAACCCTACAATGTTCCTTTTATAGCTATTACAAAATAGAAGTTAAAATGACCAAAAGGCCCTTCAAAGAGTAGGCACCCATCTAGTGTAATTTATGGGCTGATTTGGGTGCATTTTGGGCCTCTTTTACACTTCAATTGCACATGCCAAGGCTCGGGTCCAACACGCACTCTCCTAAGTCCATATCCGTAATTATTCCCGTATCAACAAGTCTCTCTGTTCTGCTAGACCAACATCAAACTTTATTTATAGATTTCCAACCTATAATTTTTATATATTTATTAGATTAATCAATATAAATATAAAATTCACATGAAAGTTACTGAATTATCAGTAATCGGTCCATCTTTTATTTAGAGGATATAATGGAGTAAGTTAGACAAATATAATTGAGAGAGTTGTTATTACTTTCCTCGTTACGGTAATCATTGCCAAATCATAGTCAAACTATTATCAAATTAAAATTCGAATCAAAATCACTATAATTGAATAGTTCGGAATTTGCAAAAACATCATAAATAATTCCTTAACTATAAGTGTGGGTCTAAAATAGTCTTTTAACTATACACTTATTAGTTTTGATTCTTTAACTATTTAAAAACTTATCAAGTTTGATCTTTGACTATTTTTTATTTTTATAAAAACAACGTAGGATTTATATTAATGAAATTCCTACTTTCATGAAATTAATAGTAATTCATTCCTCAATTGTTTCTCTCTCCTTGTTACATTTTCTCAACAATTAAATATAAAATTTCTTAGGGAAGAAGACACAAATTCTAATAAAAAGAAGTATATTGTTGTTGCTAATGGCATGAATATGCTATGTTTCAGAGAAGATGACAATAACGATAAAGTTCGATGTAAGGACAAACTCTTATTACCATTCAAGACAACTTGAACAAAGCAAAATTCAAGACGAATTTTCTTAGAAATTTTAACGACAAAATCTCCATCTTTATTTTTTATCAAGTTTGATATTTGTCTATTTTTAATATAAACAACGTAGATTTATATTAACGGAACTCTACCTCCGTGAGATTCTCTATTTCTGATACCTTTTTCATCATTTTGTCATTTTTGCTATTAATTTTCTCTGGCCACCTTATTTAAACTACTCGGGCCATGTCCAAAATTTTCATCTTGAATTTTGCTTTGTTCAAATAAGTATCTTTAATGGTAATAAAAGTTTATCCGTGCATCAAACTTTGTCGTTATTGTCATCTTCTCCAGAATATAGCATATTCAAGCCATTAGTAACAACAATATACTTCCTTTTATTAGAATTTGTATCTTCTTCTCTGAGAAATTTTATTTTGAATTGTTGAGGTTAGAAATTTTTTCACAAGAGGAATTTGAGAAAAAGATGGCAAGGAGAGAGAAACAATTGAGGAAATGGGCTACAATTTAATTTCATGAAAGCAAGAATTTCATTATTATAAATCCTACGTTTCTTTTATAAAAAAAATAGTCAAAGACCAAACTTGATAAGTTTTGAAATAGTTAAAGGACCAAACTGATAAATGTATAGTTAAAGAACTATTTTAGACCTACTCTTATAGTTAAGGGACTATTTATGGTATTTTCTCTTCGAAATTCTATTAAAATGGAGTTAACCAAAATAGTATGGATAATAGCTTCATCATAAAAATCTAACGAGGAAAAAGGTAACTTACATAAATTTCATAAGTTAAAGGAGTTAATAATATTTTTTATCACATTTTTGTCCAATTACATAAAAATCCAGAAATATCATTTTGTGATAAATATTTTAAGTTTTGATACATAGCCTGTGTGATACATATTAAACGAATAAATGTGTAGATATATATCGTGTGATACACATTAACCTAGTAAAGTGGAGATATATATTTCTGATACATTTGTTTAAGTGCAGTTATGTTTTAAACTAAGAGATACATATTAATGATACATTACAGTTGCGATTGAGGAGATCAGACATATGTATCATGAGCAAAATGGAAAATGTTGAATTTTATGTAAAAAAATTTAAAGATTTGAGATTTTATGTAATAATACCCCTCAAATTTAAAGGTTTGTGTAATATCTTTTGTTTTTTTCTTTCTGTTTAAAGTAGTAGATTTATGTTAATAACAAATTAAAGAGCGTCATTTAGAGCAAATAAGTTGTTAAAGTGAGCGAAAATATTACTAGTAGTAGTAGTAGTTTTCCTAGCAAAACAAAGCAAAATAAAGGAGGGGTAGGCGGAAAGGTAAGTTCTCCAAAACATGCTCGATCGCTTCATTCCTTCCATAGCCAAATTGTCAGAAGCAAGATTACTGGTGATAACAATTGGACAATTTAGTCATCTTTGACTTCACATAACACCACGCATTGAAGTGGATGTGTGAAATACGGACCCGGGTTTAGAGGTTTGTACTGGCAGGAAGATTCCTGGATCTTAAACTCGTCATTCAAATCAAGCGTGTATGTAGACACAAGAGAATGGTGGTTCCTGGAAGAGTAGAGGATAGCCACAAAGAACCTTCCCTTCTTTCCTAGATAACGAAGAGTGTAAAGAGCACGTTTATCATTAAGAACATCATCTTGGTGAACAGTGCTTGTTACGTCAACCTCAGATATTATTATATTGTTTCTTCATCAACTTTCTTGTTGGGGATGGGGACGGGCTCCGGCTCTAAATCACGAATGATTAGCAAAAATTGTGACTTTTAATTTCTTTGGAATGAGTAGAGGTGATTTTCTACGATTACAAAATGATCCCACCAAGGTAATGACAAAATATGACTCATGAGATGATCGAGGTGTCAATGGTTTTTCAGTGGTATAGGTATACCAAGTCTGATCCATGAAGCTGAAAGCAAGAAGAGTACATATAGGGTGGTCTCGTTTGAATGACCACGCCCGTCGTCAACAATCAGAGTGGCAAATTAATAGGCAATTGCAGGTTTCACAAAAATATTGGCCGGGTCGAGGTAGTGAAACCCAGAAGACTACTCACATTCAGCATCTCAAAGTGTGGCTTTCCGCCATGCCATGGGGATTACCAAAAGAGATCGATCACATAAAGCCAGTGATCAATGAAGAAGACGAGTGGGTAACACACACATGGGAGCTTTCAACTTTGGGATCGCGTTGTCCATCCATTTCCTCTTGGGAATATCATAAAATTTGATTTCGAGAGGATAAAATAAACAACCATCATCATCTAATTCTGCGTAACCAACAAAGTGTTGGGTTCGAAATCGAGAGGCGTCATGCGGAAGCTTAACGTTTGCAAACAATAGAGATGATAAATCAGATGACAAAAAACTATAATAAAAACATACTATTAATATGGTTTGGCCAAACGGTCTACATATAAAAAACTAATATTGAAAAAAATATAAAAACTATTGGGAGAAAATCTCCCCCTAAATGAGATTCTATAAAGACTACATTGTCGATGCTATTGTGTTATGATATGAGAAGAGAGGTCTTATATTTATAGAGTTCCAAAACCTTTCCTCCAAGAAAGAGGTTAGCCAAATATGAAAAAGTTTTATATTTTCTTTTCAGAAAAAGTAAAAGTAACTATGGTTACTTTTATTTTCCTTCCAAGAAAAATAAAACTTAAATTTGGTAAGAAAATCAGAGCAAAAACCCTAACAAATCTCCCCTTTTTGGCTTGATTTTCTTCACATTATCCACCTTCTTCAGATCACATGCATGAACTCGTTTTTGATATAATCTTCATAACTACTGCTTGTCATGGTTAAAAATAAGGTTTAAAATATTATGGTTAAAAATGAATTAAAATTAACATTTTATTTTTATTTTTATTTTTAAAGATGCAGCAACAAGAATGTTGAAAATATGATTGAAACTTGTTCTCCACATGTAGTTGAACAAAAATTCTCATTATCATCAAATCGATTGCAAATGGATTTGAACCTCCCTGGACTTGTCTTCAACCTCGTTTTACCAAATCACTAGATCTTTGAACCATAGGCTCTGATACCACTTGTTGGGTTCGAAATTGAGAGGCATCATGCGGAAGCTTAACGTTTGCAAACAATAGAGATGATAAATCAGATGACAAAAAACTATAATAAAAACATACTATTAATATGGTTTGGCCAAACGGCCTACATATAAAAAACTAATATTGAAAAAAATATAAAAACTATTGGGAGAAAATCTCCCCCTAAACGAGACTCTATAAAGACTACATTGTGGATGCTATTGTGTTATGATATGAGAAGAGGGGTCTTATATTTATAGAGTTCCAAAACCTTTCCTCCAAGAAAGAGGTTAGCCAAATATGAAAAAGTTTTATATTTTCTTTTCAGAAAAAATAAAAGTAAATATGGTTACTTTTATTTTCCTTCCAAGAAAAATAAAACTTAAATTTAGTAAGAAAATCAGCGCAAAAACCCTAACACAAAGTACAATTTACGACCACCAGCGGTATATCCCAATTTCATTTTAAGAAATGAGGCCCGTTGGTAGGATACAATGAAGTAATTGATGTTGAATCGAGAAGCATGCAGTAGTATGTAAACTACATATTAAGGTATATGGTATTATAATTGTCACACCCCTTTTTTAACAAAAATAAATCGGTTTTAAGTTCGAAAAGAATTTTTATTATTAAGTGACAAAATGAAGATTTGTTTCGAAAGGACTTTTTATTTTCAAAAGTCAGAGGGGCCACTTGGCATAAATCGGGTGTGCCAAGTCACCCTTGGATATCCTCTTTTAAAATGGTTTTGACTCTTTAAAACTGATCCACGAACAGAGATTCCGGTTAAGGAATTTTGTTGACCGAGGGGAAGGTGTTAGGCACCCCTCGATCCCGTGGTTCCACCACGGTCGCTTGGTGGAGCATATCGGCTAATTTGACACTATGAATGTATAAAACACACAAAATACACAAAATAATCAATCAAACAAACAAAACAAAATAAGTCCAAAAATATAGTGTCCAGTCTAATTATTACAACCCGAAATAAAAAAGAACTGAAAAGTAAAACTACACTACTCCTAAACTATGCTCTAATGTTTTACCTGATGTGTCGGACCTTGATCACGAGCCTTCTTTGCGTACATGATACTTTGGGGCATTCCCCGGTGAATAAGTACAATGTGACCTCGGAGCATTCCCGGCGAATGAATACATTTGACGAAATGTAATAAAAAGGGAGGAATCATTCAACACAGACATTTACTCATTCAATGATATCGAATCCTACGAGTTTTCTACCCCGAAACCTAAAATTTGCCTATCAATTTTGGCCTAAAACATGACACTATAGGGTTCAACAACATAATTAGTGTTCATTTCAAAATCAACAAATCAATCAATGATGCAACAAGCCAATATTCAACTTTTATCGACTTTCAATTCCCGCCCCCAAGTTCACTTTTTATCAATCACACCATCAAGATTACTCAAATTCATTCAACATACCACCAAAATGACATCGTAAAGCACATAATCATAACATCAACAAAATCAAACAATTGTAATCACCCAACACATAATTACAACAACGATATACTAAATTAAAGTAAAATAAAGAGCAAGAGTTGTAGAGATGGGCCTTCCGATATTCAGCACTCGAATGAAAAAAAAAAAGAATTCGCGCCGGCGAACCTTGAATCGAGACTTCAATAACGACTAACAACTCTAATACCAAATCCCTACGGCCTACGGGAAGACGGGACTGGGTACTTTTTCCGATAGCTTTCCACCGGAACAGTGATTGAACGACAATTTCCACCGAAAAAGTGACTCAACACAGTAATTTCTGCCGGACCAATAACCTAAATCGAAGAATTCCACCAGAATCTGGTATGTGGAATCATTTTTAGAGCTATTTAGTGCTTTTCGGTGATTGACGGTGAGAGAGAAGAGTTTTTCTGTTGGGTTCAAAATGTATGAAAAAGGTGTGAATGGAAAATAGAGGGACACAACCTTTGAGTAAAAGGCATATTGTTTTGGAAAAGGAGTGACTATTCAGATAGTTGTGTCTGTTCAGAAAAAGACACAATATTTTGAATGAACAGACATGACTTTTTCAAAGGATACACCTTTTTAGATGAACCATTTCCACCTTTGGGAAGGGGCACTTGATGGATATATAAACCTACATTTATCCACAGGTTTAGGTATGAAAAATTTTCTGAATATACAAACTCTTTTTGTCTTCAAAACATTCCGTGTGATTAATTAAATCGTTGAGTGAGTTCGAAGAGATTTCAATTGTTTGAGGTACCGCTACAGTTGGTTTGTTTAGCCATTTTATCCTGGGAGGAAAATTCCACAACCTCGGGTACTTGAGGGAAATTATTTTCTTAAGAACACTCCGTAAATTCGGAGGACTTGGCCATTTCTGTTTCATCTTAATTACTAAAAAAATAAAACACACTTCTTTGAAAGATTATTTTGATCTTGTGTTGAGGGTATTGTTGAACTTCATAGTGTTCTTGTTTTAAACTTGAACTAGTGTTGAAGTAGCGTTGTGAAAATACAGATTGTGTGTACCCGATAAACTACAATCTTAAGGAAATAATTTTGAAAAAAAGAAGAAAAAAATATTTTTTTTGCTTGTTTGGTGAAATTTTGTTTTCACTAAAGTTTTTTTTTTTCAGAATCTGTATTACTTGTTTTTAGAGATTAAAGTTTTAAGTTTTCTACTCCGTTTGAACTTAACTGGTGATTCAAAGACATAAAATCTTCCTCACAAGTTAAAAATCACTCGGTTGACGATTGGAAGTCATACAAACTTCATCGTTAACTAGAAACAAGAAGAAGAGTTTAAAGTTGCTTAACTTTATAAGTAGTATTCTGAAAATACTAAATTTTGTTATCTTGTGGTGACAGGAAAAATGACTAATGAAAGTCAAATGCAAGATGCGGCTACAACTTTGGGGCAACTAGTATTGCCTCAACAAGTCGAGCAAATGCTCCGCAACCAATGGTACCTGCGGAGAAGCCCGGAAAATTTGCGGGCCTTAACTTTAAGCGATGGAAGCAGAAGATGTTCTTCTACCTCATAACACTATGTCTTCAAAGGTTCACTAGTGAGGATGCTCCTGAGGTGCCCGAGGGAACCTAAAAAAAGAGCATTTCATAATTGTAGAGGCTTGGAAACACTCAGACTTCCTTTGCAGAAATTATATATTGAGTGGTCTCTAAGACGACCTCTACAATGTTTACAGTGAAACTAAGACATCGAAGAAATTGTGGGGGAACTAGAACGAAAATATAAGACAGAGGATGCGGGAATTAAGAAGTTCTTTGTTGCAAGTTTCCTGGACTTTAAAATGATAGATAGCCAATCGGTTGTCTCTCAAGTGCAGGAATTACAAGTAATCATCCACGATCTCCTAGCGGAAGGTATATCTTTGAAAAATACCTTGGTTGAACGAATTGAATATGTTCTAAGTACTCGCATAAACTATTTTGTAGGTTTGATTGTGAATGATGCATTTCAAGTAGCAGCGATAATTGAGAAGCTACCACCTATGTGGAAAGACTTCAAAAACTACTTGAAGTACAAATGCAAGGAGATGATTGTCGAAGATCTTATTATCCGACTGCGTATAAAAGAGGATAATAAAGTTGTCGAGAGAAAGTCAAAAGGGAATTCTACAATTAATGGGGCACATATTGTAGAAGATGCCCAAAATAATTCTAAGAAAAGGAAGAAAATTGAACAAGGAAGTAATCAACCCAAGAAGAAGTTCAAGGGAAAGTGCTTCAACTGTGGCAAGATTGGCCACAAGTCCACGGATTATCGTGTCTCTAAGAAAGGCAAGAAAAAGGACCAAACAAATATGATTGAGTTCAACAAAGAATGTGATGATCTGTGTGCTATTTTTTCAAAATACAACTTGGTGGGGAATCCTCGTGAGTGGTGTATGAATTCTTGTGCCATCCACAATGTTTGTGCCAATAAAGAGTTGTTTTTGACATTCGCTCCGGCTTAAGTAGAAGAAATAATTTACATGGCTAACTCCGCTACGGCTAAGGTAGAAGGAACAGGAAAAGTGGGCTTGAAAATGACTTCAGGAAAGGTCTTGACACTTAACAATGTCTTGTACGTTCTGGAATTACGTAGGAACTTGATTTCTGTTTTACTTCTACACAAGAATGGATTCAAATGTGTAACCATTTCTGAAAAAATTGTAATTAGCAAAGAAGAAGTGTATGTAGAAAAAGGCTATCTCATCGAGGGCCTATATAAGATGAATGTAATGAATGTTGAAATCAATAAAAGTTCAAATTCTTCTTACTTGCTTGAGTCTTATAATTTGTGGCATGAACGTTTAGGCCATGTTAATTACAAAACGTTACGAAAACTGATTAACTTAGAAGTTTTGCAAAACTTTGAGTGCAAAAACAAAATTAAAGTGTCAAACGTGTGTGGAATCAAAGTATGCAAAACATCCTTATAAGTCCGTTAAAAGGAATTCTAATTCCTTAGACTTAATACACACTGACATTTGTGATATGAAGTCAACACCATCACGTGGTGAAAAAAAGTATTTCATAACTTTTATTTACGATTGCACTAGATATTGTTATGTCTACTTGCTAAATAGTAAGGATGAAACAATAGATGCATTTAGGAAATACAAAATTGAAGTAGAAAATCAGTTAGAGAAAAAGATAAAAATGATAAGAAGCGATAGGGGCGGAGAATATGAATCTCCCTTCGCCGAAATATGTGTAGAGAATGGAATTGTCCATCAAACTACGGTTCCGTATTCACCTCAACCTAACGAAATTGCGGAAAGAAATAACCAAACTTTGAAGGAAATGATGAATGTCTTGCTTATAAGTTTCGATTTTTTGTAAAACCTGTGGGGGGAGGCTATCCTTACAGCCAATCATATACTCAATAGAGTTCCCCATAGTAAGACACAATCAATTCCTTAATAAAAATGGAAAGGAAAGAAACCCAACTTGAAATATTTCAAAGTATGGAGGTGTCTAGCAAAGGTCCAAGTTCCTATGCCTAAGAGGGTTAAGATAGGACCTAAGACTATGAACTGCGTGTTCATAGGATATGCTAAAAGCAGTAAAGCATGTCGATTTTTGGTTCATAAATCTGAACATCCAGATATAAATAAAAATACGATAATTGAATCAGATAATGCAGAATTCTTTGAAAACATTTACCCGTATAAAACTAGACATGAACAGTCTAGCGGAGGGTCTAAACAACCTCGAGATGAACCAAGTGAGAATGTACATAATGAAGAGAATCCAAGACGTAGTACACATCAAAGGACTTCTACTATATTTGGATCAGATTTTGTAACATTCCTCTTAGAAAATGAGCCTCAAGCATTTAAAGAAGCGATGTCATCGTCAGACTCATCTTTTTGGAAAGAGGCAGTCCATAGTGAGATTGATTCAATCTTAAGCAACCATACGTGGGAATTGGTTGATCTTCCTACAGGAAATAAACCTTTAGGTTCTAAATGTATCTTCAAAAGAAAAATGAAAGCGAATGGTACTATTGACAAATACAAGAAAAGACTTGTAGTAAAAGGCTTCAAGCAAAAAGAAGGCATTGATTACTTTGATACATACTCGCCAGTAATAAGGATAACATCGATTCAAATGTTAATTGCCTTAGAGGCAATATATGTTCTTGAAATTCATCAAATAGATGTGAAAACCACATTCCTAAATGGAGAATTGGAGGAAGAAATTTACATGGAACAACCTGAGGGTTTTGTGGTTCCAGAAAAAGAGAATAATGTGTGTAAACTTATTAAGTCGTTGTATGGACTAAAGCAAGCACCTAAACAATGGCATGCGAAGTTTGACCAAACCATGTTGATAAACGGGTTCAAGATAGATGAATGTGATAAATGTGTTTACAATAAAGACACTCTGAATCACCAAGTCATTGTTTGTTTATATGTGGATGATATGTTGATCATCAGTGAGACATTTTTGACATAAATGCAATGAAATGAATTCTCGAGAGTAAGTTCGATATGAAAGACCTTAGAGTTGCGGATGTGATCTTAGGAATAAGAATCCATAGAACTCCATAAGGGTCGACATTGTCACAGTCTCATTATATCAAAAATGTACTTGAAAAAATCAAGTATATGGAATTCGGTATTGCCAAGACTCCATTGGATGTGAGCTTTGCACTTCAAAAGAATGAAGGTGAAAGTGACTCACAATTGGAGTACGCAAGAGTATTGAGATGTTTAATGTATATAATGAATTGTACACGACCAGACATAGCATGCGCTATTAGTAAGTTTAGTCGGTACACAAGTAATCCCAACAAAACTCATTGGATGGCAATGAAAAGAGTTTTGGGGTATCTAAAATACACGCAAGACTATGTCTTACATTATAATAAATGTCCTATAGTGATGAAAATTGGATCACCGGATCGAACGAAGTAAAATCGACAAGTGAATATGTATTTACTATCAGTGGAGGAGCAGTCTCTTGGAAATTATCCAAACAGACTTGTATTGCTCGCTCTACAATGGAATCTAAATTTATCGCATTGGATAAAGCCGGTGAAAAAGCAGAATGGCTCCAAAATTTCTTGGAAGATATTCCTTGTTGTTCCAAACCAATGGCACCAATATGTATACACTGTGATAGCCAAGCGACAATAGGTAGGGCAGGGAGCATGATGTACAACGGTTAATCTCGTCACATAAGACGGAGACATAATATAGTTAGAGAACTTCTCTCTAGTATAATTATCATTGTTGACTATGTTAAGTTAAAGAATAATGTGTCAGATTCACTTACAAAAGGCCTATCTAGAGAAAGAGTGGAAATGACATCCAGGGGAATGAGTTTAAGGCCTAGGACAAGTCAGCATGGCGGTAACTCTACCTAGAAGGTTAGAGATCCCAAGAGCTAGGTTCAAGGACATCAAACAAAGTTGTGCCTGACAGGTTCAACATTGTCAATTACCCAACCCATTCTCAAGATGTATACAATATGTAGTAAACAAAGATAAGACTTAAGGTGAAAAGTCTTTTAATGATTATCTAAATTTGGCAGATTTGACCAAATAGTTTAATCTATGGGGTTGAAAGTTTAGAAATCACCTATGTGAGGGCGAAGTGAAAGCCGCTTCAAGGAGAATGTTAGTAAAGGTCTATTCTTTAAGCTCTCATGAATTCGGGACGTGTTCATAGCTGAAAAGAAAAAAAATGTGAGAACCATACACGATAAAAGTCTGGTTGTATGACATGTATTGTCTAGGTGTACATTAAAGCTCGACGGTTCAAAGATATCAAATCTACTGATTGACCGAGTGCATTCGATGCATGTTCACTACGGAAAGTTCAAAGGGAAACCCACTTATCCAGATGCAATCAGCCTTTGCTTGATGATCACATACCTGTCCGTAAAATTTTACGAAAAAATAGCTATTCCCCATTCATGTGGAGGATTGTTGGGTTCAATATGCATGAAAAAAGTGTGAATGGAAAATGAAGGAACACAACCTTTGAGGAAAAGACATATTACTTTGAAAAAGGAGTGACTATTCAGATAGTTGTGTCTGTTCAAAAAAAGACACAATATTTTTAATGAACAGACATGACTCTTTCAAAGGATACACCTTTTCATATGAACCATTGCCACCTTTGGGAAGGGGTACTTGATGGCTATATAAACCTATATTTATCCACAGGTTTAGGTATGAAAAATTTTCTGAATATACAAACTCTTCTTGTCTTCAAAACATTCCGTGTGATCAATTAAATCGTTGAGTGAGTTCGAAGAGATTCCAATTGTTTGAGGTACCGCTACAGTTGGTTTGTTTGGCCATTTTATCCTGGGAGGAAAATTTCACAACCTCAGGTACTTGAGGAAAATTATTTTCTTAAGGACACTCCGTGAATTCGGAGGACTTGGCCATTTCTGTTTCATCTTAATTTCTGAAAAAATAAAACACACTTCTTTGAAAGATTATTTTGATCTTATGTTGAGGGTGTTGTTGTACTTCATAGTGTTCTTGTTTTAAACTTGAACTAGTGTTGAAGTAGTGTTGCCAAAATACAGATTGTGTGTACCCGATAAACTACATTTTCGACGAGAATCTCGCCGGAAAAGCTCCTTAGCCTTTTCCCGATCTCTCACTGTGTTTCCCTTCCTCTACTGTTTTTCCTCTCCCATTTGTCTGTTGTCTACTCTTTCCCTTTCACTCCATTTTTACTCTGTGTGTATGTGCTCCAATGGTGTGTGTGTGTGTTTCGATGTATTGTTGCCGTCTTCCCCTTATATTTTTTGAATGTGTATGAGTAATGGAATGGAAAATTCCCCTCTTCTCGATTCTCTACTGTGTGTGTTAATATCATGTGTGGATTCAATGGCATTTTTGTGTGGGTGTGAGCATTTTTTAGGGTGAACGTGCTGTGTGTGTGGCGTACTGTATATGTAGTTGTGTATGGGAATTATGTGTGTTGTTATTCTGGAGAAGAAGATGCTTCTGTGGTGTGAGTGTATATACGAGAATTGTGTGTGTGTTGGGAGTGAAATTGTGAGGGTGTGAGATCTGTTCTCTTTGTATTGTATTAAGTGTGTGTATATTGATGGCTATGTGCGTCTGTGTATGAGTTTCTGTGAGTGGAAAAAAATGTCTATTCTCTGAAAGGTTCCCCCTCTATACGTGCCTTCTCTAAGACGTGATAAAGGGATAAAGGGTAGGGGGTAGGGGTGGTGAGGTGGATGTAGTGGTGTGAGGTGTCAAAATTTTGGTAGGATAAGAGAATTTTAGGGGTCAGAGATTTAATTTGTTAGGATTTATTATATTTGTTTTCTTGTGAGAAAAGTGTAGAATGGGTGAGGATACGTGGTAAGGTGAGTTAAAAATGAATAAAATTAAATTTCGGGAGAAGTAAAATTACATGTCTACAATAATTATTGTTATTATTATTTTAGATTTTAATTTAATGTTTCTCTTCTTTTTTTTAATGTGTATTTTTTTCGCTGTAAAAATAGATTTTCATCATTTTGTTGTTGATTGAAAATACTATTTCAACCAGCTCGGGTGACTATTTTAACCTTATTGCTTCAAAAAAATAGATTTTCACCATATATATTGTTGTTGGTTGACAGAATATTTTAGCCTCATAACTCCCCAATCAATAGCACTAGTGATCATTGTATCTGTTATTTTTACATATCTTTTGTATAAAATAATACAAAGATATGGCTGGGGAGATCAAGGGGCCAACCCCGAATCGTGGCATCAAATTATTGGTTAGTCGTTGAGGTAATTTTATCTTGTTGATAGTAGATAAAAAAAAATAGATAAAAAATGCCAAATAGTTTTTTATTTTATGACAAGCAAAAACTTCATACTATTTCTTTGAACATGGAAAAGTAAATATTTGTCATAGTAGTAAATTAACATAATGTTTCGAACCCACCAGGTCTCCATAAAATTTACTATTCAAATATAATTAATATCAATTAAAAACTTTAAAAATAATCTAATCTGTTATCATAAATATCAATTAATATTATATTAGTATTCGAATATAACGAAGCACAGATTTTCAATTGACGGTTACAATCTTTTTTCATCATATCCAGTATTAAATTGATGATAGTGAATGTTCAATTCAAAATGTTAAGTGACTTATTAATCTCAATTAGTTCATTACAAATGAAAATAGGCAAGAATATGCCCAATAATATGACTGCAAAATGCACCTGTAACGCACAAGATACACCTGTGACGCATAAAATGCACGTGAGACTCCTCATAAGATCAAATTGTTATAACTTTGTAATAATTTAAATTTTAATTGTTATAATTAGTGAAATCTTGGATAGTGAAAAAGCATGCACAAAAAAAACTCCGCCTTTTTCTCTACTTTCCCAACTATTCCCATGCACCTTTGTATCTTCACTTAAAGTAGTTAACATTTAATTGTTAAGGTAATTAGGATTAGAGGTGATTAAGAATGGTTTTATCAGTATAAAAGAAAGGGAATTATCTAAAGTTGTTCACATATCATTTTACATTTTATAAGTATAAAAAGAAAGGCTATTATCTAAAAGGTTCCCATTTTGATTTGTTACTCTTCTTACCACCAACTCTTTTTCAGTATAAAAGAAATGCTATACTAGTTGTTCACATATCATTCTATAATAACCGATTTTACTCATATACTTCTCTATACAACATCAACTCACAAACACGCAACAACTCAAGTAAGTACCTTAACCTGATTATAGATTGTTGATTAATTATTCTCCCTTGTTAATTTGTTTATGCCTATCAAAACAAACAATTTCATGAATTCAGAAAATACTGATATATTGTCAATTAATAACTGAATGATCAAAAGATCAAAAGAAGTGTGACAGAGAGAAGTATAGGAGTAAAA
Source organism: Capsicum pubescens (assembly GCA_030864215.1). Classification (NCBI taxonomy): domain Eukaryota; kingdom Viridiplantae; phylum Streptophyta; class Magnoliopsida; order Solanales; family Solanaceae; genus Capsicum; species Capsicum pubescens. The sequence continues at coordinate 353,815,183 of CM061538.1, read as the reverse complement.
TCGGTTATTATAGAATGATATGTGAACAACTAGTATAGCGTTCCTTTTATACTGAAAAAGAGTTGGTGGTAAGAAGAGTAACAAATCAAAATGGGAATCAACATTACTCACTTTTCTCATTATTACATATAGAGTTTATACAAATTATTACTGATCAATTAAAAATGAAATAAAAAAGAGAGGCTCAATTTGACAGTCGTTAAACACTAACGCTCAAATCCTTGGCAATTCCTCATCTCGTCTAAACTCAACAACTTTCGAACAGAACCTGTCAAACACAAATAAGTGCACAAAACAAACTAACGAAATTTCAAAAAACTTAGGCATCCCACAATCACCCGTTGACGTCTCCAAAATTATGAGGATCTCAAGGATCCCAGGCAAGGCTCACATCAAGGGGATTATGAAATACAATAAGATAGTAGCTAGATGTTTGTGAATAGTAAATAATTTAATAAATATAAATACATTACGTAAAAAAAAATTATATTTACGCAAGATACATACCCACAAAAAAAGAAATTACACGCACATATTTTATATTAATAATCACGCTAAATGCGATATATTTTATTAGTTTTTACTATTATACAAAATCACACATTTTCATACAAACTAATATTTTACACACATATTTTATTAGTTTTTACTACACATATTTTACGCACATTGGCCAGTATACCCATTATCCCATCCCGTGACATCGCCTTAGGAAGCCTGCAAAAAAAAAAAAGAAAAAAAAAAAGAATGGTGATTGCATTATTTAGAAAGGAGCAAGATGAAATTAGTAGTAGTAGTAAATACTACTAACCGATAGTTCGATTCCCTTATCCGGATTGGCCTCATGATGTCCCCATTCGTATCTTTGTATAGTTTTATACAAAAAAAAATATGAGAAAATAGCAGCTACAATGATTAGTAGCGCTACTGATTGAGGAGTTTTAAGGTTAAAAAAGTCACCCAAGTTGATTGACATAGTATTGTCAATCAATAACAGAATGATGAAAATCTATTTTTAAAGCAAAAATAAAAAGATTCACATTAGAAAAAACAGAAGAGAAACATTAAATTTAAATCTAAAATAATAATAAATATAATTATAGTACCGTATACCTTCATTTGTAGTTTATATACGGCGTTCATTTTTCAACGTAATAGTTAAAACGTGTTAGAACTTTCTCAATTTTAATATCAACATGTCAGATTTATCTACATTGCCCTTAAGTTGTTTCTACGTACGTGTGTGTTATTCCACAGCAAAACATATAGGCTTTAATGACATAAACATGTCATATTTGACCTCTACGTTCGTGGTTTCACGTGCATTTTGTGCATCACACATGCATCTTGTGCACTATACGTGCATTAAGCAGTTGTATTCTTTGGCATATTCTCGGCTATTTTCATTTGTACTGAACTAATTGTCATTGCAAATTAAAAAACTTTTGTAAGTTCTATAAGTTTTGATGAAATTTATGTCCAGATTGTTACAATAAAGAAAAAAAAATTCTTTTCAAATTCGCAAATCACAACGTATTCTGGCAATATTAGAATAATACACCAACAAATTTAATTTAAAAGAAAAAATAAATTGTACCTTTGTTTTGTGTGAGCATGTTTTCGTGTAAAGAGAACCAACACATGTACTCAGCGCACCTAGGAATATTTGATACCAACAAAATGCAAAAATTGTTGCTGCTGGTTTACCAAAAAACATTGGTTCCTAAGCCCATTGTTAATATAATTTCATTTCTTCACTTTGTATATAAAATGCACCTTATTATATACTTTGTTGTATTGATTACTCAAGAAATAGCATTCTATTATTCTATTCTTTTGAATCTACATTTTTGCATCTCACTTCAAAAAAGAAAAATGGACGTGTATATTTCTGAAGAGTACGTTATTCAACGTCGACTCGAGAAAAAAACTGCTTCTGCTTCTGCTATTGGTACGACTAATAAACTCGGTACGGAAAAAGGCAGGAAGGTGTTTCGTTCGGATAAAAAAGAAGGGAAAATAGCCCAACAATCTTCTTTTATGGTAGAGGATAATAATAATAATAGTTGTTATCTTTGCAAAACAAGTTCTTCTGCTTTTGGGGAGAATGATGTTTTCACATACTTTTCTACTTAATCTTAGTTAATATTAATTGCTAGTACTAAGTAGGTAATTATTAGTTGTTGAATTTTTAGAGAAAGATTTGAGGCTAGTAGCTATGACTTGTAATTCCATGTGTATAGGACTAGTTTTACTTCTTAATCCTGGTAAGAAAACTAACTCTTATTTATAAGAGATAAATATTTTGTGACTACACTCGTAGTTTCTTGTTCCTGAATCTGTTAACAATTATCATATTATTTTGTTGTAATGTTGTTTCATTTTAAAATGTTTTGTCATGCTTTACTAGTATTTTATTGTGGCTTCTTCACTTTCGTTATTTTATTTTTCTAAACTTGTTTGAATTATTGTTCCTCGAATCGAGGGTCTATCAAAATCACTCTAGTTTAATTTTACATACTATCTTACCCAAACTCTATTTATGAGATTACACTCGATATGTTGTTGTTAGAGAGACACTCGATGATGGATCACATTTGACCAACATCATGGATCACATTCCGGATTTGGCTAAAAATGTAAAGCTTCAGTTTGAATTGGGCCCAATGCTTAATATCAGTAATTTTGCAAGTTTGAGCCCATCAATCAGATGGGCCTAAATATGACCAAACAAGGCCCATATCTCTTTTTTCAAGCGTCACATATATATCATAGTACCTTAGATCACTAACGTCATCCTAGAATAATTAAGGGTTTTTTCTTTTCTTAAAAGAAGTATATAAATCTCGACAGTTTAAAGTTTAATTATAGAAAATTTTGAACCTTTGCATAATTTCCGAAAATTCCAATTTTGAATCTGTCGAGATACGTAATTAGCTCTCGATATATCTAACGAAGAAACCTTTTTTCCTTTGTAAAGATACATAATTAGCTTATGATACATTTTTTTCAATTTTGATCTATCGAGATACATAATTACCTCCCAATACATTCAACTAAAATACATAATTAGTTAGAATTTTTATAATTACTTTGTAAGGATGGAAATTTGTATAAATATGATAAGTTGGATGTATGTTTATGTTATTCTTTTTTGTTACTGTTGTTGGTTGGGGGGAGGGGGAGGGGGGTGGGGGCATATTTAGCACACATAATAGTTGTACCAAAGTTGGTAATAAAAAAAATTATACATGCAATATAGGGTCATATGACATGTAATATTTCCATTTGTATAACTTTGATGAACACAGATTTTTGCCACGTGAGAATTTCAACCTTTGAACTGTCTAGCACATGATAAAATGCTAGTGTTTCACTTGAAAAATCTTCACTAATTATTATTAATTCTCAGATCCAATGTGTACCATGATTTGTTTTTTCATGTATACATTTATCAATGATCATGGTTGAGTAAAACAATAATTTATAATCTTATACCGCGATTACATCTAATGAATTATGAACTAGACGGTCACTGCATGAAAGAACTATGTTTAGGGGATAGTTGCCCCATCCTTCATCTCACAAGGTACATTTTGTATATTACTACTAGAATTTTCTTTTTACTGCTATTTATAAAAATATTATATCGCCACAATTCATCATTTATTCATGATAAAATTAATTTGATTTGATATAAATATACGATATATGTGTGTAATTTAAAAAAAAAAAATTCTTTTTTTTTGGATATGTATCTTATGTTTGTATCTATCTTTATACTTTCACACTTTTTCCCTTTTTTTGCTTCTATTAAAGAACACATGACATGAGAGGTGAGAGGAGCCATTATCATTATGGGGACAAGAAATTAAGGCAAAAGCAAGTCATGTGTTTGTGAATCTAATGCTGTCTTCTTGGAAATCATTGGACCCCTCTCCTCGCTTGTCTCAATGCCATATAGTACTATGTGATACTGTGTGTCTCTGTCTTTAGCTGGGAGAGAAGCAACGATAGAGTCAGAATTTTTATTAGAATTCAAAATATATAAAAAGTATAAATACAAAAAAAATCAAAAGAAGCTAGCATTAGCAACGATAGAGTCAGAATTTTTACTAGGATTCAAAATATATAAAAAGTATAAATACAAAAAAAATCAAAGGAAGCTAGCATTTACTATATATATATATATATATAATAGATAATTATAATTATGTATAAATAATATAACTATTTGATCAAAGAAAATTTGGATGAATCCCTCGATCTACTTGACTTCAACCCTGATGGGATATATATGGTTGGAGCTAGGGGTTCATCCGAACTTTCTTATATATATAAAGTTAATTAAAATTGTTTTTTATTTATATATAACATATATTGAATTTTTTTTATTTTTTTACGAGTAAAGCATCTAGTATCCTTGACTTATGACTAAATTTGTTACGACATATTTCATCTTCACGGGGTCCTACTATCCTCCTGAACTTAATTTTAGCATATTTTTGTCACTCTTTTGTGCTGGCGTGATACCTTTTGTCAACTTTTTTTTACTAGCGTGACATGTTTGACATGAACCCCATTTTATGTAATAAAGATTCCACGTCAGCACAAAATAGTGATAAAAATACGTTAACATTGAGTTCAGGGGGTAATAGAACTCCTGTAAAATTAAAGTGCATCGCAGCGACTTTGATCATAGTTCGAGGAGGTACTGGATACTTTTCTCTTTTCCTGAATTTACTTTTAGTGAAAAATTGGATTTTTTATTTGGTTTTCCACCCAATGATCGATATTCACATTACAACTCCGATTAATTTGAATCGCTCGCTGCAGAATTCATTATAAAATGACGCTCTCAACAATTTTTTTTTTTTTTTTATACTCAAGAATTGAATTGGAGGCTTTTGGAGTTATTGCTTGGTTGTTATTGGGGTAGAGGGGTGGGTGGGGGTGGGGTTTGAAGGTAGGGAGCCACCACATGAGCACCTTGTGTTGTCTCCTTTTCGTGCACATTATCTAATGATTAATTCTGCACCTTCTTCTTCTTGTTTTACAGGGAAGAAAAAGTCTTTTATGATCTTTTTCTTCTTAAATTATTCTCTTTTTCTTTTTGATGAATTTTTACTTTTATGTACTACTAATTATCTTCTTTGATCTTTTTTCTTTTTTCACTTTAGGGTAACCTCCTCTTCAAGTAAATGAAAATGAAAGCTTTTGATGACATGTGATCATGTGATTGAAAAAAAAAAAAAAAGAAAAAAAAAACATCATTATTGTATGTACATAAATAAAAAAAGCAATCATCCCCCTCGTGACCAAAAGTGAGATCATCTATTGACTAATTAATTAGCCTTTTGTCTAGCGTGATATATATTAATTAAATTGCATTTCAAAATTTTTCTTTCAAGATTATTCAAATATTAAACATAATTATCTTTTAGGTCATGATCTAGCTAGAATCACAAGATTTCTAAAGCCCTTCTTGTTACTAATAAAATCTATTTGCACTACCTAATTATTATGGCCTTTACCCTTGATTATTCTAATTGGTCTCTTGCTGTACCATACTTTTCAATTTATTTAATTGATATGTGACCAGATCCTCAAAGCTCCCCAGAAACAAACCCCCCCCCCCCCGCCCGCCCACCCCCACCCCGAAAAAAAAGGACCATTAAAGCTTAATTATATACAAATTGCAATCTTCTTGTAACTTCAAAAAAGACTTGTCATGTGAAATAGTTCTCATCACATGACAGAAAGCAACAAATTGACCTTTGAATTTAATATCCTAACAAATTGAACCTTGAATTTAATATCCTAAAGTTTGTGTTTGTATGTGTAGATGATTTATAAATTATGAAACTAATATCTCTTGAATTTTTTGAAGTTTTTTTTTTTATATTATGATAAGATCTTTCATTTCATAATATGACATGATTGTAGAAACATCTCGTTGTGCGACTCTAATTATAGAAAGAATAATAATTGATGTTCCACATTATAATATATGGAAGTCGAAAAATTAAAAAGGAATTAATCATCTTTATTATATATACATTTTCAATATAAGAAATGACACTTATATTAATATGGTTGAGATTGTTATAACAGATTATTTGTTATATTTACTAGTTTATTATATAAGGAAATTGCTATGACCAATTATTAGTTGTTAATTTTAAGTCGACTTAAAATCTGATGATGTGAAAAAATTATACACTGAATTAACCTGATAGTAGTGTAGATAAATCTTTGATAAAAGATGGATGTTGGGGAAGCTACATCTAACTCTTTAATGTATGATAACTTTTCAAATTTATTGAAACTTGAGATCTTTCTCATGTATGATAACTTTAGAAATTTACTGAAATTTTGAGTGGCTATACCTATCCTGAATTTGTATGTTACCTTATGTGCTTCTCTTTTTTTTTTCTTAATATTTCTTGGTTATGCTCGTGATGGAGGGTGTACCGATAAGAATAGGTCAAAGAGGAGGATTGACAGGAATTTAGATCGAAAGACTTTAGAAAAATAATGCACATGACATCATAGGCGAATTTCATGTCGGGTGAGAAAGAAAAGTGAAAAGTAATTATATAAATATAGCACAAGTTCACAAAGTGATAAGATCTATTGATCATTGGATCAAAACGAATAATACGTGTCATGGGCTAGCTTTGTGTCACTACCGTTGCTAGTAGGAATTGTTCACCTCAGCATAAGTCTATGTACGTAGATTAATAGATGTTACTTATTAATTTGTTAGGTAAGTATTACATAATGATAGACTAATTATTACTAGTTACTACCTAAAAATCCACCTAACCTTTTAGCAAAAAATAGAAAGATAAAAATTTACTTAATTAAATTGAATTAAAGGGGTTGATGAAAAAGAAAGTTGATTAGCAAGTGGATAAAAAGAAGCTCTCACAAGAAAGTTGAAGAGGACCATCTTAAAAAGATCATCAATCATATTTGTTCACAAGTATATATGTTCACTTTCTTTTTCTCTTAGATGAAGCCTTATCTCCAAACTTTTTTTGCATTATTAAGTTATCTTAAGGGCACAAAAATTCTTGAAAGAGTAATTTGACTTAATTTAGATGTTGACAAATGACAATCCTTTACCTGATCAATTAACTAATCTATCAATATTGGGGTTAATATTTTTTCAAAAAATAATTAGGCAGACATACTTGAGAACCAAAATGGATTACAAGAAAGAATTTGACCATCTCATTTGGTGATTAGAATTTTGACCATATTGGTGATGGAAGTTCGTTGAAGTTAAAGTAATAGTATAACATTTTAACTATTTATGCTTTAATTCTCCGGTTTAATTGGAGGGCTAATCTGTTCGACCAAACCTTTAAATAGACTTTTTCTCGACAGTTTTCTTTATTGTTGCCGTTGATTTCATATCTAATTGTAGGGGGTATTACGTGTTCACTATTAAGCCTATGCTCATCCATTCCTTTCAATTACTTGATCCTTCCCCAGACTCGTTACCTTGTTCGGAATGAAATCGTTGGTTTCATGATGATCGTAACCCGGTTCGAGAACCTTCTCTCATAGATTCCCTTCACCAAGTCATCGTCTTAGACTCACCATAAGTAAGAGCATTTTGGAGCAATATTGTAGGCAAATCATGAGGGGACTAACTAGCTACTTAGATTGATAGTAAAAGTAGCTCTTGAATTGGACATCATGTTACTCATGATTGTACCTTTTGCAGAAAATCTTGTACCTTACTCTTGTAATATGCCTTCTAGTCACTTTTTACAGAGGCTTTAATTAATTAAAGACCACATATCATATTTAAAAAAAATAAAAAATAAAAATTTAAGATTAAAGATTTTGGCTTCATGGAGTAGATGAACCCTCTTGTATTTTCCATCATACCATGTACTATATATGGTGGGCTAGTATGCCAGAAGATATTTTTATGATTATTATGTACTATAAAATAAATGCCAACTCCACTCTTATTAGTGTTTCAACAATCAAAGCTCACAAGTTTAATTTTGATATATGGAGGTATAAAAAATATTTACACAATCAAGTTATTATTAAGTAATTACAGGTGAATCTCTTCATAAGCATTAATAATTGGCCATTTGGTCTATATGTATATGGTACTTGACCTACTATAAATAGGTTATTTACTAATAGTTACAATTAATTCTAAATTCATTTTTCTAAGTTACCTTACTCTTCTCTCTATTTCAATGTGAAATTCGCTTAAGATGTAACATGCATCTGTCACATTAATGTCATGCTTCATTGAAACCTCTACAAAATTGCCTTCCAACAGTACGAATTGGACACGCCAAGGTCTATACTGTATGTTCATTATAGACAGGACCGGCTCAACCACAAAGTTACTAAAGCAATGGTTTGCGGTCCTAACTTTTATGAAGCCTCCATTTTTAAGCTAGAAGATAGTTCACAGTGGTAGTATACATATGTATATTTAACAATAATATTTGTGTGATTCAGAAATTTTTTTACTAATTGATAACGAAATGCACGTATGACGCACAAAATGCACAAAAAATGTGTGTACGTCTCACGAGATGCATGTACAACATACAAAGTACACACAAAAGCTATTTTTATTAAATATATTTGAATATTTTATTAAGAATTGACTTTAGATCACTAAATTTATTAAGCCGCCCCTAATTATAAAGTAAAAAGAATTTTTTACAATTTCAATATATGTAAGTCAAATTTTTCTCATTTTATATCCAAAGGTACAACTGGTGAATTAATAAGAATGTGGTGGCCACCCCATGTGTGAGTTTGGGTCATTGGCAATTGTACATACCCACCAAGGCATCATGGGAGGTTAAAGATGACCCTTACAAGACAATCTTTAGGACCCCCCACCCCTTTAATGGCACAGAATTTTTGGTCCCATTTATAAAGTGAGTTGCAGTTACAAAGGGTAGTTATTGGTACTCACTGAGTTTCTCTGAGAAAAGAATATATAGGCAAGAAACCAGAGAACCTTTTTGAGTCAGATGACAATGTCTTGACACATAATTTTCACTTTGTCCAAAGTAAAATTGCTTCCACAATTTTTTTGTGCTAATGGGTCTTGTTAACTTATATGGTGTTTCTTTTTTTAAAAAAAGAAAAAAGATTGAGGATAGAAAAAAAAGCGAAGAGATTACGAGGTGGGAACTAAAACCTCATCTAGATAGTCAACCAACTGACAAAATTAACGAGTCAGCTGTCACGTGTATGAAATTTTATGAGTGCATTAAGTTGTCGTACGCCTTTTAGTGATTATATATATCCTTCTGTAGCTATATATACATATATATGATTTTTCCAAAGTTAACGGATCCACGTGCACCCTCAACCATCAACGTGGGTCCGCCTTTGTTTGGTTTAGTCAGCTTCGAGGCGTGTTTTATAAATAGTTGTTGATTATTCAGTTAAGTAAACAAAAATACCTGATAGTTTAGATAGAAAACTCGAACGAAATGTATGTGTTTCGATCACTATCTCTTGAAAAAAATCACTAAATGTAGGTCACACCCTCTTATGCTTTTGGAAAAAGTTTTTAACAGAATATACACAAAATAGTAACCAACGCAACAACATATACACACTTGAATTTGAGAACACTACACATATTACATAGTAGGTAGGCCAAAGATACCATATGGTCTTGTCTATTAATTTGTAAAGAATGAATATATTATGATTTATTTTGTTTACTATATGACTCAAATAAGGACATCACTTCTCTCATGCTCAATCCATGACCCCTCTTTAAAGCCAAGAAAAGTTAGCCATTTTTCTAAAATCTAACAACCAATTACCCCATTTTCATTGCCCTTCCATGGAAGTTTCAACAATTTTCATGTTACACGTATGTGTGTATGTGTCTTTTAAGTCCTTATCAACATCCATATATCACCATCCTATGCATACATTGTCCAGAGTATTCCGGAAATAGTGTCGTACGCTAAGATTTTGTGCTAGCAGTATCGATCTACATATTATCAGAACTATACTTGAATTTTAGTTTCGATCTACTCTCTACATCTTGTATATGCACATATTAGATGCTATATTTATTGAAACAAAAATCTGTAAGGAGATAGAATATGCATACAAAATTGATGTATGGCTTATTAAAAGACGGTCAAAGGCATCGATAGGCACTCAAACTTGTTGCCAAAATTCAGTTAGACATCTAAACTAAGGTTTGTTCCTATCAGGCCCCTAAACCCCCCACATTTTATTCCAATTAGACATTTTTTGCCTACATGTCACTGCACGTGTTGTGCAAACGCAGGGACGCGTGAATAGTTGTTTTTCTTTGTAAATTCCAAATAAAAAGATGTCAAGTGACATGGGGCCTCAAAAATCATTAACAAAGCAAAAAACCATTCCTTCTTCCCCCCCGATACCCCCTGTTCATCTTCTTCCTCTTTTTTTTTTTTTTATCTTAAAACTTAAATCAATGAAGCCCAAAAATCAATAATAAAGCAAAAAAAATTTTGTAAAAAAAAAAACTCAACCATTTCCTCTCTCCCCCCCCCTACCCGATAACCCCTCTTCATCTTCTTCCTCTCTCTCTCTTTTTTTTTCTCTCTTAAACTTAAATCAATGGAGCCCAAAAATTGTTAATAAAGCAAAAAAAAATTGTAAAAAAAAAACTCAACCATTCCCTCTCCCTCCCTCCCCCTACCCGATACCCCCGCTTCATCTTCTTCCTCTTTTTTTTTTTTTTTTCTTAAACTTAAATCAATGGAACATTGCTTTAATTTCCTTTTCAAAAATCAATTTCTTAGGTGATCAATTTTCAACTTTAAGTTAATTCTCTTTTTAAAAATTAATTTTTTAATTTCACTGAATTGTTAGGAGCTTCTTGAAGTTTTATGTTGTTTATGTGTGTTTTTTCTGGTGTTTGTGTGGTGTATGATTGGATTTGGAAATAAAGTTTGTAACTTTGGGAGAATTCTTCTTTCGGAATGAAATTGTTTCGAGGTTGTTGAAGTTTCATGTTAAAGAAACTTGTTCCATTTGCTTGTTCTTGTTCGAGGTTCTTGTTAAATAACTTGAAGTTTCGAGGTTCTTATTCCATTTGCTTTTAAGGAAGATGATAACTTTGTTAAAGGAGAAAGGGAATAGAGAATAAGGATGGCTGAAGAAGAAGATGAAGACGGGGGTGGGGGGAGGGGTGGGGGTGACTGGAGAAGAAGATAAAGGGGTGGAGGCAAGGGGTTTTTTGTTTTTTTTAAAGATGTTATAATTCTTTTTATATTATAATTTAATTAGTGATAAAAAAATTTAAATTATTTTTGGATTTTAATGTCACGTGTCACCTTTTAATTTGTTAATTTATCCACGTCAGCGTGTGGGTAACACACACTTTAACTTTTAGCTGATAGGGAAAAAAATGTTCAATTGGAACAAAATGTGGGGGGTTTAGAGGCCTAATAGGAACAAACCTTAGTTTAGATGTCTAAGTGAATTTTGACAATAAGTTTGAGTGTCTATCGATATCTTTTACCTTAAAAACAGAAACCATATGGAATATGTTGAATTGTAGTTGAGCATTTATTAATGATCATCAAACTTCCAATAAAAAAGTATTCCTTGGGTGTCAAATATCACTTGTTTTGAAAAATTTTAATCATTTCATCATATTTTAAATAGGACAATCCAGTGGATAAACATATCGCATTCACAATAACAATATATATCATAACGTAATAGATGTATTTACACAATAAGAAAAGCAAATTAGATCGACATATCCAAAATAAAAAATATAAAAGTGATTTTCTCCCGAATCATTTAATTAAAAGCCAGAAGAAAAAGTTTCACATAATCACTATATATTCTAGATGGTTCAAACTTCAAAGCCTTAAAAAGATAGATAATATGAATTTGAGACGATGATAATAATTATTAAAGCCCTATACTATATGTGTTAATAATAAACAAACTCTCTATTACAAATAAACTAGTAAGTCTAACAAAACATAAATAATGTTGGTACTTCATCACTCCAAAAATGTAACTAAAAGTGACCCCCTAGTCCCCTACAAATAAATAGTCCAACAACTCAATTAATTACTACCTTTCTAACAACTCGTTTCAAAATTCTTACATTTAAATTATACAATAAGCTTTGATTACATATGTACTTTCGTGAACCTAACGTATTTAACTAGTCCATTTCCGTTATACATGTCTTCCTAACAAATAATATTCCAACATGCACAACAATTATTTTAAACGTATTTCTATCGATCAGTAAAATAACATTTATTAAAAATATCTCAATTCGACCTATCGATTATGAATTTGAACCGTGAAAACAGCTTGTATTAAGATATGTAGAATGTCTACATCACACTCCTCTCCTTGAAGTACAAACTTTTCATGAACTCTCATGAATATAGAATATTTAGTACACCGAATTACCTTTTTTGAATCATTAAAATAATAGTAGTTCAGTTTCTACCAAACAAATCTTTCTTTCAAGTATCTAATAAATATACTATAGAAAATTGGTACCACCCAACAAAAAGGCCGTATATTTTTACAACAATAATTATGACCCAATGATTTAGAGTACCATTACTAGTGTTCAATAATGTTAAGATGAATATTGGATAATAATAATGTTTATGAACCTCGAATTATTCTCCTAACGATCAGGACTTAATTTCATTATGACTATTAATAACAAAGAACTAATAATTCAAATTTAATGAAATTTTACTAAAAACTTGTTATCAGTTCGATGATCATTTAAGCAATTAACTCGCGTCTTATATAATATAGTTAGTATATTTGGAAATCGAAGATTTCTTTGAGTATTGTTAACTTCCAAGTTGGTATAACTAATTAGGTGTCAGAATAATGCAAATAATAGCTGTGAAAGAACTATACGTACGTATTACTTATCTGCGTAGTTTACTAGGTATATATATAACTCTTTATAATTGGTCAATTGACCAACTAATCTCTTTAAATTTGTTACGTGAAGAAAAATTTTGCTCCATTTTTTTCTTGGTACTTATTATATTTGATTAATTTTTTATGAATAGAATGAATCCAAATCTCCTTCGAAAATGATCTGAAAATTTTAAAAGAAAAATAGTGGTATTTAATATCAATAAATATCTATAACAGAAGCAATCACTCAATATACAAATTGATCCCAAATTTAATTTTACTCGACGAGATCGAGGAGCGATATGAACATAGATAATATCATCACGACCCTTATTATTGTATCATTTAGGGATGCGCGATTTGAAAATGAAAAAATATTAGTTAAATATTAATTTAAGTATCTCAAATTATTAAAATCTACATCTCCAACAATTTTATCGTTATTTACACAACTAGATATAATATAATTGCTCAAATTGACTTAGCTATACCACGTACTATGTCAATTATTTTATTGTTATTTCATTATATTAATTACTGTATTATACGTCACTTCGTTTACTTCTCTTTTTTCTTCTTTATTATATACTCCCTCTATTTAAAAAATAATGACCTACTTTTCTTTTTAGTTCGTTTAAAAAAAAATAACCACTTTCTATTTTTAGCAACTTTTAACTTTTCACGTGACATGCTTAAGACCACAGGATTAAAGTATCTTTTATTTAAAACCACAAAATTTAAAAGTCTTTTTTATTTTTTTAAACACCGTGTCAAGTCAAATCAAGTCATTCTTTTTGAAACTGAGGGAGTAAACATTTTGAGACGACTTACTATTACGATATTTGGGTATGTTAACCAAGATCAAGTAGTATATATCTGGGATATACCAATTCCTTAATCATTACTAGTGGAGTAATTAATATTTATTCAAGTTATATATAAAAATAACAGTTCGATACGCTATAACTTTTGCTTTGTGCGAGGTTTAGAAAAAGGTCGGACCATAAATATCTATCTTATACAGTTTTACATTACATGTGTTGTCAGACACTGTTTGTAAAACACGTTTCACGATATATATAATAATAGCAAAATGTGAGGGATCGGACCACCAAAGGATGTGGTGCAGTGGATGTGGTTGCTCCTCCCTTAACCAGAGGTCTCGGGTTCGAGCCCTGAGTATGGAAAAATCCTTGGTAGGAAGCGGTCCCACCCGAATGAGGCCGTATACGATGCGAATTAGTCGGACTCTAATATAGGTATCGGACATTGAATGACAAAAAAAAAAGTGAGGGACATGTTATGGTGAAACATAAATGATAACAGTGGCAACCCATAAATTAGATGTTACAGAAATACTTATAATTTGGTGGCAGAAAAATAGCAGAATAATTTTTTATTTTTTTTCGTAGTTATAGAAAAGGTAACTACGCTGTATTTATGGAGGGTGCAGATAATATTTCTTTGAATAATTGAACAGTAATTCAAAAATGATTACATCAAGATATATTCTAACATTTAAAATAAGAATGTATGATTATCTATTTCTTCATGAAGCGTTGAAGAATAATATTGTGTTATATTCTGATTTTGAATTAGAAGAAAGATTATTAATCTGTTAAGTCAACCTAATTATTTAATTTTGGAGCATCATAACGTGTCGACCTGCGGAAGAAAAATAATTTCGTTTTCTAGTTGACTACTAATCACATTTAATTTTCATAATTAATTATGTCGATGAAACAAGCCGATTAAAAAAAAAAAACTAAAAACAAATAAAGAAAATTAGTTTTCTCACATTTAAAAGTGCCCCAAGCAATAAGTTAGTAAAAGAGGAAAAACAAAAGAAAGACATACGTACGATAGAGAATAAATTACTTCTACCATTTGTCAATAGGGGACAATAAATTGGGTTATTATTGAATTGATTTTTGCTTACGAAAGATCCATAAAATAATACTCTTCGTTTCTAAAAAAAAGTAGTACTACCTTATCTCATTTTAGTTTAGCACTTTTTATTTTGTAGGGTACTTAAATTTATCGATGAAATGAGCGATTTTAATATTATACTCTTTGTTCATATTATTGAACATTTGAAAAAAATATATATATTGGAACTTCTAAAGTTGTTTAAGTTTCCAAAAGGACAAAGAGTATAATTATATTAATCATAGAGGTAATTTATTTTTTTTTAATTAATGTTATTTTGATATAGTAAGTGATTAAATAATTTGAGATATATATTTTTAGTAAATGGAGGAAGTAGTTCATTAAGCTTGAGCAAACTCATTAAGAAGCTATTCATTCCTAAAAAAAAATAAGAAATATTTTTATCAACTTACTCTTAATAGATATCTTGAAGAAGACGTAATTATTTAATCATTAACGTCTTCTTAATTATCAAAAATATAATTTATTTAGAAATAAAATAAAAATGCTAAAACACCATTGATTTAAAATCGAGAGTATAAGAAAAGGACATATACTTTTCCTATTCGCTTTTATTTGTCATTATATATTTTTCTAATTTGATTTTTAATTTTACTTGTCGTTTTTGATAAATCAAGAAACGATAATTTTTTTCATGTTTTATTCTTAACATTAATATTCTATTTTTCAATACATATTATTAAACATTAACTAATAGAGTCAATATGATAAAACACTATATCAACTATTTTTTTATTTGTGACACATCAGAAGAAAATGACAAGTAAAAGCGGACGAATGTAATATATTTTTTTAGTTGAAAGGTCTTATTCTGGAAATATAATTAATTAAATGAGTAATTAATCCCACTTAACACGTAACCTAGCTGACCGTTGGCAACATTGGCCTTTGGGTTTTGTTCTACAATACACCTCCTTTGTCTTCAAGCCACCGTCGGTATATTATTGATGAAAATGACCATTTTACCCTCTATCTTCTGGTAAATCACCACAAATGTGGATTCTCATTTTCTTAAACTAAATACTTTATTTGCTTAATCATGAATGGAGGGGGTAGGGGAGGGGAGGGGAGGGGATAAAGCATCAAATGTTCTGGTGTAGCGATAAATATTCATTTATCGTTAATCAAAGATTTTGGTTTAAGTTTTTTGAGAATGTAGTCGTCTGATAGGAAACATGTTGTTCCAGTCTCAAGATAGATATCAGAACAATAAAAAAGGAAACACGAGAGAAAGAAATACTAACAAATTATCCGCATACCGTATTAGGCCGAACCAATATACTGTACTACTATACCATGGTTAAGTAATTGATAAGATGAAAATGCATGTTAATTAACCGCAACTAGTTGTTACAAAAAAATATGTAAAAAATAACGTTGTTCGCAACAAATTTTCGTTCATGGAAAATAAATTTTAACCACAAACAAAAATATGAAGAAACAAGAACTTTTTATTGATAAACAATTGTGGTTACAAATCTGTTCCTCCCTTATTCTTCTCCCTTAATTTTCTCCGTAAAACATAGAATTTGATATGAATTTCTCCGTAATTCGAGGACCATTAGTGGTATATTTCTCGAACGTAGAAGTATTTGAATTTGATCTCCATGAATGAAGGTTTTGTGGATCTTCTTGATTTATTTGATTATCAAGGAAAGGGTTTTGATCTATAAATATCCCATGAACTTATTGGGACTTTGAAGTTCGTTGATCTCTTTGTGAATATCCCGTGAATTTGTGGGATACTGGAGATGCCTCTTCTTTAAAGGATGTTTGCCCCCTTTATATAGACATAATTTAGGGTTTAGGTTGAGTAGTCATCAAGCTAGATTTAGGGTAAAGTAGCCCCCAAAAACTCTAACCAAATTTGAACTCTCTTTGTAGAGTCCACAAAATTTCAATGTCTACAAAAGTATATGTTATCATTGATTTGATGTGAACATACGGATAAATTCTTATCATCTTCATTTCTTATTTAAAGATGGATATAAACATCACTTCAATAATACAAATATTTACATACACTTGTACGAAATCTTAAGATTCGATCGATGTATAAAGTTCTTGTATCGGTGCTTACATCAAATTATATAAATTTGTTATAGTTAAGTAATGTAATAACGAATTCATGTTAACAAAACGTAAGTGTTAGAAACTTTACATGCAAACATATTTTATCCATATATTGATTTGATGTAAGTATCGAATGTGAATAAGTTTTTACCCCTCTTAAATATATGATGTTTTGCATGATAAGAAAATTGTATTCTAATGTTACAGTTGGTTGGTACAAAATAAATATTAGATTATCCAATTCTAGATTTAAATGATTTTGTCTCACTATTACATGTTGTTTATTGTTGGCAAATCCAAACTTGAATATGCCAGCCATAAGTTTGATAAAGTGGGTAGTTTTAATAATATCAATCATGAATTTAATTTAAGTGATTCCAAAATGTGAGGAAATGGAACATTTAAGCTTCTAATATTTACGTATGTTTTTTTAATCCACTTTTATTTATTTATTTTATCCCTTTTTTAGTGAAGGGAATGTTGATATGACATTAGGATTTATGAGTCTAATTGTAGTCTCTATAAGGGGATAAATAATGGACCATTCAACTATAATTAAGGGACACCTAATCTCATTTACTTCGATAATGATTTTGCATTTTCCTTAAAAATTGAAAAGGAAAAGAAAATTGAAGACATTTCTCCCTTAGATAATATTGATATTTTTCATTTTTAATTATATCTGAAATCCAATTCGAATTATCATAATTTTTTTTTGTTGGTGATGTTCTTTTTTTCGTTGTTTTTTTATAAGATTTTTTCACTAGTGTATTTCTTTCTTAGTTATTTTGATGTATTTTATCTAAATCGACGGTCTATCGAAAATAATATTTCTACATTCAGAAATCAGGATACGACGAGACCGCGTACACACCCTACTTAAACTACACTAACAAAGGTTACATCGGTGTTGTTGAGTTATTCTTTAATAATAATGCAACATGGCAAATTATTGAAAATCAAGATTTTAAAATCAGTATGCTTGTTTTTGTCAATTTTTTTTTTTAATGATATACCAAATGGAAAATTTTAAGGAATAGAGGACTATATAATATGATTGTGATCTAATGAAAATTGGAATATTACCAAAAATAATTGTTGAATAGATTGATGACGTAGCAACAAACATTTTAGAAGACACCGAAAATAGAAAAAAATTAAGGATTTTTGCATTAGAATCCTAGGTTGTAAAATGAAACCCCACCAAGAAAAAGTATTTGAAAAAGAAAACTAACACAAATTGATTTTGAGAAATAGATTCTTGAAATATTTTTGGTATTTACCCAAATGCAGAAAGTGACAGCATTTTCCTTTTTGATTCACATATTCAATTAACCATTAAACAATACAATTTCTGACAAATAAATTTGAAGGTCATTAAAGTCAATTCAAAACTTTATATTACTCCCTCCGTTTCGAAATAAAAATAAGCGAATCGTTGAATTTTTTTTCAAATTTACCTTTATGATTTAATAATCAATTAACTTTTGAAAAGACATTATCAAGGTTAACTTTTGTGTTATGTTAATTTATGTCTTTGATGTTTTTTTCTTAATTTGTATATCAAAATTCAACAATTTATTTATTTCGAAACGGAGGGAGTACTACACTAACAACATCATACCTAAGTCCCACGGGTAATTTTCGGGTGTTATGTAAGCAGATCTTACACCTATTTTCGTGGGGCAGAAAGTGTACTTTCGATAGATTTTGGCAAAATTTAATATTATTATTATTATTTTAATTACTTTATTTAGTTTTAACTTAACACAATTTTTTTTAAGATAAAGAAGACTTTTAATCATGCAAGTCCTAAACGAAATATATTTTGCTTTTATCAAATGGTGTTAAACCGGATATGAAAAAAGTTAAATTTTAAAATTAAAAAAAGAAACATTTTTTAATGAATTATAGAAAAAAAGATGAATAAATTGAAAAGGTGAAAATAATAAATTTTATTAATTATATATCATGCAATTAATTAATAATTTTACTAGAAGATTTCACCTAATATCTGATCAGTCAGATTCTTGAAAGAAGACAAATAAGCTTTCCCTTTACAATATTTTATTTTCTTCTTTCTCTTTCTCCAATTGTCTACAAATATAAACAATAAAGTCACTTATTTAGCCAAATTGAAAAGAAAAACACTCCCTCTAATTTTAATTGTTCATTATATTATTATTAATAATAATTTTTTTATTATATTTATTTAATTAAAAAAATTAAGAAATAATTAATTATTTTATTTTTATCATTAAATATTATATTTCTTTCTCATTTATATAACTTATGCTGATTAATAAGAGAAATTTAATTATTATTTTATTTATTATTTCTTAAAGTATGTATCAACTATTATACTCTATATACATACTTGAGTATTTGAGTAATATATACAGTTGTCACTATTTGAGAAATCTTTTTCAAAGGGCACTGTTATACTTATATATACATATATATACACACACAAGAGACAGAGAGAGAAAGAGGAGAGAGAGAGAACAACTGTGTGTGTGTGTGTGAAAATTTGGAAGAAAACCCACTTCAGATCTACTCTTCTCTTTCTTCTCAACACATTCTTCATTATTTTCACTACCATTTCATCAAAGTTTCAACACTGGAAGCTTCATTTTAGTAGCAACTCACATTTCCATCCACTGTAATATTTAACTCACTGCCACGTGTCACCTTCTGGGTATTCTGTTTTTTAAGCTGCATGGTCATTTTCCGGCGAGGTTAGCCGGAGCTCCGGCGGGAAATTGAGGTGGTTTTTTTTGGGAAAATGTGTTAATTGAAGGGTAAAAGTGGAAAAAAATAAAATGTTTAAGACTGGTAGATGGAGAGGAGAAAAGAACAAGATCAAAGTTGTGTTCAAGTTGCAATTTCATGCAACTCAGGTACTTTAATGTCATTTTACATTCTTGAAAATACATTTTTAGTCAAAGATTGGACTTTTTCTTACTGTCATTTTACTTACATTTTTATCATTACCCTGGTGTTCGGGTCAGCTTTTCGTGCAGCTAAACTAATTTTACGGGATAACTGCTACCTTCCATTGTCATTTTACATTCTTGAAAGCAAATTTGTCGTTAAAGATTGGATTTTTGTACTGTGTCATTTTACATTCTAGTAAGCAAATGTTGTAGTCAAAAGATTGGATTTTTATTTTTTACGTTCATTTTACCTTCTTGAAAGCAAATTTTGTAGTCAAAAGATTGGATTTTTAATTTATTTTTTACTGTCATTTTACATTCTTGAAAGCAAATTTTGTAGTTAAGATTGGATTTTTATTCTTTCTGTAACTTGTTTTGTTTGTTGTGAAAGCATTTTCTTGGAAAGTATAGTGTTGAATGTTATTGGAAAAGACAATGTGAAATTTGATTGCTTGCTTGTATTTTTTTGGTAGATTATAGAGATGTAAAGGTGGAAAAAACAAATTTTGTGATGTGTAATTTGATGTATAGATTGATGAATGATGCAATTTAGTTTGTTTTGGGGGTGGGTGGTGGGTGGGTTGATTTTGGTTAAAAAGAAGTTTGAGGGCTTACATGGTGAAGATCTTTGTTTTTAGACATCATATGATTCATGTCATTCTGCATTTTCTTCTTAATGGGAGCTGTTTGCTGCTTCCATTTTCATATTCTAAGTTGTTTTTGTTTGTTGGATTTGTGGGGTTGATTTCTCGAATGGTCACTCGACTAATAGTTATTATCCCATAAAGTCGCCTTAGTTCTTGATTCCAATTTTTTTCAACAAAGAAAGTGACTTTCCGAGATAGTAACTATTAGTTGAGTGACCATATGAGAAATCAACTCCGCATTTTCTTTTGTGTGTGTTTGGGGATGAGGTGGGGGTGGGATGGGGGGTAAGTGCGGTGGTTGAGTGTAATGGGAAAATTTATTAGGTGTCACAGGTAAAAGGAGAGGCATTAATGGTATCTGTGGTCCCTGCTGATGTTGGAAAGGCAACGGTAAGATCAGAGAAGGCCACGGTTCGTGATGGGAACTGCTACTGGGAGAATGCAGTACTCGAAACTGTGAAATTAACTCGAGAGCCAAAGTCGGGAAAGATTCATGAGAGGATCTATAACTTTGTTGTGGGAACTGTAAGCAATATTTCAAGTTTATGGTTTTGTATGTTACGCTGCGTGATAATTAAGAGAGTTATATGAATTCTTCGGATGTATATTGTGTAGGGCTCTTCAAAAAATGGAGTCGTAGGTGAAGCTTCAATTGATTTTTCGAGTTATGCTGATGCTACTAAGGTGTCCTTGGTGTCTCTACCCCTCAAAAATTCAAAATCTGAAGCTTTGTTGCATGTAAGTCTTTTAACCCTTTTTAAAGACTGTTTTAGATTGGTATTTATGATTGGTATTTTGTATTTCTTTGCAATGGTATAATTGGTTTACGTTTGCTATTGTTAAATTGTAGGTTTCAATACAGAGGATTCAGGATTCTGCTGATCAAAGGTGCTACCAGATTTCGAGAAGAGTTTCATGATTTTTTTGTGTGTATTTAGTAGTTCCTGATTGCAAGTTGAAACTAGTGACTAAAAAGAAGTTTCCATTTTTTTTGGGTGTTTTTACAGTGTTGTTGAAGAAATCGAAAATGCAAAACTGAATTCTCTGGATAAAAGCTTGAGATCGCAATTAAGCAATGGTGATTTCGAAGAAATAGTTAAAGGCAGTTCTATTGAGGTAAACACATAAAGACCTAGTTCTGGTTGTGTGTACACGCACAAACACGTGTATAACCTGCGTATATCTGTCGATCATTCAATCAACTATGCCCCGTTCTTGTTTTTCTGAATCTTGACTGACAAGATTGTGTCATTATTTGTGCTTTTATTTGACAGGATGATCTGGCCAATAAACCTGCATCTCAAAATGCTGGAAAAAACGGCAACTGCCGGACGTCAAGTGAATCTGATATCACCCTGTCCAGTTCTGGAAGCAGCTCAGGGCTTGATACGCCTTGTGAAGTTCCATTGAAGAACAACATGGGCCATCACGAGCAGATAAACTTTCCATCCACTCTGAATCATGCTTTGGTTCCCCAGAAGCAAAATAGCAATGTGTCAACAGCAGTTCATGAAGAAAGTCCGGATGTACAATGGGAGTGGATGGGAGGTTCTGCTTTTGACACGAGTACAGATGCTTTTGCAGGCACTCCAAAAGAAGCAGCCCTTCTAAGATTAACATCACAAGAGGCCTCAGATGTTGAAAAGCTCAAAACTGAGCTCATAGCTATGGCTAGGCAAGCAGACATGACAGATTTGGAACTACAGACTCTTCGGAAACAGATAGTCCGGGAGAGCAAAAAAGGACAGGACTTATTAAAAGAGGTAGCTAGCCTGAAAGAGGAACGAGATGCTCTCAAGGAAGAATGCAATAAATTTAAAGCCTCGCAGAAACGTATGGATGAGACAAGGTCCAAAGACAAGTTGCTTTATGACAATGGAGATATTCAGGCTCTCGTCCACGAGCTTAGACAAGAGTTGAATTATCAGAAGGACCTTAATGCCAATCTTCAGATACAACTTCAGAAGACACAGGAATCAAATGCTGAACTAATTCTTGCTGTTCGTGATCTAGACGAGATGTTGGAACAGAAAAACCAAGAAATTGCTAGGTTACCCAACAAATCGACGACCTGCGATGATGATGCTGAAAAGTTTCCAGATGTTATCTCCAACTCCAAACATGAAATGACTGATGAAGATGATGAAGAGCAAAAGGCACTTGAGCAGCTTGTGAGAGACCATACTGATGTCAAGGACACACATGTGCTAGAGCAAAAAATCATGGACCTACACGGAGAAATTGAGATCTACAGAAGAGACAGAGATGAGTTAGAGATGCAGATGGAGCAACTTGCGCTTGACTACGAGATACTGAAGCAAGAAAACCATGACATGTCGTACAAACTGGAGCAAAGCGAGCTACAGGAGCAATTGAAGATGCAGTATGAGTGTTCGTCCTCATATGCCACTGTAAGTCAACTGGAAGCCCAGATTGACAGCTTGGAGAATGAGCTGAAGAAGCAATCTGAAGAATTCTCCGACTCTTTAGTCACCATTAGGGAACTCGAAGCTCAAGCGAGAAACTTGGAGGAGGAACTGGAAAAGCAAGCCCAAGAATTTGAAGCTGATCTCAGTATGCTGACTCGTGATAAAGTTGAACAGGAGCAGAGAGCGATACGAGCTGAAGAAGCCCTGAGGAAGACAAGATGGCAAAACGCTAGTACCGCAGAGCGGCTTCAGGAGGAATTTAAACGGCTCTCTGTCCAAATGGCATCCACTTTTGAAGCTAATGAAAAATTGGCTAGCAAAGCATTGAATGAAGCTAATGAATTCCGCCTAGAGAAAATGCATCTTGAAAATAAGCTCCGGAAATCATCCGAGGAGCTTCAGTCAATCAAAGACCATTATGAAGCAAAGGTTTTTGAGCTTTCGAGCCAGGTGAGTAGAATGTCAGGTCAAATAGAAAAGTTGCAGACAGAAATTGGAGAAAGGTCTTTGCAAATACAGAAACTAGAAGAGCTTGCCAAAGAAAGTCAGCAGTGCCTGTCACAGAAAATTATAATCCTTGAAGCCGAGATTGAAAATCTTCTAACAGACAAGAAAATATCTTCTGATCATGAAGAACAAAAGAATAGCATGATGGCAGAGTTGGATAAGATGAGGACCTCAATTAAAGAGATGGAACTGCTTGTAGAAAAGGGCCGCAATGAAAGAAGTGAACTGGAAACTAAACTTGCGTCAGTGAGAAAAGAAGCCAATGATTCTCTTAAGGAATTAAACTATATGAGGTCTCTTAAGGACGAGAAGGAGGTGTTAGCTGGAAAACTGCATTCAGAAGTAGATAACCTTAAATCTAGATGCACTGAAATGAAAAGGATGTTGTTTGAGGACGAGGTGGAGAAAGAAAAATTGAAAAAACAGGTGTCTCAATTGAAAGGTGATTTGAAGAAGAAAGAGGATGCATTGAATAGTTTAGATAAAAAGCTCAAGGATGCCAATGGTCGAGTAATAGGTTCTAATGGAATGAAAACAACATCAAAGAACAACAAATCCATGCCCTCAAGAGAGGTTGCAAGTCTTAAAGAGAAGATAAAGTTGCTCGAGGTAAATATTTACCAGCATTTACTCTACCTAAATGTAGTTCGAACTTCAAAATGAGTTGCTATCTGCGTCTTCTGTTACATTTTTTTTTTCGTTATATACAAAGATTGTCTTTATGATGTTACTTATTAATTCTGTATATTTTTTAATGACCTATAGGGTCAAATCAAGCTGAAGGAAAGTGCACTGGAGAGCTCAACAAATTCATTTTTGGAGAAGGAGAGAGATCTTCAAGACAGAATAGAGGAGTTAGATAAAAGATTAGAAGAGCTCACTCAGAGTGCAGAAAAGCTATCTGAACAAGAGTCCCGAAAGGTCAGCTGCACGCCATCTAATTCGTTACTTAAGTTACTAAATGTCAGCAGCAAGACAGTTTATTTTTCTCTTGAGAACTTATAAACTGGTGCACAAGGATAACAAATTGAGCATACAAGTATTACTGTATGTTTATAGTTTTAGTACTAAGCAAAATTAACTCGTTCAAGTTTCTATTGACACACGTGTGGGGTTTTAGCACGCATTGACTTTTATGAAGTAGCATTGTAAGTTTTTGGTTCATAAATGATACAGGTAGTTGCGGAAGTTCTAAGTCCAGAAGATGAAAGTCCCTGCCAAATGCTGACAATGAAGAGGTATGAGTTCTCATATTCTAGTCGATCTTTCTAGCTTACCAGAAATACGAATGTGTCTTTTATTTATCAATTTTCTCATTGGAATACCTTTGTTGTTACAGCTGCAATGGCTGTTCACTTAACAAGACAAGACATATCGAGGAATTGTCCAACGAAATTGAACACCTGAGGGAAAGGAACAACGTAATGGAAGATGAACTGAAGGAAATGCAAGAGAGGTATTCAGAAATAAGCCTCAAGTTTGCTGAGGTAGAAGGAGAAAGACAACAACTAGTAATGAAATTGCGCAACGCGAAAAAGAATCCATAAAAACAGTTCCATGGAGGCAATGAAACCAGGTTCTTTCTTCCAGAATAGTAAATGTGAATTGTACCCAAAAAAGAATTTTTTTTTTTAAAAATAAATGTATATTGGTGAGGGAAATTTTCTCTTTTCTCATTATTTTTTCAATATTTTGTTTTTAGCATATAGTGCTTGACTTTAGCATTTAGATATTATACAAGAATGTAAAGTAGTCTACCAAATAGGTTACATGTCTTACAAGTTGTGCTAGAGTATTTTCAGCTGTTTCTGTGATTAGTGTTTGGTAATGTCTTTCCGATCATCATATTTCATTCTTTGATATGTAAAAGAAGAAAATTTGTACTAGATATTTGATTGATAACAGTCCACTTTATAGTGTCCCTTAAACTTGCAATGATCACAAAATGCATTGGGATTGTAGTTCCTTTTAAACCTTGTGTTTCCGGTACCAGACTTTGCATACATTGCTATAGCATCTGCCTCTCCTAAACCTTGATTTTTGTTAGCTACAGACCAACTGCATTAGAGGGTAGCTGACATAGCTCGTTGGTTTTCATCACTCATTACCATTGCATACGCTTGATGAACACTTGGTACAGGACTCAACAATAGAATAGGACTTGTTACTTGAGAGTATGACTCATTCAGTCCCATCAAAAACTACTGATATAGTTTTTTTCTCTGTAAGTATTGGATTGCAACTACGTGCTGGAATCATAGACTCAAATTCATCCCAAAGATCTTTAAGCTTTGTGTAGTACAAGGAAACTGATTGAGTGCCTTGATTACATGTGGCAATTTCTTGATGAATGTTGAATGCTCGAGATCCATCAATTTTTTCAAACCTTTCTCTTAAATCTTCCCACACAGCCTGTGCATTTGTGGCATAAACAACACCTCCTATAAGATTGCTTGCTACCGAGTTCATCAGCCAGCCATGACAACACAATAGCATTCACACGTTCCCACTGATATCGTAGACTATCTGGTACAGACTCTTTCCTACACGTACCATCCACTAACCCTAATTTGTTCCTTCCCAACAACGCAATTGGCATGGATTTTACTCCATACAGTGTAGTTCTCACTTCCTTTTAATTGAAACGAAATAATCAGTCGACTGTAGGAATAGTGAATGATTGTAATCTATGTTGCTGCGATATTAGCATTTCCTATTGTTGTATTATCTGTAGTTCCAGTGCCACTACGAGCCATTTCACTCAATTATCTACTCCAATTTCTCAACACAGTCAGAGTATTCCAGACACGCAAATATAGACAAATTGATGAGAAACTTACAGTGATTTCAAACACAACATACCAATTGATTCTTTGTTGCGATTATGCAGAAATTGAATTTAGCAATCCTGCAGAAATTTAACCATTTGAGTGATTGTATCAACAAATCCAACTTTCATCGGCCGTTGATCTATGCTCTGATACCATGAAAACAGAGGTACTCAAGATCTTCAAGGTTGAGGAAGAAGAACTGGTGAGCTAAGACATTGGCAGAGAGATCAAGTGTAAAACCTCTTAACGGTCATTTGTACGGTGGGTGGGTATATTTATGCTGTTAACTAATATAACTAACTACTCTTACTGATATTAATCAGATAATATACATTGGGCCTTTCTTAACTTAATGGGCTGACTTGGTCCAACATCTGCGTCTTCTTGCTCTTTATTCAACAAATGGGAGTCAATTTGTACTAGTAGTATTCGATGAAATAGTCGAGGTGCACACAATCTGGTTCGAACAAAATTTCATATACCTCAATATTCCTCACAAGATCACATCTAAACAACTCATTCCTCAAGGGAAGATAGAGATTACAATTATTACATAGAAAAAGAGATTAAACTAACTACTCTTAATACCAATAATCAAATTTTGTGATGGATAAGACCACAAACAGTAACAAGAGCCATAACTAATGAGTGATCAACATGAGGTTCCACCACCAATGTTAATACATCATCTCCAAATAGTACTCCTGAACTTGCTTGCTTCTGTTTCACCTGATCATAATTAACATACAAATCAGTCACTAACACTAATAGTTAAATGAATTTTGTAATACGAACGTTATATATATAATTATCTTTTAGGTGATCTGACAGATGAATTATTACCTCTGCGACGAGTCGGCCTTGATGGTTCATAATCTTAATTGATCTTGTGGCGAGGATAATGTTATAGCAACTAGCTTCAGAATTACATCCCAATATAACATTGTAATAGTTCACATTATCCCCTTTACGAACATTGTGAATTTTCTTCACTTGAAACCATGGTATTTCTTTACATGTAACTCCATCATAGCTCCATTTGTAGCCATCCCAATGTCCAAATACTGGTACTTTCTGTGGAAAAAGAAAAAGAAAAAGAAAAAGAAAATAATTATGTATCATTGAAGATATAATTAAGTACATAAAATGAAACTATTCAACCATTTTAACTTTTAGAAAAAGTAATCACACTATTTAACATGGTACAATAAGTT
The DNA here is from genome assembly GCA_030864215.1 of Capsicum pubescens. Taxonomy (NCBI): domain Eukaryota; kingdom Viridiplantae; phylum Streptophyta; class Magnoliopsida; order Solanales; family Solanaceae; genus Capsicum; species Capsicum pubescens. The sequence continues at coordinate 353,787,660 of CM061538.1, read as the reverse complement.
CGTTGCAAAAATATACTATAGCAAATTAATTAGTATTCATTAATCCATCAACATGTTTTTGTTGTTTAGCCACAAAAGTTGACCATTAATAATTCCTATTTTTGTTTTTTTGTTTTTGTGTTGGTATTAAAGCATATATAAGTTCTAAATTCAAGTCTTGTTGCTACCGATTATCGAAAAGAATTTTCATTTTCACATGTACGGCTTATAAAAATAATAATAAAAAAAGTTGTCTCATAAAAAAGAATGATGCTTACCCTATTTCGAATAGAAAAGAGAACTTTGCCATTGGAATCCATGAGATGAACTTCTTTGCTACGTTTAATGTTGTAGTTGTCAATTCTGTAAACAATTTGTCCATTTGAGTCATAAACAGTGCATCCATTTCCATGGTAGACTAGAGATTTCATCCACAAAGTGAATATTTCTCTTCTTTGGCTAACATAAGAGTTACTAGAGGTAATAGAAGAAAAAGATGACGAAGAAGAAGAAGAAGAAATTGTACTAAGGTAATTTGACTTGTTTGAGTAAACTTTAGCCATTGACATAATAAGCTTAATTTAGAGCAGGAAGTTGGAAATATTTTGAGGTGAAGAGGACACTAGAAAGGGGTATATATATCAACAAAAAGAATAGAATAATTCATACACAATATGTACGACTACTAAGGTTTTCCACTTTCTTGGTCACTTCTAGCCAATGGCAAGAAGCGTGTAACTATTAAATTACACCTTTTAAAATAATTTTTATGTGGTCAACGACAGAAGGATCGAATTATAAGAATTTATTGTATTCAGCTCTTACCTTGAATTTTTATAAGATACTGTTTCTACGGCTCGAACTTGCATTTTTTTATGAACTTTACTCAAGATATCTCATTCCGATAGTATCCAATGGAAACAAGTTAAAAATTGACCGCTAGATCACACCTGAGTAATATTATCCCTACTTTTTAATTCCCTACAAAGGAAAAGAAAGAGGGGAAGAGGAGGGAATATATGCAAAAGTCAACTTGTGAAACAACTAAGATATATACATATGGACCATAAAGAATGTGAGGTAGTGGATGAGACTGCTCCTTCCTTGACCAGAGGTTTTGGATTTGAGTTATGGGTATGGAAAAATCATTGGTAGGAAGCATTACCCTTGAATGGGGCCCTACCCGGTGCGATCCGGATTAGTCGGACTTCAATATGGATACCGAACATCGAATGAAAACCAAAAAAATATATATACATATGGGAAATTGACGGTTGACACTTAGCATATGTACATTAATGTTATTTGCTGTGTTGCACTTGAGGTGGTGGTTTCTTTTTGGTTAACTAATTTTACAAACCGCTAAGAAAGGAATTTTTTGTAAGATGCTTATACTTTTTTTTTCCAAAGTGTTGGAATCAAGCATCTTCTAGCTGTAGATAGATACATAGTCCTAGATTGTGACACCCCAGAGGGCTAGTCGACATAAAAAGAGAAGGATCAATAGTTTTTTATTGAGAGAGCTGCAATATCGGAGTAGGATTTTCACTAAGGGATTCAAAATCGAAAAAAAGTAGGCACACAAACTAGCCGAAGGGGGTTCAATATTAATTATATATACATAAAAAATAATTTTAATCATTCATAAATAGTATAATTTTTCGCTGAAGGGGGATCGGGTCAACCCCCTAACCATAAGGTGGCTCCGCCCGGGAGAACTGTCAATATGGATCAGTCTAGTTCAGTCCTTCCGGCCTTAAAATTGACGTGTTGGGTTGGGCAGACTTAGCATTTTGATGGTTCTTGAAATGATTAGCCCAACCTTATGTGGGTTGCGGGCTAGGTGGATGGGTCCATCATTTATTTTATTTTTTTCAAAAAGAAAATAATGGAGGATGAGGATTATAAATTGGGGATCAAACACTCATAAAAAATATAAAAATTTATCTAACCAACCAATTGAGCTACACAAAAAATCTTTAAACGTATAGTATAAGTTCACATGGTACTTCTTGGTTAATAATAATGTAGCTTAAGGGACACATATTCGTGAAATTCGATGGTCAAAATAGATTATACATACCTGAAATTAAATTATGATAAAAAAGACAGATTCACATTCAAAATTGCTAGTGCAACTGTGCAAGCACATCCACTATTTTCAGCTCAAGTTATATAGAACAATTTTTTATCATATTTATACATAAAGAAGTGGCGAATAAAGTGGTTATTTATTCTAGAATAAATACATAATTATCCCTGATTTTGTTCGAGATTTGCAAAAAGACACCTAAATTTTCACTTCGACCTATTACTCCACGATTCGTCTTTATTTCGTTGCAAACACACCATTTTGACCCTCTGCGTGTATACACGCGCCACAAACACGTGAAAGGGCTCGAATTTGACTTTTTTGACCAATTAAAAGCTGTCACATGTAAAATAATTGATATATAATTTATATTCTTTTTTTTTTTAAATTAATATTTATTTATTTTTTAAAATTATCCCTATCCTCTCTCCGCCCCCCTCCAATCCACCCACCATTTCTTCTCCAACTCAATTCACCATTAAAGCTCCTCCAGTGAAGCTTTTTTTTTTTTAAAATAAAAAATAAAAATCATCATTAAAACTCCATTTTACAATTAAATCATATCATTTAACTACCCACCATTTTTCTTCAACACAATGTCTTCTTCAACACCATTAAAGTTCTTCAACACAATGTCACCATTAAAGCTCCTCCATTAAAGTTTTTTTTTTTTAGAAAAAAAAATCATATCATTAAAACTCCATTTTCAGTTAAATCATATCATTTAACTATCTTTAAAACTCAATTCAATCATAAAACTCTCAATTCAATCATAAAATTATTTTTTGAAGTGATTTGAACAAAAAAAAAATGCACGAAAATGCTGGCGGAGTGGGGGGTTAGGGGGAGATGCTGATGGGGTGGGGGTGTTGTACGGGGGAGGAGGGTAGAGGGGAGCTGCTGGACGTGGAGGGAGGGGGGAGGGCAGTTGTTGGATGGGTGTGGGGTGGGTGAAGAGGGGGTGGGGTGTTAAATTAAATAAAAAGGAAAATTTTATTAAAAAAAATATGAAATTAAACGTATTTAACATGTGACAGCACCTGATTGGTGCGTGTGTTCACTCTCTTTGTTGTGACTGAGATTCAACCAAAAATGATGTGTTTGCAACGAAATAAAGAAGAATCGTGGAGTAATAGGTCGAAGTGTAAGTTTAAGTATCTTTTTGCAAAATTCGGCCAACATCAGAGGGTAATTATGTATTTACTCTTTATTCTACTAGCTAATTTCAAACTTAGAACCATATATGATGTATGTATGATTCGACTTTTGTAATAATATGATGTATGATTATTTTTTGAAATAATATAATAATTTTGTGACTATTCTAGAGAAAAGACATATTTTCCCCCCTAAACCTGTCCTCCAAACTCACTTTAACACTTAAACTTAACTTTCGTTTATTTACCCCCTTTAATATCTTTAAAGTGTATTAATTGCACCCTCAAAATCACAATCCCACTCTCACTATGGAGAGTGCACTACACACGCATCATGTCAGTGCCAAATCAGTGTCAGGTCATTGCCACGTAAGAAAATAGATTTTTTTTTTTAAAAATAATCTCACACACATATGATTTTTATATATTTAAATATATATATATATATATATATATATATATATATATATATATATATATATATATATATATATAAAATAAAAAAGAAAATTTCTTTCTTCTTCACACCCCCACCCCACCCCACCCCCTCCTTCTTCAGATCACATCCCCCCTCCCCTAGCGCTCTTCCAGCCCCTTCCCCCTCCCCCCTCCCCCGCTCTTTCAACCCCTTCCTCCGCACTCTTCCAATCCCTCTCCCTCTCTTTCTCCCCTTCCAATTTTCACCCCTGCAATGCCTCTTCCTTCAATTTTTTTCATTTTCTCCAATACTAAAGAGGAAGTAGATATTTGGTTTGTTAATTGTTGTTAAGAGTGAATTGCACAAATCATTATCACAACGCTGCAGAATTAACATAATCATAGCCAACATCCTAAATCTCTAACAAATCAATCACTCCATCTCCATCTCTCTGTAAAATCAAATCTCCGCAAAATCGATAGTATTTATATTAAGTGCCTCATCAGAGTAACAACAGAGACAAGTAGAGAAGTAGCAACCAAAGCACCCAACTGAGCCAGAGAGAATCTAGCTTCGGCATCAGTGGTGGTGTAAGATAATTGATGATGATAGTGGGTTGGCGTGGGGGTAATGGGGGCGGGTAAAAGAAGAAGACGAAGTGGGTTTTTGATTTTTTTTTTAAAGTGGGCCTTTTAAAAAAATAAATTCACTCACTCCTTTTTAAGGGGTGAAATTAATTCACTTTAAAGATGTTAAGGGGGTAAATAAACAGATGTTAAGTTTAAGTGCTAAAGTGAATTTAGAGAATAAGTTCAGGGGAAAATATATCTTTTCTCATTATTCTATTGTGTATAACTAAAGTCAGACTTTTCAAGATCATCCCAATAATCTTGGTTTACATTGATATTAATATGGTTTGATTAACAATTTTTTTTTTTAAAAAAAAAATCGCCATCACCTAAGAGTCGCACTATTATAAGAATGGTTTAATCACTAGAATTGGCATGGTGGTTCAGCGTCATATCCCTTAAGTAAGAGGTCGGGGGTTCGATCCCGCCTCTGGCGAATGGAGCAAACTCTGTGGCCAGTTCCCTACCGCTTAGTATGCTGACAGAGGAACGGAGGATTAGTCTCACGGCTGTCTGTTGTGGGGATACCTTGGGAAACCAAAAAAAAAAAGAATGGTTTATTTGTTATTGAAATTTAAATTTATGATAAATTTTAATACGACACATAAACTTTTAATTGAGATAATATTTGAATCACACTTTCTATAATTGTATGATGTGTCTAACCACCGTCCACAAAAATAATATTCCTCTTAAAATATTATAACTCGATGAAGAACCTCTTTGACAAGTTAAATTCTGGTCAAATAGTGTATCAAATTTATGTGGTGGAGCTATCCCTTAGCAGATTCAATTTTCACTAAAATAATTTTTGCATAAATATGTATTATATATCCTGTGGTTTCACGACACAAAAAGAGAATTTTTCTATTTTTTCTCAAATACATCTTAAACAAAGTATTGACACTACAACAATTAAAAAAAAAAGTAGCGGAAAAAAAATGCACTTTAACAAAGAATGCTAAATTTTTTATCAGTATTAGTTAATTTTCATTGGGTCCAATGTTGCTATAGTCTAGGGGCATTTACAAAGAGCATTAAAGTGTAATTGTGTCTTTAAAAAATTTAATATAACGACAATTAAGCTATTATCATTAATTAATTTTCACCGGAAGACTTGAAAGAATTCGAAAGATGCTAATCCCTTTCATAATTGCTAAATAGTAGATATGTTATTTTATTGTATAGACCATAATTGCTAGATATGTCATTATCGTATAGACAAAAAAATACTAGATAATTTTTTTTAGTGTATTTAAATTTTTTGGGATAGAATTTTTTGTTATCGACCAAAGTGCACATATAACCAATTTCAACAATAAGTCAATTTCGTAGTTAGTACTAAAATTTTACAAGTGTAATCGCTTCAAATCAACTTTAGGGATATAAAATCTAAAGTTTATATACGATTCATACGCATTTGAAGTTTGATTTTTTCAAAATCTAACTTCTAACATCTTTTTTGACATAAAGTTCAAGTCATATTTAATTTCAGACATTTTTACATGAAGTTCATGCTACGTACAACTGAATTTCGGAAATTAAAGAAAATGTCATATTTTTTTTTTTTAAAAGCGCAATAACTTAATTATCTAAAGGGAGCTTTGTCTTATATATATACGTAATACGTATCCAAATAAAATCTAGGAACGTCGAAGAATATTTTGATTAAGTTCATTAAATCTTTAATTACCTTCACACAAACAGGTAGAATATGACTTATTATTCCAATATTTTTACTTTATTGTGTTTTCATCATCTTTAATAACGTAGTATGTGATGAATAGGATTATGTTTATAGTTATTCCTACAATGGTATCGTGCATTATAAAAAAGAACAAAAATAAAAAAATTCGAACCACATGGCTGTAAATAAAAGGAATAAATATATATATTAATATACCTATTCATTTGACTTAATTTGTCAATATATCTTGTTTTATCAAAGTGATAATTATTTTGAACTAACTGCTTTTAATAAGGACGATAAGTAGAGTGGTCCGAGGGAGAATCGACTATCAAATCTAGGATTTGAACAGTTATATAAAAGATTGCTCCAATATAACATGATAAATGTCGAGTTGATTTCTCAGATGGTAACTCAACTAATAGTTCTCATCTTATAAAATCATTTTTTTTATCTCGAGATTCATGCTAGTGTTCTGACAAGGAATGAATTTTTGAGATAATATAATAACGATTATTAGTTGGTTGACTATCTGAGAAATCAACCTAGTCATCGTCAATTGCGTTTCATCCTAGTCGATCGCTTTCGCAACAAGAAAAAAATACAAATGTACCCATATTCTTCTTGTCAAAAATTAATTTATTGATCGGGGTCTATGTTGTACGGATTCTTCAAAAATATCGATGGGTGCGAGTCGGATACTTCAAAAATAGTGAATTTTTAGAGAAACCTACATAGATACGACAATATTTTTGGAGAGTCCAAGCAACATAGATCGGGGTAAACGCTACAGAATGTCTGTGAAATGGTTAATAATGTATCACACCAGTAGATTTTATTCCAAATTTTGTGACAATACAAATTGTTCACTTCACAATACTCATCACAAGATTACATCTAAAACAACTCATTTCTTAAGGTACAAACTATAATTAATTAACCTCTCTTTTGCCTGTTTCTAAGAACAAAAGGGAAAGATAGAGCTTACATTATTATCACATAACAAAACTAAGAAAAGGCAGCTTGTTCTACTAAAACTCCTGCTATGTGCGGGGTCAAAGGATCGGACAATAAGAAAAAGTGACTACTCAAATTGTGTGATGGATAAGACCACAAACAGTAACAAGAGCCATAATTAATGAGTGCTCAACTTGAGGTTCCACCACCAATGTTAATACATCATCTCCAAATAGTACTCCTGAACTTGCTTGTTTTTGTTTTACCTAATCATAATTAACACACAAATCATTCACTAACATTATTAGTTAAAGGATTTAATTCATATACACTGAGAATAGTTAAAGGATTTAATTCATATACACTGAGAATATGACAAGTATATATAGTCATCTTTTAGGTGATCTGATAATTAAGTACCTCTGCGACAAGTCGTCCTTGATGGTTCATAATCTTAATAGATTTTGTACCAAGGATAATCTTATAGCAAATTGCTTCAGAATTACACCCCAATATAACATTGTAATAGTTTTCATTATCTCCTCTAAGGACATTGTGAACTTTCTTCACTTGAAACCATGGTATTTCTTTACTAGTTACTCCATCATAATTCCATTTATAGCCATCCCAATGTCCAAATACTGGAACTTTCTGTGGGAAAAAATATACGTATGAATCGTTGAAAATATAGTTAAGTAAATAAAAATGCAACTTCTCTAACCATTTAAACTTTTAGATATGGTGATCGCACAATATGACATGAATTGTCATCTCTGAGATAGGTTGTAGCGCGCTAAGCGGATTATTATAAAGAAGTTTTAGGTGCTCGGCTTATAAGAAAAAAGAATAATTTACGTGCTTGGCTTATAAAAAAGAATCAGGCTGGCACATGATGCTTACCCTATTTCGAATAGAAAAGAGAACTTTGCCATTGGAATCCATGAGATGAACTTCTTTGCTACGTTTAATGTTGTAGTTGTCAATTCTGTAAACAATTTGTCCATTTGAGTCATAAACAGTGCATCCATTTCCATGGTAGACTAAAGATTTCATCCACAAAGTGAATATTTCTCTTCTTTGGCTAACATAAGAGGAAATAGCACTTAGGTTTGACTTGTTTGAGTAAACTCTAGCCATTGAAATAATATATGAGCTTAATTTAGAGAGAGAATTGGAAATTTTTTGAGTTAAAGGCACTAGAAAGGGGTCTATATATAGAACCATGCATGCATAATATGTACTATATATACTAAAGTTTTCCACTTTCTTGGTCACTTCCTTCTAGCTAATGGCAATAGAAACGTGCAAATAATTGACCACTAGACCGCACTTTCAATGCTGAAGTAATATTATGCCTTTGTTAATTAAAAAAATTATGTGGTTTAGGAAAAACGAAGTTAAAACTATCAGTCGTAGCTAATGTTTAAAATGATTATTAGGAACAACTAAGATTAACATTAAATAGCTAAATATACCTTTCTTTTGTATTTATATATTTTTGTATATTTCGACAAATCTCTAATTTTGGAGATGTCACACCCCTTTTTCAACTCCAAAAAAATGATATGTATTTTAAGTTCGAAAGGGTTTTATTATTAAGGTGACAAAAATGAAAAATTTGTTTCGAAAAAAAAAAAAAGATTATTTACATTATTTTTTTTCTTATTCAGAGTCGCCACTTGGCATAATCCAGTGTGCCAAGTCACCTTTGGAAAATCTCTTTCGAAACGGTTTGACTCTAAAAACTGATCCGCGAACAGAGATTCCGGCTAAGGAATTCTGTTGACCGAGGGGAAGGTGTTAGGCACCCCTCGATCCCGTGGTTCAACCACGGTCGCTTGGTGGAGCATATCGGCTAATTTGACATTACAAATGTACAAACCACATAAACACACAAAACAAGCAAACAAACAAATCACACAAAATTCAAAACAAACCAAAATAATGTTCAGTCCAAATTATACAATCCAAAATAAAAGAGGTGCTGAAATATAAAACCTATTCTATTCTAAACTAATCCTAAACTAAACTCCACCCGACGTTTCGGGCCTTGATCACGAGCCTCCTTTGCGTACATGCTACTTCGGGGCATTCCCCGGATAAATTAATACAAATCTTTCGGGGCATTCCCCGGCTAAATGAGTACAATTTAAACTTTTCGTGCAATAAAGTAGAAAGTACCATTCACGCACATATTCAAACACTCCAACAACTCGTTATTCCTAAATTTGCCTACCAAGCCTACGTTTGCCTACCAAGTTCAACGTATCACAATTCTATCATGTTTAACATTATCAATACATCAAAAATAATCAATATTCATTTTCCTCCATTTTTAATCCCCACCTTAATTCATTTTTAACCACGTGATTAACCCATTTCAATACACAATCCACCAATCGAGAATAACGAAAATTCATCAATCATGCTTAGCACATCACACACCCAAATGTCACCAACAGTTCACATCAACAAACAAACCACAGTATCGAATCACACGCAATCACAATCACAATCACAATCACAATCACATAAGAATTAAATAAAATAGAAGAAAGAATTGGACCTTAAATTTGAAGCTTTCAAACTCAATGTTATTCGAATAAAGAGAGTCCGCACCCGGAAACCTCGAGCCGAACCTTAACACCAACAATCCAACTCGACAAATAATGACCCGTTCACCGTCACTTTTCACGCCGGTTACTGTTCACCGGTTACTGTTCACCGTTGCTGTTCACGATTACTGTTCACCGGTTGCTTTTTTTTTTTTCTTTTTTTTTTTTTGTTGTTGTTGTTGTTGTTGTTGTTTTTGTGAGGAAGATTATTTTATGATTGTTGTTATTGTGGAGAAGATGATGATCAAAGAATGAGCCTCCCTTTTCTTCTTAGAATTTTTCTTTTATAATGAGCATGGATTTGTTATGATGTGGAAATTTTGGTGGGTCCCCCATATATTCTTTCTTTGTGGACAAGAAAAGAGAGGGGGGGGGGAGAGAATCACATGGGTAGTTAGGGTAGGTGGAAGCTTTTGATTGGGTAGGTTGTTAGGATAAGATAAATTAGTTAGAGGTATTTTTTTTGTTTATTTTTGTATTTTTGTGGGATATAATTACATAGGGTTGGACACATGGTAAGGTGAACTAAAAATGAATAAAATTAGACTTCGGGAGGGACAAAATTAGGTGTCTACATCATGCCCCCTTTGAATGTAAACAAGAAGTATTTTCAGACAAAGAAGTAGATAGCGAGACCAAATTTTGACCCGACCATTATTCAAAGAAAGAAACAGAAGGAAGAAGGACAACCGGGTCTTGACTTAAGACATCCTTCCTACCCAAATTATGAGAGAATCAAGTCACGGGTATTTCAAAGGATTGGAAGAGAAGTGGACTATACCGAGTTGGAGAGTCGAGTGAGGTTCCATCGAGGTTTCGGTCCACGGCTCTGTCATTACATCAAAAAATAAAAATTACAAGTTAAAACATAAATGAAATTACAAAAATCCTATCTATACAACTTCTGTTGGCTCTTGACCCGACTTTTATCACCCTATTCTTCAGGCGGGCTCCTGATTTGCAATTTCTTTCAACCTGTTGCTTGCCTTTCAATTTCTTCACCCTGTTCTCCAGGCGGGTTCCTGACTTGCTATTTCATCAACTTGTTGCCATGCTTTCAACTTCTACACCCTGTTCTGCAGGCGGGCTCCTGACTTGCTATTTTTCAATCTGTTTAACTTTCAATTTCTTCACCTTGTTGCTTGGTTTTCCATTTATTCGCCCTGTGCTTCGGGCATGCTCCTGAAATCACATAAAAACTTAAAAGAAAATTATCCCAAATAAAGAAATGCAATTTCTATGAGTTAATTGGAATGACTCGACTAAAAGGTACGTCTTATAGGAATCAAAGGGGATGACTCGACTAAAAGGTACGTCTTATAGGAATCAAAGGAAATGACTAAAAGGTACGTCTTCTAGGGGTCAAAGAGAATGACTCGACTAAAAGGTACGTCTTATAGGAATCAAGGGGATGACTCGACTAAAAGGTACGTCTTATAGAATCAAAGGGGATGACTCGACTAAAAGGTACGTCTTATAGGAATCAAAGGGGATGACTCGACTAAAAGGTACGTCTTATAGGAATCAAGGGAAATGACTCGACTAAAAGGTATGTCTTCTAGGAATCAAAGGGGATGACTCGACTAAAAGGTACGTCTTATAGGAATCAAGGGAAATGACTCGACTAAAAGGTACGTCTTCTAGGGGTCAAAGGGGATGACTCGACTAAAAGGTACGTCTTATAGGAATCAAAGGGTGACTCGACTAAAAGGTACGTCTTATAGGAATCAAAGGGGATGACTCGACTAAAAGGTACGTCTTATAGGAATTAAGGAAAATGACTCGACTAAAAGGTACGTCTTCTAGGAATCAAAGGGGATGACTCGACTAAAAGGTACGTCTTATAGGAATCAAAGGGGATGACTCGACTAAAAGGTAAGTCCTATAGGAATCAAGGGAAATGACTCGACTAAAAGGTACGTCTTCTAGGAATCAAAGGAAATAACTCGACTAAAAGGTACGTCTTATAGGAATCAAAGGGGATGACTCGACTAAAAGGTACGTCTTCTAGGAATCAAGACTTAAGTTAGGAAGTGCATTACCTAAGAAGCAAAATTCGAATTACCCAATCAAGGAAGTGTGTTTCCTTATCAATGTTGTTTGAATTATCAAAACAATGAAGTGCGTCTCCTTACCAAAGTTGCTTGAATTACCAAACAAGGAAATGTGTCTCCTAGAGATCTTGAATTATGAATTTTACCATGGTTTTGATTACCAAACTTGTGCAGCAACCTTGCCTCTTGTATTTGTTGAGGTGAGAAATTACGGCCTTTGATGTTTAGGATCTGAAATCCTTGATCTGAATGCAACATGTATTCTTATTACATACAAAGAAAACTTGTGAGTTTAAAAACATGGTGGCTAGTTTGTGGCTTTGGCTTTTGAGGCAATTACTCCTGCCCCCGTCACATTTAGCTTTGCTTCCAACCATTAGCATATGTCATTGACTTGTTGTATATAAAAGGAGACACTCTAATTTGCGACTCATATGTATTTGTATTTGTATATAAAAGGAATTTCGGGCCTCATATACAAATCTATAAGGGTTTGTATTTGTATACATGCGAATTTCAAGGCTCATATATAAATCCTAAAGCAAATTTGTATCTGTAATTTGTATATACAATCTCTAATTGTATATTTAACTATCTAAACTGTAACTATGCCTTGTAATTAGACAAACATTAGCTATAACAATTGATAGCTTAAATGTAACCTACTTCTCAAATTTCTTGATTTTTAATTCCCTATCAAAAAAAGGAAGAAAAAGGATGCAAAAGAAAGAAATAAGGGAATATATGCAAAAGTCCGATTTCATTAATTTAATTTAATTTGATTTTTCGCTAGCTGATTTTTTTTTCATTTAGAGTTCGGTATCTATATTGGAGTCCGATTAATTTGAATTTGTATCTCGTAAGGCTCATTCGAAAAGTAAGCGCTTCCTAACAAAGATTTTTCCATACCCAAAATTCGAATCCGAAATCTCTGATTAAGAAATTATAATAAGTGTTATATCACCATTTTCTAGCTGTAGATACGCGATAGGGATGGTCGATGGATTAAGAGAAGGATTGATAGATTTTTACAAGTACAACTATCAATATGGATCGACCAATCTTGCCCTTACGAGTGCTAAAATTGGATAGTCCGGATAGGTTTAGGTCGTCCTATACCGTTTTGATGAGTCTTGTTGAAAGGTCATCACGACTTTTTAAGTAAGAATATTTCATGAGTTAGAGACATTTTGTGAGATTATTCTATGTTAACTTTTATATGGAATAGTAACATCTTTTTAGTACATAAGGTGGATAAAACAATCTTGAAATTAGCTAAACCTCAGACCATATATACAGTATAGTTAATGATCCCAAATTTTAATTTAAGATTATTATATTTACCTCACATACCAAACAAAACAACTCAGGTATAATATATGCAGTGCATGCATATTGGGAAAATAGGAATATTTGATTTAATTGACACCCGTTCTCTCATGAATTATTTATGATTAGTTTATTAAATAGTTGAATTAATGTGCCAAAATCCCAATTTAAAACCAATTAAGGAAAGATATGGAAGACTTAAAAGATGCTATCCCTTTTATAAAAGCAAACAATTTTAGATATTGTTTATAAAAGCCAAATTATTTGAAATCTGGCTTGTCAAAATATAACTTCGAAGAATATAAAAGCAAGAAATTTTAGATATTGTTTATACAGGAATTAGTTCAGATCATATATGACTTAACTTCAGGCAATTTTGTATGAAATTTATGCCATATATATATGGTGGAATTTCGGTAAATTTGTGTATGAAGCTTAGCATATATTTAAATTTGTGTTACAGTTAAAAAGTTTGGCTCTAACCACCAAAGGATGTGGTGCAGCGGATGGGCTCCTCCTCCTTTAACCAGAGGTTTCGAATTCGAGTCCTGAGTATGGAAAAATCCTTGATAGGAAGCACTTCCCCCGAATGGAGTCCTACGCAGCGCCAATTCGAATTAGTCAGACTCCAATACAGGTATCGGACACCGAATGAAAAAACAAAAAAAATAAATAAAAAGTTTGAATCTCAAAATAAACGGTAAAACAGAAAAAGGAAGAAAGAGGAAACAGAATGAAAGAGAAAAGAATAGAAAAGACAATAACTTAATTACTCTGTCTGTTCAACAATACTTATTCACTACATTAAAAATAGATGTTTAACTATATTTGTTCAAAAAATAATGAATTATTTACCGCTTCTACCTATTTTATTCTGGTTATTAAATATTATTTATCACTCAATATATTTTTCAAAACATTAAATATATTATATTCAAAGAATGAAATAGTAAAATTGCTCATGTTATTTATTACTTCTTAACATGAATGTCAAGTCAATAGTGGACAAGTATTGAGTATTTAAATAGAGTTTTATCTTAGGGGAAAAGACAGAAACGACACTTCAAATTAAATTATTTCCATGAAAATGGCCATGGAATTTAAATTCCACTTTCTAGCCATTTCAATTTACTGGCTTGTTCTATACCGTTTCTACACACCCTCCATACAGTTTCTACACATATCTTATACATATAAATATTCTATATAAAAATTATACAGCTTTGATACACAATTTATACAATAATTGTATATTTTTTTACGCGTTTTATACAACAATTATATAATTTTCATGCACTTTCTATATATTTTTTATATATATTTTATACAAATACATATTTGATAGAACTATACAATTTCTACACATACATCTTATATAGATACATATTCTATTTAAAAATCATATCGTTTTTATATAGTTTAATTATTATGTCTAAACAATAAAAAAATAAAATATTTGATCAGTTAAAAATTTATAACAAAAAAGAATTAAAATATTTTTAAAAGGGCCGAATAACCCAAGTTGAATACTGTATCAGTATTATAAATAAATTGTATCAGTATTGTACATGAACGACTGTCGTATATAGACTACGTAGGCCAAAATGACCCAAATTAATAAATAACTATAAAACGGAAATAATATATCCGACTGACCACTTTTTGAAAGTTTTCAAACTTGGATTATTTATTTTAAAAAGTGCTATAGAGTGTTCTTTTCCCTTTTATCTTATACTGTTATACAAATAAAATCTAGGAATAATGTGAAAGAATATATTGATGAAAAGCATCAAGTCTAATTTCTTCACAACACGTAAATTAAGAGGATAAGAAATTATTTTCCAATATTTTTACTTTAGTGTACCTTTTAAAAAAAAATAAAATCTTTTGTACGTTTATATACAAGTGTACGTGAATATGATTATGTTTATAGTTATTCCTAAAATGGTATCATCCTTTATTAAAATTAAAAATTATACAGATACACAATTTATATTTTTAATATTATAAAAAATCTCAACTACCTAAATATATTACAAAAATCCAAACATATACACAAAATGTTATGTATATGTCGACTATGTTATGTATATTAATAGGGAGAGAGAATAAAGTAATTAAAAAAGTGAAAGAGAGTGTAATTACTTCCAAAAGTGTTGGTATTATTTATACTTATTAAAATAAAAAAACTCGAACCACAGTCCACATGGCTGAAAATATAGAAGGAATAAGTATATTACACATGTTCATTTGAATTAATTAATTATTCCAATGAGTGAATTGCTTTTTACATTTATATTATAGGTATCAGTATTTTTAAAGGTGTTTTCGAAACGAATTAAAATATTTTATTTCCTTTGGGCATAAAGGTGCAAGTACCGGGCCAAAAAGCGTACCCATGATATTAATTTTAATTTTTATTATTTTAAAAATATTTTTACTATAAAATCACATTTTTTATTATTGGTGTAATGATTTTTATACTTTATGCTATCATTTTTTCGTATTATAGTGATTTTTGTTCAATATATAAGTAAATAAAGAACCTTTCCTAGACGATAATTATAATATTTTTTTTCTATATTATTGATGATTTATTTAAATTTATTTGCAGAATTATTCCAAATCTTACTTTTACTTATTTCTTAGTAATAAAATTATAAAATCGAAGATACATGAGATATACGTCCTATAGATTCATAAAACTTATGCCTCACTCTATGCTACATAAAACGTGTCGTCCCACGCCTTTTAAGTTTCGAAAAATAACATAAATATACATCTTAATTTATCATATTAATACAATTTTTTATTTTTATAAAGTAATTATAGAAATCTCATCTAATTATATATCATCGTTGGATGTATCAAAAGCTAATTATGTATCTCGACAGACCCAAAAATCAAAAAAATGTAACAGGAACTAATTATGTATCCTTACAGAGAAAAAATAAATCTGTGTTGAATGTATCGGTATCTAATTATGTGTCTCGATAAATCCAAAATTGAGAGCTTCAATAATTATGTAAAATATTGAGATTTTCTGTAATTAAATTTCAAACTGTCAGAATTTATGTTTTTTGTCTTTCTAAGTTTTAACCATGGAGCAAACAAGATCAAAATTAAGATCGAAGATCATTTTTATTCACCTTTAATAATTATAAATATTTCGACTACTGTAGTCGAAAATTTAATAAATAATTATTTAATATTTTAATTATTCCGACTACTCTAGTTGAAAATTTAATAAATAATTATTTAATAATTTTAATTATTCCGACTACTGTAGTCGGATATTTAATAAATAATTATTTAATAATTATAATTATTTCGACTACTTCAGTCGGAAATTTAATAAATAAATATTTAATAATTATAACTATTCCGACTACTTCAGTCGGAAATTTAATAAATAATTATTTAATAATTATAATTATTCCCACCACTGTAGTCGGAAATTTAATAAATAATTATTTAATTATTATTAATATTCCAACCACTGTAGTCGAAAATTTAATAAATAGTTATTTAATAATTATTATTATTTAATAAATAATAATTTAATAATTATTACATTGCATTAGCTGAAACTGCTTTCAGATTATAAACGACATAGCAAATGTATTTTTCACAATAGGATCAAACACGATAAAAATTTATAAATACAACCACTTTAAACCATTCAAAACAAACACCAAATCAAATAGTTTAATCATCTAAATGTCACAACCAAAAACAAAAACAATAACTACAATCTAATTATCATCAGATTCATTATCTTCCTCGTCATGAAATACTTGCGGCATGTGTTTCTTAACCAACTCCTCCAATTTATCAAATTTAGCAAATTTAGCATCGTTAGCTGCACCATTTTGCGTCAATTTCACAATTTGCTTTTTCATCGCTTTTGTCACACCTTTTTTAAACTCCAAAAAGATTCATTTTTAAGTTTGAAAGGGGTTTTATTATCAAAGTGACAAAAGATGAAAATTTGTTTCGAAAAAGGATTATTTACATTTTTATTCAGAGTCGCCACTTGGCATAATCCTGTGTGCCAAGTCACCTTTGGAGAATCTTTTTCAAAATGATTTGACTCTTTAAAATGATCCACGAACAGAGATTCCGGCTAAGGAATTCTGCTGACCGAGGGGAAGGTGTTAGTCACCCCTCGACCCCGCGGTTCGACCACGGTCGCTTGGTGGAGCACATCGGCTAATTTGACACTATAAAATGTATAAACTATATAAACACACAAGAACAAGCAAACAGTCAAATCAAATAAAATTCAAAACCAAAATAATGTTTAGTCCGAATTATACAGTCTAAAAATAGAAAAATACAAAAAATATAAATCCTATTCTAAACTAATCCTAGACTAAGATCCATTGCTTTACCCGATGCCTCGGGCCTTCATCACGAACCTCCTTTACATACATGATATATCGGGTCATTCCCCGGATAAATCAATACAAATCGCTCGAGGCATTCCCCGGCCAAATGAGTACATTTTAATGCGATAAAAATGGGAAAAATCACTCAACACAAACATTTACACATTCGATAATTAGAATCCTACGAGTTGCCTACCCCAAAACCTAGAACTTGCCTATCGATTTAACGACCTAATCATGCTACTATCGTGTCCAAACAATATTCATACTTAAACCAAATTAAACCAAAATCTTAATCAATCCAAATTCACCTTTTTTACCAATTTCTCAATTCCGCCCCAAACAAACAATTTCAATTCTCAAATGAGATACCATTTCACCAAACCATAATCAAGCAAACCAACCACGAGTCAAAATCAACACGCATTCATCACCAACAAGGACCAAACAACACGCAATATTCAATCCAACACACCAAACATAGTAAACAATGAAATAAAAAGAGGGAAAGAGTAGAATTAGACCTCAATGCCGCTTTCAAGATCGATGTATTATTTCAATTAAATTCGGTAGGATCCGTATCCGAAATCCTCGAGTTGAACCTCAACAACGAACCAACCAAGCTTCGGTTTCACCCTTTTGTTTGTTTTCTTTCCAAAATCCAAATCACAAACAGACTTTGAAGACGAAAACGATGGCAAAACCCAAGTGCAAAAATAAGCCTAGACCTAAATAATTCGGCAAAGGACAGGAACCCGATACTGAATGGATGACCAATATTGACGCCGATGGCGGTTTTTCTGTTCGCAACTGGTCGAAACAGTGAGTTTTCAGTGACGGGGTCGAGTTTTGGTATGAGAACAAGGGAAGTGCAACAGGTTGAGCTCACGACTTTAGCTTTGCCGAACTCCAGTGAGCTCAACGGAGATGAAACAGAGGAGAAAATGATCGATAATGACGTTTCCTGGCGACCCCTGGCATTTTTTCGATCAGATTCCGACGCTAATTCCGATGGAATTGCGCCGATTTCGCTGTTTCTTTGCCAAATTTCTAAAAAACCCTTCATCCTTTTTTACTCTCTCTCTCTCTTCTCCTCTCTCTCTTTGCTCAATCTCTCTCCAAAACTCCGGTCAACTTCCGTTTCTCGCTGTCTTTCCGATTTCCCTATTTCGTCCTAAATTTTCCTTCTCTCAGTTCTCACTTATGCCATTTTTTCCACTAATCTGCTCTCCCTCTCTTCCTCGTCTCACTGTGTGGGTGTACTTATGATGAAGAGAGAGGAAAAATGGAGTCTCTGTTTTCCTGGTGTGTGATTTTTTATGTGTAAAATTGTGTGTTAATGATTGTTTCTTATGCGTGAATTGCGAAAACAAGAAAAGAAGAGAGCCCAAAATGGCGTCTCTTTGAAGATGATGATAATCTTTCTCTCTCCTCTCTTCGTAGTCTCACTGTGTAGGCTGGTGTATTGTCTATGCTAGTGGGACCCATGTGTGAATTTTGAGAGAGTGAAAATTGAAAAATAGAGTATATGGTAGTCAATTCCCTATGGGTCCCCCATAAATGTGTGTGCGGGTATTTAAGGCAAGAAAATGTGATCCTATGGTGGGGTGCACGTAGGTGGGGTGTGAGGGTAGGTGGGTAGGGTGAGGTGAGGTGTCCACTTTTAATTGGTGAGGTGGTTTTTTTTGTTATGAATTTGCTCAAGGTTGGTTATTATTTTTTATTCTTTTGTGAAAAGATTATCAACTAAAAGGGTGTGTGTGGTAAAGTGGTAAATGAGTTAAAAAATAACTTCGGGAGGGACAAAATTAGCTGTCTACAACATTCATTTCTTCCATTGTTTGCAAAGTAGAAGAGGAACTGGTAAACAACGAAGGACTACTCAAGGATTGGAGCTCCCCCTGTCCCATAGGTTCTACCTTTCTTTGGACCACCTACCACAGTTGTCCACATATTATTCAACTCTGCAGGTGATGGTTGGACCATGGTACCATCCTCTGAAGTAGGTTGGATTTGACGTCACTCTTCTATACTTTTTTGAAATTCTTCCTGAAAGAAAAATTATTTGTCAGTATGTAAACAATCAAAGTTGAGTAATAATAAAACAATGTATGTAAAAGTTATTATCTTACATATGCATTCTTAGCACGCGTTTCGACCCAATCTCCTCTTGTACCATCCTTGTTTTTCTTCCTATGCGTCTCTTTGTAGACATCAATAAAAGGACGCTCTTTTCCCCCATTTTCATATTCATGCAAAATTTTAGAAAAAGAGATAATGCAAGTACGAAGACAAGTCCGGGCAGCATAGACCAAAACATCTTAAGACTAATAACTAAGATTATTTTTCACATCTACTACTTAACTAATCGTTGAAGTGGAATGGATAATAAGATTTTTAGACATGCATGTTATGACATGTGAATAAGTGAGTGACGTGAAACTAAGAGGCTGAATAAAGAGGTAATTATTATTTTGAACTAATTTAGATTGGTAATAAGAATCAAATGTTTTTACTCATATATTAATGCACATAAGATCTTGCATGGAATTAGCATAGGCATGGACTCAAGAGAGTACGGCTTATTAGCATCATTGATGACCGCCAATCTAAGTATATTTAAGTAAATTTGCTCTATCATTGATAGCAACCAATGCTTTGCTAGATTCAGTACAAGTTCATGTGTAAGCAATTAATCTAATGTTTAAGATGCTTTGGTGCTACTGCTTTTTCTTTTCTCTGAAAAGTATTCCACTTTTCATTTGTGTGGTTTAAGTAGTCGGAAATCTCCGAATACTTTTTTCATTCGGAAAATAGCAAATTTCTGGTAGTGCAAATTGATAATTATTTGAACACTTTGATATAAGCAAACTTTAGAAGTATAAGATCGTCTGTAAAGGCTCGTGCGAGTGCCTATAAAGAACTTATTTTTAAAAAAAAAATTAAAAAATATTTTAAGAGTAGAGCAGACTGGATTACGATCTATTATATTTAGCTTATTTTAACTCAAGACTCATTTCAGCTTAAGTAACTTTTAACTAGTCTATTATTAATTCCACTCATTTTAACATGTGCAAATTATCCCCTATACATTTATTAGATTGAAAATTGCAAGTTATAGAAAAACTTTTAGATAATTATTTTATTAACTATTTAATTGCAAGTTATAGTGACACTTTTAGATAATTGTCTTATTAACTAGTATTTAATTGTAAGTTGTAGCAACTTTTCAAAAAACTAATTTTTTAAGTTTTTTAAAAAAAATTGGTTAAGTATTTTTTAAGTAAAAGCAGCTACCTTTTTTTAGGATAGTATTCAATTCCTGCTTAATAACTACATGGATAATTATGGAAGGAGTAAAATTTATCCAATATTATATTTTTATTTATTCTTCTTCTTACCTTAACAAAAAACATTTGGGACGACGTTGCAATCAATCAAGGAAAACTGAAGGACAACAAGACAAAGAAGTAGACAACAAGATAAAATTTTGTCCTGACCATTATTCAGAGAAACAGAAGGAAAAAGAGCAACAGGGTCTTGACATTAGGACATCCTACCTAGCCCAAGTTATGAGGGAATCAATTCACAGGTATCCCCAAGGACTGAAAGAAGATGGACTATACCGAGTTGGAGAGTCGAGCAAGGTTCTGTCGAGGTTCCGGTCCGCGGCTCTGTCATTACATCAAAAACAATAATTACAAGTTAAAACATAAATGAAATTACAAAAGTCCTATCTATGCGGCTTTTTTTGAACTCTTGACTTGAGTTTCATCACCCTATTCTTCAGGCGGGCTCCCGACTTGCCATTTTCTCAACTTGTTGCTTGGCTTTCAGTTTCATCACCCTGTTCTTCAGGCGGGCTCCTGACTTGCTATTTTTCAATCTGTTGACTCTCAATTTCTTCACTTTGTTGCTTGGCTTTCAACTTCTTCACTTTGTTGCTTTGACTTTCCATTTCTTCACCATGTTGCTTGACTTTTCATTTATTCGTCGTGTTCTTCAGGCGGGCTCCTGAAATCATATCAAAACTTAAAAGAAAATTATCCCAAACAAATATTATTATAAAGAGATTTCATTCGCCAGAAAAATGAAGTTCCAAACACAAGAATTAAATTTTTCCCCAGTTCATCACAAAGGACTTTTGTGAAAGTCACATCATTATAGAAATCAAAGGGAATGACTCGACTAAAAGGTACGTTTTATAGGAATCAAAAGGGAGTGACTCGACTAAAAGGTACGTCTTATAGGAATCAAGGGAGATAACTCGACTAAACGGTACGTCTTCTAGGAATCAAGGGGAGTGACTCGACTAAAATGTACGTCTTATAGGAATCAAGGGGGATGACTCGACTAAAAAGGTACGTCTTATAGGAATCAAGGGGGATGACTCGACTAAAAGGTATGTCTCGTAGGAATCAAGAGGGATGATTCGACTAAAAGGTACATCTTATAGGAATCAAAGGAGATGACTAGACTAAAAGGTATGTCTTAGGAATCAAGGGGGATGACTCGACTAAAAAGGTACGTCTTATAGGAATTAAAGGGGATGACTCAACTAAAAGGTACGTCTTATAGGAATCAAGGGAGATGACTCGACTAAAAGGTATGTATTATAGGAATCAAAGGGGATGACTCGACTAAAAGGTACGTCTTATAGGAATCAAAGGGGATGACTCGACTAAAAGGTACGTCTTATAGGAATCAAAGGGGATGACTCGACTAAAAGGTACGTCTTATAGGAATCAAAGGGGATGACTCGACTAAAAGGTACGTCTTTCTAAGGGTCAAAGGGAATGAATCGACTAAAAGGTACGTCTTATAGGAATCAAAGGAGATGACTCGACTAAAAGGTACGTCTTATAGGAATCAAAGGGGAGTGACTCGACTAAAAGGTACGTTTTATAGAAATCACAGGGAATGACTCGACTAAAAGGTACGTCTTCTAGGGGTCAAGGGGAATGACTTAACTAAAAGGTACTTCTTATAGGAATAAAAGGGAATGACTCAACTAAAAGGTACGTCTTCTAGGGGTCAAGGGGAATGAATCGACTAGGAGGTACGTCTTCTAAGAGTCAAGGGGAATGACTCGACTAGAAGGTATGTCTTCTAGAAAATGAAGGTTCAATTTAAGAAGTGTATCACCTAGCAAATGAAAACTAAAATCCTTGGACAAGAAAGTGTCTCCGAGGGATATAGGATATGAATTTTACCATGACTTGATTATCAAACCCGTGCAACAACATTGCTTCCTGCATTTGTTAAAGTGAGGCATTGCAGCCCTTGATGTTTATGCTTTGAAGTCCTTTCTTTGAAGGTAATATGTTTCCTGTTTCATCAAAGAAAACTTGTGAATTTAAAAACACGGTGGCTGGATTGCGGCTTTGGCTTTTGAGCGATTTCTCTTGCACTTGTCCCCTTAACCTTGCTTCCAACAATTAGCATATGTCATTGACTTGCTGTATCATTAACCCAAACTCATATTATTAAGAGTGACTTTGAAATAGAACACAACATCTCTACTTTGCTATGCTACTCAGATAAATCTTTGAACCTTGGTATTTCCATGATTTCCCAGATTTGTCTGTTGACAAAACTTTCTGCATGACTTATTTCGGCTCACAATCATGTATCTTTCATGCGCTATCCTTTTTGTCTTGCTTTGTAAAATTGAAGAAGTTGGTAACCAGTTTTGAATTTTTTCTCACTTATTTTGACATGGACTTGACTCAAAGACAAGAGAAGAAACAAAATGACAATGATTTGTTTTTTTTTTTATTTGGATAACTGACTCAAGAAAGATAAAACAAAAATAAAAAGAAAAAAGAACAGACAATGAATGTCCTCATTTGAAACAAAGAAATAAAAAAAATTATCCAAAAATCACAGTCAACTCTAATGATTATGCCATGTATTTTGGATCAAGTTGTTTGATCTTTTTATCCACGCTTTCTACCAGTTATTATTGAGTTAATAGCCTTGAAATTGAGTTGGTTCCTTAGGTCAATTGCATTTAAGACCTCAATTGGCTAGTGACACCTTGAAGGGTTTTTGCCAACGAGTCTCTCTCATTTTTTTTTCTCAGTTCACCATTGCCTTATGGTGTCTGTGAGGCTTTTTCACCATTGAGACTCTCTTATTTTCATTTATCTCAACTCACAGTCGTCTTATGGTGCCCATGAGGGTTTTCACCGATAAGACTCTCTCATTTTTACCTCTCTCAACTTACCATCGTCTTACGATGCCCGTGAGGGTTTTCACCAATAAGACTCTCATTTTTATTTCTCTTTTGATTTCTTATGCTGGGGGAGACAAGTAGTTCCCAAATGCATCATCATATCCCTTGCATGCTTAGCCTTAACATCCTCAAAGATTGATCTGAAGGTCTTTCTTTGGTTGTAACTCGACTTTTGGATAGGGCTAGAAAGAAAGGATGGCATGGGGCCCAAACGACACTTGAAGTGGGTTAGGACTTACAACTTTTGGAATCGACTCAAATAATGAGGATAAACTCATGCCCCAGTTTCTTTTGGCTGGGCAATTCTAAATTGTTTATTTGGTTGGACCGAGCCCAGAGTAGGACAACCTACGTATCTCACCCTCGAGAGAGGAGTATCAGGTCATGCGTAGTTCTGGCAGCTTATTTTTTTTCTTGATTGTGATTTCTTTTTTTATTTGTTGACTCTTTTTTTTTTCTTTTGGATACATTTTTTTCTCCTTTCTTTTTTGAAACTTTTCTGACTCTATTATTTTGCTCGACCCCTTTTCTTCTGAGTTTTGTTGACTCTATCTTGATTCCAAAAGAGGTGTATGAAAGAAAATAAAATAAAGGCTTAAATGGGGGTAAACAAAGGATGACACGATGTTTGGATAACATAATGAAATGTCTTCATCATATCAATCCTTAAAAATGCAAGTATATATCATGCAATATGAAAGTGAAAGCTGAAGATCACTTGTGGCATCTTTTACAACATTAACTTTGACTGAGTCTGTGCATCACTATTTCTTCTGCAAACTCCACCTTTATTTTACAGTCCTCACATTGAATGACTCATGATTTTGTGGAGCTGATTTTCTTTCTTTTCACACATCCACTATTTGACCTAATTGAGACATGTTGTTTAATTGATGACCAAGTTATTCTTGTGATTCTCAAAATAAGTGCCTTAATTTACAGAAAAGGCTTCAACTTGTCACCAAATGTCTCAGCACTCTACCTATTTTCTCAGATGTTTCTCTCTTCATTTTTTTTAACCTTAGCTCTTTGATTCAAAGTTCATGCTAAAACTGGTTTTCAAGATCCAACTGAAAATTCCGCAAGCATGTCATATCACTAGAATCAACATAAAATGGACTGTGTAAAGATAACAAACAACACATATTTAAAACACAAAGGGAAAGGGACACTTCATTTAGTTGAAATAAAATATAGAAGGGTTTGAACATAAACGACAAAGGGACAAAACAAGATAGATCCCGAACTATAACCCTGAAATAATTCAGAAAGTAGAAAATAAAAGAAAACAAAC
Organism: Capsicum pubescens; assembly: GCA_030864215.1. Taxonomy (NCBI): domain Eukaryota; kingdom Viridiplantae; phylum Streptophyta; class Magnoliopsida; order Solanales; family Solanaceae; genus Capsicum; species Capsicum pubescens. Next base: position 353,762,820 of record CM061538.1, on the reverse strand, counting down.
TACCAGACCTCTTCCTAGTAGGGAGAGGGGTGACTTCTCAATTGCTCAGCCTGACAACTTAGCCACTGGTTTGCATATCAGCATGACTAGAGCTTTCTTCACTATCAGACACATTCCCTTCAGCAAATAAGTTCTGGATCCCCATGCTTAACTCATTGCCTCCTACATATTTTGCAGTACCGCATACTGGTGAAGAACTCTGTGGGATGCTCGAGGTGACAACGTTTTTCACTATAATCACTTTTTCTTGAATCATCTTTTCTATTTGTCTTTTCAAAGTACGACAATCTTCAATATTGTGACCCTGAACATTAGAATGATATGCACACCGTACATTAGGGTCAAAATTTCTTGAATATGGGTCAGGTGTATACCCAAAGAGAGGAGTAATCATGTCTTTCTGTCTCAAACTCTGGAACAAACTGGCATAGGATTCCCCAATAGGAGTGAAATTATCCTTTTCCTTCTTCCTCTTTGCAAACTTTGGCCTCGGATGAAACTTGGATTTAGAGGTTCCTTGGTAAATTTGTGGGGTTCGAGGACGATGTTGAGGGATAGGTGCATTCCATTGTGGATAAGAAGACGGATAAACATACAACTGTGCATTGTTCAAAGGATATTGAGGAAGTGGAATGGGATTTCTTTGATTTTGGAGAAAGGAACCTTGTTGCAAGTGGTTATGTGGATCTAACATGTAAGCTCGGGATTGAGGCTGACAGTATTGGTGGGTTGGACCTCTCAAACTTTTCGTTGGACCTAGCATGACAATAGGTGCATTTTTTTTCTTTTTTCCTTCAGTTTCCCTTGATTGATTGCAACATCGTCCCAAATGTTTCACAGAATCATTCTGTCCACCAAGCTCCTCAAATTTTGATGTCTCAAAACTTGAAGGAAGGTTAACACTTGAAAACATGCCCCAGTTTTTATATGAAACATCTTCATAGCCCACAAGTCCCAAGTAACTTTTCATATCATTTTCTACACTCTTAACTTTCCCAACCATTTTCTCTGGCTCTTCTAGTATGCTAGGCTTCTTAGTAAGAAATTTTGGCAATCCACTTAACTTAACTGTAGGCTCAAGAGTATAACAATGATCATCACGAGTATTGAATGTGGATTCACTAGTGGACTGGGGAAGCACAATCGTTGGATTGATAGCCAAAGTGGAAGCCTTAGTAGAAGTTTGAGCAACAAAAGCACAAATGGTATGTGGTGTTGTGAATGTGGTAGACTTATACTGAGGAGCTAAACAAAGAGTGGTGGAAGCATTGAGGTGCATTTGAAGTGGAATGGATTTTGAGGCATGCTGTGGTGCATCAATAATAGTAGGAAACTGCCTTTTTTAATTGTGATAGAAAACTCATGGTATTTACAGGGTCAATAGTGGGGAATGGAGGAGGAGGCAACCCATTAGCCCAAGCTCGATACATTTTCATCATTTGTTGCCTCAAACTCATAATTTCTTGCTTTAAACTCTCATTTTCCCGACTCTTTGTTTGATCCATAATGTCACTCTTTATATCCTTATTGAACACAACTAACCCTTTCTTGGATTTAGTGTGATATGGAGGACCAGTCAGAATGCCACAAACCAACCACCTTAAACTAACTGAACAAGAGGTAACAAATGTGTTAGAGTGCAACACTTTTTTGAAATTTTTTTTTTCTTTTCTTTAAAAAAGATCACCGAACCCAAGAAGGGCGCCTACGTATCTCACCCCCGAAAGGGGAGAATCAGGTGTGCGTAGTTTGTGAAATCTTGCCAAAATGGCCGATTAAACTCTTTTTCCTTTTTCTTGAAACTTTAAAAAGAAAAGAAAATAATAAATTGTCAAAAGAATTAATGAAAATCGGCTGCCTACGTATCTCACTCCCGAGAGAGGAGAATCAGGGATGCGTAGTTCGTCCAGATTAGACAATTTAGGATTAAATAACCAACACCCTGACTTGAGAGATACGAGCACAAACATAAGATGCAAAACTCCAATAAAATCTTGTTGAGTTTTCAATTTGACACTTCACATAAAAATGACACCAACAACTATGAAAGAAACATCTTTTTGATATTTTCGTGAAATGTACAAAACTCCTACAATTTTTTTTTGCATTTTTCTTCTATAAAAACTCCTATGAATGAAAAATCTTTTTGAAGTTTTCAAATTGTGAATGCATGATAAATGAGACAAAGGAAAAATCTTTTTGATGTTTTTGTTTTTGAGAAATGAGTACAAAAGGTAAAGATCTTTTTTGAATTTTTAGATTGTGAAGAACAAAAACCATAAAAAACTCTAAAAAGCTACGGAACTCTTTTTTACGATTCACCTTTTTCTCTTATTCTCCTTTTTTTTTCAAACTTTTCCTTATCTACACACTTTCTTTAATTCTAGAACATGTTTTTGCCCAAAACAGTCCGTCAAATGACTCTGTTACTCTCAAAGATGCAACATTTAGCACGTAGGGATGCTTTAGAGGTGAGACTCCTACAAAGGACCAAGTGGGTCCCTCTAGGTCTCAATATGATGCACATAAGCATGACCTAAAGGCTGACCTACGCTGGGGTTCACTAACAAGGTTGTTCGGGGGAGCGTATAGTTGATAGTGGCTGCGACAGCTTTCTAACTACTCCATACAACACAACGGCCCTCCTCCTAAAATAAGGGTGACTCAACTATAGGTCGTGTACACACGTGTACTACGGACTTGTTGCAGAAAGAATGACTCGGGTTATGCACATGATGCCAGATATAAAGCGGTAACACATAAAGAAAAGCTGTAAACAAAGAGCACGTAGACGCACAATAGTGATAACAATAACACAAATAATGACTCAAACAATGTTTATACACCCATAACTCCAAACAAAGTCGATACAACTCCAAAAATAAGCTCGAATTCTGAAGAAATCCCCACAGAGTCGTCAGAGCTGTCACGCCCTTTTTTTAACTCTAAAAGAATTGAATTTTAAGTTCGAAAGAGTTTTTTATTATTGAGTGACAAAATAAAAATTTGTTTCGAAAAAGGATTATTTATATTTAAACTCAGAGTCGCCACTTGACATAATTCGGTGTGCCAAGTCACCTTTGGAAAATCCTTTTCGAAATGATTTGACTCTTTTAAAAACTGATTTGCGAATAGAGATTCCGGCTAAAGAATTCTGTTGACCGTGGGGAAGGTGTTAGGCACCCCTTGATCCCGTGGTTCGACCACGGTCACTTGGTGAGCATATCGGCTAATTTGACATTATAAATGTATAAACCACACAAAACACATAAAACAACCAATCAAACACACGAAACAAAACAAATTCAAAATGTAGTGTTGAGCCTAATTATACAGTCCTGAATAATGAGAAATGCGAAAATGTAAACCTATTCTATTTTAAACTAATCCTAAACTAAGCTCCACCCGCCGCCTTGGGCCTTCATCAAGAATGACCTCCGGGTACAAAATAATTTGGGGCATTTCCCGGATAAATTAATACAAATCTCTCGAGGCATTCTCCGGCCAAATGAATACATTTTTAGTGTGAGAAAATTAAACTATTCAACAAAATTTCAAACATTCCAATTTCCAACATCCAACCAAAGCCACAAATTCTAAACTTTGCCTATCCAACCTATGTTTGCCTAAACCAATCGACCTATCATGATACTATCAAGTTCAATTAACATTAATGTATCAAAACGACAATATGCATTTTATCAACTTTCAACTCCCGTCCCAATTTCATTTACCTCAAACGAATTCAAGTCATTATCAACCAATTAGCCAATTCAAGTGACCAATTAATCAACATTCATGATCCGAACAACACCAAATCAAATAAAGCAAGATCCACACATTATCAATTCACCACATAAGGCATCAACCGATAAAGATTAATAAAAAATGGGATGAGAAATAGACCTTAATTTTATTCCGAACACTTAACGATGGATTTGGAGCTCATGAACCAAGACCTCGATTCAACAAACTCAACATGGACCCGACAACTCGATCAAACCCAAAGAAACGAACATACCCAAAAGACCAACGATTCAAACTGAAATTTACAGACTGTTTTGACCTCGGGTTCCGCTACTTATCGGAGCTCACGAACTGGACCTCATCGAACCTCAACCAAACGACTAAAATCGAGTCAAATTAGATTTCAACCCCGAGATCTGTTCTACCCAAACCCGATGGTTTTCCCGATGAGTTTTTGGAGTTGGGATCGATTAACCGACTATTTTTTGTTGTTGTTTCAACGTTTTGGGATGGGATAGGACTAACAGCTTCACCGGAGATCCAGCGAGTTCAACGGTAGCCGAAATCGAGAACGCGACTGGCGGTGACGAAGTTTTCAGGTGAAAACTCGTCCAAATTTCCCTTTTGCACGTTTATTCCTTGTTTTTCTCTAATCTCTCCCTCCCTGATCTCTGTTTTTCTCAAATCTCTCCCACCTTAATCTTGTTCTCTCTCTCTCAAATATCTCGACTGGTGTATGCCATTTTTTGGTGCGTCTGATGGGATTCAAAAAAGGAATAGAAAAAATCCATATGATGAAGTTTTGGTCTGTGTATATGTATCTTACTGTGTGTTGTGAGGATGAGTGTTGTCAATTGATATTCTGAGAGGGTTCTCTTTCCTGAAAAGTTGTCTATGTCCCCGAAAATGGAAAGAAAAATATGATTAAAAGGGGTGGGGTAGGGGGTAGGGTATAGGGTAGGTGGGGTAGGGTGAGTTGGTTAGGATAAAATTTGTTAGGGTAGGTGGGGTAGTGGTTGTTTATTTTTGATTGGATAGGTTGTTAGAATAAAATAAAATTAGTTAGGGGTTGTTATTTTTATCATTTTATGGAGGGTATAATAACATAGATGAGGGTACACGGTAGGATCAGGTAAAATGGGTAAAAATGATATCGGGAAGGGACAAAATTAGGTGTCTACACTTCCATTATTGAAGAATCAGATGTATTGCAATTTTTTTCATAAATCTTAATTCTTTTTTTTTTTCATTATGAAAAGATGGCAGTGTTCATTAAATTTTAATTTAATACAAACGTAGATGAGATAGAATCTTGATTCAAAGAAATACGTATATAGTGTATAGAATGAATATATAAATGGGTATCACCTTAATTGGATATCTCAATCCATAAATATCAATTTGTATATCTATTTCATACACGTTTCATACAAATATGACATGTAAGAAATCACTTTATAACCTGATTCCATTCAATTTATAATCTTAAGTATATCTTCTTAATTGAATATCACAATCACATTATACTCATTCCATATAAATATAACATGTAAGAAACTGTTTTATAAACCTTGAATGTAATATTGATATTATACAGGTTTCATACACAAAATAATTCAAAAAATATAAATTTGTACATTTATTTCATACACTAAAATAAATAATAACGTATAATATTTGGTAAAAAACAATTTTTGTACCAATCTCTGCGATCATTATACTCATTCCATATAAATATAACATGTAAGAAACTATTTTATAAAACTTGAACGGAATATTGATATTTCATACTAATTTTATACAAATTTCATACACGAAATTGTCCAATAAGTATATATACAAGATAATTTTCACTATATTATTCTTATGAAAGATTTCGATCTACATTTAAATTCTTATTTATGTTGTTACCAACACAAATAACGGATTGTTTAATATTTTCTCTAATACCCATTAACATATCTTTTGTTGTTAAATACAATGGATATTTAACAAAGAAATTGACAATACTCCATATATTAGATTATTTTAAAAGAACAAAAGAAAAATTAGAAGAAAGAAAGTTTCAAATGAAGGAGTAGAAATCGCTGGTTGAATAATGATTTTGAAAGTATGAAGTCGTTTAGATGTTAATGAAGTAGGAGTAAAATCGTTTCAGAGAGAATTAAGGAATGATTGATATCCTCACAATAACTGTCATCATTTTTATAAGTATGAAATCTTTTTTTCCATATATAAAAATTGTATTTTTTTATATTTATTAGAAAAAATGATTTTCTTTTTCTTTTTTATAACCTTTTTTGTTACAACTTGTAAAAATGAAAATTATGTTGTAAGTTGCAATTAACCATCTAAGAAAGGTTATTTGAATTTTTTTTCTCTTTTAAGCCGACCTATTTAACACTCTTGGGCCTTGACCTAAGATTGGACTTGAGATCAAGACCATAATTAATGGGTTGAAACTAAATGTGGGCCTAGGTGAATCCCAATACTATATGGAGACCCATTATTTTTCCATTTATCAAGGCCGGCTCGATCATAAAGTCACTAAAGTAATGGTTTGAGGCCCCAACTTTTTTGAGAGCTCATTTTTTGAAAAAATATTTTTTCTAATTGACAACAGGATGTACGTATGGCACATGAAATGCACATAAAATGCACGTAAGTCACACGAGATGCACGTACGTCGCACGAGATGTCGTGAGTCGCATAAAATATATGTGTGATGCACACAAAATATAAACAATCACAACCGCTAATCACACTTAAATATATAGTCAAAATTTGAAGTTAGGATTGCTAACACATATTAGACTATATAAGCATATTGTACGATTCAACTTAACATTTATTGGAATCTTGCATGTGCCATTTTTATTTATTTTCACTCGTGTTCGATAGCTGTATTGGGGTTGTAACTAATAAAAATTCGCGCTGGGTAAGACCATCTAAGAGAAAAACACTTGCTTATAAGAGATTTTTTCATATTTAGAGATCGAAATCAAATCTCTACTTTATGGTGACGAAATTTTATTCATGATTTGGCACGCTAGGTAGCAATAATTTTTCTATCATGATGTATATTATAATTTTATATTGCTTTTATTTTTATTTTTATTTTTTGCAATTTTAAATTTCTCAAAAATTTGTGAACAGGTGAATTCACTACTTGCTTGGCTTGGACTAGCCACCTCACTTTGATCCGCAAAAAAATCACAAGGGATCGTATATTTCTGATTTGCTGATTTGTGTGTGACATGTGATATTTCTTCTAGCTACTACCATTGCATTATCATTCATACCAGCACATATTATTGTTATTAATTTATTTTCATTGTTATCATTATTTACTAAAGTTATTTTTGAACTTTTTTTGGTGGAGCGTGGGGGTTGGTTGAACATATGACTATGTATCTTTCTCAACAATCTTGTTGTATTTAGCAGATTCGGTTGAAACTTTAACATCATTTCAAGAGATCTCATTTAGTAAAGAGATGGACAATCTAGCTAAATTACTAGCTATTTTGGTTGATGTTTATGTAAGTGGAAAAGTGAGATGCTGATTCCCATTTTGATTTGTTACTCTTCTTACCACCAACTCTTTTTCAGTATAAAAGGAACGTTGTACTAGTTGTGAATCTCTTATTATTAAGTTAAGTATTTTGCTCAAAAATCTTCTTGTAATTGAAAGTATGAGGAGGTATATTTTTTTTTCATTGAAACTTAATATTATGTACTTTAACTTGGGAAAAAACGTTTTTCAAGAGATCTCCTTTAGCAAAGAGATAGAAAATCTAGTTAAATTACTAGCTATTTTGTTGAAACGTCAAAATCCACACAGGGCTAATTCGATCATAAAGCTATAAAAGCAATTGCTTGAGGCCCCAACTTTTTGGAAGTCATATTTTTTCTAAATATTTTTACTAACTTACAGGATGCATGTATAGCGCACAAAATGCACGTAAGTCGCACAAGATGCACATACGTCGCACGAGATGCACGTGTGGCACATGAGATATATGTGTGATGCACAAAAGTTAATTTTATTGAATATACTTGAAATCTCTGATTAAAATTTGACTTTAAACCACCAAATTCGTTGAGCCGGCCCTCAATCCACAAGACCAAACATGTTTACGAGCTACTAATTGATATTTTTGTACATCATTTCGACCTCCCATAAAGTAGTCACTCGTTTCAAAATCATATCAACAACAATTTTAGCATCAGACAAGATCATATCAATAAATATAAGGAGGATTTTTTTTTTGGATAGATAAGAAATAAAGACACCATGAAGCAAGTTAGAACTTATTTAATTTAGAGGTCACCAACCATAAGAAACACCGATTTCATTTTTTTATTTTTAATAAATTCTCATAATTATTTATTTTTGGGTTCTCGAAGAGTGGCCTAAATTGAAACTGAAATAAAAGTAATAATGATTACATTTATTATATGTGGGGAGAGGCTTGTTTAATTTTGTTACTATATTAATTTTGGCCCTATTTGTTAGTGTAATTATGAGACATTTTTTAATTTTGTTCACTTTACTTTTACATATCAAATGCAACCTACTTTCTAGTATACATTTTTTGGTTCACTAGAAATTTTTGCAGTAGTTTTTTGACTTAGGAGCGTTCATGTCTTAAAAATAAGAAACATATATACATTTGTTAGTGTACATATGTTTTGTTTTGTCACCTTGTCATCATTTGTAATAAAATTATTTAAACTCTTAAAGGTGAGGGCAATTAATTAAAGTTCAAATGGAAGTATAATTATGATGTCTAGCAATTAGCTCAGCTAAATTATAATTGGTCATGATAACATGTGTAATTTAATAAGTGATATTGGGCAAATTTGTTTTGCTTTGAGGGATGCAAAAGAAAATTAGAACATTTAAAAATTACAATTATATATGTTTCTTGTTTAGTGTTATATTATGTGTTTCCTAGTAGGACATGCTAGTATGAGTTTATATTTTGGTTTTAGAATAATTATTAAGACCTAATTTGAGCAAAATATAAAAAATTAAAGTCCATATATACACTTACACTCTGATTAAAAATTGAAGATTTAATCTAAATAGCCGTTCAGATCAAAACTAAAGAACTAATCTAAATAGCCGGTGAATATATAAATATATATAATTAAACTACCAATTGCTCCACTGTGTGTTAGTCCACTTAATTCAATTCGAATTATTTGTCATGTCAAAATTTTTAATGTGTTACTGGATTTTTGTCATCTAGAATGTAGCATTCGGACTTCGGAGTAACTGCTAAAGACTACAAATATGTGTTTGATCTAGCCCATATCATCTCCAATCGCTTGAATAATTTGAAATAATCCTATTAATTTCTATGAAAATAGGATATGACTTTGCATGTCAACATTAACCTGTTCAACTTTCTAATTAATGTAAAATCGATTTATTATACAACTATATATACTCGTTGTATATATGTCAAGTCAAATAGGTCCTTAATACTCAAGTACCTTACTATAGTTTAAAGAAATCATTATACTTAAATAACATAAGCACTTCTATTTTCAATTGTTTAGCCTAATTGTGTTCATACTTTAATTTAAATATTACATTAAATTAGCCATAAGCATTTTGAAACAACAGTTTATACTATCTCAAAGCAATTAAATATTAATATTATGAGCTATACATTTCAAGGAAGCTAATGTGGATATAGAAATAATTTAAGCTCTCAATTATTACATTTTCTTATATGCAACAGATCATAAATCACATGTGAGTTAATTGTTAAGAATAAACATATATTGTTAAGATCGAAATGAGATGAGACTGATCTTTCATAAATTAAAAGTCAGCACAAGCTAGCTATTACTCATTCAAAAAATTATGATTGATACTTTAATTTAGAAATTGGAATCATATCTTATATACGTATAAATTAAGCTACATATATAATTGATGATACTGTAGTCACTAGTCAGTATTCTTATCCTCTCTATATATTTATACGTACATTAATATATATATGTTGGACTGCCATGTTAAACGTGATATGAGTATTAGGTTTTGTTTGGTATATATGAAAGGAAAACAAGTGGCCGATTTCTTATTTATTTTTGGTGTTCACTATGTAAGTCGAAAATATTATTTTAAATGTATTCGTATATAATCTAGACAGATACTATTGGAGGTCGGGGTGAAGATGAGGTGTGTTGGAGGGTGGAGAGAATAATCAATGTAAAATGTTTTTTGTGGAACTTGTTTTCTCTACTTCCACTCGAAAAGCGACTTTTCTCATTTCTAAGATTATTTTTTTATAAATAAAATTGATGTGGTCTATAGGTAAGTTTATAATATAGCGTGAATTGATTACGCTAATAAGTCTGAATTGAGGAAAATTCAAGTTCATACTTGAATTCCACTAGCTCACCGAAGAAAGAGAGTCAACAATCAACATTAAGTCAGTTGTTTTTCATGTAGCTCAGTGGTGGCAGAGCAGTTTGTTGTTAACCGATAGGTCGTACATTCGAATTCTTAGGAAAAAATTTCAGTTAACGCCTTTCTAACCTAGCGCTTGCTTAGATGTTGTTCTTCTCTTTTGTTTCTAAACTAGTAGATCATGGAACATCAAAGGCGATAAATTAATTGTTGTTTTTTATTCCTCACTCTCTCTCGTATGGGTTAACTTGATTTATTGATATCAAAGAAAACAAGACTTTGATACCTCAACTTGATTTATTGATTGCTTCTAAAAAATAATAAAGATTGATAATTAAGAGGATAAAATAGGTATTTGGTTAGTCAAGTGAACTACTGAGTGGAGACAGGACAAACAATTTCATTCATTTCTCTTTAAGTCGTTATATTCAATATATTTGGAATAATAAAAAGTGGTTAGATTTTTCTTCTTCTTCTTATTATTATAATTTATTTTTTTAAATGGGGAGATTGAACAGTATCGAAGAATTTTTCTTTTTTCTCCACTAAACTATAAAATGTACTAATATCTCTAGCTCTTTCGGTACTATAAATGTTCCACTTTTCATATCATATTATTATGTTGTGGTTATTGTTTTATTCTTATTTTTTCTTACTATTTTAAAATATTTTATTTAAGCCAAAGATTTATATAAAATGATCTCTCTATTTATACGAGATAGGAGTAAGGTTTAGGTACACTTTATTATTCTCTGACTCTACCTGCTAATATAAACTATATAGAATATGTTATTGTTGTGGTAGTATCTCTATCGAGCTCTTTAGGTTCACATATATGTTAGATAGTAATACTCTTTGTTGAAAAGGGGAATCTTTCACTCACTATCAAAAAATATTTGAAGGTCCATATACGTCCACTTCTTCATGATTTTGCCAATTCGAATATAGCTGGTTTTATATGATCAGCATATATACAATTAAGTAACCCCATCTATTCAAATACATGGACCTTTCGTTATTTAATAACAAAAAAAACATAAACACACTATGTGTTTTATTGTCGTTTCCAATTTTGTGGTATCACATATAGAGTTTTTTCTTATAGATATTTTATTTTCTCTTTATATGTTTCCAAATACACAAACAAATTTCCAAGGTTAATGCAAGTCTCAAGTTCCATGACCTCTATTATAGAGTATGGTCACATGCATTATGTTTTTGTTACTTAGTTTTTGGTTTTCATGAAAAAAAAATATGTGGTTTGGAATGAATTATAATAAATCTTTTGAATTATCACATTTTGTAACGTATACCAGAAAGGATTGGTCATAAAAGCTAAGGAATAAAGTAAAAAAGAAAAAGGGTAAAAGAATTGTCCTGAAATATACAATAAAGAAATAACAATTAATTAACCAACATTGTTACGTCTGTTTAAGGGTGTAGAATTATTCTATGAAAATATGATTCACCTAATTTTGGATGGATTAATTTATTAACTCAGTTATTTTGATCGCCAATTTCAGTCATCTATAATTTGGTTGATTTGAGGTAGGTATGTAGTCCAAATTGACTCATGATTTTTTTCAAAAAATATTTAATATTTTTTTTTTTGTTTGATATGCAATATAAAGCTTTATTAAAGAAAAAAAAAGTTCGTACGTTCGTTTGGAAAGTATACAAATTATAAGAAAAGAAAAAAACTTGATAAGAGTAGGATGGTTGAGTTAAGGGCGATTGCTTAGCTCATCGTAATTCAACCCATATCAATCCAACTCACTATTGTACAAAGTTTTTGACAGGTGATTTACAAAAATGATCTTGAAAATGAGTCGTCATTAATTTTTATTTTATTTGTCATACCTCAAAAGCTTCAAGTTCAATAAGCTTTATTGCTCCATGGGCAACACTTTTGACTTCTGATCTTAAAAGATTTATTCATATGGTAAGCGAGGTCAAAAATACAAGACCATTTATTTCGAAATCATTAAGTGTAATTTCTTAAATTTTGATCTTGTTTGTCATATGGCAAAAGCTTCAAGTTCAATAAGTTTTATTGCTCCACGGACAACACTTCTGACTTTTGATCTTGAAGAGTTGTTCATACGGCAAGCGAGGTTAAAAATACAAGGCCACCTATTTTCGAAATCATTGAGTGTAATTTCTTGAATTTTGAGAATGATCAGTTTATTTGATTTAATAGTCCATTCCATTTTCTACTCCTAAGTCAAGACTTTGAATTAGTGAACAAACAGGTTTCATCCCTCTTACTATAAGTCAATAATTGTGTACAAAAGATTCATCTTCTTTCAACAACAACACCGAAAAAAATTGAAATGTTCAAAGTTTTAAATTGCTGTAATTGGCAAGTTGTAACTATTACCAAGCACCAATGTAACTTACTTCAATTAAGAAAGCTTCAATAGAATAATTTGGAAATTATTATGAATTTATTTCACATCATATTTTGACTTGCTCCTCTTTTTCACACTAGAAAAGTGAAACATACAAGTCCAACTTATATTAATTTGTTTCAAAAAGCTCCAGCCGACTATGAAAGGGTGGTGCAATTATGCCATACTAAAAAACAAGTTGTTGGGGTTAATGAATATGATGGGACAGAGGAGAATTGATATTTCTTTCTGTTTTTGACAGTGTATTTTGAGTTCGAGTCATGAAACTATAAGAATTTATTATTATTAAAATTTAAAAAATTAAATTGAAGCCTTTTTTCAACGTCCCTTCTAGGATGTGAAGGGAAATTGACTTGTCGAAAATTTTACGGATAGACTTTCAGTGCATGGGAAATCCATATTTCCAGTGTCGATGGAATGTCCATCAGAAAATTTTATTTTTATTAGTGATTTCTGTAAGAAATACTATCATTTTTAATTTGAGGTTTTGGGTTCGAGGCTTTGAGCTCTGAAATGTAAAACTTCTTTTTATTCTTTTTTGTTTCCCATCCCACTCTCAAGAGGATCACTAGTGTTTTCATTTACCCTCCAGCATTTTCGAACCTTCAACCTACTGGACGGTAGTGAAGGTGCTCAACCACTTGAGCAGATCTCATTTGTCGGAAAAGATCATACATATAACTGCTATAAACATGAGTTTCGAACTAAAACTTGTCAAAAATAGGCTTGTCAAAAACATTTCTTGCGAGACTTTCTTTTGCCTTATTTTCGACCGTATTTTGAGGTGAATATCTTCCCCTTTCAATTTCATAGACTTATTATCGCAATACAAATTCAAATTAATCGAGTTCGTTAAAAAAAGAAAAAAGAAAGTGGGGGTGGCCAATGAGTGGGTGGATGACAATTCTCATGATATACATGATGGCCATTTGTAGGGACAGAAGAAGCCTAAGAAAAAACAAGGCAAGTTGCCAGCCAAACTTTGTCTTGTACTCACATGCATTTGGACCAAGTGATTCTGATGTTTTTCCAAAAATAGTACATGGTGTGCTAGCACTTGCTTATCACTGTCGTCTTCTTGTCTTAGCCACCACATTGAGTCACATTCACCGCGATTAATAGTGTTCTTATTTATTCTTAATTTATCATAATTTAAATTTATTTTCGTATGTGTTATCAAAGTCAGGTTCAAATATATCTGATGTGGGATCCTCATACCATGCTGGAGTCTGAATATATCCTCGATGTCCAGGCATGAGGGAGGGCCACATTGGACTAGAACAAGATCTCTGTTATCGAAACGGATAGGAACAAGCAATACCACAAAGCGAAAGAAAACAAGAAGAAGACACACAGATTTACGTGGAAATTCTGACGGAAAAATCACGGACAGAGGAAGAGAAATTTCACTATAATGGAGAGGAGTACAAAGAGGAAACGAAAGTCTCAATGACGTATAAAAACCGTCCAAAACCAACCCACTAAATTGCACTTATAATATGTGCGTACAAATAAATCCTAAACCCAAAAATATACAAGTCCGATCCCTTCGTACCACCACAGACTCCACAAAAAATCACAAACATGAATCGCACCGCAAACTTTTCAAGATCAAATCAACAAAATTTGGGTCACAGACTCTAACAATCCCGGAACTCCATAAATGACTTAGGCAATTCTTCTCTCGTTTAAGTTAGTTTTTGTGTTGAACTAGGCCCACGATCTATTCAAAGAGGTTTATTAGATCATGATCTGAAATTCGTAAGTTATTGTAAACAAAATTTAGGGTCGATCAGTTGGAGAACAAGTTATTTCAAGATTAGTAATTTTGGGATAGTTATGTCACTCTCAATATAGAATAAAAATAACATTATAATTTTGGAATAATTAATCTTTGAATAAGTTCTTCCGTAATTTTATCCCAACTAAATATGAGATAAATTTATCCTAAAATTAATTTTAAAATTAATTTTTCTTTATCTCTGGCAGCAGACGAGCCATTAATGTTTAATGGATTTGGTTGGGCAGTCAGTTCATTCTTAAGGCTGATTGGAGTAATATGAGGACCCTTCATTCATATTTTCATGGATCGATTGATTATTTTACAATTTAGTCTTTTTTTTTTTTTTTTTTTCAAATTATGGTCATTATGAAATATTGAAATTTTCAACAAAAAAAGTACTGGTGGTATTAGCTGTGAAATATACTTCAAATCAACTGACAATTCATCGGACCAGTGAAAAAGATTGTACTTTGGGATTTTGTTTCTGTTTAATCAATCAGTAGAACATTGCTCATCGAGATATAAAATTAGTCTTGACACATCTAACAAAATAAGACTCGTACACTCTCTTAATTGGTTCCACATCTTTGCAGGACGATAACATCAACGACTAAGATTAATTCCAATTAATTAAAGCTTCTTTAATTCTAAAATTCCACACAATTCAAAGAAGTAGAATAAGTCCTCATAAAAATGTAAGTTTATATAGAAACTCAATTAATATTCAAGAAAGGTAAGATTAGTACCCCTTTTGAATTACTCATTATAACAAAATTTCAAGAATTCTACAAAAAGAAATGAAAACGAAATCTAAACTAAAGTATTTAATTTCATCTTTTAATTTGTCCTATACAAATTTACAATAATAGAAATCAAAATGCACACAACACATCCTAAAGTCAGAATGGTGGTTCCATATATATAATTCTTGAATTCTTCATATGATTTCTTGATCATAATTTTCGACTAATTAAGCCACAAACTGTCACTAATGCCATAATTAGTGACTGATCAACTTGGGGTTCCACTTCTAGAGTTAACACATCATCTCCATATGCAAATCCTCTTGAAGATTGTTTTTGTTTTAACTGCAATAGAAAAAGAAACGTTAATTCTGAGAATCTTTATATTGCCAGTATATATAACTTAAATTTTAAAATAAATAAATAAATTATATGACTTAGGTGGAATCGAAAATTTCAAAGGACCTACCTCAGCAACAATTTCTCCAGTACTATTTGTAACTTTAAATGATGATTTCTTGTCCAATTTTTGAATCTTGTAGCAACTTTCAATTGATTTTTCATTGCCCAAATTCACATTACATATGACATTTCCTCTTGTAAATGTGCAATTCTTTCTCACTTGAAACCATGGCCTCCCTTTAAATCCACCACATAAATAGCCATTCCATCTACCAAAAACTCTCAATTTCTGCACATAAAAGAACAAAAATATATAAATTCCAACCTCCATAACATGAAATATATCCAAAATCGTTCGAATTTCGAGAGTCAAACAAAATTCTTTGAGGCACATAAATTGAAACAAAAGAAATAGTTCAAACTCTCACAAAATTACCCTTATGTCCCAATTTATGTGTCGGTATCGTTTTGATTTCGAGAGTCAAATTCACTGCTTGACTCTCAAAATTCAAAAAGTGTCACATAAATTGGAACAGAAAGAACACTTTAAACTCCCAAAAAATTGCCTTCTTTAATATATATACCTCTTTTTTGATGGAGAAGAGAACTTGTCCATTAAGATCCATGAGAAAAACTTCATTGCAACATCTTTCTTGATAATTATCAACTCTAAAACAAAGTTCACCTTTGGAATTAAAAACAGTACATCCATTCCCATGAAATACTAGTGATTTCATCCATATAGTAAAAGTTTCTCTATTAGATGTAACATAAGGAGATGAACAAGAAGATGTTGAAGAAGGTGAAGATATATTTTCTGGATGAATTTTACCCATGATTAGAGCAAATATTAAATAAAAACTTATGGAATATTGTTGAAGTAGAAGAAGATGAAATTAGGGCTTGAGAGAATTTTTGGATTGGTGTGATGAGTAATAGAGAAGTTGAAAGGCTATATAAATAGAAGTTAGAAGAAGTAACCACTAAAAAAAATAGCTGAAGAAACAATCAAGAAAGTAGAAACATTTGACTTTGGAAAAAGAAAAAAAAAAAACATTTTCCCCACGTTTTACGTGTAAAGTTGACGATGATTTTCTTTTTTAATTTTTGTTATTATAACAATTTGATAAGAGTATTTGGTATGGACTATTTTGATTAATTCAAATTCGTGTCGTTTCTGATTTTATTATCGAGAAAAATACTTTTTATCAGAAGTATTTTTTATTTTGAGGGGTTAAACTCGAGACCTCCTATTAAAAATAGAGAAATATAACTCTTCATTGCGTTCGTTGGTAGCTATGATAGAAGCTACATATGTATTCAAGGGGAGTCAATTGCCATAGCTTTATTGAAAAATTACACTTAGTAAAGATTATTTTTATGTGTTAAATTTCTATTATTTTTCTTGAGTGATAGGCATTTGGACATGAATTGATTGATATTTAAAAGAGAAATTTCTAAATATAAGATAAGTTAAATAAACGATTGAAGTTGAAATTGTATTTCACCACAAAAACACAATTGGAGATTGTGAGTGAAAACTTTGGAAAACTATGAAATTTCTTTAAAAACCCTTCTCAAATTACACATTGCATATTATTGAAAGAACAAGTCAGTTAAATAAATAAATACTTACTTAAGATAATTTCAAAATATTATTTCAAAGTCAATTTAATAAGTAAATATCTATGTCAAATGATTTCAAAATATTATTTCAAAGTCATTTTAATAAATAAGCAAATACTTACTAGAGATAATTTCAAAAATATTATTTTAAACCTTTTAAACAAGACATATCGACAGAGGTTATTGTCTTTATTTATTCATCCAGTCTGTCTTGGGCAAATAAATAAAGTAGAATATGACTCTCCATTGAGTTTTATTTTTATTCTTATGTGTGTGTCCTATATATAATCTGCTTTTTGTGCCAAGTGAGGTGGCCTTGTGGAGAACCACTAAAACACAACATAGATGCATTTTGCTCCTTTATACTTCCTCCGTTTCATAATAAATGAATTGTTGAATTTTGACACACATATTAAAGAAAAAACATTAAAGACATAAATTCAACTTTCTATTTTTACCCCAAAAAAAGAGAAAGTTGATCTTGTAATACCTTTTCAAAAGTTAATTGATTGTTAAATCATAAGGGCAAATTTTTAAAAAAATTTAATGATTCACTTATTTTGAAACATCAATAAATACCTCAACAATTCACTTGTTCTGAAACGGAGGGAGTACTCCTTTGCCTTGGAACTAAAGATTTTGGGTCAAAAGATTTTTATCAAAAAGTTGTAAAATGTGGTTTATAATAACTCACTTGGCAATATGTACTAAACTTGGAGGTGCACTATTGAAAAAAAATGGTGACATGAAAGCAATTCATTCGCTCTTAGTCAGAGTTTTGAGATTTGTTTTTAGAATACGCAAATTTATGTAAAAAATATGAGCTTATGAGGCACATTTATTTTTAGAATACGCAAATTTATGTCAAAAATATGAGCTTATGAGGCGCAAATCTAAATTAACTTTATTTTTGTAAGTACTGAATCCTAATATATATATATATATATATATATATATATTGTTAATTAGGGTCTAATATTAACTTAGAGTACATTTAACATATATGATTTTAGGCAGTACTCGTATCAAAACAACACCTATCCCTATTTCTTAATTTTCCTTTTTATTTCCCTCTATTTTCTTAAAATGAAATTTTCTTCTTAGTCAGAATTAAGTGATTTGAATAATCATTATTAATCAGTATGACTTTTCGAGATTAATAAATTTTCTAGTTCCTAAGTCAACTCCTGTTTTCTTAACGACATAATTATGCCCAATTCAATGGGGTTCAACTTACATTTGTGTAACGACCACTAAATATTTCTGTTTTAAGAAAAAACAAAAAACAAAAAACAAAAAACAAAAAACAAAAAGGAAGTGCAAAGAACTGTTCGACGTGAAGGTCACAATTAATTAGATGTTTTAATATCCACTTAGGGGTAAATGAAAATTAAAAATAAAATGGTGTCAAAAGGAAGGATTATCATTGATTAAATTAATCAGCAGTCGTTGTTAATTGTCTGAGTGCATCGTTTTGCGTGCTTATCGCTTGATGAGGGGTTATTAGGTATTGACACTGACTAACTCTTTATTTTATATTATAAGTAAAAAATGTAAATTTAATATGTGTAACTTTTAAAAAATTATTCAACTGTATGCATCTATCAACTGTAGATAACAACAAAATTTGTGGCGGAATGGTAAGATATTTTATTCTTACTCAGTTATCTTGAGTTCAAGCCTTCGATACAGAATCATCTTTATTAGTGTACACTTTATTCCTCATGTTATACTTCTCAAAATAAATTTAAATTTAATTAAATCAGGATATAAATATCGAACACTAGGTGTGAAAAAACTAAAAGAAATAACGGGCGGCTAGGCGCAATCATATATATCATATGTGACTATGTAGAAGAAACTTACTCAATATCAAATCATTATATTAATAAATCATGATTTCGTGAGGTAAAAATACTATATACGAGTTAATCATTATAAAAGTGACAATGCGTATTTTAAACACACGGACAGATTTAGTATAAATAGCATATATATATATATATATGAATAAACATATTATATATTTCTACATAAGTTACTCGTATAACATGATATAGTAGTTTTTTTTTAAAAAAATTCCCCTCGATATTTGATATTTTTATTTTATACTATGATATCGAGTCCTGGACATGAAGAAAATCCCGCAGTTAAGAGCGCTATCCTCAGAATAACTTAGTAATACGTGATCCGAATTAATTGAGGCTCCGTTGCACGCACCAAACATCGAGTGAGAAATAAAAAAAGTTGGTGTAAAAACGAGTGAACACACACAAAAAAGTAGATGATGATGATTGTCCACTGGGAATTTCTAACAAGCATCATGAAAAGTTGAAGGTGGTAAAAATGACAACCATATTCTTCTTTAGTGGAATTCATAAAGCTAGGCACCACCAGTTACTTATCTTAAACTTATTGAATGTGACATTTAATAAAAATAATTATTAGGAACAAAAGAATATGTTATCCTTTAATTTCTGGTGTTTCTAACATTGGACGGCAAATTCCACTATGTACCAACACACAAAACAAAAAGATATACAGAAGTTATTTTGGTTTAGAATTATGACGAATTTGACTTTTATAGTATTTCTTTTTGAAAACTTCCGAATTTTAATTTTTCAGATGATAGGTTATTTAAAATTATGAAATTAAAAGATATTTTGTTCTATTTTTTCCATTTTTACTTGGTCAAAATAATATGTTTCATTTACTTATCCATTTCATTTTACTTGGTCAAAATAATATGTTTCATTTAATTGTCCATTTCATTTTACTTGGTCACTTCCTTCGTCGCAAATTATTTGACCTATTTTCACTTGATGCAGAGTTTAAGAAGATAAATTTTTAGATTTTATGATCTTAAATTAAAGATATGTTAAATTTATCAAAATAATTTTTAATGATGTGATTTTAGACATGTCATGAAAGTTGAAACTAAAGATCACCTAAAACAGAAAATGATAATTTTAATAGATCAAATAAATTAAAACGAAAGAAGCAAAATTAATAGTGACCAGTTAAATGTATGGTCAATCATTATTAATAGTGACCACAATTTTTTTTTCTTTTTACTTTCATATGCTTTATGTCAAATTAATATAAGGCAATCAAATTAAAACAGGAAAGTAGTATTTTTTCCGTTCAAAAATAGTTATTTACTATTGACTTGATATACAAGTTAAATTTTAAAAGTAATGATAGAGTTAATGCTTTGAGAAACGTATTAGGTGATGACAATAATTATAACTTAGAATAAAATGAGAAAAAATAGATAAATTATCTATTGATTTTTTAAACTGGACAAATACTACTATTGAACATTTATTTTTAGTATAGTAGACAAGTAGAGATGAACAAAGAGAGCACTCTCTCCGTTTATCTTTATTTGTCTACTTTATTACTTTTCAATGTCTAACAATACTTGTTCAATTTATTAAATCAATGGATGATTTGCTTATTTCTATTCATTTTAACCTTAGCATTAAATATGATTCTTTATCTAAAGCATTTCTCAGAGTATTAAATTTATTATATATTTATATTCAAGGGTAATATAATAAAATTACTCTTATTAATCTCTGTATCAATTAAAAACATGGATAAATAAAAATAAACGAAGAAAGTATTAGATTGCTTTAAATCTGTACTCTAAGCATGAAATTCATAAATGTAATAATTTGAAGCTTGAATTCGTCGCAATTCTCAAACATTAACATTTTTTTTAATTTTTTTTTGGTGGTCTCAAACATTAACATTATTACTACTAAAATCAAATCATCACACACGTTCACTAGTTATCAGACGAAGAACACCTTAATTAGGGTGTTTGATCAAGTTTATGAGCAAATTAAATTTGTTTTAAAATATATATTTTTAAATTATACACAATACATGATAACAATTAAAGAAATTAGTTTTTATATGTACCTAAATCTGTAGGTTCTAAAAATCAGTTCATAATTTCTCATAATAAGACAGAACAACCGTCAGATGATGGACGTGGCATGTTTTTGAATAAAAACTAATCACATGTTAACTTTTAAAAAAGTTCATCCAAATCCTTAAAATATGATTGGATAATATATAGGACACAATGAGTAAAAACAATTTAAGAAACCTTTAGGATAATTTTGGATAAAATAAATTGTTAGTGCAGGTTGATGCATGCACACATAAAAAGTTATTATAAGTTTTGAGTTCGACAAAACCACTTGCATTTTTTCTAATTCATCACCATCATTAGGTACAAAATATCCACTTAGGGAGCTGTTTTTTTTTTTTTTTTACTCTTTTTTATTTTATTTTATTTGATCTTTATAGACTTGATATATCCCAAAAAACTTAAGTTAGAGGTTTTTTTTATTAAAATTGACCTTGTTATTAATGTTTTGAAACTCTAATTTGACAATTATTTCTTCATGTAGTTATCTAATATTAAGAGTAGTACGAGAAAGAAGTAAAATTCTTTTGATTTGTTGAAAATAAATAAGTAAATTAAAAAAAAATAATTAAATAAATGCCAAGCAAAAATGAAACGGAGGGAGTATTTTAATTATTATTTATTTCTAGTGGTGACTGGTGCTACATTTATTGAAGAAATTTAGGTTGTCTTTAAACTAAATCTTGATAAGGTGTTCACGTGCATGCTGACATTGCTGAACTTACGTTGTATATCATTTCTTTAATGTTCTATTTTAACTTACTTATTCAATTATTTTTCAAGAGTTAATTACACGGAACATTTTTCTAATTTGGCTCAGTGTTAAATACGTTCTCTGTTTTTTAAGATCAGAATACTTACATCTTTTATATTATAAATATTCTAAACGTACACCCCTTTGAAGTATACCATTATTAAAATATATTAAAAAATAAATCAAAAGTATAAGCTTTTACGTAATTATTTTTATGAAATTTTTAAACTGAATATTCACGCCTTTGATTTTAAAAAATAGCTTTTTTTAAGCTCTAAATTAAATAAAAAATGAAAACAATACTCGGTAAGATGACTAAAATAAATTAGGCTTCAAAAGATATGTGTCTCGAAAAAGTAGTTGTTTCCTTTTTATTCAGGGATCAATAAATCTTTCAAAAAATATTTATATCCTCTTTTTTATAATTTATAAACAATAAATACGTAAATTTTTTTTACTAATTTTAATATACTTAGTTACGCATATATTCCATAGAGAGTGTAAGTGTATGAATTTAATAACACAAGGGGTAAAAATATATGATTTTTAAAATACATAAATTGTATTCGAAATTAAATCATATTACAGAGGTGTTTACTGTAATTAATCTTAAAAAATTAGTCATTCTGTCCTACTAAGCAAGCATTTACTTGACAAACTGTTACCTAATTGCTGCCGCCATCAGCATTACCTTTTGGAACACCACTTTTTATATTTTACTTTCTTTGTTACTCCTTTTGTCGGGGAGTCTTGGAGTAATCGGTAAAGTTATTGCATGTGATCAGGAGGTCATGAGTTTATGCCGCAGAAACATTCCTTTACAGAAACGTAAGATAAGTTTGTGTACAATAAAGCTTTATGGCCTAACCCTTCCTCGAACTCCGCGCATAACGAACACTTTAGTGAACCAGGCCGTTTTATTACTTCTTTTCTTATTGTATTTTCTTATCTATTCAAACATGAGTAGCTATTCAAAGCCTAAATTTTCGAAAGAAAAATAAAAAGCAACTTAAAAAGTGTACATATACAAATTCAACTTGAGATATATACAAGAAAAATAATTAAGTTGCTGATGTTTAACTTAACATAAACTAGAAAAATGAGCTCATTGATAATCATGAACCTAAAATAAGAACAAGGGCTACGTTTGAAGTAATTTATCGTATGTGATTTAGATAATTAATTAATTATTCCTTAATTAATTGTTTATAGAGATGGTGTGTTTTTTGTCCTAGCTTGTTAAAATACTCATCTTTTGTTCATAGTCTATATAAAGTTCAAAAATTATACATCATCTTAGCTACATTGGCTTTTAGTAAACAAATTTGATGATCTATTGATACACCACCTTGATGTTTGTGTACTGATTGTTATTTCAATATGTGAACCTTTTTGTATTCTTTTAATGATTTTCAATAGATCACACCTCCCCTACTCTCATTTCGGATTTTTTTTTCCTGTATTTTCTTATGATGATCTGATCGAGAGAGTATGATACGTTGATGTAAATGATTTTTTTTTTCTGTGAGCTTGGTTTACTTAATCAAAAAGTGTAGTAGAACTTGAACAAGAGGAATAAGTACCTGGTCTATAATTTTAACAAAAAATTTAAATATTTTCTTGTTATTGAAAAAAATATAAAAAGCGAAAGCATGTAATAAAACTCACTTGATGTAGTAAGCCACTCCTCCCCATTCAATGTTTGTAGCAAAGCTTGCCAATTCTGTGAAGATTTGTTGAGGCCAAAAACCAAGTTCTTCTTGAGTTCTTTCAACTAAAATCCACCAATTTCCATTCACAAGATCCTTTTATTTTTCAAAAGAAAATGTCTAATTAATATCTCATTTTACAAAGTATTGCACTACTACCAACATGGGTTGTGGTGCAACGGATGGGGTTGCTCCACCCTTAACCAGAGGTCGAGGGTTCGACCCTGGGCATGAAGAAAACTCTGTTGGGAGCGCTACCCCCCGAATGGGGCCCTACCCGACGCAAATCCGTATTAGTCGGGCTCCAATGTGGGTACCGGACACCGGATGAGAAATAAAAAATAAAATAAAAAAATAAGTGCACTACTAAAAAATTGAAACAATTGTAGAAAGAGAAATGTAACATACACCCGATCGATGTAGCTTAGTTGGTTAGTAACATGAACTTCCCCACATTGTAATCCCCTCCCTCATTCCCCTTCCCCTACCCCCAATTTTTTTTTACTTTTTATAAAAGTAACATATACCCGATCGATGTACATTGTATAATCCCTACAGTTATTAAGATCTCCACGATGTGAAACTCTATCGAATTGCGCATCAATGGTTACCTCAGTGTTTACTTGTACAAATCCAGGACATAGTGTATCGAAGCAATTCGTATTGCCAGCCTAAAATTATATATGACGTCTTAATAATTTCATGAACGTGAGATGGAAATTAACATATACTCACAAAAATAACTAACCTGAAAATGTATAAACATCCTAGTTAGATAATCGTCATAAAATGTTGGATCCACGTACACAAAAGATAAAACAATCATAATATAATTGAATGGTAGCTTGTTGATGCACTTTCTAATGAGTTAGCATTATATTCTAGAGGTGCAATATTCAAACCTCTAAACACGAAATAATTTATTTACAAGAAAACAAATACAACAAACTAACATATAGACAAACGATTAAATTTACTCTCCAATCAATTTGTACTATATGTCTGATCCTCTTTGAACTTTCAATCGACATCCACTATGTTGTGGACCTGCAACATTAGGATTTCATAAAGTAGTTGTCATTTCAGCTCCCCAGAACTTGTTATCACAACCATTAAGTGTTGAAACTATTGCAACCTTCGATATTTAAACACATAATTTTTTTTTAAAAGTAAATGAAACTCAACTTAAAAGGGAACCAAAAACTAGAAAATTAAAGTAAATGTACCCTGTATCCTTGTGAAGATAAGTATCTTCTTTTATTTTCACTGTGGTTATGGCTAGTCTGTGGAAAAGTAATAAATTAAAATAGGAATTTGCTGCTAATGATGAAAATTAAACACGTTTAAGATTTATAAATGGGCTACATAGTGTTAACCTAAATAATTGTATACATATATAGCTGAAAACAATAGATTCTACTGATTGGAAATGAATTATTAATGCTAAAGCATAATTGAATTGTTTTGACATTATCTTAACTTCAAAAATTGTGTATGAAGTGTGACATCTTCTGGTTGTCACACCCCTTTTTCGCCAGAAGGTATCGAGTCGAAGGGTTTTTTCAATTAAAGTGACGGTATTGAATTGAAATTATTTTTATTATTTTTCAGAGCCGCCACTTGGAATTGAGTTGTGGTGTTCCAAGTCACCTTATTGTGTCCCTAATCAAAAGGAAATGACTCTTTGTTGGTTTGCGAAAACAGAAGACCGGGTAAGGAATTCTGTTGACCGAGGGGAAGGTGTGAGGCACCCCTAGAGTCCCGTGGTTCTAGCACGGTCGCTTTTATTGACTTATCTTGACAAAAAAAAAAATAATTATGTTAAGGACTAAATTTGCTCATTTATTATATCGAAAATAATTTTCTAAGTTTCTTATATTAAATAAATTGAAGAAAAGTATTTGCCAAAGTGCATTATTGCATCCTTGAATTTTAAATGTCTCAAAGAGATGCGTACGCCGCATTCTTAATTGAGTCAAATATTTTAAACATATCTAAAATTTGCCTAACATTAAAAACATTGATTTATGTCTTGTAAACTTGAAACAAATTTTTTCTTATTAAAAATTGTCACACCCCTTTTTTGAACTCCAAATGATTCATTTTTAAGGTTCGAAAAGGTTTTTATTATTAAAGTGACAAAATAAAGATAATTTGTTTCAAAAAGGATTATTTTCATTCAAAACTCAGAGTCGCCACTTGGCATAATCCGGTGTGCCAAGTCACCTTTGGAAAATTCTTTTCAAAACGATTTGACTCTTTGAAACTGGTTTGCGAACAGAGATTCCGGCTAAGGAATTCTATTGACCGAGGGGAAGGTATTAGACACCCCTCGATCCCGTGGTTCGACCACGATTGCTTGGTGGAGCATATCGGCTAATTTGACATTATGAATGTATAAACCACACAAAGACATAAAACAAACAATGAACACATCAAACAACAATTCAAAAATATAGTGTCCAGTCCGAATTATACAGTCCCAAAGATAAGAAAATACGAAAATGTAAATCCTATTCTAGACTAATCCTAAACTATGCTCCAATGCTTACCCGATGCCTCGGGCCTTCATCACAAACGTTTTCCGCCAACATAATACTTCGGGACATTCCCCGGTGAATAAATACAATGTGTCTCGGGGCATTCCCCGGCTAAATGAATACATTTTCCATATGCGAGAAAAACAAACCATTCCACAAACATTTCAAACTCTCAAACAATCCATAAGTTCTAAATTCGCCTACCCAAGCCTACTATTTGCCTACGCTTTTGACGGTCTTATCATGATACTACCAAGTTCGATAACATTAACATTCATTTCAAATCCAATAACAATTGATGAATCAAAACACTACAATATTCACTTTATCGCCTTTCAATTCCCGTCTTCCCCAAGTTAAAATTTATCCCAAATGAATTCAAATCCTTCAATTAATCCATTCAAATGAAATCAATCAATTAACATCAACCACCATCCATAATCCAAACATAATCAAATCACATGAAACAATATTCACACGCCATAAATTTACCACACCAAATATCAATAATTAAGCTCAATTGAGAAGGGATAAGAAATGAACCTTAATGACTTTCAATGTATTACTCAGTTAAGCGAGCCAGAATACGGGCCGAAAACCTCGAGTTGGAGTCCACAAATCTCCGAACTAAACTCGCAAACCTCGACCCAAACTCCGTTTTCCCCAAAACTTGACACCCAGGTATGAACAACGTAACTGAGATGACTCGTTGGTCACCAATGATCAATGAATTTTTGATTGTTTATTCACTGTTCGACAATAACAAACGCAGAATCGTGACTTTGGGATTTGTTTCGACGATGAAGACAGGATCTCGATCCACCAAATTTACCAAATTTAATGCAACGGTGGTGGGTTACTTCATCCGATAAAAAATTGAATGGAATGGACCAGATTCCAACTAAATTTTATGTAGAAATTAGAAAGAACGAGAGGATTTAGAGAATTTCAGGATGGAGCAGACCTAGACGATGACCTTGACGTCGATTCCGGCGAGATTTCACCAGAATCGAAAGTGAAACGATCGAATAACGAATGGAAAACTGATTCCGATGAGCTAAGTCGCCGGAACAGTGACCAGTGACATGAAAGCCTCTCTCTCTCGCAGCTCTCTCTCCCTCTCCCGCATCTCTCTCTCTTCTCTTTTCACTCTATTTCCCGTCCTCAACCTCTGTGTGCATGTATATGTCAGCTTGTGTATATATGATGGCATGGAAATTGGGGGATATCACTGTGGGTGTGTTCTTGTGGGAATTTTTGTGGTGTCACAGTTGGAGAAGATGAGATGATCCATGATGGTTCTCCCCTATATTTGTGTGTTTTTGAAAAATGGAGAAGAAGAAAGAATCGTGTATGCCTATCTCCTTTTTGTATATATCTATTCCCTATATAGCTATTTTCAATTAGAAAGAGAAGAAAAGAAAAATAATCCTCACGTGGGCCTTACCTTTTTTTTTTTGTTAGTCCATTCCCTTATCCTAATTTTGTTAAGGTGAAAAAAAGGGTAAAACGTGAAGGGGTGAGAGTATTTGGGGTAGAGGTGAGGTAAGGTAGGGTGTGGGGTAGGGTAGGTTGTTAGGATGAGGTGTAAAGGGGGTTAGGATAGGATAAAATTTGTTAGGTAGTTTGTTTTAAGTTGTTACTTTTTTGTATTTTTTAAGGGGTATAATTACATGGGTGAGGGTACACAGTAGGATAAAGTAAAAATGGGTAAAAATGATATTGGAGAGGGACGAATCTAGGTGTCTACATCATGCCCCCTTTGAATGTAAACACGAAGTATTTTCAGACAAAGAAGTAGACAATAAGACAGAATTTTGTCCCGACCATTATTCAAAGGAAGAAACAAAAAAAAGAAGAACAACCGAGTTCTGACTTAAGCCATCCTACCCACCCAAGTTATGGAGGAATCAAGTGCCCGGTATTTCAAAAGATTTGAAAGAGAAGCACTATACCGAGTTGAAGAGTCGAGTGAGGTTCCATCGAGGTTTCGGTCCGCGGCTCTGTCATTACATCAAAATGAAAATTACAAGTTAAACACATAAATGAAATTACAAAAACCTATCTACGCAACTTATTTTGGACTCTTGACTTGAGTTTCATCACCCTATTCTTCAGGCGAGCTCCTGACTTTCAATTTCTTCAACTTGTTGCTTGCCTTTCAATTTCTACACCCTGTTCTCCAGGCGGGTTCCTGACTTGCTATATCATCAACCTCTTGCTATGCTTTTCAATTTCTACACCCTGTTCTCCAGGCGGGTTCCTGACTTGCTATTTAATCAACTTGTTGCTATGTTTTTAATTTCTTCACCCTGTTCTGTAGGCAGGCTCCTGACTCGCTATTTTTCAATCTGTTTAACTTTTAATTTCTTCACCTTGTTTCTTGGTTTTCCATTTATTCTCCCTGTTCTTCGGGCAGGCTCCTTAAATCATATCAAAACTGAAAAGAAGATTATCCTAAACAAAAATTATTATAAAGAGAAATTTCGTTTGCCAGATTAGTAAAGTTTCAAAAACAAGAATTAAATTTTGCCCCAGTTTATCATCTAAGGACTTTTGTGAAAGTCCTATCATTATAGGAATCAAGGAGAATGACTCGACTTTAAAGTACGTCTGATAGGAATCAAAGGAATTGACTTGACTAAAAGGTACGTCTTCTAGGGTTCAAGGGGAATGACTCGACTAAAAGGTACATCTTATAGGAATCAAAGGGAATGACTCGCCCAAAAGGTACGTCTTATAGGAATCAAGGGAGATGACTCGACTAAAAGGTACGTCTTGTAGGAATCAAGGGAGATGAGTCGACTAAAAGGTACGTCTTATAGAAATCAAGGGAGATGACTAGACTAAAAGGTACGTCTTCTAGGGGTTAGGGAATGACTCGACTAAAAGGTACGTCTTATAGGAATCAAGGGTGATGAATCGACTAAAAGGTACGTCTTATAAGAATCAAAGGGTAATGACTCGACTAATAGGTACGTCTTATAGGAATCAAAGGGGAATGACTCGACTAAAAGGTACGTCTTATAGGAATCAAAGGGGAATGACTCAACTAAAAGGTACGTCTTATAGGAATCAAAGCGGAATGACTCAACTAAAAGGTACATCTTATAGGAATCAAGGGACATGACTCGGTAAAAGGTACATCTTATAGGAATCATGGGGGATGACTCAACTAAAAGGTACGTCTTATAAGAATCAAAGGGGAATGACTCGACTAAAAGGTACGTCTTATAGGAATCAAAGAAAATAACTCGACTAAAAGGTACGCCTTATAGGAATCATGGGGGAATGACTCGACTAAAAGGTACGTCTTCTAGGAGTGAAGTTTCAATTTAAGAAGTGTATCACCGAGCAAATGAAAACTGAAATCCCTGGACAAGAAAGTGTGTCTCCGAGGGATATAAGATGATGAATTTTTACCATGATTTAATTATCAAACCTGTGCAGCAACATTGCTTCCTACATTTGTAAAAGTGAGGCATTGTAGCCCTTGATGTTTATGCTCTGAAGTTCTTGCTTTGAAGGTAGTATGTTTCATGTTTCATCAAAGAAAACTTGTGAGTTTGAAACATGGTGATTGATTTGTGGCTTTAGCTTTCGCGGAGATCTCCCTTGCCCTTATCAAATTAATCTTGCTTCCAACCATTACATATATCATTGACTTGCTGCTTCATTGACTCAAACTCAAACGATTAAGAGTGACTCTGAAACAAGCACAATATCTCTGTTTTTTCATGATCCTCAGATAAACCCTTTGAACCTTGGTATTTCTATGAGTTCCTTGACTTCTCTGTTGACAAAACTTTCTGCATGTCCTTTTTTGGCTCACAACCATGTCTCTTTCATGTGCTAGCTTTTGTCTTGCTTTGTGCAATTAAAGAAGATGGTAGCCAATTTTGAAATCTTTTCTCATTTGTTTTGACATGGACTTGACTTAAAGACGAGAAAAATGACAATGATTTTTATTTGGATAACTGACTCAAGAAAAATAAAACAAAAATAAAGAGAAGAAAGAAAAGACAATGAATGTCCCCATTTGAAATAAAGAAATAAAAAATTTATCTAGAAATGACAGTCAACTCTAATGATTATGCCATGCATTTTGGATTAAGCAGCTTGATCTTTTCATCCAAACTTTCTACCCATTGTTGTTGAGTTAATGGCCTTGAAACTTAGTTGCTTCCTTAGGTCAATTGTATTTAAGACCCCATTCGGCTAGTGATGCCTTGAAGGGTTTTCGCCAACAAGCTTCTCTCATTTTCTTTTCCTCAGCTCACCATTGCCTTATGGTGTCTGTAAGGGTTTTCCACTAATGAGACTCTATTATCTTCGTTTCCCTTAACTCACAGTCGTCTTATGGTGTCCGTGAGAGTTTTCACCGATAAGACTCTCTCATTTTTATCTCTCTCAACTTACCATCGTCTTACGGTGCCCGTGAGGGTTTTCACCAATAAGACTCTCTCATTTTTATTTCTCTCCTGATTTCTTATATGGAGGAAGACAGGTAGTTCCCAAATACATCATCATATCCATTGCATGCTTAGCCTTAATATTCTCAAAGATTGATCTGAAGGTCTTTCTTTGGTTGTAACGCGGTGGCGAGGGTGCACCTGAGTCACCGGAAAAGGGAAAGGGATAGTAACATGTCACCAGTGTTGTTACATCCCTTTTTGGTTCTCCAAAAGAATTAATTTTATGGTTCGAAAGGGTTTTATTATTAAAGTGACAAAAGATGAAAATTATTTCGAAAAGGATTTATTAGTTCAAGAACTCAGAGGCGCCACTTGGCATAAATCGGGTGTGCCAAGTCACCCGTGGATATCCTTTTTCAAAACGGTATTGACTCTATAAAACTGATCCGCGAACAGAGATTCCGGCTAAGGAGTCCTGTTGACCGAGGGGAAGGTGTTAGGCACCCCTCGATCCCGTGGTTCGACCACGGTCGCTTGGTGGAGTATCTCGGTTAATTTAAACACTATGAATGTATAAACCACACCAAACACAAATAAAACGATCAATCAAACAAACACATCCAAAACAATGTCCAGTCCAATTATAACAAACCAAAATGAAAAAAGGTACTTGAAAAGTAAACCTACGCTAACCTACACTAATCCTAAACTATGCTCCACTGCTTGATCCACTGTCCCGAACCTTCATCGCGAACATTCTCCGAGTACAAAATACACGGGGCATTCCCTGACCAATAAAAACAAGTACGTCGGGGCATTCCCCAGCCGGATAGTACATTTCAATCCAAACGCGATTAACTAACAAACATTCAACCAATATTCCATTTTCAAACATTCAACGAAAACAATTATTCATAAGAATTTTTCCTACCCGAACTTATATTCGCTTATTCGTTTCAACGTAGCATGATAATATCACGTTTTATATCAACAGTAAATCAAAATTAAACCGAATCTATCCTTTTTATCAATTTTTTTTAATTCTCACCCCCCAAATCCTCTTTTAACACAAAATTTCAACTTTCCAAAATCACTATTTCAATAATCCACAACCATTTCTTCAACGCAATGAAGCAGAACAAGTCAATATCACTCAATATTCAATCGTATCTCACACCAATCAAACATATATGACAAAAATGAAGAAGAGATAAAATTGGACCTTTCGATGATGAACTTTCGTTGATAGTAATATTTAAGAAAACCCAGCTGCGAAACCTTCAATAGAATACCTCGATATCGACTAATTCAACTCAGTATAGAGAAAAACTAAAATCGAAGTCTAATTGAAATACAAAATCCACAAAACGACTGAGAGTATTCAACACAGATGCCGAACAAACCGAAACTGACCTTAACAGACCACAACCGAACTCAAAATGGTCGGAATCGAACTCAAAATGGTTGGATTCTACTCAAAATAGGTCGATTTCAGATTGGTTTAACGATTCGATCCTAGTTTTCAGCCGTAGAGATTGTTTAAATTGAGTTTTTAATGGATTTCAGAGTTAAATCAGAACTGAGAAGTTATTTTCGGTGAAGAGTGGCCGAAAAATTAGATCTTCGATCAACTTTCTTTCTCTTGGTGTATCTCACGCCATTCTCTTCTTCCGTGTGTGTGCGATTTTAGTGTGGATTCAAAAAAAGAAGATTAACGGGAGAAGAGAAACTGCTGTCACGCTTTTGTATGTTAATGGAGTTCTAAGAGGAAAAGAACGAGAGATGAAGATAATGAAAAATCCATGTGTGTGTGCGCACGGTTTTGTGATCTGTTGGGAATCAAAAGAAGAAGAAAATATCAAGTTATGGAGAGTGAGTTTTTTGGCCAAGAAGAAACAAAAAAATGGAGAGCCCTCCTCTTTTTCTGAATGAGAAAGACGTATATGTATTTTCCCAAAATGGAAGAGAACATCTAGGGAGGGTACGTGGGGTATGAGGCTATGGGTCAGGGGGTGTTCCCATTCCCTCTTTCCTGGAAGGTTCCCCTTAATATATCTAATAACAAAAAATGACAAAGGATTCTCAAAAGGCCCCCTTCCCCGTAGGATCCCTCCAGGTTGTTGTATTCTAATTTTGTAAGAGATGGGGGTGGGGGTAGTAGTGGAGTGGTTAGGAGAGGGGTGAGGTGTCATTTTTTAATTGGGTGGGTTGTTGGAATATTAGAATGAGACAAAGTTTGTTATGACTTGCTATTTGGATAAAAACAAAACAAAAATAAATACATAAATAAGTAAAAGATGAGGTGGTTATTTATTTTCTCGGGGAAAAGTTATAAAGATAGGGTTAAATTGTGTGATATCGGAATGAGAAATATTATTAACGGGACAAAATTACGTTTCTACATCATGCCCCCTTAGAATGTAAACACCAAGTGTTTTCATACAAAGAAGTAGACAACGAGACAGAATTTTATCCCGATCATTATTCGAAGAAAGAAATAGAAGAAAGAAGGGCAACCGAGTCTTGACTTAGGACACCCTACCTATCTAATTTACGAGGAAATCAAGTGACAGGTATCTCAAAGGTTTGGAAGGAGATGGACTATACCGAGTTGGAGATTCGAATGAGGTTCCATCGAGGTTCCGATCCGCGGCTCTGTCATTACAACTAAATAAAAATTACAAGTTAAAACATAAATAAAATTACAAAATCCTATCTTTGCAGCTTTCCTTGACTGTTGACTCGCTACTTCATCACCGTATTCTTCAGACGGGCTCCTGAAATAAAAGTCAAACTAGAACGAAAGTTATTCCAAACAAAGATTAGGATAAAGAAGGATTTCATTTTTTCTGAAAGTAATGTCCCATTTTCCAGGAGGGTCCTGAACTGCAGTAAATTCCCATTTTTCATGAGGGTCCTGAATAAAAAGTAACTTCCCATTTTCCAGGAGGGTCCTGAACATAAAGTAAATTCATATTTTCCTGGAGGGACCTGATCATAAAGTAAATTCCCATTTTTCAGGAAGGTCCTAAACGGCAGGTAAAATCCCATTTTTCAGTAGGGTCCTGAAGATAAAGTAAATCCCATTTTTTCGGAGGGTCCTGAGCAGAAAGTAAATTCCAATTTTTCAGGAGGGTCCTGATCATAAAGTAAATTCCCATTTTACAGGAGGGTCCTGAACATAAATTAAAATCCCATTTTCCAAGAGGGTCCTGAACGGAAAGTAAAATCTCATTTTTCAGAAGAGTTGTGAACAGAACGCAAAATCCCATTTTTCAGGAGGGTCCTGAACATAAAGTAAATCCCATGGATGTTCTTTTCCCATGTTTACTAAATTAAGTAAAACGAATTTGCCCATTTTTTAAGAAAGGAAATTTGTTAGTTAAAAACTTAGTGGTGGCTTGCAGCACTTGGCTTCCCAGGCATCTGCTCCAACCATTGTTACTTTCACTTTTGTCTCAGATCGCTAAAACTTGCCCCTATCTTGTCGCGTCATTGACCCAGATCCAGATTGAGGGAGATGAGTTCTGACTCAAATAATGAATTTTCATTTTTT
This sequence comes from Capsicum pubescens, assembly GCA_030864215.1. Lineage (NCBI taxonomy): Eukaryota > Viridiplantae > Streptophyta > Magnoliopsida > Solanales > Solanaceae > Capsicum > Capsicum pubescens. The sequence continues at coordinate 353,728,761 of CM061538.1, read as the reverse complement.
CATGCCTCTGAGATGCACCCTTTTCCAAATCTAAATACTCCCACGAACCCAGCAGCCTGTCAGTTGATAAACTTCCTTTGCTTTTTGTTGAATTACCATCATATTTCTTTCATGTGGTGGTCCTTGTCTTTTCCTCATACAATTGGAAAGACTGGTAGCAAGTTTCGAAATTCTTTCTCGCTTGCTGTGACACAGACTTGACTTAAAATGTAAAGAAATGATGGTGACTTTTATTTTGATGAATGACATAAAAAGACAAAATATGAATATGTAAATGAAAGAAAAGGGCAATGTCCCTTATTCAAAAAGAAAACTTATCTGACTACGGCAACCAACTCCAATGAGTGTGACATGCACTTTGGATTAAGCTGCCTGATCTTCCTATCCAAACTTCTTTTGTGTTGTTGAGTTCATGCCCTTGACGCTGAGACTCTTCTTCAAATCCATTGGACTCATATATCTCATTCAATTGACAACATCTTAAAAAACTTTTGCCTACAAATCTCTTTCCTTTTCACTTTTCTCTCGAACTCGCCATCACCTTACGGTGCCCATAAGGGTTTTCACCAATAAGACTCTCATTTTTATTTTTCTGAACTCCCTATCTTCTTATGGTGCCCGTGAGGGTTTTCACCAGTAAGACTCTCTCATTTTTATTTCTCTCGACTCACCATCGCCTTGTGGTGCCCGCGAGGGTTTTCACCAATAAGACTCTCTCATTTTTATTTCTCTCCTGATTACTTATTCTAAGGAAGACAAGTAGTTCCCAAATGCATCATCATATCCCTTGCATGCTTAGACTTAACATCCTCAAAGATTGATTTGAAGGTCTTTCTTTGATTGTAATTTGGCTTTTTGATAGAGTTATAAAAAAAGGATGACATGGGGCCCAACGACATTTGAAGTGGGGGTGGGACTTACAAATTTTGGAATCGACTCAAACAACACATTAACTCACGCCTCCGTTTTTGTTGACTGGGTGACTCTAAAATCTCTATTTGGTTGGACCGAGCCCTGAATAGGGCAACCTACGTATCTCACTCCAAAAAGAGGAGAATTAGGTCGCACGTAGTTCCATGAACTTGTTCTTTGTTTTGTTTTATTTATTTTTCTTTTATTTTCGAACTCTTTCTTTTATTCTTATTTTCTTGACATTTATCTTTGACTCTATTTTGATTCTAAAAGAGGGATATGATAGAAAAATAAAACTAAGCTCAAACGGGTTAACAAAGGATGACACAATGTTTTTATAAAAGAATAAAATGCCTTCATCATATTAGTCTTAAAAAATGCAAGTACTAAACATGCAATAAAATCAACAAAGGATAAAATATCATACTTAATATCTTTTGACCGCATCAGCATTGATAGCCATTTCTGTCATTTTGTCTTCAATATCTGTCAAATATAAGGTTTCATTGGGCAACACTTTATTCACAATGAAGGGACCTTGCTAATTTGGGGAGAACTTTCCTTTAGCTTCAACCTGATGAGAGAGGATGCGCTTCAATACCAACTGACCAACTTCAAAACGCTTGGGGCGTACCTTTTTGTTATACGCTCGAGCCATTCTTCTCTGATACAATTGGACATGACATACCGACGACAATCTTTTTTCATCAATCAAGCTCAACTGTTCCAATCGGGGTTTGACCCACTCATCATCATCAATCTCTGTTTCAACAATGACTCGAAGAGAGGGAATTTCAACTTCTGCATGGATGACTGCTTCTGTTCCATACACCGTTAAATATGGAGTTGCCCCTATTGAAGTGCGAACAGTAGTGCGATAACCTAGCAATGCAAATGATAACTTCTCATGCCACTGTCTAGACCCTTGTACCATTTTCCGTTGTATCTTCTTGATATTCTTATTGGCGGCTTCCACAACACCATTAGCCTTCAGACGATATGGAGTGGAATTTCGATGTACGATCTTAAACTGTTGACACACTTCTTGCATCAAATGACTATTGAGATTGACAGTATTATCTGTAATAATCATCTTAGGAATTCCAAACCTACAAATGATATTGTCATGAACAAAATATACTACCGCCTTCTTTGTCATTGACTTGAAAGTTACTACTTCTACCCATTTGGTGAAGTAATCAATGGCCACAAAAATAAATCTGTGCCCATTTGACACTTTCAACTCAATCGGCCCGATCACGTCCATCCCCCAAGCTACGAAAGGCCATGGAGCAGACATTGCATGCAATTCAGCGGGAGGAGAATGTATCAGATCACCGTGTACCTGACATTGATGATATTTCTGAACGAAATGTGTAGACACCTAATTTCGTCGCTCCCCGATATCGTTTTTACCTATTGTTTACCTTATCCTACCGTGTACCCTCACCCGTGTGATAATCCCTCCACAAAATGACAAAAATAACAACCCCCTAACTAATTTTGTTTTATCCTAATATTCTAACAACCCACCCAATTAAAAAAACAACACCCTACCCCCTACCCCACGTGACCCCACCTACCTCACCACTACCCCACTCTCACCTCATATATACACACACAAAAGGAACACGGAGGGAGGCCATTTTTTTGGAATCAAAAAAAGAAAAAGCAGAACATTCCAATTTTCTTTTCTTCTTCACAGGACACTCCACAGAATACACCGTCACATGTACATATACTATTCCGTATAAAAAATATTACACACAGAATACTGAGGGCACACATATTCCTCACAATTTCTATTCCAGAGGAGGACCATTTTTCTATTTTTAGAAGCGGATATAGAACACCGATACACAACAGACCTCAGCATAGACAAAGATGGTCACTCTCACATAAGCACACACATCATTCCTTTCACTGGTTCTCGAATCACGCACAATACAGAGCTATACAAAAATATCTTCGCACACATACAAAATACAGGATTAAGAGAACAAAAGGGACTCCATTTTTATTTTCGGATCTTCCTCTACGCAAAAACACACAGGCACTCAAGAAGCTCAAAACACACACACTATACACAGAGTAAGTAAGAAAACGAGAGTATGAAGTTCGTTTGATGGAATCCGGCAACAGAATATGGTAAACGGGACATCTTGGTTGGAAAACGCAAGATTTTGGGGCTTCGGGTTCGTCTATTTTCTTGATTCATTCTTGATCTCGCGCTTTGGGGTTTTTCATGATTAAATCGTGTCAACATTCGGAGTTTGGATTTTATGTTCGAGGTTTTTCTTCTTGGTTTGAATTCTGTTCGGATGGCGATGTCGGGACACTGATTTGGTGTGTTCGTCGTTGGGTTCCCTGATTCGAGGATATCGGTCTCGGATTTCTTTATTATCGACAAGGATCAGTTTCATTGAGGTCCAACTCTACACTTTCTCTTATCTATTTTATTATTTGCGATGTTTCGTATTTTGAATTGGATATTCGTGTGTGGTTTGATCTTCGTTGGTGATGAATAACAGTCTGTATTGATTGGTTGTTGATTTCGTTGGTTACGAATGTGTGTGATGTCAATGATGAATATTGAGTTTGTAGTGATTGTAGATTGTTGAAATAGTAATCGTGATTGTAGAAGTTTTTGTGTTAAAATAAAATTGGGGGTAGGAATAAAAAATTTCTAAAATGAATGTTGATTAATTTTGATGCATGGATAATGTTAAACACGATAGAATTGTCATATGTTGAACTTGGATAGGCAAATGTAGGCCGGGTAGTCAAATTTAGAAATAACGATTTATTGGAATATATGAATATATGCGTGAATGGTTCGTTTTACTTTATCGTATGAAAAGCTTAAATTGTATAATTTGGCCGGGGAATGCCCCGAAGTATCTGTATATATTTGTTCATCGGGGAATGCCCCAAAAATTTTTGTATGCAAAGGATGCCCGTGATCAAGGCCCGAGGAATCGGATGAAGCATAGTTTAGGATTAGCGTAGGTTTACTTTCAGTCCCTTTTTATTTTGGGTTGTAATAATTGGACTGGACTTTACATTTCGGATTGTTTTGTTTCGTTTGATTATTTTGCGTGCTTTTTGTGCAGTTTATACATTTCTTAGTGCACAAAAATAGTCGATACACTCTATCAAGAGACCGTGGTTGAACCACAGGATCGAGGGGTGTCTAACACCTTCCCCTCGGTCAACAGAATTCCTTAGCCGGAGTCATTGTTCGCAAACCAGTTTAAAAGTGTCAAATGGTTTTGAAAAGGATTTTCCAATGGTGACTTGGCACACTAGATTATGCCAAGTGGCGACTCTGAGTAAAAAATGTAAATAATCCTTTTCCAAAGCAAATTTTTATTTCTTGTCACTTAAATAATAAAACCCTTTTATATAAATCGTTTGGAATACGTAAAAACAGGGTGTGACAAAAGGAATACAATCCCGCTCCATTGTAAGCCAATAATAACCTGCTCGAAGTGTCTTATTTGACAAGACATAACCGTTCATATGCGACCCGCATACTCTAGAGTGTATTTCAACCATGATCGCCGAGGTTTCTCTTGCATCTACACACCTCAAAAATCCCAGATCCGGGGTTCTCTTATATAAGATTCCCCACTTATGAAAAATCCACTAGTCAAACGCCTAAGAGTCCTCTTTTGATCACTGGTGGCATGTGTTGGGTATTCTCCTGACTGAATGTATCACTTGATATCAAAGAACAAAGGTTCTCCATCGAGCTCTTCTTCAACCGCATTATAATAAGCATGCTGATCACGACTCTGTATATGCACTAGATCGATGTAGGCTTTATCAGGATGTTGGAGCATTGAAGACAGAGTGGCTAAAACATCAACAATATCATTATGAATTTTTGGAATATGCCTAAATTTTACTGACACAAACCATTGACATATCTCCTGCAAGCATTGTCGATATGGTATGAGCTTTAAATCTCGCGTCTCCCAATCATCTTGAATCTGATGGATGAGAAAATCTGAATCCCCCAACACTAATAGTTCCTGGACTCCCATATGAACAGCTAACCTCAAACCAAGAATGCACGCTTCATATTCTGCTATGTTATTAGTACAATAAAATCGAAGTTGTGCTGTTATCGAGAAATGTTGCCCCAATTTAAAGATAAGAACTGCACCTATTCCAACTCCTTTCATATTAACAGCTCCATCAAAGAACAACTTCCAACCTGGATCAGCATCTATAATGACTTCCTCGACACAGAATACCTCTTCATCAGGAAAATATGTCTTTAGCAGCTTATACTCTTCATCAATGGGATTCTGAGCAAGATGATCTGCCAAGGCTTAGGCTTTCATGGCTTTTTGAGTCACATATACAATGTCAAACTCGGTAAGCAATATTTTCCACTTGGCCAAACGATCGGTCGGCATAGGCTTCTGAAATATATACTTCAAAGGATCCATGCCGGAGATGAGATAAGTAGTGTAGGACAAAAGATTATGCTTCAACTTCTGTGCTACCCAAGTTAGGGCACAACACGTCCTTTCAAGAAGAGTGTACGTGGCCTCATATGTTGTGAACTTCTTGCTAAGATAATAAATAGCCTGCTCCTTTTTGCCTGTGACATCATGTTGACCTAGGACACAACCGAAAGAATTATCCATGACCGATAAATATAAGATCAAAGTCCTACCAGGCTCCGGTGGTACCAGCACGGGAAAATTTGACAGATATAGTTTGATTTTGTCGAACACATGTGGTTGTGAGTTAAGCAATAAACCTGCTGATGTAGTTTAGTCTACCAAGCAAACTCATCACCTTTGTCCTTTTATTGGGCGGGGGCAAATCCTGAATGGCTTTGATTTTCGAGGGATCCAATTCAATTCCCCGACGACTGACTGCAAACCCCAACAACTTTCCAGACGGAACTCCAAACATATATTTTGCCGAGTTGAGCTTGAGATTATACCTGCGAAGCCTTTCAAAGAACTTTCTTAAATCTTTAACATGGTCAGCCTGTCTTTTTGACTTAATAATCACTTCATCTAAATAGACATCAATCTCCTTATGCATCATATCATGAAACATAGTGGCCATGGCTCTCATGTATGTTGCTCCAGCATTCTTCAAACCAAATGGCATCACTCGATAGCAATAAGTCCCCCATGCAGTGATAAAAGACGTCTTTGAGTCACCGCTTTATATCTGTCATCATGAGTCCGCCCCCCGACCTTTTTTTCTGCAATAAGTACGTAGTACACGTGTTGTACACGACCTCTAGTTGAGTCACCCTTATTTTACGGGGGGAGCCGTCGGTGTTATGGAGTAGGTGGAAAGCAAAGCAGCCACTATCGACCATACGCTCCCCCGAACAGCCTTGTTAGTGAACCACAACGTAGGTCAGCCTTTAGGTCATGCTTATGTGCATCATGCGGAGACCTAGAGGGACCCACATGGCCCTTTGTAGGAGACTCACCTCTAAAGCATCTCTACGTGCTAACTGTTGCATATTTGAGGGTAACATGGTCATTTGACGGACTGATTTAAAAAAAATAAATAAATAAAAATAGAAAAAGTGAGTCGAAAAGTATGAATCAAAAGGTATGTCTTTTGTTCTTCACGATCCAAATACTCAAAAAAAGACTTCTTTACGTTTTGCATTTGTCTTCTTAAAATACCGTAAGCTCAAAAAAAAAATGAAGAAAAAATGATGAAAAAAAAAGGGGATTTTGTTTGTATTTTCTACTTATTTGTCAAAAACAAAATACCAAGAAGATTTTTTTTTCCTCATAATTGGTGGTGTCAGTCTTAGTTGAAATGTCTAGTTGAAAATCCAAAAAGTTTTCATTCGTTTGTTTTTGGTTGTCTCTTAAGTTAGGGTCAATTTATTAGTTAATCGTTATTTGTCCAATATGGATGAACTACGCATATCTGATTCTCTTCCCTTGGGTTGGGATACGTAGGCAACCCTTGGTGGGTCCGGTATTCTTTGTGTTGGCCTTTGTCTTAGTATTAGCCTAGGTCTCTCGCCCCGTAATCTAGAGTTGTTTGCCAAGTAGACTGATTTCGCTCAGTACTTCTGTTCGGCAAATTGGAGTCATGAATGTGGTTTGTCCCATCGACATATGTTTGCATAAAAAATCCCAAGGGTTGGGAATCTTCTACTCTTGTCGAATTTTGAGATAACGTCTTGTGTGTTATTACAGGATGGATTTGTCCACCAAGTCTAGAGTTTTGATGGTTGTCAAGGTGCCCAAAAAGTTAATCAAGTGGTGGAAAATGTTTAACTATGTTGATCAGCAGAAACTGGTTTAAATATTAGGTGATCTTACGGAACTTCTGCATGTTACCCGTCGTCCAGATTTAATAGAGGCTTTGGTTACCTTTTGGGATCCAAGTAGTTTGGTGTTCAGGTTTGGGGAATGTGAAATGACTCCTACTTTGGTAGAAATATCCGGTTTGTTGCATTTGCCCTATATCGAGAAGGATATGATCCGAGCACAAAATCATACTGGCGTGAGATTTTTGCAGTCTTGTGGTTTAAAAAGTGAGGGTGTACGATTGGGTTGTTTAAGCGATTCGTGGGTTTCCTTAGACTTTTTGTTCGCTAGATTCGGGCCCTCGGAAGGTTTTAATTATTTTTGGGATGAATTTCATTTGACTAAGGAGAAGTGGGAGAGAAAGCGTCTTGAAGTCTTCACCTTCGCTTTGTTAGGCATTTTAGTGTTTCCACTAGAAGAAAGACGTATTAATACCCGTTTGCAATCTGTGGTGATGGATCTATTTCATAAGGATCAAAACGACAAGGGCATTAATCAAAAGGGCAGGTTCACTCTCATACCCATGATCTTAACAGAAATATATAAGGCTTTAACCGAAGTGAAGGGGGGATGAGATTTTTTGAGGGCAGTAACCTGATATTGCAGTTATGGATGATGGAGTATTTGCATGCGCCTTCTTTAGTTAAACCAGACGTGGTAGATCATTGTATACCCAATCGAGTGAAAGCCATGGACTCCAGGTTGCGTTTGGATAAATTCTCGCTACCCATGGGAGTCGAGGCTTGGATTGAATTTCTTGAGTCAAGAAGCGGGGATAACATCTTGTGGACTTATCTGTCGCTTCAACCGAAGATAATCTTGTTGGGTTATCAGACGCAGCTCCCTTTAGTTATGTTAGGGCTCAATTGCACTAGACCATACAGTCCTTCTAGGGTAATGCACCAGTTGGGTAGGCTGCAGGATGTGCCACCAGCAGTGGATCTTCTGAAGAATGTTGAGTACTTCAAGGACCAAGCCTTAGGTGAGAGCAAGTACGAGCAATTTTGGAAGCATGCAACAAAGCTAGGTGTGGACACACTCAAAGAAAGTTTGGATAATCCAGGATACAATCAGGGATATGGGGTCTGGCTTCAATCTATCCCTCGGGGTATCAGTCAACCTTTACCAGCGCAGCTTAGAGGGAGGATACAAGAGGAATGCTTAGTAGACGACCATCAGGATGAAAGTGTAGGGTCAAAAGTGGAAACATTGATAGTTCAGTTAGCAGATTTGTTCATGACGGTAGAAAGTTGTCAGAATAATCTTTCCAAGTGCACTCCTCATGAGGCAGGAATACGGGCCCGAAGCTTCTTCCCCGGTATCAGGGTGTCTTTACTGGATATGCTACAAAGTTTAAATGGGAGAAAGAGAACTTCACAGGGAGGTCCATCTCAGCTAGGGTCATCACGCAGAGCACCAGTCGGAAAGAGCGTTTCTTATCTTTATTTAGTTTGAGTCTTTTATGTGCCTATCATTGTAGGGTGGTGTCTACTTTAAGTCGAAGTCAAGTTGTTTTTGGTATTAGGGTCTTTATTAGTAATTTCACATATGTCGTCTTAGGGGTCTAGAATGTTGTTTCGTATTTGTTGTTTAGTTTTAAAGTTGTCCTAAATTCTTTGTATATTTTTGTTGTTTCTTTCGTCAATATGTTATGTTGTTACGTCTTTCCTTTGTTTGTTTATTTTCGTTTTCAAAAAAAAAAAGTGTGGGTGATATTTATGCACATGCTGCCCGAACTACGCAAGATCTGATTCATGTACAACATGATACGTAGGCAACCTACTTTTTGGTTCGATCTAATCATTTTGTTTCATTGTTTTTCATTATTTTTTCTCTTTTAAAGAAAAAACAAAAGCCATAAAGAATGATAAAATAAAGGTAGATAACGAGAGAAGTGGAAAGAACAGAGATGGATACGGAAAAAAAGAGTGTAGATAAAAATCGTGATGATGTTGAAATGACCTCGCTACCCTCAAAAGCTGGTAGAAATGAACATGAATTTAGGACAATTTTACCAATGTGATTCCCATGCCAGTTGTGTGCCCTAATCCTAACGGATGTCGTCTTTGATGAGCATGTTATTTCAGATAACAGTGGTAGGTTTGCAGCACTCTGGCTAGTCACCCATACTTCACTAAATCCAAAGCAAAGCTCTCCATGGCTAGCAGGGAAATTGAAAATTCGCTCATTGACCCGGATCAGGATCACAGGGAAGAAAGTTCAGAAAACAATGATGAGGTAGTAAGGCTCAGGCAACAATTGATAGATTTGCATCGGGCATGGGCCAGCGGAATGCCTCCTCCTCCGCTCCCTGAAGGTCTTGGGAATATCTCTAATTGCCCACCGCTCTCTCAGGCGCAATTCTCTGCTCCTACTGAGTCACTTGAGCATGCTCCAGGATTCACTCCGCTACATTATTATCCTGGTAATTCTAGTGTGCCCTTGGCAGCTCCCCAATCAAGAGCAGCTGCTCAGCCAGCGCCACCGATCACACCGGTATTTGTGGCCCCGCCACCACATAAAACTCCCATATATGTTGTGCGTCCCACAATGAGGCTTCCTCGGTCTTCCAGTGAGCCAGTACTGAAGGTTTCAGATGGTCAGTATTATGCTACGGAGCCTACTTTGCAATTGAATGAACCGTATGGGTACACTCAGCCACCTGCATTTCCATTTGATTCAGAGAAACCTGTCGCAACAGAGAAACAGGAAGTCATAGCGCGGAAGTTAAAAAGTTTAGAACAGGTTATGAGAAATTTGCAGGGAATCGGTGGTTATAAGAGTGTTTCTTATAAAGATCTGTGCATGTTCCCAGACATCAACCTTCCCCTCGGTTTTAAAATGCCTAAGTTCGAGAAGTATGCAGGACACGGTGATCTCGTGGCCCACTTGAGACGCTATTGCAACTAGTTGAGGGCTGGAGGAGGAAGAGAAGAGCTGCTTATGGCTTTTTTTGGCGAGAGTCTTTCTGATCTGGCTTCCGAATGGTTTATCGATCAAGATATCGACAAGTGGAACAGCTGGGACGACTTAGATTCTGAGTTTGTGCAATATTTTCAGTATAACATCGACCTGATTCCGGACGAAAAATCTTTATTCAACATGAAGAAGAAAAACACTGAAGGTTTTAGGGAATACACGATAAGGTGGCGTGAACAGGCCGCCACGGTAAAGCCTCCGATGAAAGAAAGTAAGTTGGTAGAGGTTTTCATTCAGGCACAGGATGAGACTTATTTTCAACATTTACTCCCGGCAATGGGAAAGTCTTTTATTGAAGTCCTCAAAATGGGGGAGATGATAGAAGACGGATTTAAGACCGGACGAATAGTGAGTTTTGCCGCATTAAAAGCCACCACACAAGCGATTCAAGGTGGATATGGCGTATTCGGAGGTAAAAAGAAGAAAGAGGACGTGGCGACTGTCGTAGTTGGAACCCATTCCTATCCTAAAAAACCACCTCACCCCTATCTCCAATCCCAAGCCCAAGTCTACGCCCAATCTCCATATATTCCTCCCCACTATTACTACCCTCCACAAAACCCTTTATATTCCATTCCACCACCCCCGTACCCAGTATATAGCGCGCAACCATATGCCCAAACCCCTTCTTACCCGCAGTGGCACGCGCAAGCTCCACAAAATCGCCCATTCGCTCCATAGAATTACCAAAACCCCTCCAGACCTGGTTTTCAAATAGGCCCGAGTATAAGTAAGAGAAGGCGGTCAAAAATCAATTCACACCTCTTGGGGAGTCATATGCTAGCCTGTTTGATAGGTTGAGAAAGTTGAAGGTCTTAAGCCCAATTCAAGGAAGGCTTTCAAATCCATCGCCGAGGAATCTCGATTATTCTTTAATGTGTGCGTACTGTTCTGACATGCCAGACCATGATATCGAGAAATGCTGGCATTTAAAGAGGGTTGTCCAAGATTTAATTAACACAAATCAGATATTGGTCCAGGCCCTGGATGGTCCAAACATTAACCAGAATCCGCTGCCAACCCGTGCTGAAGACAATATGTTAGAATTGATATATGATGGGAAAGAGTCTTCGAGGGGTTATAAGCCTATTGTCAAGATACAAACCATTGAGGAGAAATTGGTGAACGTAGCGGAGTCTTTGAAAGCAATGTCTTTGAATCGGGAAGGAATGAGAGAAGATAAAACCCAAGAAAGCACAAAGAAACCCCTGATCACAGTACAAGGTGCCAGAAGGTATGTTGATTTGAGTCAGGATAAACCTAAGTTGACAGTGGTGGGAGCTCTGAGTTAGCCCATCTTGACGGTGAAAGGAGCACTGACAGCGCCTATTATCCTCAAGCAGGTGACCCAACCTCCGATAGTTGATACGAAAAGGATTCCCTGGAATTATGGGTGGACCGTGATGACCTATCACGGGAAAGAAGTAGTGGAAGATGTAGATGAGGTAAGGGGTGTGACTAGGTCAGGAAGATGCTTCGTGCCTGAAGGCTTAAGAAAGTCCAAGCCAATGGTGAGTGGACCGTCATCCATCAAAAAGCCTATTACCGAGGAAGAAGCTGAAGAATTTTTGAAAAAGATAAAATTGCCAGAGTATTCAATAATAGACCAGTTGAAGAAAACCCCTGTTCAAATTTCCCTCTTATCTTTGTTTTTGCACTCCAAGGAGCATCGTGATATTTTACTGAAGGTATTAAATGAGGCATATGTTCCTAGGGAGGTTACAATCAACCAGCTTGAGAAAATGGTCGGAAAAATCTTTGAGGTCAATCGGATCATCATTTCTGACGATGAATTGCCTGTTGAAGGTACAGGGCATAACCGGGGCTTTTACATTACAGTGAAGTGTGAATATTTCTATGTCACTCATGTTATGATTGATGGAGGTTCATGTGCAAACATTTGACCTATTTCTACTTTGCAAAAGCTGAATATTGGTGCAGAGAGGATCAGGCCCAACAATGTATGTGTCAGGGCTTTCGATGGTGCAAAATCAAATTCCATTGGCGAAATAGAACTAATGTTGACCATAGGGCCTGTTGAATTCGCTATAGAGTTTCAAGTACTGAATATAGACTCCTCTTACAATCTGTTGTTGGGAAGGCCATGGATCCATAAGGCCAAGGCGGTTGCATCTACACTGCACCAAATGATTAAGTTTGAGCATGACAGGCAAGAAATGGTTATTCACGGTGAAGGAGATTTGTCCGCCTACGAAGATTCTCCCTTGTCTCTTATTGAAGCAAATAACGTAGAGGAGACATTCGCCTATCAAAATTTTCATACAGTTCCAGTGAATCGTATTCTAGAATGGCAGGTTATACCGGGACCAAAATTATCCTCCGCTTCTATCATGATGGTGAGTGAACTTTGGAAATACGGATTTGAGCAAGGAAAGGGTTTGGGAGCGTCTCTGCATGGTATAGTTTGTCCCATATGTCCAAGTGAGAACGTGGGCATATTTGGTCTGGGATTTGAGCCTACGGCTGAAGATCTGAAGAAAGCCAAGGGAAGGAAAAAGGAAACATGGTCACTCCCTCGCCCAATGCCACTACTCAGTGAATCATTTGTTAAGAGCGATGTCACGAAACATGTGGAATTTGAAGTTGAATTGGTTGATGATTTCCAGAACCTTTTTATTGAAGTTGGTATGGTCGAAGCAGGAGAAGGTACCAGTATGGCAGACGTGCAACTCATAGGTCCAGCTGTCCTGCTCAATAATTGGGAAGTCACTTCTCTCCCCGTCAGGAGGGATTTTTGGTAGTTTATTTTGTTTTTCTTTCTGTTTATCCGAGCTATTTTAGGGTTGTAATTCGGATTTTAGTTTGTTTATGTTAGGTTGGCATCTATGTTTAAACCCTCTTATCTTTTTATTTAATGAAATGCAATCCCCCTTTTGTTTCGTGTCTAGTATATTTTGTTTTTCTTTTCTTACACAGTTCTCTTTATGCTGATTCTAATGACATGACATGTATGCGGAATTTTCAGCCTGACCTTAAAATCCAAACTAATCAAGATGTAATGAAGCAGGATGGGGAATATGATGAAGATGAAGCACTAGAACAAATAAGCAAAGAGTTGGAATAGTCTGAAGACAAACCGAATCCTAATTTGAATGAGACTGAGCCAATAAATCTAGGGGATCAAGAAGATGTTAGGGAAACTAAAATCAGTGTACATGTTTTGCCACAGCAAAAAGATGGAATGATTCAAGCATTAATTGATTATAAGGATGTTTTTGCATGGTCTTATGATGATATGCCTGGTTTAAGCACTGAATTAGTGGCTCACAAATTGCCAACTGATCCCGCGTTCCCTCCTGTCAAACAGAAGTTGAGGAAGTTTAAAACGGATGTAAGTATTAAAATTAAAGAGGAAATCATGAAACAACTTGAAGCCAAAGTAATTCGAGTAGCTTGCTATCCCATGTGGTTATCCAATGTTGTTCCCGTAACAAAGAAAGATGGCAAAATTCGAGTGTGTGTTGATTAACGTGATTTGAACAGAGCCAGTCCAAAAGATGATTTTCCACTGCCCAACATTCACATTTTATTAGACAACTGTGCTAAACACGAGGTTGCCTCTTTTGTGGATTGCTATGCTTGATATCACCAGATCATTATGGATGATGAAGACGCGGAGAAGACATCTTTTATCACACCATGGGGGACCTATTGTTATCGAGTGATGCCGTTCGGTTTGAAGAATGCGGGAGCAACATACATGAGATCCATGCCACTATGTTTCATGATATGATGCATAAGGAGATTGAGGTATATGTGGATGATGTGATTATTAAATAAAAAAGTCTGTCCGACTATGTTAAAGATTTAAGAAAGTTCTTTGAAAGGCTTCGCAGGTATAATCTCAAACTCAACCCGACAAAATGTGTATTTGGAGTTCCGTCTGGAAAGCTGTTGGGGTTTGTAGTCAGCCGTCTGGGGATTGAGTTGGATCCCTCGAAAATCAAAGCCATTCAGGATTTGCCCTCGCCCAAGAATAGGACGGAGGTGATCAGTTTGCTTGGTAGACTGAACTATATTAGCAGGTTTATTTCTCAACTCACAACCATTTGTGAGCCCATATTCAAGTTACTAAAAAAGAGCGCTGCGGTAAAATAGACTGAATAATGTCAGGAAGCATTCGATCGAATGAAAAGATATTTGTCAAATCCGCCCATGCTGGTACCGCCGGATCCTGGTAGGCCTTTGATCTAATATTTATCAGTCATGGACAATTCTTTCGGTTGTGTCCTGGGTCTACATGATGTCACAGGCGAAAAGGAGCAGGCTATTTATTATCTTAGGAAGAAGTTCACCACATATGAGGCCAGGTATACTCTTCTTGAAAGGACGTGTTGTGCCCTAACTTGGGTAGCACAAAAGTTTAATCATTATCTCTCATCGTATACTACTTATCTCATCTCCCCCATGGATCCTTTGAAGTATATCTTTCAGAAGCCTATGCCGACAGGTCGATTGGCGAAGTGGAAAATATTGCTTACCGAGTTCAACATTGTATATGTGACTCGAACCTCCATGAAAGCCCAAGCCTTGGCAGATCATCTTGCTGAGAATCCCATCGATGAAGAGTACGAGCCATTAAAGACATATTTTCCTGACGAAGAAGTGTCGTGTGTCGATGACGTCGTTATAGATGTTGATCCATGTTGGAGGGACAACATTTCTCGATAACAGCACAACTTCGATTCTACTGGACTAACAATATGGCAGAGTATGAAGCCTGCATTCTTGGTTTGAGATTAGTTGTTGATATGGGAGTCCAAGAATTATTGGTGTTGGGAGATTCGGATTTCCTCGTCCATCAAATTCAAGGCGATTGGGAGACGCGAGATTTAAAGCTCATCCCTTATCGACAATGCTTGCAGGAGCTATGTCAACGATTTGTGTTAGTAAAATTTAGGCATATTCCAAGGATTCATAATGAAATTGCTGATGCTTTAGCCACTCTGTCTTCAATGCTCCAACATACTGATAAAACCTACATCGATCCAGTGCTTATACAGAGTCGTGATCAGCATGCTTACTGTAATGAGGTTTAAGAAGAGCTCGATGGAGAACCCTAATTCTTGGATATCAAGCGGTACATTCAGTCAAGAGAATACCCAGCATATGCCACCAACGATCAATAGAGGACTATTTGGCGTTTGGCTAGTGGATTTTTGTTAAGTGGGGGAATCTTATATAAGAGAACCCCAGATCTGGGACTTTTGAGGTGTGTAGATGCTAGAGAAGCCTCGGCAATCATGGTTGAAATACACTCTGGAGTATGCGGGTCGCATATGAATGGTCATGTCTTGTCAAAGAAGATTCTTCGAGCATGTTATTACTGGCTTACTATGGAGAGGGATTCTATTCAATTTTTTCAAAAGTGTCATCAATGTCAGGTGCACGGTGATCTGATACGTTCTCCTCCTGTTGAGTTGCATGCAATGGCCGCTCCATGGCCGTTCGTGGCTTGGGGAATGGATGTGGTTGGACCGATTTAGCTAAAGGCATCAAATGGACATAGATTCATTTTGGTAGCCATTGACTACTTCACAAAGTGGGTAGAAGTGGTAACTTTCAAGTCAGTGACAAAGAAGGTTGTGGTAGACTTTGTCCATGCCAATATCATTTGTAGATTTGGAATTCCAAAGATGATCATTACAGACAATGCGGTCAATCTCAATAGTCATTTGATGCAAGAAGTATGCCACCAGTTTAAGATTGCACATCAAAATTCTACTCCATATCGCCCAAAGGCCCATGGTGCTGTAGAAGCCGCCAATAAGAGTATAAAAAAGATACTGCGAAAAATGGTACAAGGGTCTAAACAGTGGCATGAAAAGTTGCCGTTTGCATTGCTAGGGTATCGTACCACTGTTCGCACTTCAACAGGGGCAACTCCATATTTATTAGTGTATGGGACAAAAGTAGTCATCCCTGCGGAAGTTGAAATTCCCTCTCTTCGAGTCATTGTAGAAGCAGAGATTGATGATGACGAATAGGTAAAAACCCAACTGGAACATTTGAGTTTGATAGAGGAAAAAAGGCTAACGTCTGTGTGTCATGGCCAGTTGTATCAGAGGAGGATGGCTCGAGCGTATAACAAAAAGGTCCGTCCCAGGAATTTTGAAGTTGGTCAGTTGGTATTGAGATGTATCCTTCCTCACCAGGTTGAAGCGATAGACAAGTTCTCCCCTAACTGGCAAGGTCCTTTCGTTGTGAAGAAAGTGTTGCCCAATGGAGCCTTATATTTGACAGATATTGAGGGCAAAATGGGAGAAATGGCTATTAATGCTGATGCGGTCAAAAGATATTATGTATGTTATTTGATCCTTTGTTGATTTTATTGCATGTTTAGTACTTGCATTTTTGAAGATTGATATGATGAAGGCATTTTATTCTTCTATCCAAACATTGTGTCATCCTTTGTTTACCCGTTTGAGCTTCGTTTTATTTTTCTTTCATATTCCTCTTTTGGAATTAAAATAGAGTCAAAGATAAATGTCAAGAAAATAAGAATAAAAGAAAGAGTTCGAAAATAAAAGAAAAAAAATCAAATCAAAACAAAGAACAAGCTGATGGAACTACGTGCGACCGTATTCTCCTCTCTCGGGAGTGAGATACGTAGGCTGCCCTATTTTGGGCTCGGTCCAACCAAATAAAGATTTAAGATTCACCCAGTCAACAAAAACCGGGGCATGAGTTAACGTGTTGTTTGAGTCGATTCCAAAAGTTGTAAGTCCCCCCCCCTCACTTCAAACGTCGTTTGAACCTCTTGCCATCCTTTTCTAACCCATCCAAAAGCCAAGTTACAACCAAAGAAAGTCCTTCAGATCAATTTTTGATAATGTTAAGGCTAAGCATGCAATGGATATGATGATACATTGTGAGGTACCACTTGTCTCCCTCAGCATAAGAAATCAGGAAAGAAGTACAAAATGAGAGAGTCTTATTGGTGAAAACCCCCATGGGCATCATAAGGCGATGGTGAGTTGAGAGAAATGAAAATGAGAGAGTCTTATTGGTGAAAACCCTTGAAGGCACCATAAGGAGATGGTGAGTGGAGAGAAATAAAAATGAGAGTCTTATTGGTGAAAACCCTCAAGGCGCCGTAAGGCGATGGCGAGTTCAAGAGAAAAGTGAAAAGTGAAAAGAAAGAGATTTGTTGGCAAAAGTCTTTTAAGATGTCGTCAATCGAATGTGATGTATGAGTCCAATGGGTTTGAAGAAGCGGCTCAGCGGTAAAGGCACGAACTCAACAACAAATGGGGAGTTTGGATAGGAAGATCAGGTAGCTTAATCCAAAATGCATGTCATACTCATTGGAGTTGGTTGTCGTATTCAGATAAGTTTTCTTTTTGAATACGGGACATTGCCCTTTTGTTTCATTTAAATATTCAAGATTTTTGTCTTTTCTTATATCATTTATCAAAACAAAAGTCACCATCATTTCTTTACATTTTAAGTCAAGTCTGTGTCAACACAAGAGAGAAAGGATTTCAAAATTTACTACCAGTCTTTCCAATTATATGAGGAAAAGCCAAGGAACAACACAAGAAAGAAATATGATCGTAATTCAACACAAAGCAAAGGAAGTCTATCAACTGACAGGCTATTGGATTCATGGAAGCATTCAATAGGATTTTACTTTTGTTCAGGACCCTCCTGAAAAATGGAATTTTACTTTATGTTCAGGCCCCTCCTGGAAAATGGAATTTTACTTTATGTTCAGGACCCTCCTGAAAAATGCGATTTTACCTTCTGTTCAGGACCCTCCTGAAAAATGGGATTTTACTTGCTGTTCAGGACCCTCCTGAAAAATGGGATTTTACTTTCAATTCAGGACCCTCTCAAAAAATGGGACTTTACTTTCTGTTCAGGACCCTCCTGGAAAATGGGACAACGCTTTCAAAAATGAAATACTACTTTATTATAATTCTTGTTTGGGATAATTTTCGTTCTAGTTTTAATTTTGGGTTTCAGGAGCCCGCCTGAAGAACAGGGCGATGAAATAGCAAGTCAGGAGCCCGCCTGGAGAATAGGGTGAAGAAACAAAAAGGCAAGCAACAAAGCGAAACAATTGAAAGCCAAGCAACAAGTTGGAAGAAATTGCAAGTCAGGAGCCCGCCTGAAGAATAGGGTGATAAAAGTCGAATCAAGAGCCAACAAAAGTTGTATAGATAGGATTTTTGTAGTTTTGTTTATGTTTTAACTTGTAATTTTCATTTTTTTGATGTAATGACAGAGCCGCGGACCGGAACCTCGATGGAAACTCACTCGACACTCCAACTCGGTATAGTCCACTTCTCTTCCAATCCTTTGAAATACCCGTGACTTGATTCTCTCATAACTTGGGTCGGAAGGATGTCTTAAGTCAAGACCCGGTTGTCCTTCTTCCTTCTGTTTCTTTCTTTGAATAATGGTTGGGTCAAAATTTGGTCTCGCTGTCTACTTCTTTGCCTGAAAACACTTCGTGTTTACATTCAAAGGGGGCATGATGTAGACACCTAATTTCATCCCTCCCCGATATCATTTTTACCTATTGTTTACCTTATCCTACCGTGTACCCTCACCCGTGTGATAATCCCTCCACAAAATGACAAAAATAACAACCCCCTAACTAATTTTGTTTTATCCTAATATTCTAACAACCCACCCAATTAAAAAACAACACCTACCTACCCTATCCTAACAAACTCTACCTCACTTCACACCCTACCCCCTACCCCACATGACCCCACCTACCTCACCACTACCCCACCCTCACCTCATATATACACACACAGAAGAAACACGGAGGGAGGCCATTTTTTTTGGAATCAAAAAAAGAAAAAGCAGAACATTCCAATTTTCTTTTCTTCTTCACAGGACACTTCACAGAATACACCATCACATGTACATATACTATTCCATATACAAAATATTACACACGGAATACTGAGGGCACACATATTCCTCACAATTTCTATTCCAGAGGAGGACCATTTTTCTATTTTTGGAAGCGGATATAGAACACTGATACACAGCAGACCTCAACATATACAAAGATGGTCACTCTCACATAAGCACACACATAATTCCTTTGACTGATTCTCGACTCACGCACAACACAGAGCTACACAAAAATACCCGCACACATACAAAATACAGGATTGAGAGAACAAAAGGGACTCCATTTTTATTTTCGGATCTTCCTCTACGCAAAAACACACAGGCACTCAAGAAGCTCACAACGCACACACACTATACACAGAGTAAGTAAGTAAACGAGAGTATGAAGCTCATTTGACGGAATCCGGCAACAGAATATGGTAAACAGGATATCTTGGTCGGAAACGTAAGATTTCGGGGCTTCGGGTTCGTTTATTTTCTTGATTCATTCTTGATCTCGCGCTTTGGGTTTTTTCGTGATTAAATCGTGTCAACATTCGGAGTTTGGATTTGATGTTCGAGGTTTTTCTTCTTCGTTTGAATTCTGTTCGGATGGCGATGTCGGGACACTAATTTGGTGTGTTCGTCGTTGGGTTCCCTGATTCGAGGATTTCGGTCTCGGATTTCTTTATTATCGACAAGGATCAGTTTCATTGAGGTCCAACTCTACACTTTCACTCATCTATTTTATTATTTGCGATGTTTCGTATTTCGAATTGGATATTCGTGTGTGGTTTGATCTTCGTTGGTGATGAATAATTGCCTGTATTGATTGGTTGTTGATTTTATTGGTTACGATTGTGTGTGATGTGAATGATGAATATTGAGTTTATAGTGATTGTGGATTGTTGAAATAGTAATCGTGATTGTAGAAATTTTTGTGTTAAAATAAAATTGGGGGTAGGAATTAAAAATTGCTAAAATGAATGTTGATTAATTTTGATGCATGGATAATGTTAAACACGATAGGATTGTGATATGTTGAACTAGGATAGGAAAATGTAGTTCGGGAAGTCAAATTTTGAAATAACGATTTATTGGAATATTTGAATATATGCGTGAATGGTTCGTTTTACTTTATCGTACGAAAAGCTTCAATTGTATAATTTGGCCGAGGAATGCCCCGAAGTATCTGTATATATTTGTTCACCGGGGAATGCCCCGAAGAATTTTGTACGCAAAGGATGCTCGTGACCAAGGCCTGAGGCATCGGGTGAAGCATAGTTTAGGATTAGCGTAGGTTTACTTTCAGTCCCTTTTTATTTCGGGTTGTAATAATTGGACTGGACTTTCCATTTCAGATTGTTTTATTTTGTTTGATTATTTTGTGTGCTTTTGGTGCAGTTTATACATTTCTTAGTGCCAAAAATAGTCGATACACTCTATCAAGCGACCGTGGTTGAACCACGGGATCGAGGGGTGCCTAACACCTTCCCCTCGGTCAACAAAATTCCTTAACCGGAGTCTCTGTTCGCAAACCAGTTTAAAAGAGTCAAATGGTTTTGAAAAGGATTTTCCAATGGTGACTTGGCACACCAGATTATGCCAAGTTGCAACTCTGAGTAAAAAATGTAAATAATCCTTTTTCGAAGCAAATT
Organism: Capsicum pubescens; assembly: GCA_030864215.1. Classification (NCBI taxonomy): domain Eukaryota; kingdom Viridiplantae; phylum Streptophyta; class Magnoliopsida; order Solanales; family Solanaceae; genus Capsicum; species Capsicum pubescens. The sequence goes on along the minus strand of CM061538.1, from coordinate 353,708,018 downwards.
TTCATTTCTTGTCACTTAAATAATAAAACCCTTTTATATAAATCGTTTGGAATACGTAAAAATAGGGTGTGACAAAACGAATACAATCCCGCTCCATTGTAAGCCAATATTAACCTGCTCGAAGTGTCTTATTTGACAAGACATAACCATTCATATGCGGCCCGCATACTCTAGAGTGTATTTCAACCATGATCGCCGAGGCTTCTCTTGCATCTACACACCTCAAAAGTCCCAGATACGGGGTTCTCTTATATAAGATTCCCCCACTTATGAAAAATCCACTAGCCAAACGCCTAAGAGTCCTCTTTTGATCACTGGTGGCATGTGTTAGGTATTCTCCTGACTGAATGAATCGCTTGATATCAAAGAACAAAGGTTCTCCATCGAGCTCTTCTTCAACCGCATTATAGTAAGCATGCTGATCACGACTCGGTATATGCACTAGATCGATGTAGGCTTTATCAGGATGTTTGAGCATTGAAGACAGAGTGGCTAAAACATCAACAATATCATTATGAATTCTTGGAATATGCCTAAATTTTACTGACACAAACCATTGACATATCTCCTGCAAGAATTGTCGATATGGTATGAGCTATAAATCTCGCGTATCTCAATCATCTTGAATCTGATGGACGAGCAAATCTGAATTCCCCAACACTAATAGTTCCTGGACTCCCATATGAACAGCTAACCTCAAACCAAGAATGCACGCTTCATATTCCGCCATGTTAGTGGTACAATAAAATCAAAGTTGTGCTGTTACCGGGAAATGTTGCCCCAATTTAAAGATAAGAACTGCACCTATTCCAACTCCTTTCATATTAACAGCTCCATCAAAGAACAACTTCCAACCTGGATCAGCATCTATAATGACTTCCTCGACACAGAATACCTCTTAATCTGGAAAATATGTCTTTAGCGGCTCATACTCTTCATCAATGGGATTCTCAGCAAGACGATCTGCCAAAGCTTGGGTTTTCATGGCTTTTTGAGTCACATATACAATGTCAAACTCGGTAAGCAATATTTTCCACTTTGCCAAACGATCGGTCGGCATAGGCTTCTGAAATATATACTTCAAAGGATCCATGCCGGAGATGAGATAAGTAGTGTAGGACGAAAGATAATGCTTCAACTTCTGTGCTACCCAAGTTATGGCACAACACGTCCTTTCAAGAAGAGTGTACCTGGCCTCATATGTTGTGAACTTCTGCCTAAGATAATTAATAGCCTGCTTCTTTTTGCCTGTGACATCATGTTGACCTAGGACACAACCGAAAGAATTATCCATGGCCGATAAATATAAGATCAAAGTCCTACCAAGCTCCGGTGGTACCAACACGGGCAAATTTGTCAGATATAGTGTGATTTTGTCGAACACTTCCTGATATTTTTTAGTCCACTCTACCGCAACACTCTTTTTCAGCAACTTGAAAATGGGCTCACATGTGGTTGTGAGTTAATCAATAAACCTGCTGATGTAGTTTAGTCTACCAAGAAAACTCATCACCTTTGTCCTATTATTGGGCGGGGGCAAATCCTGAATGGCTTTGATTTTCGAGGGATCCAATTCAATTCCCCGACGGCTGACTACAAACCCCAACAACTTTCAAAGAACTTTCTTAAATCTTTAACATGGTCAGCCTGACTTTTTGACTTAATAATCACATCATCTAAATAGACATCAATCTCCTTATGCATCATATCATGAAACATAGTGGTCATGGCTCTCATGTATGTTGCTCCAACATTCTTCAAATCAAATGGCATCACTCGATAGCAATAAGTCCCCCATGCTGTGATAAAAGACGTCTTTTCCGTGTCTTCATCATCCATCATGATCTTGTGGCATAATTGTCCAGCAAAATATGGATGTTGGGCAATGGAAAATCATCCTTTGAACTTGCTCTGTTCAAATCATGGTAATCAACACATACCCAAATTATGTCATCTTTCTTTGGGACAGAAACAACATTGGATAACCACGTAGGATAACGAGCCACTCGAATGACTTTGGATTCAAGGTGTTTCATGATTTCCTCTTTGATTTTGATACTTACATTAGTTTTAAACTTCCTTAACTTCTGTTTCACAGGGGGGAATGTAGGATCAGTTGGCAATTTATGGGCCACTAATTCGGTGCTTAGACCAGGCATATCATCATATGACCATGCAAAAACATCTTTATAATCAATTAATGCTTGAATCATTCCATCTTTTAGCTGTGGAAAAACATGTACACTGATTTTAGTTTCCCTAACATCTTCTTGATTCCCTAGATTAATTGGCTCAATTTCATTCAAATTAGGATTCGACTTGTCTTCAAACTGTTCTAACTCTTTGCTTATTTCCTTTAGTGCCTCTTCTTCATTATATTCTCCCTCCTGCTTCATTATATCTTGATTAGTTTGGATTTTAAGATCAGGCTAAAAATTCTGCATGCATGTCATGTCATTAGAATCAGCATAAAGAGAACTGTATAAAGAAAAACACAAAAACGAAATATATTAGACATGAAACAAAAGGGTCATTGCATTTCATTAAAAGAAAAGATAGAAGGGTTTAAACATAAATACCAACATAACATAAATAAACTAAATACCGAGTTACAACCCTGGAATAACTCAGATAAACAGAAAGAAATACAAAACAAACTACCAAAACTCCCTCCTAACGAGGAAATGAGTGACTTCCCAATTGTTGAGCCGGACAGCTGGACCTATGAATTGCCCGTCTTCCTTACAACCTTCTCCTGATTTAACCATGTCAACTTCGATCAACAGGTTCTGGAAGTCATCAACCAATTCAGCTCCAAGATCTATAGGTGCCACAACACTGCCCTTGATGAATGACTTACTGAGTAGGAGCACTGGGAGAGAGAGTGACCATGTTTCCTTTTTCCTTCCCTTGGCCTTCTTCAGATCTTCAGCCATAGGTTAAAATCCGAAAACAAAAAGTAAAATCTCATTTTTCAGGAGGGTCCTGAACATGAAGTAAATTTCTATTTTTCAAGAGGGTCTAGAACTGAAAGTAAATTCCTATTTTTCAGGATGGTCTTGAACGGCAGGTAAAATTCCAATTTTTAGGAGGGTCCTGAACAGAAAGTAAAAATCCCATTTTTTAGGAGGGTCCTGAACATAAAGTAAAATTCCATTTTTCAGGAGCGTCCTGAACATAAAGTAAAATCCCATTTTTCAGGAGGGTCCTGAACTGAAAGTAAATTCCCATTTTTTAGGAAGGTCCTGAACAAAAAGTAAAATCCAATTTTCTGGAGGGTCCTGAACATGAAGTAAATTTCTATTTTTTAGGAGGGTCCTGAACTGAATGTAAATTCTCATTTTTCAGGAGGGTCCTGAACATAAAGTAAAATTCCATTTTCCAGGAGGGTCCTGAACAGAAAGTAGAATCCCATTTTTCAGGTGGGTCCTGAACAGAAAGTAGAATGCCATTTTTCAGGAGGGTCCTGAACGGCAGGTAAAATTTTATTTTTCAGGAGGGTCCTGAAAAGAAAGTAAAAATCCCATTTTTCAGGAGGGTCCTGAACATAAAGTAAAATCCTATTTTTCAGGAGGATCCTGAACAGAAAGTAAAATCTCATTTTTCAGAAGGGTCCTGAACAGAATGTAAAATCCCATTTTCCAGGAGGGTCCTGAACATAAAATAAATCCTATTTTTCAGGAGGGTCCTGAGCAGAAAGTAGATTCCCATTTTCCAGGAGGGGCCTGTTCATAAAGTAAATTCCTATTTTACAGGAGGGGCCTGAACATAAAGTAAAATCCCATTTTCCAGGAGGGTCCTGAACGGAAAGTAAAATCCCATTTTTCAGGAAGGTCTTGAACAGAAAGATAAATCCCATTTTTCAGGAGGGTCCTGAACATAAAGTAAATCCCATGGATGTGCTTTTCCCATGGTAAATAAATTAAGTGAAGCTAATTTGCCCTTTTTTAACAAAGGAATTTTGTCAGTTAAAAACATAGTGGTGGCTTGCAGCACTTGGCTTCCCAGGCATATGCTCCAACCGTTGTTCCTTTTACCTTTGTCTCAGATCGCTAAAACTTGCCCCTATCTTGTCGCGTCATTGGCCCGGATCCAGATTGAGGGAGATAAGTTCTGACTCAAATAATTAATTTTCATTTTACCATGACTCTAGGATGCACCCTTTTCCAAATCTGAATACTCCCACAAACCCAGCAGCCTGTCGGTTGATAGAATTTCTTTACTTTGTGTTGAATTATGATCATATTTCTTTCATGTGCTGGTCCTTGTCTTTTCCTCATACAATTGGAAAGACAGATAGCAAGTTTCGAAATCCTTTCTCGCTTGCTTTGACTCAGACTTGACTTAAAATGTAAAGAAATGATGGTGACTTTTATTTTGATGAATGACATAAAAAGTTAAAATATGAATATGTAAATGAAAGAAAAGGGCAATGTCCCTTATTCAAAAAGAAAACTTATCTGAATACGGAAACCAACTCTAATGAGTATGACATGCACTTTGGATTAAGCTGCCTGATCTTCCTATCCAAACTTTTCTTTTGTTGTTGAGTTCATGCCCTTGCCGCTGAGCCGATTTTTCAAATCCATTGGAATCATATATCTCATACAATTGACGACATCTTAAAAACTTTTGCCAACAAATCTCTTTCATTTTCACTTTTCTCTCAAACTCTCTATCGCCTTATGGTGCCCATAAGGGTTTTCACCAATAAGACTCTCATTTTTATTTTTCTTAAATCCCCATCGCCTTATGGTGCCTGTGAGGGTTTTCACTAGTAAGACTCTCTTATTTTTATTTCTCTTGACTTACCATCGCCTTGTGGTGCCCGCGAGGGTTTTCACCAATAAGAGTCTCTCATTTTTATTTCTCCCCTGATTTTTTATGCTGAGGAAGACAAGTAGTTCCCAAATGCATCATCATATCCCTTGAATGCTTAGCCTTAACATCCTCAATGATTATTCTGAAGGTCTTTCTTGGGTTGTAATTTGGCTTTTTGATAGGGTTAGAAAGAAAGGATGGCATGGGGCCCAACGACACTTGAAGTGGGGGTGGGACTTACAACTTTTGAAATTGACTCAAACAACACATTAAATCATGCCCCAGTTTTTGTTGACTGGGTGACTCTAAAATCTCTATTTGGTTGGACCGAGCCCTGAATAGGGCAGCCTACGTATCTCACTCCCAAAAGAGGAGAATTAGGTCGCACGTAGTTCCATCAACTTGTTCTTTGTTTTGATTTTTTTTTCTTTTATTTTCGAACTCTTTCTTTTATTATTATTTTCTTGACATTTATCTTTGACTCTATTTTGATTCAAAAAGAGGGATATGAAAGAAAAATAAAACCTAGCTCAAACGGGTAAACAAAGGATGACACAATGTTTGGATAGAAGAATAAAATGCCTTCATCATATCAATCTTCAAAAATGCAAGTACTAAACATGAATTAAAATCAACAAAGGATAAAATATCATACATAATATCTTTTGACCGCATCAGCATTGATAGCCATTTCTGTCATTTTGCCTTCAATATCTGTCAAATATAAGGCTCCATTGGGCAACACTTTCTTCACAATGAAGGGACCTTGCCAATTTGGGGAGAACATGCCTTTAGCTTCAACCTGATGAGAAAGGATGCGCTTCAATACCAACTGTCCAACTACAAATGATGTTGGCATGAACAAAATCTACTCACGCCTTCTTTGTCACTGACTTGAATGTTACTGCTTCTACCCGTTTTGTGAAGTATTCAATGGCCACCAAAATTAATCTATGCCCATTTGACGCTTTCGGCTCAATCGGCCCGATCACGTCCATCCCCCAAGCTACAAAAGGCCATGGAGCAGACATTGCGTGTAATTCAGTGGGAGGAGAATGTATCAGATCACCATGTACCTGACATTGATGACATTTCTAAATAAAACGAATACAATCCCGCTCCATTGTAAGCCAATAATAACTTGCTCGAAGTATCTTCTTTGACAAGACATAATCGTTCATATGCAGCCCGCATACTCCAGAGTGTATTTCAACCATGATCGCCGAGGCTTCTCTTGCATCTACGCACCTCAAAAGTCCCAGATCCGGGGTTCTCTTATATAAGATTCCCCCACTTAAGAAAACTCCACTAGCCATATGCCTAATAGTCCTCTTTTGATCACTGGTGGCATGTTTTGGGTATCCCCCTAACTGAATGTATCGCTTGATATCAAAGAACCAATGTTCTCCATCGAGCTCTTCTTCAACCGCATTATAGTAAGCATGCTGATCACGACTCTGTATATTCATTGTATCGATGTACCTTTATCAGGATGTTGGAGCATTGAAGACAGAGTGGCTAAAGCATCAGTAATCTGATTATGAATCCTTAGAATATGCCTAAATTTTACTGACACAAACCATTGACATAGCTTCTGCAAGCATTGTCGTTATGGTATGAGCTTCAAATCTCACGTCTCCCAATCTCCTTGAATCTGATGGACGAGCAAATCTGAATTCCCCAACACTAATAGTTCCTGGACTCCCATATCAACAGCTAACCTCAAACCAAGAATGCACGCTTCATATTCTGCCATGTTATTGGTACAATAAAATAGAAGTTGCATTGTTACCGGGAAATATTGCCCCAATTTAAAGATAAGAACTGCACCTATTCCGACTCCTTTCATATTAACAGCTCAATCAAAGAACAACTTTAGACCCGGATTAGCATCTATAATGACTTCTTCAACACAGAATACCTCTTCATCAGGAAAATATGTCTTTAGCGGCTCATACTCTTCATCAATGGGATTCTCAGCAAGATGATCTGCCAAGGCTTGGGCTTTCATGGCTGTTCAAGTCACATATACAATGTCGAACTCGGTAAGCAATATTTTCCACTTTGCCAAACGACCGATCGGCATAGGCTTCTGAAATATATACTTCAAAGGATCCATGCGGGAGATAGGATAAGTAGTGTAGGACGAAAGATAATGCTTCAACTTCTGTTGTGAACTTCTTGCTAAGATAATAAATTTCCTGCTCTTTTTTTCTTGTGACATCATGTTGACCCAGGACACAACTAGACTAAAAGGTACGTCTTATAGGAATCAAAGGGAATGACTCGACTAAAAGGTACGTCTTATAGGAATCAAAGGAGATGACTCAACTAAGAGGTACGTCTTATAGGAATCAAAGGGAATGACTAGACTAAAAGGTACGTCTTCTAGGGGTCAAGGGGAATGACTCGAATAAAAGGTACGTTTTCTAGGGGTCAAAGGGGATGGCTCGACTAAAAGGTACGTTTTATAGGAATCATGGGGAATAACACGACCAAAAGGTACATCTTCTAGGGGTCCAGGGGAATGACTCGACTAAAAGGTACGTCTTATAGGAATCAAGAAAAATGACTCGACTAAAAGGTATGTATTCTAGGGGTCCAGGGGAATGACTCGACTAAAAGGTACGTCTTCTAGGGGTCAAGGGGATGACTCGACTAAAAGATACGTCTTATAGGAATCAAGGGGGATGACTCGACTAAAAGTTACGTCTTATAGGAATCAAAGAGAATGACTCGACTAAAAGGTACGTCTTATAGGAATCAAGGAGAATGACTCGACTAAAAGATACCTCTTATAGGAATCAAGGGGGATGAATCCACTAAAAGGTACGTCTTCTAAGAGTCAAAGGGAATGACTCGACTAGAAGGTATGTCTTTTAGGAGTGAAGGTTCAATTTAAGAAGTGTATCACCCAGCAAATGAAAACTAAAATCCCTGGACAGGAAAGTGTGTCTCCGAGGGATATAAGATGATGAATTTTTACCATGATTTAATTATAAAACTTGTGCAGCAACATTGCTTCCTGCATTTGTAAAAGAGAGAAATTAGGGGCCTTGATGTTTAGGCTTTGAAATCCATGATTTGAAGGTGACATGTGTCCCTGTTTCATACAAAGAAAAGTTGTGAGTTTAAAAACATGGAGGCAGGTTTGTGGATTTGGCTTTCGTGGCAAACGCTCTTGCCGTCATCACATTTAATCTTGCTTCCAACCATTACATATATCATTAACTTGATGTATCATTGACCCAAACTCAGATTATTAAGAGTGACATTGAAACAAATAGAGTATCTTTGATTTGCCATGCTCCTCACATAAACCCTTTGAACTTTGGTATTTCCATGAGGTCCCAGACTTGTCTATTAACAGAACTTTTTGTATGCCTTATTTTAGCTCACAATCATATCTCTTTCATGTGTTGGCCTTTTGTCTCGCTTTTTGCAATTGAAGAAGCTTGTAGACAGTTTTGAAATCTTTTCTCACTGTTTTGAAATGGACTTGACTCAAAGACAAGAAACAAAAAAAAAATGACAATTTTTTTTATTAGGATAACTGACTCACGAAAGATTAAACAAAAATAAAAAGAAGAAAGAAAAGATAATGAATTTCCCCATTTGAAACAAAGAAATAAAAAATTCATCTAAAAAAATGATAGTCAACTCTAATGATTATGCAATGCATTTTGGATTAAGAAGCTTGATCTTTTCATCCAAACTTTCTACCAATTGTTGTTGAGTTAATGGCCTTGAAACTGTGTACCTTCCTTAGGCCAAATTCATTCGGAAACCTCATTCGGCTGGTGGCGCCTTGAAGGGTTTTCGCCAACAACCCTGTTTCTTTCTCTCAGCTCACCATTGCCTTATGGTGCCCGTGAGGGTTTTCACCAATAAGACTCTCTCATTTTTATTTCTCTCAACTTACCATCACCTTACGGTGCCCGTGAGGATTTTCACAATTAAGACTCTCTCATTTTTATTTCTCTTCTGATTTATTATGCTGAGAAGACAAGTAGTACCCAAAATGCATCATCATATCCATTGCATACTTACCCTTAGCATTCTCAAAGATTAATCTGAAGGTCTTTCTTTGGTTGTAACTTGACTTTTGGATAAGGTTAGAAAGAAGGGATGACATGAGGACCAAACGACACTTGAAGTGGTGTAGGACTTACAACTTTTGGAATCAACTCAAAAAATAAGGATTAACTCATTCCCCAGTTTTTTTTGACTGGGTAATTCTAAATTATTTATTTAGTTGGACCGAGCCCTGAGTAGGGCAGCCTACGTATCTCATCCTCGAGAGAGGAGAACCAAGTCATGCGTAGTTCTGGCAGCTCGTTCTTTTGCTTGATTATGATTTCCTTTTCTTTTCTTTTATTGACTCTCTTTTTGGGATTTTTCTGACTCTATTTTGCTTGACACTCTTTTTTTCTTTTTGGACATATTTTTTCTCTTTTTTTTTTTGAAACCTTTTGAATCTAATTTTTCGCTCGACACCTTTCTTTTGAGCTTTGCTGACTCTATCTTGATTCCAAAAGAGGGGTATGAAAGAAAATAGGACTAAAGCTCAAATGGGGTAAACAAAGGATAACACGATGTTTGGATAGCAAAATGAAATGCCTTCGTCATATCAATCCTTGAAAATGCTAGTACATATCATGCAATATGGAAGTGAGAGATGAAGATCATTTGTGATATTTTTTACAGCACTAATTTTAACTGAGACTGTGCGTCGCTACTTCTTCTGCAAACTCCATCTTTGTTGTATATTCCTCATGCTTTTGTGGAGCTAATTTTTCTATTCCTTGTGTTTTAGGATCACACATCCACTATTTGACCTAATTGAGACATGTCTTTCAAATGCTGACCAAGTCATTCTCACGATTCTCAAAATAATTGCCTTAATTTTCAAAGAAGGCTTCAACTTGATCACTAAATGCCCAAGCACTCTATCTATATTTTCAGACACTCTCTTTTTCTAACTTTAACCCTCTTATTCAATGCTCATGCTTAAACTGGATTTTAAGATTTGGCTGAAAATTTCACTAGCATATCATGCCACTAGAGTCAACATAAAATGTACTATGTAAAGAAAACAAACAAATAACACATATTTAAAACACAAAGGAAAATGGGGCACTTCATTTAGTTGAAACAAAAGATAGAAGGGTTTCAACATAAACGACAAAAGGAAAAAACAAGATAGATCCCGAACTACAACCCTGAAATAATTCGAATAACAGAAAATAAAACAAAATAAACTACCAGACCTCTTCCTAGTAGGGAGAGGGATGACTTCTTAATTGCTCAGCCTGACATCTTAGCCACAGGTTTGCATATCAGCATGACTAGAGTTTCCCTCACTATCAATGTTCTGCACCATAATTGATCCATCTTGAATCATCTTCTCAGTTTCACTTTTCAAATCTCGACAATCTTTAATACTATGACCCTAAGCATCAGAATGATACGCATATCGTACATTAGGATCAAAACTTCTTGAATGTGGGTCAGGAGTATTCCCAAGGAATGGAGTAACCATGCCCTGCTGTACCAATCTCTGGTATAAACTGGCATAGGAGTGAAATTGTCTTTTTCCTTCCTCCTCTTTGCGAACTCTAGCCTTGGATGAAACTTGGATTTAGAGGTTCCTTGGTAAATTTGTGGTGGTCGAGGACGATGTTGAGGGACAGGTGCATGCCATTGTGGATTAGAAGATGGATGAGCATACAATTGTGTATTGTTCAAAGGATATTGAGGAAGTGGAATGGGATTTCTTGGATTTTGGGGAAAGAAACCTTGTTCCAAGTGGTTATGTGGATCTAATATGTATGCTCAGGATTGAGGCTGGCAATATTGGTGGGTTGGACCTCTCAAACTCTGCTTTGGCCCTGGCATGACAAAAGGTGCATTTTCATTCTTCTTTCCTTTAGTTTCCCTTGGTTAATTGCAATGTCGTCCCAAATGTTTCACAGAATCCTTCTGTCCATCAGGCTCCCTAAATTTTGATGTCTCAAAGATGGGATGAAGGTTAACACATGAAGACATGCCCCAGTTTTTATATAAAACATCTTCATAGCCCATAAGTCTAGGGGAATTTTTCATATCATTTTCTATACTCTTAACTTTCCTAACCACTTTCTCTAGATCTTCTAGCATACTAGGCTTCTTAGTAAGAAATTTTGGCGGTCCACTTAATTTAACGGTAGGCTCAAGATTATAATAATGATCATCAAGAGTATTAAACGTTGATTCACTAGTGGACTGGAGAAGCACAATCGTTGGATTGATAGCCAAAGTGGAAGTCTTAGTAGAAGGTTGAGAAACAAAAGCACAGACAGTATCTGGTGCTATGAATGTGGTAGACTTATACTGAGGAGCTAAAGAAAGAGTGGTGGATGTATTGAGGTGCATCTGACGTGGAATGGATTCTGAGGCATGCTGTGGTGCATCAACAACAGTAGGAAACTGACTTTGCGATTTTGATAGAAGACTCAAGGTATTTGCAAGGTTAAAAGTGGGGAACGGAGGTGGAGGCAGCCCACTGGCCCAAGCTCGGTACATTTCCATCATTTTTTTTCTCAGTCTCAAATTCTCTTCCTTTGAACTCTCAATTTTCTAACTTTTTGTTTCATCCATGGTGTCACTCTCTATATTCTTGTTGGACACAACTAAACCTTCCTTGGATTTGGTGTGATATGGAGGACCAGCCAGGAAGCCACAAACCAACCACCTTAAACTAACTGAACAAAAGATAGCAAATGTGTTAGAATTCAACACTTTTTTTTCAAAACCTGTATTTTCTTTTTGAAAAGATCACCGAACCAAAGAAGGGCGCCTACATATCTCACCCCCGTGAGGAGAGAATAAGGTGTGCGTAGTTCGTGAAGTCTTGCCAAAATGGCCAATTGAACTCTTTGTTTTCTTTTTTTTTTCTTTTTTTTTCTTTTTCTCAAAACTTTAAGAAAAAAAATATCAATTTGTCAAAAGAATTGACGAAAAAATATTTTTTTACATTTTTCAGGTTTAAATCACTATACAAAAAATGAAACTTATAACTACCAAATAAAAATCTTTTTGGATTTTCAATTTTGAATTTCATATAAAAATAAAACTTGAAACTATTAAAGAAAAAACTTTTTGGTTGTTTTCTTTTAGAAGATGTATATAAACACCTACTCTTGTAGACACCTAATTTTGTCCCTCCCGAAGTCTAATTTTATTCATTTTTAGTTCACCTTACAGTGTGTCCAACCCCATGTTATTATATCCCAAAAAATACAAAAATAAACAAAAAAATACCTCTAACCAATTTATCTTATCCTAACAACCTACCCAATCAAAAACTTCCACCTACCCTAACTACCCATGTGATTCCCCCCTCCTTTTTCTTGTCCACAAAGAAAGAATATATGGGGGACCCACCAAAATACCCACATCATAACAAATACATGCTCATTATAAAAGAAAAATTTTAAGAAGAAAAAGGGGGGCTCATTCTTTAATCATGATCTTCTCCACAATAACAACAATCACAAAATAATCTTACTCACAAGAACAACAACAACAACAAAAAAAAAAAAAAAAAAAGGGCGCCGACGAACAGTACCGGTGAACAGTAACAACGTGAAAAGTGACGGTGAACGGGTCATTATTTGTCGAGTTGGATTGTTTGTGTTAAGGTTCGGCTTGAGGTTTCCGGGTGCAGACTCTCTTTATTCGAATAACTTTGAGTTTGAAAGCTTCAAATTTAAGGTCCAATTCTTTCTTCTCTTTCATTTAATTCTTATGTGATTGTGAGTGCGTGTGATTCGATACCGTGGTTTGTTTGTTGATGTGAACTGTTGGTGATATTTGGGTGTGTGATGTGCTAAGCATGATTGGTGAATTTTTATTATTCTCGATTGGTGGATTGTGTATTGAAATGGGTTAATCACGTGGTTGAGAATGAATTAAGGTGGGGATTAAAAATGGAGAAAAATGAATATTGATTAATTTTGATGTATTGATAATGTTAAACATGATAAAATTGTGATGCGTTAAACTTGGTAGGCAAACATAGGCCGGGTAGGTAAATTTAGGAATAACGAGTTGTTGGAGTGTTTGAATATGTGCGTGAATGGTACTTTCTACTTTATTGCACGAAAAGTTTAAATTGTACTCATTTATCCGGGGAATGCCCCGAAGGATTTGTATTGATTTATCCGGGGAATGCCCCGAAGTAGCATGTATGCAAAGGAGGCTCGTGAACAATGCCCGGAACGTCGGGTGGAGTTTAGTTTAGGATAGAATAGGTTTTATATTTCAGCACCTCTTTTATTTTGGATTGTATAATTTGGACTGAACATTATTTTGGTTTGTTTTGAATTTTGTGTGATTTGTTTGTTTGCTTGTTTTGTGTGTTTATGTGGTTTGTACATTTGTAATGTCAAATTAGCCGATACGCTCCACCAAGCGACCGTGGTCGAACCACGGGATCGAGGGGTGCCTAACACCTTCCCCTCGGTCAACAGAATTTCTTAGCCGGAATCTCTGTTCGCGGATCAGTTTTTAGAGTCAAATCATTTCGAAAAGGATTTTCCAAAGGTGACTTGGCACACCGGATTATGCCAAGTGGCGACTCTAAGTAAGAAAAAAATAATATAAATAATCCCTTTTTTTTTAAACAAATTTTTCATTTTTGTCACCTTAATAATAAAACCCTTTCGAACTTAAAATACATATATTATTTTTGGAGTCGAAAAAGGGGTGTGACAGCTCTGGCGACTCTGCTGGGGACTTTTTCAGAATCCGAGCTTTTTTTTTTGGGAGTCGTATTGGCTTTGTTTGGCATCACAAGTGTATAAGCATTGTTTGTGATTTTTGTTTGTGTTTTCACTTTTGTGCATTTTCGTGCTCTTTGTTTACAGTATTTATCCTATGTGTTACCGCTTTATATCTGGAATCATTTGCATAACCCGAGTCAATTCTTTCCGCAACAAGTCTCGGAGCGCACGTCGTGCGCACGAACTCTAGTTGAGTCACCTTTATTTTAGGGGGGGAGTCGTTGGATGTATGGAGTAGGTGGAAAGAAAAGCAGCCACTATCAACCATATGCTCCCCGAACGGCCTTGTTAGTAAACCACAACGTAGGTCAGCCTTTAGGTCATGCTTATGTGCATCATATTGAGACCTAGCGGGGCCCACTTGGTCCTTTGTAGGAGACTCACCTCTAACACATCCCTACGTGCTAAATGTTGCATCTTTGAGGGTAATGGGGTCATTTGATGGACTGATTTGGTGAAAATATGTGTTAGAAGTAAGGTGCGTAGGCAAAAACTATTGAAAAAAATAGAGAAAAAAAGTGAAGTAAGTCGAAAAGAAGAAAAAAAAAAAGAGTGTCGTAGCTTTTAGTGTTCTTTATGGCTTTTGTTCTTCACAATCCAAAAAAAAAGAAAAAAAAGATTTTTACCTTTTGCACTCATTTCTCAAAAACGAAAATATCAAAAATATTTTTCATTTGTCTCCTTTAGCATGCATTCATAATTCGAAATTTTAAAAAAAAGATTTTTTTTTAGCAGTTTTTATAAAAGAAAATGCAAAAAATGGTAGAAATTTGTACATTTCATGTAATGAAAATACCAAAAAGATTTTTTTTTCCTTCATAATTGTTGGTGTCAGTTTAGTTGAAGTGTCTAATTAAAAGAAAAAAAAATCTCAAAAAGATTTTATTCGTTTGTCTTTGGTTGTGCCCTTAAGTTAGGGTCAATCTGTTAGTTAATCGTTAATTGTCCAATCTGGACGAACTATGCACCCCTGATTCTCCTCTCTCGGGAGTGAGATACGTAGGCAACATATTTTAGGTTCAGCGATCTTATTTCAAAAATTCAAAAAAGATTTTCTTCACTCTTCATTTAAAGTAGGTGTCTCATGTACTTCTTTAAAAGAAAGCAAAAAAAAATATTTTTCTTTAATAGGTTCAAGTTTCATTTTCGTATGAAATTTAAAATCGAAAATTCAAAAATATTTTCTTTGGTAACCATAGATTTCATGTTGTACAGGAATCTGAAAAATTCAAAAAGATTTTCTTCACTCTTCACTTAGAGTAGGTATTTCATATACATCTCTAAAAGAAAACTACAAAAAGATTTTTCTTTAATAGTTTCAAGTTTCATTTTCCTATGAAATTCTAAATTGAAAACCCAAAAAGATTCTTCTTTGGTAATCATAGATTCCATTTTTTTTATAGGGAGTTTAAACCTAAAAAATGCAAAAAGATTTTCGTCAATTCTTTTGATAATTTTTTCTTTTTATAGTTTCAAGAAAAAGAAAAAAAAAAGATTTTAATTGGCCATTTTGGCAAAACTTCACGAACTACGCACACCTGATTCTCCCCTTTCGGGGGTGAGATACGTAGGCGCCCTTCTAGGGTTCGGTGATTTTTCTTCAAGAAAAAAAAAGAAGAGGTTTTGAAGAAAAAAAAATGTTGAACTCTAACATATTTGTTACTTCTTGTTCAGTTAGTTTAAGGTGGTTGGTTTGTGGTTTCCTGGCTGGTCCTCTATATCACACCAAATCCAAGGAAGGGTTAGTTGTGTCTAACAAGGATATAGAGAGTGGCATCATGAATGAAACAAAGAGTCGGGAAATTGAGAGTTTAAAGGAAGAGAATTTGAGACTGAGACAACAAATGATAGGAATGTACCGAGTTTGGGACAGTGGGCTGCCTCCACCTCCGTTCCCCACTTTTGACCCTGCAAAGTCAGTTTCCTACTGTTGTTGATGCACCACAGCATGCCTCAGAATCCATTCCACGTCAAATGCACCTCAATACATCCACCACTCTTTCTTTATCTCCTCAGTATAAGTCTACCACATTCACAGCACCACATACCGTCTGTGCTTTTGTTGCTCAACCTTCTACTAAGGTTTCCACTTTGTCTATCAATCCAACGATTGTGATTTCCCAGTACACTAGTGACTCCACGTTCAATACTGTTGATGATCATTGGTATACTCTTGAGCCTACAGTTAAGTTAAGTGAACCGCCAAAATTTCTTACTAAGAAGCCTAGCATGCCAAAAAAGCAAGAGAAAATGGTTGGGAAAGTGAAGAGTGTATAAAATGATATGAAAAATTCCCCTGGACTTATGGTCTATGAAGATGTTTCATATAAAAACTGGGGCATGTCTTCAAGTGTTAACCTTCCTCCCAGCTTTGAGACATCAAAATTTTGGGAGCCTGATGGACAGAAGGATTCTGTGAAACATTCGGGACGACATTGCAATCAATCAAGGGAAACTGAAGGAAAGAAGAAGGAAAACACACCTATTGTCATGACAGGGCCAAAGCAGAGTTTGAGAGGTTCAACCCACCAATACTGTCAGCCTCAATACCGAGCTTACATATCAGATCCACATAACCACTTGCAACAAGGTTTCTTTCTCCGAAATCCAAGAAATCCCATTCCACTTCCTCGATATCCTGTGAACAATGCACAATTGTATGCTCATCCATCTTCTTATCCACAATGGCATGCCCCTGTCCCTCAACATCGTCGTCGACCCCCACAAATTTACCAAGGGACCTCCAAATCCAAATTTCATCCGAGGCCAGAGTTCGCAAAGAGGAGGAAGAAAAAAAAGATAATTTCACTCCTATTGGGGAATCCTATGCCAGTTTATTCCAGAGATTGGTACAACAGGGCATGATCACTCCTCTCCTTGGGTATACTCCTGACCCGCATTCAAGAAGCTTTGATCCTAATGTGCGATGTGCATATCATTCTGATGTTCAGGGTCATAGTACTGAAGATTGTCGCACTTTGAAAAGAGAAATAGAAAAGATAATTCAAGATAAATTGATTGTGGTGCAAAACATTGGCCCTTCGACCATCCCACAGAGTTCTTCACCAGCACGCGGTACTGCACAATCTGTGGGAGGCAATGAGTTAAGCATGGGGATCCAGAGCTTATTTGTTGAAGGAATTGTGTCTGACAGTGGTGGAAGCTCCAGTCATGTTGATATGCAAGCCAGTGGCTAAGATGTCAGGATGAGCAATGGAGAAGTCATCCCTCTCCTTACCAGAAAGGGGTTTGGTAGTTTGTTTTGTTTTATTTTCTGTTCTCCGAACTATTTCAGGGTTGTAGTTCGGGATTTATCTTATTTTGTCCCTTTGTCGTTTATGTTCAAACCCTTCTATCTTTCATTTTTATTAAATGGAGTGTCCCCTTTTTCTTTGTGCTTTAAATATGTTTTTTTTTCTTTTACAGAATACATTTTATGTTGACTCTAGTGATATGATATGCTAGTGAAATTTACAGCTAGATATTAACATCCAGTTTATGAATGAACATTGAATCAGAGGGTTAAAGTTAGAAAAAGAGAGCATCTGAGGAAATAGATAGAGTGCTGGGGCATTTGGTGATCAAGTTGAAACCTCCTTTCAAAATTAAGGCTATTATTTTGAAAATCGTGAGAATAACTTGGTCATCAATTGAAAGACATGTCTTAATTAGGTCAAACAGTGTCTACGTGATCCTATCAAGAGGAACAGAAAGAAAATCAGCTTCACAAAATTATGAGTCATTCAATGTGAGGAATGTGCAACAAAAGTGGAGTTGTATGCCATATAAACGCAGAAGAAATAGTGATGCACAGACTCAGTCAAAGTTAATGCTGTAAAAGATGTCAAAATATCTGCATCTTTCAGTTTCATATTGCATGCTATGTACTTGCATTTTCAAAGATTGATGTGACGAAGGCATTTCATTCTGTCATCCAAACATCGTGTCATCCTTTGTATACCCCATTTGAGCTTTAGTTTTATTTTCTTTCATACACCTCTTTTGGAATCAATATATTCAGCAAAGCTCGAAGAAAAAATGTCGAGCAAAACAATAGTCAGAAAAGTTCAAAAAAAAAAAAAAAAAAAAAAGAGAAAAAATGTGTCAAAAAAAAAGAGAAAAAAGAGTGAAGAAAAATAGAGTTGGAAAAATCCCCCAAAAAAAAAAATCAGAATCAAGCAAAATAAGCTGCCAGAACTACGCATGACCTGATTCTCCTCTCTTAAGAGTGAGATACGTAGGCTGCCCCACTCAGGGCTCGATCCAACCAAATAAACAATTTAGTATCACCCAGTCAAAAGAAACTGGGGCATGAGTTAATCCTCATTGTTTGAGTCGATTCCAAAAGTTGTAAGTCCTACCCCACTTCAAGTGTCATTTGGGCCCCATGCCATCCTTTCTTTCTAACCTTATCTAAAAGCCAAGTTACAACCAAAGAAAGACCTTCAGATTAATCTTTGAGGATGTTAAGGCGGAGCATGCAAGGAATATGATGATGCATTTGGGAACTATTTGTCTTCCTCAGCATAGGGAATTAAGAGAGAAATAAAAATGAGAGAGTCTTATTGGTGAAAACCCTTACGGGCACCATAAGGCGATGGTAAGTTTAGAGAAATAAAAATGAGAGAGTCTTATTGGTGAAAACCCTCACGGGCACCATAAGGCGTAGTGAGCCGAGAGAAAATGAAAGAAGCTTGTTGGCTAAAACCCTTCAAGGCTCCACTAGCCGATGGGGTCTTAAATGCAATTGACCTAAGAAAGTGACTCAGTTTCAAGGCCATTAACTCAACAACAATGGGTAGAAAGTTTGAGTGAAAAGATCAAGCTGCTTAATCCAAAATGCTTGGCATAATCATTAGTGTTGACTGTTATTTTTAGATGAATTTTTTGTTTCGTTGTTTTAAAATGGGATATTCATTGTCTTTTCTTTCTTCTCTTTATTTTAATTTTATCTTTCTTAAGTCAGTTATCAAAAAGAAAATTGTCATTTTTTTGTTGTTGTTTCTTGTCTTTGAGTCAAGTCCGTGTCAAAACAAGTGAGAAAAGATTTCAAAACTGGCTACCGGCTTCTTTAATTGCACAAAGCAAGAAAAAAACTAGCACATGAAAGAGACATGATTCTGAGCCCAAAAAAAAAGGCATGCAGGAAGTTTTGTCAACAGAGAAGTCGGGGAACTCATGGAAATACCAAGATTCAAAGGGTTTATTTGAGAAACACGACAAAGCAGAAATACTGTGTTTGTTTCAGAGTCACTCTTAATAAGCTGAGTTTGAGTCAATGATACAACAAGTCAATGGCATATGCTAATGGTTGGAAGCAAAGCAAAATGTGACGGGGGCAGGAGCAATTGCCTCAAAAGCCAAAGCCACAAACTAGCCACCATGTTTTTGAACTCACAAGTTTTCTTTGTATGTAATAGGAATATATGTTGCATTCAAATCAAGGATTTCAGAGCCTAAACATCGAAGGCCGTAATTTCTCACCTCAACAAATGCAAGTGGCAAGGTTTCTGCACAGGTTTGGTAATCAAAACCATGGTAAAACACATAATTCAAGATCTCTAGGAGACGCACTTCCTTGTTTTGGTAATTCAAGCAGCTTTGGTAAGGAGACGCACTTCATTGTTTTGACAATTCCAACAAAATTGATAAGGAAACACACTTCCTTGATTGGGTAATTTGAATTTTGCTTCTTAGGTAATGAACTTCCTAACTTAAGTCTTTATTCCTAGAAGACGTACCTTTTAGTCGAGTCATTTCCCTTGATTCCTATAAGACGTACCTTTTAGTCGAGTCATCCCCTTTGATTCCTAGAAGACGTACCTTTTAGTCGAGTCATTTCCCTTGATTCCTATAAGATGTACCTTTTAGTCGAGCCATCCCCTTTGATTCCTATAAGACGTAACTTTTAGTCGAGTCATCCCCTTTGATTCCTATAAGACGTACCTTTTAGTTGAGTCATCCCCTTTGATTCCTATATGACGTACCTTTTAGTCGAGTAATTTCCCTTGATTCCTATAAGACGTACCTTTTAGTTGAGTCATCCCCTTTGATTTCTATAAGACGTACCTTTTAGTCGAGTCATCCCCTTTGATTCCTAGAAGACGTAACTTTTAGTCGAGTCATTTCCCTTGATTCCTATAAGACGTACCTTTTAGTCGAGTCATCCCCTTTGATTCCTATAAGACGTACCTTTTAGTCACGTCATCCCCTTTGATTCCTAGAAGACGTACCTTTTAGTCGAGTCATCCCCTTTGATTCCTATAAGACGTACCTTTAGTCGAGTCATCCCCTTTAATTCATATAAGACGTACCTTTTAGTCAAGTCATTTCCCTTGATTCCTATAAGACGTACCTTTTAGTCGAGTCATCCCCTTTGATTCCTATAAGACGTACCTTTTAGTCGAGTCATCCTTTGATTCCTATAAGACGTACCTTTTGGTCGAGTCATCCCCTTTGATTCCTATAAGACGTACCTTTTAGTCGAGTCATCCCCTTTGACCCCTAGAAGACGTACCTTTTAGTCGAGTCATCCCCTTTGATTCCTAGAAGACGTACATTTTAGTCGAGTCATTTCCCTTGATTCCTAAAAGACGTACCTTTTAGTCGAGTCATCCCCTTTGATTCCTATAAGACGTATCTTTTAGTCGAGTCATCCCCTTTGATTCCTAGAAGACGTACCTTTTAGTCGAGTTATTTCCCTTGATTCCTATAAGACGTACCTTTTAGTCGAGTCATCCCCTTTGATTACTATAAGACGTACCTTTTAGTCGAGTCATTCCCCTTGATTCCTAGAAAACGTACCTTTTAGTCGAGTCATTTCCCTTGATTCTTATAAGACGTATCTTTTAGTCGAGTCATCCCATTTGACCCCTATAAGACGTACCTTTTAGTCGAGTCATCCCCTATGATTCCTATAAGACGTACCTTTTAGTCGAGTCATCCCCTTTGATTCCTATAAGACGTATCTTTTAGTCGAGTCATTTCCCTTGATTCCTAGAAGACGTACCTTTTAGTCGAGTCATTTCCCTTGATTCCTAAAAGACGTACCTTTTAGTCGAGTCATCCCCCTGATTCCTATAAGACGTACCTTTTAGTCGAGTCATTCCAATTAACTCATAGAAATTGCATTTCTTTATTTGGGATAATTTTCTTTTCAGTTTTGATGTGATTTCAGGAGCATGCCCGAAGCTCAGGCCGAATAAATGGAAAACCAAGCAACAAGGTGAATAAATTGAAAGTTAAACAGATTGAAAAATAGCAAGTCAGGAGCCCGCCTGCAGAACAGGGTGCAGAAGTTGAAAGCATGGCAACAAGTTGATGAAATAGCAAGTCAGGAACCCGCCTGGAGAACAGGGTGAAGAAATTGAAAGACAAGCAACAGGTTGAAAGAAATTGCAAATCAGGAGCCCGCTTGAAGAATAGGGTGATAAAAGTCGGGTCAAGAGCCAACAGAAGTTGTATAGATAGGATTTTTGTAATGTCATTTATGTTTTAACTTGTAATTTTCATTTTTTGATGTAATGACAGAGCCGCGGACCGAAACCTCGATGGAACCTCACTCGACTCTCCAACTCGGTATAGTCCACTTCTCTTCCAATCCTTTGAAATACCCGTGACTTGATTCTCTCATAATTTGGGTAGGAAGGATGTCTTAAGTCAATACCCGGTTGTCCTTCTTCCTTCTGTTTCTTTCTTTGAATAATGGTCGGATTAAAATTTGGTCTCGCTGTCTACTTCTTTGTCTGAAAATACTTCGTGTTTACATTCAAAGGGGGCATGATGTAGACACCTAATTTTGTCCCTCCCGAAGTCTAATTTTATTCATTTTTAGTTCACCTTACCATGTGTCCAACCCCATGTAATTATATCCCACAAAAATACAAAAATAAACAAAAAAATAACTCTAACTAATTTATCTTATCCTAACAACCTACTCAATCAAAAGCTTCCACCTACCCTAACTACCCATGTGATTCCCCCCTCCTTTTTCTTGTCCACAAAGAAAGAATATATGGGGGACCCACCAAAATACCCACATCATAACAAATCCATGCTCATTATAAAAGAAAAATTCTAAGAAGAAAAAAGGGGGCTCATTCTTTAATCATGATCTTCTCCACAATAACAACAATCACAAAATAATCTTTCTCACAAGAACAACAACAACAACAAAAAAAAAAAAAAGGGCGCCGGTAAATAGTACCGGCGAACAGTACCGATGAACAGTAACAGCGTGAAAAGTGACGGTGAACGGGTCATTATTTGTTGAGTTGGATTGTTGGTGTTAAGGTTCGGGTCGAGGTTTCCGGGTGCGGACTCTCTTTATTCGAACTTATAACTACCAAATAAAAATCTTTTTGGATTTTCAATTTTGAATTTCATATAAAAATAAAACTTGAAACTATTAAAGAAAAAAAATTTTGGTTGTTTTCTTTTAGAAGATGTATATAAATACCTACTCTTGTAGACACCTAATTTTGTCCCTCCCAAAGTCTAATTTTATTCATTTTTAGTTTACCTTACCATGTGTCCAACCCCATGTAATTATATCCCACAAAAATACAAAAATAAACAAAAAAATACCTCTAACTAATTTATCTTATCCTAACAACCTACCCAATCAAAAGATTCCACCTACCCTAACTACCCATGTGATTCCCCCCCTCCTTTTTCTTGTCCACAAAGAAAGAATATATGGGGGACCCACCAAAATACTCACATCATAACAAATACATGTTCATTATAAAAGAAAAATTCTAAGAAGAAAAAGGGGGGCTCATTCTTTAATCATGATCTTTTCCACAATAACAACAATCACAAAATAATCTTACTCACAAGAACAACAACAACAAAAAAAAAAAAAAAAAAAAAAAGGGGCGCCGGCGAACAGTACCGGTGAACAGTAACAGCGTGAAAAGTGACAGTGAACGGGTCATTATTTGTCGAGTTGGATTGTTGGTGTTAAGGTTCGGCTCGAGGTTTCCGGGTGCGGACTCTCTTTATTCGAATAACTTTGAGTTTGAAAGCTTCAAATTTAAGGTCCAATTCTTTCTTCTCTTTCATTTAATTCTTATGTGATTGTGAGTGCAAGTGATTCGATACCGTGATTTGTTTGTTGATGTGAACTGTTGGTGACATTTGGGTGTGTGATGTGCTAAGCATGATTAGTGAATTTTCATTATTCTCGATTGGTGGATTGTGTATTGAAATGGGTTAATCACGTGGTTGAGAATGAATTAAGGTGGGGATTAAAAATGGAAAAAAATGAATATTGATTAATTTTGATGTATTGATAATGTTAAACAGGATAGAATTGTGATGTGTTAAACTTGGTAGGCAAACATAGGCCGGGTAGGCAAATTTAGGAATAACGAGTTGTTGGAGTGTTTGAATATGTGCGTGAATGGTACTTTCTACTTCATTGCACGAAAAGTTTAAATTGTACTCATTTAGCCGAGGAATGCCCCGAAGGATTTGTATTGATTTATCTGGGGAATGCCCCGAAGTAGCATGTACACAAAGGAGGCTCGTGATCAAGGCCCGGAACGTCGGGTGGAGTTTAGTTTAGGATTAGTTTAGAATAGAATAGGTTTTATATTTCAGCACCTCTTTTATTTTGGATTGTATAATTTGGACTGAACATTATTTTGGTTTGTTTTGAATTTTGTGTGATTTGTTTGTTTGCTTGTTTTGTGTGTTTATGTGGTTTGTACATTTGTAATGTCAAATTAGCCGATACGCTCCACCAAGCGATAGTGGTCGAACCACAGGATCAAGGGGTTCCTAACACCTTCTCCTCGGTCAACAGAATTCCTTAGCCGGAATCTCTGTTCGCGGATCAGTTTTTAGAGTCAAATCATTTCGAAAAGGATTTTCCAAAGGTGACTTGACACACCGGATTATGCCAAGTGGCGACTCTGAATAAGGAAAAAATAATGTAAATAATCCTTTTTTTTTTCGAAACAAATTTTTCATTTTTGTCACCTTAATAATAAAACCCTTTCGAACTTAAAATACATATATTATTTTAGGAGTCGAAAAAGGGGTGTGACAACTCTAAATGATGAGTGAAGAAAATCTTTTTGGATTTTTCAGATCTATATACAAAATGAAACCTATAATTACCAAAGAAAAATCTTTTGGAGTTTTCAAATTTGAATTTCATATGAAAATGAAACTTGAAACTATTAAAGAAAAATCTTTTTGTAGTTTTCTTTTAAAGAAGTATATGACACCTACTCTAATAAAGAGTGAAGAAAATCTTTTTGGATTTTTCAAATAAGATACCCGAACCAACAATAGGCTGCCTACGTATCTCACTCCCGAAAGAGGAGAATCAGGGGTGCGTAGTTCGTTCAGATTGGACAATTAAGGATTAAAGAACAAACTAAGACTTGACCTGAGAGACGCGATTACAGACAGACGATGAAAGACGTCAATAAAATCTTTTTGAGTTTTTCAATTTGACACTTCACATAAAACTGACACCAACAATTATGAAAGAAAAATCTTTTTGATATTTTCGTTATATGAAATGTTTAAAACTTCTACCATATTTTTTGAATTTTATAAAAAGCTCCTATTAAAAGAAATCTTTTTTTGAAATTTTTAAATTATGAAAGCTTATTAAAGAAACAAAGAAAAATCTTTTTGATAGTTTTGTCTTTGACAAAATGAGTGCAACAGGTTAAAAAAAAAATCTTTTTGAATTTTTGGATTGTAAAAAACAAAAGCCAGAAAGAATTCTAAAAACTACGAAACTTATTTTTTTACTTTTCGACTCACTTTTTTTTTTCAAACACACCTTACTTCTAATACATGTTTTCTTCGAATCAGTCCATCAAATGATCAAGTTACCCTCAAAGATGCAACATTTAGCACATAGGGATGTTTTAGGGGTGAGTCTCCTACAAAGGGCCACGTGGGTCCCACTAGGTCTCAATATGATGCAGATAAGCATGACCTAAAGGCTGACCTACGTTGGGGTTTACTAACAGGGCTGTTCGGGGAAGCATATGGTCGATAGTGGCTGCTTTGATTTCCACCCACTCCATACGTCCGACAACTCCCCATCCTAAAATAAGGGTGACTCAACTAGAGTTTGAGTGCACGACGTGTACTCCAGGACTTGTTGCAGAAAGAATTGACTCGGGTTATACACATGATGCCAGATATAAAGCGATAACACACAATAGAAAAACTGTAAACACGTAGCACGTAAGCACTCAACAATGATAAAATAAACACAAACAATGTTTATACACTAATAATGTCAAACTAAGCCGATACAACTCAAAAAATAAGCTCGACTTCTAAAAAATCCCCAGCAGATTCGCCAGAGCTGTCACACCCCTTTTTCGTACTCCAAAAAGATTTTATTTTGAGTTCGAAAGGGTTTTTATTATTAAAGTGACAAAAATGAAGATTTTATTTCGAAAAGGATTATTTACATTTAAACTCAGAGTCTCTACTTGACATAATCCGGTGTGCCAAGTCACCATTGAAAATCCTTTTTCAAAAATGATTTTGACTCTTTTAAACTGATCCGCGAACAGAGATTCCGGTTAAGGAATTCTGTTGACTGAGGGGATGGTGTTAGGTACCCCTCGATCCCGTGGTTCGACCATGATCTCTTGGTGAAGCATATCGGCTAATTTGATATTACAAATGTATAAACCACACAAAAATACATAAAATAATCAATCAAACACACGAAATAAAACAAATCGAAAATATAGTGTTCAGTCCCATTATACAGTCCAAAAATAAAAATGCAAAAAATAAATCCTATTCTAACCTACACTAGTCCAAACTATGCTTTCGTACTTTACCCGATGTCTCGGGCCTTGATTACGATCATCTTCCGCCAACATAATACGTCGGGGCATTCCCCGGTGAATAAATACAATGAGCCTCGGGGCATTCCCCAACTAAATGAATATATTTTAATCAAAGTACGATAAACTCAAAAACATTCACCACACATACATTCAACTTTCAACATTCAACATTCAACGATATCACTACATTTGCCTACCCAAACCTAAACTTTACCTATTAAGCTCTCGGCCTAAAATATGCTCCTATCGATTTCAACAACCCCATCAAGTCGAACAACCAATGAATCAAATTAACCAAAATTCACCAATCTTATCAATTTTCATCCCTCCCACAATTCATTTCTTAACCAAATGATTTATCGATTTCAAAGTAACACCAACCAATCAAATCGTGACAATTAAAGAATGTCAAACACGCTGTCAGGATTATATCATCAATTAACACGAACCACGCAAATCACAGCATCAACACATCATGCTACGATAAAAATGGAAAAGATAGAGTTGAAGAATTAGACCTCAGATTGACGCTTTGTTAAACGGAGAAAAAGCCTCACGGATTCGGAAATCACAAACTAGCAGAACCTTGACCCAAATGAAACCTCAACTTCGCAAAACCAACTTGATATATCCATTTTTGCTCTGTTTTTTGCCTACTCGAACCTAAATTGCGAAGTGACAAAAGACCCGTATTCGAAAGTGTATGCCCCGTTACTTTGTCAATCGTGTTCCAATGAATTTTGGGTTGTAATCTGCAGCATTTGTTGACTGGGATGTTGTTTTCGTCTCACCGGACCTCGAACAAGGTTAGGCGATGACAAAAAACCAAAAAATGGGTTGAATTTTTCGGTGATAGTGACGTTTGTGGCTGAAGTTTATGGTTTTGGCAAGAAGTGGGGGTAGGAGGTAGCTGGTCGGTGTTTTCGACAGGTTTCCGGCGAGGGCTCGCCGGAAAAGTCAAGGGAAACGGCTCTCCATTCAACCCCCTACTTCCGATCTCTCCTCGTGTTTTCTAACCTCTCTTATCCTCCTCTCTCTCTTCAATTCACTCTCGTTCTTCTACTCTTTACGATTTCTCTATGTCATTGAATCTGTTTTTTGGTGAGTGTCGTGGTCAAGAAGAAATGAAGCTCCCCCTTTCATTGTGTTAACTGTCAAGAGGAAAAAGAAACCATTTCCCCCCTCTATGTTCTGTGGGGGCCCTTTTACTTGGAATCTTTTTCGCTGGGGGCCCTTGTGAGTGGAAAAAATGTATATTGTATTATTTTTTGAGTGATGTCCACCTTTCCAGTGAATGTAGTGCATTCCATTTTTAGATGGTAGGTGATGGAATAATTCTATGGTCCCCACCTCTATTTGTTGTCTTGTTAATTGGTTTCAAAGTGAATAAAATGTGAGGGGTAAGGGTTGCGTGGGGTAGGAGTAGGGGTATGGGGTGGTGAGGTAGGTTGTTAGGGGTAGGTGATTAGGATGAAGTTTGTTAGGATAAATTAAAATAAGATAAAAATTGTTAGGGGTTGTTATTTTTGTCATTTTATAGAAGGATAATTACATGGTTGAGGGTACACGATAGGACAAGGTAAAAAGGTGAAAACTAATTTTTCGGAGGGACAAAATTACGTGTCTACATTAAATACAGGACTTTGGGGGGGGGGGGGGGGGGAATTGGGGTGGGAATAGTTACAGACAAGATAAGGAATTAGATAAAAAAAATTCAAATTTCAAATTATTTATTTATTTTTATTATATTTTTATTTTTTAAAGAGAAGATAATAATTATACCAAAAATAAAAATAAATAAATAAAATAATAATAATAATAATAGTTAATTAATTTTTATATTTAATTTTTTTTATAAATAGTCAAAATAAATATAATAAAATAGTATTAAAATTACTAATTTATTTATTAAAATTTAAGATAAATAATATATATATATTTTGGCTTTTTGTATTATTTTAAAAGTAGGAAAATAAATAAATAAATAAAATATCTCAAAGTTAACTTTATTTAATTATTTATTTTAAATTAAAAAATTTATTAAAAATAATAATCAAAATAATATATGATTAAATCTAAATATTTAAAATTGAGGGAAGATAAAAAATCACGTGTCTACACTGGTGGTGGCATAAGTTTTTGTCTGATAAGATCATCTTTCATAATTTTTTTAATAGGAACTGAACCTAAAGGACAGCCTTGATCGTTTAGCCATCTCGTTGATGACTCATTAGACTTTGAGGTACGAGAAGTTTGCTTTATCTTAAGTAACGTAGGCTTCATTTGTCTATTCAAAACTAAAATTTTATGTATACTTACCTTTGTTAAGCGTTAGCAGTTAAATAGAAGCTGGAGTGACATGCCTCTGAATGAAGATTGTGGTTCTTTAATGATGGATGATCGAATGCAGGTTGCTTGTAAAAATTTACACAATCATATATATCTTCATACTTAGTTTGCAAATCACAACTTTATAAATAAGTTATTTTTGGTTATAACATTTGCCTATCTTGTTATCCAAATTTTAACTCGAAAATGAATACCTTAATTGTTGTGATGGCAGGTTTATTCAAAAGTTTAAGTTGCCTTTCCAAATCTTTGTCCTCTACCTCGGATAAGTTTATTTCTACTTGAGCCTCATTAAAATTCAGAAGAAAATATAATACCCACAATGTTTGTTGAATAATACCTCGATTTATCTGCATTGCTTGAATTTATTGAGAGCATACACCAAATAGATTTAAAAGTAAAGAAAAATAAAATTCAGTTGTTAGAGAGAAAATCCAAAAAAAGAAAAAAAATAAATTATAGGCATTAAAAAGTGCACTTGATTTGTTGTGTGTAATGAGACTTAAATTAGTTACTATCTAAGTTAATAAAGGTGGTATTCTTATAAAGATTTTCTATTAATGAAGGTTGACTAATATTAACTTTCAAGTAATCTACACAAAGGACATATATTACCACAGATAAGTGATATATTATCACTCTTTTCGTTACAAAAATGCCGGTAGATTGAATGACAATTAACTAATGTTGGTAGAAGTTTTAGTATTCTTTGTTAAAGTATAATTTATTACCGCTAAAAGTCTTTTTGTTGCCGTGTGATTATACATTTGACCATCAAAACATTCATAAAAAAATACATAATTGTCTCCCCACTTCAATTAATGGGCCTAAGATTTTCCTTCCTCAACTCAATAAGCTTGTAAGCCCATATTATTCAGAAGCAAAGGTCCAACCCAAAATACCACGGGAGAAGGACAAAAATAGCCTCTTGGCAAAAATAAAAGACACAAAAATAACTCATGTTTCAAGATACCACTTTTTGGCCATTTCGCTAGCTAAAGCCGCCTTCTTTGACTTTATTTTTTCAATTTTGCTGATTTTGTCTTTTTTTTTGTTTTACTTTTGTTGTTCTCCTTTTGCTTCTTTTATTATTATTATTATTATTATTATTATTATTATTATTATTATTATTATTATTATTATTATTATTATTATTATATAAAATGTAAAAATTATATTTTTTTTTTGGTTCTTTTTTCGTTTTTATTTTCTGGTAGTTGCATTTTCTTCCCTTTCCCTTTTATTTTGGTTGTGCTCTTTTTTTTTTAAAAATAACTGATGTTTCTATATATATTTTTTTAATCCTATCAATAAATAAAACAATCAAATAAAATTTTGTAGTTTTCTTTTAAAATAATCAACTACTAATTTATAATGTCGTAATCAAATAAAATTTTGTATTTTTTTGAAATACAATTTTTAAAAAATAACATATTTTAATGACTTATATACATGTTTTAAAACTATTTTCTTGTCTTTTATTTTTGCCAAGAGGCTATACACATTCTGTACACTATCTAGGTAAAATAATTATTTAGATACAAACTCTATACAATATTTATGCAGTTTATATACATCCTATAGATATACATATTCTATACAACAATGATACAAATTCTATACAGATCATATATAGAAAATATATTCTATATGATGTAATTTTTATACACATCATATACAAACCTTAAATATACAGTTTTTATACACATAATATACAAACCTTAAATATGCAGTTTTTATACACATCATATACAAACCTTAAATATGCAGTTTTTATACACATCATATACAAACCTTAAATATACAGTTCTTATACAGTTTTTATACAAATCTTATACAAACGTTAAATATACAGTTTTTATACAGTTTTTATACACATCATATACAAATCTTAAATATACAGTTTTTATACCCATAATATACAAACCTTAAATATGCAGATTTTATACAGTTTTTATACACATCATATACAAACCTTAAATATACAGTTCTTATACTGTTTTTATACAAATCATATACAAACCTTAAATATACAGTTTTTATACACATCATATACAAATCTTAAATATACAGTTTTTACACTCATTATATACAAATCTTAAATATACAATTTTTATACACATCATATACAAATCTTCATTTCTCTGAAATCTCCATAGATAATCAATCCTATGCAATCTCGAATCATAAAACACAATTTTTTTCAAAAACAATTCATTTCCTTCAAATTTCTTCGTCACATACCTATCCACTATTACTTTAGCTTCAACACAATAGCCCTTTTCTTCCATCCCGATCAACCTCTAGATTTTGCATATTTTTTCTTCTTTCATTCCTCTATTTCATTTTTCATCCACCCATATAATTCACAAACTCAATTCAATTTAGATAACCTAAATAGAAAAAATTAAGAATTAGAAGAAAAAAGATATAAGTTTTGTTGGGTTCTTAGTAGAAAAAATTTAAAAACTAGAAGAAAAGAGATATGAGTTTTGTGGGTTCTTAAATATCACAGATTGAAGAAAGAAGAAAGAAGAATAGTTATGGAAAGAAGAAAGAAGAATGGTTATGGAAAGAATGAAGAAGTTAAGGGAATTGTAGTTACCAATTATTTCTTTTTTTGGGGAAAAGGACAACTGCAAACTTTATCCTTTAGCGTGTGGCTTATTAAAATAAAGGGTGCGTATGGCTTATTAAAACAAAGGGCTAATAAATGGCATTTAAAACAGTCGAAGTGTTACTTTTGTCCAAAACGAAAAACATGGGCCATTATTGTCCATTATTTTTCAAAAGAGATACATGATGTCCTTTTCCCAAATACCAATTGAGCAAATAAGAAAAAAAGCCCAAAAGTTGAATATGGAATTCAAAAGGATCAAATCATACAACTATACGATCAATCAACATTTTTTATTGAATTTGAAAGGAGTCGGGAGATATGATTAACATTGGAAAAAGAGAACATTAAGTAGAATGTTCATTCGGACATCATAAAAACTCACTCTGTTTCTAAATACTTATCGTCCTTACTAAAACTAGAGAGTAATTTTGGACCCAACAATTCATTTATTTTGGACCAGAGGAAGCATCAATATAATGCAAAAAAGAAAATGATTAAACAGAGAGGAGTAATAATTAAGGACAATTCAGTCAATTTAGTAAATAGTTAGTAACATTTTCTTAGATAGAGCACAAACAGAAATGGTGCCAACTATTAAAAGTTGAAGAGAATATGATTTTATCAAAAGCAAATTAATGAACATGACTGAATTGAACACTGTCATTTGCAAAGATATATCATAATTGCAACAACTCTACATAAGAGTATCTGTACTAGGTCCCCCATAAAACATGTAATGTGGAAATTTTTCATGTCCCCAACCTGGTTTATCAACGACTTGATACGATACTGGACTGTCAAGAAATATAGGTGTATTTTTCGCGTTTATTGTTTCACCTTTATCATTTAAAATTGTAAGTGCTCGACAATACGCATTAAGCATAGGATCTGGAGTTTTAGGTATATAGCCAGAGCCCATCGGAGCATAAGGTTCGCCTAGCGGACTATATGCCGATCCTCCCCACTCAATATTCTCAGCAAAATTCTTTGCTAATGTACTGAAAATCCTTCGAGGCCAAAAACCAACTTCCATCCTTTCACCAACTAAAAGCCACCAACCTCCTTTTGCATCCTTAAATTTAATCAAGAAGATGTATATATGTTAGCATTTTCAAAAAAGGGTTTAAAAAAATTGAGAGAATACTCTATTATCACCTTGAACTATACGCGCGAAAAGGATGAGACACACCCGAATTTTTGGAGGGTCCTATTACCCACTGGACTAATTAAAATCGTATTTTTGACAACCTTAGTGCTTACGTGGCACATACGTGGCACAACACACTGAAGGGTCCACGTAGGCACACGTGTGTGCAACGTAGACACTAAGGTTGTCAAAAATATGATTTTAATTAGTTAGGTGGTAATAGGACCCTCCTAAAGTTCGGGTGTGTCTCGCGTATAGTTCAAGTTGGTAATAGAGCATTTTCTCAAAAAAAATTTAAGCAATTATTGAAAAACTTGATAATATAGATAAAAAGATAGATAAAATTGTACCCGTTCGATGGACATAGTAAGTTCCCAATTAGCATTACCCCCTCGATGTGCAACATCTGGGAATGCTCTATCAAGAACTAACTTATTGTTTGTTACTATAAAGCCACGACATAGTGTATTGTAACAATGTTTATTTCCAACCTAAAAAAATATTACACAATTATACGAACCATTATTAATTGAGGATGATAGCTAGATTGAAAAATGCAAATATCATGAACACAACATAGAATCATTTAATGAAGTAACTAAGAAAACTTACTTGCAAGTGTATAAAAAACCTAGTTTTAGTGTCCCCGTATAATGTTGGATCTATCTAAAACAAGAAATAGAGATGTTATAACCATTGAATCTATTGCAGGTAATAGAAAATAGTTGAATTATATAAATAATGTGTTAATCTTACTCTCCAACCAGCTTGCACACTATCTTTTCCTTTTTGAATCTTCAATCGGCACGCACTAGTTTGTGCACCTTCAACACCAGGATTCCATAGACTAGCTACCATTCCAGCTCCAGAAAATTTGTTACTTCCATTATCTGGAGTTTTAACTATTGCACGCTGAATATGAAAAATAATTTTTTATTAACTAATTACATAGATTATCCAAATTAAAATTATATTTATTTGCTTGAATCTTAAAAAACTTAGAAGAATTTTGTCAAATTTTGATAAACATGTAACCAATTTATTCTACATGGTATTACTTCAAATTTAACCCAGAGGTAAAAAATAATATTAAAAAAATGAAGTAAAAAATTAATTTCATATTCATTTACCCTGTGTCCTCCTGTTTCAGCATGACTGATGTTAGTCTGCACAATAGAACTAAAATATATCAGATATATACATAAAGTAAATGAAACAAATTAGTGCAACATTATCTTACATCCACAAAATTGGCTTCACTTTTAAACATTATATATTATGTTGGGAAAGAATGCAGTACACAAAAAAGCTATAAATTAATGTAATATTATCTTACATCCTCTGGTGGTGGCATATGTTTTTGTCTAATAAGATCATCTTTGGTAACTCTTTTGATGGGAACGGTTCCAGAAGGACAACCATCGGTATCGAGCCATGTCCTTGAAATATCAATGGTTGAGTTACTAGGAATTTGCTTCATTGTCGATAAAGTGGGTTTCATCTGCAAATTCTCAAATTAATCTATCTACAATATTATATTCTTGTAAAGTCGTATATATATCCAAAAAGAAACGAAAATACATACCTTAGGATGAAATTTGTGATTCTTTAATAATGGATGATCAAATGCAGGTTGTTTGTAAAAATCCACACAATCGTATGTATCTCCCCATTCAGCCTATGAACCAAAACAGTTAAGTTATAAACTTACAATCTATCAAATTAGTGTTAGTTGTGAATACATATAAAAGGTTGTACAATATATGTAAAGAACTTGTACCTTAATTGTTTTTACCGCTGGTTTGTTTAATTGTTTAAGTTGTTTTCCCAACGCTAACTCCTCTAGTTTGGACAGCTTTGTTTCTCCTTGAACTCCATCATAGCTCAGAAGCAAATATAATACCAACAAAATTGGTAGAACATTTTTTTGGTGAATCAACATTCTCTGAATTTATTAAAAAAAATAAATAAACAATGATATAGTCAAATCTCATTCTATGTTTGCAACAATAACATACTCATTAAAATTTTACAAGTGGTGTCTGAGGAAGATAGAGTGTACGCAAATCATACCATTACCTCATGGAGGTAGAGAGACTTTTTGAAAAAGGTTTAACTCAAGTGTACAAATCCAAGTTAAAGAAACAACAAAAAAAACAGTGAAAAAAAATTCAAAAAATACTTTTACTTTTTAATAAATCAGGAAAGCATACTATCTTTACACTATGGTGTATAAGGGGTCGTTTGGTGTGAATATAAGGATAAATAGTCCCAGGATAAAATGAAGGACTATTTAATCTCATGTTTAGTGTGAGGTATTAGTTATTATCCCATATATATGGTGGAATAACTAATTCCGGAATTAATTATCCCGTAATAACTTTTTCCCACCAAATGACACGTAAATAATTGTCTTCCCCCCCTCCCCCATCGCCGGGCCCAAAAAAAAAAAAAAGAGTGTGTCAAATAGGCACCTATATTGAAGATTGGAGATTTGTATGAATTGTGTTTCAATTTGGTGATCAATTCTTCTGTGAATTTATAGGAAAATAATTGGATTTTGGGCAAAAAAAAAATTAAAGAATTGTATTTTGGTCAAATTAAAATTAAAGAATTGGATTTTTGTCAAATTAAAATTAAAGAATTGGATTAGGTCAAACTAAAATGAAGGATTGGATTTTGGTCAAATTAAAATTAAGTAATGGATATAAAGGAAGAATACACCCTTTTGGTGGGCCCTTCCCCGAACCTTGCGTATAGCGGAAGCTTTAGCGCACCGAGTTGCTCTTTTTTATATAAAGAAAGAAAAATATTAAAAATTGGATTAATAACATTTCCTTATATGTGTATTGCTGATTCATGATTATTTATTTCCATATTACGTTAATGTCCTCTATTTTAATTTTAAAAGTTGATATGTAATGGTAGTAGAATAAATTTAGGAGGAAATTATATTATTAGTGATAGCAAAAGGAATTCTTCTATGAATTTCAGAGATTGTTACCAAAAAACTTTTAAAGAGTGTAATCAACCTTATGAAATTCAAAGTGAAAGATTGACATGATTCTACAGTAGTTAATCAGAAAAGAAAGATGGAATTTTCCAAATTAAAATGTGATTAATGTCATTAATGATAGCAAAATAGTCTGTATTTGCAAGCTATTATTTGAATAGTTAAGGGTCATCCTCACAAAATGCCTCTATTTTGGGATGATGTTTAATTTTTGGCCCTCATTTCAAATAACTTAAACGCGCACGAAAATAGAGCTAACATTGAAATAACAAATATTTTTTCGTGCGGCGCAACTTTTTATTTTTGAAGCAAAAAATTTCACAAGTTATGTCGTAAAAGGCATAACAGATTATGGTGTACTACGTAATTTCATTCCTTCAAACTTTATGTAAAGCGAGATATACAAAAGTTTAGTTTTAAAATCCACAAGTTATATTGCATAAGGCATAACAAATAATGTCATACCACATAATTTAATTTCTACCGAACTTATGCCGAATGTGGCGAAAGTTCAATTTCTGAATCCGTGTGCTAGGTCGTAAAGACACAATCTAATTCCTATAAAATTCATGGCAAGTGAATTAGATCACATAAATACTACATAACGACTTATGGCGTGTAACTTAGTTTTCATATAACTTACACCGAGCAAGATAAAAATTCTCTTAAACTTATGTTAGTGAATTAGATCATAAATAAAGATACTTTGATCCACAATTTGACAGTAAATGAGTAGCATGAGCAAAACTTAAAACCCATCATATTTAAGGGTAAAAATAAAGGCCGCCCCAAAATAGGTTTGATACAAGACAAATAAGGAAGGCACGAAAAATATTCCAAATCAGTCCACAAATTTTAAGGATCCGAGAATCAAGATGGAGACCACTCTCGGATTCACTACCAACAACATGAATACAAGATATAGTAGTGTATTTGACACCAAATCAGCAGTTCAAACTAAGATTAACCACAATATATGAAGAACAAGATGAACCACAACAATATATTAATAACAACACATGGGTTACAAAGGAAATAATACACCACACAGCTACAAGATTACTCAATGTAAATGATAGATAGGTAGGCATACACTATTACAAAGACTAAGAACCTATGTCTTTGTTACACACAAAGACCCTTACTAATGGTAGTAGTAACACCTACACTCTTCGGAGGACACAAGAGGGACTCAATCCGTCTAGCACCCAGCGATCTAAGCAAACAAACAACAAAAGTGATTCCATACCTATGTTGTTACCTAGTTTCGGCCAGGTCTTTATGGAAGAGAGAACTTGTGTGTTTCAAGTGTGTTATACAATCTTCAATATGCAAAAACTAACTACAAAAACCCTAAGTTGTTCCTTATATAGTATATTACAAGATAGAGGGCAAAATGACCAAAAGGGCCCCTCATTGATGGGCCGCCCCTCTAGTGTTTGGAGTAGGCTGTTTTGGTGTGTATTTTTAAGCCCTTAATTACTTTTTTTGCACACACACTTGGACGACTTCAATACACACCCACATAATCCCATCTACGTGATCGTACTCGTATCATCCTTCCCTTCTTAAAAAAGGATTCGACCTCGAATCCATACCTTGCAAAATCAAAGAGGAAACAAACAAGCACGCATCCTCATGGCTTGAGGGTTAGGGTTCGCAAAATAAACAATTACGATTAACATGCCACGGTGGTACACACTTGAAGTACAACCAAGGATCCTTTTTGTTAATTATGAAAAGCTTTTGTACAACATCACAAAGGAAAGGGCTCGGTTGAACATCAAGAAATAAGGAATAAAAATTGAGACTACGCCTCTCATACGATGTATATCCAACAACATCATGAATATCATCATATGAATATAGGTAGTGAAGAAAGGCACCAAAGACACAATTCTTATCTAAGATATATTCACATGTAGGAATACACAAAGAGAGAAGGGACATTGCAAGCACATAAGACCTTTTTCCTTCCAACCACTTTCTGAGGTAAGGCATTCCATCAAGGGAGTCATATCAATAGAGAGAATAGGAAAACTACCATGCAACAATCCAATCCAAGGCAAATAGTTTGCCCAAGAACTCGGTTTCCCTCTACAAATGATGTGAAGCACGCTCTTAAGAGTCCCACAAGATACTTCAACTTGTCTATCCCCATGAAGGTGACAAGAAGTCTCTAACATTCTTGGACCGTTCCACAAACAAGAATACAACTTGGCATCCACAAGTTGTGGTTCGCATAACTTAAGTGCAAGTGTGTCAAACATGGATGCATGGATATGAGTAACACCCCAAAGAGACAATGACACATTTATCCTAGGGTCCTCGAGTAGATACAAACCACCATTAACATCAAAGGGATCACAATTCAAGTCACCATATTTTTCAAGCACGGGTAGGGTGTCATGAAAAGGAGTACAAGCAAAATCATTTTTCAAAGATATGTCAAGCACACGATTAACCCTATGAGCCAAGCAAAACATTAGAATCTTTGCAACAACATAGGCTCACGGGTTCACTCCTTTGTCCTGGACCAGCATCTTCAAATTCTTCACTCACTTGAGATTCATTAATCACATCACACATATTCTCAAGTGGTGGGCAAGTTTTACACACAAGTTGGTCAATACAATTTTCACATGACGATGTACTTTCATTCAACATAATAGCTTCAACACTAGGTGGACACAAATCGATCTTACTAGAAGAGTCGATTCGATCATCTATAGGATCAACTAGTGTATCCACTCACACAACATGTACATCATCTACAAGTGATAAGAAATCAATATACGCATATGTAGGTAAGCTACTACTCACAGTCAACGGCTTATTAGTCACATGTTCATCATTCACATGCACCAAAGTATAAGAGTTAGCTATTTTACCTTGACGTTCATGAGTATGTTCGTCTTTACCTCGGTGTGAAATCCCTTCACAAGTTTAGGCTGCAACTTCCTTCGAGAAGCTCTCACCGTAAGCTGTTTGGGCCTTAGGTTTTGAATTTATTGGGATAAGTGTGGATACCAATTGGCGTAGCTATTTAACGTGCCATTTCATGTCTTCAATATTGTCGGTGATGCAGCCAAATATGGCATCGAGATTGGTGACAGCCATGGTACCTAAAAGAAAAGACAACAACAAACAAAAAAACAAACAAACTTGTTAGCTCCAAAGTGCCTCACCACACTCACTCTTGTTTTTTACCTCACACTTGGTTTCACAAGTGTTGAAAGCCGGCTTGTACTTCGCGAGTGATTGAGGGTGAGTCTACTCTTGTCCGAAATAGATTTTCATTTGAGTTGACTCAAAGAAGATTTATTTATGGACTTGAACCAACAAGATACAACGAATTCAAAAAAAAAAAGCACACAACAAACGCTTAACACGAATGAACGATCACAAGGACTAACTAAAAATCTAGTAGATGAGTATTAGTTTGCCAATTAGTATTGGAACCAACAAAATGAAAACTAAGGAACAACAAAAGGAAACTAAGAAATCTAAAATCTGAGCTTAAATATATTGCGTGAACAGTAAAACGTGATGATGTGGCAGCCACGTATTGGTCTTGGTCCACACCAATTTTTATTTTCCAAATTTGGAAGTCTTGATCAATTACAACTTGAAATGGTGAAATTTGGATAATGGAGGAAAACTACAAGTCTTGAACCCATTCAATTTTTCAAACACAAAGTCTTGACTTGACTTGTACTATGTTCCACAAAACAAGGCTCCTTGATTTAAGGAAAGTAGTTGAAAAAGTTGATGTCAAGTCTAGGAAGTGATGGTTCACCAACAAGCTTTACAACTTGTCTTACACCATTTTGGATCTATTTTACACTCTTTTTTTTGTGGTCAAGATATGAGACTAGGTGAAGAACAAGATGAACATAACAACAATCTTCAATAACATATCAACAATCTTCCAAGAACTACAATAATTTCACACGGCCAACTCCAATCCCACAATAACAATGTCTCCAACCTACGGCCAAGACCTCAACAACTTCAACCAAGATGTTCTTAGGACACTAATTATCAACAACAATGTCACACAACCACACTTAGAACACCACCAACAACACACGGCCAAAATGAATCCACAACAACAATGCTCAATACACAACCAAGTTTTCAAGTTCACAACAACAAGATCAAGCTTGAACTTAGATATAAACACTTTTATTATTGGTGAGAAAGAAACCAACACTTGAAGCACTCTAAACAAACAAAATGACTACCAAATCTAGTGATAAATTTTTGGCCAAGACGACAACAAGAACACTTCTTCCTTCTTCTTTTTTTCTAGCAAACCCAAGATTGATTTTGTTGGAACAAAATCAACCACAAGCTTTGATACCAAATGATACAAGACAAACAAGGAAGGCACGAAAAACATCCCAAATCAGTCCACAAATCTTAAGGATCTGAGGACCAAGATGGAGACCACTCTCGGATTAACTACCAACAACAAGATTATACGATATAGTGGTGTATTTGACACCAAATCAGCAATCCAAACTAAGATTAACCACAATATATGTAGAACAAGATGAACCACAACAATGTATTAATAACAACACACGGGTTACAAAGAAAATAATACACCACACGGCTACAAGATTATACAATGTAAATGATAGATAGGTAGGCATACACTACTACAAAGACTAAGAACCTATGTGTATGTTACATACAAAGACCCTTACTAATGGTAGTAGTAACACCTACACTCTTCGGACGACACAAGAGGGACCAATCCGTTTAGCACCCAACGATCAAAGCAAACAAACAACAAAAGTGATTCCACACCTATGTTGTTACCTAGTTTCGGCCAAGTCTCTATGGAAGAGAGAACTTGTGTGTTTCAAGTGTGTTATAATCTTCAATATGCAAAAACTAACTACAAAAACCCTAAGTTGTTCCTTATATAGTAGTATATTACAAGATTGAGGGTAAAATGACCAAAAGGGCCCCTCATTGATTGGCCGCCCCTCTAGTGTTTGAAGTGAGCTGTTTTAGTGTGTATTTTTAAGCCCTTAATTACTTTTTTTGCACACAAACTTGGACGACTTCAATACACACCCACAGAAGTCCATCTACGTGATTGTACTCGTATCAAAGTTAGTTAGCGCAAAAACTTACTATAGTCAGATAACCAAAAATGGTTATCTATATGGATTAATACTTGCAATGTATAGCCAAATTTAGGCCACTTTTTAAATGTTGTCCCCGTTAGATTACTTGAGGTGTGGGCGATCATTTAAAAGTAAGTAATTGGATGGATTTTGTTTTTAGACATATTTAGTCCATGTGGACTAATAGAGGACAAAATTTAAATGTTTGCTTAAAAGAAGTCCATTAGTACAAATACGACAACATATCTGGATATTTTCAGAAAGTGGTTTACACCATTTGAGATTTACTTAAAATTAATCCGTAAATATAATATGTTCAAACAGTAAACATGAATCTTTTTACTGACAGATCTAACTTAGGCAGTTAAAAGTTTAGTTCAATTTAAAATGGAAGATACATTGCTAGTCCAAATAAGTTGTCTTTTCAAATCTTGGTCCTCTACCTTGGATAATTTTATTTCTCCTCGAATCTCATTATGAAGAAAATATAATACCAACAACATTTGCTGAATAATTCCTCAATTTATCTGCATTACTTGAATTATAGAGAGCATATACTAAACAGATTTAAAAGTAGAGAAAAATAAAATTCAGTTGTTAGCGAGAAAAAAAAAAAAGTTTACATATAGGCATTAACAAGTGTACTTACTTGATTTGTTGTGTGTAATGAGACTTAAATTAGCTATTATCCAAGTTAATAAAGGTGATACTCTTATAAAGATTTTCTATTGATGAAGGTTGACTAATATTATATTCACTTTCAAGTAATCTACACAAAGGACATATAATACCACATAAGTGATTTATTATCACTCTTTTCGTTAAAAAATAAAAAATAAAAAAAGGAGAAATCGACCTGTCCTCGTGATTTTTTCTGTTAAAAAGATTTTATGTGTTTTTTATTAGTCGCGGACATGGATGTATCCAGACCTTACCCTATATATATTGGGTAAAATAGAGACATTGTGTCCAATAAGATCCTCGACTCAAGAAGTGTTACTTATGAGTCAATTCAATAAATAAACTTTTGACCACAGATATATAAAATATTGGTCAAGAAATAACATTAACACTTCATCTTGAGCCGGGGGTCTATCGGAAACAGCCTCTCTACTTCTTCGGAGGTAGCGGTATGGACTGCATATATTTTACCCTCTCCAGACCCCACCTGGTGGGAATACATTGAGTTTGTTGTTGTTGTAAATAACATTAACACTTCTCCAGAATAACTTCTTTTTTTCTCTTTTCCTATCATATTTGGCAAAAGGTCTCTAAATAATTTGGTTCTTTTCCTCTTTATGCCATATATCAAGTACAAAATATTAAAATTTGAGTGATACTTCAACAAAAAAGTTGTTCAACGGCAATTAGCTAATGACAATAGCTTAATTACTGCTGAATTATGTTTTTTGGAGGAAATTATTTGTGACTATTACATTTTTGCATCTTTCTATATGCCCCATGTCACACCCCTTTTTCAACCCGAAAAGATTAAATTTTAAGGTTCGAAAGGGTTTTTATTGTTATGTGACAAAAGGTGAAAATTATTTCGAAAAGGGATCTTTTACAATTAAATTCAGAACTCAGAGTTGCCACTTGACATATATCGGGTGTGCCAAGTCACCTTTGGAAATACTTTTCAAAACGGTTTGACTCTAAAACTGATCCGCAAACAGAGATTTCAGTTAAGGAATTCTGTTGACCGAGAGGAAGGTGTTAGGCATACTTCGATCCCGTGGTTCGACCACGATCGCTTGCTGGAGCATATCGACTAATTTGACATTACAAATGTATAAACCACACAAAATACACATAAAACAATCAATCAAACGTACAAAACAAAACAAATCCAAAATATAGTGTTCAGTCCAATTATTCAATCCCAAATAAAGAGTGCGAGAAAAGAAATCATATTCTAACCTACACTAACCTAATTACGCTCATGTGCTTTACCCGATGCCTTGAGCCTTCATCACGAACGTCTTCTGCCAACATAATACGTCGGGGCATTCCCCGGTGAATAAATACAATGTGCCTCGGGGCATTCCCCGGCTAAATGAATACATTTTTTCAATGTGATAAAATCAAATCATTAACAAAATTTCAAACATTCAACAAAATCACAAATTCTAAACTTTGCCTACCCAACCTACGTTTGCCTACCCGTTTTGACTTAAAGCATGATACTATCACGTTAAACATCAACAATGAATTAAAATAAGACAATAATCACTTTTTATCAATTTTTACAATTCCCACCCCCAACTTCATTCTTATCGATCAATGATTAACATATGCTTCAATTATCAACTCACTTTTCAACATTCAAATCCAACATCAACCAATACGCAATCAAGATTCAAACATACCAAACACACAAATCATTCGCGATAACGTAAAAATTAAACCGAGAGAAGATAGAATTGGACCTCGATATTACTTTTATTTCAATCCGTCGAAGTATCTGATTAGATCTCCGACCGGAATACCTCGACCCGACCTTGACCAACAAACCCGACAAACTCGAATCAAAACTGATTTAACCCATTTTAGGAGTAGCCGAATCCGGTTGTGGTTTCCACCGGAAAATCCGCATCATAGAATGGTTTTGGGGCATTTTCCAGTGAGTTTCAACCAGAATTAATGGAGGAGGCGGCTGTTTTCCAATGGGGTTGTCAGAACAAACAAAAACGGGTGGTTCGGGGGGTTTCGACGCTGCGAACGGACTGAGAACGAGGACTCTTGCTATGCCGGAGCTCCGTCAAGATCGACAGTAACCGAAAATGGAGATGCGATCAACAGCGATGAAATTTTCTGGTGAAACTCGCCCAAATTTTCTCTCTCACACGTTTCTTCTCCGTTTCTCTCTCTCTCTCACTCTTCTCTCACTCTCTTCTCCCAATCCCCTTCTCAATTCATCGATCTTGAATCTCTCTCTCATGTGTTCTTTCCTCTTTTATGCCATTTTCCCTCTAAATCGACTCCCCCAATTTCAATGTTTGCTTCCTCCTTCGATCTCTCCCTCTCACTAGCGTGGCATGCGTATCTGTGTGTGTCATGAATCTGTGAGGTGTGTGTATCTATCTTCTTCAGTGTGTGTGTGATGTGAGTGAAGAAGAAAAGAAGAAATGGGGGTCTGTGTGTATGTTGAATGAAAAAATGGTGAACCCCCTTTATTTTTCTCTACTGTACCTATATATGGTTTTCTGTGAATGACGTCTTTGATATAG
This sequence comes from Capsicum pubescens, assembly GCA_030864215.1. NCBI lineage: Eukaryota > Viridiplantae > Streptophyta > Magnoliopsida > Solanales > Solanaceae > Capsicum > Capsicum pubescens. The sequence goes on along the minus strand of CM061538.1, from coordinate 353,665,026 downwards.
GTGTGCAGGACACGTGAGTGAGGTAGGGGTAGGGGCATGGGGTGGTGAGGTAGGTGGGGATAGGGTGGTGATGTGTCCGCTTTTAATTAGAGAGGTTGTTGGAATAGGATTAAAACAAGGTAAAATTTGTTAAGGGTTGTTATTTTTGTCATTTTATGGAGAGATAATCACGTGGGTGAGTGTGTATAACAAAGCGAGGTAAAAATGGATGAATTGGGTTTTTTTGGGAGGAATGAAATTACGTGTCTACATCATGCCCTTCTTTGCATGTAAACACAAAGTGTTTTCATACAAAGAAGTAGACAACGAGACAGAATTTTGGCCCGTCCATTATTCAAAGGAAGAAGGACAACCGATTCTTGACTTAGGACATCCTACCTACCCAAGTTAAGAGAGAGTCATGTCGCAGGTATCTTAAAAGATTGGAAGGAGATGAAAAATACCGAGTTGGAGAGTCGAGTGAGGTCCCGTCGAGGTTCCGGTTCGCGGCTCTGTTATTACATCAAAAATAAAAATTATAAGTTAAAACATAAATGAAATTACAAAAAGTCCTATATATGCAGTTGCTTTTGGACTCCTGACTTGAGTTTCATCACCCTATTCTTCAGGCGGGATCCTGACAAATGAAAACTGACAAGGAAGTGCGTCTCTCAACAAATGCCACTTGAATTACCCAAGGAAATCCGTCTCCTTACAAATGCTTGAATTACCCAAACAAGGAAGTGCATCTCCCTACAAATGTTGCTTGAATTTTTCACACAAGGAAGTGCATCCCCTTACAAATACCGCTTGAATTACCAAACAAGGAAGTGTGTCTCCTTACTAATGTTTCTTGAATTACCTAGATGAGGAAGTTCATCTCCTTACAAATATTGCTTGAATTACCAAACAAGGAAGTGCGTCTCCTTACAAATGCCGCTTGAATTACCAAAACAAGGAAGTGCATCTCCTTACCAATGCCGCTTGAATGACCTAAACAAGGAAGTGCGTCTCCTTATGATACCTCTTGAATTACCAAATAAGGAAGTGCGTCTCCTCATAAATGTCGCTTGAATTACCCAAATAAGGAAGTGTGTCTCCTAACCAATGTCTCTTGAATTATCCAAACAAGGAAGTGCATCTCCTTACCAATGCCGCTTGAATGACCTAAACAAAGAAGTGCGTCTCCTTATGATACCTCTTGAATTACCAAACAAGGAAGTGTATCTCCTCATAAATGCCGCTTGAATTACCCAAATAAGGAAGTGTGTCTCCTTACCAATACCGCTTGAATTACTAACATAAGGAAATGCGTCTCCTTATGAATGTCGCTTGAATTACCCAAACAAGAAAGTGCGTCTCCTTACAAATACCGCTTGAATTACTGAACAAGAAAGTGCGTCTCCTTACAAATATTTCTTGAATTATCCAAACAAGGAAGTGTGTCTCCTTACAAATGTTGCTTGAATTACCCAAACAAGGAAGTGCGTCTCCTAACAAATATCGCTTGAATTGTCCAAACAAGGAAGTACGTCTCCTTACAAATATTGCTTGAATTGTCCAAACAAGGAAGTGCATCTCCTTACAAATGTCTCCTGAATTATCCAAACAAAGAAGTGTGTCTCCTAGAGATATTGGACGATGAGTTTTACCATGGTTTTGATTACCAAACCTATGCAACAAATTGTCTCCTGCATTTTTGGAAGTGAGGCATTGCAACTTTTGATGTTTAGGCTTTGAAATCCTTGATTCGAAGGTAACATGTGTTCCTGTTTCATACAAAGAAAACTTGTTAGTTCAAAAACATGGTGGTTGGTTTGTGGCTTTGGCTTTCATGGAAATTGCTCTTGCCCCTGTCACATTTAATCTTTCTTTCAACCATTAACATGTGTCACTGACTTGCTGCATCATTGACCCGAACTCAGATTATTAAAAGTGACTCTGAAATAGATACAGTAACTCTGCTTTGTCATGCTTCTCAGATAAGCCCTTTGAACCTTGGTATTTCCATGAGTTCCCAGACTTGTCGGTTGACAAAACTTTCTGCATTCCTTATTTCGGCTCACAATCATGTCTCTTTCATGTGTTGGCCTTTTGTCTTTCTTTGCGCAATTGAAGAAACTGGTAGCCAGTTTTGAAATATTTTCACACTTGTTTTGACATGGACTTGACTCAAAGACAGGAGAAAAATAACAATGACTTTTATTTGGACAACTGACTCAAGAAAATAAAATAAAAATAAAGAGAAGAAAGAAAAGACAATGAATGTCCCCATTTGAAACAAAGAAATAAAAAATTATCTAGAAATGACAATCAAATCTAGTGATTATTCCATGCATTTTGGATCAAGCTGCCTGATCTTGCCATCCAAACTTTCTACCTATTGTTCTTGAGTTAATGGCTCTAAAACTAAGTTACTTGCTTAGACCCATTGCATTCGAAGTGCTCATTCGGCTAGTGGCACATTGAAGGATTTTTGCCAACAAGCCTTTTTTTTTCTCTCAACTCACCATCGCCTTATGGTGCCCGTGAGGGTTTTCACCAATAAGACTCTCTCATTTTATTTCTCTCCTAATTTTTTATACTGAGGAAGACGAGTAGTTCCCAAAATATGTCATCATATCCATTGCATGCTTAGCCTTAGCATTCTTAGAGATTGATCTGAAGGTCTTTCTTTGGTTGTGACTTGGATTTTGGATAAGGTTAGAAAGAAAGGATGACATGACGCTCAAACAACACTTGAAGTGGGGTAGGACTTACAACTTTTGGAATCGACTCAAACAATGAGGATTAACTCATGCCCCAGTTTCTTTTGACTGGGTGATTCTAAATTTTTTATTTGGTTGGATCGAGCCCTAAGTAGGGCAGCCTACGTATCTCACCCTCGAAAGAGGAGAATCAGGTCATGCATAGTTCTGGCAGTTTGTTCTTTCACTTGATTCTAATTTTTTTCTTTTGTTGACTCTTTCTCTTTAGGACTTTTCTGACTTTATTTTTCTTAACACTCTTTTTTCTTTTTGGACACATTTTTTCTCTTTTTTTTTTTGAAACTTTCTGACTCTATTATTTTGCTTGACACTTTTCTTTTGAGTTTTGCTGACTCTATCTTGATTCTAAAAGAGAGGCATAAAAGAAAATAGGACTAAAGCTCAAATGGGGTAAACAAAGGATGACACAATGTTTAGATACCATAATAAAATGTCTTTGTCATATCAATCCTTGAAAATACTAGTAGATAGCATGCAAGTGAAAGTGAAAGATGAAGATCATTGTGACATCTCTTACTACATTAACTTTGACTGAGTCTGTGCGTCACTACTTCTTCCGCAAACTCTACCTTTGTTGTACATTCCTCACATCGAATGACTCATATTTTCGTGGAGCTGATTTTTCTGTTCCTTTTGATGTAGGACCACACATTCACTATTTGACCTAATTGAGATATGTCTTTCAATTGATGACCAAGTTATTCTTGCGATTCTCAAAATAATTGTCTTGATTTTTCAAATAAGGCTTCAACTTGTCACCAAATGTCTCAACACTCTACCTATGTCCTCAGATACTCTCTTTTTCTAACATTAATCCTTTGACTCAATGCTCATGCTTAAACTGGATTTTAAGATCTGGATGAAAATTCTGCTAGCATGTCATAACACTAGAATCAATATAAAACGTACTATGTAAAGAAAACAAACAAACAACATAAGTTTAAAACACAAAGGAATAAGGGACACTCTGTTTAATTAAAATAAAAGATAGAAGGATTTGAACATAACGACAAAAGGACAAAACAAGATAGATCCCGAACTACAACCCTGGAATAATTCGGATAACAGAAAATAAAACAAAATAGGATACCATACCTCTTCCTAGTAGGGAGAGGGGTGACTTCTCAATTTCTCAACCTGACATCTTAGCCACTGGTTTGCATATCAGCATGACTAAAACTTTCCTCACTGTCAATGTTCTGCTCCATAATTGATTTATCTTGAATCATCTTTTCAATTTCTCTTTTCAAAGCACGACAATCTTTAATACTGTGACCCTGAACATCAGAATAATATGCACATCGTACATTAGGATCAAAACTTCTTGAATGTGGGTCAGGAGTATACCCAAGGAGAGGAGTAATCATGCCCCGCTGTACCAATCTCTAAAATAAACTGGCATATGACTCTCCGATTGGTGTGAAACTATCCCTCGACTTCTGTCTCATTTCACTGTTTGGCTTAAATTGAAAACCAGGCCTAGAAGGGCTTCGGTATGTATGTGGAGTTGGAGAATGACTCGGCAGAGTTGGCGCACGCTAGTGTGGGTAAAATGGGGGTTTAACATATGGTTGCGTATTATACACTTGATATGGAGGTGGGGGAGTGAAATATAATGGATTTTGGGAAATATTCTGTGGAGCTTGGGCATAAACTTGGATTTGAGCCTGTGGGTAACGATGGTGTGGTCGTCTTACCCGTGCCTGTTGTCCAACTACAATGGCAGATGCATCTTCCTCATTCTTCTTTCCTCCAACACTTCCCGAACCTTTTTGAATTGCTTGAGTAGTCGCTTTGAATGTTGCAAAACTCACAATGCGACCGATCTTAATTCCATCCTCTATCATCTCCCCCATTTTGAGGACCTCAATAAATGGCTTTCCTAATGCAGGTAACAAGTGTTAATAATATGTTTCATCCTGCGCTTGAATAAATGCCTCCACTATCTTACTTTCTTTCATTGATGGTTTCACCCTAGCAGCTTGTTCACGCCATCTAATCGCATACTCTCTGAAAGTTTCAGTACTTTTTTTCTTCATATTAGTTAGGGATTTCTCATCAGGAATCAACTCCATATTGTATTAAAATTGTTGCATGAATTCATTAGCCAGGTCATCCCAACTAATCCACTTGTCGATGTCTTGGTCAACAAACCATTCTGAAGCTAGGCCTGAAAGACTCTCACCGAAATATTCCATGAGTAATTCCTCCTTCCCCCCAACACCCCTTAGTTGGTTACAATAACGTCTCAAATGTGCTACAGGATCTCCATGTCAATCATACTTCTCAAACTTCGGCATTTTAAAACCAAAAGAAATATGAACCCCTGTAAACATGCATGGATCTTCATATGAGACACCTTTGTACCCCCCAAGTTCTTGGAGGTCTTTCATAGCTAGTTCCAAACTTCTCAATTTTCTGGTCATTTTCTCTTGTTCTTCTGTTATAATAGGCTTCTCAGTGTTAAGAGGAAATTCAGGCTGGTGAGTATAGCCATAAGGATTAGTTGACTTAAATGTGAGCTCAATAGCATGATGTTGATCAACAAAAATATTCAATACAGGCTCTCTCGCAGAGTGGGGAGGCACAACTTATGTTTAAACCTCAAAAGTAAGAGCTTCGAGTGGGGGTGCTGCTGCAAAAACATGAACAGTGTGTGGAGTCGAGCATGTGGTAGCTTTGTGTTGAGGAGTGAGGAAATGAATATTGGAAGTGTTTGGATAGTGTTGCCCCGGAGTAGGTCCTGATGCATGTTGTGGTGTGTCAACAAAAATAGGAAACTGTGTATGTGACACTGGAGGCAATCTAGAAAGATATTCCAGATTATCAGCGAAAAATGGAGGAGGTGGCAACCCATTAGCCCAAGCTCGATGCATTTCTATTAGTTGTTGTCTTAATTTTTGAATCTCTTCATTAGCTCCTAAATTCTCATTGCCCGAACTCCCTATCTGATCAGTGACAACAAACTCGATATCCTTGTTGGCCATAACTTTCTCTGTGACTTGGTGCAATATGGAGGACCAGCCAAAATGTCACAAACCAACCACCTTAAACTAACTGAACAGGAGATAGCAAATACATTAGAATTAAACATTTTTTTTCAAAACCATTTTTTTTTTAAAAGATCACCAAACCCAAGAAGGGCGCCTACGTGTCTCACCCCCGAAAGAGAAAAATCAGGTGTGCGTAGTTCGTGAAGTCTTGTCAAAATGGCTAATTAATATTTTTTTTTCAGAAACTTCAAAAATAACAAATTGACAAAAGAATTGATGAAAATCTTTTTGCATTTTTCAGGTTTAAACTCTCTATACAAAACGAAACCTATGATTACCAAAGAAAAATCTTTTTGGGTTTTCAATTTTTGAATTTCATACAAAAATGAGACTTGAAGCTATTAACAAAAAATCTTTTTTGTGATTTTCTTTTAATGATGTATAGGAAACATCTACTTTAAAGGAAAAGTGAAGATTTTTTTTTTTTTTTGAATTTTTCAAATAAGATCCCCGAACCAACAATAGGTTGCCTACATATCTCACTCCCAAAAGACGAGAATCAGGGGTGCGTAGTTCGTTCAGATTGGACAACTAATGATTGAATAACAAACTAGACCCTGACTTGAGAGATACGACCAAAGACAAACAATGAACATCGTTAATAATTTTTTTTTTTTGAGTTTTTCTCATTTGACACTTCACATAAGACTGACACCAACAACTACGAAAGAAAAAAAAAATCTTTTTGATATTTTCGCTATATGAAATGTAAAAAACTTCTACCATTTTTTTTTAATTTTTCTTTTATAAAAAAAACTCCTATTAAAAAAATATTTTTTAAAATTTTCGAATTATGAATGCATGCTAAAGGAATCAAAAGAAAATCTTTTTAATGTTTTTGTTTTGGTTTTTCGAGTAAATGCGTGAAAAAAGTAGAAAAATCTTTTTCAAATTTTTTATTGTGAAAAATAAAAGTCATAAAGAACTCTAAAAAATTACGAAACTCTCTTTTTTTTTCTTTTTTTTTCACTCTTCTTTTCAACAATTTCTTGCCTACACACTTTGCTTCTAACACATGTTTTTGCCCAAATCAGTCTGTAAACTGACCTTGCTACCCTCAAAGATGCAACATTTAGCACGTTGGAATGTTTTAGAGGTGAGTCTCCTACAAAGGACCAAGTGAGTCCCGCTAGGTCTCAATATGATGCAGATAAGCATGACCTAAAGGCTGACCTATGTTGGGGTTCACTAACAAGGCTATTCGGGGGAGCGTATGATCGATAGTGGCCGCGCTAGCTTTCCACCCACTCCATACCAGCCGATGGCTCCCCCTCCTAAAAATAAGGGTGACTCAACTATTGGTCGTGTACACAATGTGTACTACAGAACTTGTTGCAGAAAGAATTGACTCGGATTATGCAAATGATGTCAGATATAAAGCGGTAGCACATAAGAAAAAAACTGTAAACACGTAACACGTAAGCACTCAACAATGATAAACAAATACAAACAATAACACAAACAATGTCTATACACTCATAATGTCAAAACTAAGCCGATATAACTTCAAAAATAAGCTCAAATTCTGAAAAGGGTCCCCAGAGCTGTCACACCCCTTTTTCAACCCGAAAAGATTAAACTTTAAGGTTCGAAAGAGTTTTTATTGTTATGTGACAAAAGGTGAAAATTATTTTGAAAAGGGATCTTTTAAAATTAAATTCAGAACTCAGAGTCGCTACTTGGCATAAATCGGGTATGCCAAGTCACCTTTGGAGATTCTTTTCAAAAAGGTTTGACTCTAAAACTGATCCACGAACAAAGATTCCAGTTAAGGAATTCTGTTGATCGAGGGGAAGGTGTTAGGCATCCTTCGATCCCATGGTTCGACCATGATCGCTTGGTGAAGTATATCGACTAATTTGACATTACAAATGTATAAACCAGACAAAATACACATAAAACAATCAATCAAACACACAAAAAAAAAATCCAAAATATAGTGTTCAGTCCAATTATACAATCCCAAATAAAAAGTGCGAGAAAAGAAATCATATTCTAACCTACACTACCCTAATTACTCTCATGTGCTTTACCCGATGCCTTGGGCCTTTATCACGAACGTCTTCTGCCAACATTATAAGTCGGGGCATTCCCCGGTGAATAAATACAATGTGCCTCGGGGTATTCTCCGGCTAAATGAATACATATTTTCAATGTGATAAAATCAAACCATTCAACAAAATTTCAAACATTCAACAAAATCACAAATTCTAAACTTTGCCTACCCAACCTACGTTTGCCTACCTGTTTCGACTTAAAGCATGATACTATCACGTTAAACATCAACAATGAATCAAAATATGAAAATAATCACTTTTTATCGATTTTTGCAGTTCTGACTCCCAACTTCATTCTTATCGATCAATGATTAACACATGCTTCAATTATCAACTCACTTTTCAACATTCAAATCCAACATCAACCAATACACAATCAAGATTCAAACATACCAAACACACAAATCATTCACGATAACGTAAAAATTAAAGCGAGAGAAGATAGAATTGGACCTCGATGTTACTTTTATTTCAATCCGTCAAAGTATCTGATTAGAGCTCCGACCGAAATGCGTTGACCCGACCTCGACCAACAAACTCGGCAAACCCGAATAAAAAATGATTTAACCCCTTTTAGGAGTAGCCGAATCCGGTTGTGGTTTCCACCAGAACAACCGCATCATAGAATTGTTTTGGGGCATTTTTCGGTGAGTTTCAACCGGAATTAATGGAGGAGGAGACTGTTTTTCAATGAGGTCGTCAGAACAAACAGAAGTGGGTGGTTCTGGGGGTTTCGATGCTGCGAACAGACTAAGAACGAGGACTCTTGCTACGCCGGAGCTCCGGCAAGATCGGCGGTAACTGAAAATGGAGATGCGATCAGCAGCGATGAAATTTTTTGGTGAAACTCACCCAAATTTTCTCTCTCACGCGTTTTCTCTTTGTTTCTCTCTCTCTCTCTCTCTCTCTTCTCCCAATCCCCTTCTCAATTCATCGATCTCGAATCTCTCTCTCGTGTGTTCTTTCCTCTTTCATGCCATTTTCTCTCTAAATCGACTCCCCCAATTTCAGTGTTTGCTCCCTCCTTCGATTTCTCCCTCTCAATAGCGTGGTATACGTATCTGTGTGTGTCGTGAATCTGTGAGGTGTGAGTATCTGTCTTCTTCACTGTGTGTGATGTGAGTGAAGAAGAAAAGAAGAAATGGGGGTCTGTGTGTATATTGAATGAAAAAAATAGTGAACCCCCTTTATTTTTCTCTACTGTACCTATATATGGTTTTCTGTGAATGGTGTCTTTGATATGGGTGTGCAGGACACGTGAGTGAGGTAGGGGTAGGGGCATGGGGTGGTGAGGTACGTAGGGATAGGGTGGTGATGTGTCCGCTTTTAATTGGAGAGGTTGTTAGGATAGGATTAAAAACAAGGTAAAATTTGTTAAGGATTGTTATTTTTGTCATTTTATGGAGGGATAATCATGTGGGTGAGTGTGTCTAACAATGCGAGGTAAAAATGGATGAATTGGGTTTTTATGGGAGGGACGAAATTACGTGTCTACACCCCAAAACCAAAAGTGCTATAACAACATTTGATCGAATGACAATTAACTAATATCGATAGAAATTTTAACACTCTTTATTAACATGTATTTTATTACTGCTAAACGTCTACATTGACCATCGAAACACTCATAAAAAGGATCCATAATTGTCTTCCTACTTCAATTAATGGGCCTAAGATTTTCGTTCCTCAGCCCAATAAGCTTGTAAGACCATATCATTCAGCAGCAAAGGTCCAACCCAAAATACCAATTGAGCAGATAAGAACAAAGCCCAAAAGTTGAATATGGAATTCAAAAGGATCAAATCATAAAACTACGATGAAATATACGATCAACCAATATTTTGAACGAATTTGAAAAAGAGTAAGGGAAATGACTAACATTGGGAAAAGAGAAAATTAGGTAGAATGTTCATTCGGACATCATAATAACTCCCTCTGTTCCTATATACTTGTCGTCCTTATTAAAAATAGATATGATATTTCATGATATTACTTGTCATTTTAGAAATCAAGACATAACTATTTGTTTTTTGTCCACCTTTACCATTAGTCATAAATATAGAGTGATATTAATATAATGCATAAAAGAGAATAATTAAATAGAGAGGAGTAAAACAAATAAGGGTAATTTAGTCAATCTAATATATAACTGATGTTTCCCTTAAAAAAGTGAAAACAAAAATGATGAAAACCATTAATAGTCAAAGAGCAAATGATTTTATCAAAAGCAAATTAATGAACATGATTGAATACAACAATTCTACATAAGTTTAATCTTCATTAGGTCCCCCATAAAACATTATATGTTGATGTGCACCTTTTACATATTCCCAATCTGGTTTATCAATGACATGATACAATACTTGACTATCAAGAAATATAGGTGTATTTTTTGCATTGATTTTTTCGCCTTTATCATTTGAAAATGTAAGCGCTCGACAATAAGCATCAAGAAAAGGATCTGGAGTTTTGGGTAAAAAGCCAGAGCCCATCGGAGTATAAGGTACACCCGGTGGACTATATATCGATCCTCCCCATTCAATATTCTCAGCAAAATCATTTGATAATGCAGTGAAAATCTTTTGAGGCCAAAAACCAACTTCCATCCTTTCATCAACTAAAAGCCACCAATTTCCGTTTGCATCCTTTAATTTATCCAGAAGATATATGTTAGCATTTTTAAAAAGGGTTCAAAAAAAATTTAAGTAATTATTATTGAAAATCTTAATAATGTAGTTAAAAAGATAGAGAAATTGTACCCGATCGATGGACATAACAAGTTCCCAATTAGTATTAGCCCCTCGATGTGCAACATCTTTGAATACTGTATCAAGAACTAACCTATTGTTTGTTACTACAAAGCCAGGACATAGTGTATTGTAACAATGTTTATTTCCAGCCTAAAAAATATTAAACAATTAATCAACCATAATCAATAGAGGATGATAGCTAGATTGAAAAATTCAAATATCATGAGCACAACATGGGAACCATTTAATGAATTGCCTAAGAAAACTTACTTGGAAGTGTATAAAAAACCTAGTTTTAGTATCCCCATATAATGTTGGATCTACCTAAAACAAAGAATTAGAGATGTTATAACCATTGAATCTATTGCAAGTAATAGAAAAGAGTTAAATTATATAAATAATGTGTTAATCTTACTCTCCAACCAACTTGCACACTATCTTGTCCTTTTTGAATCTTCAGTCGACACGCGCTATTTTGTGCACCTTCAACACTAGGATTCCATAGACTAGCTACCATTCCAGCTCCAGCAAACTTGTTACTTGCATTATCTGGAGTTTTAACTATTGCACGCTGAATATGAAACATAATTTTTTTATTAACTAATTACATAGATTATCCAAATTAAAATTCTGTTTGTTCACTTGAATCTTAAGGAACTTAGAATAGTTTTGTCAAATTTTGATAAACATGTAACCAATGAAGACAAATATCAAATTCGTATTTATTTACCCTAAATCCTCCCGTTTCCTCATGAATGAAGTTAGTCTGCACAACAGAAATAAAATACTATAAATAGAGTAAAATATCAGATATATAAATAAAGTAAATGAATCAAATTGGTGCAACATTATCTTACATCAACAAAATTGGGCTTCACTTTAAATATAATATATTATGTTGGGAAAGAATGAATTACTTTAAATTAATGTAATATTATCTTACATCCTCTGATGGCGGCATACGTCTTTGTCTAATAAGATCATCCTTGGTAATTCTTTTGATGGGAACGGTCCCAGAAGGACAACCATCGGTCTCTAGCCATGTCCCCGAAATATCAATGGTTGAGTTACTTGGAATTTGCTTTGTCATTGACAAAGTGGATTTCATCTGCAAGTTCTTAAATTAATCTATCAGCAATACTATATTCTTATAAAGTTATATACCCCAAAAGAAAAAAAAAATGCATACCTCAGGATGAAAATTGTGATTCTTCAATAATGGATGATCAAATGCAGGTTGTTTATAGAAATCTACACAATCATATGTATCTCCCCATTTAGCCTATGAACCAAAACAGTTCTATTATAAACTTACAAGCTATCAAAGTAGTGTTAGTTGTGAATATATATAAAAGGTTGTACAATATTATGTCATGAACTTGTACCTTAATTGTTTTTACCGCTGGTTTGTTCAATAATTTAAGTTGCTTTTCCAGCGATAATTCCTCTAATTTGGACAACTTCATTTCTCCTTGAACCCCATCATAACTCAAAAGTAAATATAATACCAACAAAATTGGTAGAACATTTCTTTGATAAATCAACATTCTCTGAATTCATTAAAAAAAAAATTAAAGATACAATCACATTTCATTTCATGGTTGCAATAACAATATCATATTTGTGAAATTTCACAAATGGATTTGAGGAGGGTAGAACGTATGCAGATCATACCACTACCTCACGGAGGTAGAGAGACTGTTTCTGAATGACCCTCGACTCAAGTGTAACAAATTCAAACAAAAAATAACGAATCCCCCCCCCCCCCCCCCCAAAAAAAAAAAAAGAGAAAGTGTCAAACAGGCACCTATATGAAAATGAGAGATCTGTATGAATTGTGTTTCAATTTGGTGATGGGTTCTTCTGTGCATTTATAGGTAAATAATTAGATTATGGTCAAATTAAATTTAAGTAACGGATATTAAGGAAGAAAACAACTTAAAAGTTAGATTAAAACATTTCCTTTTATGTGTATTGCTGATTCATGATTATTTATTTCCCTTTTATATTAGTGTCCTCTGTTTAAGTTTTAAAAGTTGATGTGTAACGGTAGTAGAATAAATTTAGGAAGAAATAATGTCATTAGTGATAGCAAAATTAAAGAAATTCTTCTATGAATTTCAGAGATTGTTACCAAAAAAAACCTTTTAAAGATTGTAAACAACCATATGAATTCAAAGTGAAAAATTGATTTGATTCCACAGTAGTTAATCAAAAATTTTATTAACTTTATGTAATTTCATTCCTACAAACTTTATGTAAAGCGAAATATACAAAGTTTAATTTTAAAATCCACAAGTTATATTGCGTAAGGCATAACAAATAATATCATACCACATAATTTAATTCCTACCGAATTTATGCCGAATGAGGCAAAAGTTCAATTTCTGAATCCGCGTGCTATGTCGTAAAGAGACAATCTAATTCCTATAAAATTCATGCTGAGTGAATTAGATCACATAAATACCACACAACGACTTATGCTGCATAACTTAATTTTCATATAACTTATGTCGAGCTAGATAAAAGTTCTCTAAATTTATGTTAGTGAGGATACTTTGATCCACAATTTTGCATTAAATGAGTAGCATGAGCAAATCTTAAAGTCCATCGTATTTAAGGATAAATATAAACAACTACCCCGAGAAAGGTCAGTTCGCGCAAAAATTTCAAAAGTTAGATAACCAAAAACCGTTATTTATATTGATTAATATTTGCAACGTATAGCCAAATTTAGGCCACTTTAAAAATGTTGTCCCCGTTAGTTTACTTGAGGTGTGGGCGATCATTTAAAAGTAAGTAATTGGATGAGTTTTGTTTTTAGACAAATTTAGTCCATGTGGACTAATAGAGGACAAAATTTAAATGTTTGCCTAAAAGAAGTCTATTTGTGCAAATACGAAAACATATCAGTATATTTTCAAAAAGTGGGTTCATACCATTTGAGATTTATTTCTAAAATTTTAATCCTTGAAAATATAATATGTTCAAACAGATAACACAATTAAACATGAATCATTTCTCAGACAGATCTAACTCAGGCATTTAAAAGTTTAGTTCAATTCAAAATGAAATATACATTGCTAGTCCAAATAAAGATCTTCACAAAGATATATCTTTGATCACTACCTACATAATCTATGTTATGGGTGTCAAACGGGCCGGGCCGGGCCAACCCGGAACCGGCCCTTCCATTTTAACCGGGTTGAGGGCCAGTTAAGGGCCGGTTTTGACGCTAGCCGGGCCGGGCCGGGCCAGGTCAAACAGTAAAAAAATTAAAACCCACCCTAACCCGGCCCACTTAACCCAACCCGGTCAAACCCACCAAAATCCGGTCAAACCCGGTTAAAAACCGGTCAAACCCATTTAAAAAATAAATAAAAAATCCAATATACACTAGATACACTCCAATATACACTACATACACTCCAATATACAATATATATTTTTTTAAAAAAATATAAACAATTACACATATATACGTACCATTCAATATATAATTATATATGACTATACGTACTACTTTAAATAAAACATATACTATAATAGTATAATATATATATATATATATATACACTACAATATATATATATATATATATATATATTTATATACTAATTTATAAAACATATACACATGTATACGTTAAATATATACTACTTTAGAAGATATATACACATATATATGCACCATTCAATATATATGTACTGCTTTAAATAAAATATATACTACAATATACATATATATATATACAACAATATGTATATATATATAGTTACATACTAATTTATAAAACATATACACTTGTATACGTTAAAGATATACGTCTATAGAAGATATATACACATATATACGCACCATTCAATATATATGTACTACTTTAAATAAAGTATATACTACAATATACATATATATATACAACAATATATATATATATATATAGTTACATACTAATTTATAGAACATATACACATGTATACGTTAAAGATATACGTCTATAGAAGATATATACACATATATACGCACCATTCAATAATATGTACTACTTTAAATAAAGTATATACTACAATATATATATATATATATACTACTATACATATATTCTAATTTATAAAACATATACACTTGTATACGTTAAAGATATAAGTCTATAGAAGATATAAACACATATATACGCACCATTCAATATATATGTACTACTTTAAATAAAGTATATACAACAATATATATATATATATATATATATATATATATATATGATAGTTAATTAATAATATATTAAAAGTAAGTTTTTAATTTAAACTAGAAGTTCATTTTAAATCATTTTAAATCAATATATAGGTACTACTTTAAATAAAATATATACTACAATATATATGTATATATATATATATATATATATATATATATATATATATATATATATATATATATATAGTTATATATATATAGTTATATACTAATTTATAAAACATATACACTTGTATACGTTAAATATATACGTCTATAGAAGATATATACACATATATACGCACCATTCAATATGTATGTACTACTTTAAATAAAATATATACTACAATATACATATATATGTATTACAATGTATAGATGGTTATATTATACTAATTTATAAAAAATATACACTTGTATACGTTAAATATATACATCTATATAAGATATATACACATATATACACGCACCAATCAATGTATATGTACTACTTAAAATAAAATATATACTACAATATACATGGATTACAATACATAGATAGTTATATTATACTAATTTATTAAACATATACACTTGTATACGTTAAATATATACATCTATATAAGACATATACACATATATACACACCATTCAATATATATGTCATACGTTAAATAAAATATATACTACAATATACATATATATATATATATACTACAATATGTGTATATATATAGTTATGTACTAATTTGTAAAACATATATACTTGGATACATTAAATATATACATCTGTAGAAGATATATACACATATATACACACCATTCAAAATATATGTACTACTTCAAATAAAATATATACTACAATATACATATATATATATATACTACAATATCTATATATATATAGTTATATACTAATTTGTAAAACATATACACTTGTATACGTTAAATATATACGTCTAGAGAAGATATATACACATATATACACAACATTCAATATATATGTACTACTTTAAATAAAATATATACTGCAATATACACATATATATAGTACAATATGTATATATATATAGTTATATACTAATTTGTAAAACATATACACTTGTATACATTAAAGATATACATCTGTAGAAGATATATACACATATATACACACCATTCAATATATATGTACTATTTTAAATAAAATATATACTACAATATACATATATATATACTACAATATGTATATATATATAGTTATATACTAATTTGTAAAACATATACACTTGTATATGTTAAATATATACGTCTATAGAAGATATATACACATATATACACTTCTATAGAAGATATCCAATTTATAAAATATATACACATGTATACGTTAAATATACACTTCTATAGAAGATATATACACGTGTATACGCACCATTCAATGTATATATACTACTACTTATAAAATATACTACATTATATATACATTACAATATATATAGATATACTTATATACTAATTTATAAAACATATACACATGTATACGTTAAATATACACTTCTATAGAAGAAATATGCACAAATATACAAAACATATACTACTTAATATAATAAATTAATAATATTTGGTAGTAAATTAATAATATATTAGAAGTAAGTTTTTAATTTAAAGTAGAAAACTAGAAATTCAATTTAAAATTTTAAATCGTTAAATGAAAAAATATAAAAAGCAAGGACTAAGGAATGAATGAATTTGGAGAATTTTATTGATTGCAAAATGATCCAAAATTTATAATTTACATGAATGAAAAATCTATAAATTATGCATCATTTTTTTCAACTCATTCATGTTAATATTAATGAGAACTTGCATAGGATAGTCGAAGTCAACGGGGGCAAAACCATGCATTGGACTTGATTCTGCTGAGTTCTCCCGTGAAGTCATAATTTCTTCAAGTTTCAGCTCGTCGCACGGCTACGGTTCCATTCCTTGTTTTTTTTTTCCGCTCTAATCCAATCTCTGAGGCAAACTAGAACATTCATTGCATTGCTTCCCAATGAGTGTCGGTTGTCTCCAAGCTGTTGTCGTCCCTGACTAAAGACGCTTTCTGATGCAACGTTTGACATTGGAACATTCAAGATATCTCTAGCTAATCTTGAAAGCACAGGATATTGTGTTTCATTACTCCTTCACCAATCCAACGTGTTGATCCGTCGTCTGCGATCCTCTGGTGCCGTCCGAATATAATATTTCAGCTCTTCCCGATAATTTGATGTGTAAGTTCTCTCATCAACACTGTTCCAACAATTTAAATCATAAAACAAATCAGAAAAAATACTATGTGCCGGCCTTTTAGAAGATGATGGCTCCTCGGGAGGATGAGGAGCGACAGTTGGAATGATATTTGTAGGTACGGCTAAATCAAATAAATCAGCATAGTGATTATATAGGTGGTAAAGTCTCATCTTGTGTGTTGGCCTTTCTATGTAATCCTTTGCATCAGCCATAGCCGTCCACAAATCAGGTTGTACTTGTTCAGAATCATGGTTAGTATTTGTGGACACCTAATTTTGTCCCTCCCGAAGTAATTTTATTCATTTTTAGTTCACCTTACCATGTGTCCAACCCCATGTAATTATACCCCACAAAAATACAAAAATAAACAAAAAAATACCTCTAACTAATTTATCTTATCCTAACAACCTACCCAATCAAAAGCTTTCACCTACCCTAACTACCCATGTGATCCCCCCTCCTTTTTCTTGCCACAAAGAAAGAATATATGGGGGACCCATAAAAATTTCCACATCATAACAAATCCATGCCCATTATAAAAGAAAAATTCTAAGAGGAAAAGGGGAGGCTCATTCTTTGATCATCATCTTCTCCACAATAACAACAATCACCAAATAATCTTCCTCACAAGAACAAGAACAACAACGAAAAAAAAAAGTAACCGGTGAACAGTGACCGGTGAACAGTACTGGTGAACAGTAACGACGTGAAAAGTGACGGTGAACGGGTCATTATTTGTCGAGTTGGATTGTTGGTGTTAAGGTTCGGCTCGAGGTTTCCGGGTGCGGACTCTCTTTATTCGAATAACATTGAGTTTGAAAGCTTCAAATTTAAGGTCCAATTCTTTCTTCTCTTTTATTTAATTCTTATGTGATTGTGATTGCGTGTGATTCGATACCGTGGTTTGTTTGTTGATGTGAACTGTTGGTGACATTTGGGTGTGTGATGTGCTAAACATGATTGATGAATTTTTGTTATTCTCGATTGGTGGATTGTGTATTGAAATGGGTTAATCACGTGGTTAAAAATGAATTAAGGTGGAGATTAAAAATGGAGGAAAATAAATATTGATTAATTTTGATGTATTGATAATGTTAAACATGATAGAATTGTGATACGTTGAACTTGGTAGGCAAACGTAGGCTTGGTAGGCAAATTTAGGAATAACGAGTTGCTGGAGTGTTTGAATATGTGCGTGAATGGTACTTTCTACTTTATTGCACGAAAAGTTTAAATTGTACTCATTTAGCCGGAGAATGCCCCGAAAGATTTGTATTGATTTATCCAGGGAATGCCCCGAAGTAGCATGTACGCAAAGGAGACTCGTGATCAAGGCCCGGAATGTCGAGTGGAGTTTAGTTTAGGATTAGTTTAGAATAGAGTAAGTTTTATATTTCAGCACCTCTTTTATTTTAGATTGTATAATTTGGACTGAACATTATTTTGATTTGTTTTGAATTTTGTGTGATTTGTTTGTTTGCTTGTTTTGTGTGTTTATGTGGTTTGTACATTTGTAATGTCAAATTAGCCGATACGCTCCACCAAGAAACCGTGGTCGAACCACGGGATCGAGGGGTGCCTAACACCTTCCCCTCGGTCAACAGAATTCCTTAGCCAGAATCTCTGTTCGCGGATCAGTTTTTAGAGTCAAACCGTTTCGAAAAGGATTTTCCAAAGGTGACTTGGCACACCGGATTATGCCAAGTGGCGACTCTGAATAAGAAAAAATAATGTAAATAATCCTTTTTTTTCGAAACGAATTTTTCATTTTTGTCACCTTAATAATAAAATCCTTTCGAACTTAAAGTACATATATCTTTTTTTTGGAGTCGAAAAAGGGGTGTGACAGCTCTGGCGACTCTGCTGGGGAGTATTTCAGAATTCGAGCTTATTTTTTGAGTCGTATCGGCTTTGTTTGGGATTATGGGTGTATAAACATTGTTTGTGATTATTGTTTGTGTTATTGTTATCACTGTTGTGCGTTTTCGTGCTCTTTGTGTACAGTATTTATCCTATGTGTTACCGCTTTTATATCTGGCATCATGTGTCTACCCCCAGGACTTTTTTTCTGCAACAAGTTCGTAGTACACGTGTTGTACACGACCTCTAGTTGAGTCACCCTTATTATAGGGGGGGGGGGAGCCGTCGGTGTTATGGAGTAGGTGGAAAGCAAAGCAACCACTATCGACCATACGCTCCCCCGAATAGCCTTGTTAGTGAACCCCAACGTAGGTCAGCCTTTAGGTCATGCTTATGTGCATCATATTGAGACCTAGCGAGGCCCACTTGGTCCTTTGTAGGAGACTCACCTCTAACGCATCCGTATGTGCTAAATGTTGCATCTTTGAGGGTAATGGGGTCATTTGACGGACTGATTTGGGGAAAACATGTGTTAGAAGTAAGGTGCGTAGGCAAGAACTGTTGAAAAAAATAGAGGAAAAAAAAAGTGAAGTGAGTCGAAAAGAAGAAAAAAAAAAGAGTGTCGTAGCTTTTAGTGTTCTTTATGACTTTTGTTTTTCACAATTCAAAAATTCAAAAAGATTTCTTTAGTTTTTGCACTCATTCTTTCAAAAACCAAAACATCAAAAGATTTCTCACTGTCTCCTTTAGCATGCATTCATAATTCAAAATTTTCAAAAAAGATTTTTTTTTAGTAGTTTTTGTAAAAGAAAATGAAAAATGGTAGAAGTTTTGTTCATTTCATATAATGAAGATACCAAAAAAGATTTTCCTTCATAATTGTTGGTGTCAGTTTAGTTGAAGTGTCTAATTAAAAAAGTTTTTATTCATTTGTCTTTGGTTGTGTCCCTTAAGTTAGGGTCAATCTGTTAGTTAATCGTTAATTGTCCAATCTGGACGAACTACGCACCCCTGATTCTCCTCTCTCGGGAGTGAGATACGTAGGCAACCTATTGTGGGTTCGGAAATCTTATTTGAAAAATCAAAAAATATTTCTTCACTCTCCATTTAGAGTAGGCGTTTCATAGACGTGTTTAAAAGAAAACTACAAAAAGATTTTCCTTTAATAGGTTCAAGTTTCATTTTCACATGAAATTCAAAAATTAAAAACCCAAAAAGATTTTTTCTTTGGTAATCACAGGTTTCATTTTGTATAGAGATTTAAACCTAAAAAAAAAAAAAAGATTTTCGTCAATTCTTTTGACACTTTGTTTCAAGAAAGAAAAAAGAGTTTAATTGACCATTTTGGCAAAACTTCACGAACTACGCACACCTGATTCTCCTCTCTCGGGAGTGAGATACGTAGGCGCCCTTCTTGGGTTCGGTGATCTTTTCAAAAGAAAAAAAAAGAGGTTTTGAAAAAGTGTTGAACTCTAACACATTTGTTGTTTTATGTTGAGTCAGTTTAAGGTGGTTGGTTTGTGGCATTCTGGCTGGTCCTTCACATCACACCAAATCTAAAAGGTTAGTTGTGTTCAACAAAGATATAGAGAGTGACATCATAGATCAAACAAAGAATCAGGAAAATGAGAGTTTAAAGCAAGAGGTCAGGAGGCTAAGACAACAAATGACAGAAATGCATTGAGCTTGGTCCAGTGGGTTGCCTCCTCCTCCATTTCTCTTTATTGATCCTACAAATACCTTGTGTTTTCCACCAAAATCTCAAAGTCAGTTTTCTACTGTTGTTGATGCACCGCAACATGACTCAGAATTCATTCTAAGCCAAAAGCATCTCAATACTTCCACCACTTTGCCTCTAGTTCCCCAGCATAAGTCTGCTACATTCACAACACCACATGTTGTTTGTGATCTTGTTGCTCAATTCTTTACTGGGACTTCCACACCGGCTCGCCCAATGGTTGTTCATCCCGATGCTGCTAGTGAACCTATATTCAATACTCTTGGTGATCATTGTTATACTCTTGAGCCTACTTTTAAGTTAACTGGAACACCAAAGTTTCTAAACAAGAAGTCCAGTGTGTCAGAAGAGTCGGAGAAAATGGTTGGAAAAATGAAGAGTACAGAAAATGCTATGAAAAATTTTGTAGGACCTGCGGGTAAAGAAAAGGTTTCATACAAATACTGGGGCATGCCTTCAAATGCTAATCTTTATCCAATCTTTGTGATGTCGAAATTTGAGGAGTAAGATGGGCATAAGGAATCCGTGAAACCTTTAGGACAATATTGCAATCAATTAAGGGAACCTGGAGGGAAGAAGAATGAGAAAGATGCATTTGCTATTGTAGTTGGACAACAGAAAAGGTCAAGAAGACCATGTCGTCGTCGGTCTCAGGCGCAAGCTCAAGTTTATGCCCAAGCTCCACATAATCACTCCCAAAATCCATTATACTCTTTTCCCCCACCTCCATATCTAGTATATTGTGCACAACCATATGTTCAACCCCCATCTTACCCACAGTGGAACACACCAACTCCTCAGAGTCGTCCTCTAACTCCACAAACATACCAAAATCCTTCTAAGCCTGATTTTCGATTCAAGCCAAACGATGAAATGAGGCAGAAGTCGAGAGATAGATTCACACCAATTGGAGAGTCATATGCCAGTTTATTTCAGAGATTGGTACAAGAGGGAATGATCACTCTTCTCCTTGGGCACACCCTTAATCGGCGTTTAAGAAATTTTGATCCTAACGCACGATGTGCGTATCATTATGAGGCTCAGGGTCATAATATTGAAGATTGTCGAGCTTTGAAAAGAGAAATTGAAAAGATGATTCAAGATAAATCAATCATGGTGCAGAACATTGACAGTGAGGAAAGTTCTAGTCATGCTGATATGCAAACCAGTGGCTAAGATGTCAAGCTGAGCAATTGAGAATTCACCCCTCTCCCTACTAGGAAGAGGTCTGGTAGTTTGTTTTGTTTTCTTTGCTGTTATCCGAATTATTTCAGGATTGTAGTTCGGGATCTATCTTGTTTTGTCCCTTTGTCGTTTATGTTCAAACCCTTCTATCTTTCATTCTTTATTAAATGGAGTGCCCCCTTTTCATTTATGTTTTAAATTTGTGTTGTTTGTTTGTTTTCTTTACAAAGTATATTTTATGTTGACTCTAGTGATATGACATACTTGCGAAATTTTTAGCCAGATCTTAAAGTCCAGTTTAAGCATGAACATTGAATCAGAGGGTTAAAGTTAGAAAAGAGAGCGTCTGAGGAAATAAATAGAGTGCTGGGGCATTTGGTGATCAAGTGAGGCCTTCTTTGAAAATTAAAACAATTATTTTGAGAATCACAAGAACACCTTGTTCATCGATCGAAAGAAAAGTCCCAATTAGGTTAAATAGTGGATGTGTGATCCCTATATCAAGAGAAACAAGAAGATAAACAGCTCCACAAAAGAGTGAGTCATTTGATGTGAGGAATGTACAACAAAGGTGGAGTTTATAGAAGAAGTAGTGACGCACAGACTCAATCTGCTTAAAAAGATGTCGCAAATGATCTTCATCTCTCACTTCTAATTGCATGTTATGTACTTGCATTCTCAAGGATTGATATGATGAAGGCATTTCATTCTGCTATCCAAACATTGTGTCATCCTTTGTTTACCCCATTTGAGCCTCAGTGTTATTTTCTTTCATACCCCTCTTTTGGAATCAAGATAGAGTAAGCAAAGTTCAAAGAATAGTGTCGAGTAAAAAGATAAAGTCAAAAAGTTACAAAAAAGAGACAAAAATGTTTCCAAAAAAAAGAGTGTCAAGAAAAATAGAGTTAGAAAAAAAAGAATCGCAAAGTGAAAAGAGAGAATAAAAGAAAAAAATTTAGATCAAAGCAAAAAAACAAGCTGCCAGAACTACGCGTGACCTGATTCTCCTCTCTCGGGGGTGAGATACGTAGGCTGCCCTACTAAGGGATCGGCCCAACCAAATAAACAATTTAGCGTCACCCAGTCAAACAAAACTGGGGCATGAGTTAATCCTCATTGTTTGAGTCGATTTTAAAAGTTGTAAGTCCCACCCCTACCTCAAGTGTTGTTTGGGCCTCATGCCATCATTTCTTTCTTTCTAATCCTATCCAAAAGCCAAGTTACAACCAAAGAAAGACCTTCAGATCAATCTTTGAGGATGTTAAGGCAAAGCATGTAAAGGATATGAGGATGTATTTGGGAACTACTTGTCTTCCTCTACACAAGGAATCAAGAGAGAAATAAAAATGTGAGAATCTTATCGATAAAAAAACCTCACGGGCACCATAAGGGGATGGTAAGTTGAGAGAAATAAAAATGAGAGAGTCTTATTGGTGAAAACCCTCGCGGGCACCGTAAGACGATGGTAAGCTGAGAGAGATAACAATGAGAGAGTCTTATCGGTGAAAATCCTCACGGGCACTGTAAGACGATGGCGAGTTGAGACAAATGAAAATAAGAGAGTTTCATTGGTGAAAAAATCCTCGCGGACACCATAAGAAAATGGTGATCTAAAAAATGAGAGAGGCTTGTTGGCAAAAACCCTTCAAGGCGCCACTAGCCGAATGAGGTCTTAAATGCAATTAGCCAATGAAAGCAACTCACCTTCGGGTCATTAACTCAACAACAATTTGTGAGAGTTTGGATGGAAAAATCAGGCGGCTTAATCCAAAATGCATGGCATAATCATTAGCAGTGTTGTTGTTAGAAGCATTATCAAAAGAAATACATAAAATTTCATTTTTGATACCATAATATCCGGCAATTTTAACAATAGAATCAACAATAAATTATCCAGTATGTTTACGATCTTCATCATATAAAAAAGCAAGAATACGTTTTTGCATCACGAAATTACTATCCATCCAATGACAAGTAACGGTTAAATAATCATTTTTATTTACAGCACGACCAAGATCAGAAGTTAGGGACAATCTACATTGAATATTTTTTAACAATGTTGATAAATAAAAACAATATTGTGAATGAAGTCTAAAAATATCAGACCGACAAGTAGTTCTAGGAATACCGTTAAACATAGGATTATAAATTGCTTGTATATAACGAATAAAGGCATCAGAAGAAGGAAAATTAAAAGGCAAACAACCCACAGCTACCAATTTAGCTATTTCTTCCCGGTCCCTCAATTTATTATACTTCTTCGCTACTTGACCGGTTGCTGGGTCCATTCTAGTTTGCATAGGCACCCCAACATCCCGTCCACCTTGTGCAATATTTAACTCTCTTTTGTGATCTTCAGCTACATGTCTCATTAACGTATCCGTACCCCCTTGTTTGCCTCCACTTCTATGCTTATATATTTGTTGACAAATATTGCATTGCACCTCAATATCTGATATACGTTCAAAAAATTTCCATGCAATACTAGTTCTTTTACGAGGTCTTGGGGCACTGGGAAGACGGGGAAGGAGATTAACCGATTCAGATCTAACGTTAGCATCTCCTACTGCGGGTGTCTCAGCAATATTTTCATTATTTTCGTCTAAATTAACCGCATCTACTTCATTTTCTTCTTCTATACCGTAATTTTCCTGAGCTTCTACATAATCCATATCGTAAGCACTTACACCTATTTCTTCCTCAAAAGGTGTACCAAGCGGTACCGGAGGCGAAGGCACACAGGTATATCTACTACTTGAACTACCTCTACCGCTAGTAATTCGCTTTTTACTACCACTACCGCTTCCGGGACAAATTTTTTTAACACCTTTAGTAGCGAGGTTTCTTAATTTATCCATAATATAAATTAAATTAAACTAAAAATATTCAAAATACACAAATATAATAAAACTAAATATTAAACAATTAATACAATAAATAAAAATTAAACGTAAGAGATGGAACGACAATACCAAATTTTGGAAGTATCCGAAGATTGCGACTTTAGAAACTTCCGCTCGTATTTTGTAAACGAAAAATTAAAAAATTAAAGTGAACACTTTAAGAATTAAATATATTGAATATTTGAGAATTGAGAATTGAGAATTGAGATTTGAGAGAGAATGAGATTTGAGAGAGTGAAAAATTGTGTGAAAAATGATTTGAAGTTGTAGGGTATTTATAGAATTTTTTTTGGGATTAAAAAATATTTTTTAAAGTTATTATTATTTTTTTTAATAAATGGGCCCAAACTAGCCGTTTGGACCCAAAAACGGCTATATAGCCGTTGGGCCAACGACTAGTTTGGCCCAAAATCCCATTTTTATATATATATATTTTTTTAAAAAAAGGTATCCGGGCCGGTTAATCGGCGGACCTGGACCGGACTTGGTCCGGGCCGGGTTAGCCGGACCCATTTTAAAAAAATAACCGACCCGGAATCCGGAACCCTAAAACCCTAGGACTTACCGGGCCGGGTCAAACCGGGCCGGGTTAGTTACTCGGGCCGGATCGGCCCGGCCCACTTGACACCCATAATCTATGTATATATCACCTGCCCCCGTAATAAACACAATGCGGGAATTTTCTAGGTTCCCAATATGGTTTGTTGAAGCTATAATTACTTTTGAAGTAAAAATATTTAAAATTTCATGAACAAATTTGCAAATGATGCAAATAACTCGATAGCAAGATACTTGCTTCACGTAAATAAGATGGAAATCATTTAGATTCCCAAGAAAACTTACTTGAAAGTGTCTAAAAAGTCTAGTTCTAATATTCCTATAGGATTTACCTAACCTAAAATAAGAAATGGAGTTTCAATAATTCATTGCCCTTAATGTATTTGCCCTCTTAACAAATTGCAGCTATTGTCAGTAAGAAAATAGTTATATCATCAACAGTAAGTTATAAAATTTACTCCAATTAATTTATATAATAGTTGATCCTTTTTGATCTTTAGCTTGAGAATTCCATGTACTAGCGGATATTTCAGCTCTCACAATTTGTTATTTGAATCATATGGAGTTCTAATTATTTCACACTAGATATAAAAAATAAAATTATTTATTACCACAAGATTTTTTTTTCTTCCAAATCAATCTTTAATCCAGTATTGTATTGAATTTTCTTCAATTTATTAACCAAGCATGGTGTTTCACATGCTATTACTTCAACTTTAACCCAAAAAAATGATGAATGGGGAATTTAAAAGCATGACATTCACTTTTTCAATTCTATAGTATAATGAGTCTTAATTAGCTCTATATGGTAATGACATGTTTATATATATAATCACTTTCCTACCTGCTAAATCCAAATAGAGAATTATAAATACAATTTCAAATTAAAACTTGAAGCATGAAACTTAGATAAAGAGTCTATAAGAATGTGATTTTATCAAAAGCAAATCACATTAGTTTTTCTTTGGGAACATCAAGTCCCCCATAAATACATAATGTGGGAACTTTCCAGTTCCATAATATGGTCTATCCAAAACATTGTATAATTGATTGTCGAGAAATATGGATGTTTTTTCTGCATTTATAGTTTCGCCTTTATCATTTAAAAGTACAAGTCCCCTGCAATAAGCATAAAGCGAAGGATATGGAAAGTCAGGAAAAAAATCAGAGCCCATTGGAGGATTAGATGAATTTGGCGGAGTGTGTGTCACTCCTCCCCTCTCAACATTCTCAGCAAAATCGTCAAAAACCAACTTTATCCTGATTTTCTCCATATAAAAGCCGCCGGTTTCCATTTTTAAGATCCTATAATTTTCAAAAAATATATGTTAGCATTTTGAAAAAGGTTCAAAAAATTTAAGTAATTATTGAAAACTTAATAAAGTAGATTAAAAAAAATACATAAATTGTACCCGAACAATGTAGAGAGTGATCTCCCGGTTATGTTGAGCCCCTTGGAGTGTAGACACCTAATTTTGTACCTCCCGAAGTCTAATTTTATTCATTTTTAGTTCACCTAACCATGTGTTCAACCCCATGTAATTATATCCCACAAAAATATAAAAATAATCAAAAAAAATACCTCTAACTAATTTATCTTATCCTAACAACCTACCCAATCAAAAGCTTTCACCTACCCTAACTACCCATATGATCCCCTCCTCCTTTTGCTTGTCCACAAAGAAAGAATATATGGGGGACCCACCAAAATTCCCACATCATAACAAATCCATGCTCATTATAAAAGAAAAATTCTAAGAAGAAAAAGGGGGCTCATTCTTTGATCATCATCTTCTCCACAATAACAAGAATCACCAAATAATCTTCCACACAAGAACAAGAATAAAAACTAAAAAAAAATAAAAAAAATAACCGGTGAACAGTGACCGGTGAACAGTACTGGTGAACAGTGACGGCGTAAAAAGTGACGGTGAACGGGTCATTATTTGTCGAGTTGGATTGTTGGTGTTAAGGTTCGGCTCGAGGTTTCCGGGTGCGGACTCTCTTTATTCGAATAACATTGAGTTTGAAAGCTTCAAATTTAAGGTCCAATTCTTTCTTCTCTTTTATTTAATTCTTATGTGATTGTGATTGCGTGTGATTCGATACCGTAGTTTGTTTGTTGATGTGAACTGTTGGTGACATTTGGGTGTGTGATGTGCTAAGCATGATTGGTGAATTTTCGTTATTCTCGATTGGTGGATTGTGTATCGAAATGAGTTAATCACGTGGTTAAAATGAATTAAGGCGGGGATTAAAAATGGAGGAAAATGAATATTGATTAATTCTGATGTATTGATAATGTTAAACATGATAGAATTGTGATATGTTGAACTTGGTAGGCAAACATAGGCCGGTTAGGCAAATTTAGGAATAAATTGAAGTGTTTGAATATGTGCGTGAATGGTACTTTCTACTTTATTGCACGAAAAGTTTAAATTGCACTCATTTGGCCGGGGAATGCCCCGAAGGATTTGTATTGAATTATCCGGGGAATGCCCTGAAGTAGCATGTATGCAAAGGAGGCTCGTGATCAAGACCCGGAACGTCGGGTGGAGTTTAGTTTAGGATTAGTTTAGAATAGAATAGGTTTTATATTTCAGCACCTCTTTTATTTTGGATTGTATAATTTGGACTGAACATTATTTTTGTTTGTTTTGAATTTTGTGTGATTTATTTGTTTGTTTGTTTTGTGTGTTTATGTGGTTTGTACATTTGTAATGTCAAATTAGCCGATACGCTCCACCAAGCGACCGTGGTCGAACCATGGGATCGAGGGGTGCCTAACACCTTCCCCTCGGTCAACAGAATTCCTTAGCCGGAATCTCTGTTCGTAAACCGGTTTAAAGAGTCAAATGGTTTCGAAAAGGATTTTCCAATGGTGACTTGGCACACCAGATTATGCCAAGTGGCGACTCTGATTTTGAATGTAAAAATAATCTTTTTTCGGAACCAATCTTCATTTTGTCACTTTAATAAAAAACCCTTTCAAACCTTAAAATACATATATTATTTTTGGAGTCGAAAAAGGGGTGTGACAACTCTGGTGACTCTGCTGGGGACTATTTCAGAATCCGAGCTTTTTTTGGAGTCGTATAGGCTTTGTTTGACATTACGAGTGTATAAACATTGTTTGTGATTTTTGTTTGTGTTTTCACTTTTGTGCATTTTCGTGCTCTTTGTTTACAGTATTTATCCTATGTGTTACCGCTTTATATTTGGCATCATTTGCATAACCCGAGTCAATTCTTTCCGCAACAAGTTTCGGAGCGCACGTCGTGCGCACGAACTCTAGTTGAGTCACCTTTATTTTAGGGGGGGAGCCGTTGGATGTATGGAGTAGGTGGAAAGCAAAGCAGCCACTATCGACCATATGCTCCCCCGAACGGCCTTGTTAGTAAACCACAACGTAGGTCAGCCTTTAGTTCATTCTTATGTGCATCATATTGAGACCTAGCGGGGCCCACACGGTCCTTTGTAGGAGACTCACCTTTAAAGCATTCCTACGTGCTAAATGTTGCATCTTTGAGAGTTACGTGGTCATTTGACGGACCGATTTGGGGAAAACATGTGTTAGAAGTAAAGTGTGAAAAAAAAAGTGAGTCGAAAAGAATGAATCAAAAGGAGTGTCGTAGTTTATTTTAGAGTTCTTTACTTCTCTTGCTCTTCACGATCCAAAACTCAAAAAGATTTTTTTTTTACGTTTTGCATTTATCTTCTCAAAGTACCGTAAGTTCAACAAAAAAAAATGAAAAAAAAGAGGGTTTTGTTTGACTTTTCTACTTATTTGTCAAAAACAAAATACCAAAAAGATTTTTTTTTATAATTGGTGGTGTCAGTCTTAGTTGAAATGTCTAGTTGAAAAACAAAAAAGTTTACATTCGTTTGTTTTTGGTTGTCTCTTAAGTTAGGGTCAATTTATTAGCTAATCGTTAAGTGTCCAATCTGGACGAACTACGCACCCCTGATTCTCCTCTTTCGGGAGTGAGATACGTAGGCAACCTATTTTAGGTTCGGGGATCTTATTTCAAAAATTCAAAAAAGATTTTCTTCACTCTTCATTTAGAGTAGGTGTCTCATGTACATCTTTAAAAGAAAGCAAAAAAATATATTTTCCTTTAATAGGTTCAAGTTTCATTTTCGTATGAAATTTAAAATCAAAAATCCAAAAATATTTTCTTCGGTAACCATAGATTTCATGTTGTACAGGAATCTGAAAAATTCAAAAAGATTTTCTTCACTCTTCACTTAGAGTAGGTGTTTCATATACATCTCTAAAAGAAAACTACAAAAAGATTTTTCTTTAATAGTTTCAAGTTTCATTTTCCTATGAAATTCTAAATCGAAAACCCAAAAAGATTCTTCTTTGGTAATCATAGATTCCATTTTTGTATAGGGAGTTTAAACCTAAAAAATGCAAAAAGATTTTCGTCAATTCTTTTGATAATTTGTTATTTTCTTTTCTTTTTAAAGTTTCAAGAAAAAGAAAAAAAAAGATTTTAATTGGCCATTTTGGCAAAACTTCACGAACTACGCACACCTGATTCTCCCCATTCGGGGGTGAGATACGTAGGCGCCCTTCTAGGGTTCGGTGATTTTTCTTCAAGAAAAAAAAAGAAGAGGTTTTGAAGAAAAAAAAATGTTGAACTCTAACATATTTGTTACCTCTTGTTCAGTTAGTTTAAGGTGGTTGGTTTATGGTTTCCTGGCTGGTCCTCCATATCACACCAAATCCAATGAAGGGTTAGTTGTGTCCAACAAGGATATAGAGAGTGACATCATGGATGAAACAAAGAGTCAGGAAATTGAGAGTTTAAAGGAAGAGAATTTGAGACTGAGACAACAAATGATGGGAATGTATCGAGCTTGGGCCAGTGGGCCGCCTCCACCTCCGTTCCCCACTTTTGACCCAGCAAATACCTTGAGTCTTCCACCAAAATCGCAAAGTCAGTTTCCTACTGTTGTTGATGCACCACAACATGCCTCAGAATCCATTCCACGTCAAATGCACCTCAATACTTCCACTACTCTTTCTTTATCTCCTCAGTATAAGTCTACCACATTCACAGCACCACATACCATCTGTGCTTTAGTTGCTCAACCTTCTACTAAGGCTTCCACTTTGTCTATCAATCCAACGATTGTGATTTCCCAGTCCACTAGTGACTCCACGTTCAATACTGTTGATGATCATTGGTATACTCTTGAGCCTACAGTTAAGTTAAGTGAACCGCCAAAATTTCTTACTAAGAAGCCTAGCATGCCAAAAAAGCCAGAGAAAATGGTTGGGAAAATGAAGAGTGTAGAAAATGATATGAAAAATTCCCCTGGACTTATGGGCTATGAAGATGTTTCATATAAAAACTGGGGCATGTCTTCAAGTGTTAACCTTCCTCCCAGCTTTAAGACATCAAAATTTGGGGAGCCTGATGGACAGAAGGATTCTGTGAAACATTCGGGACGACATTGCAATCAACCAAGGGAAACTGAAGAAAAGAAGAAGGAAAACGCACCTATTATCATGACAGGGCCAAAGCAGAGTTTGAGAGGTTCAACCCACCAATACTGTCAGCCTCAATACCGAGCTTACATATCAGATCCACATAACCACTTGCAACAAGGTTTCTTTCTCCGAAATCCAAGAAATCCCATTCCACTTCCTCGATATCCTGTGAACAATGCACAATTGTATGCTCATCCATCTTCTTATCCACAATGGCATGCCCCTGTCCCTCAGCATCGTCCTCGATCCCCACAAATTTACCAAGGGACCTCTAAATCAGTTCGCAAAGAGGAGGAAGGAAAACGATAATTTCACTCCTATTGGGGAATCCTATGCCAGTTTATTCCAGAGATTGGTACAGCAGGGCATGATCACTCCTCTCCTTAGGTATACTTCTAACCCGCATTCAAGAAGCTTTGATCCTAATGTGCGATGTGCATATCATTCTGATGTTCAGGGTCATAATACTGAAGATTGTCGCACTTTAAAAAGAGAAATAGAAAAGATAATTCAAGATAAATTGATTGTGGTGCAAAACATTGGCCCTTTGACCATCCCACAGAGTTCTTCACCAGCACGCGGTACTGCACAATCTGTGGGAGGCAATGAGTTAAGCATGGGGATCCAGAGCTTATTTGTTGAAGGAAATGTGCCTGACAGTGGTGGAAGCTCCAGTCATGTTGATATGCAAGCCAGTGGCTAAGATGTCAGGCTGAGCAATGGAGAAGTCACCCCTCTCCTTACCAGGAAGGGGTTTGGTAGTTTGTTTTGTTTTATTTTCTGTTCTCCAAATTATTTCAGGGTTGTAGTTCGGGATTTATCTTGTTTTGTCCCTTTGTCGTTTATTTTCAAACCCTTCTATCTTTCATTTTTATTAAATGGAGTGTCCCCTTTTTCTTTGTGTTTTAAATATGTGTTGTTTGTTTGTTTGTTTTTACATAGTACATTTTATGTTGACTCTAGTGATATGATATGCTAGTGAAATTTACAGCTAGATCTTAACATCCAGTTTAAGAATGAACATTGAATCAAAGGGTTAAAGTTAGAAAAGGAGAGCATGTGAGGAAATAGATAGAGTGCTGGGGCATTTGGTGATCAAGTTGAAATCTTCTTTGAAAATTAAGGCTATTATTTTGAAAATCGTGAGAATAACTTGGTCATCAATTGAAAGACATGTCTTAATTAGGTCAAACAGTGTCTACGTGATCCTATCAAGAGGAACAGGAAGAAAATTAGCTCCACGAAGTCATGAGTCCTTCAGCATGAGGAATGTACAACAAAGTGGAGTTGTATGCTGGGCAAGTGTAGAAAAGAGGTGGCACACATGCTCGGGGCAAGTTAGTGTTGTAAAACATTTCATAAGTGATCTTGATTGTGCACTTTCATATTGCATGATATGTACTTGCATTTTCAAAGATTGATATGATGAAGGAATTTCATTCTGCCATCCAAACATCGTGTCATCCTTTGTTTACCCCATTTGAGTTTTAGTTTTATTTTCTTTCATACACCTCTTTTGGAATCAATATAGTCAGCAAAGCTCGAAGAAAAAATGTCGAGCAAAACAATAGTCAGAAAAGTTCAAAAAAAAAAAAGAAGAAGAGAAGAGACAAAAAATGTGTCAAAAAAAAAGAGAAAAAAAGAGTGAAGAAAAATAGAGTCGGAAAAATCCCCCCCCCCAAAAAAAAAAGAAAAAAAAATCAGAATCAAGCAAAATAAACTGCCAGAACTACGCATGACCTGATTCTCCTCTCTCAAGGGTGAGATACGTAGGCTTCCCCACTCAGGGCTCGGTCAAACCAAATAAATAATTTAGTGTCACCCAGTCAAAAGAAACTGGGGCATGAGTTAATCCTTATTGTTTGAGTCGATTCCAAAAGTTGTAAGTCCTACCCCACTTCAATTGTTGTTTGGGCCCCATGCCATCCTTTCTTTCTAACCTTATCCAAAAGCCAAGTTACAACCAAAGAAAGACCTTCAGATCAATCTTTGAGGATGTTAAGGCGGAGCATGCAAGGAATATGATGATGCATTTGGGAACTATTTGTCTTCCTCAGCATAGGGAATCAAGAGAGAAATAAAAATGAGAGAGTCTTATTGGTGAAAACCCTTACGGGCACCATAAGTCGATGGTAAGTTGAGAGAAATAAAAATGAGAGAGTCTTATTGGTGAAAACCCTCACGGGCACCATAAGGCGATAGTGACCCGAGAGAAAATGAAAGAAGCTTGTTGGAGAAAACCCTTCAAGGCGCCACTAGCCGAATGGGGTCTTAAATGCAATTGACCTAAGAAAGCAACTCAGTTTCAAGGTCATTAACTCAACAACAATGGGTAGAAATTTTGGATGAAAAGATCAAGCTGCTTAATCCAAAATGCATGGCATAATCATTAGTGTTGACTGTCATTTTTAGATGAATTTTTCGTTTCGTTGTTTTAAAAG
Organism: Capsicum pubescens; assembly: GCA_030864215.1. Taxonomy (NCBI): domain Eukaryota; kingdom Viridiplantae; phylum Streptophyta; class Magnoliopsida; order Solanales; family Solanaceae; genus Capsicum; species Capsicum pubescens. The sequence continues at coordinate 353,631,751 of CM061538.1, read as the reverse complement.
GGGATATTCATTGTCTTTTCTTTCTTCTCTTTATTTTAATTTTATCTTTCTTAAGTCAGTTATCAAAACAAAAATTGTCATTCTTTTTTGGTGTGTTTCTTGTCTTAGAGTCAAGTCCGTGTCAAAACAAGTGAGAAAATATTTCAAAACTGGCTACCAGCCTCTTTAATTGCACAAAGCAAGAAAAAATCTAGCACATGAAAGAGACATGATTGTGAGCCCAAAAAAGGGGCATGCAGGAAGTTTTGTCAATAGAGAAGTCGGGGAACTCATGGAAATACCAAGGTTCAAAGGGTTTATTTGAGAAACACGACAAAGCAGAAATACTGTGTTTGTTTCAGAGTCACTCTTAATAAGCTGAGTTTGAGTCAATGATACAGAAAGTCAATGACATATGCTAATGGTTGGAAGCAAAGCTAAATGTGACGGGGGCAGGAGCAATTGCCTCAAAAGCCAAAGCCACAAACTAGCCACCATGTTTTTAAACTCACAAGTTTTCTTTGTATGTAATAGGAATACATATTGCATTCAGATCAAGGATTTCAGAGCCTAAACATCAAAGGTCGTAATTTATCACCTCAACAAATGCAAGAGGCAAGGTTGCTGCACAGGTTTGGTAATCAAAACCATGGTAAAATTAATAATTCAAGATCTCTAGGAGACGCATTTCCTTGTTTTGGTAATTCAAGCAGCTTTGGTAAGGAGACGCACTTCATTGTTTTGATAATACAAACAACATTAATAAGGAAACACACTTCCTTGATTGGGTAATTCAAATTTTGCTTCTTAGGTAATGCACTTCCTAACTTAAGTCTTGATTCCTAGAAGACGTACCTTTTAGTCGAGTCATCCCCTTTGATTCCTATAAGACGTACCTTTTAGTCGAGTCATCCCCTTTGATTCCTATAAGACGTACCTTTTAGCCGAGTCATCCCCTTTGACCCTTAGAAGACGTACCTTTTAGTCGAGTCATTCCTTTTGATTCCTATAAGACGTACCTTTTAGTCGAGTCATCCCCTTTGATTCCTATATGACGTACCTTTTAGTCGAGTCATCCCCTTTGACCCCTAGAAGACTTACCTTTTAGTCGAGTCATCCCCTTTGATTCCTAGAAGACGTACCTTTTAGTCGAGTCATTTCCCTTGATTCCTATAAGACGTACCTTTTAGTCGAGTCATCCCCTTTGATTCCTATAAGACGTACCTTTTAGTCGAGTCATCCCCTTTGATTCCTAGAAGACGTACCTTTTAGTCGAGTCATCCCCTTTGATTCCTATAAGACGTACCTTTTAGTCGAGTCATCCCCTTTGATTCCTATAAGACGTACCTTTTAGTCGAGTCATCCCCTTTGATTCCTAGAAGACGTACCTTTTAGTCGAGTCATCCCCTTTGACTCCTAGAAGACGTACCTTTTAGTCGAGTCATCCCCTTTGATTCCTATAAGACGTACCTTTTAGTCGAGTCATTTCCCTTGATTCCTATAAGACGTACCTTTTAGTCGAGTCATCCCCTTTGATTCCTATAAGACGTACCTTTTAGTCAAGTCATCCCCTTTGATTCCTATAAGACGTACCTTTTAGTCGAGTCATTTCCCTTGATTCCTATAAGACGTACCTTTTAGTCGAGTCATCCCCTTTGATTCCTATAAGACGTACCTTTTAGTTGAGTCATCCCCTTTGATTCCTAGAAGACGTACCTTTTAGTCGAGTCATCCCCTTTGACCCCTAGAAGACGTACCTTTTAGTCGAGTCATCCTCTTTGATTTCCATAAGACGTACCTTTTAGTCGGGTCATCCCCTTTGATTCCTATAAGACGTACCTTTTAGTCGAGTCATCCCTTGATTCCTATAAGACGTACCTTTTAGTCGAGTCATCCCCTTTGATTCCTATAAGACGTACCTTTTAGTCGATTCTTCCCCTTTGACCCTAGAAGACGTACCTTTTAGTCGAGTCATCCCCTTTGATTCCTATAAGACGTACCTTTTAGTCGAGTCATTTCCCTTGATTCTTATAAGACGTACCTTTTAGTCGAGTCATCCCCTTTGATTCCTATAAGACGTACCTTTTAGTTGAGTCATCCCTTTTGATTCCTAGAAGACATACCTTTTAGTCGAGTCATTTCCCTTGATTCCTATAAGACGTACCTTTTAGTCGAGTCATCCTCTTTGATTCCTATAAAACGTACCTTTTAGTCGAGTCATCCTCCTTGATTCCTAGAAAACATACCTTTTAGTAGAGTCATTTCCCTTGATTCCTATAAGATGTACCTTTTAGTCGAGTCATCCCCTTTGACCCCTATAAGACGTACCTTTTAGTCGAGTCATCTCCTATGATTCCTATAAGACGTACCTTTTAGTCGAGTCATCTCCTATGATTCCTATAAGACGTACCTTTTAGTCGAGTCATCCCCTTTGATTCCTATAAGACGTATCTTTTAGTCGAGTCATTTACCTTGATTCCTAGAAGACGTACCCTTTAGTCGAGTTATTTCCCTTGATTCCTAGAAGACGTACCTTTTAGTCGAGTTATCCCCCTGGATTCCTATAAGACGTACCTTTTAGTCGAGTCATTCCAATTAACTCATAGAAATTGCATTTCTTTATTTGGGATAATTTTCTTTTCAGCTTTGATGTGATCTAAGCATGAAAAAATTATATTAACCACCACTTTTTCCCCTTAAGTGTATTTCACGCGTACAAATTCAAATTAGTCGAGACTCTAATATGAATAATGAACACTGAATAGGAAATCAAAAGTTAGTTGGATGTAAAGCTATTAGGTCCCTGAAATTAGATTGGAATTTGATCACTAAAAACAACATACAAAGGCCTTACCCCTACCAGGCAGAGAGATTGTTTCCGATAGACCCTCGACAACAAGGGTAAAAGAAATAAAAAATTATCCCTTATCTTTGGGAAGATAAAAACAAATTCATTCTTCAAAATACAACAAAAAGTTACCCATCAGCTTCTTGAAATTTCTTTCTACTAATGATAGAGATCAAGAAGTACCATCCATAAAAATTAGTTGAAACATAGAGAAGAGATCAACTCCTCTGAATAGTTTACAAGATGGTACCAAGAAAATATTTAAGAGGAAAGTTGATGATGACAATGACAAAATGTACATCAAAACAACTGGATTATTTAACTTATAGGGACCCCTCCCTCCTATTGATCCTCCCATTTCCACCTTCGTTCAACCTCCTCGAGGACTTTCGCGCGAGCTTGACTTCTCCTCGCTTCATCCTCAACCCATGATCTGTTTCTTTCAGGAGCATGCCCGAAGCACAGGGCGAATAAATGGAAAACCAAGCAACAAGGTGAAGATATTGAAAGTTAAACAGATTGAAAAATAACAAGTCAGGAGCCCGCCTGCAGAACAGGGTGAAGAAATTGAAAGCATAGCAACAAGTTGATGAAATAGCAAGTCAGGAGCCCGCTTGCAGAACAGGGTGAAGAAATTGAAATCATAGCAAGAAGTTGATTAAATATCGAGTCAGGAGCCCACCTCAGAACAGGGTGAAGAAATTGAAAGCATAGCAACAAGTTGATAAAAATAGCAAGTAAGGAGCCCGCCTGCAGAACAGGGTGCAGAAGTTGAAAGCATGGAATCAAGTTGATGAAATAGCAAGTCAGGAACCCGCCTGGAGAACTGGGTGAAGAAATTGAAAGCATAGCAACAAGTTGATGAAATAGCAAGTCAGGAGCCTGCCTGCAGAACAGGGTGAAGAAATTAAAAGCATAGCAACAAGTTGATAAAAATAGCAATTCAGGAGACCGCGTACAGAACAGGGTGAAGAAGTTGAAAGCATGGCAACAAGTTGATGAAATAGCAAGTCAGGAACCCGCTTGGAGAACAGGGTGAAGAAATTGAAAGGCAAGCAACAAGTTAAAGAAATAGCAAGTCAGGAGACCGCCTGAAGAATAGGGTGATGAAAGTCGAGTCAAGAACCAATAGAAGCTGTATAGATAGGATTTTTGTAATTTCATTTATGTTTTAACTTGTAATTTTCATTTTTTGTATGTAATGACGGAGCCGCAGACCGGAACCTCGATGGAACCTCACTCGACTCTCCAACTCGGTATAGTCCATCTCCCTCCAAAAGTTGAGATACTTCTCACTCGATCCTATCATAATGTGAGTAGGTGGGATGTCTTAAGTCAAGACCCAGTTGTCCTTCTTCCTTCTGTTTCTTTCTTTGAATAATGGTCGGGTCAAAATTTGGTCTCGCTGTCTACTTCTTTGTCTGAAAACACTTTGTATTTACATTCAAAGGGGGCATGATGTAGACACCTAATTTTGTACCTCCCGAAGTCTAATTTTATTCCTTTTTAGTTCACCTTACCATGTGTCCAACCCTATGTAATTATATCCCACAAAAATACAAAAATAAACAAAAAAAATACCTCTAACTAATTTATCTTATCCTAACAACCTACCCAATCAAAAGCTTCCACCTACCCTAACTACCCATATGATCCCCCTCTCCTTTTGCTTGTCCATAAAGAAAGAATATATGGGGGACCCACCAAAATTCCCACATCATAACAAATCCATGCTCATTATAAAAGAAAAATTCTAGGAAGAAAAAGGGGGCTCATTCTTTGATCATCATCTTCTCCACAATAATAAGAATCACCAAATAATCTTCCTCACAAGAACAAGAACAACAACGAAAAAAAAAAAGTAATCGGTGAACAGTAACCGATGAACAGTGACCGGTGAACAGTACGGGTGAACAGTGACAGCGTAAAAAGTGACGGTGAACGGGTCATTATTTGTTGAGTTGAATTGTTGGTGTTAAGGTTCGGTTCGAGGTTTCCGGGTGCGGACTCTCTTTATTCGAATAACATTGAGTTTGAAAGCTTCAAATTTAAGGTCCAATTCTTTCTTCTCTTTTATTTAATTCTTATGTGATTGTGATTGCGTGTGATTCGATACCGTGGTTTTTTTGTTGATGTGAACTGTTGGTGATATTTGGGTGTGTGATGTGCTAAGCATGATTGGTGAATTTTTGTTATTCTCGATTGGTGGATTGTGTATCAAAATGGGTTAATCACGTGGTTAAAAATGAATTAGGGTGGGGATTAAAAATGGAGGAAAATGAATATTGATTAATTTTGATGTATTGATAATGTTAAACATGATAGAATTGTGATATGTTGAACTTGGTAGGAAAACGTAGGCCGGTTAGGCAAATTTAGGAATAACGATTTATTGGAGTGTTTGAATATGTGCGTGAATGGTACTTTCTACTTTATTTCACTAAAAGTTTAAATTGTACTCATTTGTCCGGGGAATGCCCCGAAAGATTTGTATTGAATTATCCGGGGAATGCCCTGAAGTAGCATGTACGCAAAGGAGGCTCGTGATCAAGACCCGGAATGTCGGGTGGAGTTTAGTTTAGGATTAGTTTAGAATAGAATAGGTTTTATATTTCAGCACCTCTTTTATTTTGGATTGTATAATTTGGACTGAACATTATTTTTGTTTGTTTTGAATTTTGTGTGATTTATTTGTTTGTTTGTTTTGTGTGTTTATGTGGTTTGTACATTTGTAATGTCAAATTAGCCGATACGCTCCACCAAGCGACCGTGGTTGAACCACGGGATCGAGGGGTGCCTAACACCTTCCCCTCGGTCAACAGAATTCCTTAGCCGGAATCTCTGTTCGTAAACCGGTTTAAAGAGTCAAATGGTTTCCAAAAGTATTTTTCAATGGTGACTTGGCACACCAGATTATGCCAAGTGGCGACTCTGATTTTGAATGTAAAAAAAATCTTTTTTCGGAACCAATCTTCATTTTGTCACTTTAATAAAAAACCTTTCAAACCTTAAAATACATATATTATTTTTGGAGTCGAAAAAGGGGTGTGACATGGAGTACTCTACATTTTCATTTGTGTTATTAAGAACTACCTCACTATTTATTAATACAAAGCCAGGACGTAGTATATCTAAGCACTGTCTATCTCCAGCCTAGAAAACAGTAAACAATTTATGAAACATTATCCTTTGAGGTGATACCTAGATTGAAATTTTCAAATATCATGAAAACAGGATAGAAATAATTTTATGAAGTACCTAAGAAAAACTTACTTAAAAATGTATAAAGGGCCTAGTTCTATTGTCCCTGTATAACGTTGGATCAACCCAAAACAAGAATTAGAGTGGTCATAGCTATTGAAAGTATTGAAAGAAAAAAAAATTAGATTATTAATAAATAATGTGTTAAACATACTCTCCAACCAGTCTGCAACTCCTTGAATCTTCAGTCGACACACACTATTTTGTGCACCTTCAACGCTGGGATTCCATAGGCTAGCTACCATTTCAGCTCCAACAAACTTGTTACTAAAAGTAATTGGAGTTTTAATTATTACACGCTGAATATGAATAGTGAATTTTTATTAAATCATTACATAAATTCTACCCTTTTGCTCGCCGTTCTTTTGTCTCCTGTGTTCTTCACTTTCTTCTAGTGTATTCTTTTGAGTGGTGGCTGGGGTGATAAATGGTGGACTAGGGTCATGTCATAGGTTGGGGTCAGGTCGAGGATTGGGTCTAGGTGTGAGTTCAGGGTTGGGGGCGAGGGGGAGTAGGGCTAGGTGGGATAAGGGTGCTTCTAGGTTGAGAGTTGGGTCCTAGAACATAGAGACGCTTCAAGGTAAGTCTATAGAGATAGTGAAAATTCTTAGAAAGAGGAAGGTTAGTATACCATGTGTCCAGGAAACTAAATGGGTAGGCACTAAGGCAAGAGATGTGGATGGATATAAGTTGTGGTACTCAGGTAGCGTGAGATATAGAAATGGGGTAGGTATCTTAGTAGATGAGGATCTTAGGGAGCAAGTGGTGGAGGTTAAGAGAGTCAGTGATAGGTTGATGTCTATTAAGTTGGTCATTGAAGGGTATTTGGTGAACGTTATTAGTGCCTATACTCTGCAAGTATGTTTGGACGAGGAGGAGAATAAGAGCTTTTGGGAGGTTTTGGATGAGGTGGTGAGGGTCGTCCCAAGCACTGAGAAACTTTTCGTGGGAGGAGATTTCAATGGGCATATTGGTCTTTTTCGAGAGGGTATGCATAACGGTTTTGATTTTTGGTAGAGGAATGAAGGCAGAGCTTTTCTTTTGGATTTTTCTAGGGCTTTTGGGATGTGGATAACAAATTTGAGATTTCCGAAGAAGGAGGAGCACCTTGTTACTTTTTGCAGTTAAGTGGCCAAGACTCATATTGAATTTTCGCTCCTTTGGAAGGGTGATAGAGCACTATGTAAATGCTTTAAAGTCATACCTAGCGAGAGTCTTTTGACTCAACATAGGTTGTTGGTGATGGACTCAGTAATCAACAAGGGCAGAAAGAAGAAAAGTGTGGAGTCTCGGTCCAAGATTAAGTAGGGTAGCTTGACGTTGGCTAGTGCTTTGGAGATGGGGGAGATGTTGAAGAAGAGGAGGGCTTGGGAGAGGACTCCTAGTTGTATTGGGGATACCTCTATAGAGATATTGGGTGTCTTGAGAGGTCGTTATGGTAAGCATCAAGGGTATTGGTGATGAAACGAAGAGGTTAAGAGGAAGGTGGAGTCTAAGAAGGTGTATTATGCCAAGTTGGTTGAGAGTACGGATGGCGAGGAGAGACAGAAGAATAATGAGGAGTATAAGGTAGCTAGAAGAGAGGCTAAGCTAACGATTACGGAAGCTCAGATCGCATCTTTTGAGAGCGCGTATGTGGCTTTAGAGGAGAAAGACGGGTATAAGAAGTTTTATAGGCTTGCTAAGGCCGGGGAGTGGAGAACTCGTGATCTGTACCAAGTGAATTACATCAAGAAAGAGGATGGTATAGTGATGGTTGAGGGTGCCCTCATAACAAAGAAGTGGCAGTCCTATTTTCACTAACTCTTGAACGACGAGGGGGACAAAGTTTTCGTGTTGGGGGATTTAGAAAAGTTGAGGAGTGTCGCGATTATGGCCATTGTAGGCATATTAAGGTTGAGGAGTTCAAGGGGGCTATTAACAGGCTGCGTCGAGATAGGGCGACGGGGCCAGACGAGATTTCAGTGGATTTTTGGAAGAGCACTAGCGGGGCAGGTTTAGAGTGATTGACAAGGTTGTTTAACATCATTTTTAGGGTAGCGAAGATGTGAGGTGGAGTACGATGATCTTTTATATAAGAACAAGGGAGACATCCAGAGTTTCAATAACTATAGAGGTATTACGTTGTTGAGTCATACTATAAATGTTTGGGAACGTGTGGTAGAGTTGAGACTGAGAATGATTGTGACTATCTCTGAGAATTAGTTTGGTTTCATTCCAGGTCGCTTGACTACTGAGGCCGTTTACCTTGTGAGGAGATTAATGGAGATATTTTAAAATAGGAATAAGGACTTGCATATGGTGTTTATTGATCTCGAGAAGGCATATGACAGAGTGCCTAGGAAGATTCTGTGGAGGTACTTGGAGGCTAGAAGGGTTCCTGTGACATACATTAGGTCGATTCAACAAATGTATGATGGCGCAAAAACTCGTGTGAGGACGATAGGTAGAGATTCGTAGCACTTTCCAATTTTGATAGGGTTGCACCATGGATCGACTCTTAGCCCCTTTTTATTTTCCTTGGTGATGGATAAGTTGATGCGACATATTTAGGGAGGGGTGCCTTGGTGTATGTTATTTGCAGATGATGTGGTATTGATTGATGAGACTCGGGGAGGAGTTAATGATAAGTTAGAAATTTGGAGACAGACCCTTGAGTCTAAAAGATTTTGGTTGAGCAGGACCAAGACAAAGTACTTAGAGTGTAACTCTAGTGATGTGTCGTAGAAGACTGGCGTAGTTGTAAAGCTGGACTCTCAGGCCATTTAGAATAGGGAGAGTTTTAAGTATCTAGGGTCTATGATTCAGGGATATGGTGAGATTGACGAGGATGCCATGCATCATATTGAGGTAGGGTGGTTAAAATAGAGGCTTGATTTAGGAGTTTTATGTTATAAGAAGGTGCTCCCAAAACTTAAAGGTATGTTCTACAGAGTGGCAGTCCGACCGATTATGTTGTATGGAGTGGAGTATTGGCCAATTAAGAAATCCCTCATCCAAAAGTTAAAGGTGACGGAGATGAAGATGTGGCAGTGGATGTGTGGTTGTAGACACGTAATTTTGTCCCTCCCTAAATTATTTTTTTTACCATTTTTACCCCCGCCCTACGCCACCTCATACCCCTTACCCCTATTCCCTTATTCACATTTTTTTGGGGGGACCTTGCCATAACAAAATATAGATACACAGATCCCTTATCATGCTTTTTCCATTAACAGAGGTCACACGTTAAGAGGCATCAATACACTAACAACACACCCATATATAATATATATCATCACAGGAAACACTCGGAGAGAACTGGATTCACACACACAGAAAACACTTTCCACTCATCCTCACGCGCACCACCATAAACACACCCTCAACAATAAATACTTAATCACACACAACACATAATTTTTGACACGCACTGATTGGAACAACAATATTCACACAATTTCACTCACTCCAAAAGAATTACACGCACATACATAACAAACACCATTGCACATATAAAAGAAGGGTCTCATAATTCTCGGAGGGTTACCTTTCTCCATCAATACACACACACCATGGTACGGGGAGAGGAGAATTTAGGATAGCCGTGAGGAATTAAGGCAAGACACATAGAGAGAGAGAGCGAACATAGAAAGGGAACATGAGAAAAGACTTTTTCTGGCGAGTTCTCATCGAAAAATGTTACAGTTGTCAATTTTTCTTCACTTTTCATCATTGTTGAGCTTTCCAGAGTTCTAGCGAAGCGAGAAACATAGATTCGGATGAAATTCCACCGGAACACACCACAACATAGAAACAGGTTAGTCGATTTTGGGGTTTGGTCCAGATTTTTAGGATTCATTCTATTTGCGAGTTCATGGTTGAGAGTCTACTGTTTGAGGATTCTGATTTGAGGTTCTAATCTGTTGGCTATAACGAGTAATTTGATGAATTAAAAACAAAATTTTAGATCCAATTCTACCTTTTCCTCTTTTATTTTATTGTCCATGATATTTAGTGGGTGAAATTGAATATTTGTGTGTTGTTTGATCTCCGTTGGTGATGAATAATTGTTTGTATGGATGCGTTGTTGATTTACTTGATTGATGGATTACATATTGAATTAGTTTAATCATGTTGAGAATGGATTTGGGGGGGGGGGTGAGAATTTAAAACAGAATAAAATGCACATGATTAGTTTGTATTGATTAATTGGTGTTTTTTGATGCAAAATAGGCGTCGGATTTGATAAATTTGATAATGGAGTTTTGTTAAATGTTTGAATGTGTGTGTGAATTGTTCTTTCTATTTTATCGCACAAGACTTGAAATTGTATTCATTTGCAGGGGAATGCCCCGAGGTCGTATGTACTTATTCACTGGGGAATGCTCCGACGTATTATGTTGGAGGAAGATGACCGTGATCAAGGTTTGAGGCATCAGGTAAAGCATAGTCTTGGAGTAGTTTAGAATAGAATTTACATTTTTTCATTTTTCTATTTTTGGGACTGTATAATTCGGAATGGACACTATTTTTTTTATTTTTGATTGTTTGGTTGTTTTGTTTGCTTGCTATGTGTTTTGTGAGTTTATACACTTCGTAGAATCACACTAGCCGATATACTCTACGGAGCAATTGTGATCGAACCACGGGATCGAGGGGTGCCTAACACCTTTCCCTTGGTCAAGAAAGTTCCTTAGCTGGAATCTCTGTACGTGGATCCATTTTTAGAGTCAAACTATTTTGAAAAAGAATTTTCGATTGTGACTTGGCACACACAATTTATGCCAAGTGGCGACTCTGAGTGTAATAATCCTTTTAGAAATAAATTTTTATTTTTGTCACTTAATAATAAAAATTCTTTCAAACTCTAAAATCAATTTCTTTTTGATTTAAAAAAGAGTGTGACAGCTCTGGCGACTCTGCTAGGAAATTTTTCAGAATTCGATCTTATTTTGGAGTTGTATCGGCTTAGTTTGACATCATGGGTGTATAGATGTTGTTTGTGTTATCATTTGTATTTGTTTTATCATTGTTGATTAGATATGTTCTACATGTTTACAGTTTTCTTTTATGTGTTACCGCTTTATATTTGTTATCATTTGCATACCCCGAGTCAATTTTTCTACAACAAGTTCGTAGTACACGACCTCTAGTTGAGTCACCCTTATTTTAGGAGGGGGATCCATTGGGTGTATGGTGTAGGTGTAAAGCTGTCGCAGCCACTATCGATCATACGCTCCCCCAAACAGCCTTGTTAGTGAATTCCAGTCAAGGTCAACCTTTAGGTCATGCTTATCTGCATCATATTGCGACTTAGCGGGACCCACTTGGTCCTTTGTAAGAGACTCACCCGTAAAGCATCCTTACATGCTAATTGTTGCATCTTTGAGGGTAATAGGGTTATTTGATGGATTGACTTGTGGAAAACATGTGTTAGAATTAAAAGAGCATGTGTTTAGGCAAGGAACAAAGAAAAGAAGAAAAAAAGAGTTTCGTAGTTGTTTAGAGTTTTTATGACTTTTAGTTTTCATAATCCAAAAAATTAAAAAGTGTTTTACCTTTTGCACTCATTTTTTCAAAAACATTTACCTTTTGCACTCATTTTTTCAAAAACAAAAAAAAAACACCAATTTTTTTTTTCCTTTTGTTTCTATAGTAAGCATTGACAATTTGAAAATACCAAAAAGATTTTTTTTCATAGTTGTTGGAGTCATTTTTGTGTGGAGTGTCAAATTGAAAACTCAAAAAAAAATTATTGACATTTTTCATTGTTAGTCTTTGTCGTGTCTCTCAAGTCGTGTTCAGTCTGTCCGTTATTATTTAATTGTCCAATCTGATTGAACTACACACCTCTGATTCTCCTCTCTCGGGACTGAGATACATAGGCAGCCTATTGTGGGTTTGAAAATCTTATTTAAAAAATCCGAAAAAAAAATTCATCACTCTTCATTTAGAGTAGGTATTTCATATACATCTTTAAAATAAAACTACAAAAAGATTTTCCTTTAGTAGTTTCAAGTTTTATTTTCATATGAAATTCAAAATTGAAAACCCAAAAAGATTTTTTTTGGTAATCATTAGGTTTCATTTTGTGTAGGGATGTTAAAGCTGCAAAAGTTCCTTAAAGTTTAAAAAAAAAGAGTTTGATTGACCATGTTGTGACAAAACTTTACGAACTACGCACACCTGATTCTCCTCTCTCGGGAGTGAGATATGTAGGAGTCCTTCTTGGGTTGGGTGATCTTTTCAAAATGAAGACTAAAGAAAAAGAGTTTTTAGAAAAAGTGTTGCATTCTAACCCCTTTGTTGTTTCTATTTCTCATTTAGTTAAGATGGTTGGTTTGTGACATTTTGATTGGTCCTCCATATTTCACCGAGTCGAAAGAAAAGATATGGCCGACAAAGATACTGAGATTGTTGTCACTAGTCAGATAGAGAATTCAGGGAATGAGAATTCAGGATCAAATGAAAAGATCTTCAAATTAAGGCAACAAATGGTAGAGATGCACCAGACATGGGCCAGTGGCTTGCCTCTACCTCTATTCCTTAATGATCTCATTTTAAATTATCCACTGCTTTCTGAGCTGCATTCTTTCATTCCCACTGGTACACAACAACACATGTTGGGATTCACTCTACAACAGTACTATTTCAACAATTCTAATGTGCCCGTGATAATTCCTCAACAGAGGCCCACTGCTCATCCTGTACCACCCGTGACACCTGTGTTCATGGCTCCACTACCACCTGATGCTCCTACTCTTGATGTTCATCCACCAGTTGTACTTCCCTACTCTGTGAGAGAGCCTGTATTGAATATTTTTGGTGATCAACATTATCCTCCTGAGCCCACATTTAAGTTGACTGGTCCTAATGGCTACACTCAACCGCCCGAATTTCCTCTTAATGCTGAAAAGCATGTTATGATTGAAGAACAAGAGGAGATGACCCGAAAGGTGAAAATTTTGGAACTGGCTATGAAGAACTTTCAAGGACTTGAGGGTTACAAAAGTGTCTCTTATAAGGACTTATGCATGTTTCACGGTGTCAACCTTTCCCTCGGCTTGAAGATATCCAAAGTTTGAGAAGTAAGATGGACATAGGGTTACGATGGTGCATTTAAGATGTTATTCTAACCAATTAAGAGGTACTGTAGGCAAGGAAAAACTACTCATGGCTTACTTTGGTGAGAGTCTTTCGTGTCTAGCCTTAGAGTGGTTTGTTGATCAGAATATTAATAGGTGAAATAGTTGGGATGATTTAGCTAATGAATTTATGCAATAGTTTCAATATAATGTGAAATTGATACCTGACGAAAAATCCCTAACCAGTATGTAGAAGAAGAATACTGAGAGTTTCAGGGAGTATGCGATCAGATGACGTGAACAAGCTGCTAGGGTGAAATCGCCAATGAAAGAAAGCAAGATAGTGGAGGTTATTCAAGCGTTGAATGAAGCATATTATCAACACTTGTTACCTGCATTGGACAAGCCATTTATTGAGGTCCTTAAAATAGGAGAGATGATAGAGAATGGAATTAAGATCGGTCACATTGTGAGTTTTGCAACATTGAAAGCAACTACTCAAGCAATTCAAAGGAGTTCAGGAAGTGTTGGGGATAAGAAGAATAAGGAATATGCATCTACTACTGTAGTTGGACAGCGGGCGTGGTCAATAAGACCACATCGTCTTCGCTTACAGGATCAAGCCTAAGTGCATGCCCAAGCTCCACATAATCACTCCCAAAATCCACTATACTTCATTCCCCCACCTCCATATCCAGTGTATAATTCACAACCACATGTTCAACCCTCATCTTACCCATAATAGCACACACAAACTCCCTAGAGTCATCCTCTAACTCCAAAAACATACCAAAGCCCTTCTAGGTCTAATTTTTTATTCAAGCCAAATAATGAAATAAGGCAGAAGTTGAGAGATAGCTTCACACCAATTGGAGAGTCATATGCCAATTTATTTTAGATATTAGTACAGTGGGGCATGGTCACTCCTCTCGTTACACTCTTAATCCTTGTTTAAGAAATTTTAATTCTAATGTATGATGTGTATATCATTCTCATGCTCAGGGTCATAGTATTGAAGATTGTCAAGATTTGAAAAGAGAAATTGAAAAGATGATTCAAGATAGATCAATTATGGTGCAGAACATTGGTAGTGAGGAAAGATCTAGTCATACAGATGTGCAAACCCATGGCTAAGATATCAATCTCAGCAATTGAGAAGTCACTCCTCTCCCTACTAGGAAGGATGTTTGGTAGTTTGTTTAGTTTTATTTTTTGTTATCAGAATTATCTCAGGGTTGGAGTTCAGAATCTATCTTGTTTTTTCTTTGTTGTTTGTGTTTAAACCCTTCTATCTTTTATTTCAACTAAATAAAGTGTCCCTTTCCCTTTGAGTTTTAAATATGTGTTGTTTGTTTGTTTTCTTTACACAGTACATTTTATGTTGATTCTAGTGTTATGACATACTTGCGAAATTTTCAGCCAGATCTTAAACTTTGGTTCTAATCATGAAACTTTGAATCAGAGGGCTAAAGTTAGAGAAAAAAAATCTGAGAAAATAGGTAAAGTGCTGAGACATATGGTGACAAGTTGATGCCTTCTTTGAAAATTAAACCAATTATTTTGGAAATCATAGGAATAACTTGATCATCAATTGAAAGACATGTCTCAATTAGGTCAAACAGTGGATGTGTGATCCTATACCAAGAGGAAAAGAAAGAAAATCAACTCAATGGAAGCATGAGTCATTCGATGTGAGGGATGTACAACAAATGTGGAGTTATTTGTTTGACAAGTGTAGAAGAAGAAGTGGCGCACATGCTCAGTTGAAGTTAGTATTGTTAAAGTATCACAAATGATCTTTATTTTTCATTTCAGATTGCATGATATGTACTTGCATTTTCAAAAATTGATATGACAAAGGGCTTTCATTTTGCTATCCAAACACTGTGTCATCCTTTGTTTACCCCATTTGAGTCTTAGTTCTATTTTCTTTCATACCCCTCTTTTGAAATCAAGATAGAGTCAGCAAAGTTCAAGAAAAAGTTTTGAGTCAAAAATAAAGTCAGAGAAGTTTCAAAAAAGAGAAAATGTATGTCAAAAAAAAAAAAAGAGTGTCAAAAAAAATAGAGTGAGATAAAGTCCTGAAGAAAATAAAATAGTCAACAAAAGAAAAAGTGATCAGAATCAAGCAAAAAAACAAGTTGTCAGAACTGTGTGTGACCTAATTCTCCTCTCTCAGAGGTGAGATACGTAGGTTTCCCTACTCTGGGCTCGGTCAAACTGGGGCATGAGTTAATTCTCGTTGTTTGATTCGACTCTAAAAGTTGTAAGTCCTACCACACTTCTGGTGTCGTCATGTCATCCTTTATTTCTAAACTTATCCAAAAGGCAAGTTACAACCAAAGAAAGACCTTTAAATCAATCTTTGAGAATGTTAAGGTTAAGATGCAATGGATATGATGACATTTTGGGAACTACTTATCCTCCTTAATGGAATCAGGAGAGAAATAAAAATGAGAGTCTTATTAGTTAAAACCCTCACGGGCACCGTAAGACGATGGTAAGTTGAGAGAGATAAAAATGAGAGAGCCGTATTGGTGAAAACTCTCACGGGCACCGTAAGACAATGGTAAGTTGAGAGAGATAAAAATGAGAGAGTCTTATAAGTGAAAACCATCACGATCACCGTAAGACAACTATGAGTTAAGAGAAATGAAAATCAGGGTCTCATTGGTGAAAAACCCTCTCGGATACCCTAAGGTAATAGTGAGGTAAGAAGAAAAGAGAGAGGCTTATTGACAAAAACCCTTTAACACGTCACTAGCCGAATGAGGTCTCCAAATGCAATTGGCCCAAGAAAGTATCTCAGTTTTAGGGTCATTAACTCAAGAACAATTGGTAAAAAGTTTGGATGGAAGATCGAATAGCTTAATCCAAAAGGCGTGTCATAATCATTAGGGTTAACTGTCATTTTCAGATAAAATTTTCTTTTCTCTATTTTCGTAGGGATATTCATTGTCTTTTTCTTTCTTATCTATATTTCTATTTCTATTTTCTTTAGTTAGTTATTAAATGATTATCATTTTTCTCGTGTCTTTGAGTCAAGTCCATGTCAAAACAAGTGAGAAAAGATTTCAAAATAGGCTACCAGCTTCTTCGATTGCATAAAGGAAGACAAAAGGCCAACACATAAAAGAGACATGATTGTGAGCCAAAATAAGGCATGCAGAAAATTTTTTCAATAGACAAGTCTGGGAATTCATGAAAAGTTTAAAGGGTTTATCTAAGAAACCTGGCAAAGCAGAGATACTTGTTTGTTTAAGAGTTACCCTTAATAACCTGAGTTTGGATCAATGATGCAACAAGTCAATGATATATGCTAATGGTTGGAATCAAGGTTAAATGTGATGAGGGCAAGAACTTTTGTCGCAAAAACCAAAACCTCAAACCAGTCACCATGTTTAAACTCACAAGTTTTCTTTGATGAAACAGAAAATATGTTGCCTTCAAATCAAGGACTTCAGAGCATAAATATCAAGGGTTGTAATGCCTCACTTGTACAAATATAGGAAATAATATTGTTGCACAGGTTTGATAATAAAATCATGGTAAAATTCATCATCCTATATCCCTCGGAGACACACTTCCTTGTCTAGGTATTTCAGTTTTTAATTACTAGGTTATACGCTTCTTAAATTGAACCTTCACTCCTAGAAGACGTACCTTTCGGTTGAGTCATTCCCCTTGACTCCTAAAAGACGTACCTTCCGGTCGATTCATTACCCTTGACCCCTAGAAGACGTACCTTCCGGTTGAGTCGTCCCCCTTGACTTCTAGAAGACGTACCTTCAGGTCAATTCATTCATCTTGAACCCTAAAAGACGTACCTTCAGGTCGATTTGTTCCTCTTAACTCATAGAAGGCATACCTTCCAGTCGAGTCATTTCCCTTGACCTCTAAAAGACGTACTTTATGATCTAGTCGTTCCCCTTGATTCCTAGAAGACATACCTTTTGGTCTATTCGTTCCCCTTGACCCCTAGATAACATACCTTACGGTAGTCATTCCCCTTGACTCCTAGAAGAAGTACCTTCCCGGTCGAGTCATTCCCCTTGATTCCTGGAAGAGGTACTTCCTGGCCGAGTTATTCCCCTTGATTCCTAGAAGATGTACTTCCTGGTCTAGTCAGTCCCCTTGATTCCTAGAAGATGTACTTCCTGGTCGAGTAATTCCCCTTGATTCCTAGAAGATGTACTTCCTGGTCAAGTCATTCCCCTTGATTCCTAGAAGATGTACTCCCTAGTCGAGTCATTCCCCTTGATTCCTAAAAAATGTACTTTCTAGTCAAGTCATTCCCTTTGACTCCAATAAAACACACTTTCTAGTCGAATCACTCCAATTAACCCATAGAAGATGCATTTTTTTGTTCGGGTTTTTCAAATAGTTATGATGTGACTGTCACAAAAGTCCTCTGATGTTAAACTGGGTCAAAAAATTTTAATTTTAATTTTTTGAAATTTTATTTTTCTGGTAAACAAAATTTCTTTTTATAATAATTTTTGTTTGGGATAATTTTCTTTCTAGTTTTGATGTGATTTCAGGAGCCCGCCTGAAGAACAGGACGAATAAATGGAAAGTCAAACAACAAGGTGAAGAAGTTAAAAGGAAAGCAACAAGGTGAAAAAATTGAAAGTCAACAGATTGAAAAATAGCAAGTCAGGAGCCCGCCTGGAGAACAGGGTGAAGAAATTGAAAGCCAAGCAACAAATTGAAAAATTGCAAGTTAGGAGCCTGCCTGAAGAATAGGGTGATGAAACTCAAGTCAAGAGTCCAAAATAAGCTGCATAGATAGGAGTTTTATAATTTCATTTATCTTTTTAACTTGTAATTTTCATTTTTGATGTAATGACAGAGCCACAGACTGGAACCTCGATCGGACCTCACTCAACTGTCCAACTCGGTTGTCCTTCTTCCTTCTGCTTCTTTCTTTGAATAATGGCCGTGTTAAAATTTTATCTCATTGTCTACTTTTTTTTGTCTAAAAACACTTTGTGTTTACACCTAAAAAGGGGAATGATGTAGACACGTAATTTTATCCCTTCCTAAAATATTTTTTTACTATTTTTACCTTCGCCCTTACCCCACCTCATTGTTGGGTTCAAAATCGAGAGGGCATCATGTGAAAGCTATTAGCTGCAAACTATCGTGGTGATAAACCAGACAACAAATAAAAATGTACTAAAATGATATATTATTGATATTATTTGGCCAATCGGCCTACACATGAAAAAATTAATATTGAAAAAACATAAACCTATTGTGAGAAATCTCCCCCTAAATAATATTCTTTAAAGACTACATTGTGGATGTTATTGTGTTAGGGTATCAGAAGAGAGGTCTTTTATTTATAGATGATCAAAACCTTTCCTCCAAGAAAGAGGTTAACCAAATATGAAAAAGTCTTATATTTTTCTTTCAGAAAAAATAAAAATAATTATGATATTATTTTTATTTTCCTTACAAGAAAATTAAAACTTAAATTTGGTAAGAAAATCAGGGCAAAAACCCTAACACTCATACCCCATATCCCCTAACCCTATTCCCTTATTCACATTTTTTTGGGAGGCCTTACCATAACAGAATATAGACACACAAATTATTCATCATGATTTTTCAATTAACAGAGGACACACGCTAATAGGTATCAATACGCTAACAACACACCCATATCCAATATAGACCATCACAGGAAACACTCAGAGGGAATTGGATTCACACACACAAAAAACACTCTCTACTCATCCTAACGCACACCACTATAAACACACCCTTACCAATAAACACTTAATCACACACAACACACAATTTTCCACATGCACTAATTAGAATAATAATATTCACACAATTCCACTCACACCAAAAGATTACATGCACACGCAAAACAGATACTATTGCATACATAAAAGAAGGGTCTCATATTTCACGTAGGGCTCTCCTTTTCCATCTATATTGTCATGACCCGAACCGAGACCCTGGCCGTGACGAGCATCCCGAACCACGAAGGCCCGTACACCCTTCTAACTGGAAATCATATACACCAATCATACAAAAATAAGGAAATACGGAAATTATAGCAAGACGGAATCATGATCATAAATCTGATATGAATTTAGCATTGAAGAACGAAATCCAAAACTAACTAGCAACATCTGCAAACCACCTGCGAAATCTCTACTACATACTCTCTAACACAATCTGAAAGCTGGGACAAGGCCCCCAGTAGACCAAACTATAACCACTAATAATTGTCTAAAACTAAACAGGCCTTTCGGAATATAGAAGGCTCACCAACTGGACACTGCGACTCTGTCTGATGAAATCTACTGCTTATCTAGACCCCTAGACTAAGCCTCAAAACCTGAGAGGTAGGGGGAGGGAGGTCAATACAATGTACTGGTACGCAAAGTAATCCAAAATAAAACTTTTATATAAGTAAAATAGTGGAGAGCAATTTGTTAAAACATCATGCATAAACAGTTCTCAAAACACATGGGCACTTTCTAAAAATCATAAATCTTTCTTGTCAATGCAATGTATGTTCTTTGTATTACTTCTAAGTTAGGTGGCACTCCCCTATAACTCTGATATTCCACGGGCTATATGGAATCCGCCATTGACTCAGCGGGGAAGCGCCCAACCCAAGTATGCCGCAAGGGTTGGAGGCTCTAATTCTAATACGCCACACAACACTAGGCCAGCATAATATAATATACCCGGATCGGTAAATCACACTTTTGGGAAATGAGTTATCTGAACTCGTGCCCTCTTTAAGGAACTACCTAACATTTCTTTATGCCCTATTTTAGCCTTTTCTGAACATGCATCATTTTGAAATTCTAAAACATGAAAGTCTAATTTCTGTATTATTCTGTGTCTGTTATGGCATTGTCCTAGTTGGTATCGTCATACCAAGACTTGCAAGTCATTTTTCTGAGCCATATATGATTATTGCATTCTAAAACAATGTTCAGGCCACTTGATCATGCATATAGTGTAAGAAGAATCATATCTCAAATCATAAGTCAAAAATCATGCAAAGGCTTTCCATTCATTAACAATTTCAATAAGTAGTGGCCAACTTCTCAAAAACATTCCTGAAGTTTCTTTGTTTATCAATCTCATCATTTAAAATCATTAAAGCATTCTTCTCTCCCATTCTTAATCATCATGAATTTCACATAAGACAAATAGTATCTTGAATCATTCTGTAAACCATGAAATGTAAGGATTCATAACTTGTAAATCAAATAATAAAGTAATGGGAGAGGAATATTATATATTTCATGCTCTCAATTCCCAATTCACGGTTTTCAATGCATACGTACATATATACAATTCAAATCAATTTGGGGGAAGGCCTAAAGACCAAAACAATATTATCAAAGCTTCTAAAACATGAATGTATTCATAATTTAAAAACCCCTTTCTTAAAAATCATGATTTCTATACCCATGAGATTTTAGGAAAACCCCGCGTACCTCGATTATGAAGAATAATGGCTGATCCTTGAAGCCTACGGTTTGGGGATTGTAAATCTCCGATCAATTTCAAAAACCCACGGTTGAATCTTGAGTTTCTTGAAAGAGAAGTATATGAACTAGGATTTTTATTTTGAGGGAAATCTTGAGAATGTCGTATATTATGCTTGTAGAGGTCTTAATCTCCTGTTTGGACGTTTTAAGAGACTTGAAAAAATTCCAAACTACCCTTGTTAAATTCTGAATGAAACTGGAAAAATTTAAACTGGGAACCCAATCTTATGGGCCACCGCGACGCGCCACTATCGCGGTGGCTAACTGGAAATTGATGAATGGGAATTTGACCCACTCCGCGACGCGCCACCATTGCGGAGTCTCACTGAAAATTGACCATCGTCATTTTCACCCTCTCCGCGATGCGCCAAGGACAGGAATGATGGTGTTTTACCACTAGGACTTAAATTAACCATAACTCCTTCACCGAGTGTCCGTTTTGAATGAATCTTATGTCGACGGAAAACTTATTCGATCATCTACATAATGAAAAGTTGAAATCTAAGGAATTCCACAGGAAAATAAGTATAAATCATTCTAGAAGCCAATGCTTGATACTTTAGGGACAAAAATTTAGCTAGAAAAAAATTCGGGGCGTTACAGATATACGCAGACCATGGGACGGGGAAAGGAGAATTGAGGAGACCCGTGGGGAATTAAGTCAAGACACAGAGAAAAGGAACGTGAGAAAAGACTTTTTCCAGCAACTTCTAGCCGAAAACGTTACGATTGTCGGTTTTTCTCTACTTTTCATCATTGCCGAGCTCGCCGAAGCTCCGGCAAATCGAGAAACATAGATTCAGACGAAATTCCACCGGAATACATCACAACATAGGAATGGGTTAGTCGGTTTTTGGGTTTGGTTCAGACTTTTGGGATTTATTCTAATTGTAAGTTCGTGGTCGAGAGTCTACTGTTTGAGGATTCTGATTCGAGGTGCTAATCTATTGGTTGCGATAAATAATTTGATGAATTGAAAATAAAATTTGAGGTCCAATTCTACTCTTTCCTCTTTTATTTTACTGTCCATGATATTTAGTGGGTAAAATTGAATATTTGTGTGTTGTTTGATCTCCATTGGTGATGGATAATTGATTGTGTGGATGCGTTGTTGATTTACTTGATTGGTGAATTACGTATTGAATTAGTTTAATCATGTTGAGAATGAATTTAGGGGGATGAGAATTGAAAATGGATAAAAATGCATGTGATTAGTTTGTATTGATTAATTGGTGTTTGTTTGATGCCAAATAGGCATCGATTTTGCTAAATTTGATACTATCATGCTTTAGACCGAAACTAGTAAGCAAATTCTAGGTCGGGTAGGCAAAATTTTGGAATGGTGTTTTGTTGAATGTTTGAATGTGTGTGTGAATTGTTCTTTCTATTTTATCGCACAAGACTTGAAATTGTATTCATTTGCTGGGGAATGCCCCGAGGTTTTATGTACTTATTTACCGGGGAATGCCCCGACATATTATGTTGGCAAAAGATGATCGTGATCAAGGCCTGAGGCATCGGGTAAAGCATAGTTCAGGAGTAGTTTAGGGTAGGATGTACATGTTTGCATTTTTCTATTTTTGGGACTGTATAATTCAGACTGGATAATATTTTTTTTATTTTTGATTGTTTGGTTGTTTTGTTTGCTTGTTATGTGTTTTGTTGGTTTATAAACTTCATATCATCATGCTAGCCGATATACTCTACGGAGTGACCATGGTCGAACCACGGGATCGAGGGGTGCCTAACACTTTCCCCCGGTTAACAAAATTCTTTAGCCAGAATCGTTGTTCGTGGATCAGTTTTTTTAGAGTCAAACTATTTTGAAAAAAGATTTTCAAAGGTGACTTGGTACACCCTATTTATGCCAAGTGGCGACTCTGAGTTTATATGTAATAATCCTTTTCGAAATAAATTTTTATTTTGGTCACTTTATAATAAAAACTCTTTCAAACTCTAAAATCAATTTCTTTTTGATTAAAAAAGGGGTGTGACAGTGGTCAAACCAGGAAGGATAGGGTGAGAAATGAGATTATTCGGTAAAAGGTGGGAGTGGCTTCGGGGAGGACAAGATGCAAGAAATGAGGTTATGTTGGTTCAGGAACATGATGAAGAGGGGTACTGATGCGCCAGTGCGGAGGTGTGAGACACTAGCAATGGATGATTTTAGGTCGGGGAGAGGCAGACCGAAGAAATACTGGAGGGAGGTGATTAAGCATGATATTGAGCAGTTACAGCTTACAGAGGACACGACCCTTGATAAGAAGGTATGGAGGATGTTGTTGACACCCAATTTTGTCTCTCTATGCAGAAAATTAGCATTTTTAGGCTTGCTGACCGTTAAATAGCATAAAATGTAATTTTTCATAAATTTTTGCAATTGTTAATAAATTGCTGATAATTGTCATATTTTAATTTTTTTTTATCAATCCTTGTCATATCTTAATTTTACATAATTTATTGATAATTCTTTGTAAATTGAGATTTTTATCAATTTATTATTTTTTGCACAGTTATTTGCATACGTACCCAACACAACACTGTAATATTTACTGCACAATATAATTTTATCTGGCTAAAAAAATTAATTTCTAGTTAATACTCCACCTAACACTCCGCCCATACCCCACGTGTTTCTCACCTCCCTAACACTCACCTAACTATACTTATTTTTCTTTTTCTTTTTGACCAAAAAGAAAAGAATCATTTTTCCGCTCACAAAATCCATCCTTTCCTTTCATTTTTTCCACAATACACACACAGACACGGATCATTGACAATTCTCACCACAACACAATTATCTTCTCCGCCAATTCAACACATGCACAGTAATATACTCAATTTTTTCTTCTTCTTTGGCTAAAAATTCACTCGAAAAACACACATAATTCCACTGATATATACAGCTTACCATTTTTCCATTGAGGGGGGAAGATCATTTTTTCTTTCATCCACAGAACATAATTGAAGGAGAAGACACCCACCATCGGACATCACTCCTTTTTCTCAATTTTTTTTTCATTTTTCAAAAAACAACAACTACTCCCTCCACTAATCTCCAGATACCGCCATCCACCAGATCCAGCCATTACTGTCAAACCAGATCCGACGACCTCCTTGACAAACAAGCTCCAGATCCGATAACCTGCTACCATCACTGAAAGTAATATTATGTTGTTTAATTTTATTAGTGATTTTATTTTCTCTGTGATATATTGATATTACTTTATCTGTGCTAAAATATTAGGGCCAATAATATTATCTCACTATCGGATATTTGAGGCTACCCTGTTACAAAAGACGGATTTTACTTTTTCAAGTTTGCTCATTTTATATCAAATATCAAAACTTGGCCGATGAAAAAAAATTCTCCGTCGATTTTTGAGGCCTTCACAAATAAAAGACGAATATTACGTATATAAATACGTAATAAAATAAATATTTTTGACAATGATGAAATTGTTATAATTTTTTTAAAAACTTTATCTGACCCCGCTTTTTAACAAAAATTATATTTTTTAATACATATATGTATACATGCCTTTTTATAATTATTTATTTGTTACTAACATTTTTATTACAAGTATTTATATAGGTTTTCGGGAATAACATTCAAAGAAGACTTTAATTTTATGTTGTATTTTTATACTTTCACACTTGTACAAATATTAAATTATAGTGAAATCGTTATTTTTGGGGTGTTGGAAGGGATATTGTTTATTTACGTAATTTTTATCACACGTTAGACAAATTTAGGTCGTTCCTATTTATATAAAAGAATTAAATCAATTTAGATATTTAATAAAATAGCACATATTTTTACACTAAAATATTATAGTCTTTTCCTTTTGAACAAATTTTTCTTTATTTTTTTTTAATTTTTTTTTATACAAATTCTCATGTATTTTGCTTATTTTCATGCACATTTTATGCACACATATTTTTTATGATAATATATGCAATTTACACATTCTTTACATATAAATTGTATATATTGTTTTAATATGCATGTTTGCCTTTATACTTACAGACATCAATTTTTCCTCTTTCTTTTTAATAAACGTAAGTCTAGCCGGGAATCATACTTGTGGATTTTGAAGGGTGCCTAACCCCTTTCCTTTAGAATAATTTGAACCCTTATCTAGAATCTAATTTGGTTTCATAGATTAGACTAAAGTCATCTTGTTAAATAAATAAATAAGTTTCCTATTTTTCATTAAAAATTAGTTGGCGACACTGTACAAAAATTAATTATTTTAGAGTCCATAAGTCGTGCTTATTTAACCTTGACAAAAACAGGACATGACAGATGTGGATTAGGGTAGAGGGTTACGGGTGGGAGGGTGTCAGCAACAACAGGGGAGTGTTCTGTATTTGTGTCTGAAGTTTCTTGTTCGTAGGTGTTGAGTATTGTCTATGATTTTGGATTTATAGTTTTAGTATTATCTTGTAGCTAGTGTTTTTAGTTTATTTTGCATACTGTACAAGTTTATATACATTTATGTATTGTGTTTATTATATTGTTATTGATTCTAAGCCCGGGGTCTATTGGAAACAACCTCTCTACTTTACCTGAGGTAGTGGTGTGAATTGCATGCACTCTATCCTCCCCAGACCCTACTAGGTAGGAATACACTGGGTATATTGTTGTTGTATTATATAAATTTTACAAATGAACATTATGTTCATTCACTTGTAATCTTAATTGGAACTTAGAAAAATTGGAACCAACTTATTCTACATTTTATTACTTCAAACTCAACCCAAAAAGTGATATATAACCCTCCAAAAAATTGATTTTGTATTTATATCGTGTTTACTTCTGTTTCCTCAGGAATGATGTTAGTCTGCAGAAAAGAAATAAAAAATGTCATATTTCTACATAGAGTAAATGAAATAAATTAGTGCAATATTATCTTACATCAACAAAATTGGACTCGACTTTTAAACAAAATTGATGTAATATTATCTTACATCCTGACAGGTACATACGTCTTTGTCTACTAAGATCATCTTTGATAACTATTTTGATGGGAATAGTTCCCGAAGGACAACCACTTTTGTCTAAGCATGTCCTTGAAATATCATCGATAAAGTAGGTTTCATCTACAAATTCTTAAATTAATATATCTACAATACTATATTCTTATAAAGATATATATTAAAAAAGAACAAAAATACATACCTCATGATGAAAATTGTGATTCTTCAATAATGGATGATCAAATGCAAGTTGTTTTTAGAAATCCACACAATCATATTGTAATGACCCTTTTGGTCATTATCTCTATAGTCTGCTTATTTTTGCCATTAAATCTTTCTCATAGCTTTCCCATGTCATTTATGACTTACTGAAACTGATAGTTCGGTTAACATACAGTTCGTTTTATTTTATGACCAATTCCCCATTTAGAAGTCTTTACTGGTTTCGAATGACCACCGAGCAAAAACTTTCATTAAACAACCTTAGATGTTAATTCTGACTGTGCTAGCAACTCGAAATTTCGATTTTAGTCTATAAAGACCCTTGATTTGGGTCCCAAAACACCCAAGTTCATCTCGACCAATGGGTCAAAAAATGAGAATATCGGTAGACAAGGGTGTGGGACCCATAATTAGTCTAAACAGTCTTAGATGTAAAATTCGACTTCACCAATACGTCCGAAACATCTATATTAGTAGGGTTACATATTTTATTTGCAAAAAATGGAATACAAATGAGTCCGGGAGGTCAAAACAAGTTTTGACCTTGCGGAGCCTATTTAAGCGCGACCAAGTTACTTTAAATAGCCCCTTGGTTGCGAAATAGGCCATTTTTACTCCCCTTTGAGCCCTATAATTATAGATTAACTTCAAACTGATTCTTGGGGTGGGGTGGGGTGGGGGAGTCAGAAGCTTGATTGACATATATTTTCGTGATTAACTATGGATTAAAGGTATGAATCCTTCTATTTCAAGATTTAATTTCTTGAATTTTGATCAAAATCTCAAATTGCTTCAGGGCTTGATTTTAGCCAAAAGATGCTTGGTTTTCACCTAATTCTTGAGGGTTATGATTCCTTAGTGGTGTATGAACATTGGGTTGATCTCAAAAATGTGTTTTCCGTATGTGGGATCCATTTGAGGTTTTTGGTGTTATTTTTAAACCCGAAGCACAATGGTGCAATATGTGTATCAAAATTCTCGTAATGATGTGTCGATTGTGTTTTTGATAGCGTGGCACCTTGAAGAATCTTCTCAGAAGGAAAAAGTAAAGGTTTAGCGGATTGTTGAGCATTCGTCGTATTTAAGGTAGGCTAGGTTTATTGCTTGTTAGATTCATAGACACGTAATTTTGTCTCCCTCCGAACATCACATTATCAAATTTACCGCATCGTTACCGTACAATCTCACCCATTTAATATTCTCCCCACAAAAATCCAAGTAATAATTTATAACAAATCTATAACTCCTTTATCCTAACAACCCCCAACAAATTCACCATCCACCCTAACTAATTTTGACACCTCACACCCCTACCCCATACCCCCTTTCTACCCATATACCCCACCTCACTCAAAATACACAACACACACACAAGCTGGGCACATAAGAATCACCTCACAGCTTTACACTACATAGACCCATATATACATATTACTCTCATACATAGAAAATGGACTTGCAAGCCATCTCTCCACCATTAATACATACCTACACACACTATAAATCAACAATCACACACCATACCAGACACTCTGCACACACACACACAGAAAAGGGCACATACACATTCTAACGGATAAATACACATCACACATCCATTTTCAAGGGGAATACGCACACATAGGAACACACATAGAAGTCCATTTTTTATTCATCACCATAGACTACACATCTTCACCTCACAAAGACACATAAATTTTCACGTCTGCTCACAGATTTCACACCTAGATATGCATATAGTTCATACACTGTTACACACACACTACACAGGAGAAGAGAGACACCATCGGAAAAATACAATGAGAGGTCAAAGGATGAGAAGAGAAAAATCAGAGAGACTGAGACAGGACGGAGAAACAGTGAATGGGGGGAGCTAAGTCGACGGGTCTTGAGTTTTTCGATGAATATTTCACTGAAATTGACCACCGCAGACCTAAAATCTCCAAAAAAAACCTTTGTTTCTTCTTTCTTTTGGGGCGAAATCTTATCGGTAAAGTTTTTTCGTCGACTGGCAGGGTCTATTAGAACTCCGACGAAGCGAGTCTTCACCAAAAAACTATAATCAATCGATTCCAACGCCAAAATCCCACTGAAAATAATGGGGTTTGGGGCAAAAATAAAATTTGGGTCTAAGCCGTTAATTTGGGATTCCTACAGAGGCTTGATTCGAGGATTCGAATGTGGATTCTAGCAGATTTAATCGAACTGATACAACAATTTTGAAAGCCCCTTCTAAGGTCCAATTCTTCAACTTCTTCTCTTCACTTTACTTAATTCGATGGGTTGATGGTGTGATTTTGTGGTATGTTTGAATGTGTTTTGAGCTTTAGTAATTACCTTGGTTTGATTGGTTGATTTTATATAAGAATTGGTTAATGATAGGGTTGAGAATGAAGTGGGGAGAGAATTGAAAATTGATAAAGGTGAATATTGATTATTTTGATTCATTGTTGATCTTTTAATTCGGAATAAGTATTGATCTTGTTAAACGTAATAATATCATGATGGGTTTGAAATTGGTAGGCAACCGGTCGGTTAGGTAGGCAAATTTAGGAATTGTGAATTGTTGGATGATTTGAAATATTTGTTGAATGGTTTGTTTTATCGCATTTGACTCAATTGTATTTATTTGGCCAGGAATGCCTTGGAAGAAATTGTATTTGTTATCGGGGAATGCCCCGCGATATTTTGTTATCGGAGAATACCCCGGGAAAAATTATATTT
The DNA here is from genome assembly GCA_030864215.1 of Capsicum pubescens. Taxonomy (NCBI): domain Eukaryota; kingdom Viridiplantae; phylum Streptophyta; class Magnoliopsida; order Solanales; family Solanaceae; genus Capsicum; species Capsicum pubescens. The sequence goes on along the minus strand of CM061538.1, from coordinate 353,603,135 downwards.
GTTATTGGGGAATGCCCCGCAAAAAACTGATCGTGATCAAGGCCCGAGGCATCGAAAAAAACACAGTGTAGGATATTTATTTTGATTTGTAATAAATTGGATTGGATATTAACTTTTGAATTTTCGTTTGTTCGGTTTGTGTGTTTTATGTGGTTTATTCACTTCATAATGTCTACTAACCGATATACTCTATGAAGTGACCGTGGTCGAACCACGAAATCGAGGGGTGACTAACACCTTCCCCTCAGTCACCAAAATTTCTTAATCGGAATCTTTGTCGTGGACCAATTTGAAAGGATCAAAACTCATTTTGAAAAAGAATTTTTAGAGGCGACTTGACACACCAGATTTATGTCAAGTGGCGACTTTGAGTTCAAATGAAAAAGAATCCTTTTCAAAATAAATTCTATCTTTTGTCACTTAATAATTAAAACACTTTCAAACTTAAAATCAAATCTTTTTGGTGAAAAAAAGGGTGTGACAAGATTGGGCTATGTTTTAATATAATTGTGATATCTTGTTAGATTAAGATGGGTTTTAAGTATTGATTTGATGAAATGCAAGACTTGAGTTAGTTGAACCAATTAAGCTATATGAATCTTAGAGGTTTAAAAGCTTGACTTTTTTTCCTTTGACTTAGGTGGAATAGGCTTCATTACTCATGTTTAGCATGAGAATGCCTTAGAATACTTAATATTAGGTAAATTTCTCCAGTTTATCATATTTAGAATAAATTGGTCATAGTCGCTAATACTAGAGGAGGTTCCCTTAGTTCTAATGGACTTGGTGAAAGTGTTTGAGTGAGAACATCCACTTTAGGGCTTAAGGTGAATTGGTATACATCTAAGAGTTGGTTTAGATACCTTAGCCTAGTTTCTAGAATGAATTTCGGGAATTTAGATGTGGGCGTGTTGACCCACCTTAAGGCAAAATTGAGGATTAGCTCCCTTAAACCCTTATGCTTAGTAAGTGCCTATAGAGTGCCTATTTGAGGCAATATTAATGATCCTTGATATTTATTGGTTATGTGGAATGACATTGATAATGATACACAATTAATTATGCCTTTGTATGTCTTGTTGGATAAAGATTATGTCAAGCCATTAATTATGTTATTATGATTACTTATTGTTGGGCTAATGAATGTGCTATTAAATAAGCCCTTGTCTATAATATGGCCTAAGCCATAAATGAGGTTTGACCACGCTATAAATAAGCCATGCATTATGTCATGCTTTAATTATTGTTCATACTATTGATGAATTATCTTCAGACCAATATTAGTCAAATGTATATGTTACTAATATGTCATTGTTCATGATATCGCTTAGGGTGATGCTCAAGGCCTAGATGACTAGATTATGGATTATGTAAGATAAACCATTGATTATAGGTTTAATTAAGCCATTGTTTAGGCTAGTGTTAGAACCATTAACTATACTATTTCCCAAGTTATGATCATGCTTAATAATTATGCTAATAAATCATATTGAAAATCTTCTTTGGTGTCAACATTGGAAATGATAATGTTAATGGTGTTAGAAGGCATGCTTATTTACTATATTTAAAGATACTTTATAAATTATGTCTGGACTCATTTCATGCTTTTATCTAGTAACCAAACTAATGATTATGCTAGAAAGCCTTCTTGTTGCTAATATTATGAGTCATGATACTAGGGGTTCTAGAAGGTATATTTATTGACTACATGAGAAGCTCTGCTACTAATCATAGGGAAACCCATAACGAATTGTAATATTCATGATATATATCGATAAATTGCCCTTGACGACGAATGATGAGGTATAAAGGTATGATCTTCGTTACTTCTCTTTTACTTTAGCCCTCGTTGGACTTGTCATTTACTTTAGCCCTCATGGACCTTGCAATTTACTTTAGCCCTTGTGGGGCTTTTCATTTACTTTAGCCCTTGTGGGGTTTGTTCTTTATTATTGATATTAACTATATATTATGAGGATATTGATACCCGGTTCGAGTTCGAGGGATGTGATTATGATATTGATATCCGATCCGAGTTCGAAGGATATTATGATGATATATTGATACCCGATACGGTCGAAGGATATTATGATGATATTGATATCCGATTTTATCCCGGAGGATATTATGATGATATTGATACTCGATTTGACTCCGGAGAATATTATGATGATATTGATACCCGATAAGGTCGGAGAATATTATGATGATATTGATATCCGATTCAATTCCGGAGGATACTATGCTGATATATTGATACCCGACAAGACTAGAGGATATGATGATACCCGATGCGGTAGGATGATATTGTGATGATATATTGATACCTTGTTCGAGTCCGAAGAATGTGATTATGATATTGATATCCGGTTTGAATCTGGAGGATATGATGACGATATAATGATGCCCGGCAAGGCCGGAGGATATGATTATTAGTGTGCCTATGTGTGCACCTACCGGTTGAATTTGGCTAGCCCTATATATGAAAATTATATGTTTATTTATGTTCTTGTGTGGTTGGCTACAATATTGATATTAGAGGTATCCGTTATAGTCTTCTAATGAGTTAATGTATAAAGTGGTATAGTTGTTGATTTAAGGATGAAAGATACTTAGTGGTGGATATTACTTAAGTGGTTAATAGTGACTAGTGGATTTGTGAACCTTAGTGATAAAGAGGACTAGTGACATTGATGACTATTAATAGGGATGATTATTTCATTATGGTGATTAATGATAATGAGTTTAGCGCAGGTGATGATTACTTGCTATTGATGACTAAGTTTATGATGTTGATTAATTGTTAAACAAGAATTTGTATATTAATGATGCTAGTTAATAAGAGATGATTAGTTAATAGATGGATGGTGTATAAATAGTGATTTGTGGCCTTTTTATTTGATGGTGGCTAGTGGAATTGTGATACCTAGATATAAACATTGGTTAATTGGCGATTATGATCTAGTGGTGAATCTTGACAAGATGTTGATATTGGCTAATTAGTGAATAATAGTTAGTCGTTGACCCATGAATAATGATTATGTGGAGAATAATGGATAGGAGAATAATTAAAGGTCATATGATGACTAGTGAATAAGTGGTTTAGTAATTAGTGTTGGCTAGTTAATAAGGAGCAAATAAGGTGTATTGATGATATAGATACCTATATGGTGGTATGATTATGGTTATGAGTATATTGGTATATGTTATTTAGTTATTGTTATGATTCCGACAGGATAAGCAAACCACAAGTAAAAGAAAATAAGAACAACACACATATTTACGTAGAAACTCTTGCGGAAAAAACCACGGGAAGAGGCAGAAGAGGTTTCACTATAATGGAAAGAGAGCACAATGTGGAGAAGACTGAATTTTCTGAATAAATAAAATAACCCACTAAATTGCACTTATATATTATGTGCGTACAAATAGGTCCTAGGCCCAAAAATATAAAGGCCCATCAACAAAATTCGGGTCACAACTCTAACAATTTCCACCTTGACACGAATTCTAATTCAGAACTCAAATCCATTTCAAGACAAACTCTCCACCTCTTCCATAAAAGCTCCTAAGGGCACATCTTACCAACTAACACTAACCAAGTCCAAGCAATGCTCAAACTTGACACTTGGTAGTGTCTTGGTCATCATATCAGCAGAATTATCATGAGTTATAATCTTGCTCACCACAATATCACCATGAGCAATAATTTTACGCATAAGATAATATTGAACATCGATGTGATTTGTCCTCTCATGAAACATCTGATCTTTCGTAAGGAATATAGCACTCTGACTGTAGCAAAACACCATAGTAATTTGTAAGTCTTTTCTAAGTTCACCAAATAGACCCTTCAACCAAATAGCTTCCTTGAAAACCTTTGTAATAGCCATGTACTCTGCCTCAGTAGTTGACAAAGCAATCGTAGTCTGTAAGGTAGTTTTACAACTAATAGCACAACCACCAATGGTGAAAACATAGCCTGTAAAGGACTTTCTTTTATTATGATCTCCTGCAAAATCAGAATCAACATACCCGATTACTCCATCTCTATTTCGCCCAAACTGCAAACAAACATTAGCAGATCCATGCAAGTATCTAAACATCCACTGAATTGCTTTCCAATGTTCGTTGCCTGGATTTGCCATGTATATACTAACTGCACTGACAACATAAGATAAATCTGGTCGGAAACACACCATTGCATACATAAGAAACCTGACGGTGCTAGACTCGAGACATATAGTCACGCTTATCATCTGTTTTTGGAGATAAAGTGGACGAGAGTTTGAAGTGAGATGCCAATGGAGTACTTACAGGTTTTGCATTTTGCATATTGAACCTGTGAAGCACTTTCTCAATATACCTTTTCCGGCATAAGTATAACTTACAATTCTTTCTATCCCTCAGAATCTCCATGCCAAGAATCTTCTTTGTTGCTCCTAGATCTTTCATATCAAATTTGTTACTGAGTTAGGCTTTGACTTTTATTATCTCTCTCATATCCTTTGCTGAAATCAACATATAATCAATATATAAGAGAAAATACACGAATGAACTATCACTTAACTCCCTGAAGTAGATACAACTATCATAGATGCTCCTCTGAAACATATGAGAGGTCATAAAAGAGTCAAACCTATTATACCACTACCTAGGAGACTGTTTTAAGCCATAAAGAGACTTTTTCAGCAAGCATACATAGTCCTCCTTTCCTGAGACTACAAAACCCTCTGGTTGATGCATATAGATATCCTCCTCAAGTTCTCCATGTAAGAATGCAGTTTTTACATCCAAATTCTCAAGCTTAAGATCATGCATGGCCACAATACCAAACAATGCTCGAATCAAACTATGTTTTACAACTGGAGAAAACGTATTTGTGAAGTCAATACCTGTAACCTGACTGTAACCTTTAGCAACTAGTCTTGCTTTGTACCTAGCATCTTCAACTCCCAATGTTCCTTCTTTCTTTTTAAATACCCACTTGCAACAGACAACTTTCTTATCTTTAGGCAATCTCACCAAATCCCATGTACCATTCTTATAAAGTGATTCCATCTCCTTCTGCATAGCAATCATCCATCGGCCAAAATCATCACAACTAACTACCTCTGAGTGAGAAGAAGGTTCTTCACCGAAATCAATACCTTCTACTACATTCAATACATAAGCAACCAAATCAGCTTCATTATACTTCTGAGGAGGTCTAATATCTCTTCTAGGCCTGTCTTTAGTAATATAATATTGTGGTGTCACTGGTGGTGAAGAAGAAATGGTATCACTCTATATCTCCAGGCTAGACTGAGAAGTAGGCACTGGTGTAGACTCTGCTCCAATATGCAATTCAACATGGGTTCTTGACTTTTGCTGATTCATGTCACTAATCTCATCTGGAGGTGAAGCACTAGATTCGGAGGGAGCTCGAAGCATAGCAGTTTCATCAAACACAACATCCCTGCTAATTATAACCTTTCTGCTTTCTGGATACCAAAGTTTATAACCTTTAACACCAGGCTTATAACCCATAAATAAGCACTTGACAGATCTAGGTTCCAACTTTCCATTATCTACAGGAGCATATGCAAGACATCCAAATATCCTTAAATCGGAATAACTAGTAGGAGTACAAAACCATACCTCTTGTGGAGTCTTTTTATCAATCGCAACTGAAGGAAAGCGGTTAATTAGAAGACAAGCTATGGAAGCAGTTTCGGCCCAAAAAGACTCAGGTAAACCAATATTAGAGAGCATATAACGCACCTTCTCTATTATAGTCCTATTCATTCATTCAGCCACACCATTCTTCTGCGGAGTATGATAAACTGTCGAGTGCCTCACAATTCCTTCGGACTTGCACAAAGCATTAAATTCATTAGAACAGAACTCTAAACCATTATTAGTCCGAAGGCGTTTTACTTGATTCCCTATTTGCTTTTCAATCATAATATTCCACTTCTTGAAAGTAGGCAACACATCATTCTTTTGCTTCAGGAAGAACACCCAAACTTTTCTGGAGTAGTCATCAATAATAGTCAAAAAGTAATTAGCGCTTCCTCTAGAAGGTACTCTAGCAGGACCCTAGAGATCAAAATGAATATAATCAAGTGTGCCCTTAGTTGAGTGGATGCCTTTAGTGAATCTGACTCTCTTCTGCTTCACGAAAACACTATGCTCACAGAAATCCAATTTGGTAAGACTCTACCCATCAAGAAGTCCTCTCCTGCTTAGTTCAGCCATTCTGTTTGCACTAATATTCCCTAGGCGCATATGCCAAAGTTTAGCAATGTCACTTTTTGATAGAGAGTAGGTAGAAAGAGTTGCATCACTTACAACAGTAGAGCCTTGTAGGACATATAAATTTGCAGATTTTCTCTGTCCCTTCATCACAACAAGTGCACCTTTAGTAACCTTGAGGAATCCACCTTCACCAGTGTACCTATAACTGTTCGAATCAAGGGTACTCAAGGAAATAAGATTTTTCTTCAGGTCTAGGACATACCGTACATCACCAAGTGTCCTCACAACCCCAACAAATATCTTAATTCTGATTGTTCCAATACCAGTTATCTTATAAGGTGTGTTATTTCCCATCAACACAACTCCTTTAGAGACTGCTTTATAAGTTGTAAGCCAACCCCGATTGCGACACATATGAAACGTGCAAGCTGAATGAAGAATCCAATCCTCACAGGGTTTTGGATTTACCATCAGAAACAACCAAGAGTTCTCCATCACTACCGCCATCTTCAACAAAACTAGCTTCACCGGACTTCTCTGGTTGATTTTCCTTCGGTTTTGGATATTCTCTTTTCTTTCTATTCTAAAACTTCCAACACTCGTATTTGATATGACCCTTTTTCTTGCAGTAATTATAGGTTTTATTTCTGTTTCTGTATTTCGATCTATTTCTATCATCACCCCAGAGTTTCTCTCACGATTTCTTTCTCGAACAATAAGACAGTCTTCTTGAGTCTCCGACCCATTCCCAAGATATTTCATCTTCTCCTTAGAGAACAACGCATCATAGATTTCATCTATGGTCAGGGTATCATGACTATATAAAATCGTATCCCTAAAGGTCGAGTATGATACAAGCAGTAACCACAACAGAATTAACCCTAAATCTTCCTCATCGTACTTAACCTCCAGAGTCTCTTAATTAGAGACGATTTCTTTAAATACATCTCCAAGGACGCACCCTCAAACATACGATGGGAATAAAATCGTTGCTTGAGATGCAGCTTACTTGTTAGGCTCTTCGTCATACATAATGATTCCAAATTCAACCACAACGCAGCGGTTGTGGCGTCCTTCAAACATCCTATAAAGTTTGATTGGATAAATATTGGTAAATCTGAGACAGAGCTTTCTGATCCTTACGTCGTTTGTCTTTGTTCTTCCATGATGAGGGCATCTTCTCAAATCCTAAAAAAGCATCGTCCAAATCCATCCGCGCGATCACAACCCACATCTTAACCTACCATAACAAAAATTTGGTGTTGCGATCCAACAATGGAATATCATACTTCATGGTTGCCATCCCCGAGAAAATAATTAACCAAGCTCTGATACCAATTTGTTATGATTCGGATAGAATAATCAAACCTCAAGTAAAAGAAAACAAGAACAACACACAGATTTACGTGGAAACCTTTGCGGGAAAAACCACGGGCAGAGGCAGAGGAGGTTTCACTTAATGGAAAGAGAGTACAATATGGAGAAGACTGAATTTTCTAAATAAATAAAATAACCAACTGAATCGCACATAGATATTACATGCATAAAAATAGGTCCTAGGCCCAAAAACATAAAGTTTCATCAACAAAATTCGGGTCACAACTCTAACAGTTACGATTATTGGTGATAATTATGAATGTTGGAAAATGGCCTTTTGATCAAAATTGTGGAAACTTTGGATACTGAGAAGTTGGTCACACACACACATATACACACTAATATTAATTATGAATGTTGGCAAATGTACATTTGATGGAAATTATGGAAAACCTTGAATAATGAGAAGTTGGTCATATATAGATATATATACATATTGGAGATTTGATTCTTTCATGTCCCTTGAATGTGCTCTCCGGTGGTATGGAACATCGTGATGGATTCTTTACTTTATGTTTTCTTTGGTGTACTCTTCGGTGGTACAGGACGCCGCGATGGATTTCTTTACTTATGCACTAGCTGGTGTATGAGCGCTAATTTTTTTACTTATGATTGTATTTGTGTTGCTTTGCAATTCTGAATCATTTATTTTCTATATATGACGATGATGGCATGTGTTCTTTATATTATATCCTTATTTCGATGTTTAATACATGCTATGTACGACGATGTTGACATGTCTTGATTCCTTATGTCATACCGTAATTTTGATGTTTCATACTTGTGATGTTCAGCGATATTGGCACGTGTTGGTGCCTTGTGTTTATACTGTTATTCCGAATTACTTACTTATTATATACAGTGATGATAGAGATGATTCAGGTTTGATTCTTTACCTTGACTTAGTTTTGATTATCTTGCACTTTATCATTCTTATATCATGATTTAGCTTAGTCGGCCGATGATGCCTACTGAGTATCCATTGTTTTGGTACTCATACTACACTTCTGTACCATTTTGGTGCAGATTCGAGTATTAGCTATCGTTGTTGATCGTGGTTCGTGCAATTATTGATTTCCAAAAATAGGGTGAGATCTTGGAGTTCGAGTCACCCGTTTTCCTTCTATCTTTTGTATCCAGTCTTTGGTATTCGAGACAAATGTATTAACTATTCTAGACTTGGAGTTGTATTAATACTATTAGTTGCTCTTGTACTAGCTCTATTAGGTTTTGGAGTTGACATCTTGTATGACTGTTTATTCTATCTATGATCCTTACGTTAGTAATTGATGTCTTTAAATTTCGCCTATGTTGAGCCTTTCTTATCGAATTAATCCATTGCGTTAGCTCCGCGTTATGATATTGGCTTACCTACTGGTGGGAATTGGTAGGTTCCATCATGACTCATAAATCGAGTCGTAACAAATGTATCTCCCAATTTAGTCTGTGAACAAAAAAAGTTATAAACTTACGGGTGTCAAATTAATATTACTTGTGAGTTGTGAATACATATAAAATAACTTAGCAATAAAAATAGCTTAAAACATATACCTTAATTGTTTTGACCACTCATTTGTTCAATAGTTTTAGTTGTTTTTCCAACAATAATTCCTCTAGTTTGTACAGCTTTATTTCTACGTGAACTCCCTCAAAACTCAGAAGCAAATATAATACCAACAAAATTGGTAGAACATTTCTTTGATGAATCAACATTCTCTGAATTCATCCAAAAAAAACAACAAAGATATAATCACATTTCATTCCATGTTTGCAACAATAATAACATACTGAGTGAAATTTCACAAATAAGATTTGAGGAGGATAAATTGTACGTAAGTCATACCACTACCTCATAGAGATAGAGGGACTGTTTCTGAAAGACCCTCGGCTCAAATTCAACAAATCTATGTAAAAGAAGAAGAAAAAAAACAAAGCCCAAAAGTTGAATATGAAAGTCAAAAGGATCAAATCATGGAACTACAAAGAAATACACAATTAACTAATATTTTTATAGAATTTGAAAAAGAGTCAGAAGAAATTATTAACATTGGGAAAAGAGAAAATTGGGCAGAATATTCATTCGGATATCATAATAATTTCCTCCATTTCTAAATAATTGTCTTCCTAACTAAAAATAGATATTTCGTAGTATTACTTGCCATTTTAGAAAATTAATACATAATTATTTGTCTTTTTCTTACCTTTACCTTTAGTCATAAATATAGAGAGATATCAATATAACTCAAAAAAGAAAATGATTAAATAGAGATGAGTAATAAATAAAGGTGATTTAGTCAATTTAATATATAGTTAATGCTTTTATTAAGAGAGTACAAACAAAAATGATGAAAATGAATTGAAGAGAATATGATTTTATCAAAAGCAAATTAATGAACATGATTGAATAGAAGATTGTCATTTGCAAAGATATATCATAATTACAACAATTCTACATAAGTTTATCTTGATTAGGTCCCCCATAAAACATGTAATGTGGATATTGTTGATGTCCCCAATCTGGTTTATCAATGACATAGAACAATGATGGACTATCAAGAAGTATAGGTGTATTTTCTGCATTTATTTTTTTACCTTTATCATTTAAAAATGTAAGTGCTCGACAATAAGCATCAAACTTAAGATCTGGAATTTTAGGTAAAAAGCCAGAGCCCATTTGAGGAAAAAGTATATTTGATAGACTATATACCGATCCTCCCCATTCAATATTCTCAGCAAAATCCTTTGCTAATGCACTGAAAATCTTTCGAGGCCAAAACCCAACTTCCATCCTTTCACCAACTAAAAGCCACCAATTTCCTTTTTCATCCTTTAATTTATCCAGAAGATGTTATGTTAGCATTTTCAAAAAGGGTTAAAATATTTCAGTAATTATTGAAAAACTTAACAATATATATAAAAAGATAGATAAATTATACCCGATCGATGGACATAATAAGTTCCCAATTAGTATTACCCCCTCGATGTGCAACATCTCGGAATACTCTACCAAGAATTAACCATCTGTTTGTTACTACAAAGCCGGGACATAGTGTATTGTAACAATGTTTATTTCCAACCTAAAAAAACATTAAACAAGTAATGAACCATTATTAATTGAGGATGATAGCTAGATTGAAAAATTCAAATATCATGAACACAACATTGACATCATTTAATGAAGTGCCTAAGAAAGCTTACTTGGAAGTGTATAAAAAATCTAGTTTTAATATCCCCGTATAATGTTGGATCTACCTAAAACAAAGAAATAGAGATGTTATAACCATTGAATCTATTGCAAGTAATAGAAAATAGTTAAATTATATAAAAATGTGTTAATCTTACTGTCCAACCAACTTGCACACTATCTTGTCCTTTTTGAATCTTCAATCGACACGCACTAGTTTGTGTACCTTCGACACTAGGATTCCATAGATTAGCTATCATTCCAGCGCCAGCAAATTTGTTACTTGCATTATGTGGAGTTTTAACTATTGCACGCTGAATTTGAAAAATAATTTTTTATTAACTAATTACATAGATTATCCAATTTAAAATTATGTTTATTCGCTTGAATCTTAAGGAACTTAGAAGAATTTTGTCAAACTTTGATAAACATATAACTAATTTATTCTACATTTTATTACTTCAAATTCAACCCGAAGGCAAAATATAACATTGAAAAAAATGAAGAAAAAAATCAATTTCATATTCATTTACCCTGAATCCTCTTGTTTTAGCATGAATGATGTTCGTCTGCACAACAGAAATAAAATCTGTCAGATATATACATAAAGTAAATGAAACAAATTGGTGCAACATTATCTAACATCAACAAAATTGGGCTTCACTTTTAAACATTATATATTATGTTGGGAAAGAAGGAAGTAATCAAGAAAGCTGTAAATTAATGTAATATTAGCTTACATCCTCTGGTGGTGGCATACGTCTTTGTCTAATAAGATCATCTTTGGTAATTCTTATGATGGGAACAGTTCCAGAAGGACAACCATCGGACTCGAGCCAAGTCCTTGAAATATCAATGGTTGAGTTACTTGAAATTTGCTTCATCGTCGATAAAGTGGATTTCATCTGCAAATTCTTAAATTAATCTATCTACAATACTATATTCTTGTGAAGCCGTATACCCAAAAAGAAACCAAAATGATTACCTTAGGATGAAATTTGTGATTCTTCAATAATGGATGATCAAATGCAGGTTGTTTGTAGAAATCCACACAATCGTATGTATCTCCCCATTCAGCCTATGAACCAAAACAGTTATATTATACACTTACAAGCTATCAAATTAGTGTTAGTTGTGAATACATATAAAAGGTTGTACAATATTATGTGAAGAACTTGTACCTTAATTGTTTTTACTGCTGGTTTGTTCAATAGTTTAAGTTGCTTTTCCAATGATAATTCCTCTAATTTGGACAACCTCATTTCTCCTTGAACTCCGTCGTAACTCAGAAGCAAATATAATACCAACAAAATCGGTAGAACTTTTCTTTGGTGAATCAACATTGTCTGAATTCATCAAAAAAAAAAAACAAAAAAAAAACAAAGATATAATCACATCTCATTCTATGCTTGCAACAACAAAAAAAATGCTCATTAAAAATCCTATAAGAAATGGTGTCGGAGTAGGATAGAGTGTACTCAAACCATATCATTACCTTATGGGGGTAGAGAGACGATTTCGTAAAGACCCTCGACTCAAGTGTAACAAATTCAATAAAAAAAATTGTTAAGAAAATTTAACAAATATTGTTAATTTTTAATAAATCAGGAAAGCATACTATCTTCACACTATGGTGTATAAGAGGTCGTTTGGTGTGAGGTATAAGGGATAAATAGTCCTGAAATAAGAGGTCGTTTCATGTTTGGTGTGAGGCATTAATTAGTAACATAATTATTTATCCCACCATTTACACCATAGTGATAAAATAAATTATTCCATGTACATGGTAAGATAACCAATTCCATAATTAATTATTTCGGAATAACTCTTTCCCAAAGAAACGTTACATAAATAAATGGTCCCCCCGCGCCCAAAAAAGACAGAAAAAAGAAAGTGTCAAATAGGCACCTATATGAAGATTGGAGATTTGTATGAATTGTGTTTCAATTTGGTGATGAATTCTTCTGTGAATTTATAGGCAAATAATTGAATTTTGATCAAATTCAAATTAAACAATTGGATTTTGGTCAAATTAAAATTAAAGATTGGATGTGCTCAAATTAAAATTAAGTAATGGATTTGAAGGAAGAAAAATATTAAAAATTGGTTAATCAAAAAAGAAAGATGAAATTTTCCAAATTAAAATGGGATTGATGTGTCAATTTCTCACATTTACACTCAACTTAAGAAAACGTTCCACTAAAATCCCTTATCTTTTTTTTTTTTTTTTATTATTTCGATAATGTCATTCAACTTTATTCATTTTTCTTACAAACTAACAATTGCTAAATAATAATCCTTATTTTTTGAGAGAAAAATGATCAAAATAGTCCCTTAAGTTAAACCTTAAATTTAAATAGGCTTTATTCTTTGATATGAAATACTAATAGGCCTCCAACTATATTTCACATTTCTACTTCATAAATTAGAATTTTTATATATTTCTATAGATAAGTACATAATGTAATTTAAAAAGACATATCATAATATTAAGGAAAAAAGCATAAATACCCCCCAAACTTGTCGTCATAACTTACTTTAGCATCTTAATTTTATAGGTAATTATTTACCCTCCTCCCCCCCCCCCCCCGAAAAGAAAAAAAAAACAACTTTTACGTGAATTGTATTACCCCTTTAATGGCTGACGTGGAAAAAAGCCCACTTTTAAATTTTCAGCCTCTAATTTTTTTCTTTTCCTTCTTCTTCCTCACCCCCGCCCCCCACTCTCTTTTCTACCTCTATTTTTTTTTTGCTCCTACCCATATTAACAACTCGGATTAAATACACGTCAAAATATTTTCTTGTGGATTTCTGTAATAAGATCATCTTCTTACACAAAAAACTTCAAGTAAATTCAATTTATTCCATCAAAATTAATTTTTCTCAATCGCTAAATTAACTTTATAATTGTCAAATTCTTGTGTCGATTGAACCAATTAAGAATATCCATATAATTGTCAAAGTGTCTAAAAGAAGTCCATTTGTGCAAATACAACAACATACTAGTATATTTTCAGAAAGTGAGATTATATGATTCGAGATTTACTCTTAAATTTAACCCGTGAAAATATAATAGGTTCAAATAGACAACGCAATTAAACATGAATCTATTCACTGGCAAATCTAACTGTTAATCTTCTGTATAAGCTAAGAATGGAGAGGGAGAAAAGAAGAATCTAGAAGAAGAAATTTAGTAACTGAATCCTGTTATTGATTTGAGTTGTAACTACATGTATTTATAGATAGTTTTGGCTTCTTTTGACAGTTGTATAATGACAGTTGTCACCTTTAACTAACAAGTACACATACACTAACTACTTTCAACTACCATCAACTTGATCACAACTTATTTTAGCTCAACACTCCCCCTTAAGTTGATAGCTTGACAAAGTTCTTCATTCCTAACTTGTTTAGCAAGTACTCATGTTGATTTTTACCCAAGTCTTTTGTGAGAATATCTGCAAGTTGCTCTTCTGAATTCACATGATTGGTCTTGATCATGTTCTGATTAATTCTTTCCCACACAAAGTGACAATCTATGTCAATATGTTTTTCCTCTTATGAAAAATGGGATTAGCTGCAATTTGTATTGCTGCCTTGTTATCACACAATAAGTCTACAGGTTGTTTGATTGGAACTCCTAGCTCTTGAAACAGACCAAGCATCCATGTAATTTCTGCACTGCATGTTGCCATACTCCTAAACTTTGCTTCTGTAGAGCTTCTGGATACTGTCTCTTGTTTCTTTGACTTCCAAGAGATCAGAGCATCTCCAAACTTTACCACATATCCTGCAACTGACCTTCTGGTTTGCTGGAAAGCACCCCAATCAATATCATAAAAGACTGTTAGCGTGTTTGTAGACTATGCAGGCATGAACAATCCTAGATCCGAATTAGCTTTGTGTACCTCTCTACTCTCAGAGCAACTTTCATATGTGAGGTCTTTGGGCAGTGCATATATTGGCTTAGCACCTGGACCACAAATGAAAAGTCTGGTCTTATCATGGTAAGGTATAGTAACCTCCCTACTAGTCTTTGATAAGCTGTTGGATCCTTCAAAACTTTATCACTATTTACTGTTCCATTGGTTATATGATCATCATACTCTACTGAAGTTAACTTCTGGTTTAATTTAAATGGAGTACCAACAGGTTTTGCTCTACTCAAACCAGCCTCAGAGATAAGTTCAAGAGCATATTTCCATTGGCTTAACACTATACCTTATTTAGACCTAGCTATCTCTAACCCCAAGAAGTACTTCAAGTCTCCAAGATCTTTCATTTTGAAGTTGTGTTGCAAATCAGGTCTGGCTTGATTTATCAACATGAGATTGTTTTCTATGATCAATAGATCATCCACATAGACAAAAATGATCACTATGTCATCTTCTGACTTCTTAATGAATAGAGAGTAGTCAAAGTGGCTTTGAATAAATCCTATATGAGAGAGAGCATCAGTTAGCTTCTTGTTCCACTGTTTAGGGGCTTGTTTCAAGCAATACAAAGACTTGTGTAACTTACAGACCTTCTGAGTCTCCCCCTGTCTGCAAGAACCATCAGGAAGTTGCATGTAGACTTCTTCTAAGAGATCTCCACAGAGAAAAACATTATGAACATCCATTTTGAAGAGGATCCATTGCCTAGAATTAGCAAGGACAATAAAAGTTCTGACAGTTACCATCTTAGCAACAAGAGTAAAGGTATCTAAATTTTCATGACCCAAGTCGAGGCCCTAGCCACGACGGGCATCCCGATCCACGAAGGCCCGAAAGACCCCTCTCACTCCCCAATCCACTAGTGATATTGTCCGCTTTGGTCCCAGGCCCGCACGGCTTTAAAATGCGTTACTAGGGAGTAAGGCTTTCTCACTTATATACCCAGTATCCCTCCTGTGTTTTGCCGATGTGGGACTCCTTCCTAAGTTGGGGTGTTACATACACCCCACCTTATAGACCCAGCATCCTCACTGAGGTTTGCCCCACCGAATGGGATTTGCCTAGACTCAGGACTGAGGTTTGCCCCGCCTTACCGGGATTCGCCTACACTCAGTTTAAAATCTGGCCCACATCGACAGGGACAACATAAGAGCGGATCTGATACCATTCTATCATGACCCGATACGAGGCCCTAGCCACCACGGGCATGCCAAGCCATGAAGGCTCGAGAGACCCCTCTCACTCCCCAACCCACTAGTGATATTGTACGCTTTGGAGCCAGGCCCACATGGCTTTAAAACGCATCACTAGGGAGTAAGGCTTTCTCACTTATATACCCAGTATCCCTCCTGTGTTTTGACGATGTGGGACTCATTCTTAAGTTGGGGTGTTACATATTCTATCACGACCCGACCTAGCTGCGACGGGCATCCCGAACCACACAGGCTTGAGATACCCCTGTCTCCGACCAACCCACTAGTGATATTGTCCACTCTGGGATCAGGACCTCACGACTTTAAAATGCGTCACTAGGGAGTAAGGCTTTCTCACTTATATACTCAGCATCCCTCCTGTGTTTTTCCAATGTGGGACTCCTTCCTAAGTTGGGGTATTACATACACCCCCCTTATGGACTCAGTGTCCTCGCTGAGGTTTGCTCCACCGAATGGGATTTGCCTACACTCAGGACTAAGGTTTGCCCCGCCTTACCGGGATTTGCCTACACTTAGTTTGAACTCTGACCCACATCGACAGGGATGACATAGGAGCGGCTCTGATACCATTCTATCATGACCCGACTCGGCCACGATAGGCATCCCGAACCATACAAGCCCGAGATACCCCTGTCTCTGCCCAACCCCTAGTGATATTATCTGCTCTGGGCCCAGGCCCTCGCGACTTTAAAATGCGTCACTAGGGAGCAAGGCTTTCTCACTTATATACCCAGTATCCCTTTTGTGTTTTGCTGATGTGGGACTCCTTCTTAAGTTGGGGTGTTACATGAATAGTCTACACCAGCCTTTTGGCTATAGCCCTTGGCTACTAGCCTGGCCTTATACCTCTCAACTTCCCCAGAGGCTTTATATTTTACCTTATAAACCCATCTACAACCAATAGGGACCTTTTTAGGAGGTAGATCTTCAATGGATCAGGTATTGTTTTCCTCTAGTGCTGTAATTTCCATTTTCATAGCTTCAATCCATAATGGATCTTTTGAAGCTTTAAGAAAGAAGGATGGTTTAGGAATAGAGGAGTACATATATAGAGCATGATTATAATATGGAGATAACTTAGAGTAGGACATATAGGAGGATATAGGATAAATGAATTGATTGGATGAAGTAGATTTAGAGGTAACAAAGTCATGCATCCATATGGAAGGATTCCTGGTTCTAGTGGATTTTCTGAGTGTAGGAGTAGTGGTGATTGGAAAAGAGTCTAACAAGGTGAAGGATGGATTAGAAGGTTGAATGATAGAGGGATTAGAGGGATGTGTGGCCAGAGAAAGAGCAGGGTTATGCACATGTTCAGAAGACGAGGAAGGAAAGGAAAGAGAGGATGGACTATTTTCAATAGTAGATAATTATAGTACAAGAAAGAGAGGAGAACCAGTAGAGTTAGTCTGTAGAAAAGGAAAAACAGACTCATGAAACACTACATTCCTACTCGTAAAGAAGGACTTAGTGTGAAGATCATAAATCCTATATTCTTTCTGAGTAGAAGAATAACCCATGAGCATACTAGGTATAAATCTAGCTGTAAACTTGTCTAAACCATAATAACTGGATGCATAGCCAAGACAACCAACCACTCTCACATGAGATAAGGAAGAAGAGTGTTGATACAATAACTCATAAGGAAATTTGTATTGAAGGATTCTGGAAGGAATTTTATTAAGCAAATATACTGCAGTGTCTACACATTCTCCCTAAAATTTGAGAGGGATTCCTGCTTGAAATCTGAGAGATCTTGCAATGCCCAAAATAGTGCTATGTTTTTTTTCTACTACTCTATTTTGTTGTGGAGTATAGACACAAGAGGTTTAATGCAATATACCAAGAGAAGACATAAGTAACTTGAACTCATGACTAAAAAATTCACATCTATTATCAGTTCTTAGCACATTTACAGAGGTAGAGAACAAGTTTTGCACTCTAGTTAGAAAATCTTTTAACACCACTGTTACTTCAGACTTGAACTGAATAAGAAATAACCAAGTAAATCTAGCGTAATCATCTACTATAGTAACAAAAAACCTCTTATTACTGTAGGTAGGAACTCTATAGGGATCCCATATATTACAATGCACTAGAGCAAAAGGAGTTGTGGGCATAGAACTGCTAGACTGAAAAGGTAACTTGGCATGCTTAGCAAGAGGACACACAATACACACATGATATTCATACTTCAGGTGATTCAATGCAGCATGTTTCTTGAGAACTTCGATAGGAGCATGTCCCATCCCTCTATGCCAAAGTATGTTGGAGTCAGAGGATAACTACACATTTTTAGCACTTTTATGTACATAGTTTTATGGAGAAGAACTTCTTTTGAGAATGTATAAGCCCTAATCTTCTCTACCATTCCCCAACACCATGCCAGTATAGAGATCCTGGAATATACAGAAGTCAGAAAAGAATCCCACTGAACACTGCATTTCCCTAGTCAGCTTTGACACAAATAAGAAATTATATTTGAACTCAAGCAAATACAAAACATAGAAATAGAGAAATTTTTTAGTACAACGGAGGTGCCCTTGTGAGATACTTCCACCTCACTACCTGTAGAAAGATATACTTTATTTTGTGATGTTTGAGATACTTCATGACTATGCAACAAATCAAGACTAAAAGCCATATGATTAGTAGCACCAGTGTCAATAACCCAACTATTAACCCAACTCTTACTTACAGTTGTAGCAGTTAAGACTAGTATGATACCTACATTTGCTAAAGGTGGAGTGGAATCCTTCTCATCTTTACCTTTGTTAAGCATCATGAAAATCTGATTGTATTGGTCCTATGTAAAGTGTGGAACATAAGATGACAATCCAGACAGAGAGAGTTGATCATTAGTGAAAGTTAAGTTGACAGAACAAGTGGTATCATGATTAGTAATAGGAGCAATATTTCCCACTTGATGTGCAAACTAACCTACACCTTTCTTATTAGATTTCTACCAGTCTGTGGGATACCTAATGAGTTTGAAACAGTGTTCCCTAGTATAGCCATTGTAACCACAGAACTCACAAACTATCGAGGTCTTTTCTATGCAATATTTTTGTAATTTTAAGTAGGTGATATCCCTTCATAACCACCTATAGGATTTATATTTACTGATGAATATGCAGTACCAGAACTACCAGTTCCCATACATACTCCCTTCCCTTTATTTCCTGATTTGTAATTGAAGAAGTTTGTTGCTTCTAGAGTATTAGTAACTTGACTAAGAGATGAATTACTAGCTATGATCCTTTGACTCTTCTTATCAACAACCATGGAATAGACCTTATTAATGGAAGGAATGAGAGTTATTAGAAAGATTTGACCTCGACACTGAGAATATGATTCATTCAGTCCCATAAGGAACTGCAGAACCCTCTAGTATTCAAAGTGCTGAGCATAACGCCTAGACTCAGAGCAATTGCATCTGGGAGAAGGCATAAGAGCGTCAGATTCATCCCAGAGGGTTCTCATCCGAGAAAAATAATCAGAAACATACAAAGTACCTAGAGTCAGAGTAATAATTTCCCAATGCAAAACAAACACTCTAGATCCATTCACTTTGTTAAACCTTTTCTTCAAGTTTATCCATACATTATGTGAATTCAAGGCGTAGATTATACTACTTAAGAGATCTTTTCTCACAGAATTCATGATCCAGGACAACACCACAGCATTGACTCTCTCCCATTAATTATGTAGGGAAGCATCAAAGTAAGTTTTGGGATAACGACCATCAATAAAGCGTACTTTATTCTTCCCTACCAGACTAAGAGCCATGGATCTACTCCAAAGGGTATAATTCTTAGAACCACTAAGTTGAATTGAGATAAGTGAGCTACCTGGTGTATCATTAGGATGCAAGTATAGAGGATGATTATGGTCAATCTCAATTGTAATAGATCAGGACTCTGCAGTTGTAGGAGATGATGTTTTTTAAGACTCATCGACAGAGGAATTTCAAGTAATCGCCATGGACAGAACACTTGAGAACTGAAATCGAAGAAGCTACTGCTATATGCTTTACTGATTGTGTGTGATCAATGGTTTCAAGTATCAACCACAGCCTTCCATCAGTCGAACCTAGCTCTAATACCAATTAATCTTCTGTATAAGCTAAGAACGGAGAGAGAGAAAAGAAGAATCTAGAAGAAGAAATTTAGTACCTGAATTATGCTATTGATTTGAGTTGTAACTACATGTATTTATAGACAATTTTGGATTCTTGTGACAGGTTTATAATGAAAGTTGTCACCTCTAACTAACAAGTACACATACACTAACTACCTTCAACTACCATCAACTTGACCACAATTTCTTTTAGCTCAATACTTTAATACCCCGTACTTTTTTCTAGCTTGAAATTATCCCAAGAATGTTAGAAGATTTCTTTGAAAGGTGAATACACTTTTATACACATGGTATTTTTAAGATTTTTACTTTTTATCATGTGAGAAATTAAATTAGATTTCCAACGATGCCAATTTTGTCCAAATCCGGTATCGGAAGAGAAAGTTAGGACGTTTTACTCAGAGCTGCCAGAATCGCCCAGGTGCGACGGCCAGGTTGACCGACCGTCGACCCAGCGATGGCCCATCGCAGCCAAGGCAGTGCAGCAACATTCTGGATAAATTGTGATGGATAGGTTAATGGACCATCGAACTTGCGACGGACCATCACCCAAGTCGTCGCTACTTAGGCAGTAAGTCCCTATCCTGGTCGAAACGATGGACCGTCGATCCAGTGACAGACCGTCACACGATCCGTCGTAGGTTCCGTTCAGTGAATTTTTAAGCCATTTTAAAGGGGCTTTTTGGTCTTTTACCACCTGTTTATATACCTAGTAATATCCGATCAAGGCTCAAAATTTTATTATGCTTCCACAACATTAAAATTAGGGTTTTATCGTTAAGAGCAATCCTTAAGCAACAAAATACAAATCTTCTTCAAGAACTAAGAGATTTCAATTCTTCAAGTTCAAGAACTTCTAGAAACTCACTACCAGGTATGCATAGTGTTCATTCATGGACTCCTTTCATCCATGAAGCCCACGAATCTCTTTTCAAAGTTCAAGTGTATGATTTTTTATGAATTTCATATTGGGTTTACTTTTGTTCATGTTTAAAATGACCAATTGAATTCTAACCCATGTTGGGTGATCAATTTTATGTGGAATTGATTAGTATAGGTGTAGATTCATGTGAACCTATGATTAAACCCTTGGATGATGAAATTAGAGTTGAATCATGATGTTTATTTGTTGTATAATGTTGTCTACATATACTATGCTTACCATGATTAAATGCCTATGTGAAAGAAAAGTGCCCAACTAGTATGATATTATGAAAACCTCATGTATGTACAAGTTTATGCATATCACATGTTTGATGAAATGCCTCAATAAATGAATTAGGAATTATGATGTTGTTCATGTACTCAAGAAAGTCATGCTTTGTCAGTTTCTTTCCATCGAGTCCTGGGGGTATTTGTACCCAATAATTTAGCTGTGTGCCTACAACCAGTGTCATGTTTTCGTGATATCCTCAGTCAAGCCATGTTCAGTAGAATTCAGTTAGTCATGTGACTCAGGAAAACTCAGTAAAACTCAAAAATCCCAACAATCTCAGAAAGCTCAGTAATACAGAAATCTCAGTAATATTCCGTCAGTCAACAGAACTCAGTTAACTCAGTCTAGTTTAGTTCAGTAATCCATGTTCAGTGTCTATTCAGATGGGAGTAGAAATTAGCACCGAGTGAACCCAAGGATGGGAACACACACTGTCAGATGAGGGTGTGGTTCTTAGAAGTCATCCTTGCATTCCAGAACTATGTAGCCAGCATAGGTTGAGACATCAACATTGTCAGATGAGGGTTTATGAGGTGGATAAGAACTGTCAGATGAGGGTACCACCGTTCTATTTTAGGGACACTGTCTGATGAGGGTCACTCTTAACTCGTCCTCACCGGTGGCGTGGTATTGAAACCCTTATAATTGGGGTTACAGATTGGACCCCAACTCAGCCATAATGGCGTATTGGGGGCATGTCGGTTAGATGACTATTTCCCATAGTTTCAGTTACAAAAATTAGGACTGTCAGATACAGTCATTCAGTCTTAGTAATAGAACTCAGATAGTTCTATAGAATTTCAAGACTGTCAGATACAATCAACTCAGAACAGTACGAAACTTAGCTAGTTCCATCAGATTCAGGACTGTCAGATACAGTCACTCATGTTATCAGTTATATCAGTCATCAGAACTCATTTATCAACCATGTTAGTTATCAGTAAAATTATGTTATCACGATCTCAGTCATAGTTACTATGTATTCATACATGTATTATCACATTTATATTAGTCAGTTAGTCAGTACTGTTCATACATATAAACCTCATGCATTCAGCCTACCTCACATGCATACCAGTACATTCAAAGTACTGACGCATTTTGCGCTATGGTGTCTTATACCATAGGTTCAGAGACACAAGCTTCAGAGCATCAGTAGCATTCCAGTCTCAACAGTCATAGTTAGCAGTGAGTCCTCATCTTTCGAGGACACGATCATTCTTTTATTACCTCATTAATTAATTTATTAGTTGGAGTTAGTTGGGAATATGTCCCATCAACTCCTTATTCATACATTGTAAGATCCCGTAAAGTTGTAAGTCTAAAACTCAGCTCCCTAAGCTTTACAAGCTCCAACACTTAGAAATTTTAGCTAAGTGTTCAACACTTAGTCTCATTTTAATCCTTCAAACTTTAAGGATTTATTTAACAACCTTCTCGACCTTCGTTTTATGATTTTTAAGTTGCATTGCATTGGGGGTAAGGCAAGAGTTCATTCCGGATGAGTTTTGAAATTTTTGGAATCCGTTTAGGGCTCGTTTGGATTTTGAACCAGTAGTCAAAGGCTATTAAGGGGCGCCGCCCATAGTGTAGCCTTTGTGGGCAAATCAGCACCAAAGGTGCCACCTTAGGTACAAAAGGCTCTACCAAAGGCGCCGCCCTTTGTGTAGCCTTTGTACCCAATTTTTTAGCATTACACTTCCGTGTCTTGAGGGTTAATTTGGTCATTTTTCCACCCCTATATATGTCAAAAACACGGGATTAAGGGACAAAACACCCAAAATATACTCCTTTTCATCAATTTCTCTCAAGAACAAGAGCAAGAGTTTCAATTTGAAGACCCAAATCCAAGAGCTTTCACCGTAGATCATTAAGAAACTTTCATCTAAGGTATGCGTTGTGTTGATTTATGGATTTCTTCCATCCATAAAGCTCAAGAACCCCTTTTAAATTATGAACCATGTTATTATGTTGTGGGTTGATTTTTTCATCTAATTGATGTTGTAAATTCCTCAAGTTAGGGTCTTTGTGTGTTTGTATGAAGCTATGATATCAAATGAGTTGGAAACATGTAAATTTGGTTGTTCATGATGAATAATTTGATGATTACACCTATGCCTAAGTTATGCATGTAAGGTGTTTGATAAAATGTCTAAGAGATTAGAAATAATGTATTATAGCTAAATTGTGACCTAAATGATGTCACACCCTTTTTTTGACCAAAAAAAAGATTCATTTTAATGTTCGAAAGGGTTTTTATAATTGAAGTGACAAAAGATTAAAAATTTATTTTGAAAAAGGATTATTTACATTTTTTATTCAGAGTCGCCACTTGACATAATCTGGTGTGTCAGTCACCTTTGAAAGATCCTTTTCAAAACGATTTGACTATTTAAACTGGTTTGCAAACAGAGATTCCGGCTAAGAATTTTATTGACCGAGGGGAAGGTTTTAGGCACCCCTCGATCCCGTGGTTCAACAACGGTCTCTTGGTGGAGCGTATCGGCTAATTTGACACTATAAAATGTATAAACCACATAAAAAAACACACAAAAAATCAATCAAGACACAAATAAAACAAATCCTAAAATGTAATGTTCAGTCCAATTTATTACAGACCCAAAATAAAAATACTAAAATGTAAACCTATGCTAACCTACGCTAATCCTAACTATGCTTCACCCGGTGCCTCGGGCCTTGATCACGAACCCCCCTCGAAAACATAATACGTCGGGGCATTCCCCGGTGAATAAGTACATGAAACCTCGGGGTATTCCCCGACCAAATGAATACATTTTCTCAATTTTGTGCGTAAAAATAAAAATAAACATTCAACAAACATTCACACATTCAACAAATCACCATATTTCATTTCTACAATTTGCCTACCCAAACTTAGTATTTGCCTACCCATTTAATGATCTAAAAACGTGACACTATCGGGCTCAACGACATAATCAATGTTCATTTCAAATTAGATAACCGTCATCAATGAATCAAATTAATCAATATTCAATCTTGTTAATTTCTCATTCCCGCCCCGAATTTTATTTTCGGTCGATTAACTAATTTCAATACACAATCCACCAATCAAGCCACCACAATTAAAGAAACCCAATCACAATCAAAATTATATCATCAATTTCCACAAATCATGCAAATCACGGCATCAATGTATCACAAAACATAAAGAAAATAGAGTTAAAAATTAGACCTCAATTTGACGCTTTATTTCAATTAATTGGTCTTTCCGAATAGAACCGCGCCCAAATGGAACCTCATCCATTCTAATTTTGTCACAAATCAAGACCCAAATGATAATCTCTCAGCTGCTCTACCAGTTTTGACCTTGCTGTCATCTTCCTTTAAACCAATTACAAAACTTTATGCTCCGATCAATTTTACCCTTCAATTTCACGTTTTTCCGGTATGCTTTGACGTTTTCCGATGACACTGTCGTCGGATCAGTGACCAAACACGACCTCTACCTCTCCTTCATTTCTCACCTTTATCTCTCCCTTGGTTTCACTCTTTTTCCCCTGATTCTCCCTCCCCATAACTCAGTTTTGTTCCCTTTTTCCCCTACGACATGGGTGTGTATGGAATTGAATGGCAGTTGTGTGTTGTGTATGTTTATATGTCTTGTGTGTATGAATGGAAAATCGTCAGTATGTCGGTGTCTATGAGAATTGTTGTGGGTTCTTTTTGTGTGTGAGAGTGATGTTCTGTGAGGATGAGTAATTGAGAGTGTATTATGTATTTTGGTTAAAAGGAATAAAAAATGTGAGGGTGGGGGTGAGAGGGGTAGGTAGGGTAGGTAGGGTAGGGGTAGGGTGTGGATAAGGTGTAAAAATTAGTTAGGATAAGGGAATATTTTGGGATTGGGGATTTAATTTGTTAGGATTTGTTGTATTTGTTTTCTTGTGGGGAAAGTATAGAATGGGTGAGGGTACATTGTAAGATTAGCTAAAAATGAACAAAATTCAACTTCGAGAGGGACAAAATTAGGTTTCTACAGCATACCCCCTTTGAATGTAAACACGAAGTGTTTTCAGACAAAGAAGTAGACAACGAGACCAAGTTTTGACCCGACCATCATTCAAGGAAATAAACAAAAGGAAGGAGGGACACCAAGTCTTGACTTAGGACATCCTACCTACCCAAGTTATGAGGGAATCAAGTGACAGGTATCTCAAAGGATTGGAAGAAGATGGACTATACCGAGTTGGAGAGTCTAGTGAGGTCCAATCGAGGTTCCGATCGCGGCTCTATCATTACATCAAACAATGAAAAATTACAAGAGCTTAAAAGATAAATAAAATTACAAAAGTCTTATATATGCAGCTTCTTTTGAAATCTTGACTTGAGTTTCATCACCCTATTCTTCAGGCGGGCTCCTGACTTGTAATTTTTCAATTTGTTGCTTGGCGTTCAATTGTTTCACCTTGTTGCTTGACTTTTCATTTATTCGTCTTATGATTCGGGTAGGATCCAATGTTGCTTGTGTTATCAAAACAAGGAAGTGCGTCTCCTTATAGATGTTGCTTGAATTACCAAAATAAGGAAGTGCGTCTCCTTACCAATGCCACTTAAATTACCAAAACAAGGAAGTGTGTCTCCTTACTAATGTTGCTTGAATTACCCAAACAAGGAAGTGAATCTCCTTACAAATGTTGCTAGAAATACCCAAACAGGAAATTCCATCTCCTTACCAATGTTTCTTAAATTACCAAAACAAGGAAGTGCGTCTCCTTACCAATGCCGCTTAAATTACCAAAACAAGGAAGTGTGTCTCCTTACCAATGCTGCTTGAATTACCCAAACAAGAAAGTGCGTCTCCTTACAAATATTTATTGAATTACCAAAACAAGGAAGTGCGTCTCCTTACAAATGTTGCTTGAATTGTCCAAGCAAGGAAATGCGTCTCGTTACAAATGTTGCTTGAATTGCCCAAATAAGGAAGTGCATTGTAATACCCCAAAAAATCCAAACCAATATTAGATCCATATACCAAGCTCATGCATAGTACATCATGGTTATTTTATAGTTTTATGAGTAGGTTAGATGTATATTAAGGCTTCAAATAACTCCCAGCTATCAGACGAATCAAAACATTCCTTACCGATTGAATTTTTGAGAAGGATATTGGTATAGTCAACTTCAAACGAGCATATATATAATTATACTTGGAATTTTTTATCTCATGACCTATCAACAAATAGATAATTGAATAATATTTCCAACTATACAAATTTCTCCTAAATCCGATATCGGAGCAAAGAGTTATTCCTATTTTACTCCAGCATGTCAGGATGGAAACAGTGTGACGACATTCATGATAGCTTACCACATTTGTGATGCCCTATCACGAAGGTCGTCATCCTTAGGCAGAAACCAGCTCTTAAGTGACGACATTCATGATAGATTACCACATTTGTGACGCCCTTTCACGAAGGTCGTCAACCTTAGGCAGAAACCAGCTCCTAAGTGATGATATTCGTGATAGCTAACCACATTTGTGATGCCCTATCACGAAGGTCGCCAGCCTTAGGAAGAATTCAGCTTCTGTGTGACGATATTTTTGATAGCCTATCACATTTTTGATGCCTTGTCATAAATGTCATCAGGCTTAGGCAGAAACCATCAATTCCAGCTCTTGTGTGACGATATTTTTGATGGCTTGTCACATTTTTTGACGTCTTGTCACAAATATCGTTAGCTATGATTTTCAGCAACTGGGAATTTATTTCATAAGGGTATTTTGATCTTTTCCTTCACCTTCCACGACTTATAACCCTAAAGAGGCATAATTTTTCCCATTTTTCTTCAGTTAAGCATCTTAAAAACCCTCTCTTACACTCTCAATCATAAGATTAGGGTTTTCCATCAAACTCATCTCTCAAAGATCAAGATTCAAGCCTTTTTCCAAGAGAATCAAGATTTAAAGTTTTCCAATTCAATAACTCTCCAACAAATCTTTAAAGTTTCCTTTCTAAGGTATGTGTAGTGTTCATCTATGGATCCAATCCATTCATAGAGCTCAAGAACCATGTTTTAAATATTATTTTGTAAACTTTTTGTGGTGATATGAGAATGTACATGTTGACGATTGTTGTTTAAGTTTCAATGTGATGTCTAAAGGTGTTTTCATCAAATATATATGTTTGTTAATTGAAAACCATGAACTTTAGGTGGTTTAATAAGGTGCAAGTATGAAAATCACCTATGCCTTAAAGAATGCATGCAAGGTGTTTGATAAAATTCTTAGGATGCTAGAAATTCATGTTTGTATGGTTCTATGATGTCTAAATGACAAGTCTATGTTATCTATATACTTCAATATGAATCCCATGCTTTTTATTTGTTTCTATTGTGGTGGTATGAAGCATGTAAGATAATGGAGATATACAATATGTACACGAAATATATCCATGCATTCCCTACAATGTTTAAGATGTTGAATAACTATATGAAATATGATATCCCCTACTTATGATATTATGAATTGTGGACTCAAATCTTGTGATCAAGTCATGTCATGTGTGTCAGTTTCCTTCTATCGAGTCCTGGGGGTATTCGTACCCGAAAATCATAATTGTGAGCCTAGATCCATGTCATGTTGTCACGATAATCTCAGTCAAGCTATAATCTATAGAACTCAGTCAGTCATGTGACTCAGGAAACCTCAAAAATCTCATGATCTCAGTTAACTCTCAAATAATAGTACTACTCCATCAGTCAACGGAAGTCAGTTAATCTGTCCATGTACAGTCAGTTAAATCATGTTTAGTCTCTTCAGATGGGAGTAGAAGTTAGCACCGATTGAACCCAAGGATGGGGACTCACCTATCAATTTAGGGTGTGATTCTTAGCAGTCATCCTTGTGTTCCAGAACTACGTAGCCAGCGTAGGTTGAAACATATTAGCCTATCAGATTAGGGTTGATGAGGTGGCTTAACCTGTCAGTTTAGGGTTTCCACCATTCTTCTTTTAAATACCTACCAGCTAAGGGTCACCCACAACTTTCCTTACCAATGGCGCGGTATTGAGACCCCTCCAGTCGGGGCAGAGATTGGACCCCAACTTAGCTATATGCGTTATTGGGGCATGTCGGTTAAACAACTACCTCCCACAGTTTCAGAATCAGTCTCAGTAAAAGAACTCATATAGGTCTTCAGATTTCAGTATATCAGGACTGTCAGATACAGTCAGACTCAGTTACAGTACGGAACTCAGATAGTTCCATCAAATTCAGGATTGTCAGATACAGTTTCCCATGTTATCAGAATTTCAGATTCAGTTATGTTATCCATCAGTAAATCATGTATTAGCATACAGGACTAGCTATCATGCACCCACGATTTCAGTTACTATGTATGCATGTTTGTACGCTTACATTCATGTCAGTCAAACAGTTAGCATTGTTCATGCATGCAAACCCTGTTTATATTTATCCTACCTCACTCGTATACTCAGTGCATTCCCTCGTACTGACGTATTTGTGCTATGGTTCTTTCTTTTCATGTTGCACCATAGGTTTAGAGACACGAGCTCCAGATCAGCAGTAGCAGTAGCATTTCCATTCGCAGAGATTCAGTGAGTCCTCTTCATTCGAGGACAATATGATTTGATTTATTCATTATTATTTTAGCCAGTTATCAGTTTACGGAGTTAGTTGGAGACATGTTCCTTTAACTCCTTATTCAGATAGCACTTAGAGGCTTTCAGATTCAGTATTCAGACTTATGTTCAGATTTGATTCAATTTTTAGTTATTTTGGGTATCTTTCACCCATATAGATGTTATGCTTTGATAGATTCTTTATTCAGTTGAACCTTATGGACTACATGTTCATGTTTTCCGCATTATTTTGTTATATATTGCAGTGTACAGGTACAGATATCAGTCATGGGTTAGCTTGTGATCCTTCGGGGTCATAAGCACCGTGTAGCATTCTGGTTCAAAAAAATTGGGGCGTTACATGCATCTCCTTACAAATACCGCTTGAATTACCAAACAAGGATATAGAGAGTGACATCATGACTCTAAAACGAACACATTATTTTTGCTTTGCCATGCTTCTCAGGTGGATATTTTCATAAGTTCCCAGACTTGTCTGTTGACAAAACTTTTTGCATGCCTTATTTCGTCTCACAATCATGTCTCTTTCATGTGTTGGCCTTTTGACTTGCTTTGTGCAATTGAAAAGGCTGGTAGTCAGTTTTGAAATCTTTTCTCACTTGTTTTGACATAGATTTAACTTAAAGACAAAAGAAAAATGACAATAATTTTTTGGATAACTGACTCAAGAAAATAAAATAAAAATAAAAATAAAATAAATAAAGGAAAGAAAAGACCATGAATGTCCCCATTTGAAATAAAGAAATGAAAAATTTATCTAAAAATGATAGTCAACTCTAATGATTATGTCATGCATTTTGAATTAATCTGCCTGATCTTTCCATCCACACTTTCACCAATTGCTATTGAGTTAATGGCCTTAAAAATGAGTTGCTTCATTAGGTCAATTGCATTTAAGACCTCATTCGGCCAGTGACACCTTAAAGGGTTTTTTCCAACAAGCCTCTGTCATTTTTTTTCCTCAGTTCACCATTGCCTTATAGTGTATGTGAGGGTTTTTTCACCATTGAGACTCTCTTATTTTCATTTCTCTCAACTCACAGTCATCTTATGGTGCCTGTGAGGGTTTTCACCAATAAGACTCTCATTTTTATTTCTCTCAACTTACCATCGTCTTAAGGTGCTCGTGAGGGTTTTCACCAATAAGACTCTCTCATTATTTATTTCTCTCTTGATTCTCATTGCTGAGAAAGACAAGTAGTTCCCAAAATATGTCATCACATTCATTACATGCTTAGTCTTAACATTCTCAAAGATTAATCTAAAGGACTTTTTTTGGATTGTAACATGGCGTTTGAATAGGTTAGAAAGAAAGGTTGGAATGTGGCCTAAACGACACTTGAAGTGGGGTAGGACTTACAACTTTTGGAATCGACTCAAACAGTGAGGATTAATTCATGCCCCAATTTCTTTTGACTGGGTAACTCTAAATTATTTATTTGGTTGGACCGAGCCCTTAGTAGGACAACCTACATATCTCACCCCCGAGAGAGGAGAATCAGGTCATGCGTAGTTCTAACAGCTTGTTCTTTCGATTGATTCTGATTTTTTTTCTCTTTTCTCTTTGGAATTTTTTTTCCTGACCCTATTTTTGATACTCTTCTCTTTTCTTTCCTTTTGAGCACATTTTTTTTCTCGACACTTTTCTTTTGGTTTTACTGACTCTATCTTGATTCCAAAAGAGGGGTATGAAAGAAAATAGGACTAAATCTCAAATGGGGTAAACAATGGATGACACAATGTTTGAATAACAGAATAAAATGCCTTCGTCATATCAATCCTTCAAAATGCAAGTACATATCATGAAATATGGAAGTGAAAGATGAAGATCATTTGTGACATCTTTTGCAGCATTAACTTTGACTGAGTCAGTGCGTCACTACTTCTTCTGCGTTTTTCTAGCATACAACTCCACTTTTGTTGCATATTCCTCACATTAAATGACTCATGATTTTGTAGAGCTGATTTTCTTTTTGTTCCTTTTGACATAGGATCGCAAATTCACTACTTGACCTAATTGAGATATGTCTTTCAATTGATGACCATGTTATTCTCACGATTCTCAAAATAATTGCCTTAATTTTCAAAGAAGACTTCAACTTGATCACCAAATGCCCCAGCACTCTATCTATTTTCTTAGATGCTCTATTTTCTAACTTTAACCCTCTGATTCAATGTTCATGCTTAAACTGAATTTTACGCTTTGGATGAAAATTCTGCAAGCATATCATATCACTAGAGTCAACATAAAATGTACTGTATAAAGAAAACAAACAAACAACATATATTTTAAAGCACAAAGGAAAAGGCACAATTCATTTAGTTGAAATAAAAGATAGAAGGGTTTGAACATAAACGACAAAAGGACAAAACAAGATAGATCCCAAACTACAACCCTGAAATAATTTAAAAAACAGAAAAGAAAAGAAAACAAACTACCAGACCTCTTCCTAGTAGGGAGAGACCTGACTTCTCAATTGCTCAGCCAGATAACTTAGCCACTGGTTTGCATATTGTCATGACTAGATCTTCCTTCACTGTTAATGTTCTGTACCATAATTGATCCATCTTGAATCATCTTTTCAATTTCTCTTTTCAAATCTCGACAATCTTCAATACTATGACCCTGAGCATCAGAATGATACGCACATCGTGCATTAGGATCAAAATTTCTTGACACCAATTAAGAGTGTGCCCAAGGATAGGAGTAATCATATCCCTCTGTCTCAATCTTAGGAACAAACAGGCATAAGATTCCCCAATAGGAGTGAAATTATCCTTTTTCTTCCTCATCCTTGCGAACTCTAACCTCGGATGAAACATGGATTTAGAGGTTCCTTTGTAAATTTGTGGGGGTCGAGGATGATGTTGAGGGATAGGTGCATGCCATTATGGATAAGAAGACGGATGGGTAAACAATTATGCATTATTCAAAGGACATTGAGGAAGTGGAATGAAACTCCTTGGATTTTGAAAAGAGGAACCTTGTTGCAGATGAGTAAGTGGATTTGATATGTAAGCTCGGGATTGAGGCTGCCCGTATTGGTGAGTTGGACTTCTTAAACTCTTCTTTGGCCCTGGCACGACAATAGGTGTGTTTCCCTTCTTCTTTCCTTCAGTTTCCCTTGATCGATTGCAATATCGTCCCAAATGTTTCATAGAATCATTCTGTCTATCAAGCTCCTCAAATTTTGATGTCTCAAATCTTGGAGGAAGGCAAACACTTGCAAACATGCCCCAGTTTTTATATAAAATATATTCATAGCCCACAAGTCCCAAGGAACTTTTCATATCATTTTCTACACTCTTAACTTTCCCAACAATTTTCTCTGGCTCTTCTAGCATACTAGCCTTCTTAGTAAGAAATTTTGGTGGTCAACTTAACTTAACTATAGGCTCAAGCATATAACAATGATCATCAAGCGTATTGAATATGGATTCACTAGTGGACTGGGGAAGCACAATTGTTGGATTGATAGCCAAAGTGGAAGCCTTAGCAGAAAGTTGAGCAACAAAAGCACAGACGGTATGTGGTGCTGTGAATGTGGTAGACTTATACTGAGGAGCTAAAGAAAGAATGGTGGAAGTATTGAGGTGCATTTGATGTGGAATGGATTCTGAGGCATGTTGTGGTGCATCAACAACAGTAGAAGACTGACTTTTGCAATTTTGGTAGAAGACTTAAGGTATTTGCAGGGTCAAAAGTGGGGAACGAAGGAGGAGGCAGCCCACTGGCCCAAGCTCGATACATTTCCATTATTTTTTGTCTTAGTCTCAAATTCTCTTCCTTTAAACTCTCAATTTCTTGACTCTTTGTTTTAGCCATGATGTCACTCTCTATATCCTTGTAGGACACAACTAACCCTTCCTTAGATTTGGTGTGATATGGAGGACCAGACAAAATGCCACAAACCAACCACCTTAAATAAACTGAACAAAAGGCAACAAATATGTTAGAGTTTAATATTTTTTCTTCAAAACCCTTTTTTTAGAAAAGATCACCAAACACAAGAAGGGCACCTACGTATCTCATCCCCGAAAGGAGAGATTCAGGTGTGCGTAGTTCGTGAAGTTATTCCAAAATGGCCAATTAATTCTTTTTCCTTTCTTTTTTCTTTTTCTTGAAACTTTAAAAAGAAAAGGAAATAACAAATTGTCGAAAGAATTGACGAATTTTATTTTTTTGAATTTTTCAAGTTTAAACTCCCTATACAAAATGAAACCTATTATTACCAAAGAAAAATCTTTTTGGCTTTTCGATTTTGAATTTCATATGAACATGGAACTTGAACCTATTAAAGGAAAAAACTTTTATGTAGTTTTCTTTTAAAGATGTATATGAAACACCTACTCTAATAAAGAGTGAAGAAAATCTTTTTTTTTATTTTTCAAATAAGATCCCCGAACCAACAATAGGTTGCCTACGTATCTCACTCCCGAGAGAGGTGAATCAGGGGTGTGTAGTTCGTCCAGATAGGACAATTAAGGATTAAATAACCGACTGAACCCTGACTTGAGAGACGCGACCACAAATAGAAGATGAAAAGCAATAAAATATTTTTGAGTTTTTAGTTTGACACTTCACATAAGACTGACACCAACAACTATGAAAGAGAAAATCTTTTTGGTATTTTCGTTATATAAAAATGTACAAAGCTCCTATTGAAAGGAATTTTTTTTTTTTTGGAGTTTTCGAATTGTGAATGCTTACTAAAGAAATAAAAGGAAAATTTTTTTAACGTTTTTTATTTTTTGGGAAATGAGTGCAAAGAGTAAAAAAAAAATTTTTTTTAATTTTTGAATTATGAAAAACAAAAGCCCATAAAGAACCCAAAAAACTACCAAATCTCTTTTTTTCACTCTTTTTTTCTTCCTTTTTTCAACAATTTCCTTCCTACACACTTTGTTTCTAACTCATGTTTTTGCCTAAATTAGTCTGTCAAATGACCTCGTTACCCTCAAAGATGCAACATTTAGCACGTAGGGATGCTTTAGAGGTGAGTTTTCAACAAAGGACAAAGTGGGCCCCGCTAGGTCTTCAATATAATGCACATAAGCATGACCTAAAGGATGACCTACATTGGGGTTCACTAACAAGGTTGTTCGGGGGAGTGTATGGTCGATAGTGGCTTCTTTGCTTTCCACCTACTCCATAACACCGACGGCTCCCCCTCTAAAATAAGGGTGACTCAACTAGAGGTCGTGTACAACACGTGTACTACGGACTTATTGCAGAAAGAATGACTCGGGTTATGCACATGATGCCATATATAAAGCGGTAACACATAAGATAAAAACTATAAAATTTTGAAAAGTCCCCAGCAGAGTCGCTAGAGCCGTCACACCCCTTTTTTTACCAAAAAAAAAATCATTTTAACGTTCGAAAGGGTTTTTATTATTGAAGTGACAAAAGATTAAAAATTTATTTCAAAAAAGGATTAGTTACATTTTTTATTCAGAGTCGCTACTTGACATAATCTGGTATGCCAAGTCACCTTTGAAAGATCCTTTTCAAAATGATTTGACTCTTTAAACTAGTGTCCGAACAGAGATTCCGGCTAAGAAATTTTATTGACCGAGGGGAAGGTGTTAGTCACCCCTCGATCCCATGGTTCAACCACGGACACTTGGTAGAGCGTACAAAATTTATAAACCACACAAATAACACACACAAAAAATATCAATCAAGACACAAATAAAACAAATCCCAAAATATAATGTTCAGTCCAATTTATTACAGACCCAAAATAAAAATACTGAAATGTAAACCTATGCTAGCCTACGCTAATCCTAACTACGCTCCACCCGGTGCCTCGTGCCTTGATCACGAACCTCCCTCGAAAACATAATACGTTGGGGCATTCCCTGGTGAATAAGTACATGAAACCTCGGGTTATTTCCCGACCAAATCAATATATTTTCTCAATTTTGTGCGTAAAAATAAAAGGAACCATTCAACAAACATTCACACATTCAACAAATCACCATCTTTTATTTCTACAATTTGCCTGCCCAAACTTAGTAATTGCCTACCCATTTAATGATCTAAAAATGTGACACTATCGGGCTCAATGACATAATCAATGTTCATTTCAAATCAGATAACCATCATCAACGAATCTAATTAATCAATATTCACTCTTGTTAATTTCTAATTCCCGCCCCGAATTTCATTTTCGGTCGATTAACCAATTTCAATACACAATCCACCAATCAAGCCACC
This sequence comes from Capsicum pubescens, assembly GCA_030864215.1. NCBI lineage: Eukaryota > Viridiplantae > Streptophyta > Magnoliopsida > Solanales > Solanaceae > Capsicum > Capsicum pubescens. The sequence goes on along the minus strand of CM061538.1, from coordinate 353,567,965 downwards.
ACAATTAAAGAAACCCAATCACAATCAAAATTATATCATCAACCACCACAAATCATGCAAATCACATCATCAACGTATCACAAAACATAAAGAAAATAGAGTTAAAAATTGGACCTCAATTTAACGCTTTATTTCAATTAATTGGTCTTTCCGAATAGAACCGCGCCCAAACGGAACCTCAACGTCGAACCACAATCACGGACTTCCTAAATCCAACTTTCTATGACCCGTTATGATTTCGTCACAAATCAAGACCCAAAGGATAATCTGTCAGCTGCTCTACCAGTTTTGACCTTGCTGTCATCTTCCTTTAAATCGATTACAAAACTTTATGCTCCGATCGCTTTTACCCTTCGATTTCATGTTTCGCCAGTATGCTTTGACATTTTCTGGCGACACAGTCATCGGAGTAGTGACCAAATGCGACCTCTACCTCTCTTTCAATTCTTACCTTTATCTCTCCCTTGGTTTCACTCTCTTTCCCCTGATTCTCCCTCCCCGTAACTCAGTTTTATTCCCTTTTTCCCCTACGGCATGGGTGTGTATATAATTGAATGACAGTTGTGTGTTGTTATGTTTCTATGTCTTGTGTGTATGAATGAAAAATCATCAGTATGTCGGTGTCTTTGCGAATTGTTGTGGGTTCTTTTTGTGTATGAGAGTGATGTTCTGTGAGGATGAGTAATTGAGAGTGTATTGTGTATTTTGGTTAAAAGGAATAAAAACATGAGGGTGGGGGTGAGTGGGGTAGGTAGGGTAGGGGTAGGGCATGGATGAGGTGTAAAAATTAGTTAGGATAAGGGAATATTTTGGGATTAGGGATTTAATTTGTTAGGATTTGTTGTATTAGTTTTGTTATGGGGAAAGTATAGAATGGGTGGGGGTACATGGTAAGATTAGCTAAAAATGAACAAAATTCAACTTCGGGAGGGACAAAATTAGGTGTCTACAAATGACAAATGCAAGCTATACCCTTATGAAAACAATGACTTTTATGATATTATATGCATTATGATTGTTGATGGGATGTTCATGAAATTAGATTTGATGGACTTATGGCATGTTGTTATATGCATTCCCTTCCATGTTTAAAATTTTGAGGACTATGTGTAGTATGAAATCCCCAACTTATGGTATTATGAATTGTGGGCTTTATTCCTATGATCAAGAATTGTCATGTTATGTCAGTTTCCTTCTATCGAGTCCTGGGGGTACTTATAACTGGAAAAAATAGTTGTGCCTAGAGACAGTGTCATGTTTTCACAATACTCTCAGTCAAGCCATGTTCAGTAGAATTTAGTCAGTCATATTACTCAGGAAAGTTCAGTAACTTAGTTATCTCAGTAGTATTCCGTCAGTCAACGGAATTTATGTACCCAGACAGTTCAGTACAGTTAATCATGTTAAGTGTCTATTCATATGAGAGTAGGAATTAGCACCGAGTGAACCCAAGAATGGGAAAACACACTGTCAGATGAGGGTGTGATTCTTAGAAGTCATCCTTGCATTCTAGAACTATGTAGCCATCATAGGTTGAGATATCAACACTGTCAGATGAGGGTTGATGAGGTGGATAAGCACTGTCAGATAAGGGAAACACTATTCTCTTTTGGGGACACTGTCAGATAAGGGTTACCCACAGCTTGTCTCTACAAGTGGCGCTGTATTGACACCCTTCCAATCAGGGCACAGATTGGACCACAGCTCAGCTATTATAGCATATTAGGGCATGTTGGTTAGGCAACTATCTCCCACAGTTTCAGTATAAGTCTCAGTAAAGGAACTCAGTTAGTTCTTCAGATTTTAGGACTGTCAGATACAGTCAACTCAGATACAGTATGGAACTCCGCTAGTTCAATCAGGTTCAGGACTGTCAGATATAGTCACCCATGCTATCAGATATATCAGTAAACTCATGTTATCAGTATTCAAACTCAGTAATCATGTTTTCACGATCTCACTTACAGTTATTAAGTATTTATGCATGGATTCTCACGTTCATGTTAGTCAATCAGTTAGTATTGTTCATGCATATGAAACTCCATGCATTCAGCCTACCTCGCATGCATACCAGTACATTCAAAGTACTGACGCATTTATGCTATGGTGTCTTATACCATAGGTTCAGAAGCACAAGCTCCAGAGCATCAGTAGCATCCCAGTTTCTGCAGTCAGAATTAGCAGTGAGTCCTCATCTTTCGAGGACATAATCATTACTTTATGTTATTATTTATTTCTTCTCAGTTTTGCTAGACGAAGTTAGTTGGAGACATGTTCCTTCAACTCCATATTCAGAAAGTACTTAGAGGCTTTCAGATTTGATTCAGACTTCAGTTGTTTTCAGTTTTGTTTTGGTATTGATATACCACACTATACAGACATTCTTATTTCATTTATGATTCAATGTGAACCTTATGGCCTTACAACCTTTATTTTTGTATTTATTCAGTATATTATCCAGTGTACAGGTACAGATATCAGTCATGAGTTAACTTGTGGTCCTTAGGGGTCACGAGCATCGTGTAGGATTCCAGGTACTAGATTCGAGGTGTTACATAGACAGTTATGTTTTAGAGGCTTTTCAGACTATCGTATGTTCAGATAGATTATTTTAGTTTTGTTTTGGGTATTTCATACCCCACCAGATGTTATATTTTATCAGATATTATACCTCAGTTTTGAACCTTATGGCCTTTCAGTTTATGTTTTTTCATTATATATAGTATGTTATACAGTGTACAGGTACAGATATCAGTCATAGGTTAGCATGTGGTCCTTCGGAGTCATGAGCACCGTGTAGCATTTTGGCTACCAAATTCGGGGCGTTACAAACTTGGTATCAGATCCAAAGGTTCAATAGAGTCCTAGGAAGTCTGAAAGCCGCATCTAGTAGAGTCTTGTACATGGGTGTGTTGCGCGCCACATTTATGTGCAGGAGGCTATAAGATGTTTTAGGAACAGTTTCCCTTATTTCAGTATTCACGTCGTAGCAGTGAGCATAATCTCAAGTCAATCTGTCAGTCTAATCCATTTCTTCTTTTTTTCTATAGAACATGCCTCTTAAAAGAAGAAATGAGAATCAGTCATCCCCTCAGCTCGAAGTACCTTTGGGCGAACATATTTCTCAGGCAGAGTTCAGATTTGTATTCATTACTCTTGCTCAGTCAGTTGTTTCTTAGAATGAATGATCAGCTGTAATTACGGCCAACTAAGTGGCCAATTCAGTTGCATCCAGGATTCAAGACTTCACCCGAATGAATCCTCCATCCTTTCTCGATTCTAAGTCAGATAAGGACCCTCAAGAATTCATCGATCAGGTTCAGAATGTTTCTGATATTATGGGGGTGTTAGCTGTTGATAGTAGTGAGCTAGATGTATATCAGTTGCAGCATGTTGCTCACACTTGGTACAAGCAGTGGAAGTCAGAAAGGTCAGTTGATGTAGGACCTGTAGAGTGGGAGGAGTTTGTCACCGCATTCTTAGAGAGGTTCTTTCCCCTAGAGCTGAGAGAAGCTAAGGTGTTAGAATTCATCAACCTCAAGTAGGGCAACATCATGGTGAAAGAGTATTCTCTTAAATTTACTCAATTAGCCAGATATGCACCTCATGTGGTTGCAGACAACAGGGCCAAAATGAGTAAGTTTGTTTATGGGGTGAATGATAGTTGTACACACCTAATTTTGTCCCTCTCCGATATCACTTTTACTCATTTTTACCTAATCCTATCGTGTACCCTCAACCATGTAATTATCCCTCCATAAAATGATAAAAAATAAAACCAACTCAAAACAAATTTTATTTTGTTTTAACTTATCCTAACCAATTCACCCACCTACCCTACCCGACTACCCCACTCAAGTGGATTTTTATTTTCTTAACCAACTCACAAAAAAAGGAGAGAGGACCACTTTCATCATCATTATCATGAAATTCTCACCATCTCCTTCAAGATAGACACACCACTGCCATCTACTCAGAAGGAGAACCTTCCATTTTTTTTTACTAAAAATAGACTACAACATCACAGTAACTATACGGACCACTCATGAATTGGATTCAACAACAACACAGGCGACCATCATCCTCTTCTACACGGATTAACACACACACACAAACACCACACTTAAAAATGGCGTGAGAATTGAAAGGGAGGAACGGATTTTGGGCTTCAGGTTACTGTTTTAGTGACGGCTTCGCCGGAAATGTTTCAAACGTCACCAGATCTGTTCAAAATTGTTGTCAGTTCATGTCCTGCGATTGGTTTCTCTAACAATTATGGCCGGAAAAACATCCTGAGATGGCGTCTTGTTCTCTTTCAGTAGAAAATACCATTAAACGGGTGAGATTCCAAATATTAGGTTCGTTCGTTTCTTTTACGGGTCGTAGCATTGCTATATCGGTTTGTTCGGGTTGATTCCATTAGGGTTTTGGGTGGATTTCGGTGAAACTTATCTTCGGGGTTTCGGTTTTGTTCATATTTATTGTTTTGGGTATTCATCTGGTTCATCACAAATTTTGTTCAAATCGGAATTTGAGATATCGCATCGCTGGTTTGTTTTCTCTATTGGTCGGGAGAATCGAATTTGGGGTTATAGCATTTTGGACTATTTTTTGAGTGATTTGGAGAGTCGAGGTTCCATTGGTCTTTGAGGTTATCGGAGCAGCTCTTATTTCTCTTCGTAAATCATCAAAAATATATTCGAAAGGTCTGAATTCTTTAACTCACTTTTGTTTCATCATAAATTTAAGAAACTGGTGTTATGTTGTGTGTTTATGTTTGTGATTGATTGAACGTGGTTGATGTTCAATAGTGTTGTTCCATGTATAACTGATTGTGGCATGAATTTGATGTTAATATGAGCTTGGATAATTGCTTTGTCTAAAATTGACGTATGAAATGGATTCGGGAGTAAACAGAATGAGAATTGAAACTTGATAAAAGTGTTTTTTGGTTAGTTTGATTCATGCATCGTTGTTTAACTTGAAATCAACGTCTATCATACTTGATAGTATCATGATAGGCCGTTAAGTCGATGGGCAAATTCTAGGTTTTGGGGTAGGCAACTCATATGATTCTAATCATCAAATGTGTAAATATTTGTGTTGATTGATTTTTCCTATTTTTATCGCATAAAAATGTACTCATTTTGCCGGGGAATGCCACGAGGCATTTGTATGGATTTATTCGGGGAATGCCCCGACGTCTCATGTATGCAAAGGAGATTTGTGATCAAGACCCGAGGCATCGGGTAAAGCACGGGAGCTCAATTAAGGATTAGTGTAGGTTAGAGTAGGATTTATTTTTCGCATTTTTTTTATTTTGGACTGTATAATTGGACCGAACACTAAATTTTGGATTTATTTTATTTTGTGTGTTTGATTGATTGTTTTATGTGTTTTTGTGTGGTTTATACATTTGTAATGCCAAATTAGCCGATATACTCTATCAAGCGACCATGGTCGAACCACGGGATCGAGGGGTGCCTAACACCTTCCCCTCGGTCAAAAGAATTCCTTAGCCGGAATCTCTATTCGCAAACCAATTTTAAAGAGTCAAATTGTTTTGAAAAGGATTTTCCAAAGGTGACTTGGTACACCGGATTATGCCAAGTGGCAACTCTGAGTTTTGAATATAAACGTAATCCTTTTTCGGAACAAATCTTCATTTTGTCACTTTAATAATAAAAACCCTTTTGAAACTTAAAATTGATTCTTTTGGTAGTTAAAAAGGGGTGTGACAATAGTGTGGTCAATGAGTGTAGGTCTGCGATGTTGAATAGTGACATGACTCTAGACAGGCTTATGACTCATGCTCAACGATAGAAGATCAGAAGATTAAGATGAGGGAGAAGCAGAATAAGAGAGCAAGGACAGGTAGTTTCAACTTTGCTCAGCCTAAATCAGAAGGAGAAAATCATTCTCAGTTTTATACTAAGTCACTAGTTGCAGCTCCTTCTTCATCCAATGCTCCAGCTCCTAAGTTCAGGGATGGTAACATAGATAGAGTACCTGGCTCTAAGTCTCAGGGCAGTGTCAATAATGCCCAAACTAATCCCTTTTGTCAGACTTGTGGTAAGAATCACAATGGTGCTTGCAGAGCTGGTAGCAATATCTGTTTTGGATGTGGTAAACCCAGCCACAGAGTCATAGATTGTCCCCAGTTAGGTTATCAGGGTTAGCAGAACTGTTCCTCAGCTCAGTCCGATCGCCCAAATCAGCAGGGTGTCACTTCTAGTGCTACTAGTGGGCAACGCCCAAATAGACTCTATGCTCTCCAGTCCCAACAGGATCAGGAAAATTCTCCTGATATGGTTACTGGTACGTTACAGATCTTTCAGGTTCATGTTTATGCTTCTCTAGATCTAGAAGCTTTTTTGTCTTTTGTTACTCCCTATATAGCAGTTGATTTTGGAGTCAGTCCCGAAATTCTAGTAGAGCCTTTTTCAGTTTCTACCCCTGTGGGTAAAAACCATCATAGCCCGGCGGATATATAGGAACTGCCCAATTATGATATTTCAAAAAGTCACTTTAGCAGACTTAGTCGAATTAGAGATGACTGATTTTAATGTCATTCTCGGCATGGATTGGTTTCATTCCTGCTATGCCATAGTCGACTGCAAAAATAGAATATTCCAATTTCAGTTTCCGAATGAACCCATCCTAGAGTGGAAGGGTAGTGTATCCGCTTTCAGAGGTTAGCTTGTTTCTTACCTTTGGGCAAGGAAAATGATATTTAAAGGATGTGTCTATTATGTTGTTCGAGTTAAGGACACTAGTTTCAAAACTCCCAGTCTTGAATCAATCCCAGTAGTGAATGAATATTCAGATGTCTTTCCCAAAGATCTTTCAGGAATTCCTCCCTAAAGGGAAATAGACTTTGGCATTGATCTTCTTCTAGATACTCTGACTATATCTATTCTGCCATACAGAATGGCACCAGCAGAACTCAGAGAATTGTAAAAGAAGTTAAAGGATCTCTTAGATAAGGGATTCATCAGGCCCAGTGTTTCCCCATGGGGCGCACCAATATTATTTGTGCGCAAGAAAGACGGTTCTCTCAGAATGTGCATTGATTACCATCAGCTCAATAAAGTCATGGTCAAGAACAAGTAACCTCTTCCCAGAATCGATGACTTATTTGACCAACTTCAGGGTGCCAGCTATTTTTCTAAGATAGACCTCAAATTCGGCTATCATCAGCTCAGAGTCAGAGAATGTGACATTCCAAAAATAGCTTTTCATACTCGTTATGGTCACTTTGAATTCCTAGTCATGTCCTTTGGTCTTACTAATGCTCCAACAGCTTTCATGGACTTGATGAACCGAGTGTTCAAGCAGTACTTGGACATGTTAGTCATAGTTTTCATAGATGATATTCTGGTCTATTCTCGTAATTAGAGTTATCATGCAGACCATCTCAGAATCTTAATTCAGACTCTCAGAGATCATCAGTTGTTTGCCAAATTTAGTAAGTGCGAATTTTGGCTAAGGTCAGTAGCATTTCTTGGTCATATCATTTCTGGTGATGGCATTAGAGTAGATCTTCAAAAGACCGAAGCAGTAAGAAACTGGCCCAGACTTCTATCTCCATCAGACATCAGGAGTTTCTTGGGTTTTGCTAGCTATTATAGACGATTTGTTGAGGGATTTTCTTATATTACATCCCCTATGTCCAGATTGACTCAGAAAAAAGTCAAGTTTCAGTAGTCAGATCCTTGCGAGAAGAGTTTTCAGGAGTTGAAGACTCGACTCACCTCAACTCCAGTCTTAGCTCTTCCAGATGGTTCAGATGGTTTCGTAGTGTATTATGATGCATCCAGGGTAGGTTTGGGTTGTGTCCTCATACAACATGTAAAGGTCATAGCCTACGCCTCCAGACAGCTTAAACCCCATGAGAAGAATTATCCTACTCATGATCTTGAGTTAGCATCCGTAGTATTTACCTCGAAGATTTGGAGGCATTACTTGTATGGTATTCATGTAGATGTGTTCACAGCTCATAAAATCCTTCATTAATTCTTTTCTCAGACAGATCTCAATCTTCGTCAGAGAAGGTGGTTAGAGCTCTTGAAAGATTATTACATGAGTATCCTTTATCATCCGTCCAAGGCCAACATTGTGGCCGACGGTCTCAGTAGACTATCTATGGGTAGTTTTTCTCATGTCGAGGACAACAAGAAGAAGTTAGCTCAGGAAGTCCATCAGTTTTCCAGACTAGGCATTCGCTTAATCGATACAGAAGAGGGTGATATATGGTTCAGAGTAGTTCAGAATCATCTCTAGTTTCTAAGGTGGAAGAAAATCAAGATAGATACCCCAGTTTAGCCAAGTTGAAAGAGTCAATCAAGGATCAGAAAGTAGAGGTTTTCTCCCAAGGGGGAGATGGTGTTCTGTGTTGTCAGGGTCGTCTCTGTGTTCCAGGTGTGGAAGACTTAAGGCATCGAATTCTTACAGAAGTGCATGGTATGATCCATGGACCACAAAGATGTACCGCAACGTGTAGGAGATCTATTGGTGGAGTGGGATAAAGAGAGATATTACAGAGTTTGTGGCTAAGTGCTCTATATATGAGTAGGTTAAGATAGATCATCAAAAGCCTAGTGGTCCTATGCAGGAGTTCATCATTCCTACTTGGAAATGGGAATAAGTGAACATGGACTTCGTGATGGGTTTCCCTCGAACTCGTCGTCAGCATGATTCAGTTTGGGTCATTGTAGACAGAATGACCAAATCAGCTTATTTTTTTCCAATTCATACCTCTTATTCAGCGAAGGATTATGTCAAACTCTATATCATAGAATTGGTCAGATTGCATGGTGTTCCTCTATCTATTATTTCAGACAGAGGTACCCAATTCACCTCTTATTTCTGGAAAGCATTCCAAAAGGGTCTTGGTACCCAAGTTAATCTCAGTATAATCTTTCATCCTCAGACAGATGGTCAAGTAGAAAGGACCATTCAGACCCTAGAAGATATGATAAGGGCATGTGCAATTGATTTCAAGGGTAGTTGGGATGACCACTTACCTTTGATTGAGTTTGCATACAACAATAGCTATCATTCCAGTATTCGGATGGCTCCATTCGACGCTCACTATAGTAGAAGATACAGATCTCCAGTCGGTTAGTTTGAAGTTAATGAGGCCTTAGTTATAGAGCCAGACTTAGTATTTGATGCCTTAGAAAAAGTCCAGTTTATCAGACAAAGACTTTGAACTGCTCAGAGACGACAAAAGTCTTATGCAGATGTTCATAGAAAAGATCTCGAGTTTGAGATTGGTGACTATGTCTATCTAAAGTTCTCTCCCATGAAGGGAGTAAAGCGGTTTGGCAAAAAGGGAAAGCACAGTCCTCGATATGTAGGTCCCCTTAAGATTCTCAGTCGCTTTGGCAAAGTAGCTTATGAGCTAGAGTTGCCCTCAGATCTAACCTCAGTTCATCCAGTCTTTCATGTCTCTTTGCTCAAGAAGTGCATAGGTGACCCTGCAATTTTAGTCCCTATTCAGAGCATAGATGTTTAGGACAGCCTCTCTTATGAAGATATTCCGATCGAAATCCTAGACTATCAAACTCGCAGATTGAGGAACAAAGAAGTCCCTCTAGTCAAAGTTCATTGGCGAAATTAGTCCATCGAGGGAGCTACTTGGGAAACAGAAGCAGACATGCACATCAAGTATCCTCGACTCTTCTCCGCCAACTCAGATCAAGCTCAAGGTAATAGTCTCCTTAAGTTTTTCAGTTTTATTTTCAGGTTTCAGTTTCAAACTTGGTATCCATTTCATGCTCAGAATTCCATGATAATCTTGGTATTAAATATTGTTGCATATTCAGTTATCCATTCATGTATCATTTTAGTTATATATACTTATGCATCATATATGCATTCTTATTGCGAGAAACTCAGTTCATCAGAGCACTCAGTCATGCATTCATGAATCAGTTACACATGCATCAGATATGCATATCCAGTATGATATATTCAGTTATCAGTCATGTCAGTCATGAGATCATGTTCCAGTTATTCATGTTCAGTATGTATGTCAGTTTATCTTTCTCCCCTCTCTTTTAGTCTTATTTGAGGACGAATGTTCTCAAGGAAGAGATATTGTAATATCTCGTACTTTTTCCTAGCTTGAAATTGTCCCAAGAATATTAGAAGTTTTAGTTGAAATATGAATACACTTTTGTACACGTTGTATTTTTAAGATTTTCACTTTTTATCATATGAGAAATTGAATTAGCTTTCCAACGATACTAATTTCATCTAAATCCAGTATCGAAGTAGAAAGTTATGGACGTTTTACTCAGAGCTGCCAGAATCGCCCAGGTGCGACGACCAGGTTGACCGACCATCGATCCAGCGCCGAACCGTCACCTTGACCGTCGCAGCCAAGGCAGTACGGCAACCTTTTGGAAAAGGTGCAATGGATAGGTTGACGGACCGTCGAACTTGCGACGGACCTTCGCCCAAGCCGTCGCTACTTAGGTAGTGAGTCCCTATCCTGGTCCACCTACGACGGTCGAAACAACGAACCGTCGATCCAGCCATGGACCATCGCACGAACCATCGCAGGTTCTGTTCAGCAAATTTTTAAGTCATTTTAAAGGGGCTTTTTGGTCTTTTACCATCCGTTTATATACCTAGTAATATCCGACCAAGGCTCATAATTTTATTATTCTTCCACAACATTAAAATTAGGGTTTTCTCCCTAAGAGAAATCCTTAAGCAACAAAATCCAAATCTTCTTCAAGAACTAAGAGATTCCAATTCTTCAAGTTCAAGAACTTCAAGAAACTCACTATCAGGTATGCATAGTATTCATTCATGGACTCCTTTCATCCATGAAGCCCACAAATCTCTTTTCTAAGTTCAAGTGTATGGATTTTTATGAATTTCATGTTGGGTTTGCTTTTGTTCATGTTGAAAATGACCAATTGAATTCTAACCCATGTTGGGTGATCAATTTTATGTGGAATTGATTCGTATAGGTGTAGATTCATGTAAACCTATGATTAAACCCTTGGATGATGAAATTAGAGTTGAATCATGATGTTTATTTGTTGTATAATGTTGTCTACATATATTATGCTTACCATGTATTTGATTAAATGCCTATGTGAAAGAAAAGTGCCCAACTAGTATGATTTTATGAAATCCTCATGTATGTACAAGTTTATGCATATCACATGTTTGATGAAATGCCTCAATAAATGAATTATGGATTGTGATGTTGGTCATGTACTCAAGAAAGTCATGCTTAGTCAGTTTCTTTCCATCGAGTCCTGGGGGTACTTGTACCCGACAATTTAGTTGTGTGCCTAGAGCCAGTGTCATGTTTTCACGATATCCTCAGTCAAGCCATGTTCAGTAAAAACTCAGAAATCCCAGCAATCTCAGAAAGCTCAGTAATACAGAAATCTCAGTAATATTCCATCAGTCAATGGAACTCAGTTAACTCAGTCTAATTTATTTCAGTAATCTATGTTCAGTGTCTATTCAGATGGGAGTATAAATTAGCACCGAGTGAACCCAAGGATGGGAACACACTGTCAGATAAGGGTGTGATTCTTAGAAGTCATCCTTGCATTCCAGAACTATGTAGCCAGCATAGGTTGAAACATCAACACTGTCAAATGAGGGTTGATAAGGTGGATAAGCACTATCAGATGAGGGGCACACCATTCTCTTTTGGGGACACTATCAGATGAGGGTCACTCACAGCTTGTCCTTACCGGTGGCGCGGTATTGACACCCATCTAATTGGGATTACAAATTGGACCCTAACTCAGCCATAATGGCATATTAGGGACATGTCGGTTAGATGACTACTTCCCACAGTTTCAGTTACAGAAATCAGGATTGTCAGATACAGTCATTCAGTCTCAGTAATAGAACTCAGATAGTTCTACAAAATTTTAAGATTGTCAGATACAGTCAACTCAGAACAGTACAGAACTTAGCTTGGTCAATCAGATTCAGGACTGTCAGATACAGTCACTCATGTTATCAGTTATATCAGTCATTAGAACTCAGTTATCAGCCATGTTAGTTATCAGTAAAATTATGTTATCACGATCTCAGTCATAGTTACTATGTATTCATACATGTATTCTCACATTCATATTAATCAGTTAGTCAGTATTGTTCATGCATATGAACCCCATGCATTCAGCCTACCTCATATGCATACCAGTACATTCAAAGTACTGACGCATTTTGCGCTATGGTGTCTTATACCATAGGTTCAGAGACACGAGCTCCAAAGCATCAGTAGCATTCCAGTCTCAGCAGTCAGAGTTAGCAGTGAGTCCTCATATTTCAAGGACATGATCATTCATTTATTACCACATTAATTAATTTATTAGTTGGAGTTAGTTAGGGACATGTCCTATTAACTCCTTATTCAGACAGTCATGTTTATATAGTATGTTCAGATAGCTGTAAACACATAATTTTATCCCGTCAATAATATTTCTTATTCCAATATCACATAATTTAATCCCATTTTTACAATTCTTCCCCAAGAAAATAGATAACCACCTCATCTTTTATTCATCTATTTATTTGTTTTTATTTTGTTTATATTTTGTTTTTATCCCATTTAACAAACCTAACTAATTTTGTCTTATTTTAAGAATTTCAACAACCCACCCAATCAAAAATAGGCACCTAACCCTTACCCCTCCAATTAAAAATAACACATCACTACCTACCCTACCCCTACACCGTCACCCGTTCACGTGCCCCATCCCAACCCACCTTTGTCACATTTTTGAGTTTGGAATAAAGTCACAAAAGACCAAAAAAGAAGGGAGATATACATACACATTGCCATTCATGAAAAAAAAACATCCATTTTTTTCTTTTCTCAAGGATAGAGATATCACACTCTAAAAAACACAAAAAAAAATACAGAGAACCACACGTTGCCATCATCGCCATCTTCAACGAGCAAAGTGACACCATTTTCTTTTTTTTCTTCTTAGACTCAATTTTTAGAGACCCGATATTGTTTTTCCTTTCTTCTCCATTGCACATAACATACCCATGAGAGAGGGAGAGATAGAGGGAGAAGGGTGAGAGAGAGACGTCAATTCTGTGCTCGAGTTACTGTTCCGGCCAAGATTTCACCGGAGACACATCGAAAAGTCACCAAATTTGTTCGAAATTATTGATAAAAAAGGCTACTGACCGACCCAATTTTCTTTATTTTTCATTGATTTCTTAGCAGAACTAGTTGGATAACGGTACGACTCATCGGGACGTGAACCAACAGTGAGTTCTTCACTGAAATTAGCCCTATTCAAGTTGATTTCTGTATAGGTTTCAGGTGGGTTGATTTTTTGGTTGCATTTTTCTCGATTTGGGTTCATCAATTTGCCACTGTTTTGAGTCGTGGGGTCCCATTTCGTCTTAATCTGCTTACCACAACTATTTTGGAGCTCCATTTTTGGAATACTTATTTGTGGTGTTTGTCGTTGGGGGTTTCCATTCGAGGATCTCAGTCTCGGATTGCGGTGTCTCTATACTGAGTTGGGATTTCATTGCCGTTGAGGTTTTCCATTCGGGCTCTAGAATGTGGTTTTCTTAAACATTATTATGCACGTAATCGATTCTTCAAAAGTTCATTTCTTCTCCCAATCTTTACCTTATTTTTATTCTTTATTGATGTTGTGGGTGTGGATGATTCATGTGTTGTGTGCTTAGTCTGAATCTTTGTTGGTTGTTTGCATCAATGTTGGCTTCGAATTTTGAGATGTGAATGGATAATAGAAGCATGCACTAATCATGTGGTTAAAAATGGGTTTGGGGGTGAGAATTGGAAACTTGATATAATTGGCGATTTTGGTTAGTTTGATTTCATTGTTCGTATAACTTGAAATGAACGTTAATTGAATTTGGTAATATCATGATACGTCAATTGGTTTAGGCAAATAGGTTGGGTAGGCAAATGTTTATAATTGGTGGCTTTGATTGAATGTTGAAAATTCCGTGGAATGTTTGAAATTTTGTTGACTAGTTGATCTTCTCGCACTAAAAAATATATTTATTTGGCCAGGGAATGCCTCAAAGAATCTGTATTGATTTATCCGGAGAATGTCCCGAAGTATCTTATACTTGAAAGATGTTCGTGGTGAAGTCCCGAGGTGTCGGGTGGAGCCGTGGAGTGCAGATAGGATTAGTGTAGGTTAGATAGGATTTATTTTTGCATTATTTATTTATTTCGGGACTGTATAATTGGACTGGACACTATACTTTAGATTTATTTTGTTTTCGTGTGTTTATTTATGCTTGTTTGCGTGCTTTGTGTGGTTTATACATTCATAGTGTCAAATTTGCCGATATGCTCCACGAAGCGACCGTGGTCAAACCACGGGATCGAGGGGTGTCTAACACCTTCCCCTCGGTTAACAGAATTCCTTAGCCGAAATCTCTATTCACAAATCGGTTTTAAAAGAGTCAAAACAGTTATGAAAAGGATTTTTCAAAGGTGACTTGGCACACCGGATTATGTCAAGTGGCAACTCTGAATAACAAATGTAAATAGTCCTTTTTCGAAACAAATTTTTAATTTTTTTGTCAGTTTACTAATAAAAACCCTTTCGAACTAAAATCTAATCTTTTGGAGTTAAAAAGTGGTGTGATAGCTCTGGTGACTCTGTTGGGAATTTTTCAGAATTCGAGCTAATTTTTGAAGTTGTATCGGCTTTGTTTCACATTATGGATGTATAGACATTCTTTGTGTTATTGTTCGTATTTGTTTTATCATTGTTGAGTGCCTACTTGTTATGTGTTTACAATTTTTCTTTATGTGTTACCACTTTATATCTGGCATCATATGCATAACCCGAGTCATTCTTTCTGCAACAAGTCTGTAGTACACGTGTTGTACACGACCTCTAGTTGAGTCACCCTTATTTTAGGAGGGAGATCCGTCGGTGTTATGGAGTGGGTGGAAAGCTCTCGCAGCCACTATCGACCATACGCTCCCCCGAACAGCCTTGTTAGTAAACCACAGCGTAGGTCAGCCTTCAGGTCATGTTTATCTACATCATATTGAGACCTAGTGGGACCCACATGGCCCTTTGTAGAAGACTCACCTCTAAAGCATTCTACGTGCTAAATGTTGCATCTCTGAGGGTAACGTGGTCATTTGACGGATCGATTTGGGGAAACCATGTATTAGAAGTAAAGTGTGTAGGCAAGAAAGTGTTGAAAGAAAAAAAAAAGGTGAATCAGAAAGAGTGTTTCGTAGTTTTAGAGTTCTATATGGTTGTTGATTTTTTTTACCTCTCGTACTCATGTTCTCAAAACATCAAAAGATTTTCCTTTTATTCCTTTGCCATGCATTTATAATGCGAAAATATCAAAAAGATTTTTTTTACAAATAGGAGCCTTTTTATAAAAAGAAAATTCAAAAAAAAGGATGGTAGAAGTTTTGTACATTTCATAAAAAAAAATAAAAAATTCTTTCATGATTGTTGGTGTCATTTTTATGTGTGGTGTCAAATCAAAAACCCAAAAAGTTTTTATTCGTCTGGATTTGATTGTGTCTCTTAAGTTAGGGTAAGTCTGTTAGTTAATCGTTAATTGTCCAATCTGGACGAACTATGCATATCTAATTCCCGTCCCTCGGGGCGGGATACGTAGGCAACCCTCGGTGGGTCTGGTAATCTCTTTATTTTTTTGGTCTTTGTCTTGATTTTAGCCTAGGTTCTTTCTCCGCGTAATCTAGTGTTGTTAACTGGTCCTTTCCAAGTAGATTGATTTCATTCGGCGGTACTATTCGGTGATTTGGAGTCATAAGTGGTCTGTCCCTTCGACATATGTCTGTGTCAAATTCCCAAGGGTTGGGAATTTTTTGCTCTAATTGAATTGCTAGTTAAGTTAATGTCCTATGTGTCATTTCAGGATGGACCCAACCACGAGGTCTAGAGTTCGGATGGTTTCCAAGGTCCCTAAAAAGTTAGTCAAGTGGTGGGGTACGTTCAACTACGCTGAGCAGCACGAGATAAAGATAGTGTTGGGTAATCTTATAGCCCTCTTGCGTCTCGCGCCCCGTCCAGATCTGATAGAGGCGGTGTCGACTTTTTGGTATCCTAGTAATTTGGTGTTTAGGTTTGGAAAATGTGAAATGACGCCTACTCTGGCAGAAATATCTAGTCTATGTTAGTTGTCTTATATCTGTCTAAAAATGATCTGAGCCCGCAATCATTCTAACTCAAGCTTTCTTCAGCGTTGTGGTTTAAAGAGTAAGAATATGCATTTAGGATGCCTTAATCAATTATGGATTTCCCTAGACTACTTGTTCACTCGATTCGGATCATTGGGTGGTTTTGATTATTTTTGGGATGAGTTTCATATAACTAAGAAGAAATGGGAAAGAAAACGTCTTGAAATCTTTGCTCTCGCTTTGTTAGGTACTTTAGTGTTTCCACAAGACGAAAGACTTATTAATACTCGATTGTAATCTATAGTGATGGTCTTATTTCATAAGGATCAAGGGAGCAAGTTTACTCTAGTGCCTATGATTTTAGTAGAGATATATAAGTCCCTAATTGAAATAAAAGGGGGGATGCGGTTCTTCGAAGGAAATAATCTAGTGTTACAACTATGAGTAAGTTTGTTTATGGGGTGAATGATAGTTGTACACACCTAATTTTGTCCCTCTCCGATATCACTTTTACTCATTTTTACCTAATCCTATCGTGTACCCTCAACCATGTAATTATCCCTCCATAAAATGATAAAAAATAAAACCAACTCAAAACAAATTTTATTTTGTTTTAACTTATCCTAACCAATTCACCCACCTACCCTACCCGACTACCCCACTCAAGTGGATTTTTATTTTCTTAACCAACTCACAAAAAAAGGAGAGAGGACCACTTTCATCATCATTATCATGAAATTCTCACCATCTCCTTCAAGATAGACACACCACTGCCATCTACTCAGAAGGAGAACCTTCCATTTTTTTTTACTAAAAATAGACTACAACATCACAGTAACTATACGGACCACTCATGAATTGGATTCAACAACAACACAGGCGACCATCATCCTCTTCTACACGGATTAACACACACACACAAACACCACACTTAAAAATGGCGTGAGAATTGAAAGGGAGGAACGGATTTTGGGCTTCAGGTTACTGTTTTAGTGACGGCTTCGCCGGAAATGTTTCAAACGTCACCAGATCTGTTCAAAATTGTTGTCAGTTCATGTCCTGCGATTGGTTTCTCTAACAATTATGGCCGGAAAAACATCCTGAGATGGCGTCTTGTTCTCTTTCAGTAGAAAATACCATTAAACGGGTGAGATTCCAAATATTAGGTTCGTTCGTTTCTTTTACGGGTCGTAGCATTGCTATATCGGTTTGTTCGGGTTGATTCCATTAGGGTTTTGGGTGGATTTCGGTGAAACTTATCTTCGGGGTTTCGGTTTTGTTCATATTTATTGTTTTGGGTATTCATCTGGTTCATCACAAATTTTGTTCAAATCGGAATTTGAGATATCGCATCGCTGGTTTGTTTTCTCTATTGGTCGGGAGAATCGAATTTGGGGTTATAGCATTTTGGACTATTTTTTGAGTGATTTGGAGAGTCGAGGTTCCATTGGTCTTTGAGGTTATCGGAGCAGCTCTTATTTCTCTTCGTAAATCATCAAAAATATATTCGAAAGGTCTGAATTCTTTAACTCACTTTTGTTTCATCATAAATTTAAGAAACTGGTGTTATGTTGTGTGTTTATGTTTGTGATTGATTGAACGTGGTTGATGTTCAATAGTGTTGTTCCATGTATAACTGATTGTGGCATGAATTTGATGTTAATATGAGCTTGGATAATTGCTTTGTCTAAAATTGACGTATGAAATGGATTCGGGAGTAAACAGAATGAGAATTGAAACTTGATAAAAGTGTTTTTTGGTTAGTTTGATTCATGCATCGTTGTTTAACTTGAAATCAACGTCTATCATACTTGATAGTATCATGATAGGCCGTTAAGTCGATGGGCAAATTCTAGGTTTTGGGGTAGGCAACTCATATGATTCTAATCATCAAATGTGTAAATATTTGTGTTGATTGATTTTTCCTATTTTTATCGCATAAAAATGTACTCATTTTGCCGGGGAATGCCACGAGGCATTTGTATGGATTTATTCGGGGAATGCCCCGACGTCTCATGTATGCAAAGGAGATTTGTGATCAAGACCCGAGGCATCGGGTAAAGCACGGGAGCTCAATTAAGGATTAGTGTAGGTTAGAGTAGGATTTATTTTTCGCATTTTTTTTATTTTGGACTGTATAATTGGACCGAACACTAAATTTTGGATTTATTTTATTTTGTGTGTTTGATTGATTGTTTTATGTGTTTTTGTGTGGTTTATACATTTGTAATGCCAAATTAGCCGATATACTCTATCAAGCGACCATGGTCGAACCACGGGATCGAGGGGTGCCTAACACCTTCCCCTCGGTCAAAAGAATTCCTTAGCCGGAATCTCTATTCGCAAACCAATTTTAAAGAGTCAAATTGTTTTGAAAAGGATTTTCCAAAGGTGACTTGGTACACCGGATTATGCCAAGTGGCAACTCTGAGTTTTGAATATAAACGTAATCCTTTTTCGGAACAAATCTTCATTTTGTCACTTTAATAATAAAAACCCTTTTGAAACTTAAAATTGATTCTTTTGGTAGTTAAAAAGGGGTGTGACAATAGTGTGGTCAATGAGTGTAGGTCTGCGATGTTGAATAGTGACATGACTCTAGACAGGCTTATGACTCATGCTCAACGATAGAAGATCAGAAGATTAAGATGAGGGAGAAGCAGAATAAGAGAGCAAGGACAGGTAGTTTCAACTTTGCTCAGCCTAAATCAGAAGGAGAAAATCATTCTCAGTTTTATACTAAGTCACTAGTTGCAGCTCCTTCTTCATCCAATGCTCCAGCTCCTAAGTTCAGGGATGGTAACATAGATAGAGTACCTGGCTCTAAGTCTCAGGGCAGTGTCAATAATGCCCAAACTAATCCCTTTTGTCAGACTTGTGGTAAGAATCACAATGGTGCTTGCAGAGCTGGTAGCAATATCTGTTTTGGATGTGGTAAACCCAGCCACAGAGTCATAGATTGTCCCCAGTTAGGTTATCAGGGTTAGCAGAACTGTTCCTCAGCTCAGTCCGATCGCCCAAATCAGCAGGGTGTCACTTCTAGTGCTACTAGTGGGCAACGCCCAAATAGACTCTATGCTCTCCAGTCCCAACAGGATCAGGAAAATTCTCCTGATATGGTTACTGGTACGTTACAGATCTTTCAGGTTCATGTTTATGCTTCTCTAGATCTAGAAGCTTTTTTGTCTTTTGTTACTCCCTATATAGCAGTTGATTTTGGAGTCAGTCCCGAAATTCTAGTAGAGCCTTTTTCAGTTTCTACCCCTGTGGGTAAAAACCATCATAGCCCGGCGGATATATAGGAACTGCCCAATTATGATATTTCAAAAAGTCACTTTAGCAGACTTAGTCGAATTAGAGATGACTGATTTTAATGTCATTCTCGGCATGGATTGGTTTCATTCCTGCTATGCCATAGTCGACTGCAAAAATAGAATATTCCAATTTCAGTTTCCGAATGAACCCATCCTAGAGTGGAAGGGTAGTGTATCCGCTTTCAGAGGTTAGCTTGTTTCTTACCTTTGGGCAAGGAAAATGATATTTAAAGGATGTGTCTATTATGTTGTTCGAGTTAAGGACACTAGTTTCAAAACTCCCAGTCTTGAATCAATCCCAGTAGTGAATGAATATTCAGATGTCTTTCCCAAAGATCTTTCAGGAATTCCTCCCTAAAGGGAAATAGACTTTGGCATTGATCTTCTTCTAGATACTCTGACTATATCTATTCTGCCATACAGAATGGCACCAGCAGAACTCAGAGAATTGTAAAAGAAGTTAAAGGATCTCTTAGATAAGGGATTCATCAGGCCCAGTGTTTCCCCATGGGGCGCACCAATATTATTTGTGCGCAAGAAAGACGGTTCTCTCAGAATGTGCATTGATTACCATCAGCTCAATAAAGTCATGGTCAAGAACAAGTAACCTCTTCCCAGAATCGATGACTTATTTGACCAACTTCAGGGTGCCAGCTATTTTTCTAAGATAGACCTCAAATTCGGCTATCATCAGCTCAGAGTCAGAGAATGTGACATTCCAAAAATAGCTTTTCATACTCGTTATGGTCACTTTGAATTCCTAGTCATGTCCTTTGGTCTTACTAATGCTCCAACAGCTTTCATGGACTTGATGAACCGAGTGTTCAAGCAGTACTTGGACATGTTAGTCATAGTTTTCATAGATGATATTCTGGTCTATTCTCGTAATTAGAGTTATCATGCAGACCATCTCAGAATCTTAATTCAGACTCTCAGAGATCATCAGTTGTTTGCCAAATTTAGTAAGTGCGAATTTTGGCTAAGGTCAGTAGCATTTCTTGGTCATATCATTTCTGGTGATGGCATTAGAGTAGATCTTCAAAAGACCGAAGCAGTAAGAAACTGGCCCAGACTTCTATCTCCATCAGACATCAGGAGTTTCTTGGGTTTTGCTAGCTATTATAGACGATTTGTTGAGGGATTTTCTTATATTACATCCCCTATGTCCAGATTGACTCAGAAAAAAGTCAAGTTTCAGTAGTCAGATCCTTGCGAGAAGAGTTTTCAGGAGTTGAAGACTCGACTCACCTCAACTCCAGTCTTAGCTCTTCCAGATGGTTCAGATGGTTTCGTAGTGTATTATGATGCATCCAGGGTAGGTTTGGGTTGTGTCCTCATACAACATGTAAAGGTCATAGCCTACGCCTCCAGACAGCTTAAACCCCATGAGAAGAATTATCCTACTCATGATCTTGAGTTAGCATCCGTAGTATTTACCTCGAAGATTTGGAGGCATTACTTGTATGGTATTCATGTAGATGTGTTCACAGCTCATAAAATCCTTCATTAATTCTTTTCTCAGACAGATCTCAATCTTCGTCAGAGAAGGTGGTTAGAGCTCTTGAAAGATTATTACATGAGTATCCTTTATCATCCGTCCAAGGCCAACATTGTGGCCGACGGTCTCAGTAGACTATCTATGGGTAGTTTTTCTCATGTCGAGGACAACAAGAAGAAGTTAGCTCAGGAAGTCCATCAGTTTTCCAGACTAGGCATTCGCTTAATCGATACAGAAGAGGGTGATATATGGTTCAGAGTAGTTCAGAATCATCTCTAGTTTCTAAGGTGGAAGAAAATCAAGATAGATACCCCAGTTTAGCCAAGTTGAAAGAGTCAATCAAGGATCAGAAAGTAGAGGTTTTCTCCCAAGGGGGAGATGGTGTTCTGTGTTGTCAGGGTCGTCTCTGTGTTCCAGGTGTGGAAGACTTAAGGCATCGAATTCTTACAGAAGTGCATGGTATGATCCATGGACCACAAAGATGTACCGCAACGTGTAGGAGATCTATTGGTGGAGTGGGATAAAGAGAGATATTACAGAGTTTGTGGCTAAGTGCTCTATATATGAGTAGGTTAAGATAGATCATCAAAAGCCTAGTGGTCCTATGCAGGAGTTCATCATTCCTACTTGGAAATGGGAATAAGTGAACATGGACTTCGTGATGGGTTTCCCTCGAACTCGTCGTCAGCATGATTCAGTTTGGGTCATTGTAGACAGAATGACCAAATCAGCTTATTTTTTTCCAATTCATACCTCTTATTCAGCGAAGGATTATGTCAAACTCTATATCATAGAATTGGTCAGATTGCATGGTGTTCCTCTATCTATTATTTCAGACAGAGGTACCCAATTCACCTCTTATTTCTGGAAAGCATTCCAAAAGGGTCTTGGTACCCAAGTTAATCTCAGTATAATCTTTCATCCTCAGACAGATGGTCAAGTAGAAAGGACCATTCAGACCCTAGAAGATATGATAAGGGCATGTGCAATTGATTTCAAGGGTAGTTGGGATGACCACTTACCTTTGATTGAGTTTGCATACAACAATAGCTATCATTCCAGTATTCGGATGGCTCCATTCGACGCTCACTATAGTAGAAGATACAGATCTCCAGTCGGTTAGTTTGAAGTTAATGAGGCCTTAGTTATAGAGCCAGACTTAGTATTCGATGCCTTAGAAAAAGTCCAGTTTATCAGACAAAGACTTTGAACTGCTCAGAGACGACAAAAGTCTTATGCAGATGTTCATAGAAAAGATCTCGAGTTTGAGATTGGTGACTATGTCTATCTAAAGTTCTCTCCCATGAAGGGAGTAAAGCGGTTTGGCAAAAAGGGAAAGCACAGTCCTCGATATGTAGGTCCCCTTAAGATTCTCAGTCGCTTTGGCAAAGTAGCTTATGAGCTAGAGTTGCCCTCAGATCTAACCTCAGTTCATCCAGTCTTTCATGTCTCTTTGCTCAAGAAGTGCATAGGTGACCCTGCAATTTTAGTCCCTATTCAGAGCATAGATGTTTAGGACAGCCTCTCTTATGAAGATATTCCGATCGAAATCCTAGACTATCAAACTCGCAGATTGAGGAACAAAGAAGTCCCTCTAGTCAAAGTTCATTGGCGAAATTAGTCCATCGAGGGAGCTACTTGGGAAACAGAAGCAGACATGCACATCAAGTATCCTCGACTCTTCTCCGCCAACTCAGATCAAGCTCAAGGTAATAGTCTCCTTAAGTTTTTCAGTTTTATTTTCAGGTTTCAGTTTCAAACTTGGTATCCATTTCATGCTCAGAATTCCATGATAATCTTGGTATTAAATATTGTTGCATATTCAGTTATCCATTCATGTATCATTTTAGTTATATATACTTATGCATCATATATGCATTCTTATTGCGAGAAACTCAGTTCATCAGAGCACTCAGTCATGCATTCATGAATCAGTTACACATGCATCAGATATGCATATCCAGTATGATATATTCAGTTATCAGTCATGTCAGTCATGAGATCATGTTCCAGTTATTCATGTTCAGTATGTATGTCAGTTTATCTTTCTCCCCTCTCTTTTAGTCTTATTTGAGGACGAATGTTCTCAAGGAAGAGATATTGTAATATCTCGTACTTTTTCCTAGCTTGAAATTGTCCCAAGAATATTAGAAGTTTTAGTTGAAATATGAATACACTTTTGTACACGTTGTATTTTTAAGATTTTCACTTTTTATCATATGAGAAATTGAATTAGCTTTCCAACGATACTAATTTCATCTAAATCCAGTATCGAAGTAGAAAGTTATGGACGTTTTACTCAGAGCTGCCAGAATCGCCCAGGTGCGACGACCAGGTTGACCGACCATCGATCCAGCGCCGAACCGTCACCTTGACCGTCGCAGCCAAGGCAGTACGGCAACCTTTTGGAAAAGGTGCAATGGATAGGTTGACGGACCGTCGAACTTGCGACGGACCTTCGCCCAAGCCGTCGCTACTTAGGTAGTGAGTCCCTATCCTGGTCCACCTACGACGGTCGAAACAACGAACCGTCGATCCAGCCATGGACCATCGCACGAACCATCGCAGGTTCTGTTCAGCAAATTTTTAAGTCATTTTAAAGGGGCTTTTTGGTCTTTTACCATCCGTTTATATACCTAGTAATATCCGACCAAGGCTCATAATTTTATTATTCTTCCACAACATTAAAATTAGGGTTTTCTCCCTAAGAGAAATCCTTAAGCAACAAAATCCAAATCTTCTTCAAGAACTAAGAGATTCCAATTCTTCAAGTTCAAGAACTTCAAGAAACTCACTATCAGGTATGCATAGTATTCATTCATGGACTCCTTTCATCCATGAAGCCCACAAATCTCTTTTCTAAGTTCAAGTGTATGGATTTTTATGAATTTCATGTTGGGTTTGCTTTTGTTCATGTTGAAAATGACCAATTGAATTCTAACCCATGTTGGGTGATCAATTTTATGTGGAATTGATTCGTATAGGTGTAGATTCATGTAAACCTATGATTAAACCCTTGGATGATGAAATTAGAGTTGAATCATGATGTTTATTTGTTGTATAATGTTGTCTACATATATTATGCTTACCATGTATTTGATTAAATGCCTATGTGAAAGAAAAGTGCCCAACTAGTATGATTTTATGAAATCCTCATGTATGTACAAGTTTATGCATATCACATGTTTGATGAAATGCCTCAATAAATGAATTATGGATTGTGATGTTGGTCATGTACTCAAGAAAGTCATGCTTAGTCAGTTTCTTTCCATCGAGTCCTGGGGGTACTTGTACCCGACAATTTAGTTGTGTGCCTAGAGCCAGTGTCATGTTTTCACGATATCCTCAGTCAAGCCATGTTCAGTAAAAACTCAGAAATCCCAGCAATCTCAGAAAGCTCAGTAATACAGAAATCTCAGTAATATTCCATCAGTCAATGGAACTCAGTTAACTCAGTCTAATTTATTTCAGTAATCTATGTTCAGTGTCTATTCAGATGGGAGTATAAATTAGCACCGAGTGAACCCAAGGATGGGAACACACTGTCAGATAAGGGTGTGATTCTTAGAAGTCATCCTTGCATTCCAGAACTATGTAGCCAGCATAGGTTGAAACATCAACACTGTCAAATGAGGGTTGATAAGGTGGATAAGCACTATCAGATGAGGGGCACACCATTCTCTTTTGGGGACACTATCAGATGAGGGTCACTCACAGCTTGTCCTTACCGGTGGCGCGGTATTGACACCCATCTAATTGGGATTACAAATTGGACCCTAACTCAGCCATAATGGCATATTAGGGACATGTCGGTTAGATGACTACTTCCCACAGTTTCAGTTACAGAAATCAGGATTGTCAGATACAGTCATTCAGTCTCAGTAATAGAACTCAGATAGTTCTACAAAATTTTAAGATTGTCAGATACAGTCAACTCAGAACAGTACAGAACTTAGCTTGGTCAATCAGATTCAGGACTGTCAGATACAGTCACTCATGTTATCAGTTATATCAGTCATTAGAACTCAGTTATCAGCCATGTTAGTTATCAGTAAAATTATGTTATCACGATCTCAGTCATAGTTACTATGTATTCATACATGTATTCTCACATTCATATTAATCAGTTAGTCAGTATTGTTCATGCATATGAACCCCATGCATTCAGCCTACCTCATATGCATACCAGTACATTCAAAGTACTGACGCATTTTGCGCTATGGTGTCTTATACCATAGGTTCAGAGACACGAGCTCCAAAGCATCAGTAGCATTCCAGTCTCAGCAGTCAGAGTTAGCAGTGAGTCCTCATATTTCAAGGACATGATCATTCATTTATTACCACATTAATTAATTTATTAGTTGGAGTTAGTTAGGGACATGTCCTATTAACTCCTTATTCAGACAGTCATGTTTATATAGTATGTTCAGATAGCTGTAAACACATAATTTTATCCCGTCAATAATATTTCTTATTCCAATATCACATAATTTAATCCCATTTTTACAATTCTTCCCCAAGAAAATAGATAACCACCTCATCTTTTATTCATCTATTTATTTGTTTTTATTTTGTTTATATTTTGTTTTTATCCCATTTAACAAACCTAACTAATTTTGTCTTATTTTAAGAATTTCAACAACCCACCCAATCAAAAATAGGCACCTAACCCTTACCCCTCCAATTAAAAATAACACATCACTACCTACCCTACCCCTACACCGTCACCCGTTCACGTGCCCCATCCCAACCCACCTTTGTCACATTTTTGAGTTTGGAATAAAGTCACAAAAGACCAAAAAAGAAGGGAGATATACATACACATTGCCATTCATGAAAAAAAAACATCCATTTTTTTCTTTTCTCAAGGATAGAGATATCACACTCTAAAAAACACAAAAAAAAATACAGAGAACCACACGTTGCCATCATCGCCATCTTCAACGAGCAAAGTGACACCATTTTCTTTTTTTTCTTCTTAGACTCAATTTTTAGAGACCCGATATTGTTTTTCCTTTCTTCTCCATTGCACATAACATACCCATGAGAGAGGGAGAGATAGAGGGAGAAGGGTGAGAGAGAGACGTCAATTCTGTGCTCGAGTTACTGTTCCGGCCAAGATTTCACCGGAGACACATCGAAAAGTCACCAAATTTGTTCGAAATTATTGATAAAAAAGGCTACTGACCGACCCAATTTTCTTTATTTTTCATTGATTTCTTAGCAGAACTAGTTGGATAACGGTACGACTCATCGGGACGTGAACCAACAGTGAGTTCTTCACTGAAATTAGCCCTATTCAAGTTGATTTCTGTATAGGTTTCAGGTGGGTTGATTTTTTGGTTGCATTTTTCTCGATTTGGGTTCATCAATTTGCCACTGTTTTGAGTCGTGGGGTCCCATTTCGTCTTAATCTGCTTACCACAACTATTTTGGAGCTCCATTTTTGGAATACTTATTTGTGGTGTTTGTCGTTGGGGGTTTCCATTCGAGGATCTCAGTCTCGGATTGCGGTGTCTCTATACTGAGTTGGGATTTCATTGCCGTTGAGGTTTTCCATTCGGGCTCTAGAATGTGGTTTTCTTAAACATTATTATGCACGTAATCGATTCTTCAAAAGTTCATTTCTTCTCCCAATCTTTACCTTATTTTTATTCTTTATTGATGTTGTGGGTGTGGATGATTCATGTGTTGTGTGCTTAGTCTGAATCTTTGTTGGTTGTTTGCATCAATGTTGGCTTCGAATTTTGAGATGTGAATGGATAATAGAAGCATGCACTAATCATGTGGTTAAAAATGGGTTTGGGGGTGAGAATTGGAAACTTGATATAATTGGCGATTTTGGTTAGTTTGATTTCATTGTTCGTATAACTTGAAATGAACGTTAATTGAATTTGGTAATATCATGATACGTCAATTGGTTTAGGCAAATAGGTTGGGTAGGCAAATGTTTATAATTGGTGGCTTTGATTGAATGTTGAAAATTCCGTGGAATGTTTGAAATTTTGTTGACTAGTTGATCTTCTCGCACTAAAAAATATATTTATTTGGCCAGGGAATGCCTCAAAGAATCTGTATTGATTTATCCGGAGAATGTCCCGAAGTATCTTATACTTGAAAGATGTTCGTGGTGAAGTCCCGAGGTGTCGGGTGGAGCCGTGGAGTGCAGATAGGATTAGTGTAGGTTAGATAGGATTTATTTTTGCATTATTTATTTATTTCGGGACTGTATAATTGGACTGGACACTATACTTTAGATTTATTTTGTTTTCGTGTGTTTATTTATGCTTGTTTGCGTGCTTTGTGTGGTTTATACATTCATAGTGTCAAATTTGCCGATATGCTCCACGAAGCGACCGTGGTCAAACCACGGGATCGAGGGGTGTCTAACACCTTCCCCTCGGTTAACAGAATTCCTTAGCCGAAATCTCTATTCACAAATCGGTTTTAAAAGAGTCAAAACAGTTATGAAAAGGATTTTTCAAAGGTGACTTGGCACACCGGATTATGTCAAGTGGCAACTCTGAATAACAAATGTAAATAGTCCTTTTTCGAAACAAATTTTTAATTTTTTTGTCAGTTTACTAATAAAAACCCTTTCGAACTAAAATCTAATCTTTTGGAGTTAAAAAGTGGTGTGATAGCTCTGGTGACTCTGTTGGGAATTTTTCAGAATTCGAGCTAATTTTTGAAGTTGTATCGGCTTTGTTTCACATTATGGATGTATAGACATTCTTTGTGTTATTGTTCGTATTTGTTTTATCATTGTTGAGTGCCTACTTGTTATGTGTTTACAATTTTTCTTTATGTGTTACCACTTTATATCTGGCATCATATGCATAACCCGAGTCATTCTTTCTGCAACAAGTCTGTAGTACACGTGTTGTACACGACCTCTAGTTGAGTCACCCTTATTTTAGGAGGGAGATCCGTCGGTGTTATGGAGTGGGTGGAAAGCTCTCGCAGCCACTATCGACCATACGCTCCCCCGAACAGCCTTGTTAGTAAACCACAGCGTAGGTCAGCCTTCAGGTCATGTTTATCTACATCATATTGAGACCTAGTGGGACCCACATGGCCCTTTGTAGAAGACTCACCTCTAAAGCATTCTACGTGCTAAATGTTGCATCTCTGAGGGTAACGTGGTCATTTGACGGATCGATTTGGGGAAACCATGTATTAGAAGTAAAGTGTGTAGGCAAGAAAGTGTTGAAAGAAAAAAAAAAGGTGAATCAGAAAGAGTGTTTCGTAGTTTTAGAGTTCTATATGGTTGTTGATTTTTTTTACCTCTCGTACTCATGTTCTCAAAACATCAAAAGATTTTCCTTTTATTCCTTTGCCATGCATTTATAATGCGAAAATATCAAAAAGATTTTTTTTACAAATAGGAGCCTTTTTATAAAAAGAAAATTCAAAAAAAAGGATGGTAGAAGTTTTGTACATTTCATAAAAAAAAATAAAAAATTCTTTCATGATTGTTGGTGTCATTTTTATGTGTGGTGTCAAATCAAAAACCCAAAAAGTTTTTATTCGTCTGGATTTGATTGTGTCTCTTAAGTTAGGGTAAGTCTGTTAGTTAATCGTTAATTGTCCAATCTGGACGAACTATGCATATCTAATTCCCGTCCCTCGGGGCGGGATACGTAGGCAACCCTCGGTGGGTCTGGTAATCTCTTTATTTTTTTGGTCTTTGTCTTGATTTTAGCCTAGGTTCTTTCTCCGCGTAATCTAGTGTTGTTAACTGGTCCTTTCCAAGTAGATTGATTTCATTCGGCGGTACTATTCGGTGATTTGGAGTCATAAGTGGTCTGTCCCTTCGACATATGTCTGTGTCAAATTCCCAAGGGTTGGGAATTTTTTGCTCTAATTGAATTGCTAGTTAAGTTAATGTCCTATGTGTCATTTCAGGATGGACCCAACCACGAGGTCTAGAGTTCGGATGGTTTCCAAGGTCCCTAAAAAGTTAGTCAAGTGGTGGGGTACGTTCAACTACGCTGAGCAGCACGAGATAAAGATAGTGTTGGGTAATCTTATAGCCCTCTTGCGTCTCGCGCCCCGTCCAGATCTGATAGAGGCGGTGTCGACTTTTTGGTATCCTAGTAATTTGGTGTTTAGGTTTGGAAAATGTGAAATGACGCCTACTCTGGCAGAAATATCTAGTCTATGTTAGTTGTCTTATATCTGTCTAAAAATGATCTGAGCCCGCAATCATTCTAACTCAAGCTTTCTTCAGCGTTGTGGTTTAAAGAGTAAGAATATGCATTTAGGATGCCTTAATCAATTATGGATTTCCCTAGACTACTTGTTCACTCGATTCGGATCATTGGGTGGTTTTGATTATTTTTGGGATGAGTTTCATATAACTAAGAAGAAATGGGAAAGAAAACGTCTTGAAATCTTTGCTCTCGCTTTGTTAGGTACTTTAGTGTTTCCACAAGACGAAAGACTTATTAATACTCGATTGTAATCTATAGTGATGGTCTTATTTCATAAGGATCAAGGGAGCAAGTTTACTCTAGTGCCTATGATTTTAGTAGAGATATATAAGTCCCTAATTGAAATAAAAGGGGGGATGCGGTTCTTCGAAGGAAATAATCTAGTGTTGCAACTATGGATGATGGAGCATTTGCATGCTCCATCTTTGATAAAATCAGATGTCATTGATCGTTGCTTCTCTGATCAAGTGAGATCCATGGAATAAAGAATGCACTTTGACAAATTCTCATTGCCAGTGGGAGTCGAGGCTTGGATTGAATTCCTCGAATCACAAACAGATGACAATGTTCTGTGGACCTATTTTTGGCTTCACCCGAAAACAATCTTGGTCGGATGTAGCATACAAATCCTTCTTGTTTTGTTGGGACTTAATTATACTCGACCATACACCCCTCTAAGAGTAATGCGTCAGTTAGGCAGACTGCAAGATGTTCCACCGATCATGGACCTCCAAAAAGACGTTGAGTATTTTAGAGACCAAGCTAAGGATAAGATTAAATACGAGCAGTTCTGAGATAATGCAACGTGGCAGGGTGTGAATACCCTCAAAGAAGGTTTAGATAATCCAGGATACACTCCAAGATATGGAATTTGGCTACAATCCATTCCTCGGGGTGTCAGTAGGCCATTACCAGCACAACTTAGAGGGAGAATACCTAAAGAATGTATAGTTGATGACCTCTAGGATGAAAGTGCGGGGGCCAAAGTGGAAGAATTGAGAGTTCAGTTAGCAGGTTTTCTCACAACTACGGAAGGGTATCAGAACAATCTTTTCAGGTGTACTCCCCATGAGGCCACGACACGTACTAGGAGATCTCTTCCGAATATCAAGGTGTCATTACAGGGTATGTTTCAAAATTTGACTAGTAAGGCGAGAACTTCACAGACAGGTCCATCTCAGCCAGGGACATCACAGAGAGCACCAGTTTGAAGGAGCACTTCTTATCTTTATTTAGTTTGAGTCATTTATTTTCTGTCATTGTTTTGGCATGTCTTTGTTAAGTTTATGCCAAGTTTGTTTTAACATTATGGTCTTTATTAGGAATGTCTCACATGTCGTCTTATGGGTCTAGAGTGTTGTTTGGTATTTGGTGATTAGATTTAAGTTGTCTTAATCTGTTTAGTTGTCTCTCTTATGAATACGTCGTGATGTCGCATGGTCCATTCATTTTGTTTGCTTATCGTTAAAAAAAAATTAGAAAATCAAAAATCTTCAATTTCGTGATATTTTTCCTGAACTATGCAAGATCTAATTCATGTACAACATGATACGTAGGCAACCTACTTTTGGGTTCGATCTAATCATTTTGTTTCTTTGATGCCAAAAGCCATAAAGAATGATAAAAGGAAATGAGATCACGAGAGCTGGAAAGAAAGAAAGAGCAATAAGAGAAGAAAAGAGGAAGAGAAGAGATTGATGCAAAAGAAGAGAGAAGTGAAGGTGAAAAGCAAAAAGAACGAGGTGTGATAATGTAATGGGCAAATCAGGATGATGTTAAAATGGCCTCATTACCCTGAAAGGCCGGTAGAAATGTGCATTAACCTAGGATGTATACAA
Organism: Capsicum pubescens; assembly: GCA_030864215.1. Classification (NCBI taxonomy): domain Eukaryota; kingdom Viridiplantae; phylum Streptophyta; class Magnoliopsida; order Solanales; family Solanaceae; genus Capsicum; species Capsicum pubescens. The sequence continues at coordinate 353,536,925 of CM061538.1, read as the reverse complement.
TGTGATTTCTATGCTTGTTGCCTGACCTAATCCTAACGGGTTTTGTCTTTGATGAGCATGTTCTTTCAGATAAGTGGTTGGTTTGTAGCACTCTGACTAGTCATCCATACTACACTAGATAAAAAGAGAAGCTTGCCATGGCTAGTAGGGAGATTGAAAATTCACTCATTGACCCAGATCAGGATCCCAGGAAAGAAAGTTCAGAACACAATGATGAGGTATTGAGACTTAGACAACAATTTCTAGATCTACACCGAGCATGGTCTAGTGGCATGCCTCCTCCTCCACTCCCTGAAGATCTTGGGAATATCCCAAATTACCCATCGCTCTCTTAGGTGAAATTCTTTATTCCTATTGAGTCACCCAAGCACGTGCCAAGATTCACTCCATGACAATATTATCCAGGCACTTCTAGTACGCCTCTGGCAGTGCCGCAACCAAGGCCCACTACTCATCCGGCACCACCAGCAGCACCTGAGTTTGTGGCTCCGCCACCGCCCGAAACTCCCACCTATGTTATGCGTTCGACAATGGTACTTCCTCGGTCTGCCAATGAACCAATGTTTAAAATTTTGGAGAATCAGTATTGTTCCCCGGATCCCACTTTGAAGATGAATGAACCATATGGATACACTCAACCACCATCATTTCCATTTGATACGGAGAAGCCTATTGCAACAGAGGAACAAAAAGTCATGGCACAGAAGTTGAAGAGTTTAGAATAGGCCATGAGGAATTTGCAGGGAGTCGGAGGTTATAAGAGTGTTTCCTATAAAAATCTTTGCATGTTTCCAGACATTAACCTCTCCCTTGGTTTTAAAATACCCAAGTTAGAGAAATACATGGGGCACGGTGATCCCGTGGCACATTTAAGACATTATTGCAATCAATTGAGTGTTGCAGGGGGAAGAGAAGAGTTGCTTATGGATTTCTTTGTCGAGAGTCTTTCTGGTATGGCTTCAGAATGGTTTGTCGATCAGGATATTGACAATTGGAACAACTGGGGTGACCTAGCTAATGAATTTGTGCAACATTTTCAATATAATGTCGATCTGGTTCCTGATGAGAAATCCCTGTTCAACATGAAGAAGAAAAGTACTAAAGGCTTTCAGGAATACGCGATAAGATGGCGTGAATAGGCCGCAACGGTAAAACCTCTAATGAAGGAGAGTAAGTTGGTAGAGCTCTTCATTTAGGCATAGGATGAGACCTATTTTCAACATTTACTTCTGGCGATGGGAAAGTTGTTTATTGAAATCCTAAAAATGGGAGAGATGATAGAGGATGAAATCAACACTGGATGGATTGGGAGTTTTTCCGCATTGAAAGCCACCACACAAGTGATTCAAGGTGGATCTGGTGCGTTTGGAGGTAAAAAAAAAAAAGAGGATGCGGCGACCATTGTAGCAGGAACCCATTCCTATCCCAAAAGACTGCCTCGACCCTATCCCTAATCCCAGGCCCAAGCATGTGCCCAAGATCCATATATTCATCCCCATATTATAACCCTCCACAAAACCCATTATATTCCATTCCACCACCTCCCATACCCAGTATATAGCGCGCAGCCATATGCCCAAACCCTTTCTTACACGCAATGCCATGCGCAAGCTCCACAAAATCATCCATCAACTCCACTAAATTACCAAAACTCCTCCAGACCCGGTTTCCAACCTAGGCTCGAGTACAAGAAAGAGAAGGCGATCAAAAATCAGTTCACACCTCTTGGAGAGTCATATGCTAGCTTGTTTGATAGGTTGAGAAAGATGAAGGTCTTAAGCCCAATTCAAGGAAGGCTTTCGAATCCACCTCCAAGAAATCTTGATTATTCGTTAAGATGTGTGTATTGTTCTGACATGTCGGGGCACGATATCGAGAAATGCTGGCATTTGAAGAAAGTTGTCCAAGATTTAATTGATGCAAATCAAATTCTAGTCCAGGCTCCGAAAGCTCCAAACATTAACCAGAATCCGTTGCTAACCCATGCTGAAACCAATATGTTAGAACTGATATATGATGGAAAAGAGTCATCAAGGTGCCATAAGCCTATTTTCAGAATATAGACCAATCAGGACAAATTAGTAAATGTGGCAGATTCATTGAAAGCAATATCATTAAGCCAGGAAGGAAGGGGAGAAGATAAATCCCAAGAAAGCACAAAGAAACCCGAGATCACAATGCAAGGTGCCAGAATATATGTTGATTTAAGTCAAGATAAACCTAAGTTGATGGTGGTAGGAGCTCCAGATAAGCCTATCTTAATGGTGAAAGGAGCACTGGCAGCGCCTATTGTTCTCAAACCGGTGACCTAACCTCTGATAGTTGATACGAAAAAGGTTCCCTGGAACTATAAGTGGACTGTGATGACCTATCAGGGGAAGAAAGTAGTGGAAGATATAGATGAGGCAGAGGGTTTAACTCAGTCAGGAAGATGCTTCGTGCCTGAAAGTTTAAGGATGTCCAAGACAATTATGAGTGGACCTTCATCTATCAAAAAGCCTGTCACCGAAGAAGAAGCTGAGGAATTTTTGAAAAAGATGAAGTTGCCAGAGTATTCAATAATAGATCAGTTGAAGAAAACCCCTGCTCAAATTTTCCTCTTATTTTTGTTGTTGCATTCTAAGGAACATCGTGATATTATATTAAAGGTATTAAATGAAGCATATGTTCCTAGGGAGATTATAGTAAATCAGCTTGAGAAAATGGTTGGAAAAATCTTTGAGGTCAATCGGATCAGCTTCTCTGATGATGAATTTCCTGTTGAAGGTATGGGGCATAACCAAGGTCTTTACATTATGGTGAAGTGCGAAGATTTCTAAGTCACTCATGTCATGATTAACGGAGGTTCAGGTGCAAATATCTTCCCTATTTTTATTTTGCAAAAGTTGAATATTGGTGTTGAGAGGATCAGGCCCAACAATGTATATGTCAGGACTTTCGATGGAGCAAAATCAAACTACATTGGCGAAATAGAACTAATGTTGATTATAGGGCCTGTTGAGTTTGCCATAGAGTTTCAAGTATTGAATATAGACTCCTCTAACAATATATTATTGGGAAGACCGTGTATCCATAAGGCCAAGGTGGTTGCGTCTACATTGCACCAAATGATCAAGTTTGAGCATGATAGGCAAGAAGTGGTTATTCATAGTGAAGGGGATTTGTCCGCCTATGAAGATTCTCCCTTGTCCCTTATTGAAGAAAACAATGTACAAGAGACATTTGTCTATCAAACTTTTGATACAGTGTCGGTAAATCATATCGTTAAAGGGCAGGTTATTTTGGGACCACAATTGTCTTTCATTTCTATCATGATGGTGAGTGAGCTTTTGAAATATGGATTTGTGCCAGGGAAGGGTTTGGGAGTGTCTCTGCACGGTATCATTCATCCCATATGTCTGAGAGAGAACATGGGCACTTTTGGTCTGGGATTTGAATCTATGGCTGAAGATTTAAAGAAGGCCAAGGGAAGGAAAAAGAAAACATGGTCACTCCCTCGCCTAATGCCTCTACTCAGTGAAACATTTGTCAAGAGCGATGTTACGAAGCCTGTAGAATTTGAAACTGAATTGGTTGATGACTTTCATAACCTGCTGATTGATGTTGACATGGTTGAAGAAGGAGAGGGTATTAGTAAGGCAGGTGTGCAGTTCATAGGTCCTGAGGTCCAGCTCAACAATTAGGAAGTCACTCCTCTCCCCGTCAGGAGGGAGTTTTGGTAGTTCATTTTGTTTTTCTTTCTATTTATCCAAGTTATTCTAGGGTTGTAATTCAGAATTTAGCTTGTTTACATTCTGTTGTCATTTTTGTTTAAACCCTCCTATCTTTCCCTTTTAATGAAATGCAATGTCCCCTTATTTTGTGTCTAATATATTTTGATTGTCTTTTTTTTATACAGTTCTTTTTATGTTGATTCTAATGACATGACATGCATGTGGAATTTTCAGCCTAATCTTACAATCCAAACTAATCAAGCTATAATGAAGCAAGAGGGGGAATATGATGAAGAAGAGGCACTAGAGGAAATAAGAAAAAAGTTGGAACAGTTTGAAGACAAGCCGAATCCTAATTTGAATGAAATTGAGCCAATCAATCTAGGGAATCAAGAAGATGTTAGGGAAACTAAAATCAGTGTACATGCTTTGCCACAGCTAAAAGATGGAATGATTCAAGCATTAATTGATTATAAGGATGTTTTTGCATGGTCTTATGATGATATGCCTGGCTTAAGCACTGAATTAGTGGCCCATAAATTGCCAACTGATCCTGCCTTCCCCCCTATGAAACAGAAGTTGAGGAAGTTTAAAACTAATTTAAGTATCAAAATCAAAGAGGAAATCATGAAACAACTTGAAGCCAAGGTCATTCGAGTGGTTTGATATCCTACGTGGCTATCCAATTTTGTTCTTGTCCAAAAGAAAGACGGCAAAATTCGAGTATGTGTTGATTACTGTGATTTGAACAGAGCAAGTCCAAAGGATGATTTTCCGCTGCCCAACATCCATATTTTGCTGGACAACTACGCTAAACATGAGGTAGCCTCTTTCGTGGATTGCTATGCCGGATACCACCAGATCATTATGGATGATGAAGATGCGGAAAAGACTTCTTTTATCACACCATGGGGGACCTATTGTTATTGAGTGATGTCGTTCGGTTTGAAGAATGCTGGAGCAACATACATGAGAGCCATGACCACAATGTTTCATGATATGATGCATAAGGAGATTGAGGTCTATGTAGATGATGTGATTATTAAGTCAAAAACTCAGGCTGACCATGTTAAAGATTTAAGAAAGTTCTTTGAAAGGCTGCGCAGGTAATCTCAAGCTCAACCCAGAAAAATATGTATTTGGAGTTCCGTTTGGAAAGATGTTGGAGTTTATTGTCAGCCGCCGGGGAATTGAATTGGATCCCTCAAAAATCAAAGCCATTCAGGATTTGCCTCCTCCCAAGAATAGGATGGAGGTGATGAGTTTGCTGGGTAGATTGAACTACATCAGTAGGTTTATTGCTCAACTCACAACCACTTGTAAGCCCCTTTTCAAGTTGCTGAAAAAGAATGTTGCGGTTGAGTGGACTGAAGAATGCCAGGAAGCATTTGATAAAATCAAAAGATATCTGTCAAATTTGCCCGTGCTGGTACCACCGGAGCCTGGTAGGCCTTTGATCTTATATTTATCAGTCATGGACAATTCCTTTGATTGTGTCTTGGGTCAGCATGATGTCACGGGCAAAAGAAAGCAAGTTATTTATTACCTTAGCAAGAAGTTCACAACATATGAAGCCAAGTACACACTTCTTGAAAGGACGTGTTGTGCCCTGACTTGGGTAGCACAGATGTTAAAGCATTATCTTTCGTCCTATACTACTTATCTCATCTCCCGCATAGATCTGCTGAAGTATATATTTTACAAGCCTATGCCAATGGGTCGATTGGTAAAGTGGCAAATATTGCTTACCGAGTTCGACATTGTATATGTGACTTGAACCGCCATAAAAGCCCAAGCCTTAGCAGATTATCTTGCTTAGAATCCCATTGATGAACAGTATGAGCCATTAAAGACATATTTTCCTGATGAAGAGGTATTGTGTGTTGATGAAGTCATTATAGATGTTGATCCAGATTGGAAGTAGTTCTTTCATGGAGCTGTCAATATGAAAGGAGTCGGAGCAGGTGCAGTTCTTATCTCTAAGGCGGGGCAATATTTTTCGGTGACAGCGCAACTTCAATTTTATTGTACCAATAACATGGCAGAATATGAAGCTTGCATTCTGGGTTTGAGGCTAGCTGTTGATATGGGAGTCCAGGAACTATTAGTGTTAGGCGATTTAGATTTGCTCGTCCATCAGATTCAAGGTGATTGGGAGACGTGAGATTTAAAGCTAATACCGTATCGATAATGCTTGAAAGATCTATGTCAATGGTTTGTGTCTGTAAAGTTTAGGCATATTCCAAGAATTCGCAATGAGATTGTTGATGCGTTGGCCACTTTTTCTTCGATGCTCCAACATCCTGATAAGTCCTACATCGATCCAGTGCATATACAGAGTCTTGATCAACATGCTTATTGTAATGACGTTGAAGAAGATCTCGATGGTGAACCTTGGTTCTTTGATATCAAGCAGTACATCCAGTCAGGAGAATACCCAGCACATGCCACCAATGATCAAAAGAGGACAATTAGGCGTTTGACTAGTGGATTTTTCTTGAGTGGGGGAGTCTTATACAAGAGAACCCCGGATCTAGGACTTTTGAGGTGTGTAGATGCAAAAAAAGCTTCGGAAATCATGGTTGAAGTTCACTCCAGAGTATTCGGGCCTCATATGAATGGTTATGCCTCGTCAAAGAAAATTCTCAGAGCAGGTTATTATTGGCTTACTATGGAGAGGGATTCGATTCGATTTGTTCGAAAGTGTCATCAATGTTAGGTGCACGGTGATCTGATACATTCTCCTCCTGCTGAGTTGCATGCAATGGCTGCTCCATGGCCTTTCGTAGCCTGGGGAATGGACGTGATGGTACTGATTGAGCCAAAAACATCAAATGGGCATATATTCATTCTGGTGGCCATTGATTACTTTACAAAGTGGGTGGAAGCAGTAACTTTCAAGTCAGTGACAATGAAAGCGGTAGTAGATTTTGTTCATTCCAACATCATTTGTAGGTTTGGAATTCCTAAGATGATTATTACAGACAATGCTGCCAATCTCAATAGTCATTTGATGCAAGAAGTGTGTCAACAGTTTAAGATCGCACATCGAAATTCCACTCCATATCATCCAAAGGCTAATGGCGTTGTGGAAGCCGCCAATAAGAATATCAAGAAGATACTGCAGAAAATGGTACAAGGGTCTAGACAATGGCATGAGAAGTTATCGTTTGCATTGCTAGGTTATCGCACTATTGTTCGCACTTCAACAGGTACAACTCCATATTTATTGGTGTATGGGACAGAAGCAGTCATCCCTGCAGAATTTGAAATTCCCTCTCTTCGAGTCATTATGGAAGCAGAGATTGATGATGACGAGTGGTTCAAAATCCGACTGGAACAATTAAGTTTGATTGAGGAAAAAAGGCTAACATCGGTATGTTATGGCCAATTGTATCAGAAGAGAATGGCTCAAGCGTATCAAAAAAGGTATGACCCAGGCATTTTGAAGTGGGTCAATTGGTATTGAAGCGTATTCTTCCTCACCAGGTTGAAGCGAAAGGCAAGTTCTCCCCAAACTGGCAAGGTCCCTTCACCTTATATTTGACAGATATTGAAGGGAAAATGGCAAAAATGGCTATCAATGCTGATGCGGTCAAAAGATATTATGTATGATATTTTATCCTTTGTTGATTTTATTGCATGTTTAGTACTTGCATTTTTTAAGATTGATATGATGAAGGCATTTTATTCTTGTATCCAAACATTTTGTCATCCTTTGTTTACCCGTTTGAGCTTAGTTTTATTTTTCTTTCATATCCCTCTTTTGGAATCAAAATAGAGTCAAAGATAAATGTCAGGAAAATAAGAATAAAAGAAAGAGTTCAAAAATAAAAAAATAAAAAAAAGAGAAAAAAAATCAAAACAAAACAAAGAACAAGCTGATGGAACTACGTGCGACCTGATTCTCCTCTCTCAAGGGTGAGATACGTAGGCTGCCCTATTCGGGCTCGGTCCAACCAAATAAATTTTTAGAGTCACCTAGTCAACGAAAAACTGGGGCATGAGTTAATGTGTTGTTTAAGTCGATTCCAAAAGTTGTAAGTCCCACCCCCACTTCAAGTGTCGTTTGAGCCTCTTGTCATCCTTTTCTAACCTTATCCAAAAGCCAAGTTACAACCAAAGAAAGGCCTTCGTATCAATTTTTGATAATGTTAAGGCTAAGCATGCAATGGATATGATGATACATCGTGGGGTACTACTTGTTTTCCTTAGCATAAGAAATCAGGAAAGAAATGAAAATGAGAGAGTCTTAGTGGTGAAAACCCTCCCGGGCACCATAAGGCCATGGTGAGTTGAAAGAAATAAAAAATGAGAGAGTCTTACTGGTGAAAACCCTTACGGACACCATAAGGAGATGGGGAGTTGAGAGAAATAAAATGAGAGAGTCTTATTTGTGAAAACCCTCATGGGTACCGTAAGGCGATGGCGAGTTTGAAAGAAAGGTGAAAAGGAAAGAGGTTTGTTGGCAAAAATCTTTCAAGATGTCGTCAATTGAATGAGATATATGAGTCCAATGGGTTGGAAGAAGCAGCAGCGGCAAAGGCATGAACTCAACAACAAACGGGAAGTTTGGATAGGAAGATCAGGCAGCTTAATCCAAAATCCATGTCATAGTCATTGGAGTTGGTTGCCATCTTCAGATAAGTTTTTTCTTTGTTAAAAAGAGGAACATTGCCTTTTTCTTGCATTTACATATTCATGCTTTTGTCTTTTTATGTCATTTATCAAATAAAAGTCACCATCATTTCTTTACATTTTAAGTCAAGTCTGTGTCAAAACAAGCGAGAAAGGATTTCAAAACTTGCTATCAGTCTTTCCAATTGTATGAGGAAAATCCAAGGACCAGCACATGAAAGAAATATTATCATAATTCAACACAAAGCAAAGGAAGTCTATCAACCGACCGGCTGTTGGGTTTGTGGGAGCATTCAGATTTGGAAAAGGGTGCATCTCAGAGGCATGATAAAATGGAAATTTATTGTTTGAGTCAGAACTCATTTCCCCCGATCTGGTCTGGGTCAATGATGTAACAAGACAGGGTCAAGTGTCAGTAATCTAAAACAAAGACAAAAGAAACGAGTGCTGGAGCGTATGTCTGGAAAGCCAAGTGTTGCAAGCCACCACTAAGTTTTAACTGAAAAAATTTTCTTTGATGAAACAGGGGAAAAATTTTGTTCAATAAGTTCAGCTACCTTTGGGAAAGCATATTTGGGGATTTTACTTTCTGTTCAGGACCCTCCTGAAAAATGGGATTTTACTTTATGTTCAGGACCCTCCTGAAAAATGGGAATTTACTTTAGGTTCAGGACCCTCCTAAAAAATGGGAATTTACTTTAGGTTCAGGACCCTCCTAAAAAATGGGATTTTACTTTTTGTTCAGGACCCTCCTGAAAAATGGGATTTTACTTTCTGTTCAGGACACTCCTGAAAATGAGAATTTACTTTCTGTTCAGGACCATCCTGGAAAATGGGATTTTACTTTCTGTTCAGGACCCTCCTGAAAAATGGGATTTTACTTTATATTCAGGATCCTCCTGAAAAATAGAAATTTACTTTAGGTTCAGGACCCTCCTGAAAAATGAGATTTTACTTTCTGTTCAGGACCCTCCTGAAAAATGATATTTTACTTTCTGTTCAGGACCCTCCTGAAAAATGGGATTTTACTTTCTGTTCAGGAATCTCCTGAAAAATGAGACTTTACTTTCAGTTCAGGACCCTCCTGAAAAATGGGATTTTACTTTTTGTTCAGGACCCTCCTGGAAAATGGGATTTTATGTTTTGTTCAGGACCCTCCTGAAAAATGAGATTTTACTTTCTGTTTAGGACGCTCCTAAAAAATGGGACTTTACTTTTTGTTCAGGACCCTCCTAAAAAATGGGAATTTACTTTTTGTTCAGGACCCTCCTGGAAAATGGGATTTTACTTTTGTTCAGGACCCTCCTGAAAAATAGGATTTTACTTTATGTTCAGGATCCTCCTGAAAAATGGAAATTTATTTTAGGTTCAGGACCCTCCTGAAAAATAGAATTTTACTTTCTGTTCAGGAGCCTCCTGAAAAATGGGATTTTACATTCTGTTCAGGATCCTCCTAAAAAATGAGAATTTACTTTCTGTTCAGGACCCTCCTGGAAAATGGGATTTTACTTTCTGTTCAGGACCCTCCTAAAAAATGGGATTTTACTTTATGTTCAGGACCCTCCTGAAAAATGGGAATTTACTTTAGGTTCAGGATCCTCCTGGAAAATGGGATTTTACTTTCTGTTCAGGACCCTCCTGAAAAATGGGATTTTACTTTCTGTTCAGGACCTTCCTGAAAAAATGGAACTTTACTTTCTGTTCAGGACCTTCCTGAAAAATGGGACTTTACTTTCTGTTCAGGACCCTCCTGAAAAATGGGACTTTACTTTTGTTCAGGATCCTCCTGAAAAATAGGACTTTACTTTTATTCAGAACCCTTCTGAAAAATGGGAATTTAATTTCTGTTCAGGACCTTCCTAAAAAATGAGATTTTACTTTCTGTTCAGGGCCCTCCTGAAAAATGGAATTTAATTTCTGTTCAGGACCTTCCTGAAAAATGGGATTTTACTTTTGTTCAGGACCCTCCCAAAGAATGAGACATTACTTTCAAAAAATGAAATCTCTTTATAATAATCTTTGTTTAGGATAATTTTCTTTTTAGTTTTGATGTGATTTCAGGAGCCCGCCTGGAGAACAGGGTGAAGAAATGAAAAGTCAAGCAACAAAGTGAAGAAGTTGAAAGTCAAGCAACAAGGTGAAGAAGTTGAAAACAAAGCAACAACGTGAAAAGTTGAAAGTTAGCAGATTGAAAAATAGCAAGTCAAGAGCCCGCCTGAAGAATAGGGTGAGGAAATTAAAAGCTAAGCAATGAGGTGAAACAATTGAAAGTCAGACAACAAGTTGAAGAAATTGCAAATCAGGAGCCCGCCTGAAGAATTGGGTGATGAAGTAGCGAATCAAGAGTCCAATAGAAGTTGCATAGATAGGATATTTGTAATTCCATTTATGTTTTTAACTTGTAATTTTCATTTTTGATGTAATGACAGAGCCGCGGACCGGAACCTCACTCGACTCTCCAACTCGGTATAGTCCATCTCCTTCCAATCCTTTGAGATACCTATCACTTGATTCCCTCATAACTTGGGTAGGTAGGATTCTGCTAAGACTCGGTTGTCCTTCTTTCTTTAGTTTCTTTATTCGAATAATGATCGGGATAAAATTTTGTCTCGTTGTCTACTTCTTTGTATGAAAACACTAGGTGTTTACATTCAAAGGGGGCATGATGTAGACACGTAATTTTATCCCGTCAATAATATTTCTTATTCCAATATCACACAATTTAATCCCATTTTTACAATTTTTCTCCAAGAAAATAGATAATCACCTCATCTTTTATTCATCTATTTATTTGTTTTTATTTTGTTTTTATCCCATTTAACAAACCTAACTAATTTTATCTTATTTTAAAGATTTCAACAACCCACCCAATCAAAAATAGACACCTAACCCTTACCCCTCCAATTAAAAAATAACACATCACCACCTACCCTACCCCTACCCCCTTACCCGTTTACGTGCCCCCTCCCAACCCATCTTTGTCACATTTTTTTTTTTTTGGAATAAAATCACAAAAGACCAAAAAAGAAGGGAGATATACATACACACTGCCATTCACGAAAAAAAAAACCTTCATTTTTTTCTTTTCTCATGGATAGAGATATCACACTCTAAAAAACACAAAAACAAATATAGAGAACCACATGTTGCCATCATCGCCATCTTTAACGAGCAAAGTGACACCATTTTCTTTTTTGTTTTTCTTCTTATAGACTCCATTTTGAGAGACCCGATATTGTTTTTTCTTTCTTCTCCATCTCACAGAACATACCCATGAGAGAGGGAGAGATAGAGGGAGAAGGGTGAGAGAGAGACGTCAATTATGTGCTCGAGTTACTATTCCGGCCAAGATTTCGCCGGAGACGCATCGAAAAGTCACCAAATCTATTCAAAATTATTGAAAAAAAAGGCTACTAACCGACCCAATTTTCCTTATTTTTCATCGATTTCTGAGCAAAACTAGTTGGATAATGGTACGACTCGTCGGGACGTGAACCAATAGTGAGTTCTTCACTGAAATTATCCCTATTCAAGTTGATTTCTGTATAGGTCTCAGGCGGGTTGATTGTTTGGTTGCATTTTTCTCGAATCGGGTTCATCGATTTGCCACTGTTTTGAGTCGTGGGGTCCCATTTCGTCTTAATCTGCTTACAATAACTAGTTTAGAGCTCCAATTTCGGAATACTGATTTGTGGTGTTTGTCGTTGGGGGTTTCCATTCGAGGATCTCAGTCTCGAATTGTGGTGTCTCTTACTGAGTTGGGATTTCATCGCCGTTGAGGTTTTCCATTCGGGCTCTCGAATGTGGTTTTCTTAAACATTATTATCAACGTAATCGATTCTTCAAAGGTCCATTTCTTCTCCTGATCTTTACCTTATTTTTATTCTTTATTGATGTTGTGGGTGTGGATGATTCATGTGTTGTGTGCTTAGTTCGAATCTTCGTTGGTTGTTTGCGTCAATGTTGGCTTCGGATTTTGAGTTGTGAGTGGATAATAGAAGCATGCACTAATCATGTGGTTAAAAATGGGTTTGGGGGTGAGAATTGGAAACTTGATATAATTGGCGATTTTGGTTAGTTTGATTTCATTGTTCGTATAACTTGAAATGAACGTTAATTGAATTTGGTAATATCATGATACGTCAATTGGTTTAGGCAAATAGGTTGGGTAGGCAAATGTTTAGAATCGGTGGCTTTGATTGAATGTTGGAAACTCCATGGAATGTTTGAAATTTTGCTGACTAGTTGATCTTCTCGCACTAAAAAATGTATTCATTTGGCCGGGGAATGCCTCAAAGAATCTGTATTGATTTATCCGGAGAATGCTCCGAAGTATCTTGTACTTGGAAGATGTTCGTGGTGAAGGCCCGAGGTGTCGGGTGGAGCCGTGGAGTGCAGATAGAATTAGTGTAGGTTAGAATTTATTTTCGCATTATTTATTTATTTATTTCGGGACTGTATAATTGGACTGGACACTATACTTTAGATTTATTTTGTTTTCGTGTGTTTGTTTGTGCTTGTTTGCGTGCTTTGTGTGGTTTATACATTCATAGTGTCAAATTTGCGGATATGCTCCACCAAGCGACCGTGGTCAAACCACGGGATCGAGGGTGCCTAACACCTTCCCCTCGGTCAACAGAATTCCTTAGCTGGAATCTCTGTTCGCAAACCAATTTTAAAAGAGTCAAAACGGTTTTGAAAATGATTTTCCAAAGGTGACTTGGCACACCGGATTATGCCAAGTGGTGACTCTGAATAAAAAATGTAAATAGTCCTTTTTCGAAACAAATTTTTAATCTTTTTGTCACTTTACTAATAAAAAACCTTTCGAACTAAAATCTAATCTTTTGGAATTAAAAAAGTGGTGTGACAATAGCTTATTTCATTTTTATTTTGGGTATTTCATACCCCACCCAAATGTTATATTTTATCAGATATTATATCTCAGTTTTGAACCTTATGGCCTTTCAGTTCATGTTTCCGCATTATATACAGTATGTTATACAGTGTACAGGTACAGATATCAGTCATGGATTAGCTTGTGGTCCTTCAGGATCATGAGCACCGTGTAGCGTTTCGAGTACCAGATTCGGGGCGTTACAAACACTTGGGCATTTAAAAGTTTAGTTCAATTCAAAATAAGGGTGTCAAACGGGTCGGGCCGACCCGGCCCGACCCTATTATGTAACCCGGCCCGGTAAGCCCTAGGGCTTAAGGGTTCCGGGTCCCGGGCCGGTTTTTTTGTTAAAATGGGCCCGGTTAACCCGGCCCGGACAAAGCCCGGTCCAGGCCCGCCGGTTAACCGGCCCGACCCGGAATATAAAAAAAAAAATTGGATTTTGGGCCAACTAGCCGTTGGCCCAACGGCTATATAGCCGTTTTTGGGTCCAAACGGCTAGTTTGGGCCCATTTAATAAAGAAAAAAGAAAAAAACTTTAAAAAATATTTTTTAATCCCCAAAAAAAATCTATAAATACCCTACAACTTCAAATCATTTTTCACACAATTTTTCACTCTCTCAAATCTCATTCTCTCTCAAATCTCAATTCTCAATTCTCTAATATTCAATATATTTAATTTCTTAAAGTGTTCACTTTAATTTTTTAATTTTCGTTTATAAAGTACGAGCGGAAGTTTCTAAAGTCGCAATCTTCGGATACTTCCAAAATTTGGTATTGTCGTTCCATCTCTTACGTTTAATTTTTATTTATTGTATTAATTGTTTAATATTTAATTTTATTATATTTGTGTATTTTGAATATTTTTAGTTTAATTTAATTTATATTATGGATAAATTAAAAAACCTCGCTGCTAAAGGTGTTAAAAAAATTTGTCCCGAAAGCGGTAGTGGTAGTAAAAAGCGAATTACTAGCGGTAGAGGTAGTTCAAGTAATAGATATACCCGTGTGCCTTCGCCTCCTGTACCGCTTGGTACACCTTTTGAGGAAGAAATAGGTGTAGGTGCTCACGATATGGATTATGTAGAAGCTCAGGAAAATTATGGTATAGAAGAAGAAAATGAAGTAGATGCAGTTAATTTAGACAAAGATAATGAAAATATTGCTGAAACACCCGCAGTAGGAGATGCTAACGTTAGATCTGAATCAGTTAATCTCCCTTCCCGTCCTCTCAGTGCCCCAAAACCTCGTAAAAGAACTAGTATTGCATGGTAATTTTTTGAACGTATATCAGATATTGAGGTGCAGTGCAATATTTGTCAACAAATATATAAGCATAGAAGTGGAGGCAAGCAAGGGGGTACGGGTACGTTAATGAGACATATAGATGAAGATCACAAAAGAGAGTTAAATATTGCAAAAGGTGGTGGGGATGTTGGTGGGTCAACGCAAACTAGAATGGACCCAACAACCGGTCAAGTAGCGAAAAAGTATAATAAATTGAGGGACAGGGAAGAAATAGCTAAAATGGTAGCTGTGGGTTGTTTGCCTTTTAGTTTTCCTTCTTCTGATGCTTTTATTCGTTATATACAAGCAATTTATAATCCTATGTTTAAGGGTATTCCTAGAACTACTTGTCGGTCTGATATTTTTAGACTCCATTCACAATATTATTTTTATTTATCAACATTGTTAAAAAATATTCAATGTAGATTGTCCCTAACTTCTGATCTTGGTCGTGCTGTAAATAAAAATGATTATTTAACCGTTACTTGTCATTGGATGGATAGTAATTTCGTGATGCAAAAACGTATTCTTGCTTTTTTATATGATGAAGATCGTAAACATACTGGACAATTTATTGCTGATTCTATTGTTAAAATTGCTGGATACTATGGTATAGAAAATAAAATTTTATGTATTGTTTTTGATAATGCTTCTAACAACAAGACTGCTATAACAAAAATAAAATCTACGCTATCTCCGCCCTTGCCTGAAATTTTTCTTATTAAGTGTGCATGTCATATATATAATTTAATTGTAAAAGATGGTCTTGAGTTTTTTGAGCTTTATATTGAAAAAATTCGTCTTGCCGTTGGTTTTATTCAAGGAAATAATCGTAGATCGAGAATTAGAGAATTTAAAGTTAAATGTCAAGAAAATGGACTTACACCGATTTTGATGCCTGAGGAAATTGATACTAGATGGAATTCTACGTATGAATTTTTAAAAACTTGTTATAAATATAGAATTTCTATTACACTAGCTTTTAACCAACATTGCGGTTCATTTGCTGATTCTGCTGATTGCATGCTACATAATTCTGATTGGGTTGTAATTAATGATCTTGTTAAGTTTTTAGAAAAATTTTATGTAGCTACGGTTGAATTTTTCGGTGCTTACTATCCTACTGTTTGTAATATTTTGGCATATATAGCCGATATTTCTGGTTTGCTCCAACAATATAAAAATAAAGAAGGTTATAAAGAAGTTGTTGGCTCCATGTTTACGAAATTTAAAAAATATTTTTTCCCGATTCCCCCTATTTACTTGGTTGGTGCTATGCTAAATTCGTGCATGAAATATAATAATATGTGTCACTTTAGTACTCTTATTTATACTAACTTAGAAATAAATACTAACCATGATTCTGAACAAGTACAGCCTGATTTGTGGACGGCTACGGCTGATGCAAAAGATTATATAGAAAAATTATATAATCACTATGCTGATTTATTTGATTCAGCCGTACCTACAAATATCACTCCAACTGTCGCTCCTCATCCTCCCGAGGAGCCATCATCTTCTAAAAGGCCGGCACATAGTGGTTTTTCTGATTCGTTTTATGATTTAAATTGTTGGAACAGTGTTGATGAGAGAACTTACACATCAACTTATCTGGAAGAGCTGAAATATTATCTTCGGACGGCACCAGAGGATCGCAGACGACGGATCAACACGCTGGATTGGTGGAGGAATAATGAATCACAATATCCTGTGCTTTCAAGATTAGCTAGAGATATCTTGAATGTTCCAATGTCAACCGTTGCATCAGAGAGCGCCTTCAGTCAGGGACGACAGCAGCTTGGAGACAACCGACACTCATTGGGAAGCAATGCAATGAATGTTCTAGTTTGCCTCAGAGATTGGATTAGAGCGGAAAGAAGAAACCAAGGAATGGAACCGGAGCCGAGCGACGAGCTGAAACTAGAAGAAATTATGACTTCACGGGAGAACTCAGCAGAATCAAGTCCAATGCATGGTTTTGCCCCCGTTGACTTTGATTATCCTATGCAAGTTCCCATTAATATTAACATGAATGAGTTGGAAAAAATGATGCATAATTTATAGATTTTTCATTCATGTAAATTATAAATTTTGGATCATTTTGCAATCAATAAAATTCCCCAAATTCATTCAGTCCTTAGTCGTTGTTTTTTATTTTTTTTATTTAACGATTTAAAATTTTAAATTGAATTTCTAGTTTTCTACTTTAAATTTAAAACTTACTTCTAATATATTATTAATTTACTACCAAATATTATTAATTTATTATATTAAGTAGCATATGTTTTGAATATTTGTGCATATATCTTCAATAGAAGTGTATATTTAACGTATACATGTGTATATGTTTTATAAATTAGTATATAAGTATATCTATACATATTGTAATGTATATATAATGTAGTATATTTTATAAGTAGTAGTATATATACATTTAATGGTGCGTATACACGTGTATATATTTTCTATAGAAGTGTATATTTAATGTATACATGTGTATATATTTTATAAATTAGTATATAACTATACAAATATATATTGTAATGTATATACATTATAGTATATTTCATTTAAAGTATTACATATACATAGAATAGAGTGTATATATGTGAATGGATCTTCTATAGACGTGTATATTTAACGTATACATGTGTATATATTTTATAAATTAGTATATAACTATACAAATATATATTGTAATGTATATATATTGCATATATCTCATTTAAAGTATTACATATACATAGAATAGAGTGTATATATGTGAATAGATCTTCTATAGACGTGTATATTTAACGTATACATTACTTTATGTTTTATAAATTAGTATATATATTGTAGTATATACTTTTTTTAAAGTAGTACATATCTATTGAATGGTGCGTATATATGTGTATATATCTTCTATAGACGTATATCTTTAAAGTATACAAGTGTATATGTTTTATAAATTAGTATGTAACTATATATATATATACATATTATTGTATATATATATATGTATATCACTATATTGTAGTATATATTTTATTTAAAGTAGTACATATATATTGAATGGTGCATATATATGTGTATATATCTTCTAAAGTAGTATATATTTAACGTATACATGTGTATATGTTTTATAAATTAGTATATATATATATTGTAGTGTATATATATATATATTATACTATTATAGCAAATGTTTTATTTAAAGTAGTACGTATAGTCATATATAATTATATATTGAATGGTACGTATATATGTGTAATTGTTTATACTTTATATATTTTTTTAAAAATATATATTGTATATTGGAGTGTATATAGTGTATATTGGATTTTTTATTTATTTTTTAAATGGGTTTGACCGGTTTTTAACCGGGTTTGACCGGGTCTTGGTGGGTTTGACCGGATTGAGTTTAGTGGGCCGGGTTCGGGTGGATTTTAATTTTTTTACTGTTTGGCCCGGCCCGGCCCGGTTAACACCAAACCCGGACCGGAACCGTCCCGGAACCCGGGTAAAATGGGAGGGCCGGTTCCGGGTTGGCCCGGCCCGGCCCGTTAGACACCCCTAATTCAAAATGGAATATACATGGCTAGTCCAAATAAAGAACTTCGCAAAGATATATCTTTAGTCACTAAGTACATAATCTATGTATATATCACCTGCACCCCCGTAATAAACACAATACGGGAACTTTTCAGTTTCAGATCCTAATATGATTGTTGGTATATTCTTTAGACTTTAGGGAAATATATTTTTGGTGGGCTCGTATCTTCAAATGCACATAAAGGACCAAAGTACTTAAACCTTCTCACTTCTTCCATCAATGTGGAGAATTTCCCACCATACAAACTATCTTACAAAGCCAGGACATAATATATTGAAGCTATATTTACTTTTTGACCTAAAAATATTTAAAATTTCATGAACCATTTGCAAATGATGTAAATAACTCGATAGCAAGATACTTGTTTCACGTAAATAAGATGGAAAATCATTTAGGTTCCCAAGATAACTTACTTGAAAGTGTCTAAAAAGTCTAGTTCTAATATTCCTACAGGATTTACCTAAAATAAGAAATGGAGTTTCAATAATTCATTGCCCTTATTCTATTTGCCATCTTAACAAATTGCAGCTTTTGCCAATAAGAATATAGTTATATCATCAACAATAAACAAATCACATTAGTTTTTCCTTTGGAACATTAGGTCCCCCGTAAAATACATAATGTGGGAACTTTCCAGTTCCATAATATGGTCTATCCAAAACTTTGTATAATGATTGATTGTCGAGAAATATGAGTGTTTTTTCTGCATTTATAGTTTCGCCCTTATCATTTAAAAGTACAAGACCCCTACAATAAGCATAACGCGAAGGATCTGGAAATTCAGGGAAAAAACCAGAGCCCATTGGAGGATTAGATGAATTTGGCGGAGTGTATGTCACTCCTCCCCACTCAACATTCTCAACAAAATCGTTTTGTAATGAAGTGAAAAGATCACGTGGCCAAAAACCAACTTTATCCTGATTTTCTCCGTATAAAAGCCACCAGTTTCCATTTGTAAGATCCTATAATTTTCAAAAAATGTACGTTAGCATTTTGAGAAAGGATCAAAAACTTGATGCTGTTATTGAAAACTTATTAAAGTAGATTTAAAAAAAATACATAAATTGTACCCGAACAATGTAGAGAGTGATCTCCCGATTATGTGGAGCCCCTTGAAGTGCAACATTTTCATGTGCGATATTAAGAACTATCTCACTATTTATTAATACAAAGCCAGGACATAGTATATCGAAGCACTGTCTATCTCCAGCCTAGAAAACATTAACCAATTTATGAAATATTATCCATTGAGGTGATAGCTAGATTGAAAAATTCAAATACCATGATCACGAGATAGAAATAATTTAATGAAGTGCCTAAGAAAAAACTTACTTGAAAATGTATAAAAAGCCTAGTTTTATTGTCCCCATATAACGTTGGATCAACCTAAAACAAGAATTAGAGGGGTCATAACTATTGAAAGTATTGCAGGGAAAAGAAATTAGATTATTAATAAATAATGTGTTAAACATACTCTCCAACCAGCCTGCATGCTATCTGGTCCTTTTTGAATCTTCAATCGACACGCACTATTTTGTGCACCTTCAACACTAGGATTCCATAAGCTAACTACCATTCCCGCTCGAGCAAACTTGTTTCTTGAATCATCTGGAGTTTTAACTATTGCACGCTGAATATCAAAAGTGAATTGTTATTATCTCATTACGTAAATTATCCAAATTAACATTATGTTCATTCACTTGAAATCTTAAGTGGAACTTAGAAGAATTGGAACCAACTAATTCTACATCTTGTTACTTCAAACTCAACCCAAAAGGTGAAATATAACCCCCAAAAAAAAAATTGATTTCATATTTATACCGTGTTTACTCCTGTTTCCTCAAGAATGATTTTAGTCTGCACAATGGGAATAGAAAATGTCATATTTATACATAATGAAATAAATTGGTGCAACATTATCTTACATTAACGAAATTGGGCTTTACTTTTAAACAAAATTGATGTGATATTGTTATATTATCTTACATCATCTAATGGAGCTTCAAACATGAAATCTTCTGGTGATGACATAGGTCTTTGTCTAATAAGATCATCTTTGGTAACTCTTCTGATGGGAACGGTTCCCGAAGGACAACCATTTTTCTCTAACCATGTCCTTGAAATATCAATGGTTGAGTTACTTGGAGTTTGCTTTATCGTCGATAAAGTGGGTCTCATCTGCAAATTCTTAAATTAATCTATCAACAATATTATATTCTTATAAAGTTATATACCCAAAAAGAAACAAAAATGCGTACCTCGGGATGAAAATTGTGATTCTTCAGTAATGGATGATCAAATGCAGGTTGCTTGTAAAAATCCACACAATCGTATGTGTCTCCCCATGTAGTCTATGAACCAAATATTTTATAAATTTACAAGCTATCAAATTAATGTTAAATGTTGTATAATATTATGTCAAGAACTTGTAATAAAAATAACTCGGCGCATATACCTTGATTGTTTTGACCGCTGGTTTGCTCAACAATTTAAGTTGTTTTTCGAATGATAATTCCTCTAGCTTGGACAACTTTATTTCTCCTTGAACTCCGTCAAAACTCATAAGAAAATATAATACCAACAAAATTGGTAGAACATTTCTTTGATGAATCAACATTCTCTGAATTCATTAATTAAAAAAAAAAAAACAGCAAAGATATAATCACATCTCATTCCATGCTACCAACAACAATAATATACTCAGTGAAATTTCACAAGTAAGGTCTGAGGAGGATAAACTGTATACAAGTCATAGCACTACCTCATAGAGGTAGAGAGCCTGCTTTCGAAAGACTCTCGATTCAAATGCAATAAATCTATGTAAAAGAAGAAGAAAAAATGACTCACCAAAAACTATTGTCAAAAAGGCACCTATATTTTCTTTTAATTTGGGGATGAATTCCTCTTGAATTTATAGAACAATGGTGGGAATTCCAAATGATTTGTCCAAAAGGTGCTTATCTTCGAATTTGTTTAGATAAACATTAAATAATTGGATTTTAGTCAATTAAAATTAAGTAACAGATGTGAAGGGGGGGGGGGGGGGAAATATTTAAAATTGCATTAATAACATTTCGTTATTTGTATATTGCTGACTCATGATTGTTTATTTTCCTTTTATGGTTAATGTTCTCTATTTTAATTTTGAAATTTGATATATTAGGCAAGGGAAAAGAGCCAAATTTATCACTTTACTTTACTATCTATGCCCCTCTATATGCTATCTAGACAAAATCAACTTTTTGATTTACCCAGCCAATTAATAGATATATTCAAACTGGATAAATATTATTATAAATATATTTTAATATATTGAACATTTAAATATGAACGGAGAGGGTACTTAGCTTGATTAGTGAATGGTCATGATGCTGGTGATGTAATTTGCTGTACAAAGCCAAAATTAAATTATGGAAGCCATTTTACAGCATTTATTTATTTATGGGGAGGCATTTATTTGAATTAAGCAAGTCAATATACTTATTTGGGAGAAAGATTACATTAATTTATGAAAAATTTGATACTCCGTCAATTTATTTTTACTTATCATGTTTTGTTTTGAGAGTCAAACTGTATATATTTTGATAAATATTTTAAGATGTATGTTTCATCATATTAATATGAGAAATATTACAACGTATAACATTTATCATATAATTTTCAAACATGTAAATTTTAAAGTTAAAATATTAAATTAATCTACTTCAACTTAACTTTAAAGTTTAATCAATTGATTTTTGTAAAGAAAAATGTGACAAGTAAAAATGAACTGGTGAGTAACATTTTCGTGATTATCTTTTAAATGCGGTAGATAAAGGTAATTAATTAATCAATTTTGCTGGTGACAATTGTTATATATATATAACAATTCTTTAAAAGAAATTATTAGCTTAGTAAATGTGTTATGTAGAGTCAATATCAAAGAGACGGCCTTGTATATAATTAAAGGAGATAAAGTTAAATTAACCTATTTTTTGACTAGTTTAACTCGTTTAAATTTAAACGGATTAATTTTGACTTTTCTATTGATTTGAGTTGAAGCGTTGAATTTGTAATAACATGTCAGACTGTTGGTCAAAATGGGTCAAAAACAAACTCAAATACAGGCATACAAAGATGTAAAATTGAAAGAAATTACGGCTGGTTATAATTTACAAAATGTATATTAATTAATTTATTTTCGACAAGCAAAATAAAAACAAGGGGAAGTTAAGTTATGGGTTGGATCTTGGGTGAATATCAAATTTTCCACAAATGAAATTTTGAACGAGTTGAGTGGTAATTCATTTTAATTTATTTAATTTTGATTCAACTCAATCATTTGTCACCTCAAACGATACAGATACATGTAGCCTTGGAAAATATATTCCAATGCAATCTTTATGTTTGTTCTCAATTACATGAAAAGGGACAAAAATATTAAAATTTGTTAAGAGTTGGAGGGATATTAAGCAAGGAGATCTTATTTCCCCTTTCTTTTTTTATTATCGATTCAGAATTGTTATTGATTCCACGGACGAGTTGATCTATGAACCATTACATAGCCCATTTTAAATTATCCAGCAACTCGCTCATTTATTAACTTCAACATATTATAGTGGTAATTATGGCTAAATTGTTTTTGGATTATACAAAGGAAAGAATAGTCAACATTTCATTAATAAGAATTTTCTCATTTTAGATCTCATCTATTCCTCTATAACATACTTTTCACAGTGGGAAAATTAATAGGTGATTAAAAAACCCAATCCTCATACATCTTGTAAATCAAGTAAGTTCAATTACTTCAATTTTGTGTCAATTAATATAATTTTGTTCTTTAAATTTTGTATATATAGATATTAAGTATTATGCCTATAGAAATTCTTTTAATGGCCGCAGATTATGTTGATTCGCCAAAGAATTATTCGACAAACTTTACTAGTGTTATATTTTCTTTTGAGTTACGACGGAGTTCATGGAGAAATAAAGCCATCCAGATTAGAGGATTTAGAATTGGAGAAGCAACTTAAACTTTTGAATAAGCCAGCTGTCAAAATAATTAAGGTACATATTTTTCTTATAATCATTCTATTCTTGAGTGTTTTTAATGATTTGCGTATTATTGGTGTGTTAATATTATTTCATTTTATCTACCAAATCAGAAAATTACGGATTAGTGTTTATTTTTGGCAAATAACTGAACGATTCTATTCACCAAGTAAGAATTTTACAACTCAAAAGAGAAGAAAAGGAAACAAATTAGGACTAAGTAGCAAGCTTTCGTCTTACTAACTGAGCACCCTACTACAACACCTACACATCTAAGGATAGAAATTCAAACTGTCTAACTTTTGTTTCACTCCCAGTCGAGTTACACCTCGTACATGCACGTCCTGCGCAATTTGCTCTAGCACTGCTTCGATACTCCTCTGCTTCTGTTGAAAAAAATTTGATATTTCTTTCCAACCAAATATGGTATGTAGCACAGGCCAGACATATTCTGTACACTTCTGCAGCTGCACTACTACCTTTATAGAATGTGATAGCCCATTGCAATTCCTCACACCATCCCATGGGATGTCTTGTTTATCCTTTTTCAAATTGTGGTGGACATCACACACTTAAAAAAACAAGTGTGCCGCACTTTCATCTTCTTGCTTACACAATGGACAAATTGTATCATCAATAATCCTCCCAAAAGCAAGCCTATCTCTTGTCATCAACCTATCGCAAAAGATGAGCCTACGGATAAAAAATTATTCAGCTGAACCATAGTTGTTGTTGCATACTAGTTTCCTTCAAGGTACTTTTGAAAATTGTCCCCTCAGTGAACATACATCTTTTTAATGGAGAACTTCTCCATTTGTACTAGGTCTTGATTCTGATTTCCTGCATTTTCCATATACACTTTGGCTTTTGAGATTTTCCTGATTACCCAGGATGTAATTTTAACTTCTAGATTACAACTATATCTGCCTTTATCATAGTAGATATGCAGCTAGTTAGCCTAAAGTTTGTCTTTCTTTTTGCAAAGATTCCACAGTAACTTGCATATGACCGCTTTGTTCCAATGTAGAATGCTAAGGATGTTTAGCCCTCCGGCAGATCTAGGATAGCATAATTTTTTCCAAGCCATCAGTGCTTTTTTAGACATATATGATACATAACAAGATATCCAATTAGTATTACAAATTAATAATATTCTTTACTATGTTTTGTCCACAGACAAACTATGGAGATACATACGATTGTGTGGATTTCTATAAGCAACCTGCATTTGACCATCCATTATTAAAGAATCATAATTTTCATCCCAAGGCATGCCTCTACTCTGTTCGTTTTTTACTTTCAATGTTTTAGTAATGCATACACAATTTAAGTTTTTGATCGACAGATGAAACCTACTTTAGATAGAAAGATACAAAATTGGCATACTTCATTAGCGGCGAATAAGTCATTGAGCATATGGATAAAAGATAATGATTGTCCTTCTGGAACTGTTCCTATTAAAAGAATTACCAAAGATGATCTTATTCGACGAAAACATATTCCTCCACCAGAAGATATCGCTAATGTAAGATAATGTTACCTCAAATCATTGCTGATTTTAAATATAACAATAATTCATAACTATTATATTTATAAAAAAGGAGAAAATAATTGGCCATTCATATATTTCATTGTTTACACACAGATTAACAATAATAGTGAGCCAAAAGGAAGTTACATGTCATCGATGGACTACAAGGTACACTTAAATATCAATATTTAATTATTTTCGACCTTTTCATCTAGCAATTTTTTTTTTTTTACTTTTCTTATACCATCAAGTTATTTTTGTATTGTTAATCAATTTTCTAGTGCAGCATATCAAATTCTGTTTCCATGGTTTTTTATTTGCCACTTTGGACATGGAAAAAATATATAAATATTTAAAAAAAGTGAAATTTTTTTTTGGGAATTGGCTTTTGGTCGACTCACTTGGGCTCTCATTTTTCCCAATTTATCCCATGCCCCAAAATGTTTGTACCAAAAATACAAAAAGTTGGGATTTTTGGCAAATATTTATTGCTTGTTCCTATAAAAACTTTAATGTGTTAACAAAAATTATATTTTTATATTCAGCTTGCAATAGTTCAAATTCCATATAATCGAAACAATAAGTTTGCTGGAGCTGGAATGTCAGCAAGTTTATGGAATCCTCGTATTGAAGTTCAACAAAACACTGCATGCCGATTGAAAATCCAGAAAGGGTCAGACATTTTACAAGTTGGCTGGAGAGTAAGTTTAAAATATTTTATTCGTCGATTAATTACTTTGTTTACTTGGTATAAATTATGCACACTTTACCCTCCTCAAAACCCATTTTATGGAATATACTGAATATGTTGTTGTAGTAATATATTTAGAATGAGAATTAAGTTAGAACCTCTATAGTGATATCCCATTCAACCTTGATAATTAACTCTAACTTATGTATTTAGGTGGATCCAATACTATACGGGGATACATGGACTAGATTATTTATACATTTCCAGGTATTTTGTAGTGTACGCGTATGATTTTCGTTTTGCATTCATGAAAGTAATCAAACCTAGTTAATTCCTAGGTTGGAAATACGTCTTGCTTCAATACACTATGCCCTGGTTTTGTCATAGTTAATACTATGTTGCCTCTTGATCTGAAATTTGTTAAAATTCAACAACGTGGAGATCCACATGCATGGGAGATCCCATTGTTCATCGAACGGGTAAATCTTTTTTTAATTTGCAGAATTATTTTCCAAGGTTTTGAAAGGTACTACAAATACTAACATAAACATTTCTTCTTTAAAAAGGATCTAATGAGTGGAAATTGGTGGCTTTTGTATGGTCAAAACAACGAACAAATTGGATTTTGGCCTCAACGGATTTTCACTCAGTTGAAAAGTTTTGCTAATAATGTGGAGTGGGGAGGATCATCATATAGTCCACCAAACATGCCTGAAGCTTCAATGGGTTCCAGTTGTTTACCCATTGGAGATTATCGTTATGATGCTTATTGCAGGAGACTTAACGTTTTAAATGAGCATGGTCAGACGGTACATATAGACGAAACGAACGTACGTGTTAGTGATCCTGATCACTATGGTGTTATGGATGTACCACATTGGAGAGGTCAAAAGTATCAGCATATGGCATTTTATGGAGGACCTGGTGGGACTGGGTTTGAAGCATATTGTTAATTATACTAATATAACAATATTTGTTTACTTTTCATATATATCCAAATAAATTGTATGAAGTTTTTTGCTTATCATAAATCAACTTTGCATTTCTAATGATTTACAATCAGTAATTGTGGTAACTTTAGTATGTGAACTCAAATTCGCAGCCCAAAATAACGTTTCATAGGCCCAGTCCAATTTTGCAATACCCGGCCCAATCTCCCTTTTAATCCCCTAATCGCTCATTAATCTGCTTTTGTCGGTGAATAATTAGGTTTAACGATTTGACTTGTCAAAAATAGGACGTACATTTAACGATTTGACTATTTTGATATCTATTTTAGTGTGCTCTACTCACAAATTTCCTCACCACCCCCACGTGCCTGTTAAATAATTTATTTATGTTTGCTCATGTTTTTTCCCTCCCCTTTTCCCTAAAATATATATAGATCTTCCAAAAGTTAAAAGTATTCATTCAACTCCTTATTTAGACATTCAGTCAATTAGAGGTATGACCTATAGGTATGAGATGTCTAATAAAGGTGATATGCTTATTGATATTATGCCTCCTAGATGTGAGATGCCTTCTAGATGTGAGATGATTATAGATATGCTATGGCTTATAAATATGATTGTTTATATGAGTTCTAGATACGTATATGGGCCTAAGGCCGTGATTATGATGTTGTGATTATTTGGATATATTATTGGGCCAAGGGCCATGTTATGATAATGATTGGATATCCGAGAAGTGTTCATCATTATAAAGGATACATTAAAGATTATGAATTCATATACATGTTTTATATACACATCTCTCCTGTATGAGATGAAGGAAGATATGGTATGTTGCTTATGACTTATTTGATTGGACACTAGTGATGGCATGCATAGATTTGGTACTTTCATGATTATTGTATCGGTAACTTATGTGATTCTAGATTAAATACGATCTTATGACTGTTCTGCTTAATTAAGGGTTAAGCTTTGTGGTAGTTAGTTATCTATTAGGAGACTATAACACTTGGTGGCTAGGAATTAAATGTATTAGTTAATGAGTCTTGCTTAGTTGAAACATGATAGCTATCGGTGGTTGATATGTGGCTAATGATGATGTCGGGTTTAGCTTAGGTGAAAATTAGTGATATTGATGACTAAGTTTATAATGTAGATTAGTTGTCAGAATGAGAAGTTATTTATTAATGAGGCTAGATAATAAGAGATATTGGTAATAAGAGGTGACTACTTAATAATGATGAATAGTTGCTAAATGATTGATTAATGAATAGTTAAATGAGGATTAGTTGGTTAACGATGATTAGTTAATGAATGATGTCAGTTAATAAAGGATGGTTAGATGATAAGTGGTTATGTGTTGTCGAATAATGGTTAACGAATATATGTTGTTTAGTTGATAATAATGAATAGTGGATAAATGGAGATTATGGTCTAGTGATGAACCTTGGCCAAATGTTAGATGTTGGCTATTTGATTAGTAATGGTTAGTTGTTACCCCATGAATCAAGTTATTGTTTAGGCTAATAACTAGAGGTCATGTGATGACTTGTGAACTAGTAGTTTCATTATAATAAGCGTTGGTTAGCTAATGACGAGTAGTTGGGAAGTATTGACTAGATAGATACTTTTTGGTGATATGATTATGTTTCTGAGTATATTAATATATGTTATTATGTAATGGCTATTGTGATATTCATACCCGATAAGACCGGAGGATATTATTGTGATATTGATACCCCGCAAGGCCGGAGGATACTAATGTGATATTGACACCCGACAAGGTCAGAGAATACTATTGTGATATTGATACCTGATAAGGTCGGGAATAACATGTGATATTAATATACGGTAAGGCCGGAGGATGCTATTGTGATGATATTGATATCCGACAAAGCCGGAGGATACTATTGTGATATTGATACCCGGCAAGGCCGGAGAATACTAATGTAATATTGATATCCGCCATGGTTGGAGGATGCTATTGTGATTATATTGATATCCGGCAAGGCCGAAGGATATTATGATGATACGTTGATACCCGGCAAGGTCGGAGGTTGATTATAATGATGATGGTCATGATGATGACGGTTATGATGAGCTGTGATATTGATTGTGTACCTTATATTTATTCCTGCATGCGCATCTCCTATCACCAATATGCACCTATATCTATCAGCCTGTATGGGACGGTTGCATAAACATGGGTGAAAAATATGCCTTTTGTTGTTGTGTGTTGATTGAACCTTTCAAGTCTGGGGCAGTGGGGGTATGCATAGGATCGACTAGGTATTTGGTTGTCCGGAGTAGCCGATTATTCGCGTTGTTGTTGATATTGTTATTATCATTGTTATGGCTAGCTTATGACAGATTGTACATTGATTCGGCATCGAGAATTGAATTACATCTTTGGCCTCTTCTATCTTATAATGGTATTATTGTACACAATTATGCCATGTTTAGCCATGTGGATTAGAAACCCTGAGTATGATAGTATTGAATCCTAATAATATCATGATGAGGTCTTAAAATGAGGAAATGATGATCTAGACTACTCTTTGAGATGACCTCATGTTTAAGTGTATGTATATATGTATCTAGCTATATAAAGCTATGTCACTATCGTATATCTCTTTCTTCATTTGTTCATATTGTATATTTGTTTTTTGACCTTGTATATTGCTATATACCCTTTTTTCACTCTTCATTCGTATATTGGCCTGAGATATACGATATAGTATCGACATCTGATAAATGTGGCTGGAATAGGATAGTTCACCTTGATACTCCTTTAGTCTTGTTATGTTAAACTTTTGGACTCTTGGGTGTAGTTTTCACTTTGTTTATATGTTGTATATATCTGCTTTATCTTTGGAGCTCAGTTGGCAGTTGCCTGCAGAGTACCATTCGTTTGGTACTCATACTATACTTCTGCAGCCTGTAGAGTGTAGATCATAGTACGGGTTATCACCGTTGATTGTTCATCATGCGGAGCAACCATGATTCAGAGACTTAGAGTGAACTCCTAACGTTCGGAGTATTACTCATCTCTCTCCTTGTATTAGTCTAGTCTCTATATTGAATGTAGACACACGTTGTATCATTGTAATTTTCTTGATAGACCACTTTTGTACTCTTAAATATATTTAGAAGTTCTTGTACTGATACCATCGGGTTTTAGGATTCTATTATGTATTGATCTTTATGTCATTTATTTCATATTCTTTTCTTTATATTGTTGAGTAGTTCATTACTAGCCGTTCCGGACTATGAATTGGCTTGCCTACTGATGGGTTATGGTAGGCGCCATCATGATCATGATCTGATAAATCAGATCACCAAGCATGATTGTGACACATATAGTCCACCAAGCATGTTTGAAGCTCCAATGTGTTCTAGTCATTTACCTGTTAGAGATCTTCCTTATGATGTTTATTGTAGGAGACTTAACCTTTTAAATAAGGTCAGATAGTATATATGGACTACACAAAAGTATGTGTCTAAAAAATAAAAGAGAAAAGAGTTATTTTAATTTTTATTAGAAATATCTTAGAACTTTGAATTAAACAACTCAAACTTTATATTAATAATTAATGTTTTAACAACAACATCCAAGTTAATATATTGCAAATAAATGATTAATATTTTATTAACTAGAATTAATCCTTTCTCTTATAAATAACCATATTAATATGTGAAGTTGGAGGTTATATGTCTTTTAAAAATACTATACAAAAAACAACTAATTAATATGCAGAACAAAATAAAACTCTAAATTATTAGAATATTAATTTATCTATATGTGTATATATAGTTAAAGTCTTTTATTAACGTTTGATTTTAGACCATTAATTTTATTAAGATATCATTAATAGATAATGAGTTTCGTTAAATGGGCTCATAACGTCAAAAAATGAAGCAGTCGAGAATATGTTCAGAACTCCATGAATAAGCTAATAACTTAATTTATATAACAAAGTCTAATACTTACCTCAAGCTCGTGCTATTGCTCATGCCTTTAATGACACATTATACGTTAATCACCACATTCTTGATGTTCAAATTATGAGTTTGTTTCTGCCATCAATAAAATTCTGACGTAAAATAAGTGGATTTGATTTTATCAATATATATTGAAAATAAAGGTTCAAATGTATCATCAATATTTGATTATTGTTTAAAATTATCTTCATATTAGAGCTTTGTTCAATATTAAAAGGTAAAAAGGTAAAATAAGACATTAAAAGGTAAAAGGTAAAAAGGTAAAATAAGACATTAAAAGGTAAAAGGTAAAATAAGACATTAGTAATTTTATGTTGTTTTTTTACACATTACTTTTGCCATTTCTAAATAAGCATTATTTTTTTCCATTTCTAAATATGTATGTTGTTTAGGCCTTCTTTTTAAAAAAAAAAATAAAAAAAAATAGACCTCTGGACTCGATCACCAATCTAGTCATATGGTCAAAACTCAAAAGTTATTTTTGATAGTACTTCCTCAGTTCGCTACTTTTGCTTATCAATATTTTTCTAATTTGATTTTTTATTTTTACTTAATATTTTTACAAATTAAAAAAAAAAAAAAAAATCTTTTACAATCTTTGCTTTGGGGTCAAATTATCTTATCTTTGATATCATACTTTAGGGTTAAATTTATCCCCATTGTTAACAACTTTTCACATGTACCCTTTCTTTAATAGAAAAACACAAATCAAACATTACATGTCCCATTTTTTAAAAAAAATAAAATACACCCTAATCTAATCCACCCAACCCGACTTGAACCATAAAAGAGACACAAATAAATATACCCCTTTAGTTCTGTTGGTCAAAATTTTTCAACGAGAGTAACTTCTTAACAATGAAGGTAAATATGACTTCAAAGTATGACATCAAGGGCAAATTTGACTCCAAAGTATGATGAATGATATATTTAACCAATTTTCCAAGAATAGAGGGGTAAATTTGGCTCTAAAATATGATAACGGGGTAAATTTAATTCTAAAATATAACAAAGGATATATTTAATCAATTTTTCAAAATAAAATGATAGTAAATTTGACCCTTTTCCGTGGTAACTAATGAGGTTTTAATTTGTAAATATCGTACATTTAGGCTAGTGGATAATATACTTTGGATGGAAAATATAGAAGATAGCACGAAAGAAGAGAAACCAATACGACATCTCATATATGCATTCAATATCAACTATTCACATACGAAATCTGGATTCATGCATTGCAAGTTGCAACAATGTTGATTTGCACATTGTAGGATTTATTTCTGGACAACGCTTTAAATAATTATTTTTACGAGCTCGAGTTCAAGATCTCTCCAATTAGGACTATTGGACCACAGGCTAAATTTAGAAGAAGAACAAGAATTAAACAACCAAATAAATTGTGGAGGAATTAGGGGAAAGGACAAAAATGACACCTAAAATTAAAATAATACCATAAAAATAGCACCCATAATTAAATACCTACTAAATAGCCACTCCCGTGTATCATTTCATCTTCTTCTCCCCGCTTTTCTCCATTCCAATAGGAGTTAAAATATAGAAGCTACCTACTGGAAAAGAAAATAAAAGAAAAGGAAAATTGAAAAATTCTTCATCACCATCGTCTTTAATTCAATCTCCTCCATCAGCTCATGGTGTAGATCTAAACATGACCTGGAACAAGACGTACATTCACTTCGTTTCAACTGAGCACAAAATCAATAAGATCCATATGAATTTTGATTGATTTCATCTCGAACATGAAATCAAATCAAGTAAAAACTTCTTGAACTCCTCGGCCTACAAATCTATCCTCTTGAAACCAAGATAAGTGTTAAATATCTCCCACTTTACTGAAGCTACTCAATTTTAGATGTTAATTTCACCTTAGATTTACATTCTTGATAGGTTGCGCTCAATGAAGAGCTGATACCTATGTCTAAAAAATGAGAAAGTTTTGCATCTTATCTACCTATACTCATTTTTATTATTTATTGTTTATGCTTCTTCTTCTCCGGTCAGGTTTTGTCGGAGCTCCAATGAGTGTAGTTTTGTATTTGTGAATTGTAGAGGAAAAAAAATAAGGAATGTTTGGACAGTGAAGGTACAGGGTTTAATAAATTTTGTATATGCTTGCACAAATTTTCACAAAAATTTAGGTGAAGTTAACAAATTCACGAATAACGAATTACTGTACATGCTTGCACAAATTTTCTCTGTAAAAGGTGTATTTATATGGTATATATATTGTATCTACGTGGTATAAAAGTGTATCAATCTAGTATAAAAGTTTATCAATGCGATATCAATGTAGTATAAAAGTGTATCCATGTAGTATAAAAGTGTATTAATGTAGTATAAAAGTGTATTAATGTGGTATAAGAGAGTATTAATTGGGTATAGAGACTACATGTTCTTGCATAGAATTTCCTTTCTCTTTTTGAAAAAATGTATCAATATAGTATAAAAGTGTATCAATTTGGTATAAAAGTGTATCAATTGAGTATAGAGACTACATGTGCCCAATTGGACCAAATAGCTAAAAAGGGGAATTAAAAATAGCCGACTGAATACAGTTGTCCACCTTTTCAAATTCTGATCTTTTTTTTTTTTTTTTTTAAATGGCTAACCCATGTCCTTTTCCCGAGGAATTATATGGGATTGGGGTGAGGGGTGGATGTGGGGGGTGAATACATGGAATGTCGTATTTCCTTGTTACTTCAGTAGTTTCTATTGTAATTCAAGAGTTTAGTGTTGTTGTTGTAATTTACTATCGGTGATTATATAATACTTTGAGTATTTGTATGAGTTGGAAATCCGTTTGTTTCAACAGGACTCTCAGATTCGAGCTCTGAGAATGAAAACAATCTTGTTCGAAGCACTTCCCCATAAATAGGTCATGCAATGTGCAAATTTAAATTCAGTCAACCCCAATAGCACTACACCAAAAAGATATTTAGCAGCAATGAGTACAACATCACTAGCTTAGTTGCTTCTAAATTATGTTTTTGTAAGCAATTATTATTGACATTTACATTTAGCAATCTTTGTAATGCCCTTACAACCTATATACAACAACATTATATTGGTTTCAATGGAAATAAATAATGCCAGTAAAACCTTTAGCACTCTTTTTTAAAATAAATATTTATTGTCGCTAAAAAAACTATTGTTGTGGTGTAGGAGTATGGAAAAGATTAATTGTCAACTTAAAATAATAAAACATGATTATTGTATTTTATATATAATATATATGTATCATGAATCAGCTCAACTATACGCAATGATGCTTTACAATTGGCAAAACAAGGAAAGCAGTATAAAGATAGATAATCATCATCATTAGTACAAATTAATTACTCTTGCTTATTTCAATTGATGAATATGGATGACCTGAAAATTTAAATCTAGTTGATGAATAAAATATTAGCTAAGATATGCTTTTTATTTATTCATTTATTTATTTATTTATTTATTTATTAGTGTGACGTAAAATGGTGATGACTTGTGACTTGTGAATGGAGTATCGTGTACAAGTTTTGGTGTAATTACTTCTAAGTTAATATTTATATAATTAAGCTACAAGATTTAGTTAGTTGTTCAACGTAACATACCACAACCATCCTTAATTATTTTAACAGTTGCACAAAAAAAAAAGAAGAAGCTGAATTTAGTTTCGTGGACATTTGATTTCTCCTGCTGTTTATATCAAATCATATAATTTACTATTAATATTTTAGTAATTTAATAAAGTAAAATACATATTAAAAATTACTCTTTTCGTTCATCCTTAATTGTTATGTTTTGCTTTTGAAAGTCAATTTGCCTAATCTTTAACGTCAAATTAGCTTAGCTTAATTTAATATTTCAAAATTAAAATTTGGATATCCAAAAAGTATATAAAAATACAAAAAGAACAATAAGTTATAACTTTTTTTTCATCAATATGATAAAAAAATACTATCTTAAAATGTTGGTTAAAATATGCATTGTTTGACTTTAAAAATAGAAATTGCAGGGAGCAATTAGGAATGTCTATTAATAGGTACTGTATATATAACTGTATAAAATAGAAACATATATAATTAATGACGAACAATTATGAATTTGTGTAACAGTCAAATTAAGGTGAATACATTCCCAAACAGTTGTTATTTTACATGTATATACACACAAAATACCTATTTTATGATGTGCTATCGTTAAATTAAGAATTTAAAAAAGAGTTTTAGTTATCTTTATCGACTATTAAACATTAATAACATATTCAATATATATAGTCCAATAAATGAGATTTGATATAAGGACAGAATATCGTAGACCTTAAAGGCTCTTTTTAATAGATTTTGACTGTACATTACGAATAAAAAATATTTATATAATCGAATAACTGATAATTACATATAATAAATGTAAAAAAAATGCCATCACCTTATTATATAACCTAAATATTTAAAATGAGTTTAACTTTTATAAGAGTTCTTGCCTTACTAGATAACCTAAAAGATAGATACAAGTAATTATCTATAATATTCAAAAATTAATATCCTAAAATGACAAGGTATATGATGATTAACAAAAACAAACTAAATACTTAAAAAAGCCCAACATTTTTTATTATTTATTTTTAGAAAAAAAACTAATTAATTCAGTATGCCAGCCATTAACATCAAAGGATACTCCTTCCCTATCTGTATTGTGACTTTTTTTGGCACTTTCCAACTTCCCTTTATTTCTTGCTCTACCTACTCTATTTCCACTTCCTACATTACTCTTTAATTTTAATTTTTTTCTGAATTATAAGTTCTTGAAGATTCACCTATTAGGAAGGGTGGAAAAAAAATATATTTTTCATAGGTTATGATTATGGGAGAAGAAGATCAAAGCCCTCTAGTTTCTCCAAAAAATTTAAAAGAAAATGATGAGCAAAAAAATGAAGAAGCAAAAGAGAAAGTTGAAGAAAATGTATTTGCACTTGTTCCAATTGTAGAGGATAAAGAAAAAATAATCTCTGCCCCTATTCAAGAAAGTATGCACTTATTTCCTATTCTAAGATTTTTATTATTATTTGTTGTTTCTTTAGCCTCGATTAATATTGTTGTTTATGCTTGTTGTTATTGCTTTTCGGCAGGTCCAGACCTCACTTGTGAAATCATGCTCGATTTTTGTTGTTGTTGTATTATACCTTTTGCTTATGTTTGAAAGATTTCTCTGTATTTTTATTTTTTTTTGGATTGTAATCGTGTAATTGTAGTTTAATTAATTGATTATTTTTTTGCTAATTTAATTGGAGGAGTTTTGATTGGTTAAAATCTTGGATTTTCTGACAGAGGAAACAGATTCAGAAATTCAGAAAAGTACAGGGGGTTCCAAGGACAGAGGTAACTTTGACAGCTGATTTTATTATTTTTTTGTCTAATTAATTTGCCTTTATTATTATTATTCCCATGTCTCAATCTATATGATACAATTGAGATTTCGAGGGTCAATTAAGTTTATATTTAATCGTTTTTTTAAATTAAATATTTTAAGTTTATTAATTACTGAGATTTATAGCATTTTTTTTTTTCAATTAAGTAGTAAATTTAATTTCTTTAGGATCATTTCCAGAATTAGAACATATGAAACTGCCTGATTTTGAGGTATATTAAGAATAAGCTGTTTCTTTAAAAAGAGTACTACCAAATAGAAGGAAAAAATTGATTAGAAGGCTCAACTTTTTCTTAAATACAACAAAATAAGGAAATATAACGGGATAAAGTGTGTTATTCTTAATCAGAGTTCTCAAATTTGAATACTGACAAAGGGAAAGAAATAATGTTACGAAGTGCTTCCGTTTGTAATGCTCCTTACTCGGAGCAAATCTTGATTGGTGGACCCCATGTGCTTACCAGAC
This sequence comes from Capsicum pubescens, assembly GCA_030864215.1. Taxonomy (NCBI): domain Eukaryota; kingdom Viridiplantae; phylum Streptophyta; class Magnoliopsida; order Solanales; family Solanaceae; genus Capsicum; species Capsicum pubescens. Next base: position 353,500,696 of record CM061538.1, on the reverse strand, counting down.
ACCGGATGGAAAATAAAAAAAAAAAAGAAATAGGAAAAATGAAATTCAAGAGAGTAGCTTAATTCCATTTCCCATTATTGTACTTTTGCTCAATTCCCACTTTAAGGATTTTAATATTCCTATTCTCAATTTAGTAATTTTCCCTATTTTCATTGCTGAAAATAATGTTGTTTTTTTGATATTTTTTGTTTTATAGATACTGCCCTTGCAAAGGTTGAATCAGAGAAGAGATTGGCTTTGATCAAGGCATGGGAAGATAATGAAAAAACTAAGGCGGAAAACAAGTACTATGATTTAATTTCTATTCCATTTTATTTATTTTATTTTTCCCCCCTTTGGCAATCAACATCAACAGAAAAAAATTAATTAAAGGAAAAAGAAAGAGAAAAGAGGATGTATTTTTTCAATCTGTTGGGTGAACATAAAGTGAAATGTACTTACATATGCTTATTTTCAACTATGGACTAAACCTATGTTGCTCGCACATTTCAAAAATATTGTCAGTCATGTTGAATTCTTAGAAAATATATAGCTTTTGGAAGATTTGACAAACACTCGGCAGTATTTTTGAAGAGTCCGAGCAACAGTGGAAGTTAATATACGTTGATATTAATTTCAAGAGCGAGGTTGTTGCTATGTTTTGTTGATTATATTCAACATATGATGAGGAAATATCAGGGCACTTAAAAAGTTGTCAGCAGTTGGAGCTTGGGAGAACACAAAAAAGGCAAATTTAGAAGCTGAATTGAAACAAATTCAGGTGAAATCATTGTTACTTACAACAATTCTACTACAAAATAGTACTTTGTCCGTCTCATTTTATGTGACGCGCCTTCCGTTTTAGTCTGTAGCAAGTCAAAGGGTGTCACGTAAAATGGAATGGATGGAGTATATAATATCATTTCCCCCCCTTGGTGTCACTTTTTACTAATCAAGAATGCAGCTATCTTTTGTTGTCACTTCAATATCTATCTTTGCACTTGTTAGTTTAGTTTCTATGATCTGTAATGCATCGCCTCGTGTCCAGTAGAGGTGGAGGTAGGATTTTCATCAAGGTGGTTCGACATCTTCTATATATTACATAAAAAAGACCTTGTCTGTGCACTCATGTAGTGTAACTTTCCAGCAGAAGGGGTTCGCATATATCCCTTTCTGCCATTCTAGATCCGCCCCTGCAGTCGTACCTTATTTGAAAACCAATACATTGGCTTCTTTCTTGATCCGGTATCTGATGGTGTTAATTTCTTGTAATATCAGATTGATGATAGGTTTTGCGTCTATATTGTTAGATTACAAGTAAACGGACAAGATCTTTCACATCTTTCTGTTGTGAAAATCTGTGTACCGAGTCCTACAGTGTTACTGATGCTATTTTTTAACCCTGAATGTTCGAAGCTAACATGAATACTATTAGTACATTACAAGCTAGCTCGCTCGTCATTTTGCATTTATCTAACCCAGCCTGAGCCTTCTTATGAAATTCCTTCGAGTATCTCATAAGGTAGGTGTATAGATGTTAAATCCAAGATTTAATCAGGCCAAAGAGCTTTCTGTCATTCACTCTAAGAACCTCTTTTATCACCATATTCTTCTTGCTTTACCATTTCATGAGCGATACTCCAACTACCAGGCCTATTTCACTCATTTAAGCGAAATATTCATATTGGATGACACGTTTCTTGGTTGATCTGTTTTGAGCTCATATTTCCAGCTCCTTTACCAGAACTACATTTCTAGGCTTGTCTTCTAATCTGTTACTACTTCACAGATTTTGTGTGTTTCAAGATCTCATTTTTATGATTCTTAGACTAATGTTCATATTAAGAAACGCGAAAGTGAATGTATAAGTATTGTCCAGTGGACCTATATACATAGGCGGAGCTAAGGAGCACAAGGGGGTATCCGAACCCCCTTTGTTGGAAAATTACACTGTTATGTCGGAAAGTATTTCTTTTTCTGCATATATAGTAGATGTTGAATCCCATTGGCTTCTTCATATGTTTACATCATTATACTTTGAATCTCCTAGTGAAAATCATGTTGCACCCTCTGCCTCCATATCACCTCGTAGGACCTTTTTCTTACATCTTGTTAGTCCAACTCCAAAGTTCAATTTCTTTATCTTATTCATATACTATTATTATATCATCATGGTCCATAAATAGATTGAGAGTTTTCTTAACTATATCTATCATTCAAGTTTCAACTACATCATCAATCAAACCATTAACACACACTCAATTGTCTGTCACGATCTCTTAACTATGTCTCTAGCATATCTATATGTATGCGTCCTCATGTACATGCACCTTTGATCCGAACAGGAAGAACTAGAGAAGAAGAAGGCGGAATGCGCGGAGAAGATGAAGAACAAGGTGGCTGAAATTCACAGAGAAGCAGAAGAAAAGAGGGCAACGATTGTAGCAAAACGAGGTGAAGATGTTCTCAAGGTTGAGGAAACTGCTGCTAAATTTCGTGCTACTGGCAATTTGCCCAAAAAGTTCTTGCAGTGCTTTGGCTATTAGATTCTAACTTTAGTCAAAAAATCTCAAAAACATCATATGCAGACTCTACATACATTTCTACTATTGTTTCTTTGTGTTGGTTGGGTGTAGTTGCTTAATTAATGTTCCTTCTGTGTATAGACTATAGAACAAGTTCTTGTTTATACTCTTGATAAAACAATCATGTGTGCTGAACATTATTCAGACACTTCACATTTTTGTTGTTAATATTGTGGTTAAGAGTACAAAGATTAGAAAGACCTTAAGGACAGCCTGGTGCACAAGCACTCCCGCCCGCTTTCGCTCAAGTTCTGGGACAGGGTCGCACCTCAAGGGGTGTAGTGCACCGTGGAGGAGGAGACAGGATTTTCATTGAGGGAGTTCATCATCTACTATATGCAGGTGAAAAGAAACATTTTGACCTCATAATATACAATGTGATTTTTCGGTAAAAGAGCCTCGGATGAACCCCTTTCCGCCACATATAGCTTGGCCACAGGCAATGCAGACAGTAGACAGCATACCCTAAATTCAGTGGCGGAGCTAGGATTTTCATTAAGGGATTCGGAAGTAAACGTACGAACTAACCGAAGGGATTCAACATCTACTATATATACATAAAAAATAATTTTGACCATGTATAAACAGTATAATTTTTCGTCAAATAGGATTCGGATAAATTCCCTGATCTAACTATAGCCCCGCCCCTGCCTAATTTCACGACTCGAAACTATGACCTATGCTCTTTGTTTTATTTCTTCTCATCTTTTTTCCACTTACATTTCTAGCTACCAATGAATTAACAAACTTCATTACGTGTGTCCTAAATGCTAGCAATATTTTTGCTTCTCCTCTAATTTTTTTAGCAATTGGTTCAAATTAGCACACAAAAATAGTAAATGCTCTAAATATTTTTTTATTGTTTTCTATTTTTGTAACTTTGGGAATACAGATTAAAACCCATGCTATAGAGATTTTTGTATATATATAATAGCTATATAAAAAGGATTTCAAAATCTCAATTCCCATCTAGACTTTGAAACTTTTTTTAAAAAAAGTAAAAATTACATATATAACGACATTTTGTGAAAAATTACATATATAATGGCATTTAAAGGGAGCCCACAGAAGTGTAAAGTTTGTGAAAAAACTGTTTATATTGCAGAAATGATCTCTACAAATGGTGTTGCTTATCATAATACGTGTTTTAGGTGTAAACATTGCAATGGAAGACTTGCAGTAAGATTTTGTGATTACATATATACACTCATATTTTCTACTGATAACATATTTTTTATCGTCTCGAATTGATGAAAACAAGGACAGTTTGGTGCGTTTAGCTTCTGCTATGTGTGGAACTCGAGGAGTGCCTAATTATAATAGTCTAGTGATGGAACCTTACCTTGCATAGTAATTCTATGGTTCGAGAAGTCTTTCTTAACGAGGTCCTTTCTAATTGGCGAAAAAGTGACTAGCGTCAACGACTAAGCGGGTCATAATTCCCGACTCAGCTCCAATAATGGTGTTGAGAAACTAGTTCCATGACTTAATCTTGTGACCCCTTATCACATGGTGGCACGTCTTATCATTACGTCCGCTTTTCGATTAGGATTAGAACCAATTTAAGAAGACTTCAACGAGTGATAAGAAACGATAGATTATAAATTTATTAAAGTTTTTCTACATAAACTCCTCTTCTCATCTCAAATAAACAGACGCAACAAAAGAAAAAGAGAATTAAGATACTATAGTTCTTTTGTTCAAAAAATGTATATTTAATGTAACGTACAACTATATTAAAGTTGAAACATGACGCAAAAGTAGTTCTGTTTCCCTCCCCCCCCCCCCCCCCCAAAAAAAAAAAAAAAAAGGAAAAAGGAACCTTTCCTTTGTTAGTATTTGGGACTATACAACATGTACCTTTTATGTTTGTATCGAATATTTCATCAACATTAAGATTCTTATAATAAACATTTAGATTAATAATTAATTATATATTATTTTTTGAATTATAGTTGAGCACCTATTCAACCCTTGATGGAGTACTATATTGCAAGCCTCATTTTGCACAAATCTACAAGGAAAAAGGAGGAGCTCCCTTGAAACATTCTGCATCATGTAATTTGTTTTATATGTAACTTAACACTACATTTTAAACAATTAACCACTACAAGATAATTTTTATTAATCATTTATTTGCCTAATTATTTTTTTATTTTCCTTATTTCTTGAGCAGTGGGAAGGCAAAATGAACTGGTACGTATCATTTGTTTACATGCTCTAAAGTTATTTTTACTAGCTAGCAAGGTAGAACAACAATATTAGACACAGATTCAGACGAACCTAGTAGCTTTTGCTTAAGTTCATTAAGTATGTATAGATATTTAATCATGAACCCAACAATTGAAACGACCTTTGAGTTCAACGGCATGTTTAAAATCACAAACTTCAAATTCTAACTCCGACTACATACGTTACGGGTAGCATTAACTTTTTGTATATTTTATTGTTGTTACAGAACAGAAGCTCTAGCAAAGTTTCCGCTCTATTTTCTGGTACGAAAGATAAATGTGCTGCTTGTAAAAAGACTGTTTACGCATTGGAGAAGGTTAGCATTTCTTTTATTTTTTCTTAGAACTACTTAATATCAACAATTTTCTTCTTAAAACTAATTAATGTCAACAAAATTATAGTTTCTCTCTAGTCTTATTTATGTGTAAATGTTAGTTAAAAATGTGTGTTTTTGTTCCCTTTAAATAGGAAATATTTATATATGGACAATTTACAGAAGCATATTTCCCTCAAATATAGAATAACATCATAAGTTTAACTTAACACATAGGCCGATAATTAAATAGTCAATAAATTTGAAATGGTAAATTTCTTTTTTGATTTGTTGAGCTTTCTTTCGTTGTTACGATAGGCCGAAAGCAGTGCCCATTCTCTTGTATTTGGGGGCACATGTATTGTTCCTAAGAGATAATCTACTATAATTTTACCTTAATAAACTTATTTTATGAAGAATATAATGATTAATTTTCTTTCTTGGGCCAAGAGAATGATGGAGAGATTTCTAATATAATCAACTCATTGATCTTATGGTATATTTCAGTATCAATGATGAATTTGTGAATATTTATAAGCAAATGGATCAAAAGTGCACATTTCTAATTTACTAAACATGTTATTAACCCTTTGATAAATAATATAACGAGGGCAATAGCATTGTATATCTTCTGACTTAAAATCTCGAATCTGCCTCTGATCATAAAATTAACAAATGCAGGTGACAGTGGATGGTGAAATGTACCACAATACATGTTTCAAGTGTGTTCATGGAGGTTGTAAACTCACAACATCATCATATGCAGCATTTGATGGACGTCTTTATTGCAAACCACATTTCTCTCAATTGTTCAAAGAAAAAGGCTCTTATAATCATCTCAGCAAAGCTGCATCAATGAAGAATTTAAATTTAAATGAAAGTTTAATCAATGAAAAACAAGGTTCTAGTACTACTAATGATCAAGTGAATGACACAAGATGATAAGTCATAAATAGAACAATAAGGTTCTAGTACTTGTAATGCTGCACTTGAGCCGAGGGTCTTTTCGGAAACATAGTCTCTCTACTTCCAAGAGGTAATGGTACGATCTGCGTACGCTCTACCTCTCCAGACCCCGTTAATTATGAGATTTCACTGAATATGTTGTTATAATATTTCATTTTCTATCCATTTATCGACAACAATTATTTTTTTCTCATTTATTTTATTTTATTTTAAAGTTCTACTTAAAAAACCATGTCTATATTCACTCATTTCCTTGTTATAATGTTGGAATGACGGAGTAAACATGCTAGAGAGGAACCTGATAGGTAGTTCACTCATGGCTCACCGGATATAAAGTTTAAGAAAGAAAAATAAATACTTTTGGGTTAGTAGAAAGAACATACTATATATGACGTTTGATCGAAAAGCTTAAGTTGATTAAATTATTTTTAAATGTAAAAAGATGTTATTCATTTCGAAATAGAGATAAAAGGAAAACTGCGTCAAAAATAAATACTTCTGAAATTAGCTAATGACCTTAAACATGATATGATATTTATGTGCCTAATTATATCATTTAGTTTAAACAAAGAGTTCAAAATTATATTATTTTCATATGAGAATGTATCCTCTTTTTTTTTTAAATAAATAAAAGGGACTAAAAAAGAGTAAAGATATAGACATATAGTGTCGTCTAAAAGGCTAAAATACGACATAATGGGCATAGCTTTTATCTAAATTGAACGTTGGATTCTCTTTCAACTTTTCCGAATTAGGCCCCCACTCCAACTCCAACCCCACAAAAAGTGTTAGAAATATATATATATATTTATTTATTTTTGGTTAAAGTGTTAGAAATAATTGACAACGATGTGGGATCGCCAAATCCAATATTTCTTGACAATTTAATATTGTGAATTTAATTATAAGCAAGTTCATAATAATGGAAAGTTAGTATGAATATTAGTGACCAGGAAAATGGTCAAATTTGCTCATTTACTTTGAAAAGTTCGCTCAATATACTATTGTCACACTTTGAGATTAAATTAACTTATCTACGTTAGAAAATTGGCTAAACATATCCTTCGTTATTCTATAGGATCAAATTATCCTTGATGTCATGCTTTGGGGTCAAATTAATCCCCATTGTTAAGAACTTTTCACATGTACTCTTTCTTTAATAGAAAAACACAAATCAACATTACATGCCCCATTTTTAAAAAAAAAAACAAAATACACTCTAATCTAATCCACCCGATCCGACTTGAACCATAAAAGAGACACAAATAAATATACCCCCTTCAGTTCTGTTGGTCAAAATTTTTCAACGAGAGTAACTTCTTAACAATGAAGGTAAATATGGCCTCAAAGTATGACATCAAGGGCAAATTTAACTCCAAAGTATGATAAATGATATATTTAACCAATTTTCCAAGAATAGAGGGGTAAATTTGGCTCTAAAATATGACAACGGGGTAAATTTAATTCTAAAATATAACAAAGGATATATTTAATCAATTTTTCAAAATAAAATGATAGTAAATTTGACCCTTTTCCGTGGTAACTAATGAGGTTTTAATTTGTAAATATCGTACATTTAGGCTAGTGGATAATATACTTTGGATGGAAAATATAGAAGATAGCACGAAAGAAGAGAAACCAAGACGACATCTCATCTCATATATGCATTCAATATCAACTATTCACATACGAAATCTGGATTCATGCATTGCAAGTTGCAACAATGTTGATTTGCACATTGTAGGATTCATTTCTGGACAACGCTTTAAATAATTGTTTTTAAGAGCTCGAGTCCAAGACCTCTCCAATTAAGAGCAGAGAAATTTCAATCATCCAATCATAATTCACGTTGATCATCATCATATGCATTCAAGGTCTAACAATCTAGACTATAACTGGTACTCTAGATAAATTTATTACATATACTGTCCATTGAATCAATTACCTAACCAAGTTGTTTCTTATGTAAGAGACTGATAAAAGTATGAATCAATTCATATCTTTTCTTGTTTTTATTCCTTTCAAAAAAATTCTTACTAACCCTAACTTTTTAGGTGATATAGTATTAAATAAAAATGTCTGGTACGAATATAAGGACCAATGGTTCTAGACTTCTAGTTTTACTTTTAATTTTGCAATCATTGGAGCTTATTAGTAGCTAAAAGAAGGGAAATCAATTTTCAAATTCTTTTACTAAACATTTCAATCTTATTTACTATGATAATAGACAGATTGACGATAAATAATTCTTATATATATAAATATATCCTTCGAATATAATGATATATAATAAGGACATAACTGACAAAAATATTCCTAACATAAATGACACAACAACATCCTATCGAGTATAATATCATAAATGGAGTTTAGAGACGATAAAATATACGTAAAAATTTTACTTCTATCTTTGCGGGATATATAGAAAGTTGCTTCCGACTAACCCCATGCTTAAAAAAAAATGTAGTCAAAATATGGTAGAATGAAAAATAACAAACATCAAATAGCAAGATAAATAAAACAATTAAAGTAACAAGTAATACCAGTAAAATTGAAAAGAAAAAAAAATACTAGTACTTAGTAAGACTACTAAATAAAAAAGAAGATAAAAAGGAGACCAACTCTCTATCTCTTCCTCGGGAAAATACCAAAACATACGACATAAATAATAAAGAAAAAATATCGATGTTTGTTTGTTTGGTACGTGAAATAAAAAGATAATTTTTGTATAAAATTTAAGATTAACTTTATTTTATATTTAGGGTGAGTAATAATTAAGAAAATGTTTTATTTTATTTTATTATTTATATTAAAATAATAAAATTATTATCCCCTTTTTTACCACAAAAAAGATTTGATTTTAATTGTTTCGAAAGAGTTTTTATTATTAAAGTGACAAAAGACTGAAATTTTTTTTTGAAAAAGGATTATTTACATTTTTATTCAGAATCGCCACTTGACATAATTCGGTGTGCCAAGTCACCTTTGAAAGATCCTTTTCAAAACAGTTTGACTCTAAAAACTGATCTGCGAACAGAGATTCCGGTTAAGGAATTTTGTTGACCGAGGGGAAGGTGTTAGGCACCCCTCGATCCCGTGGTTCGACCACGGTTGCTTAGTGAGGTGTATCGGCTAATTTGACATTACAAATGTATAAATCACACGAAACACATAAAACAATCAAACACACAAAACAAAACAAATTCAAAATATAGTGTTCAGTCCAATTATACAGTCCAAAATAAAAAATGCGAAAAATAAATCCTACTCTAACCTACACTAATCCTAACTACGCTCCCGTGCTTTACCCGAGGCCTCGGGCCTTCATCGCGGATGTCCTCCAAATACAAAATACCTCAGGGCATTCTCCGGTGAATAAATACATCAGACTTCGGGGCATTCCCCGATAAAATGAATACATTTTCTCAATTTTGTGCGTTTGAAATAGAAAGAACCATTCAACAAATATTCACACATTCAACAAGTCACCAATCCTAAAATTCGCCTACCCGAACCTACATTTGCCTATCCGTTTCAACACATCATAATTGTATCACGTTCCATATCAACAATAAATCAAAAGTAATGAATATTAATTTTTTTATCAATCCCCAACGTCCGACCCCAAATCAATGATTTTTATTTTTTATCTATTAGCCAATAAATTTCACCTAATTCAACGTGTACATCAATTCAAACAACTAATTCAACAACATCAAACCTCATATTCAATCAGCCAAACAAACATCAACCACCGTGTAATTCACCAACATATTTGCAAAATCAAAATGAGATATTGAGATAAGAGTAAAAATCGGACCTCAATCGAGCTTTGAGTATGCTGAATTACAGATCAAAGGATGGAGCTTCGCCATCGGACCTCGACCGAAGAACCTCAACGACGAACAATAACTCGTCAAACTTCGATCAGACCTCTGTTTGAATCAACAACCAACATAGAAACCAAATTTCGAATTCAAATTGGACCCAACTTGGTGATTCGAAATAGAACCCGAAAGACCGATGCTCAATTGGAATTTGTATACTGTTTTGACCACGGATTTCGCTACTTTCCGAAGCTCCGGTGAGCTTCACTGGAGGATTTGACAGCGACCGAAACAGAGAAGGACAGGTCGGGTATTTGAATCGATATGACGTGGGTTTGATCAGTTTTTGAAGCGGTGGAAGAGCTGGTGGGAATGGGACTGGTCGGCGACTGAGTCCGGCAATGGATGGACGATTCCGGCGAACAAATCGCCTAAAAAAAAACTCAACACCCAGTCAGCTTCTGTTCAACCCCTCTCCAATCGACTTTTTATTCTCTTACGTCTAAATCCCCTAAATCCCCATCTTCCCTCTTCCTTCGCTACTGATTCTCCTTTGTACCACTGTATGTGTGGTGTTTTAGTGTGTGAATGGAAATTTTGTGATGTTGAGTTTGTTTTCTGTGCCTCTATTAATGGTGAGCTCCCCTGTGCCTATATCTGCGTGCGAATATCCTCCCAAAAATAGAAGAAGAGAGTCTTGGGTATGTGAAGTATTTTTCAGGGTCCCCTCTGTATGTTGTTCTCTTATGGGATAACCCCAAAGGAAAATATGAAGGGAAGGGGTACGTGGGTAGGGTAGTAAGTGAGGGGGTATGGGGTGTGGGGTAGGTTAGTTGGGTAGGATAAAGTTTGTTAGGATGTAGATTAAAAAGGAAAAATTGTTAAGGGTTGTTATTTTTTGTCATTTTATGGAGGGATTATCACACGGGGTAGGATACATGGTAATACAAGGGTAAACGGTAAAAATTCTTTTGGGGAGGGACAAAATTACGTGTCTACATCCTCCTCCTCTTTGCATGTAAACACAACGTGTTTTCATACAATGAAGTAAACTACGTGACAGAATTTTGTCTCGGCCATTATTCAAAGGAAGTAAGAAAAAGTAGAAGGACAACTGAGTTGGAGAGTCGAGTGAGGTCCCATCGAGGTTCCGGTCTGCGGCTCTGTCATTACATCAAAAATAAAAATTACAAGTTAAAACATAAATAAAATTACAAAATCCTATCTATGCAACTTCTTTTGGACTCTTGACTTGTTACTTCATCACCCTATTCTTTAGGCGGGCTCCTGACTTTCAATTTCTTCAACTTGTTGCTTGGCTTTCAATCTCCTTACCATGTTCTCCAGGCGAGCTCCTGACTTGCTATTTTTAATCTATTGACTTTCAATTTCTTCACCTTGTTACTTGACTTTCTATGTATTCATCATGTTCTTCAGACGGGCTCCTGAAATCACATCAAAACTAAAAAAAAAATTATCCCAAACAAAGAAATTCATCTTTTATGAGTTAATTGGAACGACTCGACTAAAAGGTACGTCTTATAGGAATCAAAGGGGATGACTCGACTAAAAGGTACGTCTTATAGGAATCAAGGGAGATGACTCGACTAAAAAGTACGTCTTCTAGAAATCAAAGAGAAATGACTCGACTAAAAGGTACGTCTTATAGGAATCAAAGGGAGATGACTCGACTAAAAGGTACGCCTAATAGGAATCAAGGAAAATGACTCGATTAAAAGGTATGCCTTATAGGAATCAAGGGGGCTGACTCGATTAAAAGGTACATCTTTTAGGGGTCAAGGGGAATGACTCGACTAAAAGGTACATCTTATAGGAATCAAGGGGGTGACTCGACTAAATGGTACGTCTTATAGGAATCAAGGGGGATGACTCGACTAAAAGGTACGTCTTCTAGGGGTCAAGGGGAATGACTTGACTAGAGGGTACGTCTTTTAGGAATCAAGGGAGATGACTTGACTAAAAGGTACGCCTTATAGGAATCAAGGGGAATAACTCGACTAAAAGGTATGTCTTATAGGAATCAAGGGGAATGACTCGACTAAAAGGTATGTCTTCTAAGAGTCAAAGGGAATGACTCGACTAGAAGGTAAGTCTTCTAGGAGTGCAGGTTCAATTTAAGAAGTGTATCACCCAGCAAATGAAAGCTAAAATCCCTGGACAGTAAAGTGTGTCTCTGAGGGATATAAGATGATGAATTTTTACCATGATTTAATTATCAAAATTGTGCAGCAACATTGCTTCCTGCATTTGTAAAAACGAGAAATTAGGGTCCTTGATGTTTAGGCTTTGAAATCCTTGATTTGAAGGTAACATGTGTTCCTGTTTCATGCAAAGAAAAGTTGCGAGTTTAAAAACATGGTGGCTGGTTTATGGCTTTGGCTTTCGTGAAAAATGCTCTTGCCGTCATCATATTTAACCTTACTTCCAACCATTAGCCTATGTCATTGACTTGCTGCTTCATTGACCAAACTCAGATTATTAAGAGTGACCGAGACAAACACAACATCTCTGCTTTTCCATGCTTCTCAGATAGACCCCTTGGAACCTTGGTATTTCATGAGTTCCCAGACTTATTTGTTGACAAAAATTTTTGCTTGCCTCATTTTGGCTCACAATCATGTCTCTTTCATACGTTGGCCTTTGTCTTGCTTTATGCAATTAAAGAAGCTGGTAGCCAGTTTTGAAATATTTTCTCACTTATTTTTTATACAGACTTGACTCAAAGACAAAAGAAAAAATGACAACAATTTTTTATTTGGTTAACTGACTCAAGAAAAGAAAATACAATGGATGTCCCCATTTGAAACAAAGAAATGAAAATTTATCTAGAAAAGACAATCAACTCTAATGATTATGTCATGCATTTTGGATTAAGCTGTCTGATCTTTCCATCCAAACTTCTACCAATTGTTGTTGAGTTAATGGCCTTGAAACCGAGTTACTTCCTTGGGCCCAGCGCATTCGGAGACCTCATTCGGCTAGTGGCGCCTTGAAGGGTTTTTTGACAATAAGCCTCTCTCATTTTTTTCTTTCTCAGCTTGCTATCTTTCTATGGCGTCCGTGAGGGTTTTTCACTAGTGAGACTCTTTTATCTTAGTTTCACTCAACTCATAGTCGTCTTACGGAGCTCATGAGAGTTTTCACCGATAAGACTCTCTCATTTTTTATCTCTTTCAACTTACCATCGTCTTACGGTGCCCGTGAGGGTTTTCACCAATAAGACTCTCTCATTTTTATTTCTATTTTGCTTTCTTATGCTGAGGAAGACAAGTAGTTCCCAAATGCATCATCATATCCCTTGCATGTTTATTCTTAACATCCTCAAAGATTGATCTGAAGGTCTTTCTTTGGTTGTAACTTGACTTTTGGATAGGGTCGGAAAGAAAGGATGGCATGAGGCCCAAACGATACTAAAAGTGGGGTAAGACTTACAACATTTAGAATCGACTCAAACAATGAGTATTAACTCATGCCCCATTTTCTTTTGACTGGGTGACTCTAAATTGTTTATTTGGTTAGACCGAGCCCGGAGTAGGGCAGCCTACGTATCTCACCCCCGAGAGAGGAGAATCAGGTCAGGCGTAGTTCTGGCAGCTTGTTCTTTTGATTGATTCTGATTTTTTTTTCTTTTGTTGACTCTTTTTTTTTTTTGGACATATATTTTTTTTTTGAAATTTTTCTGACTATATTGCTTTGCTCGACACTTTTCTTTTGAGCTTTACTGACTCTATCTTGATTCCAAAAGAGGGGTATGAAAGAAAATAAGACTAAAGCTCAAATGGGGTAAACAAAGGATGACAGGTTGTTTGGATAGCAGAATGAAATGCCTTCGTCATATCAATCCTTGAAAATGCAAGTACACATCATGCAATATGAAATGAAAGATGAAGATCATTTGTGACACTTTAACAACACTAACTTTAACTGAGCATCTGCCAATTCTTCTTCTACCCTTGTCTAACATACAACTCCACTTTTGTTGTACATTCCTCATGCTGAAGGACTCATAACTTCGTGGAGCTGATTTTCTTTCTGTTCCTTTTGACATAGGATCACACATTTACTACTTGACAAATTGAGATATGTCTTTCAATTGATGACCATGTTATTCTAACGATTCTCAAAATAATTGCCTTAATTTTCAAAGAAGGCTTCAACTTGATCACCACATGCCCCCAATACTCTATCTATTTTCTCAGATGCTCTCTTTTCTAACTTTAACCCTCTGATTCAATGTTCATGCTTAAACTGGATTTTAAGATCTGGCTGAAAATTCCCCAAGCATGTCATATCACTAGAGTCAACATAAAATGAACTGTATAAAGAAAACAAACAAACAACGCATATTTTAAAACACGAAGGAAAAGGGACAATTCATTTAGTTGAAATAAAAGATAGAAGAGTTTGAACATAAACGACAAAAGGACAAAGCAAGATATATCCCAAACTATAACCCTGAAATAATTCGAACGACAGAAAATAAAACAAAACAAGCTACCAGACCTCTTCCTAATAGGGAGAGAGATGACTTCTCAATTACTCAGCCTGTCATCTTAGCCACTGGTTTGCATATCAGCATGACTAGAGCTTTCCTCACTGTCAATGTTCTGCACCATAATTAATTTATCTTGAATCATTTTTTCAATTTATCTTTTCAGAGCACGTCAATCTTCAATACTGTGATCCTGAACATCAAAATGATATGCACATCATACATTAGGATCAAAACTTCTTGAATGTGGGTTAGGAGTATACCCAAGGAGAGGAGTGATCATGCCCTGCTGTACCAATCTCTGGAATAAACTGGCATAGGATTCCCCAATAGGAGTGAAATTATCTCTTTCCTTCCTCCTCTTTGCGAACTCTGGCCTTAGATGAAACTTGGATTTAGAGGTTCCTTGGTAAATTTATGGGGGTCGAGGACAATTTTGAGGGACAGGTGCATGCCATTGTGGATAAGAAGATGGATGATCATACAATTATGCATTGTTCAAAGGATATTGAGGAAGTGGAATGGGGTTTCTTGGATTTTGGGGAAAGAAATCTTGTTGCAATTGGTTATGTGGATCTAATATGTAAGCTCGAGATTGAGGCTGATAGTATTGGTGGTTGGACCCCTCAAACTCTGCTTTGGCCCTGGCATGACAATAGGTGTCTTTTCCTTCTTCTTTTCTTCAGTTTCCCTTGGTTGATTGCAATGTCGTCCCAAATGTTTCACAGAATCCTTCTATCCATCAGGCTCCCCAAATTTAGATGTCTCAAAACTGGGAGGAAGGTTAACACTTGAAGACATGCCCCAGTTTTTATATGAAACATCTTCATAGCCCATAAGTTCAGGGGAATTTTTCATATCATTTTCTACACTCTTAACTTTCCCAACCACTTTCTCTAGCTCTTCTAGCATGCTAGGCTTCTTAGTAAGAAATTTTGGCTGTCCACTTAATTTAACGGTAGGCTCAAGAGTATAACAATGATCATCAAGTGTACTGAACGTGGATTCACTAGTGGACTGGGGAAGCACAATCGTTGGATTAATAGCCAAAGTGGAAGTCTTAGTAGAAAGTTGAGCAACAAAAGCACAGACGGTATGTGGTGCTGTCAATGTGGTAGACTTATACTGAAGAGCTAAAGAAAGAATGGTGGAAGTATTGAGGTGCATTTGACGTGGAATAGATTCTGAGGCATGTTGTGGTGCATCAACAACAGTAGAAAACTGACTTTGCAATTTTGGTAGAAGACTCAAGGTATTTGCAAGGTCAAAAGTGGGGAACAAAGGTGGAGGCAACCCACTGGCCCAAGCTTGGTACATTTCCATCATTTGTTGTCTCAGTCTCAAATTCTCTTCCTTTAAACTCTCAATTTCCTGACTCTTTGTTTCATCCATGGTGCCACTCTCTATATCCTTGTTGGACACAACTAACCCTTCCTTGGATTTGGTGTGATGTGGAGGACCAGCCAAGAAGCCATAAACCAACCACCTTAAACTAATTGAACAAGAGGCAACAAATATGTTAGAGTTCAACATTTTTCTTCAAAATCCTTTTTTTCATTTAGAAAAGATCACCGAACCCAAGAAGGGCGCCTACGTATCTCACTCCCGAAAGAGGAGAATCAGGTGTGCGTAGTTCGTGAAGTTTTGCCAAAATGACCACTTAAACTCTTTTTTTTTTCTTTTTTCTTGAAACTTTAAGAAGAAAAGAAAATAACAAATTGTCAAAAGAATTGACGAAAATCTTTTTGAATTTTTCAGGTTTAACATCCCTATACAAAATAAAATCTATGATTTCCAAAGAAAATCTTTTTGGGTTTTCTATTTTGAATTTCATATGAAAATGAAACTTACAACTATTAATGAAAAATCTTTTTGTAGTTTTATTTTAAAGATGTATATGAAATACCAACTCTAAGTGAAGAGTGAAGAAAATCTTTTTGAATTTTTCAGATTCCTGTACAAAATGAAATCTATGATTATCGAAGAAAATATTTTTGGATTTTCGATTTTGAATTTCATACAAAAATGAAGCTTGAACATATTAAAGGAAAATATTTTTTTGTTGTTTTCTTTTAAAGATGTACATGAAACACCTACTCTAAATGAAGAGTGAGAAAATCTTTTTTGAATTTTTGAAATAAGATCCTCGAACCTACAATAGGCTGCCTACGTATCTCACTCCCGAGAGAGGAGAATCAGGGGTGCTTAGTTCGTCCAGATTGGACGATTAATGATTAAATAACAGATTACACCCTAACTTGAGACACGACCAAAGACATACGATGAACAACATAACAAAATCTTTTTTTGAGTTTACAATTTGACACTTCACATAAAAAATGACACCAACAGCTATGAAAGAAAATCTTTTTGGTATTTTCATTATATGAAATGTACAAAACTTCTACCACTTTTTTTTGAATTTTTCTTTTATAAAAAGCTCCTAAAAAAAAATCTTTTTGGACTTTTCGAATTGTGAATGCTTGCTAAATGAAACAAAAGGAAAATCTTTTTGATGTTTTTTTTTTAAAATGAGTGCAAAAAGTAAAAAAAAATCTTTTTTTAATTTTTTTTTTTGAATTGTGGAAAACAAAAGCCATAAAGAGCCTAAAAATTACGAAACTTTTTTTGATTCACCCTTTCTCTTTTTTCTCTTTTTTTTTTCTTTTCCATGCCTACACACCTTTCTTTAATTCTAGCACATGCTTTCTCCAAATCAGTCCGCCAAATGACCACGTTACCCTAAAAAAATACAACAATTAGCACGTAGGGATGCTTTAGATGAGAGTCTCCTACAAAGGACCAAGTGGGTCCCGCTAGGTCTTAATATGATGCAGATAATCATGTCCTAAAGGCTGACCTACGCTGGGTTTACTAACAAGACTGTTCGGGGGTGCGTATGGTCGATAGTGGCTGCGAGAGCTTTCCACCCACTTCATAACACCAACGGCCCCCCTCCTAAAATAAGGGTGACTCAACTAGAGGTCGTGTACAACACCTGTACTACAAACTTGTTGTAGAAAGAATGACTCGGGTTATGCACATGATGCCAGATATAAAGTGGTAACACATAAGAAGAAAGACTGTAAACACGTAACACTCAACAATGATAAAATAAACAACAAACGATAACACAAACAATGTTTATACACCCATAATATCAAACTAAGCCGATACAACTCCAAAAATAAGCTCGAATTCTGAAAAGTCCCCAGCAGAGTCGCTAGAATTGTCACACCCCTTTTTTACCACCAAAAAGATTTGATTTTAATTGTTTCGAAAGAGTTTTTATTATTAAAGTGACAAAGGACTGAAAATTTATTTTGAAAAAGGATTATTTACATGTTTATTCAGATTCGCCAGTTGACATAATTCGGTGTGCCAAGTCACCTTTGAAAGATCCTTTTCAAAACAGTTTGACTCTAAAAACTGATCTGCGAACAGAGATTCGTTTTAAGGAATTCTGTTGACCGAGGGGAAGGTGTTAGGCACCCCTCGATCCCGTGGTTCGACCACGGTCGCTTAGTGAGGTGTATCGGCTAATTTGACATTACAAATGTATAAATCACACGAAACACATAAAACAATCAAACACACGAAACAAAACAAATCCAAAATATAGTGTTCAGTCCAATTATACAGTCCAAAAAAAATGCGAAAAATAAATCCTACTCTAACCTACACTAATTCTAACTACGCTCCCGTGCTTTACTCGAGGCCTCGGGCCTTCATCACGAATGTCCTCCTAATACAAGATACCTCAAGGCATTCTCCGGTGAATAAATACATCAGACTTCGGGACATTCCCCAATAAAATGAATACAGTTTCTCAATTTTGTGCGTTTGAAATAGAAAGAACCATTCAACAAATATTCACACATTCAATAAGTCACCAATCCTAAAATTCGCCTACCCGAACCTACATTTTCCTATCAGTTTCAACACATCATAATTGCATCACGTTCCATATCAACAATAAATCAAAAGTAATAAATATTCATTTTTTATCAATCCCCAACGTCCGACCCCAAATCAATGATTTTTATATTTTATCTATTAGCCAATAAATTTCACCTAATTCAATGTGTACATCAATTCGAACAACTAATTCAACAACATCAAACCTCATATTCAATCAGCCAAACAAACATCAACCACCGTGTAATTCACCAACGTATTTGCAAAATCAAAATGAGATATTGAGATAAGAGTAAAAATCGGACCTCAATCGAGCTTTGAGTATGCTGAATTACAGATCAAAGGAAGGAGCTTCGCCACCGAACTTTGACCGAAGAACCTCAACGACGAACAACAACTCGTCAAACTTCGATTGAACCTCTATTTGAATCAACAGCCAACATAGAAACCAAATGTCGACTTCAAATTGGACCCAACTTGGTGATTCGAAATAGAACTCGAAAGACCGATGCTCAATTGGAATTTGTGGACTGTTTTGACCACGGATTTTGCTACTTTCCGAAGCTCCGGTGAGCTTCACCGGAGGATTTGACAGCGACGGGAACGGAGAAGGATGGGTCGGGTATTTGAATCGATATGATGTGGGTTTGATCGGTTTTTGAAGCGGTGGAAGAGCTGATGGGAATGGGTCTGGTTGGCGACTGAGTTCGGTAATGGATGGACGATTCCAGTGAACAAATCGCCGCGAAAAAACTCAACACCCAGTCAGCTTCTGTTCAACCCCTCTCCAATCGATTTTCTATTCTCTTACGTCTAAATCCCCTAAATCCCCATCTTCCCTCTTCCTTCGCTACTGATTCTCCTTTGTACCACTGTATGTGTGGTGTTTTAATGTGTGAATGGAAATTTTGTGAGGTTGAGTCTGTTTTCTGTGCCTCTATTAATGGTGAGCTCCCCTGTGCCTATATATGCGTGTGAATATCCTCCCAAAAATGGAAGAAGAGAGTCCTGGGTATATGAAGTATTTTCCAGGGCCCCCTCTGTATGTTGGTCTCTTATGGGATAACCCCAAAGGAAAATATGAAGGGGAGGGGATACGTGGGTAGGGTAGTAAGTGAGGGGGTATGGGGTGTGGGGTAGGTTAGTTGGGTAGGATAAAGTTTGTTAGGATGTAGATTAAAAAGATAAAATTGTTAAGGGTTGTTATTTTTTGTCACTTTATGGAGGGATTATCACACGGGGTAGGATACATGGTAATATAAGGGTAAACAGTAAAAATTCTTTCGGGGAGGGACAAAATTACATATTTACAATTATACGAAAAAATAAATATAATATTCTCATCAAATATCATTATTTATTCTATTTGATGTACCAAACGACCCCATATAGAATCAATGTCACAAGAGTACCTTTTGGCTGTCCATCACAATCGTCAAACTTAATATTTGACGTTTTTAAATACACAACCAATAAATTGAAATCCACAGCTAAGCAAAGAAATATAGTAAGCCACTATTATAAAATTCTTCTTTTTGTTGCCCCAAGGGGTGGTTGAGTTGGTTTGAGGGGACTTCTCATAGCAGAGATCGTGGGTTCGATGCATTCCTAATGCCTTCTCAATCGTGTTCGTCGCACGGAATTTACCTAGTGCAGTTTATATCTTTTGTGTGATCTGCGAGATATTGCACAGTAAGAGATTTATCTAGTGTCCACAGAGTGCTCACCCGAAGGACAGAGATTGTGACAGAGGGTGTAGCGGCTGCGGAGTTTCCAAAAAAAATAAGAATTCTTTTTGTTAACAAAAATCCAAACTTGTGAACTACTTCTTTCTTCTTTAGTTTATCTTCTTTATTTCAGTTATCCACTATTGTCGTGTCGTGTAGTATTTTGTAGCAGGAACCAATAGAAATATCATGTGAAACTTATTTTTTTCTTTCCCATTTTGCCCTCACCTCGTTTCACTTATCCTAATGGCGGAGCGAGGAGTTTTATTTAAGGATATAAAATATAAAGAAATAAAATACAAACTTATTTTAGTGACGAAATGAAGATTTTTATTTAGGAAATTTAAAATATAGAGAAATAAAATACAAATTAATCGAAAGTCGAAGAGCATTGACGTCTATATGCATAAAAATAATTTCAACTATATATAAATAGTATTTCTTCATCTCAATTTATGTGATATAATTTGACTTAATATATTTAAGAAATAAATAAAGACTTTTAAAACTTATGATACAATAAATATTTGTGTGATTATAATACATTTTATTAAGAATAAAATGATATTTTAATATTAAATTGTAAGTAAATATAAAAATATGTTATTTTGTTTAGAACTTACTAAAAGGAAAAGTGTGTTATATAAATTAGGAAAAGCGATGTATAAATTTCTGACAAGAGAGTATGAACACGAACCCAAGCCAGCTCCGCTCCTACCCCATCTTTCCTTTCATTAAAAGGTTTAAAATATGAAGAACTAAGAAGGGAATTCGACTATTTGATATATATATAGAGAATAATTTCAATGATGTATTGTATAAATAATGGAGTAACTCCACCAACACACCCAACCCCCCCAAATTGCCCCCTTTTTTTCAAAAACCAGACCCTTTACCTTCCTTTTTCTTGTTTTCTTACTTTCTTGAAGTGCAAGTGCCACTTCTCTAGCATAAAGTTTCCATCTCTGTTTTATAATTTCCAAGAATTTCAGCTCAAGCTGTCTTTCTCTTTGTCTTTTTTCACTTATATATTGTATCTATATGTATTGATATTTTTGGGGTTCAAGAAAGAGCAAAAAGCAGCTCAAAAAAACAAGAAAAAGGGAAGGATGAGTACATCAACTAGCATTTTTGTGATAAGATGGATCAATTTTCTCACTATGGTATGAACCCCTTTTCATATTTTGCACTTCTTTTTCAGTTCCAGCTGGTTTGGGATTTGTTTTTGCTCATGTGGTTGGGAATTGTACTTAAATGCTTGTCAGTTAGTGTTTCAATGTATTCTAATTGCTATTGGTTATTATTACTCTCCTACTGTCTTATTCTTCGATTTTAGGCTTACCTGTTGTTTCCTTTGCTTCAGTTATCATGCATTTTGTTGTTGTTGTTGTTTTTTTTACCTCTCCCTAGGAGCTCCCACCCCTTTTGCTCCCGTGGTGACTCGAACTCACAACCTTGAGGTTGGAAGTGAGGGGTGCTTAGCAGTGGTGGAGCCACATACAATTCAGGGGTTCATCCCTTCGTCCGAAAATTATACTATTTTTACATGGTCAAAAATATTTTTATGTATATATAGTAGATGTTGAACCCCTTCGACTAGTCCATGTATATTTACTTCTGAACCCCCTCAATGAAAAACCTGGCTCCGCCACTTGTGCTTAGTATCCGAGTAACTCCCTCTTATCATGCATTTTGTTGTTACTTGTTCTTTTCTAGATTTTTTTTTTGGCATGAATTCTTCGCTACTGTATATGCTGGACTTGTTTTTTGATTCTGCTTTACTTGAGCTGAGGGTTTATCGGAAACAACCTCTTTATCGTAAGATAGGGGTGAGGTTGTGGACACACTACTTTCCTCAGACTTAGCACTAGGTATGTTGTTATTGCTTGCCCGGTGTCCATCTTTATTTTTGAATTCAGATTATTCTAGTTCTTAATTTAGAGCATGAAAGTTTATTATTTTTTGTTTAATTTTGATGGTGTTTAACTGTTTTTGTACCCCATTTGGATCTTGAAAATGCAGCTGTTAGCTGTGGGCGTTGTAGGTTTTGGGATATGGATGGGCGCTCATCATGATGGCTGTCGGAAGTCTCTCACTCTGCCTGTTCTTGGCCTTGGAGGTGTTATATTCGTGGTGTAGGTTTCTGGAATACGTTTTCCTTCACTACAAACACACTTGTTCATTTGGTTAACCCTTTAACCAGTCAAGGTTTGTTTATGTATATTGTGATAATTCTTCTTCTTTCCGTGATTTTTAGATCAATTGTTGGGTTTTTTGGAGCATGGAAGAACAACACCATCTTGTTGTGGATTGTATCCTCACTGTATCGAATGTCATATGAAGTACAATTTGGTCTCTTATTCTTGATTGGCATAAATTTTTTGGTTGCTTCTCCTTAACATTATGTTTCAGTATCTGATCATGCTTTGCTTGGTTTTGGTGGCAATATTGGTCTTCACCGTTTTGGCGTAAGTAATGCTTCTTGGAATTTGTTAAGAATTTGGTGCATCATCTATCCTTTGTTGCTGACAGACCAGCCATTGGTTTCCCAATTCTTCTTGCCTCTGTATTGCAATACCCAAGATCTAGTAAATTATCATAATGATGTGCTACAATAAATGTCTATCGACAAGTTTATGGGTTAATTATCAATGTACACAATAACTAATATGTACTTCTTGATGGAGGTTATTTAAGTATGAAGTTAAAAGGCATTACCAAATTTATGACTGTAGTTGTGGTCCACCAAGTTATTTTAGTCATTGCTATGTTTATGGCCCATCTTCATCAAGTATGGATGTAACTATAGTTTGTTTTAACATCCTGCTTGTTATGCTTTGCATGTTACAAGCTTGTGATCATACTTGAAACTTTGAATACCTTTACCAAAAACTCAAAACAACTTTGAACCAATTCTGTATTAAACTTTTAGTTTTAGTGGCTTGATAAAATTTGTTTGCGATGGTCTCACTACTCTAAATGATCTCAAAATATGTAGATAGAACCTTTTCTTCTAATCCCGTACTAAAATTATAATTTTTGGGATTTATTTTGAAGTTTTTCTGTTTATCTTTTGTGAAACTTCTAATTTGGCCATGTATCTCCAATAAGGTAATTTTATCATTGAGGGTTCTTTAGGAGTCTATCAATAGCTAAGTAGCTAGAGCACTGTAAGGCATTGCCTCTGGTTTGGTCCCCTGACTAGAACCTCCTACACTGCTTCTTGAGGCTCGTGAATAAAGCTTTCACCACCTTCTGTCTGAAAGTCACTTTGATTAGGGAAGAAATAGAAATACGATATTGTGAATATCCTTAACTAGTTGTTCCATAGGTTTCAGCATTGTGTTTCTCATGTTCCTGATCAGTTGTCCCTGTGTGCAGTGTGCTTAGATTTTGGGTACAACCTCTAATGTACTAAAGTGGGCTTTAAAAAGAGTCAAATGATGTATACATTCACACAAGAGTCAACTTCTACGGCCATACGTAAACGTTCTCCTATACACCTGGAGTGGCATGAATGCGGTCGATGGCATGAGGAATCAATGCTTACAAAATTCATACTATACAATGTAGTGGTATAGCATGACATTGATATTCTTATAGGATTAGGAAAAGCCTACATCATGAGTTCAATTCACAGTTCATCACTCTTGATGTAGTGCTAGTGCTAAGGCGCCTTTGGATTGGTCTAATGATGCATGTTTTTCGTTATATTCGTGGAGCTAATAGAGGTAGAAGTTCTTTCCCGATGGTATTGTCTTTGACTTTGGAGCTAATAGGAACCCTAATTGTATCTGACTGAGTGGTGAGGGATAAAAGGATCAGAACGAATCTGCTGCAGCAGAAGAGTTTGCAGAAGAAGCTGCATTGAATGCTTATGATATTACATTAGAAAGAATAAAAGAAGAGTAGAAGGCAATTAAGTGGAAAACGAGTTGAATAAAGGTCAAGAGGGAGCCTAAAAATAGCTTTAGAAGCCGGATTAAAGAAGTGTTTCCATAGTTCGAGCAAATGCAATGCGACATCCAGGCAAAAAGTGTTGGAGTCCAATCTGCGCAAGAACCACTGGGAAGTCTTTGTGTCATTCTCTTTTAGTGCCCACTTTTTCCTTAATTCCATTAAACCCTCGTAGCTATTGCCGGAACATAATGTTGGACGATCTCCATTTCCATATGGTAATTGAAGTCAAACATGAGCAAACCAGGTGCCATTCAATCCTAATTCCTAGCAATAAAACCTCCCTAGACTGAGGCCCAATGCTATGAGGACTACACTATATAAGAGAATGACTAAGGCAATTGCCAATAGTTTCTATTGAAGGACTGGCTGGCTCCTTAAAGAGGGCGCTCTCCTAATCTCATTTAGATAGGAAGAGATATTGATAATTATCCCAAGGAGGCTTACTACTCAGCTGATAGATCAGGTGAGCATCCATGATTAGTAAACTCACCAAAGCAGCAACATATGCAAATTTATGTCATTCAAATGCGAATATAGGCCTAATTGAAACATAGAATTGAAATAATAATAGTGAGAAGCTTCTATGTATAACATTTCATAGATACGTCGAGGTTTGTACTTTCATAAGAAAGAATGATAAATAAGGGTACTAGGTTTGAGGTGGAAGATAGAGTCTATTGGTCCAGGTGCTGATCCACTTCCCCTCCCTGGGGTGGGGTCTATGATGGATAAGCCGAGGCTTTATCAGGAAAAGTAGCAACATTAGGGGTGTGTTTGGTATGAAGGAAAAGAAAATGTTTTCCAATTTTGTCTTGTTTGGTTGGCTTAAATGTTTTGGAAAATGAATTCCCTACATAAAGTAAAACATTTCCAAAACTCTCTACCCCGACCCGAGACACAGGATCCGACCTTGACCGATGACACACCTCTCGATCCTAACTCGAGACTGAACCTTGAGTCAGACCCGACCCCCGAGTAAAAATGAATGCAGGTTCTAGTACTAGTACAACTAACTGACTAAGTAAGAAAGTCACTTATTTTCCAAGAAAACATTTTCCTTCTTACCAAACACACCCTAGGTGTAACGTGCATAGGACTGAACGTGCATGGGACTGCTGGATTCTTTTTCTGATAACCAACCGATTGGTTGTTTCTAGTTTCAAAGCTTGTGGATAATGGGTCCGCCCCTCTACCCTTCTCCATTTAAATACCAGATTGATTCACAACAGGGTTCAAGCTCATTACTTGTGCTTACCACAAGTCTCGCATCCTACTACCTATGCTACTGAACCAAAGTCATGAGCGAGAACGCCTCAGATTCTACTAAAAATGATACGGTTTTCAATGTTCAAGTGCATCTTATTAATACACAGTAAACTGAAGAGAACCAAAATAAAAGAAACACTGAGCCACGATGACAGAACATGGATTCAGTGTGTCTTGAACATATTACTCTAAACTGGTTTGTCACATTTAATTCTTCATTAAGTGGCAACTACTGTTGTCTATGTGCATGCTGATGTCAGAAATGGCTGATACCTACATATTACTGTTGCACTTATTTTGCTTTGCTTTGCTTTGTCACAGGTTCATTGTAACGAATAACAGCTCAGGTCATAGTGTTAATGGACTAAGGTACAATCACCTGTCACACTGTCCGTGATCTCAATTTCTCGAATTAAAAGATTTCAAATCTCCTCTCTTCACTCCCTCAATATCCTTCCTTTCTCCACTCACGTCTTTCTCAGTCTCATTTTGGTTCTCAATGTGTCTCACAGTCGGATTGTGCTTGTATACTTCATCGAGGTGTCACAATTTTTTCATGCTCTCTTTTATGCTTTGACTTATTCCTGTGCTATTCTGTCAGGTACAAGGAGTATCATCTTCATTATACTTTGACTTATTCCTGTGCTATTCTGGCAGGTACAAGGAGTATCATCTTCAAGACTACAGTTCGTGGTTTCTAAAACAAGTAAGAACTTGTTTCAGATGCCTTAAGACGAAAAGTTCATGCATAGATTAACCATTTGCTTGTTTGTTTCAGCTCAATAACACCCATAACTGGAAGCATCTGAAAAGCTGTCTTGTCAAGACGAATGATTGTAGTAACCTATCAAAAAGATACAAGGTCATGTTCTGACTTGAACCCGTTCATGATTTATATCTTTGAAATCATATTATTAATGTCTCTGCTATTTTGTTGCAGACTCGAAAGGAATATAAATTAGCAAAACTAACACCTATTGAAGCTGGTTGCTGCAGACCACCATCTGAGTAAGTTATTGTTATTATTACTCCTTCTGTTTTCCATTTGTTTGTCTTAATTTCCCATTTAGTCAGTTTCTTGTTATCCCTCATCTTTCTTTTGCAAGATATTTTTGTATATAAAGACTCTTGATCACATATATCTTTTGTATCTGTTGTTTCTCCAATTCTTCTATAGCTCATGTGTTAGGTGTTGAAATCCTTTCTAGCATCATCCCTTTCATTACAAGGATTCAGAAATATTCTGCTCCTTTTGTAGGTGTGGTTACCCTGCTGTTAACGCCTCATACTATGACTTGAGCTTTCATCCGACGAGTTCCAGCAAGGACTGCAAGCTTTACAAAAACTCGAAGAATGTCAAATGCTATAGCTGTGATTCCTGCAAGTGAGAGTCATCTTCTGGTCTCTGTCATTCTTCGGTTCATCTCCAGGTTATGCAGTTCACGGCTTTTCTCCTACTGTATTTTCAGGGCTGGTGTCGCACAATACATGAAAACTGAATGGAGAGTGGTTGCTATCTTCAACGTGATTCTCTTCATCGTTTTGGTAAGTTCACTTAATTAGGATCTCAAAAAGTGAGCATGACGATTCCAGTTTCCTGTTGGAGAAGTACAGTTACATTGATAATATGACATTCGTGAATAGAGGCAGAGTCGAGATTTGATGTTTATGAGTTCTGAACTGGTCACCGAATCCATAACTCTTCTTAGTTACTGGATCAGCTACTATATATTTACTATACATATTTAATGGATTTCCAAATACAAATATAAGGTCTAAGCAAAAGTTACATGGTTCGGCTAAACTCATATAGCTAATAATCTTGCTCTGCGTCTGATTTCTCCGATGGCTTGAATTGGTTGATATGACTTCCACACATTCTCATCCTCTGTTGATTCTTACTTGTGTCAGTCGATAATCTACTTCGTGGGATGCTGTGCAAGGCGCAGTGCTGCTCGGAGACGCTCTAAAATTTGAATCCTGCAGCTGCAGAATCCACAGATGAGTTGGTGTTCTTCAGCTGATGATAACTGTTCACGTTCTTCAGCTATTTGTTGACAAAGTCTGTATATTCGAGAGAAATGATTCATAGGGAAATCTTAGTAGTTTAGTTGGTTGGTTATCTGAACTTTCACCTTGTAGATGAAACTTCGATTACGCACCTTGTAATCCCCTTCCCGTTTCCTCTTCCACTACCCCCAACTTTTAACAAAGAAAAAACAAATTAGTGAAATGATTCATTTAATATAAAAGACTTTTTGATGCATATATTCATTCATCCATTACATCGAAAACATGCATTAGGACCATATAAAATTTGGATTTGCAACGTTTATTAAATATTTGATGGAGATTAAAACTATTCATTTTTGGCAAGTCTAAAGGACTGAAATAGTTCATGAGTATATTCAAGTGACTATTTTAAATCGATTTATCCCAAATAGAATTGTTTTTGTTATTTTTTCAAGTAATAGCGTAAGAGGCTCTCTTTTTATCTTTGTGGTTAAATGTCAGTTTAGTGCATGAAGCTCCCACAATACTCGGACTCATATGAAAGGTCGAACCATAAAATTCTATCATATGCAATCTTCCTTTGTATTTTTGTAAGACTGTTTCCACAAAAGATTAACACAAAAGGAAATTCACACTTGTTTTAAGTGTTTAATGACCGGTTATCGTCTATTTTTTTGGTCATTGAAATCACTAAGTTGTCTAGAATGGAGTTTTACAAAGTCTCTTTTCACTTGGTTAAGTGTGCACACATCTTATCCTTACTTTAGAGGTAGAGAGGTTGTTTATGATAGATCCTCGACTCAAGTAATAGCACTTCAAAGCATTCCGAAAAAAGTGTAACGAAATTGAAAGCATAACAAAGCAAAATACTGTAATGATCGAAGTAGAAGAAATAAATGATAATAACAAAAAATGGAGGACAACAAGCTAAAGGAGAAATACTATGACTATTAGTATGGACGGTAAATAACGGGAGTGAAAGCATAACAACGCAAAATTCTACATTAGCGAAAGTACTGTTAGGATTTGTCCTGAATTTTCTACTTAGATTCTACCATAATTGTGTTTTACTTCGGAAAGGTTTTCTTGGTGGAAAAAGGTTTCCTGATCTCTTTTCTATTAGGTTTATTCTTTTTGAAAGAATGGTTTCTTGACTCTATAAATAGAAGATCTCTTCTCAAATGTATAACACAATATCATTTACAATGTAGTCTTTTAAAGAGTCTTGATTAAGGGAGATTTCTCTAATTATTTTTTATGTTTTTTAATTAGGTTTTTAATAAGTCGAAGAATTGACCGAATCATATCAATAATATTATGTTTTAGTGTGTTTTTCTTGTCATCTTATTTATCATCTTAATAGTTTGCAACTATTAGCTTCCGCATGACGCCCTCTCGATTTCGAACCCAATAAGTGTTATCAAGAGCCTTCATCGATCCTCAGGGATCTGTGAATTCATTGAAGAAAAGCTTTCAACCATATTTTAATCCATACCTATTTTTAACCTACTTTTAATCCTTACTTTTATTTTTAACATTGGACTATTTTTTAATCGATTTTTAACCCATATTATTTTAAATCTTGTTTATCAAACCATGACAAGCAATACTCTCTCTTTCAATGCCCCACAAAACTTCACTGGTGAAAACTATTAAATTTGGGCAGTTAAGATGAAATCTTATCTTGAAATTTATGATTTGTGGGAAGCTGTAGATGAAGACAAACCTATACAACCACTCCCTGCAAATCCCTCTGCTGCCGAAATCAAACTTTACTCAGAAGATAAATCCAAAAAATATAAAGCAAAAATTGTAATTCAAAATTCAATTGTTGATCCAATTTTCTCTAAAATCATTGCATGTGAAACAACAAAAGAAGCTTGGAACAAAGCTTGGAACAAACTTGAAAAAGAGTAACAAGAAGTGAACGAGGCAGACAAAATCAAATTCTGAATTTAAAAAGAGATTTTGAATCTCTTAGGATGCAAAAAGGCGAGACAATCACCAAGTATTTTGACAAAATTTCTTTAATTGTCAATAGAATTAGGTTGCTTGGTGAAGATTGTAAAGACAATAGAATAGTTGAAAAAATTCTGGTGATGATTCTCGAGAGATTTGAGTCCAAAATCTTCGCTTTAGAAGAGTATAAAGATCTCTCTGCCATCTCTCTTGCTGAATTGATAAGCGCTCTTCAAGTACAAAAGCAAGAAGAGTATAAAAAGTTGTTGAAGACATTATTTATGTAAACCACCAAAAAAGAAAAGTTGATTATCCTCTTTGCAAATATTGCAAAAAGAAAACAAACTTGGAAAAATTTTGCTGGTTTAGATTTGATGCATTATGTGGAAGTTCAAAAACACTCAAGATAATTCAAAAACACTACTTATGGAAGAAGAAAGCAAGGACCAACTTTACTAGATTGTAGCAATAGAAGCAAAGATGAGTGTTGGATATTTATGTGTTACTGCAACAATATTCTAGAATAATTAGTTATTTAGTTATAGAAGGAGTCCTTAGTTATTTAGTTCTAGGAGTCCAATAATTAAATTAGTAGGATATTCGATTTTTTAATTTTAGTAAAAGGCGACTACTTTAGTTGTAGGAGGAGTCAACAACTTTATTCATATGTCTATATAAAGACTCACGATTAATAAAATTTATAGAGAAAATACCCTACTTCACTCTTGAACTATATCCAAAATGGCTGAGACATACCTCAACTTAACGGGGGTCCTATTACTCCCTTGAACTAATTAAAAGTATAATTTTAACTTCTTAGTGCCTACGTGACACATACGTGGCAGACACGTGTGCCTACGTGGACCCTTCAGTGTGTTATGCCATGTATGTGCCACATAGGCACTAAGAGTGTCAAAATTACACTTTTAGTTAGTTCAGGGGGTAATAGGACCTCCTTTAAGTTGAAGTGTGTCTTAACCATTTTGGGTATAGTTCAAGGGTGAAATAGAGCATTTTCTCAAATTTATATGATTTTTTTTCATTCTAATTTTATTTTATACTAGTGAATATTTCCGCGCTTCGCGCGATCATAATTTATTTACTTAATTATTTATTAAATTTAGAGAAAATAGTCAAAAGCCCCCCCCCCCCCCCCCCCCCAACCTTTACCCCAAATCTCAACTACACACTCAACCTTTAAAGGTGACCTATTACCCCCCTGAACTATTTTAAAGTAGAATTATTATCTCCCTGAACTATTTTAAAGTGAAATTATTACCCCTTCGAAAACTGACAACCAGTCATTTGGAATGTGGTGTGATGCATGCGCTGCCACGTCATGCCACGTTATTTTTTTTTTACTCTAAAAAAATTAATTATTTAATTTTATTATTTTCTTTTTTCTTCCCCATTTTCCATTTTGCTCCATTTTCTTCTTCAACCAATTTCATCTTCTTGGGTCAAATATAGAATTCTTGAAAAAAAAAATGGCGGATTAATGAAGTTCTTGAATGACGGGTTAATGAAGTTCTTGAATGACGTTTTAATGAAGTTCTTGAACCCAATTTCATCTCTTTTTGCTCAAGATCGCCATTAATGGCGAATTATTCCCCATTGTGGAAATTCAAAGCTTTGAGCTCGCCATTAATGGCGAATCTTGAGCAAAAATAGAGAAAATAAAAAAAATATGTTGAAAATTATACGTAGGTTATGTTGAAAATTATATATGGCATTGTGGAAATTCGAAGCTTTGAGCTCGCCATTAATGGCGATCTTGAGCAAAAAGAGAGGAAATCGAAGTTGTTGAATTTTTTCAAATTTTTTGAATCGGAGTTCCCCAACTTCTTCATTCAAGAATTCATTAATCGGAGAAATCTTATTGTTTCCTTAGTTCAAGTGTTTCTTGGTTTCGGTTTCGGAGCAAAAAGAATTTCTTGGTTTCGG
The DNA here is from genome assembly GCA_030864215.1 of Capsicum pubescens. Taxonomy (NCBI): domain Eukaryota; kingdom Viridiplantae; phylum Streptophyta; class Magnoliopsida; order Solanales; family Solanaceae; genus Capsicum; species Capsicum pubescens. Next base: position 353,469,494 of record CM061538.1, on the reverse strand, counting down.
AGAAATTCATTAATGAAGAAGATGAGGAACTCCATTAATGAGTTCTTGAATTTTTGTTTTGAAAAAGAGAAGAAGAAGACATGACGTGGCAATTAAAATTCATTAAAAAAATTAATAATTAAAATATTTATTATATTATTAAAAATAATGACGTGACAATCATAAAATAAAGAATTTAAAGTAAAATGGGGTCAACTGACGCGCCCATGGACGAGTGTAGTCACGTCCAGTGACAGGTCAGCAACTGGACGGGTAATAAATTCGGTAAAAATAAGTTTTGGGGGGTAATAAGTCACTTTTAAAGGTTGAGTGTGTAGTTGGGATTTCGACTAAAGGTTTGGGAGGTAATAAACCATTTTCTCTTAAATTTATTACCACCTAATAAGAATTACTATTAACTATCAACATGAATATATACAATTTTAAAAATATGGACCAAATTTCGTAACATTTTATAGGTACTTTTGAAAAAGTTGTAATAACCAATAATTAAAAAATAAATTTCATTATGAATTATTATCATGTCATTTTTGAAATAGTTCACATTATAATTTTTTTAATGGAGAACAACATATATATATATATATATATGTGTATATATATGGGATAATACCCACAAAAATATTTGAACTTTGACCGGATTACCAGTTGAGCATACTGAACATTGCGGGTGTCCTATTACCCCCCAGACTTTTTTTTTCCGTATTTTAATGACATATAACTGCCACTTGGACAATTGCGTGTTAGACAGACGCATTGAGAGCGTGAAGGCGTTAAAAAACGTTATAAACTCATTTTTTTTTTGCCAAACAACCCCTAAATTTTTTAATTATTCAAAGTTCTATATTTTTTTTGGGAAAAGGCATCATTTCCACTCCATACTATATAAGAAAAGTCTAAGCCACACCTAAATTATATAAGTGACCTATTACACACCTTAAATATATAAAAGTGATATTATTACCTCCCCGCGACCCCCATTCTTAGGCGCGTGTGTTACACTTATTTTAGGCGCGTCTAGCCTATTAAATAACAAAAGTAAACGGCTAAAAACATTAAGGAAAAAGGCATCGTTTCCACCCCAAACTATAGTCGAAAAGTTGAATCCACACCTAAACTATATAAGTGACCTATTACACACCTTAATTATAAAAAAGTGATACTTTTTACTGACGTGGTGCTGACGTGGTAGCACGTGTAAAACACTACACCACATGCAAGTGGTGGTAGCCTGACAGGGTGTAAATAGTTTCACTTTTTTATACTTTAGGTGTGTAATAGGTCACTAGTATAGTTTAGGTGTGACTTCGACTTTTCGGGTATAGTTTGAGGTGGAAACGATGCCTTTTCCCTATTTTTTTTTCATTCTTCTCTCTTCTCTCTTCTCTCTTCTCTCTTCTCTCTTCTTTCTTTCTTCTCTTCAACAATGGAGTCTTCAACAATGGTTGTTCCATTGTTGAATTAAAATTGAACACAATTACATCACACACATACACACTCAAATGAGTCATCTTCAACACATAAACCCAAATAGTTTTTCTTGTTTCTAATCTGATAGTAGAAGTTCTCTAGTTGCAGTAGTTGGAACCATTGCTTGTAGGCAAAAAGTTGTGATGCTTGTCTAAATACCAGTTGAACGACGTGCTCCTTCTCTGCAAAGGCTTGCTTCGCCGCGTTCTCAGCTTCCCTTGCACGCGTTTGAGAATGACAAAGTGCTTGTGCTTTTGGTAGCTGGGCCTTGCTTTCAGTTTCCAGTTTCCAGTATGAACAACTTTGAAGATTGAATTTTCGGTTTCCAGTTTTCATTTTCAGTTTCCAAGTTTCCTGTTTTTTCATTTTCAGTTTCCATTTCCAGTTTCCAAATTTGAAGATTCCATTAATGAAAGTTTTCAATTTGAATTTGAAATTTGAGTTGGAATGGACTGGAATCATTGGGAATTTGATTTGTAGGAGAAATTTGAGTTGTGGAATCTTTAATATGGTTATAATGGTGAAAAAATATTAAAAAGTGATAAAATGGAGAAGAAATAGCGCGTGTACCACACTTTCCGACGTCAAAACTGGGTATAACTTTGCGGGGGGCAATTAATTCCACTTTAAGAAAGTTCGCGGGGGGGGGGGGGGGAATTAATTCCACTTAAAAAAGTATAGGTGTGTAATAGGACCCCCACAAAGTTACGCTCAACTGATAATCCGGTCAAAGTTCAAATATTTTCGTGGGTATTATCCATATACACTTAAAAAAGTATAGGTGTGTAATAGGACCCCCACAAAGTTACGCTCAACTGATAATCCGGTCAAAGTTCAAATATTTTCGTGGGTATTATCCATATATATATATATTTATATATATATATATATTCAAAGCCACAAGTTTTCCTACTTTAAAAAATAAATGTGGTTAAATTACATTAATGTAACTATATATAAACAATTTAATTATAATGACAATAATATATTTTTGGCATACAATATATATCAAAAATTTGTTACTTAAGAAGTTGTAGAAGGCGAGAAGATGCTACTTAGTGGAGAAAAATCTTGGTTGATCTCTTGTTAACTTTGGACTTTTTAATACGAAAAATTACAATTTTTCTAATAATGTATTTTGAATATTTTTAACATAATTAGAACAAAAAGAAGTTTTTTTTTTTTTAAAATAAACTAATAAAACTAGGGGTGTACATAGGTCGGTTTTTTTTTTTATTAAAATATAACCAAACCAATAATGTCGTTTTTTATTTCGGTTTTAGTCGGATTTTTTCGGTTTTTTCGGTTTTCTCGGGTTTTTTTATAATTATAATGTGATTAAAGAAAAAAATTAAATGTTTTCACTAAAATTTTTTTTAAAAAAACAATGGTCATAGAGTAGTTTCAATAAAAATTAAGTTGGCACATTACTAAGACGTCTAAACTACTATCTCTCAAAGTAATATTATGTGGATACCCAAGTAGTTCAATTTTTAAGTCACTAGTCACAGTAGTTTGTCTAAAAGTTTCCTTCACATAAAATGTGAGCATACAAAAGAACGAAGAATTAGAGATAACTTATTAAAAACTTAACTCCATAAAGTAATTAATTATAACATAATTCCATAAAAAAAGAAAGAAAGAGAAACAAACCTAAGTCACAACTTGACGAATGAGAAAAGTAAGATGAGGAAATAATGAAAACTCTCTGAAAACTTGGAAAGTAAAATGTAAAAAATGAAGCAATTGAAGAGTTTTAGATTTTTATATTAATATCGGGCTTTGTATTAATTTGTTATAAATGGAAAAATACTATAATTAAAGGCCCAAGAATATATATCTATTTTCTGAATATAAAAAAATAATAAAAGTAATTAGAAAGTAGATTATAAGTAGTATTTTTTTACGTATAAAAAATTAAAATTATATATGTATTACGTCGGTTCGGTTTGATTTTATTTTTGCTAATACCAAATCAAATCAAGAATGATCGTTTTTTTTTTGCCAACACCAAACCAATCAAACCAAACCATAAGTCAGTTTTTTTTCTCGGTTTGGTTTGATTCATCGGTTCGGTTTGACTTAACGGTTCTGTTTGTACACTCCTAAACAAAACATTAGTTCATCAAACGCGAAGAGCGATCAAGAAAAATAATAGTTAGTTCATATAAAAAAGTAGTCATTATCGAAAATAGTAAATCTCTCATTAATATGTTCAATCCCTATCAAATAAAGAAGTATATATTAAAATTCTTTCACCATTTTGAAATCCTACATTTTTTTTAATTAATGAATTTATATCCTATTATAAAATAAAAGGGATTACAATATCAAGTTATATGTTTAGAAGAAATAATTACTTGTATATAATTCCATTAAATATATGAAAGAAATTTTTTTCAATCTTGTTAAATCAAAGGAAAAAAAAATAATTAATACAAAATAATGTGAGTATCCGTCAAATTGATTACAAAACTGAGAATATATATATATATATATATATATATATATATATATATATATATAGAGAGAGAGAGAGAGAGAGAGAGAGAGACTACCCACAAAAAATGCATAAATTCGATAATAAAAACTTAACAATATATCTACTCCGAGCATCCAGAAAAGCATAATCACCCTCAACTATGACAACTTCAAACACATAGTTGGGATACAAATTATGAATCCACAAAAAAAAAAAAAGAAGTAACAAAAGTTCATAAAAGGCAATTCGTTGTATTAAAACTTTTACATGTAAAATTTGAAGAAGGATCGAACCACAAAGAAGGATGATATTTCTGTATTGATCGATTGACTGACATTTCTTCTTGATTTTTAATCTCTTATCTCTCCATTATCGATATGAAAAAAGGCACAAAATCCATTTGTTTAACTAATAAAAAGGAGGATGTTCTTGTGTTTGTATATATTTTCACTATAATTCTAACTCTTTAATTTGATATTTATAGTGTGTCTTTAAATAAGAGAATATGAAAAGACACATAATTTTGTTAATACTCCATTAAAAAGGAGAAAGTTACTGAAAAAGAAAAAGTCATATTTGTATTGATTAGAAAGAAATGGCAGCAGATTAAATGTACCGTTTTTGATTTAGCAATTAATACACATTGAATTGAATTACATATTAAATTTATTCATTTATTTATTTATAAAGATAAAAGTTATATAATAGAAAAAAATGAGAAAATAAATAAATGTGAATAGCGGCTTTAGAAGCATGCCACATCATCAACTTCATATTCTTCCTTTTTATACACACATACACACATAGAGAGAGAGATTAAATACAAGATAAAATAAATTTATCTTTATAAAGGAGAAAGTCACTGAAAAAGAAAAAGCCACGCTAATATTGATTAGAAAAAATAGTAGCAGTTTAAATGTACCGTTTTTGGGTTAGCAATGAATACACATTGAATTGAATTACATATTAAATTTATTCATTTATTTATTTATAAAGATAAAAGTTATAAAAGAGAAAAAAATGAGAAAAAAGATAAATGTGAATAGTGACTTTAGAAGCATGCCACATCAATAATTTCATACCCTTCCTTATATATATATATATATATATATATATAGAGAGAGAGAGAGAGAGAGAGAGAGAGAGATAGATAGATAGCTAGCTAGCTAGATAGATAGATAGATAGCTAGCTAGCTAGCTAGCTAGATAGATAGATAGAGAGAGAGAGAGAGAAATTACATACAAGATAAAATCATTTTACTATTTGATTTTGAAATTATTATTTCTCATACTATCAAATCTATACTGAAAGTTCTTTCTAAAAATAATAATAAGTCTTTAATTATATTGTTATCGGCACAAATGAAACGAATGTAACCCAACAATTTTAATGTATTTGAATTCATAAATCGACAAATAAACTCACAAGAGTAAATTCATAAGAAATAAGATATAAGCAAAGATCATAATTTTCTTCAACTATGCATATACCAAAATATAAAGATGTATACACAAACATAAAGTAAAAATTCTAAGTATGAGACTTTATGCATGAAAAATAACACATACCTTTACATCAATCAAAACATCAATTAATCACACTCATACGATTATTTCTTCTGCTAAAGTAGTACACAAGAACCGGGATTGTTAAGAAATATTATGATCCCTGTGTGCGTTTCAACGTTCTAAGTGCTCTTCATTCCTTTCCTGCATTCATGTTACATTTTCAAACCTTTTTTGCTTGTATTTCTACAACTTTTTGAGATTTTAAGTACTTAGTAACAACTCTTTTTTTAATAGTGGTGCAATTATATTGAGAATTAATGAGCTACTGAAATGCAAAAAAAAAAGAAAGAGGAATTTTTTTTTATGATCTTTTAAAATTAAAAAAATGAACAATCATTTGGAAAGGGATCATTCTTTTTCTTAGCTATTTGCACACTAACATTGCATTTGATAATTTGGTCCCTCTGTCTTTCTCTGATTCCTCTGTCTGTTGATTTTCGAACAATATTGACATTCCTTCATATCACCTGTAATAATAGCTAAATATCAACAGAAATAATTGCTCAAAATTGTGAAGTGAACCACCATAACATAATCAAATTAAAGCTAAAAAGATTTACTCCAAGCCCAAGTAAAATATTAAGCCTAAAAATATAGATATATCATCCTGCAATTACTCTACCTCTTATTGATATTTTTTCCAATTAATATTATAAGAGAAAGAAATGCAAATTCAAATTCTACACTTTGGAAAAATTTGCTTGTATAATAAAAATATAACCAAAACATCATAGTCGACTATCCACCAGATACTTACAAATATTAGAGTACCATATCATGAGCCAAATATTCTCAAAATTTTGAATAGTTTATAAAATTACACATGACCCTCTAGATTGCCAACAAAAGCAAGGAGTGCATAGGTAAGAAATCAAGCGAAGGTCTCCAATAGAGTTATGAAATTATAAAGTAGAGTTACAATTGGATATTAATTCATCATGAAAATACAGAAATAATAAGGATCTAAATATTGATATAACCACCTTTTACAATAGCGAAAAGGATCACAAAAAAGAGTGGTACGAAGAATATTGATACCCTTCTACAAAGAAATAATCACACTCTACGGGTGTGTTTGGTATGATGGAAAATGTTTTCTGGAAAATATTTTTCTATTTTCCCTTGTTTGGTTGCAATAAAATGTTTGGAAAATATTTTTCACAACAACTCATTTTTCTCAATTTGAGGGAAAATGACTTCCCTCATGGGCCAAGGAAAGTCATTTTCCAGAAAATGACAAATGTGACTTATGACCCCACCCCCATCTCACTTCCCCACCCCAAAACACTCATATTCACATGACTCAAAAAATTCACATTTCTAAAAAATTTACATTACTCGGAAATATTTTTTACTGTGCTTTGCTTCAATTTTTCACTGCTTGAAATAAAAAATAGTGAAGCCCAAATTTTTTCCATTTTCAATGTTCGTTGAATGTATTGTTATTTTCATATGCATAGAGGAAGACTTACCTATGTTACTTTTGCTAATTGCATATTTCATTTTGTCATCGATGTAACTTGTTTCACGAGGTTGAATAAGCTTGTCGTTCCGTTATATTTCTATTGATTGTAGTATCTTGAGATTGTCCTAACAAAATATTAAAAAGTGTTTCCTATATTTGCTAATTAATAGTTGCTTAAATTTAGTGATTGTAATATTTTCGTATTCGATATTGATATTATTTGTTATGCTTTACAAATTGTTGAGTTGCGAGAGACATTGATATACTAGTTAATAGTTAGTAGTATTTTCTAAAAAAATATTTTTTCACTCACCAATCAAACACTAGAAAATATTTTTCTAAAAAATAGTCTCTACTCACCAACCAAACACCATAAAATATTTTTCGGAAAATATTTTCCACTCACCAACCAAACATGAGAAAATAAGTAGAAAACCAACTTATTTTCCAGGAAAACATTTTCCAAGAAAATATTTTCCATGAAAAATATTTTTCAAGAAAATATTTTCCATGAAAAATATTTTCCATCATACCAAACACACCCTACGTTTGGTTCAACGTTTTAAGTGTTCTTCATTCCTTTCCTGTATCTATATTATATTTTCAAACTTTTTTTGCTTGTTTTTCTACAACCTTTTTAGATTTTAAATACAAGTCATGTGACTTTTGGAATTAGTAACAACTCTTTCTTTAATAGTGGTGCAATTATGTTGAGAATTAATGAGGGGATGAAATGCAAAAAAAAATAAAAAATGAGGAAAAAGAAAAATGTAATCTTTTAAAATTAAAAAATGGCCAAAAAACCCACAAAAAAGATAAATGGCATTTGAGGCCTCTAAGGCATGCCACATAGGATGGACTATCATTCTCTTTTTTTTTTTTATATATATATATATATATATATATATATATATATAAGTACAAGAAACAACCAATAATAACAGAAGTCGAATGACAAAAAAATAAAGGAGAAATACTATGGTTAGTAGTAGGAAAGACAAAGTAACGAAAGTGAAGGTATACAAAATGAAATACTACGATAATTGATTTGCAAGAAACAGTAGATAGAAACAGAAATCGAAGGACAAGAAATTGAAGAAGAAATACAGAGACTACTAGCATGGATGAATTGCAAAACAACACATTACCTACTAATATACTACCCTAATTCGTATTCCCTAGAACTTTCTATATAAGGTCATGTCTCCGATAAGCTGAAACTGCATCAAGTTTCGTCTAATCATCTCTGTTCAGTACTTCTTCAGTCTATCTTTGCCTATCTGAAATCATTCATAGTAAACCTTTCATATCTCTGTGCTAGGGCATCCGTTGATTTTCTCTTCACATGTCTGAATCATCTGAGTCTCGCTTTTCGCGTCTTGTCACATTGAAGTCACTCCCACCTTATTGCGAATATTCTCATTTTTAATTTTATATCTCCTTGTATGCCCACGCATCTATCGCACTATCCTCATTTTCTCAACTGTTGAAAGCAAGGATCTTCCGAAGAAAGTTATGCCTCAATTTCGATTGTTTCTTTTTACTGGTTCAAACGATATATAATCATCTTAATATTGACAAATAAGTTACTATACCACAGTCGACGTTGCTCATTACTCGTACATTGTTCTTTAATATATAATTACATATTCAAAGCTTTATTTTAATAATGTTGATATTATTTTATAGAATTATGTACTATATGCAGCGACAAATTCATAGCCTCAATAATAGGGCACGTAAGTAAACCTGTGGTCTCCAGGGGCGGATTAAGAGGTTTAGGTGGAGGGTTCTCGAAAATCCAGTAACTTTCATGTGAATCTGATATTTATATTCAAAAAGCTAGTAAATATAGAAGAATTGTAAATTAGAAATTTATAAATTATGTGTACTATAGGTTTAATGGTAGAGAAGGTGCTTGCTAAGACCTTGGACCTCTTCGTTATGAGTTCAAATCCCCTCAATTACTATATGAGGTTTTTATTGTTTGAATTATAAGAAGGTCAAATGTCTAGATATCAATTTTCATTAAATACAATTTTTCTTCTTTTTAGTGGTACACCTATGTTCTAGAATCTTGAAATTGCCTCTAACTATGTGCTAAGATACTAGTATCACATAAAAATGTATTACTCCCTATTTAGAAATGAATTTCTAGATTTACTTTATTTCATGCAAGTGAAAAATGTGATTTGATTGTTACAAAAAATTTGGTATATTATTATTGTTTATCTAAAATCATACTCACATTTACTAATCCTTAGTTACAAAAAAAAAAAAAAAGAAATTTCACCAAGTAAATAAAATATTATCCTATTTAGCTCAGAATTTTAGAACTCACAGATTTCACTTTATGCCGACTAACCTTATTTTTTATTTTGAAAAAAATGTAAAATTCATCATGTACATTAAAATATTTCCTATTCAGCATAGAATTTCATATCTCACTAATTTTATAATTTTATTTTAGCTACATTTTTAATTTATATTGAAAGGAAAAGGAAAATAATTCATGTCTTGATCTCCAAAAATTGGGAATATTATCAATTGGGCTCCAAAAAAAGAGAGGCCTGAATACATCATAGATGATAAAAAAAAAAGGGAAAAATAATATCCATTGAACAAAAGAGTAGTTTCCATAAGACGCTAAAATACACAGATTTCACTTATGCCTACTAGCCTTATTTTTATTTTGAAAAAAATGTAAAAATTCATCAATATTAAAATACTTCCTATTTAGCTTAGAATTTCATATCTAAATGATTTTATGATTTTATTTAGTTTTATATTTATTGAAAGAAAAAGAAAAATTATTCATGTCTTAATCTCCAAAAATTGGTAATATTATCAATTGAGCTCCAAAAAAAAGTGTGAATAGATCTTAGCAGTCAAAAAGATTGGGAAAAAGTAATATCCAGTAACCAAAAGATAGCTTCCATAAGAAGCTGAAACAAAGCTATAAATATAAGTCAATTCACTTCATATTCCTCATTCAAAAAAAAAAAAAAAAGAAGAAATGAACTCTCTCAATGGCAAATCAACCCTAGGCACAGAACATTATAAAGGATTGTCTGCTGGACTCCTTTTTTGGGGCAGCCAAGACGGAATTAAGTGACAATCTTCTAGGGGAGTTTGGAATCATTAGCCTTGGGAAACCCTGCTTCCCTTAGTAACTTGTTCTTTATTTTACATTTTCTTCTCGGCGAAGGTATAAATCAATGTGAATGTGAAAATTGATTTATACCTTCACTGAGAAAATGTCAAAGGAAGAACCAGTTCCTATGGAAAGAGTCTTTCCCCAAGCTAATGACTCCAGACTCTCGTGAAGATTGTCAGTTAGTCCCATCTTGGAAGCCCTAACAAACGAAGTCGATCCCCTGGATTCTGGATTGGTTCAACATGCAACAAAGTTTAAAAACATGGACAAGCATCTCCGTGACATATTAGTTATTATCACTTTAATTTTACAAGTTAAATTGTGAAAATAGAGAATAAATACAATTTTCAAACAGTATCTTGCTTTTCGAGGGACTACACTTGAGGGTATTTGTTGTGTACTAATTATGGTATGCCTGTCTAATCTATCATAGTCTACTATTTCTTTTTTATAGACTTTACACTCTTCCCTCGTTTGTTTCTTTATTTCTTCATTGTTTCCTTCTTCTTTGTATTAAAATATGGATCACATTACCGAAAAGCACGCTTGCACAAATGGAGCAGCCTTTCTTTGCATTGTCAGCCCTTTGACACTTAAGGGAGCAAATTCCCCTGCAACTGTGAGACAATATGCTGCAAGTACCGAGTGTTTGGGAAGGCTTGTATATTCGAGTGAAATGATTCGCAGGAGAATCTTAGTAGTTTAGCTGGTTAGCTCTATGAACTTTTACCTGTGGTGAGAGTTCGATTCCACACCTTGTAATCCCCTCCCAGTTTCCCCTTCCCCTACCCTCAACTTTTTTTTAGAAAAGAAAAAAATTAGAATGAAATGATTCATGTAATATAAAAGACTTTTTGATGTTTTTGTTCATTCATCCATTAAGTCTAACACATAAGTTTATTAAGTATTTGATGGAGATTAAAATTTCCATTTTTCACAAGTTAAAGGACGAAACTGCTCAAGAAACAATAGGTAATAATAGAAATCAAAGGACAAAAGCTAAAGGAGAAATACTGTGACTACTAGCAGGGGCGGAGCCACCTTTAATCTAGGGGGTCATCCGAATCCACTTCGGTGAAAAATTATAATATTTATACATGGTTAAAATTATTTTTTATATGTATACAGTAGATGTTGAATCCCTTTCGGCTAGTTTGCATGTTTACCTTTTTAGATTATGAATCTCCTTATTGAAAATCCTGGCTCCTCTACTGACTACTAATATGAACGGTAAAGTAACCAGAGTGAAAGCATAACAAAGCAAAACCCTATGTTAATCGAAGTACAAGAAACAATAGATAATAACATAAATAGAAGGACAAGAAACTAAAGGAAAAATCTACAACTACTTTTATGGACGAATAGCAAGATAACACACTGATGTCTACTGATTTACTAACATAGTACGTATCCTCTACAACTTTCTATGTAAGGTTATGTCTTTCATAAGCTGGCACTACGTCAGGTTCCATCTAATCAGCACTATCCATTACTTTTTCAGCCTAACCTTTGACTATCCTAAAACAATCCATAGCCAACCCTCATACCTCCTCACTAGCATCCGTTCATCTTCTCTTCACATGCCCCAACCATCTAAGTCTCGCTTCCTGCATCTCTTTATCCACAAATGTCATTCCCACCTTGTTATGAATATCCATATTTTTTATCTTATTTCTCCTAGTATGCCCACTCATTCATTTCAAATATCTTCTGTATCTGTTGTTCCACCAATTCATTCTGAGGACTCAGAAATACTCTGCTCCTTTTGTAGGTGCAGTTACCCTGCTGTTAACACCTCATACTATGATTTGAGCTTTCGTTTGATGAATTCCATCAAAGAATGCAAGCATTACAAAAACTCTAAGAATGTCAAGTGCTATAACTATGATTTCTGCAAGTAAGATTGTAATGCCCCGAGACTGCACCCTGGACGTCACACGGTGCTTACGACCCCGAAGGACCACAAGCTAACCCATGACTAGTACCTGCTGTGAGCACTGAATAATATTCATGAAACATATGCGGAAGTAAAACTGATAATACCGTAAGGTTCATAATACTAAATCAAAACTGAATACATTTGGATAATAACTGCTAATTGATAACGTTTGAAAAGCCTCTAAACATCTGAAATATAAGAGTTGATGGGACAGACCCCAACTAACTCACAACTACTATCTGAAATAACTGAAATATTGAAATAATAGAATGGCTAAATAAATATCGCGTCTTCGATGGATGAGGACTCACTACTGTAGCTACGACTGATAGACTGATCTGTCTAAGTACGGTCAGGAACACGAGCGTCCGAACCTATGATATGAGACATCATAGCATAAAGAGAAAGTATGCGTCAGTACCTTAAATGTACTAGTATGCTAGGTGAGGTTAGACTGATATGTATGGGTTTATATTTATGAGATGATAACTGACTGAATGAACATCATGAAGTAACTGGATGAGAGTACATGCAGAACTGTAACTACCGAACATACTGAACATGCAATACTGCGCTTAAAGGTATATATCACGTATCTAAGATTATACTGAGACTGAGTACTGAATTCTGATGGCTGAGTAACTGATAACTGATAGCCATGGTTTTGTAGAACTGACTGAGTTCTCCACTAAATACTGAGACTAAAACTGTAACTATGGGAGTGCTCATCTAACCGTCATACCCCGATATAGACTGATTTGGAGTCCAACCTGTGACCCCAGTTGGAAGGGAGGGTGTTAACACCTTGCCACGGGATACTAACAATACTGTGTCAATCCTAATATGGCAGGAAGACTCATGAAATATATATATGATTGCGTCAATCCTAGTTTGGTAGGAAGACAACATACCCTACACTGGCTACGTAGTTCTGTAACTCAGGCATTGCTACTAAGGGTCAAACCCTAGTCAATTGTTCACAATTCATTCATTAAGACATTTTGCCACACACTTGGAGGTTATGAACTTGTGCATGAATGAGAACACATGATAACATGTCATGATTACACTATTCAATTCACATAGACATTCTATTAAACACTTGGGGATCATAACTTAATGCACATGATAATGAACCACATAAGCATCATGACTAGTGTCTTGAGCCGGGGGTCTATCAGAAACAATCTCTCTACTTCTTTAGAGGTAGTGGTATGGACTGCGTACATTCTACCCTCCCCAGACCCCACTAGGTGGGAATATACTGGGTTTGTTGTTGTATAACCATCATGACTACAACTTAAACTTGCAAATTCAAGGGTTTTGACATGAGAGATTTATAATTCAACACATATGCTAACTTAATTTCATGGAACTCATAAGAGATCTTAACTTGAAACCCATACAACAACACAAACATGAGCATAATTCAATTCATAATGTGAGAATCATAATTCAAGTTTTGAAAAGGGTTCTTGAATTCCAAGGGTGGAAGGAAACCCAAGGATGAACACCTAACATACCTGAGTAGTTGAATTCTCGAAGTTTCTTGAAATTTTCTTGGGAATTGATCTTGATCTTAAAGTCAAGGGTTTTCTATTTAAGAGGGAATATTCTTGATTTGAAGGAATTTGAATAAAATAATGACTAATTAGGTTATTAGGGCATTAATGTCATGTTTTGGACTGATTAGGGTCATGAAAAAAGACCCAACTGCCCCTAGAAAGAATTAAAAATTTTGTCACTGGAATCCCGATTTTGGGCTTCACCGCGACGCGGTGCCATCTCGATGAGCCACTGGAATTTGGCTGCAACTGTATTCCACGGACAAGTGAAGAAATGCACTTTGATGTGATGCAGTGGAATCGCGTTGCGTCTCTAGAAATTGACGAGTACTAACTGGCACTCTGGCACAACGCGATGCTAATCGCAGAGCCTCACTGGAAAGTGACAATTGCAAATGGTCCTTCGACGCGACGCGACACTTATTAAGGTGACAAACTGGAAAATGATGAATTCCATTCTTGGGGTCACCGCGATGCGGTGCTGCTTGGATTGAGCTACTGCTTTCACTAAAAGTGCCATAACTTTTCACCCGAGGTTCTTCTAACAGACATAAACTATGTGAGCTAACATGGAGTCCAACGTCTTGTTCCTCTATGGGAAAAACCTCACGATGGGGAGAGGTGTCATACTCTTGCCATGGAGTATAACCTGAGCTAAGTGATCACATCTGTAACTGTCATCCATATTGAAATGGGAATAATTTGATAATCTGTACCTACATTGGCTACGTAGTTCTATGGAAGATAGGGCATGCTAATCCCACACTTCCTGCTCGATGCTAAATACTACTCTCTTTAAACCTGTATGCTCATTCTGTAGGGAATCCACTTTAAAACTAGCATAAGGGTTTATTTTGAAACCAATTATGCATTTATCTAATTAAATCTATATATAAAGCTATTATGAATTCTGTAAACTATAATAATCTGTAAAGTGAATTCCAAATCTTATCTGAGGATCAAAAGATCAAAGCTTTACTATAAATCTTTAATTAATCTGATCATAAATGTAACGCCCCAGATCTGGTACCTGGAATACTACATGGTGCCCATGACCCCGAAGGACCACAAGCTAATCCATGACTGATATCTGTACTTGTATACTGCATGATATACTGTATAAATGCGGAAACATGAACTGAAAGGCCATAAGTTTCAAAACTGTAACATAATATCTAACAAAAAAATAACACCTAGTGGGGTATGAAATACCTAAAACAACTGAAATAATTGTTTGAACATGATAGTCTGGAAAGCCTCTAACTGACTGAACTGTCTGAATAAAGAGTTGATGGGATATGTCCCCAACTAACTCCAACTAAGAAATTACTTAATGAGATAATAAATAAATGATCCTATCCTTGAAAGATGAGAACTCACTGCTAACTCTGACTGCTGAGACTGGAATGCTACTGGAGCTCTGGAGCTCGTGCTTCTGAACCTATGATATAAGACACCATAGAACAAATGCGTCAATACTTTAAATGTACTGGTATGCATGGAAAGTAGGATGAATGCATGGGGTTCATATGCATGAACAATACTGACTAACTAAATAATATGAACGTGAGAATGCATGCATGAATACATAGTAATTATATCTGAGATCGTAATAACATGAATTTTCTGATAACTAACATGACTGATAACTGAATTCTAATGACTGATATAACTGATGACATGAGTGACTATATGTAACTCCCCAATTTGCTAAACCGGAATGCTACACGGTGCTTATAACCCCGAAGGATCACAAGCTAACCCATGACTGATATCTGTACCTGTACACTAAATAATATACATGTAAAATATGGAAAACATGAACATTAGGCCATAAGGTTCAACTGAATAGAATATCTGATAAATAATAACATCCATATGGGGTAACAAATACCCAAAACAACTGAAGTCTGGATAAAAAATTTGAACTAAATCTGAAAGCCTCTAAATACTATCTAAAATAAGGAGTTGAGGGAACATGTCTCCAACTATCTCTGTCTAGCAAAAGTAAACTGAAATAATGAATGAAATAAAATAATATCGTCCTCAGATGGATGAGGACTCACTGCCACTTTGCGTACTGAGATGCTACTGCTACTGCTGATCTGGAACTTATGACTATGAGCCTATGGTGTAACATAAAAGAAAACACCATAGCACAAATACGTCAGTACAACTGAAAGTACCGAGTATATGAGTGGGGTAGGATAAATGCAAAAGGGTTTACATGCATGAGCAATGCTAACTGACTGACTAATATGAATGTGAGAGTGCAAACATGCATACATAGTAACTGAGATTGTGAACGAGTGCTATATGGATCTGTACGCTAATACATGGTTTACTGTTATCTAACATGAATGATACTGGAATTCTGATAACATGGATGACTGTATCTGACAGTCCTGAATCTGATGGAACTACTTGAGTTCCGTACTATAACTGACAGTCCTGGTCTACTGAAATCTGAAAAAATATATGAGTTCTTTTACTGAGACGGGGACTGAAACTATAGGAGGTATTTGTTTAACCGACATGCCCCAATAACACATATAGCTAAGTTGGGGTCCAATCTCTGCCCTAACTGGAAGGGTGTCAATACCGCGCCACTGGTAAGAACAGCTGTGAGTGACCCTTAGCTGGAAGATACTCGAATGAGAATGGTGGGAACCCTAAATTGATAGGTTAAGCCACCTCATCAACCATAATTTGGCAGGTTAAGAAGTCTCAACCTACGCTGGCTACGTAGTTCTGGAACACATGGATGACTACAAAGAATCACACCCTAAACTGGCAGGTGAGTTTCCATCCTTGGGTTCACTCGGTGCTAACTTCTACTCCCATTTGAAGAGACTGAACATAATTTAACAGGCTGTACATAAACTGAGTAATTGACTTCCGTTGACTGACGGAATAGTACTACTATCTGAGAATTTATTGAGATCATGAGATTTCTGAGATTTCCTGAGTCACATGACTGAATGAGTTCTATAGATCATGGATTGACTAAGATTATTGTAATAACGTGACATGGCCATAGGCACACATCTATATTTTTTGGGTACAAGTACCCCCAGGACTCGATGGAAGGAAACTGACACACATATTTGACTTGATCATAAAAGAAATGGAGTCCACAATTCACCATATCATAAGTAGGGGATTTCACACTAAGCATAGTTCTCAACATTTTATGTATGAGAGGGAAATTCATACAACATGTGTACACTTGCATAGCTTCAGTATCATGCTCAATCCATATCACAACAATGATGCCTATCAATCATGTGGAATTCATGTGAAATCATAAACATAGAGCATGGACTTGTCATTTAAGCACTATTAAATCATGGGACACGAATCTTATCACCTTAAGAATTTTATCAAACACTTTGCATGCAGTCTTTTAGCTTAGGTGTGTTTTCATTAATTTCCCCATTTTAAACCACATAAATTTCATGGATTTCAACTAACGACACATATACTTCATGAAAACACCTTTAGATATCATCTTGAAACTTAAACAATAATCATCAACATGTACATGGTCGTATCACAACAAGACAATCACAAAATAATATTTAAAACATGGTTCTTGATCTCTATGAATGAAATGGATCCATATATGAACACTACGCATACCTTAGATGGAAGATCCATGAAAATTAACGTTGAAATTCTTTGAATCTTGAAGCTCCTATGAAAACCCTATGGAGTTCTTGAGAGAATTTTGAGAAAAGAGAGTATAATATGGTTGGATTAAGGCTAAATTCCATGTTTATGGAATATATAGGGGTGGAAAGATGACCCAAATACCCCTCTAGATGCGTTATTTAATTTCTGTGAAAATTACCCGATTTGGGCCCCTGGCGCGACGTGGAGATATCGCATTGCCACTCGTTTGTGACCGGGAAACTCACCGTGACACGGTGGAATAACGGAGAGACAATGGAAATTGATAAACATCATTTTGGCTTATGGCGCGACGCGCCACTGACTGAAATAACGTTGTTGAAACTTTAAATCGCCATAACTTCTTCTCCTGGTGTCCGTTTTAGGCGAATTTGGTATCGATGGAAATCTTATTCAATTATCTAAAATTTAGAGGGTATAAATCTTCCAAAATAACACCTATAAACCAAGTTATTATCATTCAAATATGACCTATGTGAAATCACACACGAAAACTTGGTGGATTCAAAAGTTATTAGCTTGGCTTACTCTAAGTGACTCTTATGATCATGCTTAACACATCATAAGCTATATTATCACTAGGATACTCATCCTAATTCATGTACTCAAATATGAATTACAGGATATGAGGTTTCATGTGTAGGAGCAACGGTTCATTTTTTAGCTTAGAAATATACGGGGTATTACACTATATCTAATAGTCCTGAATCTGATGGAACTAGCTAAGTTCCATACTGTTCTGAGTTGACTATATCTGACAGTCCTAAATTCTATAGAACTATCTGAGTTCTATTACTGAGACTGAATGACCATATTTGACAGTACTGATTCTGTAACTGAAACTGTGGGAAGTAATTATCTAACCGACATGCCCCTAATACGCCATTATGGTTGAGTTGGGGTCCAATATGTAACCCCAATTGGAAGGGTGTCAATACCGCACCACTGGTAAGGACAATCGTGAGTAACCCTCATATAATAGGTAACTCTAGTGAGAATGATGGGAAACCTCATATAACAGGTTAAACCACCTCATCTACCCTCATATAGTAGGATATGATGTCTCAACCTATAGTTCAGGAATGCAAGAATTGATTCTAAGAATCACACCCTCATATAACAAGTGAGTTCCCATCCTTGGGTTCACTCGGTGATAATTCCTACTCCCATCTGAATAGACACTGAACATGGATTACTGGATTGAACTGGACTGAATTAACTGAATTTCGTTGACTGACGAAATAGTACTAAGATTACTGAATTATTAAGATTTCTTGAGTCACATGACTGACTGAGTTCTATGGATCATGGATTGACTGAGGATATCATGAAAACATGACACTAAATCTAGGTAAACAACTATATTTTTTGGGTACAAATACCCCCAGGACTCGATGGAAGGAAACTGACAAGGCATGACATTCTTGAATACATGACTAACATCAACAATCCATATTACAATAATTGAAGATATTTCATGGGCATTTGATTATCATAGCTTGGTACATGAATAATATAGCATGTATACATAGAATAATTTCATAAGTCTAACTCATGAGCAATCCAACAAACAATTCCAATACATAAGAATAACATGAAAGTCATTTTGGATCACAATTTAGCTATAGTGCATAATTTCTATCCTCCTAGGCATTTTATCAAACACCTTGCATACACCCTTTGGGCATAGGCCTAATCATCAAATTGACACATTATAAGTAACTTAATTTATGGATTTCACTCACTTGCTAATGTAGTTTTGGAAAAAACACATAAATATTCCAACTTGAGAATCATATAACAAGATAAACATTGTTACAACCAACCCACAACATAAATATCATGATTCATAATTTAAAATAGGGTTCTTGAGCTTTATGGATGAAATAAATTCATAAATCAACACAACGCATACTCTAGTTCTTGGTTTAGCGAAGATTGACGAAGAGATTTTCTTGAAATTGAATCCCCAATTAAAACCCTAGCTTGTTCTTGAGAGAAAATTGAGAGAAACTAGTATATTTTGGGTTTCAAATAGCTGAATCTCGCGTTAAAGGGCTTAAATAGGGGTGAGAAATTGACCCTTTTAACCCTGGACGCGTCTTTTAATTTTAGTGAAAATTTCTCGAACTGGACCCCTATCGCGACGCGGCGCTATCGCGCCGTGTCACTGGAATTTGACAATTGGGAAATAGGGGAATGACGCGATGCGGAGCCATCGCGTTGCCATTTCGTTTACGACCTGGAAGTTTGGTGCGATGCAAAGAAATTGCGCTGAGACACTGGAAAAAGGACAATTGCCATTTTAGCTTGTGGCGCGGCGTGCCACTAACCAATATGGAACTGTTTTACGACAGGAACTTGAAATAGTCATAACTTCTTACCCGATTATCGGATTTAGGCGAATCTTATATTGACGAAA
This sequence comes from Capsicum pubescens, assembly GCA_030864215.1. Classification (NCBI taxonomy): domain Eukaryota; kingdom Viridiplantae; phylum Streptophyta; class Magnoliopsida; order Solanales; family Solanaceae; genus Capsicum; species Capsicum pubescens. The sequence goes on along the minus strand of CM061538.1, from coordinate 353,449,732 downwards.
AGCTTATTGAATTTTTCACATAACTAAAAGTGAAAATCTTACAAATTCCTCATGGAATAAACATCATTTAATCTAGAAGCTAATACTAGGCATTCTTGGGACGAAATCAGTTAGGAAACTTCGGGGTATTACAATAAGATGCTTAAAACATCATATTTCTTGAAATATCAATATATAAACTTGGGTTTAATAACCCATGTATCAAGTTCATGTAAAAACGTCATAAATTTCATGCTTGACTATGAAAACAATGATAATTCATCTCAAAATCTGGAAATTTCTGCAATAGGCATGAAAATGTGAAAAATAAACATGCAATTCAACTTCAAAATCTCTCAAAAACTCATAATCTTGCAAATACCACTAATGGGCATGACCCCTAATTCAAATCTCATGTATATTCATTAAAAATCATATGAATTTGTAAATTAAAACTTGGTTTTGGGCACAAGGATGAAAGAAGATCCTTGTTCATAAACCCCACATACCTTGGTAGATGATTAAATGAAGAAATATTGAATTTTGGATTCCTATTTGAGTTCTTGAAGATGAGTTCTTGATTATCTTGTCTTGGGAATCCTCAATTTTGAGCTCTCTTGAAGAAACAATGGAGGAATTTAATTTCTTGGAGAAGAAGCTTTAGAGCTCTAGGATTTTACTTTGAGAGAGAAAGGATGAAAATTAGCATAAAGTGCTTGGGATATGCTTAATTCTTTGTTTTGGATGAGTTGAGGGCTTGGGAATTGACCAAAGTACCCTTTTAAACTTTTAATTAGAGTTGGAGAAGAAAGATTTTTCCCAATTTATCATGCCACCGCAACGCACCACTATCGCGGTGTCTCACTGGATAAGGGACAATTGGGAACTGGAAACACTCCGCGACGCAGAGTCATCGCGGTGCGCTATAGAAATATCATTTTGGCCATCACCGCGATGCGCCACTATCGCGATGTGCCACTAGAAATTGACAAATGAGAAATTGAGCTTCTCCACGGCACAGTAAAATCATGTAGGTTCACTGGATTTAGACGATTGGGAATTTACCCTTCTTCACGACGCGGTGGTTGCTCAGATGGCATACTGCCTTACTAAAAGTACCCTAACTTCTTAACCGAGTATCGGATTTGGGCGAAATTAGTATCGATGGAAAGGTAATTCAATTTTCCATACAATGGAGAGTATAAATCTAGAAAATTTTATATGCATAAACAGGTATTCATTTCTATGCTAACTTTTGACATTCTAGGAGCAAAATTAAGCTAGGAAAAGTATGGGGTATTACACTTAGATTAGGGTATACTCTTAGGCAAGAGTATGACACCTCTCCCCATTGTGAGGTTTTTCCTATAGGAGAACAAGACGTTGGACTCCATGTTAGCTCACAGGGTTTATGTCGGTTAGAAGAACCTTCGTTGCAGAGCAGTTTTTAAGAGAATTCCTTACTAGTAAAGAAAAGCTTTTAGAAAACTAAGTGTAGAGGCTCACAACTTTATTTAGATTATGCTTTACAGAAAGATTTTAGTTACAAATTTGGGCTTTCAGATTTCAAATACAGAAGTGAGTCCTTTCTACACTTAGGCAACATGATTTACAGGTAGAACACTAGTATGGCTTTTAGAACTAAATGTTATGACTCACTAGATTTACAAAGTATGATTTTTTATTCATGATTTCAGATACTACAGCTTATGTGAGTCATTTACATTTGGCACGCATTATTTCACAAACTGTGATGACTATTGAGACTTTGTTTTAATTATGCATTTCAACCCTATATTCTCGGTACATCCTCAAAGTATTGATCCACATATACGTCTATATGCTACAGTATCTCATAATGTAGGCTTAGGTGCTCAGTTTCTGCAACAGGAGTGATTTCAAGCATCTCCATCTACATCCTGACAGTTGGTGAGTCCTCATAGTTCGGGGACTTAGTCATTCAATTTATTTTAAGCTTAATAGATTAGATGATTCAGTATTTTCAGATAGTTCGAGTCAGCTAGGGGTTTGTCCCAGTGGCTCTCTAGCATTAGTGGAAACGGCTTGTCAGACTGCTAGATATGATTCAAATTATTTAGCTTTCCACATTTAGTATGATTTTATACCTATATTTCCGCTATTATGAGATTCAGACTTAGTTGAAGGCAGACAGGGTTAGCTTAAGGCTACTCGTAGTCTTGAGCACTATGTGATATATCAGAACTAGGTTTTGAGGCATTACAACAACATCAAAGTAGATGTGATGAAGAGGAGATATCTCTCTCTTGAGAACTCTATGATGATTGACCAGCTGAGGATTACCAGAAAACTTATGAGAGATATCAAGGACAAATGCAATATTGTCAAGTGGAGGCCAAGTGACCTTGACATAGTGACCCCAGCCCCCAGAGGAATGTTTATAATTATAGCAATCTCATCAGCATAGAGATTTATAGTGACTCCTCGAATAGTGGTAGAAAATATCTCACCAATAGCAACCCCATTTGTATAGAGCTCATAACCTCAGATTTTACAAACTTCCTTTGTATGTCACCTTGTAAAAACAAGTGATACCACCCCTGTACTTCTAATTTGGTTAAAAAACACATCCATATCAAGACCCCCAAATCACTAGCAACACATCCTCTAGTCAGTTTGCGCTTTTGAAAGGGCAGATGATGGTCTGTAGGAGAATCCAGATTGGCAGAGGACTCATAAAGCTCAAAATCTGAATCTAACTCAGCATGAGTATCAAGAAGTGAGTTAGACTCAAAAGAATCAGAGGGAATAGGTTTGTTAACCTGTTTCTTCGAACGGGTGGATGATTTTTATGGAGTGGGTTTGGAAGATGAGGAAGATTTTGAGGCAGGGGTGGAATTTGGCTTAGATGAAGGTGTTCGAACTATAGAGCATTTTGTAATTATATGTTTCACCATCTTTCCTTTATGTACAGAACAAAGCAGTATATCTGGATAAGAGAGAGGAGGAGGAGGAGGAAGAGGAGGAGCAGATGTAACATGTTTCCTCTTGCTTGCTTGAAGAGCTTTAGTTAAAGAAGATTCTTCCTATTGTTTATTCCCACGAGTGTGATGAGTTCTAGTAATGGATACAGATAGACGAGGCTCAACAGGATTTTAATCTTCAACAACAATAGGAGAGGAGAAATGTTTTCTCTTCGAGTAAGACCTTGATTTTCTTGGAATCAAACTTGTAATCGGAACATCATCAGGATAAAAAATTTGGAGAGGAACAAGAGATAGTGAAGTGGGTTTAGGAATGGATTGAGAACTGGAAGAAAAATGAGAAAAGTGGGTTTTGAGATTTTTGAAAACGGCGAAATCAGATGATTTAATTGGAATGGTAGGTGGAATGCGAGGTGTTGTATTAGCAGTGGGATGAAGAATGAGACATGTAGAAGGAGAAGTATAGGAGTTTGAAGATGGAGCTGAGGACGATGATGCCATGGTGAGAAGGAAACACTGAGTTTTTCTTGTTTATGAGATGGTGAACGAATGAGGTGAGAGGGAGAGAGAAACAAATATAAGGAAGGGAAAATAAGTTGAAATGTAAAGGAGAGGGATTTGATGGGTGGCAGGATAATGATGAAGAGTTTCAGTGGTGATGGGATTGGTGTGGTAGTCTTTTTTAAAATGGTGGACTCTTGAGATTTGGCAGTTTTAGAAAAATATAAGGGACCAAAAGGGCAAACCTATTTTTCCTTAGTAAATTTTTGATAAACTAATCGTCATACCTGAAATCTTGAACATTTTGAGCAAAATTTCTTTAAGTGTTCCAACATCACTGTAAAATTTAAATACATGAAGGTTATATCACTCAAAATTCTGGAATTAGGATACACAACTAAATGTGCAAGACTGGATTAATCAACAAAAACTCAAGAAGTCATCAACTTTTCTAGTCAATCATTGAGGGATATTTATGAAATCTTAATCATCCCCAAGGCTAACCTATTTTTTCAAATTGTTCCCTGCTTAATACCTTAGTGAATATATCAGCAATTTGTTCTTCAGTAGAACAAAATATGATTGATATATGACCTTTTCAATATTATCTCTAAGAAAGTAATGTCTAATATCAATATGTTTAGTTCTTTTATGTTGGACAAGATTCTTTGCAATATTAATGACACTTGTATTGTCACAAAAAATAGGAACACATCTAACATCCATACCAAAATCCATGAGTTATTTTTTAATCCACAACAACTGAGCACAACAAGATCTAGCAGTAACATACTCAGCCTCAGCAGTAGATAGAGCTACTGAGTTCCATTCAAAAACGCACTCTTAACATCCATTTGATAAAGAATGAACTCCATGTAAGCAACAAAGGCTAAAAGAAGCTTTATTGCTTCAATTCTAGCAACAGGAGCAAAGGTGTCATAAAATCTATGCCTTCTTCTTTATTGTATCCTTGGACTACCAATCTTGCCTTTTTCCTTGTAATTGTTCCGTTCTCATTAACGTTGTTTCTATACACCTACTTAGTTCCAATCACTGTCCTGTCTTTTGGAAGAGGAACTAAGTTCCACACTTTACTTCTTTCAAACTGATTTAACTCTTCTTGCATGGCTATGATCCAATCAGCATCAAAGAGTGCTTCATTCACTTTCTTTGGTTTAATTTCTGACAAGAATGATTTGAAGGCACACATGCTTCTCAACCTAGACCTTGTGGTGATCCCAGATGTGAAATCAGTGAGTACATTTTCAATAGGATGTGATCCTTGATACTTGTATCCTTTTGGGACTAATCCTAGTGAGCTACTAGGATTACTGCAATTGTTCTGAACTAGGGTAGTTGGTGGTTCAGTTCCCCCTGTCAATATGCCTCCAGAATCAGTTCCCCCTATTGAGGTACCTACATGTTTGGTGACTCCAGTGGATGGACCATGTTGAGTAACCTGTTCCTCGGAATTACTCCATTTCTACAAGTTAGTCTTAGCAATAGATTCATCAAATACTAGATGCACACTTTCTTCAACACAATTTGTTCTATAGTTTAGAACCCTATATGCCTTACTATGATATGAATATCCTAAGAAGATTCTCTCATAACTCTTAGCATCAAATTTTCCCAAATGATTCTTCCCATTATTGTGAAGGAAATATTTACAACCAAAGTTCTAAAATGAGAAATATTTGGTTTTCTTCCCTTTAGTAATACATAGGGAGTTTTCTCTAGAATAGTTCTGATTATGCATCTATTTATGATATATGCAGCAGTACTAATTACCTCAGCCCAAAGGTTTTTAGCAAAATTTCCTACAAGCATCATTGTTCTAGATATGTCTTCCAAAGTTCTATTTTTCCTTTCTACCACTCCATTTTGTTGAGGAGTTTTGGGAGCAAGGAAATTGTGATCTATACCATTTGCTGAACAAAATTTCAAAAACTTTACATTTTGGAATTCTGTACCATGGTCAGATATTATGGAAATTAGTGAAGTGCCTAGTTTCTTTTCAATTTTCTTAATATGTAATGCCCCGAAAATGGGTCCCGAGACGTCACACGGTGCTTAGGGTCATAAGTGACCCCAAGCTAACCCTTCTACTAGCATAACTTATAAGAAACTGAATAAAAGTATAAATCTGTACAAGTTAGTGGAAAACAACTCTTTTCTGAATTTGATCACTACAAAACTGGATTTACAAAATTACAACTCTACTTTACAAATCAAAACTGAAACTGAATACATCAACTTCTACTGACTGTCTATGAAGCCTCTACTAGTACTGACTTTAGATAGCCGGGTCATGACTCCCAACTATCCAAACTAAATACGACTAAGTTAAGAAAATACAATACTTCTCGAACAATATAACTGACTTAAGCCCTTGAATCAAAAGGACTCATCACCTGCTGACTGGAAGCTTCGAACTGACTGAATCTGAATGTGCATACTAAGTCTTGTACCTACATTATGAGATAATATAGCACATAGATGTATATGTGGATCAACACTTTGGGAATGTATTGAGTATATGAGGGTGCAATACAATAAGTAAATATTATCTCAATATCATCATAGTTTATAAAATTATGCATGCTGACATAAATGACTTACATAGCTTGAATAATATCTGAAGTATAAATCTCATAAATCATGAATAATAAAACATGTATAAATCTCATGAGTCATTTATCTTGCTTCTAAAATCTGTATTCTCCACTTATTCTCAAAACTTGTAAGCTAGATGAAATTTGAAACTCATTCTGTTTAGTAAACTCTTTATCTTAATACTTTAAATCAATAAAACTATTTCATGAGTGGGGGACATATTTGAGAGTTTCTTCTAACCGACATAAACTATGTGAGATACATGGAGTCCAACGTCTTAACCACGTTGGGGAGAGCTATTCTATCCTTGCTTTTGGATAGAACCTTAACTTTAGTTCATTAGTGATCACTATATCAGCCTCAGGCTCACATCCAATGGGGGCACGTAGTTCTAGGGAAGTACCACACTTCCCGCTCGGTTCTAAATAGTACTCTCGGACTTTGCTCAGAACTTTAAAGAAAATCCACAATAAGCAATTCAACAATTTACATCGGGAGCCAATATGCTACCCCTCTTATCATAAATCAATCAAATGTGGATTTCTTTTCTTACTTGGGTTCAAAAACCAACTCTTTCCTGAAATCTTGATAGACTCATCATCAAAGCTTTAAAGATCTCATAATAATGGAAATATAAACATACTTCTTGCAATTCTTTAAAAGTCCTCAATAACTCATTCTCAAAATAACAATGTTTAAATAGGGGTTAATGACCCATATATCAAACTCGTATTAAAACACCAAAAGATTCATGCTTGATAATGTAAATATTGATGAATCAACTCAAAATCTGAAAATTTCAGCAATAAGCATGAAAATATAAACATACTCATGTAATATCATAGAAAAACATCATACTCAATATACTTCTTGAAAATACTTCAATAATGTCAAAATATAGAAATCAAGATTCACAACATAATGCTTAAACTCACTTGGAAAAAATCTGGAAAATCACATTACTTGCATAAATATGTGAAATTAGTCATACAATTACACTTCTAAATCATTGGGAACCTTATAAGCTTGTAATTACAACCATGGGTATAAACCCCAACTTGAATTTCATGGAAAATAATCAAAAATTCTGTAATTTATAATCTAAAATAAGTTTTGAGCATAAGAACGAAAGGGTGTTTTGTTCAAACCCCGCATACCTTGAATTTTAAGCTTTGGATGAACTCTTAACTTCGGATTGCTATTCTTGAGATTAATGGGTGCTTCTCATAGCCCTCGGAATGGGGAATCCGAATCTTAAAGAATTATTGAACAACTATGGTTAAATCTTGAGATATCTTTATCTTTAGGTTGAAACCCTTAAGAGTGTTCTTACAACCATGGGTATAAACCCCAACTTGAATTTCATGGAAAATAATAAAAAATTCAGTAATTTATAATCTAAAATAAGTTTTGAGCATGAGAATGAAAGGGGTTCTTGTTCAAACCCCACATACCTTGAAATTTAAACTTTGGATGAACTCTGAACTTCAGATTGCTATTCTTGAGATTAATGGGTGCTTCTCATAGCCCTCGAAATGGGGGATCCGAATCTTAAAGAATTATTGAGCAACTACGATTAAATCTGGAGATATCTTGATCTTTAGGTTAAAACCCTTAAGAGTGTTCTTGACCAATATTTGATGAAAGTGAAAGGATTTTGGATAATTGGGGATTAAATCCCGTATTATAGACATATATAGGGGTGTTTTTGGCACTTGGAAGTGAGGTATGCAGCACACAACCCATGGAAAACCTTAAGGTGTGTGTCTCACACCTTATGGAAGACATTTAAGTGTGCTTCGCACTCCCAATCACACAAATTTAATTGGGCGGCGCATTGCCCATCGCACACCGTTACTGCCTCTCACGAAAATTGGCATAAATTTTTGCTCGGGTATTGGATTAAGGCGAAATTGGTATCATTCGAAAGATAATTCAAAGATATTTCATTTGATATATAGTAGGACCTCTAACTCTTTATATGAATTGAGTTATGGTTGATGGAAGTTGACCCAAGTTGAAACGTCCTCTAAAACTTAATCGATAGAGATGTTTTCAACTCGTCTTAGACTTAGGGGACCTTTATGATCTCAATTCATGCTCAAATATATTCCCACACTACATAATTGATTAACACACTAAATTTGCATTTGATTTATGGCTTTTGGAACCTTTGCGCGAAGGAATGATGATTTTTGTTCCAGCCCGAAATGCGGGGTGTTACATTATCTCCCCCTTAGGATCATTCGTCTCCGAATGATGTGTAGGGACTTCTTGAGGATCTAAAAGGTATGGAATAATGCGAACATGATGTTTCTTTTAAGAAAGGATATAATATAACTGATTTGAAACATTTAAACTTCTATCATGAAATTGAATTCTGAGCTGATTTGACTTTTCTTGGTTCAAGGACCTGATAAGGGTTGAAAGTGTAGGATTCCCTTGAAATGTTCAGGATCCATTCATACATTTAGAATTGAGAAGTGATAACTTATTCAAGTACGAATCATGAGGCAACTGGACTTAGATCGTATTAGGGTAACTGCTTGAGCTAAAATACTTTGAAGTATTTGAAATTATGCTCTGAACTCTTATGAACTGAGTCATGACTAAGTAGCTGAATCTGAAACATAATGCTTGCACTGAACTGAATTCGGAACTTACATGGATGGAATAGATTATCTCTTCAACACTCCTTCTAAAGAAGTCCTAGTAACATTAGGGAGCAAAGAATCTTGGGCATGAGTTACACAAGACATCCAACTAAGGAATCACAAAAATAACACTACTCCACAACATGGAATATAGACATATAACTCATAAACTAGGATAGAATTACCAGGCCTTAGGCAATGCCACTTCTTACTTTCAAGCTTATCACACTTCTCAAATACTCCCTTAACTATAACTATACTATTTCCCTTAACTACCATATTCATTCGATTACACTTATGATCCTTATATGGGAATTTATAAATCTTTCTACTAATGTCTACAGTAGCTTAAATCCTCCCCTGGTGATCAAGCTTAACTCCAAGTCACAAAATACAACATGCCATACCACGATCCTAGTCTCCATATCTTTTTAAAGTTCACACCCTACGCATATCATGCCTTACCACTTCAATGACTAACTCTTATCTCTTACTATGAATTCATTAGCACATATTGCATTCCTTCACTTAAATCCCAACATGTCATTCAAGCCAATCTTTATAACCACATATAAACTTCAAGGCAACCACCCATAAAGACATACTTCACATATTCTCTAAACCATTATCAATAGACTCCCACGTGCTACCCCAAGAACATACACACAAAATTTCAACTAACCATAACATGTATCAAACACTTGGCCCCAAATCTTACTTCACACTTAAGACCTTATCTAAAAATATCATATAATGATCTTTCATCAACAAGAAACATCTACTCATCACCACTATCATTATATAAGGAGGAGTCACAAAAAGGTTACAACATAAGACCTCGAAGCATGGAAGAATATAATACGAGGCTTGACATTTAAATGAGGCCTGGGAAATAGCAAATCAACATCATGGATTCATCAAAGTGATCTGAATTGAGGCATACATGATTATAACCTAAATTTTGTCAGTCATAAAGAGTATAGCATGAATTATGGGTGCTGAGCACACTATAAAGCGTGAGTACATGAGTCATGAGCTGCGTAAACTCAATTTGGAGTTCATAACATATGGAATGTGACTTCGACTGCTGAAAGAACAGGAACTCCTCATTTAGGAACTGGAAGAGCACATGATTCTCTATCATATGCTTGAACATGAACTGTCATCATGAAACTAAAATGTAAGGCATGAGTAGGTACTGGGATAACTGAAATCATCCTCACTTTTTGATATTCTATATCATACTGGGATTACTACTAGAATTTGAGAGCCTGACTTAGTTACTCATTCTATTATCTCCTCCTTAACTTTAAGACATCATTCAAAGTTTGAGAGATCTCTTGCTAAATTCTAATTTGAACTACACTCACGGCACTCTAGGGTCTGGAATAAAACAATACACACAATTAATAAGCTTACTTTGAAAGACAATACCTGAAAGTGTAAAACCAACTTGTAATACTTTCTCCTGAGGTACAACTCTATCTTTTTGTAGCCCCCACTAGTCATCACATAATATTTCAACCACTTGCTAACTTAGAATCTTCATGAGTATCAATACATGTTGAATTCACACCATCTAGATCTTCAACTCTCACTTTTATGCTCTCAATCTTCAAGGTTTCAAACTTAGATTCTAACACTTAACATAGATATCTTCAAACCTTAATAAACCATAATACTTCCTTCATTCTTTGCTAATACCACACAATATCATATCTCCCAACTTACATTCTTTCACTAAACCATGAGAATCAAGATCATATAAAAATGCTCAACATCATTAATCATAACTCCTTAACTTAGCTATCAAGAACATCATATACTATATAACTAGTCTCCTTCCACTTAGAAACTCAATAATACTACTAACCGCACACAACATGTAATAACCATAGAAAATACCATAACCCTATGCATTTGAAAAGTAAAAGAAGAAAAATAATACTGAATAGTGTCCCCTCGCGTTGCGACTCCCAGTTGGGTCAAGTAGCCATCGCGACGCGAGCCTATCGCGACCCCTCACTATTTTGGGAACCCAAACTCACCTTTACGCTAGTCCAAAAAAAATCTGAAACTTGCCTGATATGATCTACAAGTGACCCTGATCATGAATCAATTTGCAAATTGACATTCTAAGGTCGGAAAGTTCAAGAATTGAGGTCCTCTAATTTCAAAGGCTGGAATTATTCTAAGTCTTGATTCTTAGCTGAAAATTCTTTTCTAAGTCTGGAGCCTCTCTTGGCATGCTATTTAGGATGAAAACTACTAGGATTTTGCGGGTCTTACAATATTTACCCCTTCATGACCATCAACTGATCAAACTTAATGTCTAGTGCTAAACATGATTTACAACCCAATCTCACACACAATTCTCACTTAGAACCTATAAAATGAAGTATTAAGAAACACTAGTACACTAGAACCCCATAATAATGACAATCAATCATAATCCTAAGACATACCTTACTAAAATCTAATAATTCAAACCTATTCTAAACATCACGACTACTCACCCATCTTTACACTGAAGATCTATAACTCTAGATTCACAATACTAAACCACCCAAAGCATTCCTCAATAATCCATACTTTTATAACACATTCAACACCATCAATAACTCTTTTCATACTTCAAGCAAACAACAGTTCGCCTTAGCTAATAACTTCTTCTCTACCTTCTACTAGACTAACATACAAGGATGCATCACTTCATTACTAACTCAATACTATGCAAAAAGATTCGTCTATACACATATTTAATAAATTACACTTACCACCCTTCTTGTCACTACACCTCTAAGCCCCTATTTTCAACCAATACAAGAACAACAAGATGAACAACAAGTTGCTAGTGAATCGAAATAGGTCTCACACGGATTCACTAGACTTTGATTTTGTGTTTTGAACAAGAAAATCAGATGAATGACAAAGCAACTATGCTAGTGAATCGAAATACGCCTCACATGGCTTCACTAGACTTTGATTTTCAAAAACACCATAGTAACAAGATTACATAATACAAGGGATAGAAACTTGACACACACTATTCAATGATCTAAAGATACACATCTCACTCTATCTTAATTGAACGACTCATAAGAATGAGGACATAAATTTCAACTTAAGGAACTTAACACACTAGAGAGTTGCTATCAAGTAACTTCTTAAACTTCTGCTCGCAAATATAAGAGCATTATCTGGGGAGGAACTGGATCTTTTTGATCATGATATCTCAAGAATAATACCTGGATAGGGAAGTATAGCTTTACATTATGGATTCTGAGGAGGAATCTGAAAGTACATCTGACTTGGGCATGACTTTTATGAATCATGAATAAAGCACTTCAATCTTTGAAACTCAAAGGAACTAATGGGATACTTTCTAGCTTTCTTACAATCCCATAACTATCTGTGTAGACTATCTGATAAAGCACTATCTGTAAAGGTTTAAGCTTGACTATTTCTGATATCTTAAAAATAAGGCGGAGATGGCCTAAATAGAGTAAGATGAGAATCTGTATAAGTTTCTTAGAGAACCTTTCTATGGCACAATCTGAGACTTGAAAGAATAGAAACATTTCCTAAATGCATTGTAGACTCTCGAAGAAAAGTACAGATGTCTCCATACCATTCCGCAAGACTCTACTAGACACGGCTTCACAGACACCCTAGGACACTTGAACTTGGTGCTCTGATACCAAGTTTGTAACGCCCCAAAAATGGGTCCCGAGACATCACACGGTGCTTAGGGTCATAAGTGACCCTAAGCTAACCCTTCTACTGGCATAACTTATAAGCAACTGAATAAAAGTTTAAATCTGTACAAGTTAGTGGAAAATAACTCTTTTCTGAATCTGATCAATACAAAACTAGATTTACAAAATTACAACTCTGCTTTACAAATCAAAACTGAAATTGGATACATCAACTTCTACCGACTGTCTATGAAGCCTCTACTAGTACTGACTTTAGATAACCGGGTCATGACTCCCAACTATCCAAACTCAATATGACTGATTAAAGAAAATACAATACTTCTCGAACAATATAACTGACTTAAGCCCTTGAATCAAAAGGACTCATCACCTCCTGACTGGAAGCTTCGAACTGACTGAATCTGAATGTGCATAATAAGTCTTGTACCTACATTATGAGACAATGTAGCACATAGACGTATGTGTGGATCAATATTTTAGGAATGTACTAAGTATATGGGGGTGCAATGCAATAAGTAAACATTATCTCAATATCATCATAGTTTATAAAATTATGTATGCTGACATAAATGACTCACATATCTTGAATAATATTTGAAGTATAAATCTCATAAATCATGAATAATGAAACATGTATAAATCTCGTGAGTCATTTAACTTGCTTTTAAAATCTGTATTCTCCACTTACTCACAAAACATGTAAGCTAGATGAATTCTGAAACTTATTCTATTTACTAAACTCTTTATCTCAATACTTTAAATCAATAAAACTATTTCAAGAGTGGGGGACATCTTTGGGAGTTTCTTCTAACCGACATAAACCATGTGAGCTACATGGAGTCCAACGTCTTACCCACGTTGGGGAGAGTTTTTCTATCCTTGCCATCAGATAGAACCTTAACTTTAGTTCATTAGTGATCACTATATCAGCCTCAGGCTCACATCCTATGGGGGCATGTAGTTCTAGGGAAGTACCACACTTCCCGCTCAGTGCTAAATACTACTCTCGGACTTAGCTCAGAACTTTAAAGAAAATCCATAATAAACAATTCAAAAATTTATATCGGGAGCCAATATGTTACCTCTCTTATCATAAATCAATCAAATGTGGATTTCTTTTCTTACTTTGGTTCAAAAACCAACTCTTTCCTGAAATCTTGATAGACTCATCATCAAAGCTTTAAAGATCTCATAATAATGGAAATATAAACATATTTCTTGCAATTCTTTAAAAGTCCTCAATAACTCATTCTCAAAATAACAATGTTTAAATAGGGGTTAATGACCCAAATATCAAACTCGTATTAAAACACCAAAAGATTCAGGCTTGATAATGTAAATATTGATGAATCAACTCAAAATCTGAACATTTCAGCAATAAGCATGAAAATATAAACATACTCATGTAATATCATAGAAAAACATCATACTCAATATACTTCTTGAAAATACTTCAATAATGTCAAAATATAGAAATCAAGATTCACAATATAATGCTTAAACTCACTTGGAAAAAATCTGGAAAATCACATTACTGCATAAATATGTGAAATTAGTCATACAATTACACTTCTAAATCATTGGGAACCTTATAAGCTTGTAATTACAACCATGGGTATAAACCCCAACTTGAATTTCATGGAAAATAATAAAAAATTCAGTAATTTATAATCTAAAATAAGTTTTGAGCACAAGAACGAAAGGATGTTCTTGTTCAAACCCCACATACCTTGAAATTTAAGCTTTGGATGAACTCTTAACTTCGGATTGCTATTCTTGAGATTAATGGGTGCTTCTCATAGCCCTCAGAATGGGGAATCCGAATCTTAAAGAATTATTGAATAATTACGGTTAAATCTTGAGATATGTTGATCTTTAGGTTGAAATCCTTAAGAGTGTTCTTGACCAATATTTGATGAAAGTGAAAGGATTTTGGATAATTGGGGATTAAATCCCGTATTATAGACATATATAGGGGTGTTTTTGGCACTTGGAATTGAGGTATGCGACGCACAACCCATGGAAAACCTTAAGGTATGCGTCGCACACCTTATGGTAGACATTTAAGTGTGCTTCGCACTCCCAATCGCACAAATTTGATTGGGCGGCGCATTGCTCATCGCACACCCTTACAGCCTCTCACGAAAATAGGCATAACATTTTGTTCGGGTATTGGATTAAGTCGAAATTGGTATCGTTGAAAGCTAATTCGAAGATATTTCATTTGATACATAGTATACACTCTAACTCATTATATTCAAAGAGTTATGGTCGATGAAAGTTTACCCAAGTTGAAACATCCTCTAAAACTTAATCGATAGAAATGTTTTCAACTCGTCTTAGAGTTAGGGGACCTCTATGATCTCAATTCATGCTCAAATAGATTCTCACAATACATAATTGATTAACTCACTAAATTTGTATTGGATTTATGGCTTTTGGAACCTTTACGCGAATGAATGATGATTTTCGTTCCAGCCCAAAATACGGGGTGTTACATAATGAAAATAGTAAAGACATCAAAATAATCTTCTTTGGAATCTAGAAAAAATGTCCATGTAAATATGGAATAATCATCAACAATCATAAAAATATATCTCTTTCCACCTCTGCTTTGCAGTCTCATTGGCCCACACAGATCCATATGTATCAAGTCAAGGCACTTACCTGTAATGACATGGTTCTTTGACTTGAAAAAAGATCTTACCTTCTTCCCCCTTACATAGGCATTGCAAACCTTTTCTTCCTTGAATTTGGTTTTGGGCAAACCCAGTACCATATCCTTGGAAGAAAGTTTGTTTAATTGTTTTAGACTTGTATGTCCAAGTGTTCTGTACCAAAGGAGGGGATCATTTTCTATAGCACTCAAACAGGTCAGCTTTATTCTTGGCATTATCATTATATCAGCTTGGTATATATTCCTGTGTCTTCTTGTAGTGAGTACAACCTCCTTGGTGTCCATCCTTTTGACTTTAACTCCAATAGAAGTAAAAATAATTTTTTTACCTTTATCACATAATTGTGATATGATGAGTAGGTTGTGCTTCAATCTCTCCACAAGGTATACATCCTCCAATGACCTTGATTCACATGTACCAATCTTTCCAACTCCTGTAATGATTTCTTTTTTGCCACCACCAAATGAAACTCCACCCCCACTTATTTTGGAGAGTGAAAGAAATTTTTCTTTATCACAGTCATATGTCTTGAGCATGCACTATCTAGGTACCAATGCTTTTTATTTCCTTTCACTCTCACCTGCAAAAGTAAATTAGGGGTTAGACTTAGGAACCCAGACAAGCTTGGACCCTTTTTTATGAGTAAAAGGATGAATCAGATTTTTTCTAGTCCATGCAGGCAACAGGTTGCACAACCTGTTCCTTTTCACAGTTTTTGTTTTCCTTATGTTGGTTTGAGCTGGTTTATTTGCTAGATTTATACTCCTAGACCTTCTTTTAGTAGCAACAGGACATTCAGTAGTTGGATGACCTGAATTTCCACATATGTAGCACAAATCTTGAGTAATATCAAATCTTTTGTAAAAACCCAGTCCAACTTTTTCATTGTGACTTCTCTCACTTAGTTTTTGAATGATTCTTGAAGAATTTGTCCACCTTTTTTCTCTTTTAAGATCAAGCTTTAGTTTGGTAATTTCTTGACTCAACTTATTCATTTTTTCTTTTGCATCATTGCACTCTTGTTTGTACTTTATTAAATCAAGCTCAACATTTTCCTGTTCCTCGCTTTTACCCTTTTTCAATAAGTGTCAGTTTTAGGACTTCAGTTTTGAGTGTGATATTTGCAGAATCAAGTTGTACAACCTATTCCTTAAGAGTGCTATTTTCCTTTTCAACAGTATTCTTATAAGCTTCTAAATCAAAGAAATCAAATTTGAGGCTTGTAAGGCTGTTGAATAACTCATCCCTATCAGAAGTTAATTCTTGGAAATCATCAATTAGAGCACTCATTAAGGACATAAGTTTTTTTTTAGAAAATAAGTGCAGTTTTTCTTTAAGCTCAAGAATGCTTACCTCAGAAGTGCTATCTTCTTCTTCCAAGTCTGAATATCCAATGGCCATTGTAGACACCTAATTTTGTCCCTCCCCGATATCATTTTTACTTATTTTTACCTTATCCTACCGTGTACCTTCAACCATATAATTATACCCCATAAAAAGACAAAAAATAACAAAATTATAACAACCTACCCAATCAAGAATAACCATTTTTCACATTATTCTAACCAACTTACACCTCACCTACCCTACCTCTACCCCACCTACCCTACCTCACTACCCCACCCTCACCTCACTGGAATTGAATTCCATTCACAATATACTCCTTCACTGAAATCACACACCGGGAGACCTGACTACACACTCACCTCTCTTAACGATTTTCCATTGACAAAATTCATAGAAAATACACAACTCACATCTCAAAATACACGATATGGGAACCTCACGATAAATACACAGAGTTCATCTTCCATTAACGGACACCATCCCACTCACGAAAGCCACCATACGCACCTCATTGATATTTAGAAAAACTGGGATAGAAGAGAGAGTGGAAGGGAGTGAGAGAGGAAACCAAGAGAGAAAATCGGTAGATGGAGTTGAGGGAGAAAGGTCAGTTTTGTATTTGGTTTACTGTTCCGGCGATGGTTTCACCGGCAACACGTCAAAACATCACCAAATCTGATCAAAATTTCCCGAAAAAGGGCTACAGGCAGACGTCTGAACTTCGAATCCATTAATACCCCAATATCGGTGTCAAATCAGTTCGTTAATCAGCCTTTTCTAATGAATCTATCCGGAAAGAATGTTTTCTCGGTTTTTGCAGGGACTATCTCGGGTTGTTCGGTCTTCTTTTTGGGTTTGATCGAGTTGGAGTTGGTTTGAATTGATGTTCCAAATTGAAGTTCTTAGGAACGGATTCTGTTCTTTTATTGAAGGATTATTGAATTTCGAAATCTTTGAATTGAGGTCCAATCCTATCCCTTATTTTATTTTATCATTTATTATATTCGGATGCATCGAATGGCGCGTTATTTGTTACTTGATCTGTTTTGGTATTGAATATTTTCTGATTTTGAATCGTGGTTGGTTCCCTTGAGTATGGATCATATCGTAAAATGATGTCTCGTTTGAGAATTAAAATTGGTTGTTTTGGGGGCGGAAATTGAAAATCAATAAGAGTGAATATTGTAGTATTTTGATTCATTGTTTATGTTGAACGTTGATAGTATCATGTTTAGGTCGAAACTAGTAGGCAAATTCTAGGATTTGGGGTAGGTAACTCGTAGGATTTTAATCATCAAATGTTCAAATATTTATGTTTGGGTGATTTTCTTCATTTTTATCATTTTTTTATTAAATGTATTCATTTAGTCGGGGAATGCCCCGAGGCTCATTGTATTTCTTCACCAGGGAATGCCCCGACGTATCATGTTGGCGGAAGATGATCGTGATGAAGGCCCGAGGCGTCGGGTAGAGCGTAGTTAGGATTAGCCTAGAATAGAGTAGGTTTATATTTTCGTATTTTTTTTTATTTTGGGACTATATAATTGGATGAACACTAAATTTTGGATTGTTTTGCTTTGTTTTAAAGAGTCAAATCATTTTGAAAAGGATTTTCTAAAGGTGACTTGGCACACCCGATTATGCCAAGTGGCGACTCTGAGTTTTAATTTTTAAAAGTCCTTTTCAAAATAAATTTTTATGTTTGTCACTTTAATAATAAAAACCCTTTCGAAACTTAAAATCGATTCTTTTTGGAGTTAAAAAAGGGGTGTGACAGCTCTGGCGACTCTGCTGGGGATATTTTCAGAATTCGAGCTTATTTTGGAGTTGTATCGGCTTAGTTTGGAACTATAGGTGTATAGACATTTTTGTTTGTGTTGTTTTGTGTTTTTGTATTATCAGTGTTGAGTGCCTACGTGCTCTTTGTTTACAGTTTTTATCATATGTGTTACCGCTTTATATCTGACATCATGCGCATAACCCAAGTCATTCTTTCTACAACAAGTCTGTAGTACACGTGTTGTACACGACCTCTAGTTGAGTCACCCTTATTTTAGGAGGAGGATCCGTCGGTGTTATGGAGTAGGTGGAAAGTAAAACAGCCACTATCGACCATACGCTCCCCCGAACAGCCTAGTTAGTGAACCTCAACGTAGGTCAGCCTTTAGGTCATACTTATCTGCATCATATTGAGACCTAGCGGGACCCATTTGGTCCTTTGTAGGAGACTCACCTCTACAGTATCCCTATGTGCTAAATGTTGCATCTTTGAGGGTAACGTGGTAATTTGACGGACTGATTCGGGGAAAACATATGCTAGAATTAAAGGAAGTGTGTAGGCAAGGAAAAGTCTGTAAAAAAGGGAAAAAGAGAAAAGGCGAATCGAAAAAGAGTTTCGTAGTTTTTTTCCAGAGTTTTTTTTTATGGCTTTTGTTCTTCACAATCCAAAAATTCAAAAAGATTTTTACCTTTTGCACTCATTTGTCAAAATCAAAAACATCAAAAAGATTTTTCTTTTGTTTCCTTTAGCAAGTATTCACAATTCGAAAATTTCAAAAATATTTTTCATTCATAGGAGTTTTATAAAAGAAAAATTCAAAAAATTGTAGGAGTTTTGTACATTTCACGAAAATACCAAAAATATTTTTCTTTCATAGTTGTTGGTGTCATTTTTATGTGAAGTGTCAAATTGAAAACTCAAAAGATTTTATTGACGTTTTGCATCTTCTGTTTGTGTTCGTGTCTCTCAAGTCAGGGTGTTGGTTATTTAATCATCATTGTCCAATCTGGACGAACTACGCACCCCTGATTCTCCTCTCTCGAGAGTGAGATACGTAGGCAACCTATTGTTGGTTCGGGGATCTTATTTGAAAAATTAAAAAAAGATTTTCTTCATTCTTTATTAGAGTAGGTGTCATATACTTCTTTAAAAGAAAACTGCAAAAAGATTTTTCTTTAATAGTTTCAATTTTCATTTTTCATTTGAAATTCAAAATTAAAAAACCTAAAAGATTTTCTTTGATAATCATAGGTTTCATTTTGTATAGAAATATAAAAAAAAATTCATAAAAGATTTTCTTCACTCTTCATTTAGAGTAGGCGTTTTATATACATCTTTAAACAAAAATCACACACACAAAAAAATTTCCTTTAATTGGTTCAAGTTTCATTTTCGTATGAAATTCAAAATTGAAAACCCCCAAAAAAGATTTGTCTTTGGTAATCGTTGATTTCATTTTGTATAGGGATGTTAAAACTGAAAAACGCAAAAAAAGATTTTCCGTCAATTCTTTTGACAATTTATTATTTTCTTTTCTTCTTAAAGTTTCAAGAAAAAGAAACAGAGTTTAATTGACCATTTTGGCAAAAACGTCACGAACTACGCACACCTGATTCTTCCCTTTCGGGGGATGAGATACGTAGGTGCCCTTTTAGGGTACGGTGATCTTTTCTAAAAGAAAAAAAGGTTTTGAAGAAAAAATGTTGAACTCTAACATATTTGTTGCCTCTTGTTCAGTTAGTTTAAGGTGGTTGGTTTGTGGCTTCCTGGATGGTCCTCCATATCACACCAAATCCAAGGAAGGGTTAGTTGTGTCCAACAAGGATATAGAGAGTGACATCATGGATGAAACAAAGAGTCAAGAAATTGAGAGTTTAAGAAAGAGAATTTGAGACTGAGACAACAAATGATGGAAATGTACCGAGCTTGGGCCAGTGGGATGCCTCCACCCCCGTTCCCCACTTTTGACCCTGAAAATACCTTGAGTCTTCCACCAAAATTGCAAAGTCAGTCTCCTACAGTTGTTGATGCACCACAGCATGCCTCAGAATCTATTTCACGTCAAATGCACCTCAATACTTCCACCACTCTTTCTTTAGCTCCTCAGTATAAGTCTACCACATTCACAACACCACATACCGTCTCTAATTTTGTTGCTCAACCTTCTACTAAGGCTTCGACTTTGTCTATCAATCCAACGATTGTGCTTCCCCAGTCCACTAGTGAATCCATATTCAATACTCTTGATGATCATTGTCATACTCTTGAGCCTATAGTTAAGTTAAGTGGATCGCCAAAATTTCTTACTAAGAAGGCTAGCATGCTAGAAGAGCCAGAGAAAATGGTTGGGAAAGTTAAGAGTGTAGAAAATGATATGAAAAGTTCCTTTGGACTTGTGGGATATGAAGATGTTTCATATAAAAAATGGGGCATATTTTCAAGTGTTAGCCTTCCTAAAAGCTTTGAGACATCGAAATTTGAGGAGCTTAATGGACAAAATGATTCTGAGAAACATTTGGGCCGATATTACAATCGATCAAGGGAAATTGAAGGAAAGAAGAAGAAAAACATACCTATTATCGTGTCAGGGCCAAAGCAGAGTTTAAGAGGTACAAATCACCAATACTGTCAGCCTTAATCCCGAGCTTACATATCAAATCCACTTACTCATCTGCAACAAGGTTCCTCTTTTCAAAATCCAAGGAGTTTCATTCCACTTCCTCAATGTCCTTTGAATAATGCACAATTGCTTACCCATCCATCTTCTTACCCATAATGGCATGCACCTGTCTCTCAAAACTATCCTCGACCCCCACAAATTTACCAAGGAACCTCTAAATCCACATTTCATTCGAGGCCAGAGTTCGCAAAGATGAGGAAGAAAAAGGATAATTTCACTCATATTGGGGAATCTTATGCCTATTTGTTCCAGAGATTAAGACAGAGGGGCATGATTACTCCTCTCCTTGGGCATACTCTTAATCGGCGTTCAAGAAATTTTGATCCTAATGCACGATTTGCGTATCATTCTGATGCTCAGGGTCATAGTATTGAAGATTGTCTAGATTTGGAAAGAGAAATTGAAAAGATGATTCAAGATGGATCAATTATGGTGCAGAACATTAACAGTGAAGGAAGCTCTAGTCATGCTGATATGCAAACCAGTGGCTAAATTGTCAGGCTGAGCAATTGAGAAATCACCCCTATCCCTACTAGGAAGAGGTTTGGTAGCTTGTTTTGTTTTATTTCCTGTTGTTCGAATTATTTCAGGATTGTAGTTCGGGATCTATCTTGTTTTGTCCTTTAGTCATTTATGTTCAAACCCTTCTATCTTTTATTTTAACAAAATGAAGTTTCCCATTTTTTTTGTGTTTTAAATATGTGTTGTTCGTTTGTTTTCTTTACATAGTACATTTTATGTTGATTCTAGTGATATGACATGCTAGCGGAATTTTTAGTCAAATCTTAAAATCCAATTTAACCATGAAACATTGAATCAGAGGGTTAAATTAGTAAAAGAGAACATCTGAAGAAATAGGTAGAGTGCTGAGACATTTGTTGACTAGTTAAGGCACTTATTTTTAGAATCACAAGAACAACTTGGTCATCGATCGAAAGGCAGGTCCCAATTAGGTTAAATAGTGGACGTGTGATCCCTATATCAAGAGAAACAAGAAGATAATCAGCTCTACAAAAGCTTAGATCATTCGATGTGAGGAATGTACAACAATGATAAAGTTGTATGCTTAAAAAATGTAGAAGAAGAAGTGGTACACATGCTCAATCGAAGTTACTGTTGTAAAAAATGTCACAAATGATCATCATCTGTCACTTTTATATTTTGTGATGTGTACTTGCATTTTCAAGGATTGATATGATGAAGGCATTTCATTCTGCTATCCAAACATTGTGTCATCCTTTGTTTATCCCATTCGAGCCGTAATTTTATCTTCTTTCATACACCTCTTTTAAAATCAAGATACAGTCAGCAAAGCTCAAAAGAAAAGTGTCAAGAAAAAGAATAGAGTCAGATTAGTTTTAAAAAAAATGTCAAAAGGAAAGAAATGAGAAGAGTGTCAAGAAAAATAGAGTCAGAAAAATCTCAAAAAGAAAAGAGTCAATAAAAGAAAAGAAAAAGAAATCAAAATCAAGCAAAGAACGAGCTGCCAGAACTACGCATGACCTGATTCTCCTCTCTCGGGGGTGAGATACGTAGGCTGCCCTACTAAGGGCTCGGTCCAACCAAATAAACAATTTAGAATTGTCAGTCAAAGAAACAGGGGCATGAGTTAATCATCATTATTTGAGTTGATTCCAAAAGTTGTAAGTCCTATCCCACTTTAAGTGTCGTTTGGGCACCATAAGGCGATGGTGAGTTGAGAGAAATGAAAATAAGAGAGTCTCATTGGTGAATAACCCTCACGGATATCATAGGAAAATGGTGAGCTGAGAGAAAGAAAATGAGAGAGGCTTGTTGGGGAAAATCCTGCAAGGTGTCACTAGTCGAATGAGATCTTCGAATGCAGTGGGTCCAACAAAGTAACTCAGTTTTAGAGCCATTAACTCAAGAACAACTGGTAGAAAGTTTGAATGGAAAGATCAGGCAGCTTAATCCAAAATGCATGGCATAATCATTAGAGTTGACTGTCATTTCTAGATAAAATTTTCATTTCTTTATTTCAAATAGGGACATTGATTGTATTTTCTTTCTTTTCTTTATCTTTACTTTATTTTCTTGAGTCAATTATTCAAATAGAAAACCATTGTCATTTTTTTTCTTGTCGTTGAGTCAAGTCCATATCAAAATAAGTGAGAAAAGATTTCAAAACTGACTACCAGCTTCTTCAATTGCACAAAGCAAGGCAAAAGGCCAACACATGAAAGAGACATGATTATGAGCCGAAATAAGGCATGTAGAAAATTTTGTCAACAGATAAGTCTGGGAACTTATGGAAATATCAAGGTTCAAAGGGTTTATCTGAGAAGCATGGCAAAGCAAAAATACTGTGTTTGTTTCAGAGTCACTCTTAATAATCTGAGTTTGGATCAATGATGCAGCGAGTCAATGACATATGCTAATGGTTGAAAGCAAGATTAATGTGACAGGGGCAAGGACGATTACCACGAAAGCCAAAGCCACAAACCAGCCACCATGTTTTTAAACTAACAAGTTTTCTTTGTATGAAATAGGAACACATGTTACCTTTGAATCAAGGATTTCAAAGCCTAAACATCAAAAGTTGCAATACCTTACTTCCACAAATGCAGGAGACAATATTGTTGCATAGGTTTGGTTATCAAAACCATGGTAAAACTCATTATCAAATATCTCTAGGAGACACACTTTCTTGTTTGGATAATTCACCAACATTTGTAAGGAAATGCACTTTCTTATCTTGGTAATTCAAGCAATATTTGTAAAGAGACGCACTTCCTTATTTTGGTAATTAAAGCGACATTTGTAAGGAGACACACTTCCTTGTTTGGGTAATTCCAACAACATTTGTAAGGAGATGCACTTCCTTGTTTATTTAATTCAAGCGGCATTGGTAAGGATACACACTTCCTTGTTTGGATAATTCAAGAGACATTTGTTAGGAGATACACTTTCTTGTTTTGGTAATTTAAGCGGTATTGGTAAGGAGATGAACTTCCTTGTTGGGTAATTCAAGCGGTATCATAAGGAGACTAACTTCCAAAGGAGACACACTTCCTTGTTTAGGTAATTCAAGAGACATTGGTAAGGAGATGCACTTCCTTATTTTGGTAATTCAAGCAGCATTTGTGAGGAGATGCACTTTCTTATTTGGGCAATTCAAGTGACATTTGTGAGGATACACACTTTCTTGTTTGGGTAATTCAAGAAACATTGGTGAGGAGACACACTTCCTTGTTTGGATAATTCAAGCGGCATTTATGAGGAGACGCACTTCCTTGTTTGTTTAATTTAAACAACATTGATAAGGAGACACATTTTCTTGTTTGAGTAATTCAAGAGACATTTGTTAAGAGACACACTTCCTTGTTTGGATAATTCAAGCAACATTGGTAAGGAGATGCACTTCCTTGTTTGGGTAATTCAAACGGCATTTGTGAAGAGACGCACTTCCTTGTTTTTTTAATTCAAGCGGCATTGGTAAGGAGATACATTTTCTTATTTGGGTAATTCAAGAGACATTTGTTAGGAGACACACTTCCTTGTTTTGGTAATTTGAGCGGCATTGGTAAGGAGATGTACTTCCTTGTTTTGATAATTCAAGAGGCATTGGTAAGGAGACACACTTTCCTGTTTGGGTATTTCTAGAAACATGTAAGGAGACACTTTCTTGTTTGGGTAATTCATCCGGCATTTGTAAGGAGATGCACTTCCTTGTTTGGGTAATTTAAGCGGCATTGGTAAGGAGATGCACTTTCTTATTTTGGTAATTTAAGTGGCATTTGTAAGGAGACACACTTCCTTGTTTAGGTAATTCAACCGGCATTTGTACGGAGATTCACTTCCTTGTTTTGGTAATTCAAGCAACATCTGTAAGGAGACGCACTTTCTTGTTTGAGTAATTCAAGCGGTATTTGTAAGGAGACACACTTCCTTGTTTTGATAACTCAAGTAACATTAGCGACCACCCGAAGCACAAGGTGAATAAATGGAAAGTCAAACAACAAGATGAAGAAATTGAAAGTCAGGCAACAAGTTGAAGAAATTGTAAGTCAGGAGCCCGCCTGAAGAATAGAGTGATGAAACTCAAGTCAAGAGTCCAAAAGAAGCCGCATAGATAGGACTTTTGTAATTTCATTTATGTTTTAACTTGTAATTTTTGTTTTTGATGTAATGACAGAGCCGCAGACCGGAACCTAGACAGAACCTTGCTCGACTCTCCAACTTGGTATAGTCCCTCTTCTTTCAGTCCTTGGGGATATCTGTGACTTGATTCCCTCATAACTAGGGATGAGTATGATTTCCAAAGTCAAGACTTGGTTTTCCTCTTTCTTTCTATTTCATTCTTTTTAAATAATGGTCAGGACAATTTTGTCTCGTTGTCTACTTCTTTGTCTGAAAACATTTCGTGTTTACATTCAAAGGGGGCATGATGTAGACACCTAATTTTGTCCCTCCCCGATATCATTTTTCCTTATTTTTACCTTATCCTACCGTGTACCTTCAACCATATAATCATACCCCATAAAAAGACAGAAAATAATAAAATTATAACAACCTACCCAATCAAGAATAGCCATTTTTCACATTATTCTAACCAACTTACACCTCACCTACCCTACCTATACCCCACCTACCCTACCTCACTACCCCACCCTCACCTCACTGGAATTGAATTCCATTCACAATATACCCCTTCACTGAAATCACACATCGGGGGACCTGACTAGACACTCACCTCTCTTAACAATTTTACATTGACAAAATTCATAGACAATACACCACTCACACCTCACAATACATGATCTGGGAACCTCACCATATATACACAAAGTTCATCTTCCATTAACGGACACCATCCCACTCACGAAAGCCACCATACGCACCTCATTGATATTTAGGAAAACTGGGATAGAAGAGAGAGTGGAAGGGAGAAATTGAGACAATCAGGGAGAGAGGGAACCAAGAGAGAAAATGGGTAGAGAGTTGAGGGAGAAAGGTCAGTTCTATATTCGGTTTACTGTTCCGGCGACGGTTTCGCCAAAAATGCGTCAAAACATCACCAAATCTGATTGAAATTACCAGAAAAGGGCTACAGGCTGTCATCTGAACTTTGAATCCATTAATACCCCAATATCGGCGTCAAATCAGTCCGTTAATCAGCCTTTTCTAATGAATCTATCCGGAAAGAACGTTTTCTCGATTTTCGCGGGGACTATCTCGGGTTGTTCGATCTTCTTTTCGAGTTTTATCGAGTTGGAGTTGGTTCGAATTGAGGTTCCGAATCAAAGTTCTTAGGCACGGATTCTATCATTTCATTGAAGTATTATTGAATTTCGAAATCTTCGAATTGAGGTCCAATCCTATCCCTTCTTTTATTTCATTATTTATTATATTCGGATGCATCGAATGGCGCGTTATTTGTTGCTTGATCTATTTTGGTATTGAATATTTGCTTGTTTTAAATCATGGTTGTTTCCCTTGAGTATGGATCATACCGTGAAATTATGTCTCGTTTGAGAATTAAAATTGGTTGTAATGGGGGCGGAAGTTGAAAATCAATAAGAGTGAATATTGTAGTATTTTGATTCATTATTTATGTTGAACGTTGATAGTATCATGTTTAGGACGAAACAAGTAGGAAAATTCTAGTCTTTGGGGTAGGCAACTTGTAGGATTTTAATCATCAAAAATTCAAATATTTATGTTTGAGTGATTTTCTTCATTTTTTTTATTAAATGTATTCATTTAGTCGAGGAATGCCCCGAGGCTCATTGTATTTATTCACCGGGGAATGCCCCAACGTATCATGTTGGCGGTAGATGATCGTGATGAAGGCCCAAGGCGTCGGGTAGAGCGTAGTTAGGATTAGCCTAGAATAGAGTATGTTTATATTTCCGTATTTTTTTTATTTCGGGACAGTATAATTGGATTGAACACTAAATTTTGGATTGTTTTGTTTTGTTTTGCTTTGCTTGATTGATTGTTTTACATGCTTTGTGTGATTTATACATTCGTAGTGTTTAAATTAGCCAATATGCTCCACCAAGCGACTGTGGTCGAACCATGGGATCGAGGGGTGACTAACACCTTTTCCTCGGTCAACAAAATTCCTTAACCGGAATCTCTGTTCGCAAACCAGTTTTAAAGAGTCAAATCATTTTGAAAAGGATTTTCTAAAGGTGACTTGGCACACTCGATTATGCTTAGTGGAGACTTTGAGTTTTGATTGTTAAAAGTCCTTTTCGAAACAAATTTTTATCTTTGTCACTTAAATAATAAAAACCCTTTCGAAACCTAAAATCGATTCTTTTTGGAGTTAAAAAAGGGGTGTGACAGACATAGGTGTAGTCTCATCAATTTATTTATCTTCTGACTTGTCTGAATCAGATCCCCAAGTGGCTACCATAGCATACTCCTCCCTCTTTTTAGCCTTTTTTGTTAATCCTTTTTCAGCTCTTTCCTTCTTCCACTCTATTTCCCATATAGGATAGTCTCTAATCTGATGATCAGTATTACCACACATGTAGCATCCATTTGGATTATCATTTGAACGTTTCTTGCTACATGTTACTTTTTTCTTCTTAAAGAACTTGTTGAAGTTCTTAATTATGAAGGCAAATTGTCTTCATCAAGTTCAACTTCTTCATCACTGCCTGATGCTTTCAATGCCAAGGTTCTCTCAGGAGCTACCACTTCTTTCTTGATCCCATCAATTTTCATTTCATAGGTCTTTAGATTACCTACTAGTTCATCTAATATCATTTGAGTGAGATCCTTTGGTTCCCTATGGCAGTGACTTTAACATCCCATTTCAACTTAGGTAATACCCTTAATGCCATTTCAACTTGTTCCTCCACAGAAATGTCTTCTCCACAGGAGGTCAATTCATTTGTTAGTGCAGTAAGCCTGGTCATCATTTCATGAAGAAATTCATTCTCCTTCATCTTGAAAGCTTCATATTCAGTAAAGAGAAGGGCAATTCTAAACTTCCTTATTTGAGAGTTACCCTTATGAGCATTGACCAGGGCACCCAAATTTGCTTAGCAGTGGTACAGTTTGATACTCTATTGTATTCAGCTGTCCCTAATCCACAGACCAAGATGTTCTTGGCCTTAGCATTCTTCTTTAATGCTAGCTAGTCATCAGCAGTAAACTCACTTCTTACTTTCTTGACCTGCTCACCATCAACCAACTTCATTGGAATAGTAGGACCATCAGTGATCCTATCCTACAATTTATAGTCTTCCCCTTGAATAAGCATTTCCATCCTAGATTTCTACCAGATAAAATGAGAACCATCAAAGAGTGGAGGTCTAGTAGTTGACTGACCTTCACTGTGACCAGTAGGAGGTGCGAAATTCATCATAGTGATCTTTTCTTAGGTGCTAACCTTATTTAAGATAACCTCGCTCTGATACCACTTGTTAGAGTGCGTACCCTACTGATTTTACTAGTTTACTCTATTAATTGCCTATCAGTAGAAGAAGTACACTAAAGTGGTTCACTTATGAAGAGTAAATAAGAAGACAATAGTTTTACGTGAAAAACACCCGGCTCAAGAAAGGTGTAAAAAACCACGACCTATACCTCTATAGGATTTAACCCCAACTTCACTAATACTCTTGAGCCTCAACAATCAACAAATTACAAGACTGTTGTAAACTAGGAATTAAACTCTAACTCCTATTTCTACAATAACACAAATCTTTCTAAGATAAGTGATACCAAGTCTTCGAGTTCCCTAACTTGAAGACACAACTCTTAACTCAGTTTATATTTCACTGAGACTAGAATTAAAACTCAAAGAACCAACCTATTACACGAAGTCTACGACTCTCTAAGTAAAGGACCAGGTTCTTCTTCAAGCTAGTGAACGAATTTGTTGATTGATGCTTTTCGTATTGGTGTGTGAGTGAAACTCTTTGAAGCAGTCTCTTATATTTAAGCCAACTCCCGATGGATTCCTTTAGATGATGTAGTATTCTTTCTTCAATAGGACTCTTAGTTAGTTTCACTGCTTGTTGCCATCTATTCCCTTAACTGGGTAGGACACCTTTATTTGCTCAATCTTCAAGTGTCGTGTTTATTTTCCTTTCACCCTCTTTTCTGCAAGTGATAAATGTTGAAAGCACATCCAAATTTTCTTGCTTATCCACTCCTGACTTTACGCATCATCAACTTTGCATCCACTTTAATGTTTTCCACATGTGAGGACCAACATGAATAACATGTTTCATTCATAACGTCAATCATCAAAACTTCTTTGCTCTAACATAATCCCCTTTCCGTTTCCTCTTCCCCTACCCCCAAATTTTAACAAAGAAAAAAAAATTAGTGAAATGATTCATTTAATATAAAATACTTTTGTATGTTTATATTCATTCATCCATTACATCGAAAACATGCATTGCAACGTTTATTAGATATTTGATGGAGATTAAAACTATTCATTTTTGGCAAGTCTAAAGGACTGAAATTGTTCACGAGTCTATTCAACAGACTATTTTAAACCAATTTATCCCAAATAGAATTGTTTTCGTTATTTTTTCAAGTAATAACGTAAGAGGCTCTCTTTTTATCTTTGTGGTTAAATGTCAGTTTAGTGCATAAAGCTCCCACAATACTCGGACTCATATGAAAGGTTGAACCACAAAATTTTATCATTTTATGTAGTCTTCCTCTGCATTTTTGCAAGAGACTGTTTCCACAAAAGCTTAACACAAAAGGAAATTCACACTTGTTTCAAGTGTTTAATGACCGGTTATCGTATATTTTTATTTTTGGTCATATTGAAATCACTAAGTTGTCTAGAATGGAGTTTTACAAAGTCTCTTATCACTTGGTTAAGTGTGAACACATCTTATTTTATTTTAGAGATAGAGATGCTGTTTTCGATAGATCCTCAACTCAAGTAATAACACTTCAAAGCAGTCTGAAAAAGAGTAACGAAAATGAAAGCATATCAAAGCAAAATACTGTAATGATCGAAGTAGAAGAAACAAATGATAATAGCAGAAAACGTGGGACAAGCTAAAGGAGAAATACTATGACTACTAGTATGGACGGTAAATAATGGGAGTGAAAGCATAACTATGCAAAATTCTATATTAACGAAAGTACTAGAAACACAGAAGTCGAATGACAAAAAACTAAAGGAGAAATACTATGACTAGTAGTAGGAAAGACAAAGTAATGGAAGTGAAAGTATAATGAAGCGAAAAACTACGATAATCGATTTGCAAGAAACAGTAGATAGTAACAGAAATCGAAGGACAAGAAATTAAAGGAGGAATACAGAGACTACTAGCATGGATGAATTGCAAGACAACACACTACCTACTGATATACTACTCTAATTCGTGTTCTCTAGAACTTTCTATCTACGGTCATGTCTTCGATAAGCTAACACTGCATCAAGTTTTTTCTAATCATCAAGTTTTGTCTAATCATCTCTGTTTAGTACTTCTTCAGTCTATATCTACCTATCTGAAACCATCCATAGTCAATCTTTCATATATCTGTACTAGGTCATTCGTTGATCTTCTCTTCACATGTCCGAATCATCTGAGTCTCGCTTCTCACATCTTATCACCATCGAAGTCACTACCACCTTGTCGCGAATATTCTCATTTTTAAGCTTATCTCTCCTTGAATGTCCACACATCTATCGCACTATCCTCATTTTTGCAACTGTTGAAAGCAAGGATCTTTCGAAGAAAGTTAAGCCTCAACTTCGATTGTTCCTTTTTACTGGTTCAAACGATATGTAATCATCTTAATATTGACAAATAAGTTACTATACCACAGTCGACATTGCTCATTACTCGTACATTGTTCTTTAATATATAATAACACATTCAAAGCTTTATTTTAATAATGTTGATATTATTTTATAAAATTATGTACTATATGCAGCAATAAATTCATAGCCTCAATAATGGTAAGTAAACCTGTGGTCTCCAGGGCAGATTTAGAGGTGTAGATGGGGAGTTCTCGGGAGCTCAGTATTTTTCATGCAGATTTTGTATTTATATTCAGAAAGCTAGTAAATATAGAAGAACTATAAATTAAAAATTTATAAATTATGTGTGCTATTAGTTTGATGGTAGAGAAGGTGCTTGCCAAATTAACCCTTGTCCTTGGACCTCTTGGTTATGGGTTCAAATCCGCTCAATTAGATAAGAAGATCAAATGTCTAGATATCAATTTTCATTAAATACAGTTTTCCTTTCTTTTTTTTTAGTGGTACACCTATGTTCTAGAATCTTGAAATCACCTCTAGCTATATGCTAAGTTACTAGCATATCACATAAAAATGTATTACTCCCTATTTAGAAATGAATTTATAGATTTACTTTATTTCATGCAAGTGGAAAATGTGGTTTGATTGTTACCAAAAAATTGGTATATTATTAATGTTTATTTAAAATCATACTCACACTTACTAATCCTTAGTTAGCAAAAAAATAAAATTCATCAAATAAATAAAATATTATCCTATTTAGCTCAGAATTTTAGAACTCACAGATTTCATTTATGCCTACTAGCCTTATTTTTTATTTTGAAAAAAATCTAAAATTCATCATGTACATTACAATATTTCCTATTTAGCATAGAATTTCATATCTCACTAATTTTATAATTTTATTTAGCTACATTTTTAATTTTATATTGAAAGGAAAAGGAAAATAATTCATGTCTTGATCTCCAAAAATTGGTAATATTATCAACTGGGCTAAAAAAAAAGGTCTGAATAGATCATAGATGTTAAAAAAAAAGGGAAAAATAATATCCATTGACCAAAAGAATAGTTTCCATAAGAAGCTAAATTTCACTTATGCCAACTAACCTTATTTTTTATTTTGAAAAAAATGTAAAAATTCATCAAGTATATTAAAACACTTCCTATTTAGCTTAGAATTTCATATCTAAATGATTTTATGATTTTATTTAATTTTATTTTTAATTTTTTATTGAAAGAAAAAAGGAAAATAATTCATGCTTTAATCTCCAAAAGATGGTAACATAATCAATTGGGTGCCAAAAAAAGGTGTGAATAGATCTTGGCAGTCAAAAGAATTCGAAAAAAAAGAATATCTAATGACCAAAAAAATAGCTTCCATAAGAGGCTGAAATAAAACTATAAATACAGGTCAATTTGCTTCTAAGTACCTCACTCAAAAAAAAAAAAAAAGAAGAAGAAAAACTATCTTAATGGTGAATCAGCGCTAAACACGGAGCATTACAAAGGATTGTCTGCTAGACTCGTTTTTTGGGGCAGCCAAGATGGAATTAAGTGACAATCTTCAAGGGAGTCGGAGTAATTATTCTTGGGAAAGCCCGCTTCCCTTAGTAGTTGGTTCTTCAGTTAGCATTCTCTTCTTAGCAAATGCATAAATCAATGTGAATGTGAAATTCACTGACAGAATTGATTTATACCATTCACTGAGAAGATAATGTTAAAGGAAGAACTAGTTCCTATGAAAGGAGTCTTTCCCGAGGCTAGTGATTCCAAACTCCCTTGAAGATTGTCAGTTAGTCCCATCTTGGCAGCCCTAACAAATGAAGTCGATCCCTTGGATTCTGGATTGGTTCAACATGCAACAAAGTTCAAAAATGTGGACAAGCATCTCCCTGACATATTAGTTATTATCACTTTAATGTTACCAGTTAAATTGTGAAAATAGAGAATAGAGACAATTTTCGAGTAGTATATTGCTTTTCGATGGACTGCACTTGTGGCTATTTGTTGTCTGCTAATTGTGGTATGTTGTCAAATCTATCATAGTCTGTTGTTTTCTTTCTTATTGACTTTACACTCTTTCCTTGTTTGTTTCTTTATTTCTTCATTGTTTCCTTCTTCTTTGTAGTGAAATGTGGATCACATTACCAAAAAGCACGTTTGCACAAATGGAGCAGCCTTTCTTTTTCATTGTCAGCCCTTGGGCACTCAAGGGAGCAAATTCCCCTGCAGCTGTGAGACAATCTGCTGCAAGTACCAAGTGTTCGGGAGGGCTTTTCTTGCCAGGTTCAGAGACAGCTGAATGTTGTTTCTTCACTTCAACTCAACATTATTTTATATTAGAGTGAAGTGATTCATAGGGGATTCTTAGTAGTTTAATTGGTTAACTATCTGAACTTTAATCTTGTTGGTGAGAGTTAGATTCCGCACCTTGTAATCCCCTCCCAGTTTCCCCTTCCCCTATCCTCAACTTTAAAAAAAAAAAAAAAAGAAAGAATGAAATGATTCATGTAATAAAAAAGACTTTTTGGTGTTGTTTTTGTTTATCCATCCATTACATCTAAAACATGCATTAGGAGCATCTAAAATTTGCATTTGCAACGTCTGTATGCAAAAAATCTAACAGATAAGTTTATTAAGTATTCGATGGAGATTAAAATGTCCATTTTTCAAAAGTTTAAAGGACGAAAACTGCTTAAGAAACAATAGGTAATAATAGAAATCGAAGGACAAAAGTGAAAGGAGAAATACTGTGACTACTAGCAGGGCTAGGGGCGGAGCCACCTTTAGTCTAGGGGTCATCCTTCGATGGAAAATTATAATATTTATACATGATTAGAATTATTTTTTATAGGCAGAATACATACGTAGGTCCCTCAATTACGCACCATCTGTCACTTAGGCACCCCAAGTGGACATTGTTCCATTTTGGCACCTCAAGTGGCCTTCAAGTGTGCCACTTTGATACTTTTTGCTGAGTTGGCAAGGTGTGTGTGACACACGCATTGAAGGCACGTATGGGTGGCATTTTCATAATTTTTAGTGGCATTTTGGTAATTTTTTGTTTTCTTCTGTTTTCTTCTGTTTTTTTCTTCTTCTTTCTTCAATCCATTAACTTACCACCATTTTTTTCTTAACACATCCTTATGCTAAAATGGTCAAATCAAGAATCTTACTTCTTTTATGAAAGAAGAAATCAAAAAACAAGAATGATTAAATCAAGAAATAAGAATGCTTAAGAAATAAAGCTAAATCAGTGAAGAAAAATTGAATTCAAACAAAATCAATAAAAATAAATTAAAATCGAAGCATTAAAACCATGAAAAATCAGTGAAGGAAAATTCAAAATTGAAGCAAAATAGATGAAGGAAATTAAAAAATAAAGCTAAATCCGTGAAGAAAAATTAAAATAAAATAAAATCAATTAAAAAAAATTAAAAATTGACTGGTGGGGCGGGTGAGTGAGTGGATGGGGTGGGAGGGGCGGCGGGATGGGTTGACTGTGCGGGGTGGGGGTGGGTGGACTGATGGGGTGGGTGGAGTGGGGGTGGTGGTGGTGGGTGGGTGGGGTGTTTGAAGAAGAAGGTTGGTGGGGTGGGTAGGTTAGGGGGAGGGGGTAGTTTTTATTTAAATTAATTATAAATTATTTGAGTATTTTTTATTTAAAATTAATTATTGGGGAAAGGGGTGATTATTGATTTTTTTTTGAAAAAAAATTAATTAATGATTTAAAAATTATTTTTTAGAAAAATGACATGTGTCGGCATATTATTTGTCACTTTCCACATCATCAGGCGCGTGTAATAGACGCACACAATATAAATTTGCCGATTCAGCAAAGGTGCCAAAGTGACACACTTTTTACCTACTTGAGGTGCCAAATTGAAACAATGTCCACTTGAGGTGCCTAAGCAAAAAATGGTGCGTACTTAAGGGGCTGTGTATGGGTTTTGCCTTTTTTTATATGTATACAGTAGATGTTGAACCCTCTTCGGCTAGTTTGTATGCTTACTTTTTTAGATTTTGAATCTCCTTAGTGAAAATCCTGGCTCTCCCACTGACTACTAGTTGAACGGTAAAGTAACCAGAGTGAAAGCATAACAAAGCAAAACATTACGATAATCGAAGTACAAGAAACAATAGATAATAACATAAATCGAAGGAAAAGAAACTAAAGGAAAAATCTACGTCTACTAGTATGGACGAATTGCAAGATAACACTGCTACCTACTAATTTACTACCATAGTACGCATCCTCTACAACTTCCTATCTTAGATCATGTATTTGATAAGCTGGCATTGTGTTAAGTTCTGTCTAATCACCACTATCCATTACTTCTTCAGCCTAAGCTCTGACAATCCTAAAACAATCCATAGCCAACCCGTTATACCACTGCACTAGCATTCATTCATCTTCTCTTCATATGCCCCAACCATCTGAATCTCACTTCCTGCACCTTTTTATGAATCTCAACATTTTTAATCCTATTTCTCCTAGTATGCCCACTCATTCATCACAAATATCTTCTGTATCTATTGTTCCACCAATTCATTCTGCGGACTCAGAAATACTCTGCTGCTCCTTTTGTAGGTGTAGTTACCCTGCTGTTAATGCCTCATACTATGACTTGAGCTTTCATTCGACGAATTCCATTTGTTAGAGTTTGTGACCCGAATTTCTTTGATCCGGCCCTGAAAAGTTTGCGGTGCGACCCATGTTTGAGATTTTTTAGGGGTCCTGTGGTGGTAGCATAGGTTTCTTTTCGAATGTCACATATACTTCATTGATACTTTCATCTCCTCATTGTATTCCTCTCCATTATAGTGAATTTCTCCTCCTCTGTCCGTAGGTTTTTTCCGTTAAGGGTTTCCACGTAAATCTGTGTGTGTTCATCCTGTTTTTCCTTTTGCTTATCATATTGCTTATTCCTTCTTGATTCATAACACCATCAAAGACTGCAAGCTTTACAAAAACTCAAATAATTTCTAAGTGCTATAACTGTGATTCCTGCAAGTAAGATCATCTCTGGTCTTGTCAATTTCGCTTCATTTCCAGGTTATGCAGCTCACGACTTTTCTCCTATGTAACACCCCCGCACTTTAGGGCTAACATTGAACCATTTTTCTTACGTTTATAGACCCGAACCCAATGATTTCTATTTAGATATAAGTGTGAATAACATTTTCTTAGTGTGGGAACATCCTTGGAGATGAATATACGTCATAAAAATCTCCTAGCTTGAAAGTTAAGTTGAGCAATTTCCTGTTGATTGACATTTAGTTGACGATTTTGCTTGGAATGTTTTGGAATTTTAAAGGGGTTTTTGAAATCTATGTTTTAATTATTCATTATAAATATTTTTATGATATTGTTGATTTGGCCTTTAGGTCTTTTCCCCTTGAATTGATTTACAAGTATATGTATATGTATGAAAACTGAGATTGAAGATTGTTTGAGAGCACATATTATGAAACTCCTCTCGTATGTTGAATTAAAGATTATGGTTTTGTCGGAAAAGAGTTGAAATGATGCCTTGTGATTTGAAAGTAGTTTTCTCAATGTCATAGAAATTGAAATATGATTTAGAAATAATGAGAGGGTGTTTCTTGATGTTACTATGATGTTCTTGTGTTAAAGAGAAAGAAATACATGTAATTGAGAACTTTGACATGACCACCTTGAATTCTTGAAATGTTGACAAAGAGAGTTTCTTGCATATGTTTACATGAGCTTTAAGAAAGAGTTTCTTGAAATTATTTATTGATATGGTGTTCCCAGATTTACATTTTGAAACAGAGATTATTATATATTAATAATGGCTCAGAGATGTGACTTGCAAGTTAATGGTATTACGATACCATAAGTATGTATGCCATAACAGAGTATGTTTTCAGAGTTTGATTTCAGAGAATGCATGTTTTAAAGAGTTAAAACTGGGCTTAAAGAGGGTTAGGTGGTTACCCGAAGAAGGTTTGAGTTCAAGTAACTCTTAGCCTAAAATCGTGATTTGCCGATCCGGGTATATTATTTTTACGCTGGCGACGGCCGTGTGGCGTAGCAGAACCAGAGACTCCAACCCTTGCAGCACACTTGGGTTGGAGGATTTCCCGCCGAGTCAATGGAGGATTCCATATAGCCCATGGAATTTCAGAGTTATAGGGTATACCACCTAGCGCAGAAGTAAAACAAAGAATGTCTCAGAGTTCAGATAATTTTCTTTCAGTGTCTTTCAGAAATGCCCATGAGATTTCTTACTATATGATATGTTTATGAACTGTTTTAAATTGCTCTCATATATGTTGAATAGAAATTATTATTTTGGATTTGCTCTGTGTACCATTACATCTGTATTGACCCCCTACCTCCTAGGTTTGGAGGTTCAGTCTAAGGGTCTGGCTAATCAGTAGAGTATTCCAGAAAGAAGTGATCCGTGCAGTGGTGAGCCTTCTTTGTTCCAGAAGGCCTATTACTTCAAATCATGTTATTATGTTGTTTTGGTCTACTGGGGGCTTTGTCCCAATTTTCAGAACAGTTTTGAGATGTTGTAGAGATTTCGCAGACTGAGTTAGATCTTATTCAGACTTTTTGAATTGTAGTTTTCTTTCTTATGTCTTTAAACCCATAGTTAATGACCATGTTTTCGTATCAGATTATATTTCCGTATTTTCTTTTATGATATGAATGTTGTGCATGATTACCAGATCGGGTAGAGTAGGACGTTCGGGCCTTCATGGTTCGGAATGTCCGTCACGGCCAGGCCCTAGTTCGGGTCGTGACAAACTTCATATCAGATCACGGTTTATGGTCCCAGGGTGTCTGCAAAATCGCGTCAGGTAGAGTTGGTGATTGTTTAATATGTTATATGATGACTTTTGGGGATATAGTGATACAAGTCAAATGGCCACCTTAATTTTTGAAGACATGATTGTAACACCCCAATTTTTTGAACCGGAATGCTACACGGTGCTTATGACCCCGAAGGACCACAAGCTAACCCATGACTGATATCTGTACCTATACACTACATAATATACATGTAAAATGCGAAAAAACATGAACAATAGGCCATAAGGTTCAACTGAATAAAGTGTCTAACAAAACATAATATTCGTATGGGTGACAAATACCCAAAATAATTGAAGTCTGAATCAAATCTGAACTAAATCTGAACTAAATTTGAAAGCCTCTAAATACTGTCTAAAATTAGGAGTTGAAGGAACATGTCTCCAACGAACTCCGTCTAACAAAACTGAACTGAAATAATGAATAAAATAAAATAATATCATCCTCGGATGGATGAGGACTCACTGCCACTTTGTGTACTGGAATGCTACTGCTACTGCTGATCTGGAACTTGTGACTATGAACCTATGGTGTAACATAAAAGAAAGCACCATAGCGCAAATGCGTCAGTACAACTGAAAGTACTGAGTATACGAGTGGGGTAGGCTAAATGCAAAAGGGTTTACATGTATGAGAAATGTTAATTGACTGACTAATATGAACGTGAGAGTGCAAACATGCATACATAGTAACTGAGATCATGAACGAGTGATATCTGGATCTGTACACTAATACATGGTTTACTATTATCTAACATGACTGATACTGGAATTCTGATAACATGGATAACTCTGTCTGACAATCCTGAATCTGATAGAACTACCTGAGTTTTGTACTATAACTGAATTGACTGTAATTGACAGCCAAATCCAAGAAACTCCTGATATCTGATAGAGAGACAGGGCGAGGCCAGTTTCTTACCGCTTTGGTCTTCTGAGGATCTACTCTAATGCCATCACCGGAAATAATATGGATAAGGAATGCTACTAACCTTAGCCAAAACTCCCACTTACTGAATTTGGCGAATAGCTGGTGATCTGTGAGAGTCTGAAGAACAATCCTGAGATGGTCTGAATGATCACGCTCTATGCGGGAATAAACCAGGAGATCATCTACAAAGAATATTACGAACATGTCCAAGTACTTCCTGAACAAATGATTCATCATGTCCATAAAAGCGGCTGGGGCATTGGTATGACGAAAGGACATAACTAGGAACTCAAAGTGACCATACCGAGTACGAAAAGCTGTCTTCGGAATGTCACATTCTCTAACTCTGCGCTGATGGTAGCCTGATATGAGGTCTATCTTTGATAAATAACTGGAACCTGAATTTGGTTAAACAAGTTATCTATTCTAGGAAGAGGATACTTATTCTTGACCGTACCTTTGTTGAGCTGACGGTAATCAATACACATCCTGAGAGAACCATCTTTCTTACGCATGAGTAAGATTGGTGCACCCCACGGGGAAATGCTGGGTCTAATGAATCCCTTATCTAAGAGATCCTTCAGATGATGTTTCAGTTCTTTGAGTTCTGCTGGTGACATTCTATCTGGCGGAATAGAAATAGGCTGAGTATATGGAATAAGGTCAATGCCGAAGTCTATTTCCCTTTCGGGAGGAATGCCTAGATGATCTTCGGGAAAGACATATGAATATTTGTTAACCACTGGGACTGATTCAAATCTAGGAGATTCGGAACCAGAGTCTTTAACATGAACTAGATGATAAACACATCCCTTAGAAATCATTTCCCTTGCCCAAAGGTAGGAAACAAGTTGACACCTGAAAGATGAAGTACTTCCTTTCCACTCTAGGATGGGCTCATGCGGGAACTGAAACTGAACTAACCTGTTTCTACAGTTGACTGTGGCATAGCAGGAATGAAGCCAATCCATGCCGAGAATGACATCAAAATTAGTCATTTCTAACTCGACTAAATCTGCTGACGTGGCTTTCTGAAATATCATAACCGGGCAGTTTATATATATCTACCGAGCTATGATGGTTTTACCCACTGGGGTAGAGACTGAAAAGGGCTCTGCTAAAATTTTGGGACTGATTCCAAAATCGCCTTCTATATAAGGAGTAACAAAATACATGGATGCACCTAGATCTAGCAAAGCGAAAACATGAACATGGAAAATCTGTAACATACCAGTAACAAAATCAAGAGAATTTTCCTGATCTTGTCGAGTCTGAAGAGCATAAAGTCTGTTTG
The DNA here is from genome assembly GCA_030864215.1 of Capsicum pubescens. Taxonomy (NCBI): domain Eukaryota; kingdom Viridiplantae; phylum Streptophyta; class Magnoliopsida; order Solanales; family Solanaceae; genus Capsicum; species Capsicum pubescens. The sequence continues at coordinate 353,410,026 of CM061538.1, read as the reverse complement.
GGCGTTGCCCACTAGTAGCACAGGAAGTGGCACCCTGCTGATTTGGGTGACCGGACTAGGCTATGGAATGATTTTGCTGACCCTGTAGACCTGACTGTGGACACTCTCTAATCCATTGGCCTGGGTTTCCACAACCGAAACAAATATCTCTACCAGCTCTATAAGTACCCTATTGGTTCTTACCACAAGTCTGACACAGGGGATTCATTTGGGCACTGCTAACACTGCCCTGAGACTTAGATCCTGGTGCTCGATCTCTGTTTCCGTCTATGAATTTAGGCACTGGGGCACTAGCAGAGGAAGGAGCTGGAACTGTTGGCTTAGGAAAAAACTGCGAACAGTTTCCTCCTTCTGATTTGGGTTGAGCAAAACTGAAACTACTTGATCTTGCTCTCTTGTTCTGCCTCTCCCTAGTCCTAATCTTCTGCTCCTCTATTTGCTGAGCATGAGTCATGAGCCTAACTAAAGTCATATCATTATTCAACATCGCAGACCTACACTTATTTACCATGCTATCATTCACTCCTGACATGAACTTGCTAATCTTAGCCTGGTTGTCTGCAATCACATGACGGGCATATCTGGCTAGCTGAGTAAATCTGAGAGAATATTCTTTAACCATCATATTTCCCTGCCTGAGGTTGATGAACTCAAGAGCTTTTGCCTCCCTTAGCTCTTGGGGTAAGAATCTGTCTAAGAAAGTCGTGACAAAAACCTCCCACTCTATAGGACCTGCACTATCTACCCTCTCAGACTTCCACTGTTTGTACCAAGTATGAACAATATCCTGTAACCGGTATGCTGCTAACTCGGCACTCTAACAATAAGTAACTCCCATGATGTCTATGACCTTCTGGACTTGGTCAATGAATTCCTGAGGGTCTTCATCAGACTTTGACCCGAAGAAAGATGGAGGGTTCATTTAGGTGAAGTCCCAAATACGAGCTGCGCTGAGTTGGCCACTGTATTGGCCAAAATAACTGGTGGCCAATCATTTTGGGCATCCATAGACTAAGCAAGTGTGGTGAATGCGGCCCTCAACTCCGCATGAGAAATGTGTTCGCCCAAAGGATCTTTGGGCTGAAGAGCGGGCTGGTTTCTTCTCTTTGGAGGCATATTCTGCAATAAGAGAAGAACGGATTAGACTGAGAGTTTAACTTGAGATTATGCTCACTAGTATGACATGAATACTGAAAGATGGGAAACTGTTCCTAAAACATCTCATAGCCTCTTTCACATCAGAGTGGCGCAACAGAAGCATGGTAGGCCCATAACCCACAAGTCCCAGGATCGAAACCTGGCTCTGATACCAAGTTTGTAACACCCTGATTTTCTGAACCGGAATGCTACATGGTGCTTATGACCCCGAAGGACCACAAGATAACCCATGACTGATATCTGTACCTGTACACTGCTTAATATACATGTAAAATGCGGAAAATATGAACAATAGGCCATAAGGTTCAACTGAATAAAGTGTCTGACAAAACATAACATCCATATGGGTGACAACTACCCAAAATAACTGAAGTCTGAATCAAATCTGAACTAAATCCAAACTAAATCTGAAAGCCTCTAAATATTGTCTAAAATAAGGAGTTAAAGGAACATGTCTCCAACTAACTCCGTCTAATAAAACTGAACTGAAATAATGAATGAAATAAAATAATATCATCCTCGGATGGATGAGGACTCACTTCCACTCTGTGTACTGGAATGCTACTGCTACTGCTGATATGGAACTCGTGACTCTGAACCTATGGTGTAACATAAAAGAAAGCACCATAGCACAAATGCGTCAGTAAAACTGAAAGTACTGAGTATATGAGTGGGGTAGGCTAAATGCAAAAAGGTTTACATGCATGAGCAATGCTAACTGACTGACTAATATGAATGTGAGAGTGCAAACATGCATACATAGTAACTGAGATTGTGAACGAGTGATATCTGAATCTGTACACTAATACATGGTTTACTGTTATCTAACATGACTGATACTGGAATTCTGATAACATGGATGACTGTGTCTGACAGTCCTGAATCTAATTGAACTACCTGAGTTCCGTACTGTAACTGAATTAACTGTAACTGACAGTCCTGGCATACTGAAATCTGAAGAAATATCTGAGCTCTTTTACTGAGACTGGGACTGAAACTGTGGGAGGTAGTTATTTAACCAACATTCCCCAATAATGCATATAGCTAAGTTGGGGTCCAATCTCTACCCCGACTCGAGGGATGTCAATACCGCACCACTGGTAAGGACAGCTATGAGTGACCCTTAGCTGGTAGGTACTCAAATAAGAATGGTGGAAACCCTAAACTAACCGGTTAAGACACCTTATCAACCCTACTCAGGTAGGTTAATATGTATTAACCTACGCTAGCTACGTAGTTCTGGAACACAAGGATAACTACTAAGAATCACACCTTAAACTGACAGGTGAGTTCCCATCCTTGGGTTCACTCGGTGCTAACTTCTACTCCCATCTCAAGAGACTGAATCATGATTTAACTGGCTGTACATGGACTGAGTAACTGACTTCCATTGACTGACGGAATAGTACTACTATCTGAGAAGTTATTGAGATCATGAGATTTCTGAGATTTCTTGAGTCACATGAATGACTGAGTTCTATAGATCATGGCTTGACTGAGATTATCATGATAACGTGACATGGATCTAGGCACACAACTATATTTTTTGGGTACAAGTACCCCCAGGACTCGATGGAAGGAAACTGACACACATAACTGACTTGATCATAAAAGAAATGGAGTCCACAATTCACCATATCTTAAGTAGGGGATTTCACACTAAGCATAGTTCTCAATATCTTACGTATGGAAATGAAATTCATACAACATGTGTACACTTATATATCTTCAATATCATGCTCAATCCATATCACAAAAATGATGCATATCAATCACGTGGAATTCATGTGAAATCATAAAGCATAGAGCATGGACTTGTCATTTAAGCACTATTAAATCATGGGACACGAATCTTATCACCTTAAGCATTTGATCAAACACTTTGGATGCATTCTTTTATCTTAGGTGTGTTTTCATGAATTTCCCCATTTTAAACCACATAAAGTTCATGTATTTCAACTAACGACGCATATAATTCATGAAAACACCTTTAGATATCATCTTGAAACTTAAACAACAATCATCAACATGTACATGGTCGTATCACAACAAGACAATCACAAAATAATATTTAAAACATGGTTCTTGATCTCTATTAACGAAATGGATCCATAGATGAACACTACGCATACCTTAGATGGAAGATCCGTGAAAATTAACGGTGAAATCCTTTGAATATTGAAGCTCCTATGAAAACCCTAAGGAGTTATTGAGAGAATTTTGAGAAAATACAGTATAATGTTGTTGGATTGGGGATAAATTTAGTGTTTATGGAATATATATGGGTGGAAAGATGACCCAAATACCCCTTTAGATGCATCATTTAATTTCTGTGAAAATTACCCGATTTGGGCCCCTGGCGCGATGCGGAGATATTGCGTTGCCACTTGTTTGTGACCTGGAAACTCACCGCGATGTGGTGGAATCACGGAGAGACATTGGAAATTGACAAACATCATTTTGGCTTATGGTGCGACGCGCCACTGATTGAAATGACGCTGCTGAAACTTTAAATCGCAATAACTTCTTCACCGGGTGTCTATTTTAGGTGAATTTGATATCGACGGAAAGATTATTCAATTCTCTACTATTTATAGGGTATAAATCAGCCAAAATACCACCTATAAACCATGTTATTATCATTCAACTATGACCTATTTGAAATCACACACAAAAACTTGGTGGATTCAAAAGTTCTTAGCTTGGCTTACTCTAAGTGACTCTTATGAACATTCTTAACACATCATAAGCTCTATTATCACTAGGATACTCATCCTAATTCATGTAATAAAATATGAATCATAGGATAAGAGGTTTCATGTGTAGGAACAACGGTTCATTTTCTAGCTTAGAAATATACGGGGTATTACAATATCTCCCTCTTGAAAAAATTCTTCCTCGAATAAGGCTGACTGAAATGGGAAGAGATGATAAACTGGAGTACGTACAAGACATACTCTACTGGAACATGATCTCATGATGGACATGACTGATAAGCTAAACATATCATACTGGACATGCATATCTGATGCATGAGTAACTGATTCATGAATGCATAACTGAGATTTATGATAACCGAGTTCTCCCAATGTGAATGCATATTTGATGCATGATTATACATTGGACTGGTACATGAATGCATGACTGAATATGCAATGGTACTTGATACCAGATTTGTGATAAAACATGAGCATGAACTGAATACCAATTTATATAGAATATTGAACGGGAAACTGAATAAGCTTAAGGAGAACTGTTACCTTGAGCTTGATCTGGATTGAAGGAGAAGAGGTGAGGATACTTGGTATTCATGTCTGCTTCTGCTTCCCAAGTAGCTCCCTCAACGGACTAATTTTTCCAAAGAACTTTGACTAGATGGACTTCTTTGTTCCTCAGTCTACGAGTCTGATAGTCTAGAATTTTGACCGGAATTTCCTCATAGGAGAGACTATTTTGAATGCAAATACTCTGAATAGGGACTATGACTGATGGATCACCTATACACTTCTTGAGCAAAGAGACATGAAAGACTGGATGAACTGAGGCTAGATCTGAAGGAAATTCGAGCTCATATACTACCTTCCTAAGCGACTGAGAATCTTGAAAGGACCAATATATCGGGGACTGAGCTTTCCCTTCTTGCCAAACCACTTCAATTCCTTCATGGGAGAGATATTTAGATAGTCATAGTTACCAATCTCGAACTTGAGATCCTTTCTGCGCATATCTGCATAGGTTTTCTATCGGCTTTGAGCAGTCCGAAGTCTTTCTCTGATCCACTGGACTTTGTCTAAGGCGTCGATACTAAGTCAGGCCCTATGATTGAGGCCTCACTAACTTTGAACCACTTGATTGGAGATCTGTACCTCTTACCATAGAGAGCTTCTAACGGAGCTATTTTAATAATGGAATGATAGCTATTGTTGTATGCAAACTCAATCAAAGGCAAGTGGTCATCCCAACTTCCCTTAAAATCAATTACACACGCCCTTAGAATATCTTCAAGAGTCTGAATGGTATTTTCTGCTTGACCATCTATCTGAGGATGAAAAGTTGTACTGAGATAAACTTAGGTACCAAAACCCTTTTGGAATACTTTCCAGAAGTGAGAGGTGAACTAGGTACCTCTGTCTAAGATGATAGATAATGGAACACCGTGTAATCTGGCTAACTCCCTGATATAGAGTTTGGCATAATCTTTGGCTAAATAAGAGGTATGAACTAGAAGAAAATGAGATGACTTAGTTATTCTGTCTACAATGACCCAAAATGAATCGTGCTGATGACGAGTTTGAGGAAAACCCATCATAAAGTCAATGTTCACTTCTTGCCACTTCCAAGTAGGAATGGTGAACTCCTGCATGGATCCACTAGGTTACTGATGCTCTATCTTAACCTGCTGACATGTAGGGCAGTTAGCCATAAATTCTGCAACATCTCTCTTCATCCCACTCTACCCATAGATCTCTTGCAGGTTGCGGTACATCTTAGTGGCCCCTGGATGAATAGAGTATCATGCACCATGCACTTCTACAAGAATTCACTGCTTTAAATCATCTACACCTGGAACACAGAGATGACCATAACAACGAATAACTTCATCTTCCCCTTGGGAGAAAACCTCTACTTTCTGATTCTGAACTGACTCTTTTATCTTGACAAGGATAGGATCCCTGTCTTTCTTTTCTTACACCTCAAAAACTAGAGATGACTCTGAACTATCCTAAATATATACACCACCCTCTGAAGAATTGACTAAGCGAACACCTAGTCTGGCAAGCTGATGGATTTCCTGAGCCATTTTCTTCTTGCTATCCTCAACGTGAGAAACACTACCATGTAGAGTCTACTGAGAGCGTTGCCCACAACATTGGCCTTTCCCGGATGATAAAGGACACTCATGTCATAATCTTTCAAGAGCTCTAACTACCTACTCTGACGAAAATTGAGATCTTTCTGAGAAAAGACATATTGGAGACTTCTATGATCTGTGAAGACATCTACATGAACTCCGTATAGATAATGCCTCCAAATATTCAAGGCAAATACTACGACTGCTAACTCAAGATCATGAGTAGGATAATTCTTCTCATGGGGATTTAACTACCTGGAGGCGTAGGCTATGACATTACCATGCTGCATGAGGACATAACCTAGACCCACTCTGGATGCATCACAATAGACTAGGAAACTGTCTGAACCATCTTGAAGAGCTAGAACTCTAGCTGAGGTGATTCGAGTCTTCAACTCCTGAAAACTCTTCTTGCAAGAATCTGACCACTGAAACTTGACCTTCTTCTGAGTCAATCTTGACATAGGGGATGCAATAGAAGAAAATACCTTAACAAACCGTTTGTAATAGCCAACCAAAGCCAGGAAACTCCTGATATCTGATAAAGAGATAGGGCAAGGCCAGTTTCTTACCACTTCGGTATTTTGAGGATCTACTCTAATGCCATCACCGGAAATAATATAGCCAAGGAATTCTACTGACCTTAGCCAAAACTCGCACTTACTGAATTTGGTGAATAGCTGGTGATCTCTGAGAGTCTTAAGAACAATCCTAAGATGGTCTGAATGATCATGCTCTGTTCGGGAGTAGACCAAGATATCATCTATGAAGACTATGATGAACATATCCAAGTACTGCCTGAACACATGGTTCATCAAGTTCATAAAAGTGGCTGGGGCATTGGTAAGACAAAAGGACATAACTAGGAACTCAAAGTTACTATACCGAGTACGGAAAGCTGTCTTCGGGATACCATAGGAGAGATTGATTTGTACATCCAAATGAGGCCTGCTGAGTTCAAGACTAAGTTTCATGTTATGGATATCCATCCTAGCTACAACCTGCTCTTGGGAAGACCATGGATACACGGTGCAAAGGATGTTTTATCACCCCTTCATCAATTATTGAAGTTCATTTGGGAAGATCATGAAGTAGTCATCCAAGGAGAAGGAAGTCGAGCGGACCATCCCAATGGTTATGTGCCGGTGATTGAAGATGTTCCAAAAGGTAGCAGTTTCTATACAGTGTAAATCGTAAATGCTGTGGACATATATTCAATGCCCAAAGTCCCAATGCCTTCTGTCTACAAAATGATTGCAACGGTGATGTTAAGAAATGGGTTCGAACCTGGTCGAGGCTTGTATAAGAATTTACAAGGAATTATCGAGCCTATTGTGATCCCAGAGAGAGGCTCTAAGTACAGGTTGGGATATCAGCCTTCCAGGAATGATAGGGTTGAGGATGAGCCAGAGAAGAGTCTGTTTAGGCCCTTGCCACTCCTGTTCCAGTCATTTTCTGTATGAGAGGTGTCAGATGATGATGGTCTTGGGGATGGGATAGGAGATTTGTTTGAAGGATGCAATGTTGTACCAGAAGATCTCCCAAAGTCCAGCGGGGTGAAGCAGATTGCGCCAGGGAAGACCTTTTAAAATTGGACCTCGACTCCACTCATAACCCGTCTCCCGTCGTGGTAGTTGAAAGGGCAATTACTAATAGTTTTGAAATCGGTGATGATCCGTAGGAGGCCCTGCGATCCACGTGTTATATCTCAAAACTTTCTTTTCGTATCTTACTGCTTTCAAAAAGGCAGGGACTTGTATTTGTGCAAGTCACGAGCCATGGTTTTGTAATTATCTCTCAAATTTCAATGAGAAGGCCTTCATTTATTTGGAAAATTATATTATTTCTAAAACACTCCTAGTCATATGTTTTGTTATCATTCTTTCATCATCTAACTTGGTTTGTTTGTCCCTTACAGTAACAACAACTTAAAATCTGCCAATGTCATGTCATGTCAAAGTTTAAACAAACAAAATAAAGGGAACAATGATGATTGGAAGGATGGTGATGAGGAACAGTTAGTTGAAGATATGGAGGAATTTGAGAATTGGGAAAAACCCAACCTGGAGGAAAATGAAACAGTCAACCTCGGAGATCATCATGAAAGGACATGTTGTGCTTTGACTTGGACGACACAAAATTTGAGGCATTATCTGTCATCCTATATAACATACCTCATCTCGATAATGGATCCATTAAAGTATATTTTCCAAAGGTCCATGCCTATGGGAAAGCTAGCCAAGTGGCAAATGTTGCTGAGTGAGTTTGACATTGTGTATGTAACCCAAAAAGCAATAAAGGGGCAAACCTTAGCAGATCATTTGGCAGAGAACCCAGTTGATAAGGAATATGAGCCACTTCAAACTTACTTTACAGATGAGGAGGTTTTGTTCGAAGGAGAAGACATTACATAGATTTACCCCGGGTGGAGGCTATTTTTTGATAGGGCGGTCAACTTCAAAGGTTCAAGAATTGGAGCAGTTTTGGTGTCAGAAACGGGCCAGCATTATCCGGTAACTGCTAAGTAACGTTTACCATGCACCAATAACATGGCTGAATATGAGGCTTGCATTCTGGGTCTCAAATTGGCACTTGATATGGGTGTTCGTGAATTGTTAGTCATTGGAGATTCAAATTTTCTGATTCACCAGGTACGGGAAGAATAGGCGGTAAAAAATTTCAAGATCACTCTTTATGTGGAGCTGGTGCGAGAATTATGTGAAATATTCAAGGAAGTTAATTTTAGGCATATCCCACGGATACAAAATGAGTTTGCTGATGCTTTGGCCACTATATCTTCTATGATTCAGCACCCAGATCAAAGTTACATTGATCCTTTGAAAATAAGCTTGAAGGACCAACCCGCGCATTGTGTACACGTGGAAGAGGATCCTGATGGAAAGCCTTGGTACTATGACATTAAAAGGTATTTGGAATCTGGAATATATCCTGAAGAGGCTAGTAACAACCAAAAGAAGACAATTCGGTGTTTGGCAAAGAATTACTTTCCAAGTGGGGAAATCCTTTTTAGGAGGACTCCTGATTTGGGATTCCTAAGATGCGTCGATGCTGCGGAAGCCAATAAATTGATAAAAGAGGTACATGCTGGAATTTGTGGGCCCCATATGAATGGGTTTGTGATGTTGGGCGAATTTGCATGCCTAAGAACCATAATTTACCCATATTTTAGCTAAGTTTTGAGGACAAAATATATAATTCCTGCACTTTTAGTCCATTTTCCTGTAAGTGAGCTAACCTATGTGATTAGCATGTTTTCAGGTATTAATGATGAAGATTCCAGCACTTTGTGGACCTTTGGGCAGCAAAGGAAAACTTCATGTAAGAAGGAAGGCAACTTTTGGAAGCTTGTGGACTGAATGTGATGCATGGAGAATCTGTCCCGGGCAAAATCAATATTTCTTAATACTTAGGGGTGCAGCAGTAACCTAGTAGGACTAGGACAAGGATGTTATAAAAACCCTATTTGCTGAATTTTTCAGGATTCACGAATTAATTCAGTTGACACTTTTTATTTATTTGGTTTACAGATTCTGTAAGTTTAGACAGAGAAAAAAAACGCTACAAGAACGGCTAGAGAGGAAATCACATCATTCTCATAGTGACGCCAATACATACCCATCGTGAGATTGTTATCATTTTGGTATGATGATGATGATGTCTTCGTTGTTTTCCTTTACAATCATGAGTAGCTAAACTTCTCTGTTAGGGTTATGGAAGCCTTTTGATATACTATCTATTACTATGAGTTTGTGAATTCTTGATGTGTATGCTACTTATATCATTACTCTCTTCGTTTTAATTTAATTCTCGTGGTTGCAAACATAGAGAATAGACCATTATAGCATTAACTTGTTCGAGAGAAAAGTTACATGTTTGGAAAAGAGAGTGTGACAAGGAAATAGGGCTACCAACCCCTATTTACACGTTAGTGCCGTAACTGGGTTAACTTCTTGGAGAATTTGTACCGTTAGTTATACGCTTTAAGCTAGAGAGAGTTAAAGTGAAATAATCCTTGATGGTTGAGAAACACTAGGATTTACCATTAGAATACGAATCTCTATAAGTGCATGCATGTCTGAATTCCGCATTACTCATAGTTAATAGATACGTAGAACTCATAAGGTGGACATAACCCTAACTTATTTTTCTCTATGATTAAATATTACTAAACAAAGCATTCTGTTGTTACTTTGATAGCATTAATTCACGCCACAATCCAATCCCCCCTTTTTCCGTGGAATTTTCGATCAACAGTCTACTAATAATTGCAACACTTAGTGACCAAGTATTCCCTGTGGGATTCGACACCCAACCCAGTTGGGTTCTATATTTGACAGCTACCGCTTACACTCTTACGAGAGCTATAGTTTGGGTGTTATCAAATTTTGGCACCGTTGCCGGGGAATACAGTTGTCAACTAAGTTTGTGATAGTTAATAAACCCTTTGGTCTAAAATTCTTGAATTTTACTTTTTGTTTGTTGTTTTTGTTTTGTTCAGGTTTGGTAGAGTGCATGCCAAATACATGAATATATGGTCAGCCATTATTACCCATAAATCCTGAACCACAACTTATTGGCAGAATGGATGCACAACGTGACATTGAACGAAGGGCTGATCAACAGGAGCAGGCTAGATTAGCTGCGTTGGCAGCTGCTCAAGTGCATCAACAGAATATTGATAACCCAGGTCGGGCAACAAATCCTGATGATGAGGACCTGGGTGATGATGAGTTACTTAATCCACGGCGTGCAGATGAGGTGGCAGCACCTGTGAACAGGAGAGATCGTCAAGCTAGAATGAGACCTGAACGCCGAGCTGTGCAGGCTCCTTTTGATGATGATGATGACGATCTTGATGGAGCTGGTGCCACAGGGGCTATTATTCCTCCCCCCTTGGCACCTGGAGCCAAGTTCAATATCACTAGCACCATGATTCAGCTATTGCAGCTCAAAGGTTTATTTGGTGGACTTGCAGGCGATGATCCGAATATGCATCTGGTCAATTTTATTTCAACATGCAAGTCATTTGACAATCCAGGAGTTGGACAGAATGCAATTAGACTGCGCTTATTTCCATTGTCTCTATCTGGGGAGGCAACTCTATGGTTGAACGGTCTAGCTCCTGATTCTATTACTAATTGGAGGCAACTGAAAGACGCTTTCCTAGAAAAATTCTTTCCCCCATCCAAGAGAGCCCAACTACGGGATGAGATCAGCAATTTTTGACAGCTTCCAACTGAAGCTCTCCACGAAACATGGGAGAGGTTCAAGAAGAAGCTTATGCAGTGCCCAAACCATCAGATGACGAATATCCACTTGATGGAAATATTATATAGGGCTTTGAACTCGGTGACAAAGCCAGTGGTTGATAATGTTGCTGGAGGGTCATTCATGGACCTTACTTTCATTGAGGCAAGTGATATGATGGACAGTATGACAAAGCAGAGTAGAGCTTGGCATACCAGGGATTCTGAGGTAGCAAGCTCTACTATATCCATTGGCATGACTGCAGAGCAGAGGCGTAGATAAGAGGAGCGTGATCAAGATATGGCTCGTATGAAAATGCAGATGGATCTTCTTACCAAGCACTTACTATCAGGGAAGACCGAAAAGGTTAAGGCCATTGTATCACAGGGAAGAGATGAATCAGACTCTGAGGAAAAAACAAACTACTTGAATAATCAGGGGGTTTTCCGAGGCAATGCCCAAGGAAACCAAGGTCGGAACTATTATGATAAATCAGGATATAAGGACCGTGATCAAGGTAGTTGGAAGAATAAGATCGACATGAGTGGTTTGTACGTTCCTCCTGGAAATCGTGAGGCTATGGCGTCTAGCTCTGGGAAGATGTCCATGGAAGATATGATGGCTAAGCTATTGAAAGGAGTGGAGTCAACCAACATGGGTGTAACCGAGGTGAAGAATGATTTGTCTTCAATAAACTAATTGGTTGACTCCCATTCTACTGCAATAAAACAGCTGGAGCAACAATTGAGTCAACTATTAGCGGCATTAAACCAAAGAAAGGCTGGAATGTTACCTAGAGACACTGTGTAAAACCCAAGGAACGAAGGATCATGTATGGCTATTACTACCCGGAGTGGTAAAGTGTTGGAAAATCCATCCAAGGACAAGCAGGTGGTTGATGATATAGCAGAGAATGTTGATGAAGCAGAGTTTGAAGATGCCGTAGAAGCTGAAGTGAGTGCTCATGATGTTACACCTAGATGTCACCAGCCTGAAAAGAGTGATAATCGAAAGTAAGATAAAGAGGAAGTGGTGGAGAAAATGATTCCCTTTACACCACCACCTTTTCCGCAGAGACTGAAGAAGAAAGCTGATGACACCAGGTTCAGTAAATTCATGACCATGTTGAAGCAGCTGACTATTAATGTTCTATTGGTGGAGGCGCTGGAACAGATGCCTGGGTATGCTAAATTCATGAAGGACCTGTTGACAAAGAAGCGGACAGCAAGTTATGAGCTGGCAGATAATGTTCATCATTGCAGTGCAATCGCTACAAGATCTTTAATACAGAAGAAGGCAGATCCTGGTGCTTTCACTATTCCTTGCACGGTTGGATCTATGAATTTTTCTAAGGCATTATGCGATCTGGGGGCTAGCATCAATTTGATGCCGTTATCCGTTTATAGAAAGTTGGGGTTGGGCGATCCTACACCAACCAATATGCGGCTTGTGATGGAAGATAGGTCGGTAAAACGGCCTGTTGGTATCTTATATGATGTGTTGGTGAAGGTTTCCACCTTCATCTTTCCTGCAGACTTTGTTATTTTGGATTGCGAGGTGGATTCTGAAGTTCCCATAATCTTGGGGTGTCCTTTCCTCGCAACTGGAAGTGTGCTTATTGATTTAAGAGCTAATGAGCTTTTATTTCGGCTGAATGACGAAGTGGTCCGTTTTGATGTATGAAAATCAATAAAGCAACCTAGAGATATGGATGTGTTCTCTGTAGCTGATGTTTATTATGAGGATGAGAAAGAATTATCTGTAGAGAAGCAGCTTACTGTTGAGCCATTGTCTGCTGTGCTGTTGAATTTTGAGCGTGAGGATGTTGAAGAATATGAATAAACCATTTGTGCTCTAACATGAATAAAGTCCTATTATCATGCTACTAAGAAGCTGGACCTTGATCTTAGGAATCGACCTTCACCAATAGCGAAGACTTCCATTGAAGAGACACCAGTGCTAGAATCGAAAGAGCTCCCCAGTCACCTAAGGTATGCGTTCTTGGGAAGTGGAAATACACTTCCGATGAGTGTTGCAGCTGATTTAGATGAACAACACGTAGAGGCTCTCATCTCTGCTCTAAAGAGGTACAAGAAAGCTATGGGTTGGACTATTGATGATATAATTGGTATCCCTCCTGGGATATGTATGCACAAGAGTCATCTCGAAGAAGATTGCATGCCTACAAGTAAGCATCAGCGTTGTCTGAATCCATTCAGAAAACGATGAACCATTTATCTCGATGAAGTCTAAGTAATCGAGACAGCTATGTCATGCCGCGGCAATAAATCAAGCGCTAAATGGGAGGCAACCCATCGTTTTTAGTCGTTTTGTTTTCCTAGGAGTTTGTTTTGTTAAATAAAAATCCAAAAAGAAGAGTCGAGCCACGACCAAAAGTAAGGCGCTTGGTGGGAGGCAACCCATCTTTCTAATCGTTTTTGTTGTTTTTGATTAAGTGTAGGGGAAGACGTATAAAGGAGGAGCTTGGTCTAAAATTTTGATTTGAAAGTGAGCAATGTTAAAGGTGGTAAGTGAGTAATGAAGGAGCAAAAGGCTTTCGGTTAGGCATTGCCTATACAAATCTAGGCAATGGACAAGGCTAGGCCTATGTAAATCTAGGCAACGGACAAGGCAAGGCCTATGCTATTGCCTTTTCTCTCTGAATCGACAATGCTATAGCATAGGCGCCGCCTATGCTCAACTAGGCAAAGCTAAAGGCACCGCCTATGCCATTGCCTTTGCTCTCTGAATCTACAATGCCATAGCATAGGCGCCGTCTATGCCCAACTAGGCTATAGCATAGGCGCCGCCTATGTTCAACTAGGCTTTGCTAAAGGCGCCACCTATGCCATTGCCTTTGCTCTCTGAATCTACAATGCCATAGCATAGGCACCGCCTATGTTCAACTAGGCTTTGCTAAAGGCGCCGCCTATGCTAAGCATAGGCAAAGCATTAGGCGCCGCCTACTTATGCTTTTTGGTCTCCTAACCCGATTTTTCATGGGTCAAACCCGACCCAAGCCTTGGTCTATAAATAGAACTTCAACCTTAAGACAAAATCAAATTATTTGCTCCATATAGGCACCGCCCAAGCTTCCCCATTCTTTCAAAATCTTTCTTTTTGCTCATCTAATCTTGCAAGATTATCTTCCGAATCCATCACCAAGTAAGTTATTCTTTTATATTCCATAGTTGTTGGAATGCTACGTTTATAATAATTTATTAGATTTTGAAGTGGTGTTGGTTATTAGAATGTGGGTGGTTTGTTATGGTACATCTAGTTGAAGAGAAAGAATATGTGTGGGTGTTCTTGACTTTGTTCCGATTTGTATTTGATTGTTATACACTGTCATCTTTTTGCAAAATCGAAATGGTAAAGTTAATTACATAATCTTGTAAGATGAAAGCTTGAATGTTTGAATGACTCGTTCATCGAGATAAAGATCATGATTGAATACAAGCATAAGATGTTGTGATTATTTCTATGCCATAACTTGATACGATCGCTATGTAGTAGTCTTATTCAAAAGGTGCATTAATCCAAACATGAAAGTGTAGTTAAGATTACATGAAATAGAGTTGTAAAGAATAGTTAAGGTTCCATGAAAGTATGACTGTGCTGAACATATTGTTGGAACATATCGCCTACATGTATGTCGATGAAGTCTGAGTAATCGATATCATTCACTTAATTAGTTGGTGCCAACAAATTAAGTGTGGGGTGGTGCCATTATTGTTTGTTTGTCGATAAAATCTTCCGAGATAAGCTAACATGACTTTATTTTAATCTCAGGTAAAATGGCTCCAAAAGATCGACCAGGAAAAGAAAAAGCATCCACCTCACAGAAAGGTCAGAAAAGGGGAAGAAAAGAGCAAGTTGAATCCTCCTCGCTGCAAATACCTCGCCGCATGTTCGGGATAAAATGGGTCCTAGAGGAGGAAGGAAAGGAGTGGTACAAGAACAACAAAGTAAAAAAATATGTTCACGTGGAGTTGATACAAAAGGAGAGTCTAGCGAAGAGAGAACCTAGCATTTTGGCTAGAATCATGGCGCTACATCTTGATTTCATTTTCCAAGATATGGGAGAATGCAATCTTGATCTAACGTGAGAATTCTATGCCAATTGGTCCCCAAAGACTACCGGAAGTGAAGTGAAGATTCGGGGCCAAGTCTTGCAACTGAATGCAGAGTTCTTCAACTCTTTTCTGGGTTTTCCATCTGTAGATCCATCACCGCTCAAGGAGCTTTATCACATACCTCCGTACAGTGCAATCAGACACACACTGTGTGGAACAAGATCAATGGCACGTTGGAGTCGTCACAAGGATACCGGTCGGCACAATACCTTCCCGTATGCTTCCTTGAACAGAGAAGCTCAGATATGGTTGCGGATAGTCAACTCTTGCCTGATTCCAGGGACACAGTACACAAAGATCACACATGATAGAGTATGCTTGGTGTACGCTTTGATGACTAATATTCCCATCCACATTGGTGCAGTTATACGGTCGTCAATGCGTAAGGCTAGGCTGCACAAGAGGTCCCACTTTAGCTTTGGCAATTTGTTGACTGCGATATTGAGGAAGGAGGACATTGAAGAGGAACCTGCAGAACATAATCTTCCACACAACCCGAAGAAGGTTGATCTTACGAAGGTTAAAGATCCTGAAACTATGCATGGCATCAACCTGACCACTGTAGAAAGACATGCTCGCGACGAAAGCTTCTTCCGCCATTTATATGGCATGGCGAGGTTTACCATGATGAGTGGGGGACATGTTACAACTGATGCAGAGCTCCAGCAGTTGGATTATGACTACCAGATGAATGAGCATGCACGGGCTATGTGTGGAGTAGGTGTACATTTTGAGGAACCTCTCGATGATGACGTACTGACTGACGATGATCAGACAGCCAGACTCAGACGTGGAGGATAACTCTGATGACGACGACTCTGATGATGATTCCGATGCAGGGGTATGACCCCAGACATAGAGGAAGAGTCCGACTAATCAGGTTTTCCTTATTTATTTTCCACTGAGGACAGTGTGTCCCATCTAAGTGTGGGGTGCTGGTATTTGTATGCTGTATTGTACTTCTTTGCCTGCATTTATTCTCGTTTGTAGTTAAATTTTTAGATTTGTAGTTAAATTTTTAGAAGATTTTGCATGAAATTGTTCTGATAGGCGGCATGGTATTATAACAAGAGTTTGTGCTAAATCATTACTATTGAGACATTTAGGATCTAAGTGTGACTCACTGTGTGATAATTGTGTGGTTCAATTCATTCACCTGTTGGGTCAAGAGTCTATACTTCTCCCAATAAAGTTGACCATGTGCCTTGTGTGTGAGAGGTTATAGTATATTCTGTATTGTGACTGATGCTAGAACTTGCCTGGTGTGTGTGTAAAGTGAAATAAAGAGTGTGAGTTTAGGAGATGATTTAGGCATTTCTTTGGCAGCCTGTAATTGTTTACCTTCTTTTTACCTACCTTTGTACATTATTCTAGTGAACCCCCTTTGAGCCTTTAGCTATTTTCTTTGGCAGCCTCATATGTAGCCTAATCCATTTTTTTTTCAAGACCATAATTTGATCCAAATTCCTAAGCGCTTTAAATTGTAGAGTCATATGAAAAAATAAAAGAAAATTGGGTGAGAGTGATGCCTCAGAGTGTATTGGTACTTGAAATTGTTGTGAAAAGGAGTGTCTATCATAGAGGTGTTTTATACAAAAAAAATAGAGAAAAGAAAAGAAAAAAAAAAGAAAAAAAAAGAAAAAAAAAGAAAAAAAAAGAAAAAAAAAAGAAAAAACAAAGAAAAAAAAAAGAAAAATAAATAGAAAAATAAAAAGATAGTTGTGTTTATAATTGAATAACAAAATAAGTGAGAAGGGGTGGTAGATGAAAGGAAAGTAGAGGGGTTGTTTAAAAGAGAGTGTTAATGACATAACGTAGTGTATTAAAGCGCTTAGGGAAAATAGTCACTATTTCTGGCCAAAATAGTCCTACCCGTCCCTTAGCCTACATTACAACCTGTAAAGACCTATTTGATCCTAAGCTTAGCATTCTGATATTAGTAGAGCATTACACTAAGGGAAAGCCTATGGTCATCAGTTGCAACATATGAATTCTTTGTGAGAGTGAGAGCAAGGAGAATCTTATACCCATGTTCCGAAAAATGCAAAACTTGTGAGTGATTATGGGTGATATCTTGTGTGAGACACACATGATTGATGATTGTTGGGTAGTTTTGTATGATTCTTGGTGCCTTAACTTGTGGATACGAATTAGCCATCATCACGAGTCTATGTTGGAGGTTGAATGGTTTCTAGTAGTGATCCAGAAAACTACTCTTTGTTAATAATTGTCGTGCATGTCTTGATGAATATTTTGTGTTACTGCTGTGAAATCCGAGTTATATGTTTGCATGGACGTAATATTTTGTTCGAGGACGAACAAAGTTTTAAGTGTGGGGTGTTGATGTTGGGCGAATTTGCACGCCTAAGAACCATAATTTACCCATATTTTAGCTAAGTTTTGAGGACAAAATATATAATTCCTGCACTTTTAGTCCATTTTCCTGTAAGTGAGCTAACCTATGTGATTAGCATGTTTTTAGGTATTAATGATGAAGATTTCAGCACTTTGTGGACCTTTGGGAAGCAAAGGAAAACTTCATGTAAGAAGGAAGGCAGCTTTTGGAAGCTTGTGGACTGAATGTGATGCATGGAGAATTTGTCCCGGGCAAAATCAGTATTTCTTAATACTTAGGGGTGCAGCAGTAACCTAGTAGGACTAGGACAAGGATGTTATAAAAACCCTATTTGCTGAATTTTTCAGCATTCACGAATTAATTCAGTCGACACTTTTTATTTATTCAGTTTACAGATTCTGTAAGTTTAGACAGAGAAAAAAAAACGCTACAAGAACGGCTAGAGAGGAAATCATGTCATTCTCATAGTGACGCCAATACATACCCATCGTGAGATTGTTATCGTTTTGGTATGATGATGATGATGTCTTCGTTGTTTTCCTTTACAATCATGAGTAGCTAAACTTCTCTGTTAGGGTTATGGAAGCCTTTTGATATACTATCTATTACTATGAGTTTGTGAATTCTTGATGTGTATGCTACTTATATCATTACTCTCTTCGTTTTAATTTAATTCTCGTGGTTGCAAACATAGAGAATAGGCCATTATAGCATTAACTTGTTCGAGAGAAAAGTTACATGTTTGGAAAAGAGAGTGTGACAAGGAAATAGGGCTACCAACCCCTATTTACACGTTAGTGCCGTAACTGGGTTAACTTCTTGGAGAATTTGTACCATTAGTTATACGCTTTAAGATCGAGAGAGTTAAAGTGAAATAATCCTTGATGGTTGAGAAACACTAGAATTTATCATTAGAATACGAATCTCTATAAGTGCATGCATGTCTGAATTCCGCATTACTCATAGTTAATAGATACGTAGAACTCATAAGGTGGACATAACCCTAACTTATTTTTCTCTGTGATTAAATCTTACTAAACAAAGCATTCTGTTGTTACTTTGATAGCATTAATTCACGCCACAATCCAATCCCCCCTTTTTCCGTGGAATTTTCGATCAACAGTCTACTAATAATTGCAACACTTAGTGACCAAGTATTCCCTGTGGGATTCAACACCCAACCCAGTTGGGTTCTATATTTGACAGCTACCGCTTACACTCTTACGAGAGCTGTAGTTTGGGCGTTATCAGTTTGTCCTTGCCAGAAAGATCTTGAGAACCGGTTACTTCTAGATGACTAAGGAAAATTATTATAGTAAGTATGTGCAGAGATGTCCAAAATGTCAAATACACGGAGATCTAATTCGAATGCCTCCACACAAACTTCACATAATGAATTCGCCTTGGCCTTTCATAGCTTGGGGCATGGATGTCATCGGACCAATAGATCCATTAGCGTCGAATGGGCATAGATTCATTTTGGTTGCCATTGATTATTTCACTAAGTGGGTCGAATCGGCTTCGTACAGAGCCGTCACTAAGAACGTGGTTGCAGATTTTGTCAGGAATAACTTGATTTGCCGGTTTGGAGTACTAAAATCGATCATTACTGATAATGGGGAAAACTTTAACAGTCACTTGATGAAATAAATTTGTGATCAGTTCAAGATTGTGCATCGCAACTCGACTGCATATCGTCCCCAAATGAATGGAGCTGTGGAAGCGGCCAACAAGAATATCAAGAAGATCTTGAGAAAGATGATCGAAAATGATAGATCATGGCATGAGATGTTACCTTACGCTTTGCTAGGGTATCGCACAATAGTTCGAACCTCCACCGGGGCGACCCCCTATTTACTTGTCTATGGGAATGAAGCTGTTATACCTTGCTGAAGTTGAAATACCTTCCCTAAGGATTATTCAGGAAGCTGGACTAAGTAACGAAGAATGGTTTCGTGCTCTCTATGAAAAACTCATGTTGATTGATGAAAAAAGAATGGTCGCTGTTTGCCATGGTCAGTTGTACCAACACAGGATGGTTCGTGCCTTTAACAAGAAGGTGAGGGATCGGGCATTTGAAGTGGGGCAACTGGTTCTCAAATGAATATTACCTCACCAAGAGGAGTACAAGGGCAAGTTCTATCAAAACTGGCAAGGGCCATACATAGTTCGCAAGGTGCTATCTGGAGGAGCTCTGATTTTGTCTGAGATGGATGGCACGGAGTGGACCAAACCAATCAATTCCAACGCGGTAAAGAGATATTATGTTTGAAAGACATTTTAGCTTTTGTGTTTCTTTAGTTAATTTACTTGTAATCTCCTTTGTAATAATGTTGTTTTCTAGTGTGTGACTATCTAGAGTCCCTTCCTCTTATGTAGGAACTACGTTTGACCTGAATTCCCAAGAAAGGGATACGTAGGCGGCCTATGTCAGCTTCGGTCAACCCCTTAGGACAATTTATCCTTTCCCTTTATGTACGAACTACGTTTGACCTGAATTCCCAAGAAAGGGATACGTAGGCGGCCTATTATGGCTTCGGTCAACCCCTTAGGACAATTTATCCTTTCCCTTTATGTATGAACTGTGTGATGACCTAAATTCCCAAGAAAGTTATACGTAGGCGGCCTATGTCAGCTTTGGTCAATCCATTAATTTCTCTTGTATATCCCTAGAGTAGTCCTGAACTATGTTTGACCTGATTTCTGCTTCAACGGGATACGTAGGTGCCCCAACGGCTCGGTCATATAATCCCAGGAAATGGAAACTGGGGAAGAATTTTTGAGAAGGAATCTCAAAATTCGCAAGAGAAGATCGATATCCTTTAAAGAGAATGAAGATCAGCAGAGACTTCAGACCCATACGGATTGGTATCATCTCAAACAACTTTAAACTGGGGAAGAAATTTTGAGGAAGACCTCAAAATTTCCACCAAATGCCAGAACATATTCCAAATTCCCCAGCACCAGAGGTTAAAGTCAAGCTTTGGAAGCCATCGACTGTAAGTTTTGGGGAGACTCTGGGGAGACTCAATTTTTGGCTATGATAGAACTATTTGAAGAAAACCTCCAACAATGATCATGAGTTTTGGAAACCATCCGTCGGATATAGTCAAAACCACGAGGAAGATGTTCGTTGAGCTAGTATATGACATGACCGACAGAGATTTTCTAAAGTTTTACAAAAATTTTCAAAATTATTTTCAAAAATTTAAGACTATTTTCAAGAATCTTACGACTCACTTATTTAGTACTTGCCGAGACATCATTTAGGATGGAGTGTCAGGGTGAAAGTCCCAATATGATGGAATGCCCAAGAGATGGCAAAGAGCAAATCGAGTATCGAAGAAGGTCAACATGGAGTAATTTCATTCAAACTAATCATTTTTCTGTGGATGCAGGGATCAATAAACAAAAATGAGAGTCTCTTTCAAAAATCCCCGAGCAAATTGGGAGACACAACAGATCATTAATGCCCAAGAACGGTATTTTAGGGTAGCCCTAAAAATGGGTTAACATCTATTTATTGAGGACCGTTTGATTTGTCCATCTCATTTCTTGAGATCATAGGCGACAAACAAAATCTCCTAGTCTTCTTTACAAATATTGTATTTAGAAGTTTCCTAAAAATAGTCGCTAGAAAAAGCGACTTTGTGTCTACTAATCGCTTACCTTGAGCATAGGTACATGCAGAAAGCAAGACGATGATAGATGAATTCAGGTAAAATTATTTTTATCACTGCCTCAAGGGCCATTACATATCATTGCCGCAAGGCGTTTCCCCAAGGGCCATTACATATCATTACCGCAAGGCGTTGCCCCAAGGGCCATTACATATCATTTCCGCAAGGCGTTGCCCCAAGGGCCATTATATATCATTGCCGTAAGGTGTTTCACCAAGGGCTATTACATATCATTGCCGCAAGGCGTTTCCCCAAGGGCCATTACATATCATTGCCGCAAGGCGTTGCCTCAAGGGCCATTACATATCATTGCCGCAAGGCGTTGCCCCAAGGGCTATTACATATCATTGCCGCAAGGCATTGCCCCAAGGGACATTACATATCATTGCCACAAGGCGTTGCCCAAAGGGCTATTACATATCATTGCCGCAAGGCGTTGCCCCAAGGGACATTACATATCATTGCCGCAAGGCGTTGTCCCAAGGGCTATTACATATCATTACCAAAAGGCATTGACCCAAGGTCCATTACATATCATTGCCACAAGCCATTTCCCCAAGGTCCATTACATATCATTGCCGCAAGGCGTTGCCCCAAGGGTCATTACATATCATTGCCGCAAGGCGTTTCCCTAAGGGCCATTACATATCATTGCCGCAAGGCGTTGCCCCAAGGGCTATTACATATCATTGCCGCAAGGCGTTGCCCCAAGGGCCATTACATATCATTGCCTCAAGGCATTTCCCCAAGGTTCATTACATATCATTGCCGCAAGGAGTTGCCCAAGGGACATACATATATCATTATCGCAAGGCGTTTCCCCAAGGGCCATTGCATATCATTGCCGCAAGGCATTGCCCCAAGGGCCATTGCATATCATTTCCACAAAGCGTTGCCCCAAGGTCCAATGCATATCATTGACGCAAGGCATTGCCCTAAGGGCCATTACATATCATTGCCTCAAGGCATTGCCTCAAGGGCCATCATATATTATTACCGCAAAGGACATCTCATACCATCGCCCCAAAAGGCATTCAATATCTGTTGACACGCCAGACAAAAATGCTGGCGTCGAGGATATCTCATTATTTTATGAATCAACATATGAATGCATCGACAACACACGATTTGAAGGGACGCCTTTAAGTCTCTATCTAAGGATGAATGATATATAAGATTTTCTAGAAATTGACAATTTGAGGGTAATCTATAAGTTATATTATTTGAAATAAGATAGTGTGCAAGATCACCTATGAGTTGATAGCCTGTAGGACATCCGTACGTGACAACAACATCCTAACCGGATCGTGTGCAAGATCGCCCAAAAATCAATAGTTCAAAGGTTATCCATAAGTCGCAACTAAATCCTTACCGGAGAATATGCAAGATTATCAAATTGATACGTCCAAGGGTTCTCTATAAGACGCGTCATATCCAAGATCGATTATGTGCAAAATTATCCAAAGACTAACAATTTGAGGGATTATCTATAAATCATATTGTATCCAAGGTCAGATGATGTGCAAGAACACCTGAAAGCTAGCGATTGGAGGGATATTTGTAAGCCATCTCTTATCCAAAGTAGGATAATGTGCATGATTACCTAAAAGCTAGCAATTCAAAGGATATCTGTAAGTCGCCTTGTATCCAACATCAAATAATGCACAAGATTATCCAAAGATTGACAATTTAAGGAAAATTTATAAATCCATCATCGACTATAACCAGAAAGGTTATCATTCCACATACAACAAGTGATATAGGTAACCAAAAGGGTTGCCACTCCAGCACAAGATTACATGGTTGTAGAGACCGTTCTGCATAAAGTATCACCGGTGTCCAAAAGGGCCACCCCACTTTGAAGACATATTCAATCAAAAAATGTCATAATTATACAATAACCAAGGAGGTTGTTATGTCTGTTATTGCGAGTTATTTCCTATCAAACAGGTACAAGAAAGGATGACTTCGCTTTTTAGACAACAACTCACGCAGAGATATGGTAAAATACTATATACTTCTTTCGTGAATTAAGATTATCACTAATGATTTTTGTGTAAGGAATTGTTGAGAGCATCGAAAAGGATGAAAATCTCAAATCAAAACCACAGGTGCAGACGACTCCAAAAAGGACGCAGCACAACGTGGAGCTATTTCTCAGCAGCAAAACGGGACATAGTCTGGAGAGGTATGCGAAACTCTCTAGAAGAGATCTAAATGATCATCACCGCCACCATCTAACCACGCCTCTATTAGAAGGCATGTGGGTATTTTTGGATATCTTATTTTCAGCTTCACCTCTGGAATATTTTCTTAACTCATATCGAGGGGAACTTTCTTTTTCTTTCAAATTCGGGTGACAACATACTTAGAGTTTTGGAAATTTCCTGGGTAAATTCTTACCTATGGATGTGAAGAGCTCCACGTTCATGGTTAAGAGGTTACAATCCTCTTTTCCGCAACTCGATCAACTTATCACCCATCTTGAGCCAAAGATCGTCTAAAATAAAAGACTATCTTTTTTACTGATCGAGTCGAACTACAAGCAGTCTGATTCCCTAAAATCTTGGGGATATGTAGGCCGGGCTCTATGTATAAAACTCGACTGCATTCCAACCTCCCTCCAAATCCCTTCATTCCCCAACTTCTCAGTTTCATCAAAAACTCCAAAACCGTGATAGTTGGTGAATTTTATTGAAAATCGTGCTTAAAATCAAGATTTATGAACTACAAGTGGCCTGAATTCTCATGAAACCTGAGATATGTAAGAAACCTAATACCGAGGTTTGGCCATAACTCCACAAACTCGTGCGGAAAACCGACCTCGCTTAGATACGAATTTGTGGTCGGATAAAAAATTAGGAACGTCAACCTCCCTTTGCTCAGGATTACTTGCATCCATCCTACCTAAAGGGAGGGGGAAGTTGTTGACACCTAATTTTTTTTCTCCACAACTAAATTTAATTTCGAGCTTCTTGAGTTTTAAATTAAATCACAACATATATTTTATCTGAATAAGAATCTTTTCAAATTATTTATTAGGGTAAACTTATCATTTTAAGTAGAGATTATATATTATCGTATTCAGTTATACGAGATTATATAATTTTGTTACTTAAATATTTATTTTACGGAGTATTGAATTTTTGATCAAGGATTATTTTGAAAATAAATTCAAATGATTAAAATTTCGATTTGAATATAATTTTACTCTCAAAAAATAATTTATTTGGATAAATATTTGTTTAGTTTTATCAAATCAAGAAGCTTAAGATTAAACAAGGTATTAATTCATATCGAATCTCGTTTATATTTAGTCAATTTATTAAATTTGACCATAATTGAAATCAAGTTGATCAAAATTGCGATGAAATTGATCAAATTGATATCCAATTTGGTTAAGATAAGTAAAATTGGCTAAAAAATTAATTTTATTTGGACATTTTTTAAATTATCAAATTTCTACCCCTTTTTATTTTAAATTGGACCCATTAACATTCAACAACAACAACATTTAATGTTGGCCCAACCAGCCCAATCCCTCCCAAATAATATACAACATCCTCAATAAGCCCAAAATCCCTCTGACCCGGCCCATTTATTGATTCTTCTCCTCTTCAACACAAACGGACGACCACAACACCAATACGCCGTACAAGCATCAGCGAAAATGATGACATTGGTTTCTACCAACCAACAATTTCAACCGAACCAGACCCATTTCGAGAAGACCCAAACTGACCCGAATTTCTCCATACTCATTACGTGCTCTCCCCACACGGGTTTGTACGAGGAAAGCTTGGGCGTGTTCCAGAACGTGTCTAGGTGTAGTCCCCCAATGGATAATGCTGCAAATTTTGGGATAGTCGTATGATTCGGGTACATATTTGGGAATTTTCTATTGGTTGAGAGGAGGATTAGGTTTTCCCAAAATCTTATTGGTCCACCCATCTAGGATTCTCTGAGGAAATCTAAATTGGGTACAATTTCTTACCTGTAAATTGGCTCCTAGGTTTCGAATTTCAAAAGAAAGGGGGGACCCCAACTCAACCTTCTATATAAAGATCTTTAGGGTCATTGTTTGGGGGGTCTTCTTCTCGGGGGAAGCTTTGAGGCTCTGAGGTTGGAAATTCTGAGGGTTCAATTTTTTTTTAAAATTTTGAGAGGATTGTTATTTTTGGGTCGCTGCTATAGGGTCGAAAAATTCTGGGGGGTTCTTTGGATACTGATAATTCTGGGGTTTAAATTTTTTTCTAAAAACCTAGGTTGAACAAATTTTTTTCTTTTGGGTAAAAGAAGGAGGGTTTTGGAAAAGAGTAATTTGGTTCCTGGGAAAGAGCCACTTTGTTCGGTAAAGATTTTAGGGAGAAATAGTTAGCTAGTCGAGTGTTCATGACGGTGTTGAACTTTTCTGGTGGTGATAAGAGTCCGATCTTAGCTCGTTGCCCCATTTCGCTACTCCGAGAGAGGTAAACACCTCTTTTTCATTTTAGTTTTGATGTGGTTTTGTTTTCTTCATCTCCTTCTTTAGGATTTTGTTATAGTAATATTGTTGTGTGCTGGGATTATGTGCTATAGAAAGCCTCGAAGGCCATAGGATTTTAGGATTTTCGTGATTCCATTGAGCTAATTCGGGCCATAGCATTTGATTCATGATTTAGCTGAAGTTGACAACTTAATAAGACTTAGAAAAACTGAAACAAAGTTTAGGAATTGGATGTTTTACCTTTGGCTCTTGTATTTGATATCTTATTAAGTTAAACCATCCCAAATGTGTATGTACGTTGATTTCATGGACTTCTTTTGATTTGTCTTACAATGTGGCTTTAGAACTAATGCTTGATGTATCAAAATATGTTAAAAATGATAATCAGTACTCTTCGAAGAATATATAATTATGGCCAACAGTCATTTGACGTATTTGGTAACTCGATAACAATCTTCGGATAGATATGTTTGGATGTTATACACGTTTAAAAAAAGGGTCCTCCTTGTTTTATTACACTGAATATGTTTAATATGGTTAATGTCTATTATGTGGGAATGAATAAATGTGTATTAAGTTGATCGTGTTAGTGTCAGCTTATTTGTTCTTCCCTTATCTTCCTTAACATTGCTTCTTAAAGACTTTAAAAAAAAAATGTTTGTGAAATGTCAACTTTCTTCAAGTGATTGACTTGTTGATTGAGTGTTCTTGTGTGAGTGTAAAAATACTTTTTTATCAAACTATCGATCCAGATTATTGTAAAAGGTCCTTTGGTTGGCTTAAATTTTGCTTAGCTAGTCCCCTCCCCCTTATTATGTGCTTAATTGTAGTAGTACTTATTTTTTATGTGTGGAATACTAATGTGTTTGATAATGTAAAGTCTGGAGTGAACATGGTAGCCTATACCATGTCTTGATTTGACTTCATGCTAGTTTCGGTTTCCTTGAGTAATGAATTTGTATTCACTTGGTATATGATATCTTTTGTTTAGTTGTAGACTTTTGGATATGTGGTCTATAAAATTATTATGTGCAGGAGCCTACCTTTGGGGATTAGCGTAAGTTTGTGTTCTAATCCTTTTATCTTATTTTATATGCATGAATGACCCTTGTTCGAGCTGACTCGTGTCTTGCATTCCAGTCTCACGGGCCCTCTTCCCAGTTCCCTTTATGTTTTCTTCCCCTTAAATAGGACCATGAGTATAAGTTCGATAGAACCTTTAAGTCTTTGTCTTGCGAAAAAGGCCCGGGATATCTGTCCCATTATGATATAACTTTGTCTATTCGCTTATCGCTGAGACTTGGGTACCTCAAATGGCCATAGTAGAAACATGTTGCGGGATAGCACTTGGCATTTATACTTCTAAGGTTGATGTTGAATAGGATAATATTTAGTTAGTAGCTTTTGAATGTGTAAATCTGTTTACTTCTTTTTCTACCCATATTCTGAACATGCTTTGATTTCTTTTGCATTTTGATGTCAAACTTCTGCTTTTCACTTCATAGGCATGCATCCAGATCGATATTATTCTCTCTTTCACTTGACATTATTTTTGCTGAGTTAACATGTCCCTTCTTTATATCATCTGCCTACTGTTAAATAAGATATGTGGTTTCCTAGCATCATTTTTTTTTTGTTTGAATATTTGTGTTAAGACATTTATTGTTCTATTTTTTCCTTTTTGTATTTCGGATATGTTTTGATTTCTTCTCTTTCTTTTTTTTTCGCATGTAAACCACCTTGGAGTCCAAATGGACTCTTCTTCCTTTCATTTCACGGTGAGCCAACATGACCCCCATCCTTTGAGTCAAGCCCGAAAAAGAATCTAAACGCCTATCACGTGGAGTACGGAGACTAAGAATCGAAAGAAGAACAAATGGATTAAAGTCCTATCATTTGAAGCGGCTAAGAGACCCCAAAATCTCATTTATTATTTTTGCTTATTTACTTATTGTCGTCTTAATTTATTTATTTATTCATTTATTTATTTATTTCCTTATTCATTCATTTGGGCCTCGAAGCCAAAGTTGTACTTAATACAGGTGAAGCGAGACTCGAGCTAAAGACTCGAAAAAATAGAATTAGGGCAGGTGGAAGACGGGCTGAAAGCCCAATATCTAGATTAGGACAGGGTTGACGATTTGGGCCTAATGGCTCAAGTCCTTCTGTTTCTACCCTTTCCCTTTTACTTTTGCTAATTTGTTTTATGTGTTTTCTTGCGAACCTAGTTAAAATCCCTAACTAAGTCGCTAAAAAACTGGTTCTGCATAAACCTTAAAAATATTTCCTAAACAAATTACTTATTTCAACAAATTAATCTTTTCAGAAGTTAATCAAAAGATGTTTTCAAACAGTCCGGATAACCGCAAGTTAGAGGATGTTTTAGGTGCCTAACACCTTCCTAAAACGTTAATAGGAACCGCTTATCTATAATCTCTAACTTAAAATGATTTTTCTGTTTTGAATCGTTTGAAGTAACTCTCTAAAGGTTTCTTAATTCCTTTTCAAAATTAAGTGGCGACTCTCTCAAAAATTAAAATTTCCGCAAAACAACCTTAAGCATTTTATCAAACACTTTGCATGCATTCTTTTAGCTTAGGTGTGTTTTCATGAATTTCCCCATTTTAAACCACATAAAGTTCATGGATTTCAACTAACGACACATATACTTCATGAAAACACCTTTAGATATCATCTTGAAACTTAAACAACAATCATCAACATGTACATGGTCATATCACAACAAGACAATCACAAAATAATATTTAAAACATGGTTCTTGAGATCTATGAACAAAATGGATCCATAGATGAACACTACGCATACCTTAGATGGAAGATCCGTGAAAATTAACGGTGAAATCCTTTGAATCTTGAAGCTCCTATGAAAACCCTATGAAGTTCTTGAGAGAATTTTGAGAAAAGAGAGTATAATGTGGTTTGATTAGGGATAAATTCCGTGTTTATGGAATATATAGGGGTGGAAAGATGACCCAAATACCCCTCTAGATGCGTCATTTAATTTCTGTGAAAATTATCCGATTTGGGCCCCTGGCGTGATGGGGAGATATTGCGTTGACACTCGTTTGTGACCTGAAAACTCACCTTGATGTGGTGGAATCACAGAGAGACACTAGAAATTGACAAACGTCATTTTGGCTTATGGCGCGACGCGCCACTGACTGAAATGACGTTGCTGAAACTTTAAATCACTATAACTTCTTCATCGGGTGTCCGTTTTAGGCAAATTTTGTTTCGATGGAAATATTATTCAATTATATACAATTTAGAGGGTATAAATCTTCCAAAATACCACCTATAAACCAAGTTTTGCTCATTCAAAGATGACCTATGTGAAATCACACACGAAAACTTGGGGGATTCAAAAGTTCTTAGCTTGGCTTACTCTAAGTGACTCTTATGATCATGCTTAACACATCATAAGCTCTATTATAACTAGGATACTCATCCTAATTCATGTACTCAAATATGAATTACAGGATAGGAGGTTTCATGTGTAGGAGCAACGGTTCATTTTTTAGCTTAGAAATATACGGGGTATTACACTATATCTAACAGTCTTGAATCTGATGGAACTAGCTAAGTTCCGTACTATTCTGAGTTGACTGTATTTGACAGTCCTAAATTCTGTAGAACTATCTAAGTTCTATTACTGAGACTGAATGACCATATTTGACAGTCCTGATTCTGTAACTGAAATTATGGGAAGTAATTATCTAACCGACCTGCCCCTAATACGCCATTATGGTTGAGTTGGGGTCCAATATATAACCCCAATCGGAAGGGTGTCAATACCGCGCCACTGGTAAGGACAATCTGTGAGTAACCCTCATATAATAGGTAACTATAGTGAGAATAGTGGGAAACCTCATATAACAGGTTAATCCACCTCATCTACCCTCATATAGTAGGCTATGATATCTCAACCTATAGTTCAGGAATGCAAAGATTGTTTCTAAGAATCACACCCTCATATAACAAGTGAGTTCCCATCCTTGGGTTCACTCAGTGCTAATTCCAAATCCCATCTGAATAGACACTGAACATGGATTACTGGATTGAACTGGACTGAATTAACTGAATTTCGTTGACTAACGGAATAGTACTGAGATTACTGAATTATTAAGATTTCTTGAGTCACATGACTGACTGAGTTCTATGGATCATGGATTGACTGAGGATATCATGAAAACATGACACAAAATCTAGGCAAACAACTATATTTTTTGGGTACAAGTACCCCCAGGACTCGATGGAAGGAAACTGACAAGACATGACATTCTTGAATGCATGACAAACATCAACAATCCATAATACAATAATTTAACATATTTCATGGGCATTTGATTATCATATCTTGGTACGTGAATAAGATAGCATGTATACATAGCATAATTTCATAAGGCTAACTCATGAGCAATCCAACAAACAATTCCAATACATAAGAATAACATGAAAGTCATTTTGGATCACAATTTAGCTATAGTGCATAATTTCTATCCTCCTAGGCATTTTATCAAACACCTTGCATGCACCCTTCGGGCATAGGCCTAATAATCAAATTGACACATTATAAGTAACTTAATTTATGGATTTCACTCACTTGCTAATGTAGTTTCATGAAAACACACATAAATATCATGATTCATAATTTAAAATAGGGTTCTTGAGCTTTATGGATGAAAGAAATCCATAAATCAACACAACACATACTTTAGTTCTTGGTTTAGCGAAGATTGACAGAGAGATTTTCTTGAAATCGAATCCCCAATTAAAACCCTAGCTTGTTCTTGAGAGAAAATTGAGAGAAACTAGTATATTTTGGGTTCCAAATAGTTGAATCTCATGTTTAAGGGCTTAAATAGGGGTGAGAAATTGATCCTTTTAACCTTGGACACGTCTTTTAATTTCAGTGAAAATTTCCTAAACTGGACCCCTATCATAACGCAGTGCTATCACGTCGTGTCACTGGAATTTGACAATTGAGAAATAGGGGAATGGCGTGATGCGGAGCCATCACGTTGCCACTTTTTTTGCTACCTGAAAGTTTGGTGTGATGCAGAGAAATCGCGCTGAGACACTGGAAAAAGGGCAATTGCCATTTTAGCTTGTGGCGCGGTGCGCCACTGACCAATATGACGCTGTTTTACGATGGGAACTTGAAATAGTCATAACTTCTTACCTGATTATCAGATTTAGGCGAATCTTATATCGACAAAAATCTTATTGAGTTTTCCACATAACTAAAAGTGAAAATCTTAAAAATTCCTCATGGAATAAACATCATTCAATCTAGAAGCTAATACTAGGCATTCTTGGGACGAAATCAGTTAGGAAACTTCGAGGTATTACAATAAGATGCTTAAAACATCATCTTTCTTGAAATATCAATATATAAACTTGAGATTAATAACCCATGTATCAAGTTCATGTAAAAACGTCATAAAGTTCATGCTTGACTATGAAAACAATGATAATTCATCTCAAAATCTGGAAATTTCTGCAATAGGCATGAAAATGTGAAAAATAAACATGCAATTCAACTTCAAAATCTATCAAAAACTAATAATCTTGCAAATACCAATAATGGGTATGAGCCTAATTCAAATCTCATGTATATTCATTCAAAATCATATGAAATTGTAAATTAAAACTTGGTTTTGGGCACAAGGATGAAAGAAGATCCTTGTTCATAAACCCCACATACCTTGGTAGATGATTAGATGATGAAATCTTGAATTTTGGATTCCTATTTGAGTTCTTGAAGATGAGTTCTTGATTATCTTGTCTTGAGAATCTTCAATTTTGAGCTCTCTTGAAGAAACAATGGAGGAATTTAATTTCTTGGAGAAGAATCTTTAGAGCTCTAGGATTTTACTTTGAGAGAGAAAGGATGTAAATAAGCATAAAGTGCTTGGGATATGCTTAATTCTTTGTTTTGGATGAGTTGGGGGATTAGGAATTGACCAAAGTACCCTTTTAAACTTTTAATCGGAGTTGGAGAAGCAAGATTTTTCCCAATTTATCATGCCACCCCGATGCACCACTATCGTGGTGTCTCACTGGATAAGGGACAATTGGGAACTGGAAACACTCCGTGACGCGGAGTCATCGCGGTACTCTATAGAAATATCATTTTGGCCATTACCGCGATGCGCCACTATCGCGGCGTGCCACTAGAAATTGACAAATGAGAAATTGAGCTTCTCCACGGCACAGCCAAATCAGGGAGGTTCATTGGATTTAGACGATTGGGAATTTACCCTTCATCGCGACGCGGTGGTTGCTTAGATGGCATACTGCCTTACTAAAAGTACCCTAACTTCTTAACCGAGTATTGGATTTGGGCGAAATTAGTATCGATGGAAAGCTAATTCAATTTTCCATACAATGGAGAGTATAAATATAGAAAATTTTAGATGCATAAAAAGGTATTCATTTCTAAGATAACTTTTGACATTCTAGGAGCGAAATTAAGCTAGGAAAAGTACGGAATAGTACACTTAGATTAGGTTATACTCCTAGGCAAGAGTATGACACCTCTCTCCATCATGAGGTTTTTCCCATAGGAGAACAAGAAGTTGGACTCCATGTTAGCTCACATGATTTATGTCGGTTAGAAGAACCTTCGTTACAGAGCAGTTTTTAAGAGAATTCCTTACCAGTAAAGAAAAGCTTTTAGAAAACTAAGTGTAGAGGCTCACAACTTTATTTAGATTATGCTTTACAGAAAGATTTTAGATACAGATTTGGGCTTTTAGATTTCAAATACAGAAGTGAGTCCTTTCTACACTTAGGCAACATGATTTATAGATAGAACACTAGTACGACTTTTAGAACTAAATGTTATGACTCACTAGTTTACAAAGTATGATTTGTTATTCATGATTTCAGATACTACAGCTTATGTGAGTCATTTACATTTGGCATGCATTGTTTGAAAAACTATGATGACTATTGAGACTTTATTTTACTTATGCATTTCAACCCCATATTCTCAGTACATCCTCAAAGTACTGATCCACATATATGTCTATATGCTATAGTATCTCATAATGTAGGTTCAGGTGCTCAGTTTCTACAACGGGAGTGATTTCGAGCATCTCCATCTACATCCTGACAGTTGGTGAGTCCTCATAGTTCGGGGACTTATTCATTCAATTTATTTTAAGCTTAATAGATTAGATGATTCAGTATTTTCAGATAGTTTGAGTCAGCTGGGGGTTTGTCCCAGTGGCTCTCTAGCATTAGTAGAAGCGGCTTGTCAACTGCTAGATATGATTTAAATTATTCAGTTTTGATTATCCTGATTCTTAAGTCTATTATTTCAGATGGTATGATTTAGATATTCTCAGTTAGTTCAAACAGATTTCCGCATTTAGTATGATTTTATACCTATATTTCCGCTATTATGAGATTCAGACTTAGTAGAAGGAAGACAGGGTTAGCTTAAGGCTACTCGTAGTCTTGAGCACTGTGTGACATATCGGAACTAGGTTTTGAGGCATTACAACAACATCAAAGTAGAGGTGATGAAGAGGATAGCTCTCTCTCTTGAGAACTCTACGATGATTGACCAGCTGAGGATTACCAGAAAACTTACGAGAGATATCAAGGACAAATGCAATATTGTCAAGTGGAGGGAAAGTGACCTTAACATAGTGACCCCATCCCCCAGAGGAATGTTTAGAATTCTAGAAATATCATTAGTAAAGAGATTTATAGTGACTCCTCGGATAGTGGTAGAAAACATCTCACCAATAGCAACCCCAATTGTATAGAACTCATAGACCTCAGATTTTACAAACTTCCTTTGTATGTCACCTTGAAAAAACAAGTGAGACCACCCCTATACTTCTAATTTGGTTTAAAACACATCCATATCAGCACCCCCAAATCCACTAGCAACACGTCCTCTAGTCAGTTTACGCTTTTGAAAGGGAAGATGATGGTCTGTAGGAGAATCCAGATTGGAAGAGGACTCATAAATCTCAAAATCTGAATCTAACTTAGAATGAGTATCAAGAAGTGAGTTAGACTCAAAAGAATCAGAGGGAATAGGTTTGTTAACCTGTTTCTTCGAACGGGTGGATGATTTTTGTGGAGTGGGTTTGGAAGATGAGGAAGATTTTGAGGCAGGGGTGGAATATGGCTTAGATGAAGGTGTACGAAATGTAGAGGGTTTTGGAATTGTGTGTTTCACCATCTTTCCTTTATGCACAGAACAAAGCAGTATATCTGTAGAGGAGAGAGAGGAGGAGGAGAACGAGGAGGAGCAGATGTAACATGTTTCCTCTTGCTTGCTTGAAGGGCTTCAGCTAAAGAAGCTTCTTCCTATTGTTTATTCCCACGAGTGTGAGGAGTTATAGGAATGGCTACAGATAGACGAGGCTCAACAGGATTTTGATCTTCAACAACAATAGGAGAGGAGAAATGTGTTCTCTTCGAGTGAGACCTTGATTTTCATGGAATCAAACTTGTAATTGGAACATCCTCAGGATCAAAAATTTAGAGAGGAACAAGAGATAGTGAAGTGGGTTTAGGAATGGATTGAGAACTGGAAGAAATTTGAGAAAAGTGGGTTTTGAGATTTTTGAAAGCGGCGAAATCAGATGATTTAATTGGAATAGTAGGTGGAATGTGAGGTGTTGTATTAGCAGTGGGATGAAGAATGAGAGCTGTAGAAGGAGAAGTAGAGGAGGTTAAAGATGGAGCTAAGGAAGATGATGCCATGGTGAGAAGGAAACACTGAGTTTTTCTTGTTTATGAGATGGTGAAAGAATGAGGTGAGAGGGAGAGAGAAACAAATATAAGGAAGGTAAAAGAAGTTGACATGTAAAGGAGAGGGATTTTATGGGTGGAAGGATAGTGATGAAAAGTTGAAGGGGTGATGGGATTGGTGTGGTAGTCTTTTTTAAAATGGTGAACTCTTGATATTTGGCAGTTTTAGAAAAATATAAGGGACCAAAAGGTCAAACCTATTTTTCCTTAGTCAATTTTTTATAAACTAATAGTCATACCTGAAATCTTGAACATTTTGAGCAAAATTTCTTTAAGTGTTCCAACATCACTGTAAAATTTAAATACATGAAGGTTATATCACTCAAAATTCTTGAATTAGGACACACAACTAAATGTGCAAGACTGGATTAATCAACAAAAACTCAAGAAGTCATCTATTTTTCTAGTCAATCATTGAGGGATATTTATGAAATCTTAATCATCCCCAAGGCTAACCTATTTTTTCAAAGTGTTCCCTGCTTAATGCCTTAGTGAATATATCAGCAATTTGTTCTTCAGTAGAACAAAACATGATTGATATATGACATTTTCAACATTATCTCTAAGAAAGTAATGTCTAATATCAATATGTTTAGTTCTTTTATGTTGGACAGGATTCTTTGCAATATTAATGGCACTTATATTGTCACAAAAAATAGGAACACATCCAACATCCACACCAAAATCCATGAGTTATTTTTTAATCCACAACAACTGAGCACAACAAGATCCAGCAGCAACATACTCAGCCTCAACAGTAGATAGAGCTACTGAGTTCCATTCAAAAAAGCACTCTTAACATACATTTGATAAAGAATGAACTCCATGTAAGCAACAAAGGCTAAAAGAAGCTTTATTGCTTCAATTCTATCAACAAGAGCAAAGGTCTCATCAAAATCTATGCCTTCTTCTTTATTGTATCCTTGGACTACCAATCTTGCCTTTTTCCTTGTAATTGTTCCGTTCTCATCAACCTTGTTTCTATACACCTACTTAGTTCCAATCACTGTCCTGTCTTTTGGAAGAGGAACTAAGTTCCACATTTTACTTCTTTCAAATTAATTTAACTCTTCTTGCATGGCTATGATCCAATCAGCATCAAAGAGTGCTTCATTCACTTTCTTTGGCTTAATTTATGACAAGGATGATTTGAAGTCACGCATGCTTCTCAACCCAGACCTTGTGGTGATCCCAAATGTGATATCAGTGAGTATATTTTTAATAGGATATGATCCTTGATACTTGTATCCTTTTGGGACTAATCCTAGTGAGCTACTAGGATTACTGCAATTGTTCTGAACTAGGGTAGTTGGTGGTTCAGTTTCCCCTGTTAATATGCCTTCAGAATTAGTTCCCCCTATCAAGGTACCTACATGTTTGGTGACTTCAGTGGATGGACCATGTTGAGTAACCTGTTCCTCGGAATCACTCCATTTCTACAAGTTAGTCTTAGCAATAGATTCATCAAATACTAGATGCACACTTTCTTAAACACAATTTGTTCTATTGTTTAGAACCCTATATGCCTTACTATGATGTGAATATCCTAAGAAGATTCTCTCATCACTCTTAGCATCAAATTTTCCCAAATGATCCTTCCCATTATTGTGAATGAAATATTTACAACCAAAGTGCTAAAATGAGAAATATTTGGTTTTCATCCTTTTAGTAATTCATAGGGAGTCTTCTCTAGAATAGTTCTGATCATGCATCTATTTATGATACATGCAGCAGTACTAATTACCTCAGCCCAAAGGTTTTTAGCAAAATTTCCTACAAGCATCATTGTTCTAGACATGTCTTCCAAATTCCTATTTTTCCTTTCTACCACTCCATTTTGTTGAGGAGTTTTGGGAGTAGAGAAATTGTGATCTATACCATTTGCTGAACAAAATTCCAAAAACTTTACATTTTGGAATTCTGTACCATGGTCAGATATTATGGAAATTAGGAAAGTGCCTAGTTTCTTTTCTATTTTCTTAATGTGTAACGCCCCGAAAAAGGGTCCCGAGATATCACACGGTGCTTAGGGTCATAAGTGACCCCAAGCTAACCCTTCTCCTAGCATAACTTATAAGAAACTGAATAAAAGTATAAATCTGTACAAGTTAGTGGAAAACAACTCTTTTCTGAATCTGATCAGTACAATACTGGATTTATAAAATTACAACTCTGCTTTACAAATCAAAACTGAAACTGGATACATTAACTTCTACTGACTGTCTATGAAGCCTCTACAAGTACTGACTTTAGATAGCCGGGTCATGACTCCCAACTATCCAAACTAAATACGACTGAGTAAAGAAAATACAATACTTCTCGAACAATATAACTGACTTAAACCCTTGAATCAAAATGACTCATCACCTGCTGACTGAAAGCTTCGAACTGACTGAATCTGAATGTGCATACTAAGTCTTGTACTTACATTATGAGATAATGTAGAACATAGACGTATATGTGGATCAGCACTTTGGGAATGTACTGAGTATATGAGGGTGTAATGCAATAAGTAAATATTATCTCAATATCATCATAGTTTATAAGATTATGCATGCTGACAAAAATGACTCACATAGCTTGAATAATATCTGAAGTATAAATCTCATAAATCATGAATATTAAAACATGTATAAATCTCGTGAGTCATTTCACTTGCTTCTAAAATCTGTATTCTCCACTTATTTTCAAAACTTGTAAGCTAGATGAAATTTGAAACTTACAATTGACAATATTTTCAATTTTTAGAGATTAAGACATGAATTATTTTCCTATTTTAATAAAAAATTAAAAATAAAACTATATAAAAATCATACAATCTGTGAGATATGAAATTCTAATATAAATAGGTAATATTTCAATATATTTAATGAATTTTATATTTTTTCCAAAATAAAAAATAAGGCTAATAGGCATAAGTGAAATCAGCGTGATCTGAATTCTAAGCTAAATAGGAAAACATTTAATATACTTGATGAATTTTCTTGCTATGTTAGGATTACTAAGTCTAGATATGATTTTGAATAAACATTAATGATATACCAAAATCTTTATAAAATCAAATCACATTTTTCCACTTGCATGACCTAAAGTAAATCCATAAATTTATTTTCTACTAGTCAAATCAGGTGCACCATTTGACCTTCTTATAGCATGGATGTCAACAAATAATATTATACAAACTTTAAAACAAAAAATATTTCGTTTTACAGAGAGGCCATGAGTTTATGTGTCGTATTATTTAGGCCATGAATTTGCGATGGTATGTAGCACATAGCTTCATAAAATAATATAAACATTATTAAAATAAAGCTTTGAATATATAATTATATATTAAAGAACAATATATGAGTAATGAGCAATGTTGATTGTGGTATAATAACTTATTTTTCATTATTAAGATATTACATATCGTTTGAACCAATAAAAAGGAACAGTAGAAGTTGAGGTATAACTTTCTTCGGAAGATCCTTGCTTTCAACAATTGCAAAAATGAGTATATTGCGATAGATGTGTGGGCATGCAAGGAGAGATAAGATTAGAAAAGAGAATATTCACGACAAGGTGGGAGTGACTTTGGTAGTGACAAATGTGAGAAGCGAGACTCAAATGATTCGAGCATATGAAGAGAAGATCAATGGATGCCCTAGTGCGAAAGATATAAAAGGTCGACTATGGATGGTTTCTGATAGGAAGAGGTAGACCAAAGAAGTAATAGATAGAGATGATTAGATGAAACTGAATGTAGTGTCACTTATAGATGATATGACCTAAGATAGGAAGTTCTAGAGGACAGGATAGTAGATTAGTAGGTAGTGTGTTGTGTTGTTATTTGTTCATACTAGTAGTCGTGGTATTTCTCCTTTAGCTTCTTGTCCTAGTATTTCTCCTTTAGTTTCTTGTCCTTTGATCACAAATCAAATCACAAGGCATGCATTTCAACTCTTTTCCGACAAAATCATAATCTTTAATTCAACATACGAGAGGGGTTTCATAATATGTGCTCTCAAACAATCTTCAATCTCAGTTTTCATACATATACATATACTTGTAAATCAATTCAAGGGGGAAATACCTAAAGGCCAAATCAACAATATCATAAAAATATTTATAATGCATAATTAAAACATAGATTCCAAAAATCCCTTTAAAACTCATGCTTGATAATCTTTAAATCATGATCTAGTGTTTACAATCCCATGTAGTTTTTAGGATAACCCCACGTACCTCAAATTAGAAGCTTTTGAATGATCTCTAGCTTTTGGGATGCTATACGTACGATTGATGGGTGCTTCTTGAAGCCCAAACAATGGGGATTCCGAATATTGAAGAATTAAGGAAAACCCACGATTGAATCTTGAGTTATTTGGGTTTTTAGTTTGAAACCCTAGATAGTGTTCTTGAGTAATTTGGATGATTGTGAATGTATTCTGGTATCTTTGGGATTAAATCCTGTGTTTAGGCTGATAAGGGGGTGGAAAATACTCAATATACCCGAAATGAGACGGAATAAAATATAACTGGGAGTCCGATTTAATGGGCCACCGCGACGCGCCACTATCGCGGTGGCTCACTGAAAATTGACGAATGGAATTTTTAGGGTCACTGCGACGCGGAGCTGATGTGTGAGCAGATGCTAACACATTTGAGGCTTTTAACTCTAAATAATTGTGAAGTCTTAAGCAACTTTTGTTATTTTTTATTGTTTTTATTATTTTAATGCAGATGTAAGTGATCGAGGAGGAAACTAAAGAAAAGAAGAACAAAATCAGTTGAAATCTGGTGCAAATAAGATGAAGTGTAGCTGACGATATCTTTGAAGCGCCGTCAGACATGTGAAAGGCTGTCATAATTGCCGTCAAGCTTAGACAAAAGCTGAAGAATTGAAGTGAAGTGTGACGACATTTCTGAAGCGTCGTCACAACTTTGACAAGGCGTCAAATCATCGTCAACTCAAAGCAGAACATGATGCTTTCCAATGAGGATGTGACGACATTTCTCACATGCCGTCACATATTTGACACGCCGTCAATTTTTTCCGTCAGGAGAAGAAGAAGATGCTATTATACTGGAAGCTTTGATGACATTCTGCAAAAGCCGTCAGGTGTTTGACAAGCCGTCAGAAATGGCGTCGTCTATTCCGAGAAAAAAGAAAAAAAGTTGAAACTTGAGATTTGCTTCCATATATAGCTCTTTCTATTTAAGGCATAGTTTTTAGGTTTTATTACATGGAGGAACTTATAAAAAAGGTTTTTTTTATTCTCTTTAGGAGGCATCATCCACAATTAATTATCCATTGAGCAGAGAACATACAATATTTTTTTCTCTCTATCTCAAGAACAATATTTTTGGTGTTTTTTCCTTGTGATTCAAATACAAGTTCACTTTCGATTCCATTCATCATTGTAAGTTAATCCTTTCAGTTATGAAGGCAAATTGCATGCTTGTTTCTTGCGTCATGAGTAGCTAAACTCCTGTAACCTAGATTATGGAATCTAAGGTTAGGTCATGATAAGGTGTAAATTAATTATTCAAGGTTTAATAGGTGTTAAGATTTCTTTATAATTCTGAGACTATAATTTATGTCTGTTGGTTGCAAACAATAGGTGTACATACTTTGTTTTTCTTGAGAAAGAAATCATAAACAGTAGGAAGTGTGTTATCAACAGGGACTAGAAAAGGTTTCGTTTAATAATCAGCACTGTAACAAGGTTGGTTAACCTGAGGTAAAATCTGTGTAGTGATAAGAGATTCCCTAAGTCCGAGAGGATTAGGAAATTAGACACTTGAATAGGTCGAGAGACATTTGAGCATACCATCGATAATGATAGCTTGTCATCCTAACCACCGTGAGAATCTTGAGTAAATTTTCGCATCTATCATGTACCGTAAGCTCTAGTGAACATAATCCTGGTTATTTCATAAAATTTTGGTTACAAACATCGAAATCAAAGTGACAAACAATTACGTGTTAAACTCAAACCCCCACTTTACTTTCGTTTTGTGCCAATTGTTTGAATTTAACTTGTAGCTATAGTTTCAAATTGATTTAATCGCCACGTATATTTTTCCCTGTGAATTCGACCCCGACTCCAAAGTTGGGTAAATATATTGACGACGACCGCTTTACACTAAATTGAGGTGTAAGTTGAGCGTTATCAGAAGCCATTGCATTGTCCCACTGGTTGGGATCTGGAAATTCAGTGCAATGCGACACAATCGCGCTAGCCAACTGGAATTTGACAATTATTAAATAGACTCCCTCCGCGATGCGCCAAGCACCAAAATGATGGTGTTTAATGACTAGGACTTAGATTAGCCATAACTTCTTGCCTAGGTATTGGATTTGGGTGAATCTTACATCGACGGAAAGCTCATTCAATTTCCCACACTACTAAAATGATTAACATGCCATATTTGCATAGGATTTATTGCTTTTGGATCATCTACGCATAGAAATGATGGTTTTCATTCTTGCCCAAAATGCGGGGTGTTACATTATCTCCCCCTTGGGATCATTCGTCCCCAAATGATGGGTAGGAACGTTGAAACTTAAAGGTATGGAATAACGTGGACCTGATGTGTCTTCTAAGAAAGGATATAACTGATCTGAAATATTTAAACTTCTATCACGAAACTGAATTCTGAGCTGACTTGCCCTTACGTGTTTTAAGGAGCTGATTCATGCTGAGAGTTTAGGATCCCCCCCCGAAGCTTTTATGCTCAAATCACACATATTGGATTTGGAAGTGATAACTTAGGTAAGTACGAATCACGAGGAAACAAAATTTAGATCGTACAAAGTTATTACACTGTATGAGCTAAAATAGCTGGAAAAATTTGAGACTATGTGCTGAACTCTTATGAACTGAGTCATGACTAAATAACTGAATCTGAAACATGGTGCTTGGACTGAACTGAGTTTGCAACTTACACGGATGGAATAGATTATCTTTTGGGATGGTCATACGCATTGGAATTCAGATAGTAGGACTGGGTGAAAAGGTGGAAAACCACAGTGACTTGACTGCTTGACTGCTAAACTGAATTATACGGGACACTTATACTTAACTGGAGTATCTCTTCAACACTCCTCCTAAAGAAGTTCTAGTAGCGTCAGGGAGCAAAAAATCTCTGACATGAGCTACACAAGACATCCAACTAAGGAATAACAACAATGACCCTACTCTATAGCATGGAATATAGACAGATAACTCATAAACTAGGATAGAATTACCAAACCTTAGGCAATGGAACTTCTTACTTTCGAGATTAGCCACACTTCAAAAATACTCTCTCAACTATACTTTCCCCTTAAACACCATGCTCATTGATTTCACTTATTTTTCTCACATGGCCACTGATATTTCCATCTACAATGTCTAAACTGAACTAAATCCCCTCATCATCTTCAAGCCTAACTCAAAATCACAAGACGCACCATATAATACTGTAGTACTAGTCTGAATCATGAATTTAGCACACCC
The DNA here is from genome assembly GCA_030864215.1 of Capsicum pubescens. Classification (NCBI taxonomy): domain Eukaryota; kingdom Viridiplantae; phylum Streptophyta; class Magnoliopsida; order Solanales; family Solanaceae; genus Capsicum; species Capsicum pubescens. The sequence continues at coordinate 353,367,802 of CM061538.1, read as the reverse complement.
TGCATTTCAAAATTCCTCACCTCCTGCATAATTCTTATTGTCACTCCAGCAATCACCTTCAACTTTGTATTAGACATTGACAAACACTCAAGGCATCCATCCATATGCATACAAACATAACATTCAAGCCTATCTTCATACCCACACGTGCACTTCTAAACAACCACTCATAAAGCATACTTCTCATATTCTCTAATACTTCTATCCATAACAACTTTCCTGCACTATTCAGATGATACACATAAAATATCCTTAACTAACCAAGCCATACATGAAATTTCACCTCAAAATTCTTTCAACTTATAGACTTACATAAAACAAGAGAACAATAAATTTTCCCCAATATAACACATAAAACTTCAACTAACCTTGACGCGTATCAAGACTCGGCCTCAATCTTACTCCACAATTTCCACCTTAACTCAAATAAGAATACAACCATCTTTCATCAACAAGAAATGTTTACTCTTTCCCATCTAAACAACTGTTCATCATCACTATCTTGACCTAAGGGTAATGGACACTGAAAAATTGGAATATCGAAATCCAGAACATGAGGGGAGTACTAAGCATAACTTGATACCCTACTGAGGCATGAGAAATAGAGCACTCACGACATGGACTCATTGAGGAGATCTAATATGAGCACGTACCTGATATAAATCTGAATTTTCACTGATCGTTAAGAGTATCACATGTGCATAAGAGTCATGAACTGTATGATCTAAATTTTGGAATTCATAACTTACCGAAAGCGACTACTAAACAAACTGGGAACTCATCATACTAGGAGAGTACATGATTCCTTATCATACGTCTGAACACGAGGTACGATCATGAAGATGAAAATAAAGCATGAGTATGTATCGGAATAACTGAAGTAAACTGCTGAAATAAGAATAGATTGAGCATCATTCTTTCTCACGACCAATTCCACAACTTACTGGCACATCTATTATCATCTAAAAACTTGACTTGGTTACTCATTCTATCATCTCCCCCTTATATTTAAGCCACTACTCTAAGTCTGTGAACCACTATATACACTCTAGTATAAACTAAAATTACTTTACTCTAGAGTCGGGGATATAACAATACACTTAAAACTAAACTTACCCTGTAAGACGATATCTTCATGTATAACAACCAATGCTAATACCTGCTTCTAAGATTCAGCCCTTAGGTTTCTATATGATACAAGAATTACAAGGAAAACACGAAACACACTTCAAAATCATTCCACAAGATTAAAGATCCGAGGACCCTTTTGAAGACCACACTCGAATTCAACAAACAACAACAAGAACACAATGTATTGATGTGTTTATCACCTAAAAACAGCTAACAACAAACTATGTTAACAACAACAAGATGAAGAACAACAAAAATGGAACAAGAACAACAAGTCACGGATTTGAATTACAAGAACACAAACAAACGATTACAACATAAACAAAATGGATAGGTAGTTAGACCTTGGTTGGTATAATCTTACGAATCCAATAATATGGTAATCGTAGACCCTTAACACTACACACAACGGTTAACCTAAATCCTACATTGACACAAGATGAATTTACCTCCTCTAAACACCAATGTCTCAAGCCAACATTGCAATACAAGTGATATCCACACTTGTTGCCCTCATTTCGGTGTGGTGGCTATTCCAAGCCCTACAACTAAAGGTATTTCATGTTTCAAGTCTTACATCAATGAAAAACTAATGAGAAAAAGACCTAAAATGTTCTATTTATATTTTATTACAAGACAAGGCAAAATGACAACAATGCCCTTAAAAGGTGGGGTGGCCATGGAGTGCATTTGGACCCAATGAAGTGACTAAAACACCCTTAATGAAGATGAACAAATCATGACCCATTAAGTGTTGTCCAAAACCGTGAGTCCCCAAGTCTTTGATGCTCCAAGCAATCTTCCACACATGGCCTTGCTTGTGCTCAAAACGGGTCTTCCTTGCATATTCTTGTTCCCTCGGGGTGACCAAGTATTGAGCCTTTAAATGATGACCTCCAATCATGTATTCAAAAATTAAGGTGGCCATTTGACTTGTACCATTCTTCCCTTCTTGAAAAGGATTCGACCTCGAATCTAAACCTTGCAAGAACAAAGAGAAGACAAACAAGCACCACATCCTCATGACATGAGGGTTAGAGTTAGTACAAAAAACAACATCAACATGCCAAGGAGGTACACACTTGATATATAACCACACATCCTTTGTTATAATCACGAGGGACTTAGAAAAAAAATTACAAAGGAGTTGGCGAAAGGAATCACCATCAAGGGGTGGTGTCCTAATTGAAAGTAAAGTCCACCTAACATATATAACAATATCACTCAAACAAGTGGACCAACCAACAACTATCCATCCTTCACACCCTAAGAAGTTACCAGGATTGAATGGGAGACGTAACCAAGGTCTTAGGTCTCGGCCACTCTCACTTTCCCCTAGGGTGTCATCCCCAAAATTAAGCAAGACCTCTTTATCACTATTGAAAATATCATGAACTAAAAGAGGGTTGAGAAAGGTGTTCCATAAGTCAACTTCAAATAAAGGGTTCCCATGCATGCACTTACTACTAGTTTCAAAATTTCCACTAGGAATATGCCTAACATAAGAAACACATAAAGACGAAGTAGATGGCATTTCTAAGCACATATCACCTTCTCTTTCACAAGAGTTGTCCTCATATACGTAGAAACCATCACGGAAAGCCAAAGGACCACAATCAAAATCATCTTCACAAAGACAATCACAACTCAGATTTTCTAAATATTCAAGCAAATCAAGATCATCTACGCCCGGTTGATCATTTTGCTCACCCGTCTCTAGTTGTTGACAATTCACATACCAATGTAGACTCACCTTGTTTTTCACAAGGGTCAACTAGTGTGTGAATACTCTCGTCACTTGGTAATGGAACCCTAGTCAAGTTGTAAGAGCTAGCACCATATGGACACAAATCATTCTCACGAGGAGAATTAATTTCGTCATCTAAAGGATCAACTAGTGCTTGTGTACCTACAACAAGAGTTTGGTCCTTATGTGACCTAAAAATATCAAGAGTATCACAAAATGAAGACTCATACACTCCTACACTAGGTAAAACCACAACTACATTCATATGAGTGTAGGGGATAACATTTTTACCTCGTAGCTCACATGAGCTATGGTTTTCATCTTGACGTGTGTCCGGGTAGCCCACTTGCTCCCTTGGAACTACCATATGATCCAATATTTTATTTATCACTTCCTATTGATGGGTAATGGCTTCAAGTTTAGCCAAAATAGCACTTGCAGCCGCGGGTTCCATCGTAATTGCACCTAACAAGTCTACAAAATAAAACACAAGTTAGTTCAAAAAAACCTCACCACACTCTCACACACTTGATCGTTTCACACTTGGATTCACAAGTGTTACAAGTCATCTTGTAGTTCGTGATGAGTTGAGGGGTGAGTCTACTCCCTGGTTGGAATGGATTCTTTGTTTGAAGACTCAAGGAAATAATGTCCGAACTTGAACCAAGAAATTCTACTATTCAAAAACAAGAAAAGCACAAAATAACGCTAACACGAACAATCGAGCACAAAAACTAACTAACAAGCTAGTAGGAGATTACTAGGTTGTCAATTAGTGTTCAAACCAACAATCGAAACTAAGAAACAATAAAATAAAACTAAGAAATCTAAAAGTTGAACTCAAAATGTTGCATGAACAGTAATTTAGTGATGTGGCAGTCCACTATTAGCCTCGGTTTTGACAAAATTTTACTCTCCAATTTCAAGTCTTGACCAATCTACAATTTGGAAATGGTGGATTTTGTTAATGGAGGGAAATTTGGTCTTGGAGCTTCATTTTCAAGTTCAAAACAAAACTTGATCTTCTTGGTACTTTCTCCTTGAAACAAGGTCCTTAAATCAAGGAAAGTAGGTGAAAAGTGGTTGTCAAGTCTTTTGAGTGATGTGATCAAGTCTTTCACCAACAAGTACTACAACTTGGTCTTTCACCTTTTGTGGATCTAATGTTCACTTTTTGTTTTAACAAAAGATGAAAAGGGTGAAGAACAACAAGAACACAATAACAACACCAAGAACAACAACAAATTCCAACACCCAACTCCACACCAACAAGGCCTTCAACACGGTCAAGGTTTAGAATGACAACAACATCAAATCAGCCACACTTTGTTCACATTAACAACATCAACAAGTTCAAGTTCAAGATTAGATTTGGACACTTTTTAGTGATGGTGAGAAAGAAACCAACACTATAAACACTCTAAACAACAAAAGAATACAAGATCTATTCACAAAGAAACATGTATCATCCAAGACAACAACAAGAAAAAAAACTTTCTCGGCGAAGAACAATAAGAACAGGAAGATTACTCCTTTCTGGAATTTTTTTTAGTTTTTCAACTTTTTTTTTTTTGATTATTTTTTTTTTCAACTCTCAAGCCCAAGATAGATCTTGTTAGAAAAAAATCAAAGATCTCTTTGATACCAAATGATAGAAGAATTACAAGGACAACATGAAACACACTTCAAAATCAGTCCACAAGATCAAAGATCCGAGGACCCTTTTGAAGACCACACTCGGATTCAACAAACAACAACAAGAACACAATGTATTGATGTGTTTATCACCTAAAAACAGCTAACAACAAAATATGTTAACAACAACAAGATGAATAACAACAACAATGGAACAAGAACAATAAGTCACGGATTTGAATTACAAGAACACAAACAAATGATTACAACATAAACAAAATGGATAGATAGTTAGACCTTGGTTGGTATAATCTTAAGAATCCAAGAATATGGTAATCTTGGACCCTTAACACTACACACAATGGTTAACCTAACTCCTACATTGACACAAGAGGAACTTTACCTCCTCTAAACAACAACGTCTCAAGCCAACATTGCAACACAAGTGATATCCACACTTGTTGCCCTCATTTCGGTGTGGTGGCTATTCAAAGACCTAAAACTTAAGGCATTTCATGTTTCAAGTCTTACATCAATGAACAACTAATGAGAAAAAGACCTAAAATGTTCTATTTATATTCTATTACAAGACAAGACAAAATGACAACAATTCCCTTAAAGGGTGGGGTGGTCATAAAGTGCATTTGGACCCAATGAAGTGACCAAAATACCCTTAATAAAGATGACCAAATCATGACCCATTAAGTGTTGTCCAAAACTGTGAGTCCTCAAGTCTTTGAGGCTCCAAGAAATCTTCCACACATGGCCTTGCTTGTGCTCAAAATGGGTATTCCTTGCATATTCTTGTGCCCTCGGGGTGACCAAGTCTTGAGCCTTTAAATGATGATCTCCAATCATGTAATACCCCATATATTTCTAAGCTAGAAAATGAACCGTTGTTCCTACACATGAAACCTCCTATGTTGTGATTCATATTTGAGTACATGAATTAGGATGAGTATACTAGTGATAATAGAGCTTATGATGAGTTAAGAATGTTCATAAGAGTCACTTAAAGTAAGCCAAGCTAAGAACTTTTGAATCCACCAAGTTTTCGTGTGTGATTTCACATAGGTCATCTTTGAACGAGCATAAATTGGTTTATAGGTGGTATTTCTGAAGATTTATTCCCTCTAAATTGTATATAATTGAATAATATTTCCATCGAAACAAAATTTTCCTAAAACGAACACCCGATGAAGAAGTTATGGTGAGTTAAAGTTTCAGCAACGTCATTTCAGTCAGTGGCGCGTCGCGCCATAAGCCAAAATGACGTTTTTCAATTTCTAGTGTCTCTCCATGATTCCACTGTATCATGGTGAGTTTACAGGTCACAAATGAGTGGCAACGTGATATCTCCGTGTCGTGTCAGGGGTCTAAATCGGGTAATTTTCACAAAAATTAAATCACGCATCTAGAGGAGTATTTGGGTCATGTTTCCACCCCTATATATTACATAAACACAGAATTTAGCCCCAATCCAACCACATTATACTCTCTTTTCTCAAAATTCTCTCAAGAACTCCATAGGGTTTTCATAGGAGCTTCAATATTCAAAGGATTTCACCGTTAATTTTCTCGGATCTTCCATCTAAGGTATGCGTAGTGTTCATATATGGATCCATTTTGTTCATAGAGCTCACATGTTGATGATTGTTGTTTAAGTTTATCTAAAGGTATTTTCATAATTATATATGTCGTTAGTTGAAATCCATGAACTTTATGTGGTTTAAAATGGGAAAATTCATGAAAACACACCTAAGCTAAATGAATGCATGCAAAGTGTTTGATAAAATGCTTAAGGTGATAAGATTCGTGTCCCATGATTTAATAGGGCTTAAATGACAAGTCCATGCTCTATGTTTTATGATTTCACATGAATTCCACATGATTGATATGCATCATTGTTGTGATATGGATTGAGCATGATATTGAAGCTAAGAAAGTGTACACATGTTGTATGAATTTTCCTTCCATACGTAAGATGTTGAGAACTATGCTTAGTGTGAAATCCCCTACTTATGATATGGTGAATTGTGGACCCTATTTCTTTTATGATCAAGTCAGTTATGTGTGTCAGTTTCCTTCCATCGAGTCCTGGGGGTACTTGTACCCAAAAAATATAGTTGTGTGCCTAGAGCCATGTCACGTTATCATGATAATCTTAGCCAAGCCATGATCTATAGAACTCAGTCAGTCATGTGACTCAATAAATCTCAGAAATCTCATGATCTCAATAACTTCTCAGATAGTAGTACTATTCCGTCAGTCAACGTAAGTCACTCAGTCCATGTACAGCCAGTTAAATCATGATTCAGTCTCTTGAGATGGGAGTAGAAGTTAGCACCGAGTAAACCCAAGGATTGGAACTCACCTATCAATTTAGGGTGTGATTCTTAGTAGTCATCCTTGTGTTCCAGAACTCTGTAGCCAACGTAGGTTGAGACATCTTAACTTTCCGGAGTAGGGTTGATGAGGTGGCTTAAACTGGCAGTTTAGGCTTCCCACCATTCTCTGTTGAGCACCTGTCAGCTAAGGGTCACTCACAGCTATCCTTACCAGTGGCACAGTATTGACACCCCTCTAGTCGGGGCGAAGATTGGACCCTAACTTAGCTATATGCGTTATTGGGGCATGTCGGTTAAAAAACTACCTCCCACAGTTTTAGTCCCAGTCTCAATAAAAGAACTCAGATATTTCTTCAGATTTTAGTATACCAGGACTGTCAGTTATAGTCAATTCAGTTACAGTACGGAACTCAGGTAGTTCCATCAGATTCAGGACTGTCAGACATAGTTATCCATGTTATCAAAATTCCAGTATCAGTCATGTTAGATAACAGTAAACCATATATTAGCGTACAGATCCAGATATCACTCGTTCACGATCTCAGTTACTATGTATGCATGTTTGCACTCTCACGTTCATATTAGTCAGTCAGCTAGTATTGCTCATGTATGTAAACCCTTTTGAAATTATCCTACCCCACTCGTATACTCAGTACTTTCAGTTGTACTGACGCATTTGCGCTATGGTGCTTTCTTTTATGTTACACCATAGGTTCAGAGTCACGAGTTCTAGATCATCAGTAGCATTAGCATTCTAGTACACAGAGTGGCCGTGAGTCCTCATCCATCCGAGGATGATATTATTTTATTTCATTCATTATTTCAGTTCAGTTTTGTTAGACGGAGTTAGTTGGAGACATGTTCCTTCAACTCCTTATTTTAGAAAGTATTTAAAGGCTTTTAGATTTAGTCCAGATTTAGTTCAGATTTGATTCAGACTTCAGTTGTTTTGGGTATTTGTCACCCATATGGATGTTATGTTTTGTCAGACACTTTATTCAGTTGAACCTTATGGACTATTATTCATGTTTTTTGGCATTTTACATGTATATTATGCAGTGTACAGGTACAGATATCAGTCATGGGCTAGCATGTGTTCCTTCGGGGTCATAAGCACCGTGTAGTATTCTGGTTCAGAAAATTAGGGTGTTAAAAACTTGGTATCAGAGCCAGGTTTTGATCCTGGGACCTATGGGTTATGGGCCCACCACGCTTCTGCTGTGCCACTCTGATGTGCAAGAGGCTATAGGATGTTTTAGAAATAGTTTCCCATCTTTTAGTATTCATATCATGCTAGTGAGCATAATCTAAAGTTAAATTCTCAGTCTAATTCATTCTTCTCTTATTTCAGAGTATGCCTCCAAAGAGAAGAAACCATCCCGCTCCTCAGCCCGAAGATCCTTTGGGTGAACATGTTTCTCATGCAGAGTTTAGGGACACATTCACCGCACTTGCTTAGTCTGTGGATGCCCAAAATGAACGGCTAATCCAGTGTTCAACTCATCCGCAGCTAGGATTTGGGACTTCAACTGAATGAACCCTTCATCTTCCTTCGGGTCTAAGTCTGATGAAGACCCTCAGGAATTCATTGACCAAGTCCAGAAGGTCATAGACATCATGGGAGTTACTTCTTGTCAGAGTGCCGAGTTAGCGGCATACCAATTACAGGATGTTGCTCACACTTAGTATAAACAGTGTAAGTTCGAGAGGGTAGATGGTGCAGGTCCTATAGAGTGGGAGGAATTTGTCACGTCTTTCTTAGATAGATTCTTTCCCCAAGAGCTGAGGGAGGCAAAAGTTCTTGAGTTCAACAACCTCAGGCAGGGAAATATGATGGTTAAAGAGTATTCTCTCATATTTACTCATCTATTTAGATATGACCATCATGTGGTTGAAGACAATAGGTCTAAGATTAGCAAGTTCATGTCAGGAGTGAATGATAGCGTGGTAAATGAGTGTAGGTCTTCGATGCTGACAGTGATATGCCTTTAGCTAGGCTCATGACCCATGCTCATCAAATAGAGGAGCAGAAAATTAGGACTAGGGAGAGGCAGAACAAGAGAGAAAGATCAAGCAGTTTCAGTTTTGCTCAACCCAAATCAGAAGGAGGAAACCATTCGCAGTTTCGTCCTAAGCCAACAATTTCAGCTCCTTCGTCTGCATTTTACATGTATATTATGCAGTGTACAGGTATAGATATCAGTCATGGGTTACTTTGTGGTCCTTTGGGGTCATAATCACCGTGTAGCATTCCAGTTCCGAAAATCGGGGTGTTACAATCATGTCTTCAAAAATTAAGGTGGCCATTTGACTTGTATCACTATATCCCCAAAAGTCATCATATAACATATTAAACAATCACCAACTCAGATTCTTCTAACACTAAACATGGATATATCCACACCTTTGTCGAACCATACCACTTCTGTCATAGTCTACTAGCATCACGACTCCAAACTTATATCTCTCTACTATAAGATTCAAGATCATATCAAAAGGCTAAACATTATCTATCAAAACTCCTTAACTTGGCTATTTAGAACACCATATACCATCTAACTAGTCTTTCTTCACCTAGAAACTCAACGGCACCACTAGCCACACACAACATGTAATAGCCTTAGAAAAATACCACAACCTCATATCACCTTGGCATACTTCTACTTTATACATACAACATCATACTTCATTACGAACCAAATAAACTTAAGCTCTTGCATGCACTGTTCAACCCTATTAGATCGCTTCCATAAAACTAGTATCATTAACCAAGAAATAATCACATCCACCTTCATGACATCACTGCTATGCCTCAAAATCTACTACATACCTTCTCACAAGTAGTACTAGTCTACAACTACCAAAGAAAAGAAAGTCAAGGGGGTAGAGTCACATAATAGACATGGTCAACCTTAATATTATATTATAACCCCATACAATCTTATCTACTTATACGGCTTTCTCACATCACACTTACTTACCCAAGCGTACATTTAGACTACCTTCAAATTCCACAAACAACCTTGTGTCTATAATTATAACTTACTGGCTAATCTAGCCATTTTCATAATTTGAGCAAACAACAACTCACCTTAGCTAATAACTCCTTCTCTACCTTCTACTAAACTAACACACAAGGACGTATCACTTTAACACCAACTCAATCTCATGCCAAAAGATTTGGCTATACATACATTCAATAAATTGCCCTTACCACTTTTCTTGGCATTACGCCTCTAAACCCCCAGTTCCAACCAACATAAGAACCAACAAGATGGACAATAAGTTGCTGGTGAATCGACATAGGCCTCACACGACTTCACTAGACTTTGAGTTTCAACAACAAAATGATAACAAGATTACAAAAGACAGAAACTTGACACACAACAATCAATGATCTAAGAATTCAGATCTTACTTTGTATAAATAAAAAAAATCTGAGTCAAACACTTCCCCTACAGACTACCATACAATCCACACATGCTACTAGCTACCACATTAGTTTATCACTAAAAAGGGGTAAATCATCCTCAAACATCGGTTGTTCAACTAAAATATTTATTTACACAAAAGTCACCTTCACTCTGACTTCTAACTTTGTGACTTCACATCACCAACTTCTTGGTCCAACATCCCTACCAATAGGTCATGACACCGACACTTAACTTATACTACTACTCGGGTGGAAATACAGTTCCAATATTCTGCTACACATCATATTCTAATATTTTGCTACACATCATCCCCCCTTAAGCGTGACGTCGGTAATATAAATTCTGGAAAGGACTGAATACACTCAATACCGCAGGCTGAAAAGCACGATTTCATCAGAATCAAAGTTCACACTAGAATTAATACACTCTGAGGCACTAACGAACTCTTCACAAGTCCTTGCACAATTTTAAAATATTATATGGCTCAATCAGAAAGAACCATGTCATTTAGACTCTAAACTTCTGTACTTGAATCACCCCAATAATGAAAAATGTCTGAGAACATTAGAGTAGGGAAAGAATTGGGATGATTGTTACTTTCATATGGGCAACACCATAGCATGAATTAGAGTATGAAAGAGGAATATTCTGACTCTATTGCACAAACTAGAACATGAAGAAAAAGAGTAATTCCTAAACGTCTTATAGACTCCTGCTTATAAGTGTGGTGCGCTACACACCCATAAATATGACTCTACCTGATGCAATTTCGCAGACATCCTGGGATCATGAACCGTGCTCTGATACGAAAGTTTGTCAAGACCCGAACTAGGGCCTGGCCGTGATGGACATCCCAAACCATGAAGGCCCGGACATCCTACTCTATCCGATCTGGTAATCATGCACAACATTCATATCATAAAAGAAAATGCAGAAATATAATCTGATACAGAAACATGGTCATTAACTCTGGTTTTCAAGACATAAGAAAGAAAACTGCAATTCAAAACATCTGAATAAGATCTGGCTCAGTCTGTGAAATCTCTACAACATCTCAAAACTATTCTGAAAACTGGGACAAGGCCCACAGTAGACCAAAACAACGGAATAACGTGATTTGAAAGAATAGGCCTTCTGGAACAAAGAAGGCTCACTACTGCATGAATCACTTTTTCTGGCATACTCTATTGATTAGCCAGACCCTTAGACTGAGCATCCGAACCTGGGAGGTAGGGGTTCAATACAGATGTACTGGTACACAGAGCAAATCCAAAATAATAATTTATATTCAACATATGTGAGAGCAATTTAAAATAGTTCATAAACATATCATATAGTAATAAATCTCATGGGCATTTCTGAAAGACTCTGAAAGAAAATCATCTAAACTCTGAGACATTCTTTGTTTTACTTCTGTGCTAGGTGGTATACCCTACAACTATGAAATTCCATGGGCTCGATAGAATCCTCCATTGACTCGGAGAGGAAGCCTCCAACCCAAGTGTGCCGAAAGGGTTGGAGTCTCTGACTCTGCTATGCCACACGGTCGTCACCAGGTAAAAATAATATACTCGGATCGGCAAATCACGGTTTTAGGTTAAGAGTTACTTGAACTCAAACCTTCTTTGAATAACCCCCTAACCCTCTTTAAGCCCAGTTTTAACTCTTTAAAACATGCATTCTCTGAAATCAAACTCTGAAAACATACTCTGTTATGGCATACATACTTATGGTATCGTCATACCATTGACTTGCGAGTCACATCTCTGAGCCATTATTAGCATGTAATAATCTTTGTTTCAAAATGTAAATCTGAAACCACCATATCAATAAATCATTTCAAGAAACTCTTTCTTAAAGCTCATGTAAACATATGCAAGAAACTCTCTTTGTCAACATTTCAAGAATTCAAGGTGGTCATGTCAAAGTTCTCAATTACATGTATTTCTTTCTCTTTAACACAAGAGCATCATAGTAACATCAAGAAACACCCTCTCATTATTTCTAAATCATATTTCAATTGCTATGACATTGAGAAAACTACTTTCAAATCACAAGGAATGCATTTCAACTCTTTTCCAACAAAACCATAATCTTTAATTCAACATACAAGAGGGGTTTCATAATATGTGCTCTCAAACAATCTTCAATCTCAGTTTTTATACACATACATATACTTGTAAATCAATTCAAGGGGGAAAGACCTAAAGGCCAAATAAACAATATCATAAAAATATTTATAATTCATAATTAAAACATAGATTCCAAAAATACCCTTTAAAATTCATGCTTGATAATATTTAAATCATGATCTAGTGTTTACAAGCCCATGTAGTTTTTAGGAGAAACCCCACGTACCTCAAATTAGAAACTTTTGAATGATCTCTAGCTTTTGGGATACTATACGTACGATTGATGGGTGCTTCTTGAAGCCCTAGCAATGGGGATTCCAAATATTAAAGAATTAAGAAAAACCCACGGTTGAATCTTAGAGTTATTTGGGTTTTTAGTTTGAAATCCTAGAGAGTGTTCTTGAGTAATTTGGATGATTATGAATGTATTCTGGTGTCTTTGGAATTAAATCTCGTGTTTACGTTAATAAGGGGGTGAAAAATACCCAATATACCCTAAATGAGATGAAATAAAATATAACTGAAAGTCCGATTTAATTGACATCGTGACGCGCCACTGTCACGGTGGCTCACAAGAAATTGACGAATGGGATTTTTAGGGTCACCGCGATGCAAAGCCATCGCGTTTTCCCACTGGTAGGGACCTAGAACTTCAGCGCGATGCGCCACAATCACGCTAGGTAATTGGAATTTGACAATTGTTAAATAGACTCCCTCCGTGACGCGCCAAGCACCAAAATGACAGGGTTTTATGACTAGGACTTAAATTAGCCATAACTTCTTGCCCGGGTATCAAATTTGGGCGAATCTTACATCAACGGAAATATCATTCAATTCCCCACACTACTAAAATGATTAACATGCCATATTTACATAGGATTTATTGCTTTTGGATCATCTACGCATAGAAATGAAGGTTTTCATTCTAGCCCAAAATACGGGGTGTTACAGCTTTCACTTCCATTACTTTACCGTCCATACTGCTACTCATAGTTTGTCTCATTTATTTTTTTGTTATTATTGGTTGTTTCTTGTACTTCGGTTAATGTAGAATTTTTCTTTGTTATGCTTTGAGTCCCGATACCTCACCATCCATACTAGTAGTAATTGTATTTCTCTTTTAATTTGTTGTCCTTCAATTTTTGTTAGCAACCACTCTCCACTCAGTTTCTATGTATTATGTGACACCAGCCCTAAAAATATAATAGGATGTCACGACTCGAACCGAGGCCCTGGCCGCGACGGGCATCCCAAATTATGAAGGCCCAAGAGACCCCTTAGCATATAATCATAAGCATAACTCATATGGTATAAAAGTGCAGAAGATAAACTAAAAATACAGTAGTCCCGAAATCAAACTTAAAACTTCATAACATCGTAGCAAAAAGAAAAACCTAAATCCAATCTAAATAATCTATGAAGCCTCGACTGAACTGAAAATAATTGTCAGTCTAAATCGGGACAAGGCCCCGGTCGAACTATAAAACAACTAAAACTATCACATGGATAGGATGCCTTCCGAAGTAAGGGAGGCTCACCAACTTTGAACTCCTAGAACAATATACTGCTGCTGAAATGGACCGTTGGACTGAGCCTCAGATCCTATATTGTGAGACAATGCAGTCGTCACGAAGGACGGTCAATTTACCTGGAATGTATTGGTATGCAGAACTAACCAAAACAACATATATTCCATACAAAATAGTCAAGAGCATCAAAAAAAGAATTTAACATAATAGATATAAAAAACGCACAGGCATAATTCAAAATCGTCAAAACATTCTTGTAAGTCATGACTCAGCTCTTTGTTTTATTTCTGAGCTCGATAGTACACCCTACAAGTCTAAAATCCCACGGGCTATATGGAATCCTCCCTTGACTCGGCGGCCAAGCCCTCAACCCAAGTTTGATGCAAGGGCTGTAGTCTCTTCTCTCTACTATGCCATAGGGTCGTCGCCAGTGTACAATCTCTCTATTTCAGGGAAAAAATAAAACCTGTATTGGCAAAATATGGTTTTGGGCAATGAGTTATCTAAACTCGTGTCTTCTTCGGGTAACTATCTAACTCTCTTTAAGCCCAATTTTAGCCTCTTAAAAACATACTTTATGCTTATAAACAATTCTTTCTCATTATGTTAAGGGCATATCACAATAGGGTATCGTCATACTCAAACTTGCAAGTCATTTATTTCATACCACATTATATCCATAGCCTTTCTTACTTAAAAGCATATTAATGACCACCCAAAGAATTTAAACTTCATAAGAGAGTTCTTATTTCAAAAGCATGTGCAAACTTATGCAACACACTCTCTTTTCCAGACTTAAACATACGGTGGCCGATATAATCATAAATCACATGCAGTTTCTTCATTAGGAAACCATAGCATTTAGAATAGAAATCATCTCTTTGAAAAAACACGTGAAACCACCATCCATAACAAGTCAAGGGGTATTTAAACTCAAGAATCATCTTCATTCGTAAAACAACCCCAATATTTGTTATATATAAAATCTCATGATTAGAAAGGGGCTTATAATTCATTCTCGCAAACCGAATTCACAATTCATAACATGCTAGGACCATAAATTTCATCATGGGGAAGGGAATTTCACAAGTCATGTTCATAAATCACTTTTCGAACTCAAATCATGTATGCACAAGATTATAAATTAAGCTTATGAAAAATCCCCATGATAATTACGTACTTTCATCAAACGATTTATGATGCAGGCTCTTTAAATGATTTTCAAAAATCCATTTCATATACATACATATATATCTTTAAAACTTGTTTCAAAACGTAAAATTTACGCCCATGAGATTTAGAATAGTTCCACATACCCGTTGACAGAGAAAAATCAAAGGGAACATAGAGAAATATCTGAAGCTTGAATTCCTAAAACCCTAGGTAGTTTCTCCTATCTCTTATGGAGAGATGATTTGGGAATTTTTGAGAAGTGAAGTTACCTGTTTTAAGACTTAATATTCATCCAAAGAGGGTTGGGAATGGTTATGGGATGATTAAAGACCTTTATGCCCTTAAAATAAATCAAACGGAACACTTTTTGACGCCCCCGAAAAGGCTTTGCGGAACATGGCCATAGCAAAGCAGAGGTAGTGTGCTTTGGAGATTGGTGTCCGGTGCAGGGCCATCGCGGACCCTGGATAGTGTCTCATTCAAACACTCATGACTTTTGACTTCGGGCTCGGATTAATGAACGGTTGGTGGAGTTGGAAAGACGACTCAAAGGGATTTAATTTGATATATAGTAGGTAACATAACTCTTTATATCTTAGGAGAAATGGTCGCTGGAAGTTGACCGAAGCAAAATCGTCAACTAAATGTCAATCAACAGGAAATTGCTCAACTTAACTTTCAAGCTAGGAGATTTTTATGACGTATATTCATCTCCAAGGATGTTCCCACACTAAGAAAATGTTATTCACACTTATATCTAAATAGAAACCATTGGGTTCGGGTCTATAAATGTAAGAAAGATGGTTCAACGTTACCCCTAAAGTGCGGGGGGGGGGGGGGGGGGGGAGGGGGGGTTACATAGGAGAAAAGCCATGAGCTGCATAACCTGGAGATAAAGCGAAAATGATAAGACCAGAGATGATCTTACTTGCAGGAATCACAGTTATAGCACTTAGACATTATTTGAGTTTTTGTAAAGCTTGCAGTCTTTGATGGTGTTATGAATCAAGAAGGAATAAGCAATATGATAAGCAAAAGGAAAAACAGGATGAACACACACAGATTTACGTGGAAACCCTTAACGGAAAAAACCTACGGACAGAGGAGGAGAAATTCACTATAATGGAGAGGAATACAATGAGGAGATGAAAGTATCAATGAAGTATATGTGACATTCGAAAAGAAACCTATGCTACCACCACAGGACCCCTAAAAAATCTCAAACATGGGTCGCACCGCAAACTTTTCAGGGCCGGATCAAAAAAATTCGGGTCACAAACTCTAACAGATGGAATTCGTCGAATGAAAGCTCAAGTCATAGTATGAGGCATTAACAGCAGGGTAACTACACCTACAAAAGGAGCAGCAGAGTATTTCTGAGTCCGCAGAATGAATTGGTGGAACAATAGATACAGAAGATATTTGTGATGAATGAGTGGGCATACTAGGAGAAATAGGATTAAAAATGTTGAGATTCATAAAAAGGTGCAGGAAGTGAGATTCAGATGGTTGGGGCATATGAAGAGAAGATGAATGAATGCTAGTGCAGTGGTATAACGGGTTGGCTATGGATTGTTTTAGGATTGTCAGAGCTTAGGCTGAAGAAGTAATGGATAGTGGTGATTAGACAGAACTTAACACAATGCCAGCTTATCAAATACCTGATCTAAGATAGGAAGTTGTAGAGGATGCGTACTATGGTAGTAAATTAGTAGGTAGCAGTGTTATCTTGCTATTCGTCCATACTAGTAGACGTAGATTTTTTCTTTAGTTTCTTGTCCTTCGATTTATGTTATTATCTATTGTTTCTTGTACTTCGATTATCGTAATGTTTTGCTTTTTTATGCTTTCACTTTGGTTACTTTACCGTTCATACTAGTAGTCAGTGGTGGAGCCAGGATTTTCACTAAGGAGATTCAAAATCTAAAAAAGTAAACATACAAACTAGCCGAAGAGGGTTCAACATCTACTGTATACATATAAAAAAGGTAAAACCCATACGCAGCCCCCTTAAGTACGCACCATTTTTTACTTAGGCACCTCAAGTGGACATTGTTTCATTTTGGCACCTCAAGTAGGTATAAAGTGTGCCACTTTGACACCTTTTGCTGACTCAACAAATTTATATTGTGTGCGTCTATTATACGCGCCTGATGATGTGAAAAGTGACAAATAATATGCCAACACGTGTCATTTTTCTAAAAAATATTTTTTAAATCATTGATTAATTTTTTTTCAAAAAAAAATCAATAATCACCCCTTTCCCCAATAATTAATTTTAAATAAAAAATACTCAACTAATTTATAAATGATTAATTTAAATAAAATGTACCCCCTCCCCCTAACCTACCCACCCCACCAACCTTCTTCTTCAAATACCCCACCCACCCATCCACCACCCCCACCCCCACCCCATCAATCCACCCACCCAACCCCACCCCACAAGTCCACCCATCCCGCCGCCCCTCCCACCCCACCCACCCACCCACCCACCTGCCACCCCACCAGTCAATTTTTAATTTTTTAATTGATTTTATTTAATTTTAATTTTTCTTCATGGATTTAGCTTTATTTTTTTATTTCCTTCATCAATTTTGCTTCGATTTTCAATTTCCCTTCACTGATTTTTCTTGGTTTTTATGCTTCGATTTTAATTTTTTTTATTGATTTTGTTTTAATTCAATTTTTCTTCACTGATTTGGCTTTATTTCTTAAGCATTCTTATTTCTTATAATTAAGCATTCTTATTTCTTGATTTAATCATTCTTGTTTTTTTATTTGTTCTTTCATAAAAGAAGATTCTTGATTTGACCATTTTAGCATAAGGATGTGATAAGGAAAAAAAATGGTGGTAAGTTAATGGATTGAAGAAAGAAGAAGAAAAGAGAAGAATTTTTTTTTTACGAAAATGCCAACCAAACGCGCCTTCAATGCGTGTGTCACACGCACCTTGCCAACTCAGCAAAAAGTGTCAAAGTGACACACTTGAAGACCACTTGAGGTGCCAAAATGGAACAATGTCCACTTGAGGTGCCTAAGTGAAAGATGGTGCGTACTTGAGGGACCTGCGTATGTATTCTGCCTATAAAAAATAATTCTAATCATGCATAAATATTATAATTTTCCACCAAAGGGGGTTCGGATGACCCCTAGACTAAAGGTGGCTCCGCCCCTAGCCTTGCTAGTAGTCACAGTATTTCTCCTTTCACCTTTGTCCTTCGCTTTCTATTATTACCTATTGTTTCTTAAGCAGTTTTCGTCCTTTTAAACTTTTGAAAAATGGACATTTTAATCTCCATCGAATACTTAATAAACTTATCTGTTAGATTTTTTACATACAGACGTTGCAAATGCAAATTTTAGATGCTCCTAATGCATGTTTTAGATGTAATGGATGGATAAACAAAAACATCAAAAAGTCTTTTTTATTACAAGAATCATTTCATTCTTTCTTTTTTCTTTCTTTTTTTTTAAAGTTGAGGGTAGGGGAAGGGGAAACTGGGAGGGGATTACAAGGTGCGGAATCTAACTCTCACCAACAAGATTAAAGTTCAGATAGCTAACCAATTAAACTACTAAGAATCCCCTATGAATCACTTCACTCTAATATAAAATAATGTTGAGTTGAAGTGAAGAAACAACATTCAGCTGTCTCTCAAACTGGCAAGAAAAGCCTTCCCGAACACTTGGTACTTGCAGCAGATTGTCTCACAGCTGCAGGGGAATTTGCTCCCTTGAGTGCCCAAGGGCTGACAATGCAAAAGAAAGGCTGCTCCATTTGTGCAAACGTGCTTTTCGGTAATGTGATCCACATTTCACTACAAAGAAGAAGGAAATAATGAAGAAATAAAGAAACAAACAAGGGAAGAGTGTAAAGTCAATAAGAAAGAAAACAACAGACTATGATAGATTTGACAGCATACCACAATTAGCAGACAACAAATAGCCACAAGTGCAGTCCATCGAAAAGCAATATACTACTCGAAAATTGTCTCTATTCTCTATTTTCACAATTTAACTGGTAGCATTAAAGTGATAATAACTAATATGTCAGGGAGATTCTTGTCCACATTTTTGAACTTTGTTGCATGTTGAACCAATCCAGAATCCAAGGGATCGACTTCGTTTGTTAGGGCTGCCAAGATGGGACTAACTGACAATCTTCAAGGTAGTTTGGAATCACTAGCCTCGGGAAAGACTCCTTTCATAGGAACTAGTTCTTCCTTTAACATTATCTTCTCAGTGAATGGTATAAATCAATTCTGTCAGTGAATTTCACATTCACATTGATTTATGCATTTGCTAAGAAGAGAATGTTAACTGAAGAACCAACTACTAAGGGAAGCGGGCTTTCCCAAGAATAATTACTCCGACTCCCTTGAAGATTGTCACTTAATTCCATCTTGGCTGCCCCAAAAAACGAGTCTAGCAGACAATCCTTTGTAATGCTCCGTGTTTAGCGCTGATTCACCATTAAGATAGTTTTTCTTCTTCTTCTTTTTTTTTTTTGAGTGAGGAGTAAGAAGCAAATTGACCTGTATTTATAGTTTTATTTCAGCCTCTTATGGAAGCTATTTTTTGGGTCATTAGATATTCTTTTTTTTCGAATTCTTTTGACTGCCAAGATCTATTCACACCTTTTTTTGGCACCCAATTGATTATGTTACCATTTTTTGGAGATTAAAGCATGAATTATTTTCCTTTTTTCTTTCAATAAAAAATTAAAAATAAAATTAAATAAAATCATAAAATCATTTAGATATGAAATTCTAAGCTAAATAGGAAGTGTTTTAATATACTTGATGAATTTTTACATTTTTTTCAAAATAAAAAATAAGGTTAGTTGGCATAAGTGAAATTTAGCTTCTTATGGAAACTATTCTTTTGGTCAATGGATATTATTTTTCCCATTTTTTTTAACATCTATGATCTATTCAGACCTTTTTTTAGCCCAGTTGATAATATTACCAATTTTGGAGATCAAGACATGAATTATTTTCCTTTTCCTTTCAATATAAAATTAAAAATGTAGCTAAATAAAATTATAAAATTAGTGAGATATGAAATTCTATGCTAAATAGGAAATATTGTAATGTACATGATGAATTTTACATTTTTTCAAAATAAAAAATAAGGCTAGTAGGCATAAGTGAAATCTGTGAGTTCTAAAATTCTGAGCTAAATAAGATAATATTTTATTTATTTGATGAATTTTCTTTTTTTGCTAACTAAGGATTAGTAAGTGTGAGTATGATTTTCAATAAACATTAATAATATACCAATTTTTTTGTAACAATCAAACCACATTTTCCACTTGCATGAAATAAAGTAAATCTATAAATTCATTTCTAAACAGGGAGTAATACATTTTTATGCGATATGCTAGTATCTTTGCATATAGCTAGAGGTGATTTCAAGATTCTAGACATAGGTGTACCACTAAAAAAAAAAAAAAGGAAAACTGTATTTAATGAAAATTGATGTCTAGACATTTGATCTTCTTATCTAATTGATCGGATTTGAACCCATAACCAAGAGGTTCAAACACAAGGGTTAATTTGGCAAGCAACTTCTCTACCATCAAACCAATAGGACACATAATTTATAAATTTTTAATTTATAATTCTTCTATATTTACTAGCTTTCTGAATATAAATACAAAATCTGCATGAAAATTACTGAGTTCCCGAGAACTCCCCATCTACACCTTTAAATCTGCCCTGGAGACCACAGGTTTACATACCATTATTGAGGCTATGAATTTATTGCTACATATAGTACATAATTTTATAAAATAATATCAACATTATTAAAATAAAGATTTGAATATGTTATTATATATTAAAGAACAATGTACGAGTAATGAGCAATGTCGATTGTGGTAGAGTAACTTATTTGTCAATATTAAGATGATTACATATCGTTTGAACTAGTAAAACGGAACAATCGAAGTTGAGGCTTAACTTTCTTTGGAAGATCCTTGCTTTCAACAGTTGCAAAAATGAGGATAGTGCGATAGATGTGTGGACATGCAAGGAGAGACAAGATTAAAAATGAGAATATTCGCGACAAGGTGGGAGTGACTTCGATGGAGATAAGCTGCGAGAAGCGAGACTCAGATGATTCGGACATGTGAAGAGAAGATCAACGAATGACCTAGTACATATATATGAAAGGTTGACTATGGATGGTTTCAGATAGGCAGAGATAGACTGAAGAAGTACTGAACAGAGATGATTAGACAAAACTTGATGCAGTGTTAGCTTATCGAAGACATGACCGTAGATAGAAAGTTCTAGAGAACATGAATTAGAGTAGTATATTAGTAGGTAGTGTGTTGTATTGCAATTCATCCATGCTAGTAGTCTCTGTATTTCTCCTTTAATTTCTTGTCCTTCGATTTCTGTTACTATCTACTGTTTCTTGCAAATCGATTATCGTAGTTTTTTGTTTCGTTGTACTTTCACTTCCATTACTTTGTCTTTCCTACTACTAGTCATAGTATTTCTCCTTTAGTTTTTTGTCATTCGACTTCTGTGTTTCTTGTACTTTCGTTAATATAGAATTTTGCATTGTTATGCTTTCACTCCCGTTATTTACCGTCCATACTAGAAGTCATAGTATTTCTCCTTTAGCTTGTCCCACGTTTTCTGCTATTATCATTTGTTTCTTCTACTTCGATCATTACAGTATTTTGCTTTGCTATGCTTTCATTTTCGTTACTCTTTTTTGGACTGCTTTGAAGTGTTATTACTTGAGTCGAGGATCTATCGAAAACAATATATCTATCTCTAAAATAAAATAAGATGTGTTCACACTTAACCAAGTGATAAGAGACTTTGTAAAACTCCATTCTAGACAACTTAGTGATTTCAATATGACCAAAAATAAAAATATACGATAACCGGTCATTAAACACTTGAAACAAGTGTGAATTTCCTGTTGTGTTAAAATTTTGTGGAAACAGTCTCTTGCGAAAATGCAGAGGAAGACTACATAAAATGATAAATTTTTGTGGTTCGGCCCTTCATATGAGTCCGAGTATTGTGGGAGCTTCATGCACTAAACTGACATTTAACCACAAAGATAAAAAGAGAGCCTCTTACGTTATTACTTGAAAAAATAACGAAAACAATTCTATTTGGAATAAATTGGTTTAAAATAGTCTGTTGAATAGACTTATGAACAATTTCAGTCATTTAGACTTGCCAAAAATGAATAGTTTTAATCTCCATCAAATATTTAATAAACGTTGCAAATCCAAATTTTATATGGTCCTAATGCATGTTTTCGATGTAATGGATGAATGAACATAAACATACAAAAGTCTTTTATATTAAATGAATCATTTCACTATTTTTTTTTTCTTTGTTAAAAGTTGGGGGTAGGAGAAGAGGAAACGAAAAGGGGATTATGTTAGAGCAAAGAAGTTTTGATGATTGATGTTTGTGAATGAAACATGTTATTCATGCTGGTCCTCACATGTGGAAAACATTAAAGTGGATGCAAAGTTGATGATGCGTAAAGTCAGGAGTGGATAAGCAAGAAAATTTGGATGTGCTTTCAACATTTATCATTTGCAGAAAAGAGGGTGAAAGGAAAATAAACACGACACTTGAAGATTGAGCAAATAAAGGTGTCCTACCCAGTTAAGGAAATAGATGGCAACAAGCAGTGAAACTAACTAAGAGTCCTATTGAAGAAAGAAGAATACATCATCTAAAGGAATCTATCGGGAGTTGGCTTAAATAGAAGAGACTGCTTCAAAGAGTTTCACTCACGCACCAATACAAAAAGCATTAATCAACAAAATCGTTCACTAGCTTGAAGAAGAACCTGGTCCTTCACTTAGAGAGTCATAGATTTTGTGTAATAGGTTGGTTCTTTGAGTTGTAATGAGTTTTAATTCTAGTCTCAGTGAAATATAAAATGAGTTTGGAGTAGTGTCTTCAAGTTAGGGAACTCGAAGACTTGGGAACGCTTATCTTGGGAAGATTTGTGTTATTGTAGAAATAGGAGTTAGAGTTTAATTCCTAGTTTACAAGAGTATTGTAATTTTGATTGTTGAGGATCAAGAGTATTAGTGAAGTTGGGGTTAAATCCTATAGAGGTATAGGTCGTGGTTTTTAACACCTTTCTTGAGCCAGGTATTTTTCACGTAAAATTATTGTCTTCTTATTTACTCTTCATAAGTGAACCACTTTAGTGTACTTCTTCTACTAATAGGCAATTAATAGAGTAAAATAGTAAAATCAGTAAGGTACGCACTCTAACAAGTGGTATCAGAGTGAGGTTATCTTAAATAAGGTTAGCACCTAAGAAACGATCACTATGATGAATTTCGCACCTCCTACTGGTCACAGTGAAGGTCAGTCAACTACTAGACCTCCACTCTTTGATGGTTCTCATTTTTTCTGGTAGAAAGCTAGGATGGAAATGCTTATTCAAGGGGAAGACTATAAATTGTAGGATAGGATCACTGATGGTCCTACTATTCCAATGAAGTTGGTTGATGGTGAACAGGTTAAGAAAGTAAGAAGTGAGTTTACTGCTGATGACTTGCTAGCATTAAAGAAGAATGCTAAGGCCAAGAACATCTTGGTCTATGAATTAGGGAAAGCTGAATACAACAGAGTATCAAACTATACCACTGCTAAACAAATTTGGGATGCCCTGGTCAATACTCATGAGGGTAACTCTCAAATAAGGAAGTTTAGAATTGCCCTTCTCTTTACTGAATATGAAGCTTTCAAGATTAAGGAGAACGAATCTCTTCATGAAATGATGACCAGGCTTACTGCTCTAACAAATGAATTGACCTCCTTGGGAAAAGATATTCCTGTGGAGGAACAAGTTGAAAAGGTATTAAGGGTATTACCTAAGTCGAAATGGGATGTTAAAGTCATTGCCATTAGGGAAGCAAAGGATCTCACTCAAATGACATTAGATGAACTGGTAGGTAATCTGAAGACCTATGAAATGCAAATTGATGGGATCAATAAAGAAGTGGTAGCTCCTGAGAGAACCTTGGCACTGAAAGCATCAGACAGTGATGGAGAAGTTGAACTTGATGAAGAACAATTTGCCTTCATAATTAAGAACTTCAATAAGTTCTTTAAGGAGAAAAAAGTAACAGGTAGCAAGAAACGTTCAAATGATAATCCAAATGGATGCGACATGTGTGGTAAGACTGATCATCAGATTAGAGACTGTCCTATATGGGAAATAGAGTGGAAGAAGGAAAGAGCTGAAAAGGATTAAAAGAAAAGGCTAAAAAGAGGGAGAAGTATGCTACGGTAGCCACTTGGGGATCTGATTCAGATAAGTCAGAAGATAAATAAATTGATGAGACTACACTTATGGCTGTCACACCCCTTTTTTAACTCCAAAAAGAATCAATTTTAAGTTTTGAAAGGGTTTTTATTATTAAAGTGACAAAGATGAAAATTTATTTCGAAAAGGACTTTTGACAATCAAAACTCAGAGTCACCACTTGGAATAATCGGGTGTGCCAAGTCACCTTTAGAAAATCCTTTTCAAAATAATTTGACTCTTTAAAACTGGTTTGCGAACAGAGATTTTGGTTAAGGAATTCTGTTGACCGAGGGGAAAGTGTTAGGCACCCCTCGATCCCGTGGTTCAACCATGGTTGCTTGATGGAGCATATCATCTAATTTAAACACTACAAATGTATAAACCACACAAAGCATGCAAAACAATCAAGCAAGCAAAACAAATCAAAACAATCTAAAATTTAGTGTTCAGTCCAATTATACAGTCCCGAAATAAAAAAATACGGAAATTTAAACCTACTCTATTCTAGGTTAATCCTAACTACGCTCTACCCGATGCCTCGGGCCTTCATCACGAACATTTGCCGCCAACATGATACGTCGGAGCATTCCCCGGTGAATAAATACAATGAGCCTCGAGGCATTCACCGACTAAATGAATACATTTAATAAAAAAAATGATAAAAATGAAGAAAATCACCCAAACATAAATATTTGAACGTTTGATGATTAAAATCCTACGAGTTGCCTACCCTAAAGCCTAGAATTTTCCTACTAGTTTCGGCCTAAACATGATACTATCAACGTTCAACATAAATAATGAATCAAAATACTACAATAGTCACTCTTATTGATTTTCAATTTCCGCCCCCAAAACAACCAATTTTAATTCTCAAATGAGACATCACTTCACGATATGATTCATACTCAAGGGAACAAACCACTATTCAAAAAAAGAACATATTCAATACCAAAACAGATCAAGCAACAAATAACGCGCCATTTCGATGCATCCGAATATAATAAATAATAAATCAAAAGGAGAAGAATCAAGACTGTCAAATATGGTCATTCAATCTTAGTAATAAAACTCAGATAGTTCTACAGAATTTAGGACTGTCAGATACAGTCAACTCAGAACAGTACGGAACTCAACTAGTTCCATCAGATTCAGGACTGTTAGATATAATGTCCTACCCCGTATATTTCTAAGCTAGAAAATGAACCGTTGCTCCTACACATGAAACTTCCTATCCTGTGATTCATATTTGAGTACATAAATTAGGATGAGTATCATTCAGTGGCGCGTCGCTCCATAAGCCAAAATGACGTTTGTCAATTTCCAGTGTCTCTCCGCAATTCCACCGCATCGCGGTGAGTTTCCAGGTCACAAACGAGTGGCAACATGATATCTCCGCATCGCGCCAAGGGCCCAAATTGGGTAGTTTTCACAAAAATTAAATGACGCATCTAGAGGGGTATTTGGGTCATCTTTCCACCCCTATATATTCCATAAACACGGAATTTAGCCCGAATCCAACCATATTATACTCTCTTTTCTCAAAATTCTCTCAAGAACTCCATAGGGTTTTCATAAGAGCTTCAACATTCAAAGGATTTCACCGTTAATTTTCACGGATCTTACATCTAAGGTATGCGTAGTGTTCATCTATGGATCTATGTCATTCATAGAGCTCAAGAACCATGTTTTAAATATTATTTTGTGATTTTCTTGTTGTGATATGACC
This sequence comes from Capsicum pubescens, assembly GCA_030864215.1. Taxonomy (NCBI): domain Eukaryota; kingdom Viridiplantae; phylum Streptophyta; class Magnoliopsida; order Solanales; family Solanaceae; genus Capsicum; species Capsicum pubescens. Next base: position 353,341,632 of record CM061538.1, on the reverse strand, counting down.
ATGTACATGTTGATGATTGTTGTTTAAGTTTCAAGATATATCTAAAGGTGTTTTCATGAAGTATATGTGTCGTTAGTTGAAATCCATGAACTTTATGTGGTTTAAAATGGGGAAATTCATGAAAACACACCTAAGCTAAAAAAAAAAAAATGCACAGTGTTTGATAAAATGCTTAAGGTGATAAGATTCGTGTCCCATGATTTAATAGTGCTTAAATGACAAGTCCATGCTCTATGCTTTATGGTTTCACATGAATTCCATGTGATTGATATGCATCATTATTGTGATATGGATTGAGCATGATATTGAAGTTATGCAAGTGTACACATGTTGTATGAATTTCCCTTCCATACATAAGATGTTGAGAACTATGCTTAGTGTGAAATCCCCTACTTATGATATGGTGAATTGTGGACTCCATTTTTTATGATCAAGTCAGTTATGTGTGTCTGTTTCCTTCCATCGAGTCCTGGGGGTACTTGTACCCAAAACATATATCTGTGTGCCTAGAGCCATGTCACGTTATCACGATAATCTCAGTCAAGCCATGATCTATAGAACTCAGTCAGTCATGTGACTCAGGAAATCTCAGAAGTCTCATGATCTTAATAAATTCTCAGATAGTAGTACTATTTCGTCAGTCAACGGAAGTCAGTTACTCAGTCCATGTACAGCCAGTTAAATCATGTTCAGTCTCTTCAGATGGGAGTAGAAGTTAGCACCGAGTGAATCCAAGGATGGGAACTCACCTGCCAGTTTAGGGTGTGATTCTTAGTAGTCATCCATGTGTTCCAGAACTACGTAGCCAACGTAGGTTGAGACATCTTAACCTGCCAGATTAGGGTTGATGAGGTGGCTTAACCTGTTATTTTATGGTTCCCAACATTCTCATTCGAGTACCTGCCAGCTAAGGGTCACTCATAGCTGTCCTTACCAGTGGTGCGGTATTGACACCCTTCCAGTCGGGGCAGAGATTGGACCCCAACTTAGCTATATACGTTATTGGGGCATGTCAGTTAAACAACTACCTCCCACAGTTTCAGTCCCAGTCTCAGTAAAAGAACTCAGATATTTCTTCAGATTTTAGTATACCAGGACTATCAGTTATAGTCAATTCAGGACTGTCAGACACAGTAATCCATGTTATCAGAATTCCAATATCAGTCATGTTAGATAACAGTAAACCATGTATTAGCGTACAGATCCAGATATCACTCGTTCACGATCTCAGTTACTATGTATGCATGTTTGCACTCTCACGTTCATATTAGCTAGTCAGTTAGCATTGGTTATGCATGTAAACCCTTTTGCATTTAGCCTACCCCACTCATATACTCAGTACTTTCAGTTGTACTGAGGCATTTGCGCTATGGTGCTCTTTTATGTTACACCATATGTTCAAAGTCATGAGTTCCAGATCAGCTGTAGTAGTAGCATCCCAGTACGTAGATTGGCAATGAGTCCTCATCCATCTGAGGATGATATTATTTTATTTCATTTATTATTTTAGTTCAGTTTTTCTAGACAGATTTAGTTGGAAACATGTTCCCTCAACTCCTTATTTCAGACAGTATTTAGAGACTTTCAGATTTAGTTCAGATTTTTGATCCAGACTTCAGTTGTTTTGGGTATTTGTTACCCCATATGGATGTTATTATTTATCAAATATTCTATTCAGTTGAACCCTATGGCCTAATGTTTATGTTTTCCGCATTTTACATGTATATTATGCAGTGTACAGGTACATATATCATTCATGGGTTAGCTTGTGGTCCTTCGTGGTCATAAGCACCATGTAGCATTCCGGTTTAACAAATCGGGGAATTAAAAAAACTTCGTATTAGAGCCTAAGGTTCAATAGAGTCCTAGGAAGTCTGAAAGACACATCTAGTAGAGTCTTGTGCATGGGTGTGTTATGCGCCACATTTATGTGCAAGAGGCTATGAGATGTTTCCGGAATAGTTTCCCCTCTTTCAGTATTCATGTCGTGCTAGTGAGCATAATCTCAAGTTAAACTCTCAGTCTAATTCATTCTTCTCTTATTTCAAAATATGCCTCCAAAGAGAAGAAACCAGCCCACTCCTCCGCCCGAAGATCCTTTGGGCGAACATGTTTCTCATGCGGAGTTTAGGGTCGCATTCACCACACTTGCTCAGTCTGTGGCTGCCCAAAATGAACAGCCACCAGTTATTCCATCCAATCTAGTGGCTAACTCAACTGCAGCTAGGATTCAGGACTTCACCCGAATGAACCCTCCATCTTTCTTCGGGTCTAAGTCTGATGAAGACCCTCAGGAATTCATTGACAAAGTCCAGAAGATCATAGACATCATGGGAGTTACTTCTTATCAGAGTGCCGAGTTAGCGGCATACCAGTTACAGGATGTTGCTCATACTTAGTATAAATAGTAGAAGTCTGAGAGGGTAGATGGTGCAGGTCCTATAGAGTGGGAGGAATTTGTCACGGCTTTCTTAGACAGATTTTTTCCCTAAAAGCTGAGGGAGGAAAAAGTTCTTGAGTTCATCAACCTCAGGCAGGGAAATATGATGGTTAAAGAGTATTTTCTCAGATTTACTAGCTAGCCATATATGCCCCTCATGTGGTTGCAGACAACAGGGCTAAGATGAGAAAGTTCATGTTAGGAGTGAATGATAGCATGGTAAATGAGTGTAGGTCTGCGATGTTGAACAGTGATATGAATTTAGCTAGGCTCATGGCCCATTCTTAGCAAATAGAGGAGCAGAAGATTAGGACTAGGGAGAGGTAGAACAAGAGAGCAAGATCAAGCAATTTTTGTTTTGCTCAACCCAAATCAGAAGGAGGAAACCGTTCGCAGTTACATCCCAAGCCAGCAATTCCAGCTCCTTTCTCCCCTAGTTCCATAATTTAGATATGGCAACAAAGATCGAGCACCAGGCTCTAAGTCTCAGGGCAGTGTCAGTAGTTCCCGAACTAATCCCCTGTGTCAGACTTATGGTAAAAACCACAAGGGTACCTGTAGAGTTGGTAGCGATGTTTGTTTTGGTTATGGCAAGCTAGGCCACAGGATTAGAGAGTGTCTGTAGTCAGGTCTAAAGGGTCAGCAGAATCGTTCCACAGCCCAGTCCGGTCGCCCAAATCAGCAGGGTGCCACTTCCAGTGCTACTAGTGGGCAATTCTCAAACAGACTCTATGCTCTTCAGACCCGACAGGTTCAAGAAAATTCTCCTGATGTCGTTACTGGTACGTTACAGATTTTTCATGTTCATGTTTACACTTTACTAGATCTAGGTGCATTCTTGTCTTTTGTTACTCCTTATATAGCAGGCGATTTTTGAATCTGTCCCAAATTTTAGCAGAGCCCTTTTCAGTCTCTACCCCAGTGGGTAAAACCATTATAGCTCGGCGGGTATACAGGAACTGCTCGGTTATGATAATTTGAAAGCCACATCAACAGATTTAGTCGAGTTAGAGATGACTGATTTTGATGTCATTCTCGGCATGGATTGGCTTCATTCCTGCTGTACCACAGTCGACTATAGAAATAGGATAGTTCAGTTTCATTTCCCGAATGAGCCCATCCTAGAGTGGAAGGGTAGTACTTCATCTTTCATGGGTCAGCTTATTTCCTACCTTCGGGCAAGGAAAATGATTTCTAAGGGATGTGTTTATCATCTAGTTCATGTTAAAAACTCTGGTTCCGAATCTCCTAGCTTTGAATCAGTCCCAGTGGTTAATGAATATTTAAATGTCTTTCCCGAAGATCTTCCAGGCATTTCTCCCGAAAGGGAAATAGACTTCGGCATTGACCTTATTCCAGACATTCAGCCTATTTCTATTCTTCCATACAGAATGGCACCAGTAGAACTCAAAGAACTGAAAGATCTGTAGAAGGATCTCTTAGATAAGGGATTCATTAGACCAAGAATTTCCTTGTGGGGCACACCAATCTTATTCGTGCGCAAGAAAGATGGTTCTCTCAGGATGTGTATTGATTATCGCCAGCTCAACAAAGTTACGGTCAAGAACAAGTATCCTCTTCCCAGAATAGATGAATTGTTTGATCAACTTCAGGGTGCCAGTTATTTCTCCAAGATAGACCTCAGATCAGGCAACCATCAGCTCAGAGTTAGAGAATGTGACATCCCAAAGACAACTTTCCATACTCGATATGGTTACTTCGAGTTCCTAGTTATGTCCTTTGGTCTTACCAATGCCCCAGCCGTTTTCATGGACTTGATGAACCGTGTGTTCAGGCAGTACTTGGACATGTTTATCATAGTCTTCATAGATGATATCCTGGTCTATTCCCGCACAGAGCATGATCATTCAGACCATCTCAGGATTGTTCTTCAGACTCTCAGAGATCACCAACTATTCACCAAATTTAGTAAGTGCGAGTTTTGGCTAAGGTCAGTAGCATTTCTTGGACATATTATTTCTAGTGATGGCATTAGAGTAAACCACACAAAGCATGTAAAACAATCAATCAAACAAAACAATCCAAAATTTAGTGTTCAGTCCAATTATACTGTCCCGAAATAAAAATAATACGGAAATATAAACCTACTCTATTCTAGGCTAATCCTAACGTCGCTCTACCCGACGCCTTGGGCCTTTATCACGATCATCTGCCGCCAACATGATACGTCGGGGCATTCCCCGGTGAATAAATACAATGAGCCTCGGGGCATTCCCCGACTAAATGAATACATTTAATAAAAAAAATGATAAAAATGAAGAAAATTAGTCAAACATAAATATTTGAACGTTTGATGATTAAAATACTACGAGTTGCCTACCCCAAAGCCTAGAATTTTCCTACTAGTTTCGGCCTAAACATGATACTATCAACGTTCAACATAAACAATGAATCAAAATACTACAATATTCACTCTTATTGATTTTCAACTTCCGCCCCCATTACAACCAATTTTAATTCTCAAAAAAGACATCATTTCTCGATATGATCCATACTCAAGGGAACCAACAACGATTCAAAAAAAGCAAATATTCAATACCAAAATAGATCAAGCAACAAATAATGTGCCATTCGATGCATCCGAATATAATAAATAATAAAATAAAATAAGGGATAGGATTGGACCTCAATTCGAAGAATTTGAAATTCAATAATACTTCAATGAAACGACAAAATCCGTGCCTAAGAACTTTGATTCAGAACCTCAATTCGAACCAAATCCAACTCGATCAAACCCGAAAAGAAGACCGAACAACCCGAGATAGTCCCAGCGAAAATCAAAAAAACATTCTTTCCGGATAGATTCATCAGAAAAGGCTGATTAACAAACTGATTTGATGCCTATATTGGGGTATTAATGGATTCAAAGTTTAGACGACAGCTTGTAGCCTTTTTCTGGTAATTTCGATCAGATTTGGTGATGTTTCGATGCATTTTCGATGAAACCATCGCCGGAATAGTAAACCGAATACAGATCTGACCTTTCTCCCTCAACTCTCTTCCCATTTTCTCTCTTGGTTCACTCTCTCCCCAATTGTCTCAATTTCTCCCTTCCGCTCTCTCTTCTATCCCAGTTTTCCTAAATATCAGTAAGGTGCGTATGGTGGCTTTTGTGAGTGGGATGGTGTCCGTTAATGGAAGATGAACTCTGTGTATATATAGTAAGGTTCCCAGATCATGTATTTTGAGGTGTGAGTGGTGTATTGTCTATGAATTTTGTCAATGTAAAATTGTTAAGAGAGGTGAGTGTCTAGTTAGGTCCCCCGATGTGTGATTTCAGTGAAGGAGTATATTGTGAATGGAATTCAATTCCAGTGAGGTAAGGGTGGGGTAGTGAGGTAGGGTAGGTGAGGTGTAAGTTGGTTAGAATAATGTGAAAAATGGCTATTCTTGATTGGGTAGGTTGTTATAATTTTGTTATTTTTTGTCCTTTTGTGAGGTATGATTATATGGTTGAAGGTACACGGTAGAATAAGGTAAAAATAAATAAAAATAATATTGGGGAGGGACAAAATTAGGTATCTACATCATTCCCCCTTTGAATGTAAACACGAAGTGTTTTCAGACAAAGAAGTAGACAATGAGACAAAATTGTCCCGACCATTATTTAAAAAGAATGAAATAGAAGGAAGGAGGGAAACCATGTCTTGACTTTGGACATCATACTCATCCCTAGTTATGACAGAATCAAGTCACAGGTATCCCCAAGGACTGAAAGAAGAGAGACTATACCGAGTTGGAGAGTCGACCGAGGTTCTATCGAGGTTCCGGTCTGCGTCTCTGTCATTACATCAAAAACAAAAATTGCAAGTTATAACATAAATGAAATTACAAAAGTCCTATCTATGCAGTTTCTTTTGGACTCTTGACTTGAGTTTCATCAGCCTATTTTTCAGGCGGGCTCCTGACTTGCAATTTCTTCAACTTGTTGCCTGACTTTCAATTTCTTCATCTTGTTGTTTGACTTTCCATCTATTAATCTTGTGCTTCGGGAGGGCTCCAATGTTACTTGAGTTATCAAAACAAGGAAGTGCGTCTCCTTACAAATACGTCTTGAATTACCCAAACAAGGAAGTACGTCTCTTTACAGATGTTGCTTGAATTACCAAAAACAGGAAGTGCATCTCCTTACAAATGCCGGTTGAATTACCCAAACAAGGAAGTGCGTCTCCTTACAAATGCCACTTGAATTACCGAAATAAGAAAGTTTGTCTCCTTACCAATGCCGCTTAAATTACCCAAACAAGGAAGTGTGTCTCCTTACAAATGCCGAATGAATTACCCAAACAAGGAAGTGTGTCTCCTTACATATTGCTAGAAATACCCAAATATGAAAGTGTGTCTCCTTACCAATGCCTCTTGAATTATCAAGACAAGGAAGTACATCTCCTTACCAATAACGCTCAAATTACCAAAACAAGGAAGTGTGTCTCCTAACAAATGTCTCTTGAATTACCCAAACAAGAAAATGTGTCTCCTTACCAATGCCGCTTGAATTAAACAAACAAGGAAGTGAGTCTCCTTACAAATGCCGCTTGAATTACCCAAACAAGAAAGTGCATCTCCTTACCAATGTTGCTTGAATTATCCAATAAAGGAAGTGTGTCTCCTAACAAATGTCTCTTGAATTACTCAAACAAGGAAATATGTCTCCTTATCAATGCCGCTTGAATTAAACAAACAGGGAAGTACATCTCCTTATAAATGCCGCTTGAATTATCCAAACAAGGAAGTGTGTCTCCTCACCAATGTTGCTTGAATTACCCAAACAAGAAAGTGCGTATCCTCACAAATGTCACTTGAATTGCCCAAATAAGGAAGTACATCTCCTCACAAATGCTGCTTGAATTACCAAAATAAGAAAGTGCATATCCTTACCAATGTCACTTGAATTACCCAAATAAAGAAGTGTGTCTCCTTTGGAAGTTAGTCTCCTTATGATACCGCTTGAATTACCCAACAAGGAAGTGCATCTCCTTACCAATGCTTCTTGAATTACCAAAACAAGAAAGTGTATCTCCTACCAAATGTCTCTTGAATTATCCAAACAAGGAAGTATGTCTCCTTACCAATGCCGCTTGAATTAAACGAACAAGAAAGTGCGTCTCCTTACAAATGTTGCTGGAATTACCCAAACAAGGAAGTGTGTCTCCTTACAAATTCTTCTTTAATTACCAAAATAAGGAAGTACGTCTCCTTACAAATGTTTCTTGAATTACCAAGATAAGGAAGTGCATTTTCTTACAAATGTTGGTGAATTATCCAAACAAGGAAGTGTGTCTCCCAGAGATATTGGATGATGAGTTTTACCATGATTTTGATAACCAAACCTGTGCAACAATATTGTCTCTTGCATTTGTGGAAGTAAGGTATTGCAACTTTTGATATATAGGCTTTGAAATCCTTGATTCGAAGGTAACATGTGTTCTTGTTTCATACAAAGAAAACTTGTTAGTTTAAAAACATGGTGGCTGGTTTGTGGCTTTGGCTTTCGTGGCAATCGTTCTTGCCCCTGTCACATTAATCATGCTTTCAACCATTAGAATATGCCATTGACTCGGTCAATCATTGATCCGAACTCAAATTATTAAGAGTGACTCTGAAACAAATACAGTATTTCTGCTTTTCCATGCTTCTCAGATAAACCCTTTGAACCTTGATATTTCCATAAGTTCCCAGACTTGTCTGTTGAAAAATTTTTCTGCATGCCTTATTTCGTCTCATAATCATATCTCTTTCATGTGTTGGCCTTTTGCCTTGCTTTGTGCAATTGAAGAAGCTGGTAGCCAATTTTGAAATCTTTTCTCACTCGTTTTGACATGGACTTGACTCAACGACAAGAAAAAAAATGACAATGATTTTCTATTTGAATAACTAACTCAAGAAAATAAAGTAAAGATAAAGAAAAGAAAGAAAAGACAATGAATGTCCCCATTTGAAATAAAGAAATGTAAAATTTATCTAGAAATGACAGTCAACTCTAATGATTATGCCATGCATTTTGGATTAAGCTGTCTGATCTTTCCATTCAAACTTTCTACCAGTTGTTCTTGAGTTAATGGCTCTGAAACTGAGTTACTTTCTTGGACCCACTGCATTCGAAGAGCTCATTCGGCTAGTGGCACCTTGCAGGGTTTTCCCCAACAAGCCTCTCTCATTTTCTTTCTCTCAGCTCACCATTTTCCTATGATGTCCGTGAGGGTTATTCACCAATGAGACTCTCTTATTTTCATTTCTCCCAACTCACCATCACCTTATGGTTCCCAAACGACACTTGAAGTGGGATAGGACTTACAACTTTTGGAATCGACTCAAACAATGAGGATTAACTCATGCCCCAGTTTCTTTGACTGACAATTCTAAATTATTTATTTGGTTGGACCGAGCCCTTAGTAGGGCAGCCTACGTATCTCACCCCCGAGAGAGGAGAATCAGGTCATGCGTAGTTCTGGCAACTTGTTCTTTGCTTGATTTTGATTTCTTTTTCTTTTATTTTATTGACTCTTTTCTTTTTGAGATTTTTCTGACTCAATTTTTCTTGACACTCTTCTCATTTCTTTCCTTTTGACACTTTTTTTTAAAACTTTTCTGACTCTATTCTTTTTCTCAACACTTTTCTTTTGAGCTTTGCTGACTCTATCTTGATTCCAAAAGAGGTGTATGAAAGAAGATAAAATTATGGCTCGAATGGGGTAAACAAAGGATGACACAATGTTTGGATAGCAAAATGAAATGCCTTCGTCATATCAATCCTTGAAAATGCAAGTACACATCACAAAATATGAAAGTGACACATGATGATCATTTGTGACATTTTTTACAACAGTAACTTCGATTGAGCATGTGTGCCACTTCTTCTTCTACATTTGTCAAGCATACAACTCCATCTTTGTTGTACATTCCTCACATCGAATGATCTAATCTTTTGTGGAGATGATTATCTTCTTGTTTCTCTTGATATAGGGATCACACATCCACTATTTGACCTAATTGGGACCTGCCTTTCGATTGATGACCAAGTTGTTCTTGTGATTCTCAAAATAATTGCCTTAACTTGTCACCAAATGTCTCAGCACTCTACCTATTTCCTCAGATGTTATCTTTTACTAATTTAACCCTCTGATTCAATGTTTCATGGTTAAATTGGATTTCAAGATCGACTGAAAATTCTGCTAGCATGTCATATCACTAGAATCAACATAAAATGTACTATGTAAAGAAAACAAACGAACAACACATATTTAAAACACAAAGAAAAATGGGACACTTCATTTAGTTAAAATAGAATATAGAAGGGTTTGAACATAAAAGACTAAAGGACAAAACAAGATAGATCCCAAACTACAACCCTGAAATAATTCGGACAACAGAAAATAAAACAAAACAAGCAACCAGACCTCTTCCTAATAGGGAGAGGGGTGATTTCTCAATTGCTCAGCCTGACAATTTAGCCATTGGTTTGCATATCAGTATGACTAGAGCTTCCTTCACCGTTAATGTTTTGCACCATAATTGATCCATCTTGAATCATCTTTTTAATTTCTCTTTTCAAATCTAGACAATCTCCAATACTATGACCCTGAGCATCAGAATAATACGCAAATCATTCATTAGGATCAAAATTTCTTGAACGCCGATTAAGAGTATGCCCAAGGAGAGGAGTAATCATGCCCCTCTGTCTCAATCTCTAGAACAAATAGGCATAAGATTCCCCAATAGGAGTGAAATTATCCTTTTCCTTCCTCATCTTTACGAACTCTGGCCTCGAATGAAACGTGGATTTAGAGGTTCCTTGGTAAATTTATGGGGGTCGAGTATAGTTTTGAGGGACAGGTGCATGCCATTGTGGATAAGAAGATGGATGGGTAAACAATTATGCATTATTCAAAGGATATTGAGGAAGCGGAATGAAACTCCTTGGATTTTGGAAAGAGGAATCTTATTGCAGATGAGTAAGTGGATTTGATATGTAAGATCGGGATTGAGGCTAACAGTATTGGTGAGTTGGACCTCTTAAACTCTGCTTTGGACCTGAAGCGATAATAGGTACATTTTTCTTCTTCTTTCCTTCAGTTTCCCTTGATCGATTGCAATATCGGCTCAAATGTTTCACAGAATCATTCTTTCCATCAAGCTCCTCAAATTTTGATGTCTCAAATCTTGGAGGAAGGCTAACACTTGAAAATATGCCCTAGTTTTTATATGAAACATCTTCATATCCCACAAGTCCTAAGGAACTTTTTATATCATTTTCTACACTCTTAACTTTCCCAACCATTTTCTCTGGCTCTTCTAGCATGCTAGCCTTCTTAGTAAAAAATTTTGGCGGTCCACTAACTTAACTGTAGGCTCAAGAGTATGAAAATAATCATCAAGAGTATTGAATATGGATTCACTAGTGGACTGGGGAAGCATAACCATTGGATTGATAGCCAAAGTGGAAGCCTTAGTAGAAGGTTGAGCAACAAAAGTAGAGACGGTATGTGGTGCTGTGAATGTGGTAGACTTATACTGAGGAGCTAAAGAAAGAGTGGTGGAAGTATTGAGGTGCATTTGACGTGAAATGGATTCTGAGGCATGCTGTGGTGCATCAACAACTATAGGAGATTGAATTTGCAATTTTGGTGGAAGACTCAAGGTATTTGCAGGGTCAAAAATGGGGAACGGGGGTGGAGGCATCCCACTGGCCCAAGCTCGGTACATTTCCATCATTTGTTGTCTCAGTCTCAAATTCTCTTCCTTTAAACTCTCAATTTCCTGACTCTTTGTTTCATCCATGATGCCACTCTCTATATCCTTGTTCGACACAACTAACCCTTCCTTGGATTTGGTGTGATATGGAGGACCAGCCAGGAAGCCACAAACCAACCACCTTAAACTAACTGAACAAAAGGCAACAAATATGTTAGAGTTTAACATATTTTCTTCAAAAACTTTTTTTCTTTTAGAAAGATGACCGAACCCTAAAAGGGCACCTACGTATCTCACCCTCCGAAAGGAAAGAATCAGGTGTGCGTAGTTCATGACGTTTTTGCCAAAATGGCCAATTAAACTCTTTTTCTTTTTCTTAAAACCTTAAGAAGAAAAGAAAATAATAAATTGTCAAAAGAATTGATGGAAAATCTTTTTTCGTGTTTTTCAGTTTTAATATCCCTATACAAAATGAAATCTACGATTACCAAAGACAAATCTTTTTTTTGGGTTTTCAATTTTGAATTTCATACGAAAATGAAACTTGAACCTATTAAAGGAAAATTTTTTTGTCTGTGATTTTCGTTTAAAGATGTATATAAAACACCTACTTTAAATGAAGAGTGAAGAAAATCTTTTATGAATTTTTTTTCATATTTCTATACAAAATGAAACCTATGATTATCAAAGAAAATCTTTTGGGGTTTTCGATTTTGAATTTCAAATGAAAAATGAAAATTGAAACTATTAAAGAAAAATCTTTTTGCAGTTTTCTTTTAAAGAAGTATATGAGACCTACTCTAATAAAGAATGAAGAAAATCTTTTTTAATTTTTCAAATAAGATCCCCGAACCAACAATAGGCTTCCTACGTATCTCACTCTCGAGAGAGGAGAATCAGGGCTGCGTAGTTGTCCAGATTGGACAATGAATGATTAAATAACCAACACCCTGACTTGAGAGACACGAACAAAAATAGAAGATGTAAAAAGTCAATAAAATCTTTTGAGTTTTCAATTTGACACTTCACATAAAAATGACACCAACAACTATGAAAGAAAAATCTTTTTGGTATTTTCGTGAAATGTACAAAACTCCTACAATTTTTTGAATTTTTCTTTTATAAAAACTCCTATGAATGAAAAATCTTTTTGAAGTTTTCGAATTGTGAATACTTGCTAAAGGAAACAAAAGAAAAATCTTTTTGATGTTTTTGATTTTGACAAATGAGTGCAAAAGGTAAAAATCTTTTTGAATTTTTGGATTGTGAAGAACAAAAGCCATAAAAAAAAAAACTCTGGAAAAAAACTACGAAACTCTTTTTCGATTAGTCTTTTCTCTTTTTCCCTTTTTTTTCAAACTTTTCCTTTCCTACACACTTCCTTTAATTCTAGCATATGTTTTCCCCGAATCAGTCTGTCAAATGACCACGTTACCCTCAAAGATACAACATTTAGCACATAGGGATGTTGTAGAGGTGAGTCTCCTACAAAGGACCAAATGGGTCCCGCTAGGTCTCAATATGATGCAGATAAGTATGACCTAAAGGCTGACCTATGCTGAGGTTCACTAACTAGGCTGTTCAGGGGAGCGTATGGTCGATAGTGGCTGCTTTGCTTTCCACCTACTCCATAACACTGACGGCTTCCCCTCCTAAAATAAGGGTGACTCAATTAGAGGTCGTGTACAACACGTGTACTACGGACTTGTTACAAAAAGAATGACTTGGGTTATGCGCATGATGTCAGATATAAAGTGGTAACACATAAGATAAAAACTGTAAACAAAGAGCACGTAGGCACTCAATAGTGATAATACAAAAACACAAAACAACACAAACAAAAATGTCTATACACCTATAGTACAAAACTAAGCCGATACAACTCCAAAATAAGCTCGAATTCTGAAAAGATCCCCAGCAGAGTCTCCAGAGCTGTCACACCCCTTTTTTTAACTCCAAAAAGAATCGATTTTAAGTTTCGAAAGGGTTTTTATTATTAAAGTGACAAAGATGAAAATTTATTTCGAAAGGACTTTTAACAATCAAAACTCAGAGTCGCTATTTGGCATAATCGGGTGTGCCAAGTCACATGTAGAAAATCCTTTTCAAAATTATTTGACTCTTTAAAACCAATTTGCGAACAGAGATTCCGGTTAAGGAATTTTGTTGACCAAGGGGAAGGTGTTAGGCACCCTTCGATCCCGTGGTTCGACCACGGTCGCTTGGTGGATCATATCGGCTAATTTAAACACTGCGAATGTATAAATCACACAAAGCATGCAAAACAATCAATCAAGCAAAACAAAACAAAACAATCCAAAATTTAGTGTTCAGTCCAATTATATAGTCCCAAAATAAAAAAAATACGGAAATATAAACCTACTCTATTCTAGGCTAATCCTAACTACGCTCTACCCGATGCCTCGGGCCTTCATTACGATCATCTGCCGCCAACATGATACGTCGGGGCATTCCCCGGTGAATAAATACAATGAGCCTCGGGGCATTCCCCGACTAAATGAATACATTTAATAAAAAAATGATAAAAATAAAGAAAATCACTCAAACATAAATATTTGAACGTTTGATGATTAAAATCCTATGAGTTGCCTACCCCAAAGCCTAGAATTTGCCTACTAGTTTCGGCCTAAACATGATACTATCAACGTTCAACATAAACAATGAATCAAAATACTACAATATTCACTCTTATTGATTTTCAATTTCCGCCCCCAAAACAACCAATTTTTATTCTCAAATGAGACATCATTTCATGATATGATCCATACTCAAGGGAACCAACCATGATTCAAAACAAGAAAATATTCAATACCAAAATAGATCAAGCAACAAATAACGCTCCATTCGATGCATCCGAATATAATAAATAATGAAATAAAAGAAGGGATAGGATTAGACCTCAATTTGAAGATTTTGAAATTCAATAATACTTCAATAAAAGGACAGAATCCATGCCTAAGAACTTCTATTTGGAACCTCAATTCGAACCAACTCCAACTCGATCAAACCCAAAAAGAAGACCGAACAACCCGAGATAGTCCCCGCGAAAATTGAGAAAACATTCTTTCCGGCCAGATTCATCAGAAAAGGATGATTAATAGATTGATTTGACTCCGATCTTGGGGTATTAATGGATTCAAAGTTCATACGTCAGCCTGTAGCCCTTTCTCTGGTAATTTTGATCAGATTTGGTGATGTTTCGACACGTTGCCGGCAAAACCATCGCTGGAACAGTAAACCGAATACAGAACTGACCTTTCTCCCTCAACTCTGTCTGCCGATTTTCTCTCTTGGTTCCCTCTCTCACCGATTGTCTCAATTTCTCCCTTCTACTCTCTCTTTTATCCCAGTTTTTCTAAATATCAGTGAGGTGCGTATGGTGGCTTTAGTGAGTAGGACAGTGTCCGTTAATGGAAGATGAACTCTGTGTATATATCGTGAGGTTCCCAGATCATGTATTGTGTGGTTTGAGTGGTGTATTGTCTATGAATTTTGTCAATGGAAAATCATTAAGAGAGGTGAGTGTGTAGTCAGGTCCCCCGGTGTGTGATTTCAGTGAAGGAGTATATTGTGAATGGAATTCAATTCCAGTGAGGTGAGGGTAGGGTAGAGAGGTAGGGTAGTTGGGGTATAGGTAGGGTAGGTGAGGTGTAAGTTGGTTAGAATAATGTGAAAAAATGGCTATTCTTGATTGGGTAGGTTGTTATAATTTTGTTATTTTTTGTCTTTTTATGGGGTATAATTATATGGTTGAAGGTACACGGTAGGATAAGGTAAAAATAAGTAAAAATGATATCGGGGAGGGAAAAAATTAGGTGTCTACAATGGCCATTGGAGATTCAGACTTGGAAGAAGAAGAAGATAGCACTTCTGAGGTAAGCATTCTTGAGCTTAAAGAAAAATTGCACTTATTTTCTAAAACAAAACTTATGTCCTTAATGAGTGCTCTAATTGATGATTTCCAAGAATTAACTTCTGATAGGGATGAGTTATTCAACAGCCTTACAAGCCTCAAATTTGATTTCATTGATTTAGAAGCTTGTAAGAATACTGTTGAAAAGGAAAATAGCACTCTTAAGGAATAGGTTGTACAACTTGATTCTGCAAATATCACACTCAAAACTGAAGTCCTAAAACTGATACTTATTGAAAAAGGGTAAAAGCGAGGAACAGGAAAAGGTTGAGCTTCAGTTAATCAAGTACAAACAAGAGTGCAATGATGCAAAAGAAAAATTGAATAAGTTGAGTCAATAAATTACCAAACTAAATCTTGATCTTAAAAGAGCAAACAGGTGGAAAAATTCTTCAAGAATCATTCACAAACTAAGTGAGAGAAGTCACAATGAAAAAGCTGGACTGGTTTTTACAAAAGCTTTGATATTACTCAAGATTTGTGCTACATATGTGGCAATTCAGGTCATCCAACTACTGAATGTCCTATTGCTACTAAAAGAAGGTCTAGGAGTATAAATTTGGCAAATAAACCAGCTCAAACCAACATAAGGAAAATAAAAACTGTGAAAAGGAACAGGTTGTGCAACCTGTTGCCTAAATGGACTAGAAGAAATTTGATTCATCCTTTTACTCATAAAAAAGGGTCCAAGCTTGTCTGGGTTCCTAAGTCTAACCCCTAATTTACTTTTGCAGGTGAGAGTGAAAGGAAATAAAAAGCATTGGTACCTAGATAGTGCATGCTCAAGACACATGTCTGTGATAAAGAAAATTTATTTCACTCTCCAAAATAAGTGGGGGTGGAGTTTCATTTGGTGATGGCAAAAAAGAAATCATTACAAGAGTTGGAAAGATTGGTACATCTGAATCAAGGGAATTGGAGGATGTATACCTTGTGGAGGGATTAAAGAACAACCTACTCATCATATCACAATTGTGTGATAAAGGTAACAAAATTATTTTTACTTCTGCAGGAGTCAAAGTCAAAAGGATGGACACCAAGGAGGTTGTACTCACTACAAGAAGACACAGGAATATGTACAAAGCTGATATAATGACAATGCCAAGAACAAAGCTGACCTATTTGAGTTCTATAGAAAATGATCCCCTCCTTTGGTACAGAAGACTTGGACATACAAGTCTAAAACAATTAAACAAACTTTCTTCCAAGGATATGGTACTGGGTTTGCCCAAAACCAAATTCAAGGAAGAAAAGGTGTGATGCGCCTATGTAAGGGGGAAGCAGGTAAAATCTTCTTTCAAGTCAAAGAACCATGTCATTACAGGTAAGTGCCTCGACTTGATACATATGGATTTGTGTGGGCCAATGAGACTGCAAAGCAGAGGTCGAAAGAGATATATTTTTGTGATTGTTGATGATTATTCCATATTTACATGGACATTGTTTCTAGCTTCCAAAGAATATGATTTTGATGTCTTTACTATTTTCATTATGTAACATCCCGCATTTCGGGCTGGAACGAAAATCTGCATTCATTCGCGTAAAGGTTCCAAAATCCATAAATCCAATGCAAATTTAGTGATTTAATTAATTATGTAGTGTGATAATCTATTTGATCATGAATTGAGATCATAGAGGTCCCCTAACTCTAAGACGAGTTGAAAACATTTCTATCGATTAAGTTTTAGAGGATGTTTCAACTTGGATCAACTTCCATCGATCATAACTCTTTGTATATAATGAGTTAGAGTTTATACTATGTATCAAATGAAATATCTTCGAATTATCTTTCCAACGATACAAATTTCGCCTTAATCTAATACCCGAACAAAATGTTATGCCCATTTTCGTGAGAGGCAGTAAGGGTGTGCGATGGGCAATGCGCTGCCCAATCAAATTTGTGCGATTGGGAGTGCGAAGCACACTTAGATGTCTGCCATAAGGTGTGCTACATCTAAGTGTGCTATTCACACCTTAAGGTTTGCCATGGATTGTGCGCCAATTATCCAAAATCCTTTCACTTTCATCAAATATTGGTCAAGAACACTCTTAAGGGTTTCAACCTAAAGATCAAGATATCTCCAGATTTAACCGTAGTTGTTCAATAATTCTTTAAGATTTGGATTCCCCATTCCGAGGGCTATGAGAAGCACCCATTAATCTCAAGAATAGCAATATGAAGTTAAGAGTTCATCCAAAGCTTAAAATTCAAGGTATGTGGGGTTTGAACAAGAACACCCTTTCGTTCTTATGCTCAAAACTTATTTTAGATTATAAATTACTGAATTTTTTATTATTTTCCATAAAATTCAAGTTGGGGTTTATACCCATGGTTGTAATTACAAGCTTATAAGGTTCCTAATGATTTAGAAATGTAATTGTATGACTAATTTCACATATTTATGCAAGTAATGTGATTTTCCAGATTTTTTCCAAGTGAGTTTAAGCATTATATTGTGAATCTTGATTTCTATATTTTGACATTGTTGAAGTATTTTCAAGAAGTATATTGAGCATGATGTTTTGCTATGATATTACATGAGTATGTTTATAGTTTCATGCTTTTTGCTGAAATTTTCAGATTTTGAGTTGATTCATCAATATTTACATTATCAAGCATGAATCTTTTGGTGTTTTAATACGAGTTTGATATATGGGTCATTAACCCCTATTTAAAGATTGTTATTTTGAGAATGAGTTATTGAGGACTTTTAAGGAATTGCAAGAAGTATGTTTATATTTCCATTATTATGAGATCTTTAAAGCTTTGATGATGAGTCTATCAGGATTTCAGGAAAGAGTTGGTTTTTGAACCCAAGTAAGAAAAGAAATCCACATTTGATTGATTTATGATAAGAGGGGTAGCATATTGGCTCCCGATGTAAATTGTTGAATTGTTTATTGTGGATTTTCTTTAAAGTTCTGAGCTAAGTCTGGTAGTAGTATTTAGCACTGAGCGGGAAGTGTGGTACTTCCCTAGAACTACGTGCCCCCGTAGGATGTGAGCTTGAGGCTGATATGGTGATCACTAATGATTTAAAGTTAAGGTTTTATCCGAAAGCAAGGATAGAATAGCTCTCCCCAACGTGGGTAAGACGTTGGACTCCATGTAGCTCACATGGTTTATGTCGGTTAGAAGAAACTCCCAAAGATGTCCTCCACTCTTGAAATAGTTTTATTGATTTAAAGTATTGAGATAAAGAGTTTACAAAAAAAAGTGAATAGATCTTAGCTGTTAAAAAATTCGTGATATAAAATTATGTAGTATATACAGTGCAAATTCATAGCCTAAATAATGAGACACGTAAATTTGTGATCTCTCCATAAAATTAGGTATTTCTATTAATATTTTTTAAAGTTTATAGTATAATATTATCTGTTGATATCCATGTTATGTTATGTTATCAGAAAGTCAAATGATTACTTAGTTGAAAATTGAGTCCTTTGACTAGAGGACTAGATATCAATTTTCATTAAATATATTTTTCCTTTTTTTTTATGGTACACCCCTATGTTTTAGAAAACTTGAAATCTTGAAATCTCCTCTAATTACATGCCAAGATGATATCATCACATAAAAATGTATTACTCCCATTTGAAAATGAATTTGGGGATTTACTTTATTCATGCAAGTGGAAAATGTGATTTTGTTGTTATAAAGGTTTTGGTATATTATTAATATTTATTAAAAATCATATTCACTCTTACTAATCCTAACATAGTAAGAAAATTCACCAAGTACATTAAATATTTTCGAGTAAATTGCATAGGTGGTCATCCAATTTTATATTTTTTTACCCAAAAGTCATTTTTCTTTATTTTGTTACACAAAAGTCATTTAACTTTGCCTCATCTTTCACAAAAGTCATTTTGATATAATTTCGTTAAAACACTACCTAAAATTTGAGATGAAATTAAAAAAAAATTCCTTGTGTTTGAGGGTAGGTTCAGAATGACTCCTCAAATATACTTTTAAACAGTTTTGATCCATTATATTGCGAATAAAAATGAATTATTTCATTTTCATATATTTGACAAACTCTACCCACTAAATTAACGATATTGAAAAAAGGTAAAATAAAAATTAAAAAAAATAAAATGTATGTATCATAAATGTATAATAATTAATTACATGTTCATTTACTTGCCCTTTTGTTGATATACTATTTTGTTTGATTAACTTATAGACATTCTTTTTTACTTTTGCTACATATTATTTTGTTCATATTATTAGTACACTATTAAATAAATAGATGTGATTTTTAAATTATTTTATAATAATTTCTATGAATTTCATTTTCAATATATTGTCTATGCAAAGTAAACTGGAATATTTTTTGGTAAATCGAGTTAGTAAAAGAAAGAAAAAATAAAATAATGTTATTTATTATGAAATAAAAATATAAAAAGTTTTGGATGGTTGATATTTTGGAGAGGCTGGGGTCGGAAATGAAAGATTTGTTGAAATTTGATAATGATGGCATGATGAAAATTTTAAAAATTTACCAAAGTATTTCACTTCTTGGTATTTCAATTATTTAATAAAAGAATTAATTTCAAGTATACAATTTTGTATAGTGATAAATAGATTAAAAGAATTGTTATAAAGAAGTCAAAGCAATCAAAGTAAAGTAAGTGTGGTATCATATGTAACATGAGAGATCAACTTTCAAAAACGAAATTTGTGAAGGGGTCTATGAAATTATTCTACAAATAAATAAGTTAATCTAGAAAGCTACACCAAATCCTGTAATAAATAAAAAAAATTGCAGATAATAAACCTTTAAATATGACTCAATATTAAATTCTTTTTTTTTTTCATAATTTTATAAAATTTAACATTTAAAGTTTGTTAAGTATTTGAAGAAAATCAAATGTACTCACATATAGTAAAGCTAAAAGCACCAAAACTTCTCAAAAGTATATTTGAGGAGTCATTTTGAACCCATCCTCAAACACAGGGGATTTTTTTTTAATTTCATCTCACATTTTAGGTAAAGTTTTAACCAAATTATAACAAAATGACTTTTTGTAAAAGATGAGATAAAGTTAAATGACTTTTGTGTAACAAAACAAAGAAAAGTGACTTTTGAGTAAAAAATACAAAATTGGATGACCATCCATGAAATTTAGTCAAATATTTTGCTATTTAGCTTTGAATTTCAGATCTCACTAATTTCATTTATGCCTACTAGCCTTATTTTTTATTTTGAAAAAATGTAAAATTCCTCAAGTATATTAAATTATTTCCTATTTAGCTTAGAGTTTCATATCTCACTGCGTTTCTGATTTCATATAGTTTTATTTTTAATTTTTCTTTTGAATAAAAAGGAAATAATTCATGTCTTAATCTCAAAAAAATGGCAATATAATCAATTGGGCTCCAAAATAAAAAAGGTGTGAATATATCTAGCCGTCAAAAAATTCGAAAAAATAATGTCCACTAACCAAAAATAAAAAGCTTACATTAGAAGCTGAAATAAAGCTATAAATTAAACAAAAAATATATGTGGGTTTTTTTTTCATCAGTGTTATCAGCTTTTGCTGAACCGATAAATGTGTATGCTCTGTTGGGCAAACGTCACATTGGAAAAACCAAATGTGAAGGGTCACTAAAGGTTCTGACTTAAACCCGTTCATGATTTATAGCTATTTTGTTGCAGACTCGCAACGAATATGAATTAGCAAAACTAGCACCTATTGAAGCTGGTTGCTGCGTATAAGCACAGAGCAGTGTTGGAAAGAAGATGTTTATTAATGAAGCAGAAAGCGTATTAAATGGAGTTACAGATAAACTAAGATGAGTCCTAAACTAACTAAACTAGATCAGTCCTAAATAAATAAAACTGTTGAAACATATATTGTGATTACACTTCTAATTACTAACTAACTTGACACGGGATGTGTCAATACGCCCCCTCAAGTTAGACGGTGAGTCACTAAGCCTAACTTGAATAAATTCTTCTCAAAAGCCAGTTTAGGCAGTGCCTTGGTGAGAGTGTCAGCGATTTGATCAGCAGCATGGACGTGAACAACTCGAACCTTTTTTATGTCGACATAGTGGCGAACAAAGTGAAAATCCACTGCAGCATGCTTCACTTTGCTATGGAGGACTGGATTTTTACTCAGGAATGTGGCTCCAAGATTGTCACAATAAATGGTAGGCATCTGATGTATTGGAACGCGTAGCTCAGTGAGAAGATTGGTAACCCACAGGGTTTCAGAAAGGGCATTAGCCACTGCCCTATATTCAGACTCAGTGGAGGAGCAAGAGATAATATTTTGCTTCTTTGAGGACCAGCTAATCGGATTGTGACCAAGGAACAGGATATACCCGGATATGGAAACTCTGTCAGCAATGTCCCCACCCCAATCCCATCAGAGTACACGTGCAGGTTGAAGTCCTCAATAGGGGTTACACGTAGGCCTAGTTGGATGGTGCCACGCAGGTAACGAAGAACACGTTTCACTGCTTTCCAATGGAGATCTAATGGTGCTTGCATAAATTGGGACACTTATTTACTGCATATGCAATGTCCGGTCTAGTGAAAGATAGGTATTGAAGCTTGCCTAAGACCCGACGATAGCGTGTTGCATCAGTCAAGTGAGTACCATCAGATAATGTGATTAGCTCAGATGCACTCATTGGAGTGTGGACACTTTTGCAGTTGGTCATTAATTCATCATTCAGGATCTCATTCACATAGTTTGCTTGGGTGAGGATTAAACTGCCAGAGCTGCGTATCACTTCAACGCCAAGAAAGTAGTGAAGATTACCCAAATCTTTAACAGAAAACTGAGAAGCAAGGGAAGCAATAACCTTATCGACATGGAAAGTGTTTCTCCCTGTAACAATGATGTCATCCACATAGACAAGGACAAACATTGTGTCACCTAGACCCTGCCTTATGAGTAGCGAGGCATCCAATTTCGTCTTAATAAATCCTATGGATGAAAGATAACTCGTGACGGCATTGTACCATGCCCGAGGGGCTTGTTTCAAGCCATAGATTTTCTTGCGTAACCGACATATGTGAGTGGTTTTATCATCACTAGTGAAGCCCAGAGGTTGTGCCATGTACACCTCCTCGTCCATATTGCCCTGGAGAAATGCATTGTTGACATCAAGATGGCGGAGATTCCAATTAAGGTGAAGTGCCACAGAAAGGATTATTCGGACTGTGGTAGGCTTGACGACTGGGCTGAAAGTCGCGTGGAAGTCAATGCCTAGCCTTTGAGTGAAGCCTTTCGCAACTAGTCATGCTTTATATCTATCAATGGACCCATTTGCTTTCCTTTTTATCCTGAAAAGCCACTTGCAAGAAACAATATTTTTGGTTGGGTCAGGAGGAACAAGTTCCCAAGTCTGGTTTTTAATTAAACCATCAAGTTCCTGTTTCATTACTTCACAACACTCGAGATATTTTTGTGCTTGTTTAACAGTGGTGGGTGTGGTGGTGGGGTTCAATTTAGCCAAGTAATCAAAAATTTGTTTAGGTTTGGTGATATTATTTTGGGAGCGAGTGACAACACAGGTAGGGGGAGATGGACAGTGAGGTGATGAGGGAGCGTGTTCTGACTCGGGGAAAGGGCAAGTTGGCTGAGGAGTCATTTGAGTAGGTGGTGTAGTTTTCCTGTGTTGATAAACAAGGAGAGGTGGTGGGCTGTTATGTGTGTTTATGGGAATAGGTATTGGTGAACTTGTAGTGGGATGTGGTGGTGGGAGACGTAGGTCAGTAGTTTGGAAAGAAGAGTCCGGTACAATAGCAATTGAAGAAGGTGTGAGAGATAGAGATTTACTTGGAGAAGTTGAAGGAGCTGAATCTACATCCACCACTGATACACTGTCCGAGGAGGATTTATAGTGTGGGTTGATCTGGAATTTTTCCTGAGAGGAAATGGATATGGATGGGGAGTTCGCAATTTTGCGAGCATGTATTTCTAAGGGAGGAGGTAAATATGGAAGTGGGGGAAAGTTGGGTATAGGCTGTGAAGACTCTAAAGTTGTGATATTTTCCCAGTTAAAGATAGATGAGTTAAGTGCAACATTGGAGAATACAGTTTTAAAAGGAAAAACATCCTCAATAAATTGCACATATCGGGATAAATATACCTTTGAATCTATTGGATCAAAACACTGGTGACAGTGATGGGATAAGGAAAATCCAAGATAGACACACAGGGTGGATTTAGGTTCAAGTTTATTTTTGGAGTATGGTTTGAGCCAAGGATAGCATAAACAACCAAAAATCCGCAGGGAACTATAATTCGGTGATTTACCAGTAATCGTTGGAATGGGGATTGATTATCCAATTGAGCGGTGGGTAGACGATTGATGAGGTAGACAGTATGATGACACGCAAAAGACCAAAATTAAGGTGGAAGGGACGCCTCGTGTAAGAGAGTTCTTGCAGTTTCAACAATATGACGATGTCGTCGTTCTGCAAGGGCAACACGTTGAGGCGTATAGGGTGACGTTGAGAGGTGTTCAATGCCATGAATCGAGAGATAAGGGTCAAGACCTTTATACTCTCCTCCACCATCAGTATAAAATGACATAATTTTGGTGTCAAAATGTTTTTCCATCAGAGGTTGGAGTTTTTGAAAGATCTCTTTGACTTCACTTTTAGTCTTTAATGTATACAAGCAAGTGTATTTCGTATAATGATCAACAAAAATACAATAGTACAATTTTTTGTCAACAGATAAAACCGGTGACGCCCCCATAAATCACTAAAAATAATTTGAAGCGGTTTAAAGCTACACAAAGATAATTGGGTAAAAGGATGCCTGTGGGCTTTATTAGATAAGCAAGAATTACAATAAAAATGTTTGTCACGCTCATGAAACGGGAGCTTGAATTTATTTAAAATAAACCTAAGAACTCTAGAATGAGGATGACCCAAACGTTGATGCCAAGTGGTGAACAGAATGGATGTGGAGGTCAGGTGAGCTTGGGGATGTGAGGCAGGCCACTCATAAAGTCCATTGTTGGTGCGACCATGCACCATCGGTTTCCGCATTTCCAGATCCTTCACAACAAAGTTAAAAGGAAAAAATTCAATGAACTTTAGATTGTCTTGACAAAATTTGGAAACAGATAGAAGTTTACGCTTAATGGATGGGGCACACAAAGTGTCGGTTAGCTTGAAAACATTATTTGATGCATTTAATTGAATGGAACCAGTGTGAGAAATGGGAATTTTGTTACCATCACCCATGGAGACATCCTCGTTACCGGGGTATGGTTGTACGTTGTGTGGCTCCGTAGTAATGTGGTGGGTGGCTCCCGAATCGACTATCCAGGGACTGGTGGCAGCAGTAAACCGGGCCACATAGTTGGCTTTTGCCTCAAAGTGATTATGTGATTTTGAGCGGCAGACGTTGGCGGTGTGGCCAATCCTATTGCAAAGTTGACATCGAGTGACAGATCTTGGATTTGGGTTAGACTGCCACTGTGGAGTGTTTGGATGTGAATTCTGGTGCCATTGTTGGGAAGTGTTGTTCGGCGTACGATTGTTGGCATTGGATTTGGTAGGAGTAGCGACTGCAGCAGTTATGGGACCGGATAATTTCTTAGCATCCTCGTGGCGAAGGAAGAGTTCATGATCAAGTAGCTTTTCAAACAATTCCTCATAAGAGACAGCCGTATCATGGGCACGAATGGCAGCAGAGATTTCACGAAACTCAGTAGGCTACTGAGTATTTTAACGATGAGCTCAGGATTGGATACAGGAGAACCAGCAGTAGCTAACTCATCCGAAAGGGACCAAATAGTATGAAGATATTCGGTGATGGAATGAGAGTCCTTTGTGGTACGAGCAAGTTGATCACGCAGACTGAAGACCCGAGTTTGTGATCTGTTTGCATAAGTTGTGTGCAAAGCGTCCCACGCAGATTTGGACGAGTTGGCTGCAGCAACAGTAGAGGCAATTGTGGCTTCAACAGAGGCCATAAGGGCATTCTGGATAAGTTGATCCTGACGAAACCAAGTTGAAAACGCAGGATTGGGAGATACGTTTGTTCCAACAGTGAGGGTTGGACTAGGGGCTGGAGTGGTCCCGTCGAGATGGCCAAAGAGGTTGTAGCCATACATAAGCATGGAAAAATGAGCTTTCCAGGTGGCAAAGTTGTGGCCACCGCTGAGTTTGATGGGTAATTGAGATGCTAGGTTGAATTGGATTATAATGTTAGCACCTGTTGCATTGTCAGCATTAACAACTCTAAGGTTGGCCATTTTTTTTTATTTTTTTTTTATTTTTTTGCTGATCTGCGCAAGGAAGGGGATGAAGAAAAAAATTGGGTCGTTCTCTTAGAGCGTATAACTCTCTGATACCATATAAGCACAGAGCAGTGCTGGAAAGAAGATGTTTATTAATGAAGCAGAAAGCGTATTAAATAGAGTTACAGATAAACTAAGATGAGTCCTAAACTAAATAAACTAGATCAGTCCTAAATAAATAAAACTGCTGAAACATATATTGTGATTACACTTCTAATTACTAACTAACTTGACAGGGGATGTGTCAATACTGCGGACCACCATCTGAGTAAGTTATTGTTATTATTACTCCTCCCGTTTTCCATTTGTTTGTCTTAATTTCCTTTTAATCAGTTTCTTGTTATCCCTCATCGTTCTTTTGCAAGATATTTTTGTTGCATATTACAAAATGCTTGCGAGAACAAATTAACATCATCTGGCGGTTATTTTTCACTGAAGTGAAAGCTCACTTTGTGAACTAGTAATTACAAAAAGAGGAAGATGTGTTGTAAGTGTTGAAATGATTGGGTATTTTCTCAGCAACATAAAGATTCTTGATCACATATATCTTTTGTATCTATTGTTTCTCCAATTCTTGTATAGCTCACGTGTTTGGTGTTGAAATCTTTTCTAGCATCATCCCTTTCATTACAAAAATACTCTGCTCCTTTTGTAGGCGTGGTTACCCTGCTGTTAATGCCTCATACTATGACTTGAGCTTTCAACCGACGCGTTCCAGCAAGGACTGCAAGCTTTACAAAAACTCGAAGAATATCAAGTGCTATAGCTGTGATTCCTGCAAGTGAGAGTCATCTTTGGTCTTTTCATTCTTCACCTCATCTCCAGGTTATGCAGTTCACGGGTTTTCTCCTACTGTGTTTAAGGGCTGGTGTCGCACAATACATGAAAA
Source organism: Capsicum pubescens (assembly GCA_030864215.1). NCBI lineage: Eukaryota > Viridiplantae > Streptophyta > Magnoliopsida > Solanales > Solanaceae > Capsicum > Capsicum pubescens. Next base: position 353,315,375 of record CM061538.1, on the reverse strand, counting down.
CTGAATGGAGAGTGGTTGCTATCTTCAACGTGATTCTCTTCATCGTTTTGGTAAGTTCACTTAATTAAAATCTCAAAAAGTGAGCATAACGATTCCAGTTTCCTGTTGGAGAAGTACAGTTACATTGATAATATGACATTCGTGAATAGAGGCAGAGTCGAGATTTGATGTTTATGAGTTCTGAACTTGTCACCGAATCCATAACTCTTCCTAGTTACTGGATTAGCTACTACATATTTACTATACATATATTTAATGGATTTCCAAATACAAATATAAGGTCTAAGCAAAAGAGGGTTCGGCTAAACTCATATAGCTAATAATCTTGCTCTGCCTCTGATTTCTCCGATGTCTTGAATTGGTTAATATGACTTCTACTCATTCTCATCCTCTGTTGATTCTTACTTTTGTCAGTCGATAATTTACTTGGCGGGATGCTGTGCAAGGCGCAGTGCTGCTCGGAGACGCTCTAAAATTTGAATCCAGCAGCTGCAGAATCCACACATGAGTTGATGTTCTTCAGCTGATGATAACAGTTCACGTTCTTCAGCTATTTGTTGACAAGCTCTGTATATTCGAGTCAAATGATTCATAGGGGAATCTTAGTAGTTTAGTTGATTAGCTATCTGAACTTTCACCGTGTAGGTGAGATTTCAATTCCGCACCTTGTAATTCCCTTCCCGTTTTCCCTTCCCCTACCCCCAACTTTTAAAAAAGAAAGGAATTAGTGAAATGATTCATGTAATATAAAAGACTTTTTGATGTTTATGTTGTTCGTTCATCCCTTACATCTAAAACATGCATTAGGACCATCTAAAATTTGGATTTGCAATGTTTATTTAATATTTGACGGAGATTAAAACTGACCATTTTTGACAAGTCTAGAGGAGTGATTGTTCATGAGTAAATTCAAGAGACTACTTTAAACCTATTTATTCCAAATAGAATTGTTTTCGTTATTTTCTCAAGTAATAACTTAAGAGGCTCTCTTTTTATCTTTGTGGTTAAATGTTAATTTAGTGCATTAAACTCCCACAATACGCGGACTCATACAAAAGGTCGAATCACACTATTTTATATACGTAGTCTTCCTCTGCATTTTTCATAAGAGACTGTTTCCACAAAAGTTTAATACAAAAGGAAATTCTCAATTATTTCATGTGTTTAATGATCGGTGTTGTATTTTTTTTTTTTTTTGGTCATATGCAAAATCACTAAGTTGTCTAGAATGGAGTTTTACAAAGTCTCTTATCGCTTGGTTGAGTATGTGCACATCTTACCCTTTATAAAGGTAGAAAAGTTGTTTTCGATACACCTTTGACTCAAGTAAAAATACTTCAAAGCAGTCCAGAAAAAGAGTAACGAAAGTGAAATCATAACAAAGAAAAATATTACAATGATTGAAGTTTAAGAAATATCTAATAATAATAGAAATCAAAGGACAACAAACTAAAGGGGAAATACTATGACTATTAGTATGGATGGTAAAGTAACGGAAGTGAAAGCATCACAAAGCAAAATTTTACATTAATTGAAGTACAAGGAACAATCAATAATAACAGAAGTCAAAACAAAAAATTAATGGAAAAATACTATGACTAGTAGTATGGGGGGTAAAGTATCGATAGTGAAAACCTAACAAATCAAAATACTATTAATCGAAGTGCAAGAAATAATAAATAATAACAGAATCAAAGTATAAGAAATTAAAGGAGAAATACTTGGACTGTTAGTATGGATGAATAATAAGACAACACACTACTTACTAACCTAATGCCCAAACTCGTATTCTCTAGAATTTCCTATCAAAAGTCATATCTTCAATAAGTTGACACTGCATCAAGTTCCATCTAATCATCACTATTCATTACTTCTTCAGTCTACCTTTGCCTATCTGAAATCATCCATAGTCAGCCTTTTATATTTTCGCATTTAGACATCTATTCATCTTCTTTTCACATGCCTAAATCATCCGAGTCTCACTTTTCACATCTTGTCATCCACCGAATTAACTCTCACCTTAGCTTGTCACGAATATTCTCATTTCTAATCTCATTTCTCCTAATATGCCTTACACCTTGACATATATCACAATATCCTCATTTTTGCAATTGTTGAAAGCAAGGATCTAATTACTAAGAAAGTTATTCCTCAACTTTGATTGTTTCTTTTTATATGTTCAAACGATATGTAATCATTTTACTCGACAAATAAGTTACTATACCACGATCCACATCGCTCACTATCGTTCATTGCTCTTTAATATACAGTTACATATTCAAAGCTTTATTTTAATAATATTGATATTATTTATAAAATTATGTATTACATACAATGACAAATTCATAGCCTAAATAATGGGACCCGTAAGTAACTCGTGGTCTCTTCATAAAACTAGGTATTTTATGTCTGTATTTTCTAAAGTTTTAAAAATATTATCTGTTGGGATCATGCTATAAGAAGATCAAATGGTGCACTTGATTGAAAATTGAGTTCTTTGACTAGAGGACTAGATATCAATTTCCATTAAATAAGTTTTTTTTTTTTTTTTATAGTGATACACCTATGTTTTAGAAATCTTGAAGTGACTACATGCTAAGATATTTGTATCACATAAAGATGAATTACTCCCTATTTGAAAATGAATTTATAGATTTACTTTATTTCATGTCAGTGAAAAATGTGATTTGATTGTTATAAAAAATTTGGTATATTAATTATTAATGTTTATTTATAATCATACTCACACTTACTAATCCTAACTTAGCAGAAAAAGAAAATTCATGAAGTAAATAAAAAATTATCCTATTTAGCTCAAAATTTTAGAATTGACAGATTTCACTTATTGCCTACTATCCTTATTTTTAAAATCATACTCACACTTACTGTTGGTATATTAATTATTAATGTTTATTTAAAATCATAGTTACACTTACTAATTCTAACTTAACCAAAAAAAAGTTCATCAAGTAAATAAAAAATTATCCTATTTAGCTCAAAATTTTAGAACTGACAGATTTCACTTATGCCTACTAGCCTTATTTTTAATTTGGCAAAATACTCTATTGGACCCCTGTACTATATCAGTTTTGTAAATTAGACACTTCTACTTACACGTTTGTCATTTGGACCCTTGAACCCATCAAAAAACAACATTTTCCACCCTTTGACCGTTGACCTTGCCTATGTGGCAAGGTCATGGTGACTAGGACAAAGAGAGTATAACCACTCGCCTAGGGGTGCGAGTGGAGATCAATTTTTGGCCAATTTTATATTAAAATAATTAAAAAAAAAATAATATTAAAATTTAAAAAAAATAATTAAAAAGGGTTCTTTTTTTTCCTCCATCTTTTTAAATTTTAAAATATTTTTAAATTTTTTAAAATAATTTAAAAATATTTTTTAAAATTTAAAAATAATTTTAAAATATTTTTAAAATTAAAAAAAAAAAACTTAAAACTATTTTTAAAATTTCAAAAAAATTAAAAAAGGATCCTTTTTTTTCCTCCATCTTTTTTAATTTAAAAATATTTTTAAAAAATTATAAAAAAAATATTTTTTACCACCCCACCCCAGCCCGTCCTCACCCCCACACCCCCAAGCCCCTCATTTTTTTCCTCCATTCTTTTTAATTTAAAAATATTTTTAAAAATTTAAAAATTTAAAAATAATAAATTTAAATTTTTTTTCCCACCCTACCCCCTGTCCAGCCCATCCCCACCCCAGCCCGTCCCCACCCCACCCACCCCTCTCCCCCAGCCCTCCACCCCACCTCAGCCCGTCCCCAGCCCTCCACCCCACCTCAGCTCGTCCCCAGCCCACATAGCCCCACGTAACCCCTCTTCCTTCCCCAGCCCCCCACCCCACCCAACCTGTCCCCATCCCACCCAGCCCCACGCAACCCCTTCCCCAGCCCCCCACCTCACCCAACCCCTTTCCTCCAGCCCCCACCACACCCCAGCCCCACCCAGCCTCTCCCCCCACAATTAATTTAAATTAAATATTTTAAATATGTAAATCATATTTAAATTAATTAATTATTTAAGTAAAATTTATTTAAACTAGGTAAGAATTTTAAATTTGATAAATTAATTAATTTAAAATTTAATTAATTTAAATAAATTAATTAGTTAAGAATTTAAATTAATTAATTTTTTACTAATTTAAATTTAAAATTTAAATTAATTTTAATATTTAGTTAATTTTAATGTAATACTTTTTTATTATTTTTTATTTTTTTTATTTTAAAAGCATGATTATTCAAATTTTTCTACAATTTATAATTTTTTTTATTTAATTAAATTAATTTTAATACTTAATTTGTTATGTAGCATTTAATAATGATTTGGAATTTAATGTAATACTTTTTCTATTTTTTTTAAATGATGTGACAGATGACGTGACACGCGTGACAGATGACATGACACATGTGACAGCTGATGTGGCAGCTGACATGGGAGAGTGTGTTACACTCTCCGAAAAAGTGTTTAAAATGTAGTTTTTTCGTGGGTTCAGGGGTCCAGATGACAAATATGTGAGTAGAAATGTTTAACTTACAAAACTGACATAATACAGGGGTCCAATAGAATATTTTGCCTTTTAATTTTGGAAGAAATGTAAAATTCATCATGTACATTAAAATATTTTCTATTTAGCATAGAATTTCATATCTCACTGATTTTATAATTTTATTTTAGCTATACTTTTAATTTTTTTATTGAAAGGAAAAGGAAAACAATTCATATATTAATCTACAAGTATTGCTAATATTATCAATTGGGCTCAAAAAAGGTGCGAATAGATCTTAGATGTTAGCAAAATTAGAAAAAAATAATATCTATTGACCAAAAAAATAGTTTCCATAAGAAGCTAAAACACACATTTTATTTATGTCTACTAACCTTATTTTTTATTTTGCAAAAAATGTAAAATTCATCAAGTATATTAAAATACTTCCTTTTTAGCTTAGAATTTCATATCTCGATGATTTTATTTAGTTTTTTTTTTATTGAAAGAAAAAGGAAAATAATTCATATCTTAATCTACAAAAATTGGTAATATTATCAATTGGGCACCAAAAAAAGGTGTGAATAGATGTTAGCCGTCAAAAAAATTCGGAAAAATTATATCCAGTGAGCAAAAAAAATAGTTTCTATAAGAAGCTGAAATAAAGCTATAAATATAGTCAATTCGCTTCATATTCCTCACTCAAAAAAGAAAAAGGAAAAAGTCTCTCAATGGCAAATCAGCCTAGACACACAGCATTACAAAGGATTGTCAGGTAGACTCGTTTTTTGGGGCTGCCAAGACAGAATTAAGTGACAATCTTCAAAAGGAGTCCAGAATCAATAGCCTTGGGAAAGCCTGCTTCCCTTAGGAACTGGTTCTTCATTTGACATTCTCTTCTCGGCGACGGGTATAAATCAATTTGTGAATGTGAAATTCGCTGATAAGATAATGTCAAATGACGAACCCGTTCCTATGGAAGGAGTATTTCCGCTAGTGATTCCAGACTCTCTTGAAGATTGTCAGTTAAATCCATCTTGGCAGCCCTAACAAATGAAGTCGATCCCCTGGATTCTGGATTGGTTCAACATGCAACAAAGTTCAAAAACTTGGAGAAACATCTCCCTGACATATTAGTCATTATCATTTTAATGTTACAAGTTAAATTGTGAAAAGGGGAAAAAGTGAAGATAGAGAATAGAGACAATTTTCTGAGTAGTATCTTGCTTTTCGAGGGACTACACTTGTGGGTATTTGTTGTGTACTAATTGTTGTATGCTTGTCAAATTTATTATATTTTGTTATTTGTTGCTTTCTTATAGACTTTACACTCTTCCCTTGTTTGTTTCGTTATTTCTTCACTATTTCCTTCTTCTTTGTAGTAAAATGTGGATCACATTTCCGAAAAGCATGATTGCATAAATGGTCAAACCACACCAGCGGCCTTTCTTTGCATTGTCAGCCCTTTGGCACTCAAGGGCAGCTGTGATACAATCTGCTGCAAGTACCAGTTTCAGAGACAACAGAATGTAGTTTCTGCACATCAACTCAACATTGTCAGAATTGTATATTCAAATGAAATGATTCATAGGAGAATCTTAGTAGTTTAGTTGATTCGCTATTTATACTTTCACCGTGTAGGTGAGAGTTCAATTCCGCACCTTGTAATCTCCTTTTCGTTTCCCTCCCCCTACCCCCAACTTTTAACAAAGAAAAAAAATTAGTGAAATGATTCATGTAATATAAAAGACTTTTTGATGTTTTTGTTCATTCATCCATTACATCTAAGACATGCATTAGGACCATCTAAAATTTGGATTTGCAACGTTTATAAATATTTGACGGAGATTAAAACTGTCCATTTTTGACAAGTCTAAAGACTGAAATTGTTCATGAGTATATTCAAGGATCTACTTTAAACCTATTTATCCCAAACAAAATTGTTTTCGTTATTTTCTCAAGTAATAACATAGGTGGCTTTCTTTTTATGTTTGTGGTTAAATGTCAATTTAGTGCATTAAACTCCCACAATACGCGGACTCATATAAAAGGTAGAATCACACAATTTTATCATATGCAGTCTTCCTCTGCATTTTCATAAGAGATTGTTTCCACAAAAGTTTAACACAAAAGGAAATTCACACTTTTTTCAAGTGTTTAGTGATCGGTTATTGCATATTTTCTTTGGTCAAATTGAAATCACTAAGTTGTCTAGAATGGAGTTTTCTAAAGTCTCTTATCACTTGGTCGAGTGTGCGCTCGTCTTATCCTTACCTTAGAGGTAGATAGGTTGTTTTCGATAGACCCTCGACTCAAGTAAAAATACTTCAAAACAATCCAAAAAATGAGTAACGAAAATGAAAGCATAAAAAAGCAAAATACTATAATGATCAAAGTAAAAAAATAAATGATAATCAGGGGTGGAGCTACAGTACCCTACGGGGGTTCGAGCAAACCCAATAGCTTCTACGTAGACTCTATATTTATACTACTAAATTCAGAATATATGTATATAATTATATAGTGCGAACCTATTTATAAACATTGTTGCTTGGCCTAGTGGTAGATGGGGCATTGTTAAGGCTTTTGCTGCCACACATGTGTGTTCGAACCCCAGCAGAAACTAAAGGAGAAATCGTAGGACAACCAACTAAAGGAGAAATATTATGACTATTAGTGTGGACGGTAAAGTAACGGAGTGAAAGCATAACAAAGAAAAATTTGACATTAACTAAAGTACAAGAATCAACCAATAATAACATAAGTCGAATAACAAAAAAACTAAAGGAGAAATACAATGACTAGTCGTATGGATGCTAAAATAATGAAAGTGAAAGCATAACAAAGAAAAATACTCCGATAATCGATGTGCAAGAACAATAGATAATAGCTGAATTCGAAGGACAAGAAACTAAAGGAGAAATACTACGACAATTAGCATGGGTGAATTGGAAGGCAACGCACTACCTATGAATGTACTACCCTAATTCGTGTCCTCTAGAACTTCCTATCTAAGGTCATGTTTTCGATAAGCTGACACTGCATCAAGTTTCCTCTAATCATCTCTGTTCATTACTTCTTTAGTCTATCTCTGCCTATCTAAAACCATACATAGTCAACCTTTCATATCTCCTCACTAGGGCATCCGTTGATCTTCTCTTCATATGCCTGAATCATCCGAGTCTCGCTTCTCACATCTTGTAACCACCGAAGTCACTCCCACCTTATCACGAATATTCTCATTTCTAATCTTATCTATCCTTGTACACCCGCACATCTATCACAATATCCTCATTATTGCAACTGTTGAAAGCAAGGATCTTCTGAAGAAAGTTATGCCTCAACTTCGGTTGTTCCTTTTTATAGGTTCAAACGATATGTAATATCTTAATATATATATATATATATATATATATATATATATATATATATAAGTTACTATACCAAAATCATCATTGCTCATTACTCGTACATTATTCTTTAATATATAATTACAAATTCAAAGCTTGATAATGTTGATATTATTTTATAAAATTAGGTACTACATACCATCACAAACTCATAGCCTAAATAATAAGACACATAAATTCGTGGTCTCTCCACAAAACTAGATATTCTACGTTTATTTTTCTAAAGTTTGTATATATTATTTGTTGACATCCAGAATAATATAAGGTCAAATGGTCCATTTGGTTGAAGATTGAGTTCTTTGACTAGTGGAAAACGAATTTATGAATTTACTTTAGTTCATGCAAGTGGAAAATGTGATTTGATTGTTATAAAGATTTTGGTTATTTCAAAATCATATTTAGACTTACTAATCCTAACATAATAAGAAAGCTCACTATGTATAGTAAATATTTTCCTATTTAGATTAGAGTTTCATATAACACTGATTTCACTTATGCCTACAACAACAACATACCTAGTATAGATTTCACTTATGCCTATTAGCCTTATTTTTTATTTTGAAAAAAAGATGTAAAATTCATTAAGTATATTAAAATATTACCTATTTAGCTTAGAATTTCGTATCTCACTGATTTTAAGATTTTATATAATTTTTTTTTAAAAATTTTTTCTTTAAAAAAGGAAAATAATCCGTGTTTTAATTTTCAAAAATTGGTAATATTATCAGTTGGACTCCTAAAAAGGCGTGGATAGATCTTAGCCATCAAAAAATTGGTTATACAAAATTATGTACTATATATAGTGCAAATTCATAGCCTAAATAATGGGACACGTAAATCCGTGGTCTCTCCATAAAAATAGTTATTTCATATTAATATTTTTAAAAGTTTGTAGTATACTATTGCCGGTTGATTTCATGCTATAAAAAAGTCAAATGGTGTACTTGATTGATTGAAGATTGAGTTTTTTTTTACTAGAGGACTAAACGTTAATGTTCTAGAAATCTTGAAATCTCCCCTAACTACATGCCAAGATAGTAGTATCACATAAAAATGTATTACTCATTATTTGAAAATGAATTTATGGACTTACTTTAGTTTGATGCAAGTAAAAAATGTGATTTGATTGTTATAAAGATTTTGGTATATTGTTAATGTTTATTCACAATCATATTCACACTTACTAATCCTAACATAGTAAGAAAATTCATCAAGTATATTAAATATTTTTCTATTTATCTTAGAATTCAGATCTCACTGATTTCACTTATGCTCACTAGCCTTATTCTTTATTTTGGAAAAAATGTAAAATATAACTAAAGTTTATTTTTTTTATTTAGAAAAAGGAAAATAATTCATGTCTTAATCTCCAAAAATTGGTAATATTATCAATTGGGCTCCAAAAAAAAAGGCATGAATAGATCTTAGCAGTCAAAAATTTTGAAAAAGATAATATCCAATGACCCAAAAAATAGCTTCCATAAGAAGCTAAAATAAAGCTATAAATATAGGTCAATTCACTTCATATACCTCACTCAAAAAGAAAAAAATAAAGAAGACGGAATTAAGTGACAATCTTGAAGAGAGTGTGGAATCATTAGCCTTGGGAAAGCCTGCTTCCCCTTGTGACTGGTTCTTTTGTTGACATTCTCTTCTCGGCGGAGGTATAAATCAATGTGAATGTGAAATTCACTAACAAAATTGATTTATACCTTTGCTGAGAATATAATGTCAAAGGAAGAACCAGTTCCTAAGGAAGCAGTCTTTCCCCGAGCTAATGACTCCAGACTCTCTTAAAGATTGTCAGTTAGTCTCATCTTGGCAACCCTAACAAACGAAGTCGATCCCTTGAATTCTGGATTCATTCAACATGCAACAAAGTTCAAAAACTTGAAGAAACATCTCCCTGATATTTTAGTTGTGAAAATAGAGAATAGAGACAATTTTCGAGTATCTTGCTTTTCGAGGTATAAACTGTGGTATGCCTGTCAAATCTATCATAGTTTTTTGTTTCTTTCTTATAGACTTTACACTCTTCCCTTGTTTGTTTCTTTATTTCTTCGTTGTTTACTTCTTCTTTGTAGTAAAATGTGGATCACGTTACCGAAAAGCACGCTTGCACAAATGGAGCAGCCTTTCTTTGCATTGTCAGCCCTTTGACACTCAAGGGAGCAAATTCTCCGGCAGCAGTGAGACAATCTGCTGCAAGTACCAAGTGTTCGGGAGGGCTTGTAAATTCGAGTGAAACGATTCATAGGGGAATCTTAGTATTTAAGTTGGTTAGTTATCTCAACTTTCACCTTGTTGGTGAGAGTTCAATTCTGCACCTTGTAATTCTCACCTGTTTCTCCATCCCCTCTCCCCAACTTTTAACAAAAAGAGAAAAAAAAAAAAGAATGAAATGATTAATGTAATATAAAAGACTTTTTGATATTTATGTTCATTCATTCATTACATCTAAAACATACATTAGGAGTATCTAAAATTTGGATTTGCAAAGTTGTTATGTAAAAAATCTAACAGATAAGTTTATTAAGTATTAGGTGGAGACTAAAATATCCATTTTTTTTACAAGTTTAAAGGATTGAAAGCTGCTCAAGAAACAATCAATAATAGCAGAAATCGAAGGATAAAAGTGAAAGGAGAAATATTGTGACTACTCATATGGATGGTAAAGTAACCAGAGTAAAAGCATTACAAAGCAAAATAGTATGATGATCAAAGTACAAGTAACAATAGATAATTACTGAAATCGAAGGACAAGAAACTAAAGGAAAAATCTATAACTACTAGTATGGACAAATAGCAAGATAACACAGTACTGCTACCTACTAATTTACTACCGTAGTCCGTATCCTCTACAACTTCCTATCTAAGGCCATTTTGGCACTGCATCAAATTCTGTATAATCGGCTCTATCAATTACTTCTTCGGCATAACCTCGACTGTAACACCCCACATTTTTGGGCTAGAAATCGAATTGTCGTTCCTACGCGGCGTAAGATCAAATTTCATGGTTTATATTTAAATTCATGTGCCATGATCCTTCTCCTAGTATATGAAGTGATATTGAGGTGAAAAGTACTCATAAAAATCACCTGGAGCAAAGTTGAGCTAAGAGTCATTCATTCATCTAAAGTTTGATATTCAATTCTAAAAGGGTTTACTTTGAATGTGTATAACTTTCTATACACATAGATTTTTTCAGCTCAAGACCCACAAAATTATAGATAATTGAATTAGCTTTTCAACGATACCAATTTCGCCAAAATCCGATACTCGAGCGAAAAGTTACAATCATTTTTGTGAAGAGGCAGTAAGCTGAGGCGATATGCCCGCGACGTGCGCTCCATCGCCCCCAGCTATTTCCCAGGTTCTGTTTTCACGTTTTTAAGGGAAAAAGGGTCCTTTACTTCATCCTAGCCCGTCCATAAAATAAAATTTCAGCCTCAAGAAGCATCAATTGCATCTTTATTTAATTTTTCTCTCAAAAGATTGAAAATCCTAACCACCTCTCCAAGAACAAGATTCAACTTTTCCTTCCCCAAAAATCAAGAATTCAAGCCTTTAAGTTCAAGACTTCCAAGAAACTGATTAAGATTCGAATTTCATTCTTGTAACTACAAATTCAAGGTACATGGGATTTTCCTAAACTACATGGGCTTGTTGAAAACACTTCGAATAAGATTTAAAGTTATAGAAATCCTGAAATTTTTAAAGGGGTTTTGGAATTATGTTTACAATCTTGCATTATGAATTCTTTAATGATATTATTGTTTTGGTCTTGAGGCCTTTCCCCTAAAATTGATTTGTACTCATATATATGTATGTATGAAATTGAGTTTCAATTTTAATTGAGAGCATAAAAATATAGAATCCCTCTCTTGCCATGATTTTCCATTCTTTTCATACGATATGAATTATATCGAATGCATTTTCAGAAGCATGATTCAAATGTCATAATTATTATTTATGACTTGATTATATTTTGAATTGAAGAGAATGGGTTTTACATGTTGATAAATGTTAAAGATATATATAATGAAAGAATTGCATGGTTTGTCATAAAAAATACACGACCACCACATATTTGTTGAAATGTTGAAAGGAGAGAGTCCTTGCAAATTTTTACACATGTTTTGTAGTATGAATTCTCTTGAACTATTTGAATGATATGGTGTTCCAAAATTTACGTTTTGAAAAAAGAGATTGTAATATGATATTTTATGGCTTAGAAATTATGACTTGCAAGTCTTGGTATGACGATACCAATACAGATAATGCCATGATAACACAGAACATAACAGAATGCATATTTTCATTCAGATTTTCAGATTTTAAACTCAGAATGAATCATGATTAGAAAAGGCTAAAATTGGGTTTAAAGAGAGTTAGGTGGTTACCCGAAGAAGGCACGAGTTCAAAAAACTCATTGCTCGAAACCGTGTTTTGGGGTTAGGTTGGATTCCCAGGTGGTTTGTAAGAGGGATAGTTTCAAGTATCTTGGGCCATGATTCAGAGGAATGGTGAGATTGGCGAGGATGTCTCCCACCGTATTGGGGCGGGATGAATGAAGTGGAAGCTCGCCTCGGGGGTGTTGTGTGATAAGAAGGTGCCGCCCAAGTATAAAGGCAAATTCTACAGGGTGGCAGTCCGTCCGTCCATGTTGTTGTCACGCCCCAAAAATCCCATCAGGCCGGACTGGCACCCGAAGCCGGGAAGGCCCGGGAGAACCCGTTCAAATACCTGTACTTTCACTTATATGTCACCAAAAATTTGGACAGCACTTCGTTGCATATAGAAGGGTCTAATTACCTGTATCAGCACAACACGCACAAATATATATATATATATAAAATACTTGACCGTCGGGGCCACCACATATACAAATATAACATCACTATATAAACTTCCATGACTTTACCCTACCTTATGTCTAATAAGCCTCTAGGATATACATGACATAACTAGGGTCGGGACAAACCCCCGCCCACACATGACTCCTGTACAATAACAAAATATAAGGAACCGTCTCGGAAAGCTCCGAAGCAAACTGGAGCTCACCAACAATAGTTGTATGACCTGGCTCCTACTTGTGCGGTGTATGAGCTGAGGTACCTGTGCCTGCAGCATGAAATGCAGGTCCCCGTGGGGGACGTCAGTACGAAATATGTACTGAGTATGTAAAGCTGTAGATAATCACATATGATATAGGAGCTCAATAGAAATCAGAAACAAGTGAATAAATCGTAATAGGAGTGGACCACACTTACTAGAACTTGTGACAACCTGTACATTGTATTTATTCAATCACTTTACCTTTGTTCTTATAGTCTTTGTAATCATTACTGTACTGTACTGTGACCATGCTGCCTCCAGTACATATCAACTGGGATCGACCCATGCTAGGATTATGCCCCTGGGATACCACCCGATAAGAGAGAACTTCCATCACTTAGTTCAATTAATCTTTGAGATTGTTATTTCGGTCGCCACCACATTTTGGATACTTTGAAACAATGATACATCAATAGGAACCAAGTAATAGAACTTCTATACAATAACGATGTAATAAAGACTCATTGGTACATCAACAATGTGTTTCAGAATCATCAATATCACAACAATGAAATAGGGGCCTTTTGGTATATCAATGAAACATTTTGACACTTTATAGGATGGAAACAACTTCGTTGGTAACGTAGAACAATACATGTTTTTGGACAACCTCGGAATCTTACTTGATGGAACATTGGTGTTTTCATGCCAAAGAACATTGTTAGAGTATGCTTTACATACCTCGTCGTAGATTCGGATACCAATTCAACACAACTTTCCGCCTTTACAAATAACTTATCTACAATAAAATGTTTGGCATCTAGTATTAGCAACCCAACACCACAATTCTCTTCCATAATTCCATACAACCAATATTTGCATAGCATTCCAAAAACCAACTTGAACAATAGGTTTATGTGTGTGTGTATATATATATATATATATATATATATATATATATATATATATATATATATATATATATATAATCATCATTTCAATACCACATCATCACACCAAATCCCTTCACAATTCAACATAATCCAACCATGCACAAGAATAATCCAACATCATTTCCAATCATCTTTCAACAACAATCAAATAACATACTTCTTATGCTTACATGCATATATATACATATCCATATAAATAACACCAACATAATTTACATCCTTACCATAAAATGGCCCTTTTGATTTAGAAGTCCTGTTGGCACAAATAAGGGGTGCTTCTAGAAGCCCTCGAGACGGTGAACACAACTACGGAATAAATTTGGATTTTCTACGGTTGAATCACAAGATAATTGGAGTTGAAATTTGGATAGGGTTTCTTATTCTTCAATAATGGATGATAAATAATGGATATTAGGCTAAGTATATGTATATAATGACCAATTTTCGTTCATGAGGTGATGGAAAATGACCATATTGCCCTTAAAATTTTAAGTAAATCCGAATCTGTCCATGGTGGACTGTTTTGACAAGCTAAAGTAGATCTACTATAACTCTTTGATCCGATATCGGATTTGGGTGAAATTGGTATCGTTGGAAAGATAATTCAAAGGGATTTCATTTCATATAAAGCAGGACACCCAGTTCGTCCTGTACAAGGAGTTATGATCGTTTGAAGTTGACCCTAAAAATCTGTTTTGTGAGGCTAAAGTAAAACGAGTATAACTCCTTACTCAGACGTTGGATTTGGATGAAACCAATTGCATTGGAAAGAAGACACACATGAGTTGATGTTCTTCAGCTGATGATAACAGTTCACGTTCTTCAGCTATTTGTTGACAAGCTCTGTATATTCGAGTCAAATGATTCATAGGGGAATCTTAGTAGTTTAGTTGATTAGCTATCTGAACTTTCACCGTGTAAGTGAGATTTCAATTCCGCACCTTGTAATTCCCTTCCCGTTTTCCCTTCCCCTACCCCCAACTTTTAAAAAAGAAAGGAATTAGTGAAATGATTCATGTAATATAAAAGACTTTTTGATGTTTATGTTGTTCGTTCATCCCTTACATCTAAAACATGCATTAGGACCATCTAAAATTTGGATTTGCAATGTTTATTTAATATTTGACGGAGATTAAAACTGACCATTTTTGACAAGTCTAGAGGAGTGATTGTTCATGAGTAAATTCAAGAGACTACTTTAAACCTATTTATTCCAAATAGAATTGTTTTCGTTATTTTCTCAAGTAATAACTTAAGAGGCTCTCTTTTTATCTTTGTGGTTAAATGTTAATTTAGTGCATTAAACTCCCACAATACGCGGACTCATACAAAAGGTCGAATCACACTATTTTATATACGTAGTCTTCCTCTGCATTTTTCATAAGAGACTGTTTCCACAAAAGTTTAATACAAAAGGAAATTCTCAATTATTTCATGTGTTTAATGATCGGTGTTGTATTTTTATTTTTTTTTGGTCATATGCAAAATCACTAAGTTGTCTAGAATGGAGTTTTACAAAGTCTCTTATCGCTTGGTTGAGTATGTGCACATCTTACCCTTTATAAAGGTAGAAAAGTTGTTTTCGATACACCTTTGACTCAAGTAAAAGTACTTCAAAGCAGTCCAGAAAAAAAGTAACGAAAGTGAAATCATAACAAAGAAAAATATTACAATGATTGAAGTTTAAGAAATATCTAATAATAATAGAAATCAAAGGACAACAAACTAAAGGGGAAATACTATGACTATTAGTATGGATGGTAAAGTAACGGAAGTGAAAGCATCATAAAGCAAAATTTTACATTAATTGAAGTACAAGGAACAATCAATAATAACAGAAGTCAAAACAAAAAACTAATGGAAAAATACTATGACTAGTAGTATGGGGGGTAAAGTATCGATAGTGAAAACCTAACAAATCAAAATACTATTAATCGAAGTGCAAGAAATAATAAATAATAACAGAATCAAAGTATAAGAAATTAAAGGAGAAATACTTGGACTGTTAGTATGGATGAATAGTAAGACAACACACTACTTACTAACCTAATGCCCAAACTCGTATTCTCTAGAATTTCCTATCAAAAGTCATATCTTCAATAAGTTGACACTGCATCAAGTTCCATCTAATCATCACTATTCATTACTTCTTCAGTCTACCTTTGCCTATCTGAAATCATCCATAGTCAGCCTTTTATATTTTCGCATTTAGACATCTATTCATCTTCTTTTCACATGCCTAAATCATCCGAGTCTCACTTTTCACATCTTGTCATCCACCGAATTAACTCCCACCTTAGCTTGTCACGAATATTCTCATTTCTAATCTCATTTCTCCTAATATGCCTTACATCTTGACATATATCACAATATCCTCATTTTTGCAATTGTTGAAAGCAAGGATCTAATTACTAAGAAAGTTATTCCTCAACTTTGATTGTTTCTTTTTATATGTTCAAACGATATGTAATCATTTTACTCGACAAATAAGTTACTATACCACGATCCACATCGCTCACTATCGTTCATTGCTCTTTAATATACAGTTACATATTCAAAGCTTTATTTTAATAATATTGATATTATTTATAAAATTATGTATTACATACAATGACAAATTCATAGCCTAAATAATGGGACCCGTAAGTAACTCGTGGTCTCTTCATAAAACTAGGTATTTTATGTCTGTATTTTCTAAAGTTTTAAAAATATTATCTGTTGGGATCATGCTATAAGAAGATCAAATGGTGCACTTGATTGAAAATTGAGTTCTTTGACTAGAGGACTAGATATCAATTTCCATTAAATAAGTTTTTTTTTTTTTCTTATAGTGATACACCTATGTTTTAGAAATCTTGAAGTGACTACATGCTAAGATATTTGTATCACATAAAGATGTATTACTCCCTATTTGAAAATGAATTTATAGATTTACTTTATTTCATGTCAGTGAAAAATGTGATTTGATTGTTATAAAAAATTTGGTATATTAATTATTAATGTTTATTTATAATCATACTCACACTTACTAATCCTAACTTAGCAGAAAAAGAAAATTCATGAAGTAAATAAAAAATTATCCTATTTAGCTCAAAATTTTAGAATTGACAGATTTCACTTATTGCCTACTATCCTTATTTTTAAAATCATACTCACACTTACTGTTGGTATATTAATTATTAATGTTTATTTAAAATCATAGTTACACTTACTAATTCTAACTTAACCAAAAAAAAGTTCATCAAGTAAATAAAAAATTATCCTATTTAGCTCAAAATTTTAGAACTGACAGATTTCACTTATGCCTACTAGCCTTATTTTTAATTTGGCAAAATACTCTATTGGACCCATGTACTATATCAGTTTTGTAAATTAGACACTTCTACTTATACGTTTGTCATTTGGACCCTTGAACCCATCAAAAAAAAATATTTTCCACCCTTTGACCGTTGACCTTACCTATGTGGCAAGGTCATGGTGACTAGGACAAAGAGAGTATAACCACTCGCCTAGGGGTGCGAGTGGAGATCAATTTTTGGCCAATTTTATATTAAAATAATTAAAAAAATAAAAATAATATTAAAATTTTAAAAAAATAATTAAAAAGGGTTCTTTTTTTTCCTCCATCTTTTTAAATTTTAAAATATTTTTAAATTTTTTAAAATAATTTAAAAATATTTTTTAAAATTTAAAAATAATTTTAAAATATTTTTAAAATTAAAAAAAAAAACTTAAAACTATTTCTAAAATTTCAAAAAAATTAAAAAAGGATCCTTTTTTTTCCTCCATCTTTTTTAATTTAAAAATATTTTTAAAATTTTAAAAATTATTTTAAAAATATTTTTAAAAAATTATAAAAAAAATATTTTTTACCACCCCACCCCAGCCCGTCCTCACCCCCACACCCCCAAGCCCACCCATAAACACATAAATAGGGATCGACCCATGCTAGGCTTATGCCCCTGGGATACCACCCGATAAGAGAGAACTTCCATCACTTAGTTCAATTAATCTTTGAGATTGTTATTTCGGTCGCCACCACATTTTTGATACTTTGAAACAATGATACATCAATAGGAACCAAGTAATAGACCTTCTATACAATAACGATGTAATAAAGACTCATTGGTACATCAACAATGTGTTTCAGAATCATCAATCTCACAACAATGAAATAGGAGTCTTTTGGTATATCAATGAAACATTTTGCCACTTTATAGTATGGAAACAACTTCGTTGGTAACGTAGAACAATACATGTTTTTGGACAACCTCGGAATCTTACTTGATGGAACATTGGTGTTTTCATGCCAAAGAACATTGTTAGAGTATGCTTTACATACCTCGTCGTAGATTCGGATACAAATTCAACACAACTTCCCGCCTTTACAAATCACTTATCTACAATGAAATGTTTGGCATCTAGTATTAGCAACCGAACACCACAATTCTCTTCCATAATTCCATACAACCAATATTTGCATAGCATTCCAAAAACCAACTTGAACAATAGGTTTATGTGTATATTTATATATATATATATATATATATATATATATATAATCATTTCAATACCACATCATCTTACCAAATCCCTTCACAATTCAACATAATACAACCATGCACAAGAATAATCCAACATCATTTCCAATCATCTTTCAACAACAATCAAATAACACACTTCTTATGCTTACATGCATATATATACATATCCATATAAATAACACCAACATAATTTACATCCTTACCATAAAATGGCCCTTTTGATTTAGAAGTCCTGTTGGCACAAATAAGGGGTGCTTCTAGAATCCCTCGAGACGGTGAACACAACTACGGAATAAATTTGGATTTTCTACGGTTGAAACACAAGATAATTGGAGTTGAAATTTGGATAGGGTTTCTTATTCTTCAATAATGGATGATAAATAATGGATATGAGGCTAAGTATATGTATATAATGACCAATTTTCGTTCATGAGGTGATGGAAAATGACCATATTGCCCTTAAAATTTTAAGTAAATCCGAATCTGTCCATGGTGGACTGTTTTGACAAGCTAAAGTAGATCGACCATAACTCTTTGATCCGATATCGGATTTGGGTGAAATTGGTATCTTTGGAAAGATAATTCAAAGGGATTTCATTTCATATAAAGTAGGCCACCCAGTTCGTCCTGTACAAGGAGTTATGATCGTTTGAAGTTGACCCTAAAAATCTGTTTTGTGAGGCTAAAGTAAAACGAGTATAACTCCTTACTCAGACGTTGCAATTGGATGAAACCAATTGAATTGGAAAGAATACTCAAAGATATTTCTTTTGATAGGTCGTAGATCTCCCAGTTTATTATATTAAGGGAGTTATGATCGTTCAAAGTTGACCCAAAAAACTGGCAGGCCTCAGTAGTTTGTGTGCAGGAAATTTTCCTGCACATTTACTAGTCACCATATCCCGGCCACCGTTTTATAGTTTCGAACATGCTCGATTATATCCGAAACTTATCCGTTTTTGGAAATCTTTATATCGTTGGAAAGCTTATTCAATAACCTTCGTATGGAACCATCGACGGGCAAATTCCGGTATAAATAAAATTAAAAAATTAATTCCATATAAATAAGACCAATACACGTACTTGAATACGCCAATACATGTACTTGAATATGGGGTGTTACATCCTTCCCCCCTTTAGGAAATTCGTCCTCGAATGTTAGCGTAGTTATTCAACCAAAACAAGTTCAAGTCCACCATTAATATTCACATCATCACATAAATACTATGCATATATAAACAAAAACTTACTTGTTAATGTTCTAACTCCGTTTCTTGAACTTCCTCTTCATCTTTGAACAAATGAGGGTACTTTGATTTCATTGCTTCCTCAGCTTCCCATGTAATCTCTTCCCTTTGTTGATTTCTCCAAAGTACTTTCACCGATGCTACTTCTTTATTTCTCATCTTCTTAACTTGATGATCTAATATAGCAATAGGCATCTCCTCATAGGTAAGATCTTCTGTTACTTGCACATCTTCAGTAGAAGTAATAAAGGACGGATCTCCGATGCACTTTCGAAGCATCGATACATTAAATACTGGATGCACTGATGAGAGTTCCTGGGGTAGCTCTAATTCATAAGCAACTTGCCCACATCTTCGATTAATCTTATACGGGCCTATATATCGTGGACTCAACTTTCTTTTCTTGCCAAATCTCATCACCCCTTTCATTGGCGATACCTTCAAAAATACCCAATCGCCTAACGAAAATTCTAGCCCTCTTCTTCTACTATCCGCATATGACTTGTGTAGACTTTGGGCTGTTTTCAACCGTTGCTGAATCACCTTGACTTTTTCTATGGCTTGATACACAAGATCTGGTCCGAACATAAGAGTTTCACCCGCTTTGAACCATCCTATTGGTGATCTACACTTCCTCCCATATAAAGCTTCATATGGTGCCATTTTGATACTTGAATGATAGCTATTATTGTAGGCAAACTCAATAAGAGGTAAATGATCATCCCAGCTGCCTTTAAAATCTATAACACATGCTCGTAGCATATCTTCAAGTGTTTGAATGGTGCGCTCTGCTTGTCCATCCGTCTGAGGGTGAAAAGCTATACTCAGATTCACTTGTGTTCCCAAACTCCGTTGGAAAGACTTCCAAAAGTTTGCGGTAAATTGAGTTCCCCGATCCGATATAATAGAAGTTGGCATTCCATGTAATCGGACTATTTCCTTAACATACAACTTCGAATAGTCTTCAATTGTGTAAGTGGTCTTAACGGGTAAGAAATGTGCAGATTTAGTAAGCCTATCCACAATCACCCATATAGAATCAAATTTCCGAGTTGTACGAGGCAAACCTGTAACAAAATCCATGTTGATCATGTCCCACTTCCAAATTGGAAGATCTATGCATTGCATATAGCCTCCAGGTTTTTGGTGCTCAACTTTAACTCTTTGACAATTTGGACATTCAGCTACAAATTCTGCAATGCTCTTCTTCATGTCATTCCACCAATACATATCTTTCAAATCTTGATACATTTTGGTTGATCCTGGATGAATGGAATACCTTGAAAAATGTGCCTCTGTCATAATCTTCTTTCTTAGCCCGTCTATATCCGGCACACACAATCGGTTTTGGCACTGAAATACTCCTTCTCGCGTAAGCTCAAATGCCTTAGTCGCACCACTCTGAACGTTCTCCTTAAGCTGTAATAAAATAGGGTCTGCATATTGCTTCTCTTTCACTTCAGCTACTAATGAAGATTCCGCAACATTATGTACGATAAGCTATTTATTCGGAGTTTCAAGAAGGCGAACTCCCAAACTAGCTAACTGGTGAAGATCCTTAACCATCCCTTGACTTTCTATAGGCGCCATCATAGTCTTATGACTTAACGCATTAGCTACCACATTTGCTTTCCCTGGATGGTACAAGATATCAACATTGTAGTCCTTTAATAGTTCAAGCCATCTCCGCTGCCTTAAATTTAGATCCTTCTGATTAAAAATATATTGCAAGCTCTTATGGTCAATATATATATCAACATGAACCCCATATAAGTAGTGGCGCCATATCTTTAAAGAAAAAATAACTGCTGCCAGCTCAAGATCGTGTGTAGGATAATTTTTCTCATGTGGCCGCAATTGTCTAGAAGCATATGCTATTACCTTACCATGCTGCATCAATACACATCCTAAACCAATTTTGGAAGCATCACAATACACTGTATACCCTTCGGTGCCTTCTGGAAGTACCAACACGGGTGTAGAAATCAACTTGTTCTTTAAATCTTGAAAACTCTTCTCACAGGCATCATTCCATTGGAATTTGGATGGTTTATGGGTTAGCTTGGTTAAGGGTGCTGAAATGTAAGAAAAGCCTTTAACAAACCTTCTATAATAACCGGCCAACCCGAGAAAACTACGAATCTCCGTAGGCATTGTGGGCCTTGGCCAGTTCTTCACAGCTTCTATGTTTTGAGCATCAACCTTTATCCCTTCACTAGATACAATATGACCCAAAAATGCCACCGACTTTAACCAAAACTCACATTTAGAGAACTTTGCATAAAGCTTACAATCACGAAGAGTCTGCAATGCCTGTCGTAAGTGATTGGCATGGTCCTCTTCTGATCTAGAATAAACTAGAATATCATCTATAAAAACTATCACAAATACATCCAGGAATGTCTTAAAAACCCTATTCATCAAATCCATAAAAGCTGCGGGTGCATTTGTTAGCCCAAATGACATAACTAAAAACTCATAATGACCATACCTTGTTTGGAAAGCTGTTTTGGATATATCTTTTTCTTTGACCCTCACTTGGTGGTAACCTGACCTCAAATCAATCTTAGAAAAGCACTTGGCGCCCTGTAACTGATCAAATAAATCATCAATTCTTGGGAGAGGATATTTATTCTTAATAGTCACCTTATTCAATTGCCGATAATCAATACACATCCTCAGCGAGCCATCCTTTTTGCATACAAATAACACTGGTGCTCCCCAAGGGGAAATACTAGGCCTAATGAACCCCTTTTCTAGCAAATCTTTCAATTGCTCTTTCAATTCTCATAATTCTGCTGGGGCGATTCTATGCGGAGGAATGGATATTGGTTGGGTACCTGGTATTACATCAATACCAAACTCTACTTCTCGTTCAGGAGGCAAACCTGGAAGATCTTCAGGAAATACATCAGAAAATTCATTTACCACCGGAACAGCGTGAAGAGTTGGTGGCTCCGCTTCTGTATCCCTTACTCTAACTAAATGATATATATATCCCTTGGAAATCATTCTTATTACCTTAAAATAAGAAATAAATCTACCTCTTGGCGCGCTAATTTCACCTTTCCATTCAAGGACTGATTCATTTGGAAAATAGAAATATACCTTTTTCGTGCAGCAATCAATTGTGGCATAACAAGACGCCAACCAATCCATACCCATTATAACATCAAAATATACCATTTCTAACTCCATAAGATCAGCCATCGTATCACGACCACAAACAGTTACTATGCAGTTTCGATAAACCCTTCTAGCTATAATAGATTCCCCAACCGGTGTGGACACTTCAAATGGCTTAACTAACAGTTCGGGTATTCTTTCGAACTTTCCAGCAACCAATGGAGTAACATAAGATAATGTAGAACTGGGATCAATTAAGGCATATAAATCAAATGAAAATATAGACAACGTACCCGTAACCACATCTGGGGAAGCCTCTAAATTCTATCGGTCCACTAGAGCATACGTACGATTTTGAGCCCCGCTAGAACTCGTGGCTCCTCTATCACCTCTAACACAACCCAGTGGTTGTACACCCCTTCCTGAATAAGGCATCGATGATGATGATGCAACAAATAACCCCGTAGGTCATGCCATACCCCCTATGTCCCTTCGTGGGCATTCCCTCATCATATGCCCCGACATACCGCACCAAAATCAAACATTGGTCCCCAGCCGACATGCTCCCAAATGATACCTTCCACATTTATTGCATGGCTCTCGAGGAGGTCTCGATTGGCTCATATTCCCTTGCCCTTGGTAACCCACTGATTGCGAACTATGACCCTCACTTCTTTGCCCAAATTGACTGCCTCTGAACCCCTGATGCTGTGGTGGAGCACTAGCTACAGAATAAGAAAATAATGGCCTAGGTGGTCTAGCAGAAAATTTAGGTCTAAAACCTCCTTGTGGCGCCATAAACTGCTCTGTAGATCTGGCCCTCTTAGAAGATCCGCTTTCAAATTCCTGTGTTCTTCTTCTTTGCCTCTGATCTTCCATTTTCTGTGCAAATGCTTGGATCCTAGCTATATCCATGTCTTTATTCAGTGCAGCAATAGTACAATCCATAAACAAATACGGATCCAATCCAACCACATACCGATGAACTCTGTCATCCATAGTAGCTATAACATTAGGAGAATATCTGCACAAAGAATTAAATCGAAGACTATACTCCCTCACACTTGTATTACCCTGTCGAAGATTTAAGAACTGATCCGAACGGGCCTGACGAGTCTCATATGGAAGATAATGATCAATAAATGCCTCTTTGAACTCTTTCCAAGTAGCTGGGGGTGCATCAATGCCCCTTGACCGTTTCCAGTCTTCATACCAATATATAGCCTCACCTTTGAATCTATACGCGGCTAACTCCACTGTCTCTCTGCCCGATACATGCATCACCTCTAGGGCTCTTTGGATCTGATCAATAAAGTCTTGTGGGTCCTCATTAAGATCTGATCTAGTAAAAGTAGGAGGATCCATCTTAAGAAAATCCTGTGTTCGAAGGCTAGCCGCCCTATCTATACCACTAGGACCTGCAGTAGGAATGGCTTGCCCTTGAGCTTGCCCAGCAACTATACGAGTCAAAAGTTGCACTGCATTTCTAAGATCTTGATCAACAGCATTAATAGGTGGCTCTGGGGATATAGTTCTCCTCCCCCTTATTTCTTCCGTACTGGGGGAAGTTTCTGATGCATGCTCAGTGGGAGCCTCACTTTGATTAGCTGGTATAGTGGGTGACTTACTAGTCCCCTCTCCGATAGCCACATCTACTTGCTTACCGGTATTCTTGCTTCTGGTAACCGACATCATTACTTTAATAAGAGAAACAAACTGATTCAGTGGTCAACTATGACTTCATATACAATATAAGCTTTATCGCACGATCTAAGACATAAAGAAAAGAAACAATTCCTAAATGTCCATAGCCTCTTGTTTATAGATGCGGTGCACAACACACCGATAAATAAGACTCTACATAGACACAGCTTTGTAGACTCACTAGGACGAACCGCGATCTGATACCACTATTGTCACGCCCCAAAAATCCCATCGGGCCGGACTGGCACCCGAAGCCGAGAAGGCCCGGGAGAACCCGTTCAAATACCTGTACTTTCACTTATATGTCACCAAAAATTTGGACAGCACATCGTTGCATATAGAAGGGTCTAATTACCTGTATCATCACAACACGCACAAATATATATATACATAATACTTGGCCGTCGGGGCCACCACATATACAAATATAACATCACTATATAAACTTCCATGACTTTACCCTTCCTTATGTCTACAAAGCCTCTAGGATATACATGATATAACTAGGGTCGGGACAAACCCCCGCCCACACATGACTCCTGTACAATAACAAAACATAAGGAACCGACTCGGAAAGCTCCGAAGCAAACTGGAGCTCACCAACAATAGTTGTATGACCTGGCTCCTACTTGTGCAGTGTATGAGCTGAAGTACCTGTGCCTGCAGCATGAAATGCAGGTCCCCATGGGGGACGTCACTACGAAATATGTACTGAGTATGTAAAGTTGTAGATAATCACATATGATATAGGAGCTCAATAGAAATCAGAAACAAGTGAATAAATCGTAATAGGAGTGGACCACACTTACTAGAACTTGTGACAACCTGTACATTGTATTTATTCAATCACTTTACCTTTGTTCTTATCATCTTTGTAATAATTACTGTACTATACTGTGACCATTAGGCTGCCTCCAGTACATATCAACTGGGATCGACCCATGCTAGGCTTATGCCCCTGGGATACCACCCATAAACACATAATTAGGGATCGACCCATGCTAGGCTTATTCCCCTGGGATACCACCCGATAAGAGAGAACTTCCATCACTTAGTTCAATTAATCTTTGAGATTGTTATTTCGGTTGCCACCAAATTTTTGATACTTTGAAACAATGATACATCAATAGGAACCAAGTAATAGACCTTCTATACAATTACGATGTAATAAAGACTCATTGGTACATCAACAATGTGTTTCAGAATCATCAATCTCACAACAATGAAATAGGAGCCTTTTGGTATATCAATGAAACATTTTGCCACTTTATAGTATGGAAACAACTTCGTTGGTAACGTAGAACAATACATGTTTTTGGACAACCTCGGAATCTTACTTGATGGAACATTGGTGTTTTCATGCCAAAGAACATTGTTAGAGTATGCTTTACATACCTCGTCGTAGATTCGGATACAAATTCAACACAACTTCCCGCCTTTACAAATCACTTATCTACAATGAAATGTTTGGCATCTAGTATTAGCAACCGAACACCACAATTCTCTTCCATAATTCCATACAACCAATATTTGCATAGCATTCCAAAAACCAACTTGAACAATAGGTTTATGTGTATATTTATATATATATATATATATATATATATATATATATATATAATCATTTCAATACCACATCATCTTACCAAATCCCTTCACAATTCAACATAATACAACCATGCACAAGAATAATCCAACATCATTTCCAATCATCTTTCAACAACAATCAAATAACACACTTCTTATGCTTACATGCATATATATACATATCCATATAAATAACACCAACATAATTTACATCCTTACCATAAAATGGCCCTTTTGATTTAGAAGTCCTGTTGGCACAAATAAGGGGTGCTTCTAGAAGCCCTCGAGACGGTGAACACAACTACGGAATAAATTTGGATTTTCTACGGTTGAATCACAAGATAATTGGAGTTGAAATTTGGATAGGGTTTCTTATTCTTCAATAATGGATGATAAATAATGGATATGAGGCTAAGTATATGTATATAATGACCAATTTTCGTTCATGAGGTGATGGAAAATGACCATATTGCCCTTAAAATTTTAAGTAAATCCGAATCTGTCCATGGTGGACTGTTTTGACAAGCTAAAGTAGATCTACCATAACTCTTTGATCCGATATCGGATTTGGGTGAAATTGTATAGTTGGAAAGATAATTCAAAGGGATTTCATTTTATATAAAGTAGGCCACCCAGTTCGTCCTGTACAAGGAGTTATGATCGTTTGAAGTTGACCCTAAAAATCTATTTTGTGAGGCTAAAGTAAAACGAGTATAACTCCTTACTCATACGTTGGATTTGGATGAAACCAATTGCATTGGAAAGAAGACTCATATATATTTCTTTTGATAGGTCGTAGCTCTCCCAGTTCATTATATTAAGGGAGTTATGATCATTCAAAGTTGACCCAAAAAACTGGCAGGCCTCAGTAGTTTGTGTGCAGGAAATTTTCCTGCATATTTACTATTCACCATATCCCGGCCACCGTTTTATAGTTTCGAACATGCTCGATTATATCCGAAACTTATCCTTTTTTGGAAATCTTTATATCGTTGGAAAGCTTATTCAATAACCTTCGTATGGAACCATTGACGGGAAAATTCTGGTATTAATAAAATAAAAAAATTAATTCCATATAAATAAGACCAATACATGTACTTGAATACGCCAATACATGTACTTGAATACGGGGTGTTACAGTTGTATGGAGCGGAGTGTTGGCCAGTCAAGAACTCTCACATTCAAAAATTGAGGATGGCGGAAATGCGGATGTTGCGTTGGATGTGCGGGCTTACTAAGGGTGATAGAGTTCGGAATGAGACTATTCGGGAAAAGGTTGGAGTGGCTTCGGTGGAGGATAAGATGCGGGATATCAGATTGAAATGGTTCGGTCATGTGATGAGAAGAGACACGAATGCCCCGGTTCGTAGGTGTGAAAGGCTAGCATTGGACAGTTTCAGGAGGGGTAGGGGTAAACCGAAGAAATATTGGAGAGAGGTAATCAGGCGAGACATGGAGTAGTTACAACTCACTGAGGACATGACCCTAGATAGAAAGATCTGGAGGACGCGAATTAGGATAGAAAGCTAGTGCCAGTTTGGGTCGTTGGGGTAGGGCATTACTTGGTAGGTGTATTATTCTTGTTAGGCCAATATGTTGTAGGCTTTATTATGAATTTGTTTAATATTCCTTGTTTATTTTTCCTTAAAGGTGGAGTATTTATGTCTTGTCATCTTGTCCCATGCTTTATTACGGATTTATTTATTATTCCTTGTCTTGAGCCGGTTGTCTATCGGAAACAACCTTTCTACTTCTCCGGAGGTAGTGGTATGGACTGTGTATATATTACCCTCCCCAGATCCCACTATGTGGGAATACACTGGGTTTGTTGTTGTTGTTGTTATTACGTTCCCAAGAGGAATTATACGCTGGCCTAGTGCCCTGTGGAGTATCAGAATAGAAACTCCAACCCTTGCGGCAAACTTGGGTTGGGGGCTTGGTTGCCGAGTTAAGGGCAGATTTCATATAGCCCATGGACTGTTAGAATTGTAGGGTGTACCACCTAGCTCAAAAGTAATTAAAGAATGATTTTGCAACTACAGAATCCTTTGAATGATCTTTTGAAGTTGCCCATGTATTTTAAACTATACCATACATGATGTTTCATGACTTGCTCTTATCTATTATATATATATAAATATATTATTTTGGATTGCTCTGCGTACCAGTACATCTGTATTGACCCCCTTATATTTCAGGATTCTAAGACATAGTCTTAGGGTCCCGTTAAGTAACAGATTGACTTATCAGAAGTTTGTAGTTGGTGAGCCTCCCTTACTTCGGAAGGACTGGTTATGAAACTTGTTATTGTTATTTTATTTTGATTCATGGTTCGACTGGGGCCTTGTCCCAGATTTTAGACAAATGTCATTTTCAATTGTTAGAGATTTCGCAGACTGATGTTAGAAGTTGTTAGAGGTTTATGGTTTCCCTTCTAGATTGTTCAATTGAATTATGATATTGACCATGATTCCGTATTGTTTTATATTTTTGCATTTTCCTTCATATTATATGAAAGTGTGTATGATTGCCAGATAGAGAAGGGTGCTCGGGCCTTCACGATTCGGGATACCCGTCAAAGCTAGGGCCCCAGCTCGAGTCGTGAAAAACTTGGTATCAAAGCAGGGTTCATTGTCCCAGGGTGTCTATGAAATTGTGTCTAGTAAATTCTTGCTTATGGGCGTGTTGTGCACCACACTTATAATACGGAGGCTACTGGGCATTTAGGAGTTGTTTTTTTATTCTTTCATACTTTAGTTCGTGCTATAGCGTCATCCATAAGAAAGTTATACAAATTCCTTTCTTACTCTAATTTCATAGGTCA
The DNA here is from genome assembly GCA_030864215.1 of Capsicum pubescens. Taxonomy (NCBI): domain Eukaryota; kingdom Viridiplantae; phylum Streptophyta; class Magnoliopsida; order Solanales; family Solanaceae; genus Capsicum; species Capsicum pubescens. The sequence goes on along the minus strand of CM061538.1, from coordinate 353,286,416 downwards.
TGCCTCATTGTCGAAGCAATGCAAGTCCAAGTATTTAGCTCCCCCAGCGATGTGGTTCTCTCTTATTGAGTTGTCCATACAGTTATGAATTTGCACAAGGACTTGAGAGGAGTCCATGAGTGCTTTAAAGTGTGTTAATTTAAGAATATACCCCTATCTATATCAGTTGTGCAGCTGAGCTTGAAGTATGGAGTGTATTTAGTCTCTTTTAATAAAATTCTTGTTGCGGATGTCATGTTTAAGGATAATGATGTGTAGAAGAATATTGGAACTGTATTTCCACCCGAGTAGTAGTGTATATTAAATTTTCATGACCTATTGGTAGTAAAATGGTCTAGAAGTTGGTGACATGAAGTCACAAGGTTAGCAGTCAGAGTGAGGGTGACATTTACGTAAATAAATAGTTTTAGTTGTGTAATCATGGATTAGGAGTGGGTTGCCATTGTATAGTATAAACCAGTGTGGTAGCAATCTTTATAGATTGTATGGTAATCTATTATGGAAGTGGCTGGCTATGATTATTATCTATTCGAATTAGGGAAGGAGCGTAGAGTGGGTAGTTATAGTGGTTATAGAAATCAGTTATAGGTTGCGAATGGAAAGGGGTAGATTAAGTTAATAAGTTGTGGGTAGAGACTCATTGGCGTAAGTGGAATTTGAAGGTAGTCAAAATGTATGCTTGGGTAAGTAAGTACGATGTGAGAAATTAGAATATGTTGATAAGATTGAATTGGGTTATATTATAAGATTAAGATTGACTGATCATATCATGTGACGTTACCCCCACTTTGATGGTCTTTTCATTAGTAGTAGTAAACTAGCACTTCATGTGAGAAGGTATGTAGTAGATTTTGAGTTGTAATAATGAGGTTATGGCGAGGTTGTGATTGTAGGTATTAGCTAACTGAAGTAAAGTATTTGGGTTGATTTTCCAATTTGAAGGACTAGTATAGTATGTGGCATGCTTTACCAGTGGTATATAATTGGGGATAGACAACAGGCTTGAACTTTAGATGTGGAGTTTAGGTGTGGAGTGTAGTAGTGAGAATAATAGCTTAAGATTAATGATGCATATTTTGTGGAGTAATTAGTAGGCTTGATGTGATGTGCGAAATGACCTAGGTTGATGATTTGTGAAAAGTTTAAGTGGTAATCGTGAGGTATATGTGTACATGAGGACTAGTGATAAAATGATGAATTGTGGTTGAATAATTAAGTGGATAAGAACATAAGTATATAGTAATAAGTTAAACCCCAGGTAGCAGGTTGTTAAATAAAGTTTTATATGTATAAGTGTTTTGTGTACCTAGATTTAATTCTTGAATCTTATACTATGGAGAAGTCTGGGAAGTTGTTGTATGGTGCTCTTTAGAGTTGAATTGAGTAAAAATAGGTAGGCATTATGCGCCCTTGGTATAGTCTTACAGATTTTGTGCAATTGTAGGTTATGTGATTTTAGGTGTAATGATAGTATTCTAAGGAATTGAAGATGGAGCGTTAAGTGTTTAGAAGCGTGGGTGTTTATGCCCATGAAAATGTTAGTTGTAAGTTGATGAGTTTGGGAGTTAGAAGAAATTACGATTAGTGTTCCTGAAAGGGGATGTCCTAGAAATTAATTTAGTGTCTTTGTATTAAAGATTAATGAGAGGAGCTTGTGTTCATGTATATACTGATGCCCCTTTTTGTGATAAGGAGTGTGGATTTGTACGCTCATGAGAGTGAGAGTTGTAGAGTGATGACTATAGAGGCTAGCGAAAGTTAAGAGTAGCATTTATAGAAAAGCAAGGCCTTCAGAGTATTGTTCATCATAAAGAGTTTAGAGTTTAAGTTTATGGCAATGTCTCTTTTGCGTTGAGAGTTATGGCTATAGATTTTGATGTGAGGTTATGTCTGCAAGTCTAGGGCTGTGACTTTGGTCTAAGGGGGAGATGATGGGTTAAAGTAGTTCTCGAATTATTTCTTGTGGTGGCAAGTTTCAAGTAAGAATCATGATAAATCAATTCCTATTCAAGAAAGATCCTCCTACTTCTATATGAATGGACATCTACCAATGTCTTATGTATTCATGTCTTGTGTATGCCTAAAGTTTGAACTCTTTATATAACTCATGTCATGTTTCAGTCTCCAAACTAGAAGCAATTATGTCTCTCAGCATGCTTGGTCCTAAGAAAATATGTTTTTATATGTTGCGTAATCATTTTATGCCGGAATTAGACAAAGTGATAAAGTTTATGCTAACTCATGAAAAATTTCAGCTCTTTGAATGAGGAGAAATCACTTTAAGTGAAATCCTTATCTTAGTTGTTAACGACATAAATTTTGGGTTTATGTCATATAGCTCAGGATATATGCATCCATGATTCTCATTTGGTCTGTCCTAAGGAAACCATGTTGTGTTGTAGTCGTGCCAAATGGCTCTTCACTTATGATCCAAACAATTGATATATGAAGCACTCTGCGTCTATTCTATCGTATCTTCACCTCTTGTCCCTCCTTGAGAAGTGCAATAAGCATAAAATATGGATTGATAAGTGTTACTTCCATTCATGATGTTTATTCTCGGGTCCCTCAATGACCCTCCGTATGTTAGTATGTTGGCTGTTGTGGAAGCATAGTAATGTGGTAAGTAGGAGTGTAGATGCTCTTGAAGGTGAAATTTTTTTATGTGATTTCTTGAGCTAAGGTTATAGGTGAAAGGGAAAGGAGGGAGATGAACTTTTGTTGTGTGAAATGGCTAAGAAAGGGATGGACTTTTATTATGAGAAATAGTTGGGAATGAGATATATGGCGACAATCTTTATGAATGTGATTGAATTTGCTGGTCTTAGTGGGGAAAATCCTTGAAGTGGGTGTAATAATGATAGGCTTGAATGTTGTGATTGATGAAAACTTAATCCATGTACTATGTGGTTAGTATTCCGTGAATTAAAACCCGAGAACGTTTGACGATAGTGATAAGGTGAGGCAATATTCTTAATGGGATGTAAAGTACAGGGTCCTATAGCTTAAGTTATCACCTTGTTACTCCGAGTTAGGCTTCAACATAAAAGCACTTTGCAGTGAAACTCAAACTCTTGTGGTTAGTTGTGTGATGGGAGAATTGTAATATGGAAATAACAAAGTATCTTATTTAATGTTGGGGGCATAGTTGAGTAGTGCCTTTAAGCTAAGCCTATTCGTTGTATCATGAGAGGTAGAGAATGCTTTTATCACTATCTTTCGCGAAATCTTATTTCATGATTAGTACCAATATAAATCAGGTCTATTATCATCAAATAAATCTCTTCCTTATGTTGTGATGATTATGGTGCATAGAACTCATGTGCAAGATCATCCCTATGTAAAGTCTCATTATCTCATGTTTCGTGCTTTCATGTTTCACTAGTATCATGGAGCTCGTTTGATACCTTTACATATTTTATTAAGGAAACATGTTCAATGGGAGGTTTCATACTTTATTCTACACTTTTAGAGCTTCAAAAAGTTCCTACCCATCATTCAGGGACGAATGATCCCAAGGGGGAGATAACGTAACACCCCACATTTTCGAGCTAGAAATCGAACCATCGTTTCTATGTACGCAAGCTCAAATTCCATGGTTTATATTTAAATTCATGTGTCATGATCCTTCTCCTAGTGTATGAAGTGATTATGAGGTGAAAAGTATTCATAAAATCACTTCGAGCAAAGTTGAGCTACGAGTCATTCATTCATCCAAGGAAGTTAGCTCATTTGAGGATCTCCTAGTGTATGAAGTGATTATGAGGTGAAAAGTATTCATAAAATCACTTCGAGCAAAGTTGAGCTACGAGTCATTCATTCATCCAAGGAAGTCAGCTCATTTGTTAAGGCAGTAAGCCTTGTCATCATCTCATGCAAGAATTCATTCTCCTTCATCTTAAATGCTTCATACTCAGTAAAAAGAAGAGCAATCCTAAATTTTCTTACCTGAGAGAAACCCTCATGTGCATTGATCATTGCATCCCAAATCTGCTTAGCAGTGGTGCAGGTTGACACTCTATGTACTCAGCCGGTCCTAGTCCACAGACTAAAATGTTCTTATTCTTAGCATTTTTCTTTAATGCCACTAAGTCATCAGCAGTAAATTCACTCCTTACTTTCTTGACTTGTTCACCATCAACCAATTTCATTAGAATAGTAGGACCATCAGTGATCCTATCTCATAATTTGTAGTCTTCACCTTGGATGAACATTTCCATCCTGGCTTTCCACCAAATAAAGTGAGAACCATCAAAGAGTGGAGGTCTAGTAGTTGACTGACCTTCACCGTGATCAGTAGGAGGTGCGAAATTCATCATAGTGATCTTTTCTTAGGTGCTAACCTTATTTAAGACAACCTTTCTCTGATACCATTTGTTAGAGTGCGTACCCTACTGATTTTAGTGTTTTACTCTAATAGTTACCTATTAGTGGAGCAAGTCAACTAACGTGGTTCACGTACGTAAAACTAAAGGTAATTATTTTTACGTGGAAAACACCCGGCTCAAGAAAGGTGTAAAAAAAACCACGACCTGTACCTCTACAGGATTTAACCCCAACTTTACTAATACTCTTGAGCCTCAACAATTAACAAATTACAAGACTTCTTGTAAACTAGGAATTAAAACTTTTAACTCTTATTTCTACAATAACACAAATCTTTCCAAGATAAGTGTACCCAAGTCTTCAAGTTTCCTAACTTGAAGACACAACTCCTAACTCAGTTTATAATTCACTGAGACTAGAACAAAGACTCATTACAACTCAAAGAACCAACCTATTACACAGAGTCTAAATAAAGGACCAGGTTCTTCTTAAAGTTGAATAGAACTCTTCTACTTTATCCCCTAGTATGGCACGACTCCTTAATCAATTTAATCTCTAAGTGTTGCATTTATCTTTTCCTCAACTTCTTTGCTATTTGCTATTTGTGATAAGCATTGAGAACATATCTGACTTTTCTTGTTTATCCACTCCTGTCTTTACATACTGTCAGTCTTGCATTTTCTCTGATGTGCTTCATATGTGAGAACCAGCATGATTAACATGTTTCACCAACATATGTCAATCATCAAAACTCTTTTACTGTAACAATTATTATTACTCATTGTGTTTACTTCCCTTTTTTTAGTCAGTTTCAAAATAATTTCTATTTCCTTTTTTGGCAACTCGTTAATTCCAACTGTTCATAGGACATGTTAAAATTAAAGGGCATCTTGGTATATTCTAGTTATCTTTAGTATAATACCATAAGATTCAAAAGTTTTTTTTACTTTCTTAAACTTCGTGTCAAGTCAAAACTACACAACCAAATTTAAATGGAGGGAGTATTTGTCTGTTATTTCTTATCTTTCTTTTGCAAGGTATTTTTGTTTCATACTCTCCAATTATGCTTGTGAGAACGCGTTAATATTATCTGGTTGTTATTTTACAGTGAACTGAACAATCACTGTAAGACGTGTTAAAAATGATTCTGTATCTATCAAGCAGCACGAAGATTCTTTATCAATATGGTCATAATGCAAGACTAGAACATCACATATATAAAAGATTTTTGATGTTTATGTTGTTCATTTTTTCTTTAATCTTAAACATGTATTAGGATCATCTAATAGATAGATTTTGTTAAATTTTGACGGAGAATAGAAGGTTTTGACAAGTTTAAAGGACCGGAACTGCTCAAGAGTATATTTAAGTGTATGAATCTACTCCAAATAGAAATATTTTCATTGTTTTTCAAGTAACAATAGAAGAGACTCTCTCTTTATACTATTTTCCCTTTTGATTCGTCTGTCATTGCGGCATGAATAAGATCTGTTATGTTCCATTCGGAAGTAATCCCCAATCTCTAAGATTATTAAAGGAAAGTTTGGTGCATTAAGTTCCCACTATGCGCAGACTCATTAAAAAGGTTGAATTATAGGGATCTATTATAAGCACCATTACACTGCATTTTCGCAACAAAATGATTCCATAAAAGTTCAACACAAAAGAAATTCACACTTGTAATGAAGTCTGTTTTATTCATATTGAAATAACTCATTGTCTAGAAATATTTAGTAACATAAACGTGCCAAGATATTAGTATCAACTAAAAATTTATTACTCCCTAGTTGGAAATTGTTAGAGTTTGTGACCTGAATTTTGTTTATCTGATCCGGAAAAGATCGCGGTGCGACCCATGTTTGAGATTTTTTGGGCTTAGAGTTTTCTTGTAAGCACGTATTATATAAGTGAGACTTAGAGGGTTGGTTTAATATGACAATTTTCGTGTGTCTTTGAGAAATTTGGCTCCTCCACCTTGTATTCCTCTATGATATAGTGAATTTCTCCTCCTATGCCCATGGATTTTCCCGTTAAGGGTTTGTAGACACGTAATTTTGTGTCACGACCCGATTTCTCAAGTCGTAATGGTGCCTACCTTATCTCCCTAGTAGGCAAGCCAAGTCATAGCCCGAAATAATAGATAACGGGCTAATAGGCAGAAATAGAAAAAAAAAGACCGCGTACAATGATAGCAGTAGTAATAAAAAGTAACAAATAGAAAGTAACCATATCTCATATACTAAGACGAGGGAAGGAAAATTACCAAATACACAAAAGAATCCCTCCCAAGACCTGGTAAGGTCGGTACTAGAGCCACTACTAAAATATACCCAGAGTACTAGACAAAATCCCAAATATACCCAATATACACAAGCAGTCTCGAGTACAAAAGACTAAAGCAGAGTAGATAGAGAAGGATCAGCCTCGGACGATAGTAAGCTCACCCTACTCCGAATCAGTACTGGAAGGTAGGAATCACGTCAATGTCGGCTGCTACTAATCAGATCTGCATTAGGGAAAAGATACAGAAGTGTAGTATGAGTACCAAAGCAACGGGTACTCAGTAGGCATCATCGGCCGACTGAGCTCAATACAAAAACGGTATAACTACAATGCAAGGATGTAATTTAAGTCAATAGTAAAAAGGAATAGAAAGGTAAACAACTGTCAGTCTACGCCAAAGAGATAGAGGAATAAATGTAAGCAATACAGAAAATAAATAACGTAGTAATTACAGACAAATCAAACATAACCTAACTGGATCTCCATATGCCCGTTAGGCACACAACATAACCTAACTAGGTCCCCATAAGCCCGCTAGGCACACTAAAGAAGACAATTAACCCAACCGTACCCCCATAAGTTGGTGGGACACACAAGTAGTAGTTAAAGAAAATAAACGTAAATAATCTATAACTGCGTTGATCCCAATAAATCATGATAGTCATCCAGATGTGCACCGGACTTGAACCAGCTCCAATGAGTAGTAACGAGAGGCGAGATACCGAACTCGGATCGGTAGGAATGGATAATAACAAGAGGACACGTGCCGCATTCGAACCGGACAAAGTGGGTAATAACGATAGGCCACATATATAATATACAACAGGTCTCATAATTAGATGCCGGACTCGAACCGGAACTTAGAGGAACCACAACCATTATCAGATGCCGAACTCGAACCGGAACTCATGGTAACAATAATAATCAAATGCCGGACTCGAACCAGAACTTATAGTAACATTAATAATCAAATGTCGGACTCGAACCGGAACTTAGAGTAATATTAATAATTAAATACCGGACTCGAACCGGAACTCAGAGGAACCACAACCATTATCAGATGTCGGACTCAAACCGGAACTCATGGTAACAATAATAATCAAATGCCGGACTCGAACCAGAACTCATAGTAACATTAATAATCAAATGCTGGACTCTAACCGGAACTCATAGTAATATTAATAATTAAATACCGGACTCGAACCGAAACTCATAGTAATATTAATAATCAAATGCCGGACTCGAACCGAAACTCATAGTAATATTAATAATTAAATACTGTACTCGAATCGGAACTCATAGTAACATTAATAATCAAATGTCGAACTCGAACCGGAACTCATAGTAACATTAATAATCAAATGCCGGACTCAAACCAGAACTCATAGTAACATTAATAATCAAAAGCCGTACCATATCATAACAATGTCAATGTCTAAATAATCATCCGTCAATTTTAATTAAAAGGAGGTAAATTCAAGATTTTACATTTTAGTTTCATGATCTAAAGTAATAAATGCTATATTATATTAAAAGATAATATTCCAATATTTACTAAAACGGGGTACTAATTCGGATAAATAAGACAGTTTATACAAATAAAATAATACGCGCACTTATCCAAAGCTAGCATAATAGTTTACAATTTCAATAAATAAGCTCAATCTAAAGACAAGGTAAACCTAGCCTACCTAAACGCCAAAGCTATAATATCTGTCCGCGAAGCCTCCGAATAATACTAGTAGAACCCGAACTTAATAATTGACTCGAATAATTAACTTATATTTTTACTTGATGTTCAAATGGTTCCAAAATATTTTATCCCAAAACCTTGGCTACAGATTACATATAAACGAGTCGTACATGCATAAAAGCACTTTGGCTGCCTTTTGAAAAAGAAATATCTATTTCATAATACCACTACTAATGGGTGTGTCAATATATAAATGTGAATATATATATAAAATAGGTTAAGACCTTTTCCAAATGACAAGTGTATGGCTGCCAAGCTAACACCATGTTATGTCCACATTTTTTTCCCACGTGTGGTGATAATTGGCCACAAGTAATAGTTTTCTACATCGCGTATATATTCGGGTATTGCATAAATTCGTGATAAAATAATTATAATATTTTGAATATACCATAATTAATAAAAAAATTATTTCTAACAAAACCCTTATTATATAATAATAATATTTTCAAATTCTAAAATTACTATCTCCATTTAAAATATTAATAAATCATAAAAATCTATTATAAAATGATAAAAATATTATCACTTAAAAGAATTTTACAAATATCGAAAATATTCTAGAAGGGTACTAAATTATATTTCTAGCAAATGTCAAATTAAATTAAATAATTAACGATACATTTAGATAGTACTAAAATTATATGAAAATACAGGAAAATGACCGTAAGGGTCATTACAACATCCACTACTAAAAGGACTTTTGTCCGCGAAAGTAAAGGCCATACCTGAAGGCTCAAACAGGTAGGATACTGGACGTGCATAACACGCCTGGGAGGAAGGCCGGGTAAGTCAGTCAGGACCACATTAAGAAACTCGCAAACCAAAGGGACAGAGTCAAGCGATAGACTGAGAACTGACATCTCGAACAACTTCACTTTTTGAGCCGAGGATCTATCGAAACAACCTATTTACCCAGTAAAGATATGGATAAGATTTGTGTACCTCTTACCATTCCCAAAATCCCACTTGTATCATGCACAGTTGGGTGTTGGTGGCAAAAACAACTACAATGAAGAACTGGACAGTGCAATGCACATTGGAAAACAAGTTCAAATTAAAGAAAGTTACATCATTCTATGCAAGTTATATCATTCTATGCTAGGCATGAGATATGCTGGTTAGTGTTGAGAAAATAACTAGCAGAGCATTTCGACAGTTCTATATGTAATCAATCTGGCATATGAAGATGTCACAAATTCACTATAACAAGAGAATGAAGAGTCACGTATAGACAATAAACAAGATAAAGGGCATTGAGGAAAGTTTTTGATACACAAGCCACAAGATGAAAACGAACAATGACAAAATGAACACCAAAGACATTACTCCATAACAGAACAATCTGTTTGAAACTCACACAATTGTAGGTTGCTACAGTTTGCTCCAGTCTCTTGATAAATTGATGCTTTTGTTCAAACTAAAACTAACTCTGGTAGCAAATAAAGGGAAAATATCACTAGAAAGAGAGTATGAAAGCTGAAATCCATGATAACTCCTTCAGCAAAATAAGCTCAAAACAAAATAACAAATAGATCGGTAAATGAACGTCTGTAGAGAGTCCTTGATTGTCATTCATCCTAAAATTCAGTTCTCGTAAAACAACAAAACAAACAAAGATGGACATAAAGATAGAAAACCGGGTGAAAGAGCACGAAAACAAGTTAAATTTTCCAATTTTCCAACTAACAGATTCTTTACTCCATAACGAAAAACAAATTCCAACAAACAGATTATTAAGTATAACCATTTCGCAAACAAGGTAACAAATAAATAAGAAAGTAGGTTACAAAATGAAATGCTTCCTTGATCTTATTGCTCCATCACATTAGGTACTATTGATAGGTAATGTAAGAATATTATTGACATAAAAACAACACTGACTTTGATGTTGGATCCATCACATTAGGTATTTAAAGCTGACTAGCCTGAACCTTGGCAGAATTCATTTGCCTATAAAGTGAAAACATCTTGTCCACTAAACTGCATAAATGCAAAACACTTTTTAACACTATACAGCTTACAACATAACATGTTTGACACTTCTATAGACAAAAATGATGGACACGAGCAGGGAGATATGGCTTGGCTTGCCTACTAGGGAGATAAGGTAGGCGCCATTACGACTTGAGAAATCGAGCCGTGACATTTTGTCCCTCCCCGAAAGCATTTTTTCTATTTTTTTACCTTATCCTACCTTGTACCCTCAACCATCTAATCATACCCCATAAAAATACAAAAAAAAGAAAAGTTCCAAACAAATTTTACCTTGTTCTAATCATATCCTAACAACCTACCCAATCAAAATAAACCACATCACACCCTACCCCCACCTCACTACCCCACCTACCCTACCTCACTACCACACAATTCTCATTCACAACAAGCACACACTCCATTTTGGGGGACATATACGCACTCATACACAGAACAAAAAAAAAGAATTCTTCCATTTCCATTCCATAGATATACTTAGCCACACAGCAACCAACACACAATACACCATTAACCTCACCATGAACGGACAGCTTCCTCACCATTCCAACAGCTCACACACTCCTTGATGGCTCCATTTTTCCATTCTTTTACTCTTACCAGAACACACACCCACAACTACCATATACACAATTATACACTTCACTGAAGGCACACGCTCATAGTAGAATCCCTCATAAATAGACCACGGTACACAACAATAGATCAGGAAAGAATAGAGGGAGAGAGAAGGATGGATTGAGCGAGAAATAGAGAGAGATTGAGAGTGAAGAGAGACAGAGCAGGATGAGAGAGAGAGATCGGAGACCGGAGAGTCTTCACCTAATCTCGCTGGAAAAGGCTCATCCGCCGCCGGAATTGGCAAAATCAGCCCCAAACAACTGAAATCGACCTGTTTATGGTCTAATTCCGGTCAAATCCGCTGGAAAACGGTGAAATTGGGTCGGTTTATGTGAAATTGGTTTTGGGTGTGGATTGGGTCAATTTGGTTTTGATTTCGAGATTCTGGCGTTGGTTTCTTTTGATTCAATTTGGACTGATTTTATCATCGTTTCTAGATGGGAGAAGGTTGGACAGATTAATTGAATTGAGTTGTAGATTCGAATTGGTAAAAGCAAAGCAAAAGGCATATCGAGATTGGTGTGGTTCGCGTCGAGGGTCATTATTCGAGGTTTCCGGATCTGGTTCCATCATCCAATTGTATAATTTGCACAATAAAACTCGATTTGAGGTCCAATTCTATCTCGCTCTAATTTTTTATTTCATTATATATGCGTGATTGGTTTGTAAGAAGTATGATATGAATACTTGGGTATATCAATTTGTTTTTTTGGTTTCGTTGACAATGATTGTGGATTGTTAAAGTGGCGATCATGAGTTGTTGGAATTTGGAGAATTAATTTGGGGGTGAGAATTGAAAACTTGATATAGTTGGTGAATTTTGGTTAGTTTGATTCATTAGTTGTTTGACTTGAAATGGATGTTAATTGAACTCGATAGTATTGTGTTTTAGGTCGAAGCAAAAAATAGGCAAACGTTAGGGGGAGAAAAATTTAGGGATTATGTTTTGTTGAATATTTGAACTGTGTGATTGAATGGTTTTTGGCTTTATCGCTTTGGGACCACTTGTATCATTTGGCCGGGAAATTCCCTGAAGTACTTGTATTATTTTATCTGCGGAACGCCCCGAAGTATTTTGTACTCGGAGGACGTTCGTGATGAAGGCTCGAGGCATCAGGTGAGACATTGAAGCTTAGTCTAGGATTAGTTTAGAATAGGATTTACATTTTTTTATTTTTTTATTTCAGGACTGTGTAACTCGGAATGGACACTATATTTTTTATTAGTTTTGTTTTGTTTTGTTTTGTTTGTTTGTTTGATTGTTTTACGTGTTTTTGTGTTGTTTGTACATCGTAATGTCAAATTAGCCAATTCACTTTACCAAGCGATCGTGGTCGAACCACGGGATCGAGAGGTGTCTAACACCTTCCCCTCGGTCAACAGAATTCCTTAACTGGAATTTCTATTCGCAAACCAGTTTCAAGAGTCAAATCATTTTTAAAAGGATTTTTCAAAGGTGACTTGGCACACCGATTTATGCCAAGTGGCGACTCTGAGTTTAAATGTAAATAATTCTTTTTTGAAACAAATTTTCTTGTTTTGTCACTCAATAATAAAAACCCTTTCAAACTTTAAAATTGAGTCTTTTCGGGTTAGAAAAGGAATGTGACAGGGTTTTCACGTAAATCTATGTGTGTTCATCTTATTTTTTCTTTTGCTTATCATATTGCTTATTCCTGTTTAATTTCATAACAAACTGGTATCAGAGACACGCACGGTTGTTTCTCAGGGATGGCAACCATGAAGTATGATATTCCGCTATTGGACCGCAATACCAGATTTTCATTATGGAAGGTTAAGATATTGCATGTGCTCGAGCAAATGGATTTGGATGATGCTCTATTAAGGTTTGATAAGATGCCCTCATCATAGACAGAGGAGGATAAACAGCATAAGGATCGAAAGGCCCTATCTCAGATCCACCTTCATTTATCCAATCAGATTCTACAAGATATTTTGAAGGAGACCACTACCGCTGCGTTGTGGTTTAAACTGGAATCGTTATGTATGATAAAGAGTTTAACAAGTAAGTTGTATCTCAAACAACAACTTTATTCTCATCGCATGTCAGAAGGTGTGTCTTTGGAGGATCACTTATTTGTCTTTAAAGGGACGAAACTGCTTAAGAGTATATTTAGGAGTATGAATCTACTCCAAATAGAAATATTTTCATTGTTTTTCAAGTAATAATATAAGAGGTTGTCACGGCCCAACTTCTCAAGTCATGACGACACCTACCATAACCCACCAGTAGGCAAGCCAACCCGTAGTTCAGAATTACTAGTAACGGACTACTCAATAATATAAGGAAAAGAATTCAGAATATATTGAAATAAAGATCGTTACATAGAAGAATCCCAAAATCTAGTGGTATCAGTACAAGAGTTTCTAAACATAATAAGAGTACAAAAGTGACATATCAAGGAGAAATACACTGATACAACTTACCTCTGAATACAGCTTAGAGACTAGTCTAATACATAGGAGAGAAATAAGTAATACTCTGCATATCAGGAGCATACTCTAAGTCTCAAAATCAGGGTTTCTCCGTACGATGCACAAATAAACGGTAATAACCCGTACTATGATCTGCAGGCTGCAGAGGTGTAGTATGATACCAAATGAATGGTACTCAATAGACAACTACCAACTGAGCTCCAAAGATAAAGCAGATATATAAAACATATAAACAGAATGGAAACTACTCCTAAGAGTTCAGAAATCGTATAATAAGTCAATGAGAATAATAAGGGACAACTATCCTATTCATGTCCAAGAGTCTAACATAATAAGACTAAGGAGGTATCAAGATAAACTATCCTATTCCAGCTACATGCAATATATGCCAATGCTATACCGTATATCCTAGGAAAATATACGAATAAAGAGCGAAAGAAAGATATATAGTAATATACGAGGCGGAGGAACGACTATACAATATGAACAACGAAGGAAGGGATATACGTAGTACCATAGCTTCATATATATGTGTGTGTGTGTGTGTATATGTATAATACATATAAACAGGAGGTCATCTCAAGCATAACCTAGATCATCATGTTTTCATTTTAAGACCTCATTATAATACTATCAGGATTCAATACTATCATACTCAGGGTTTCCAATCCATATGGCTAAAAATGATAGAATCGTGTACCATAATACCATCATAAGATAGAAGAGGACAAATACATACCTCAATTCTCGATACCGGATCAATGACTAATCTGTCATAAGCTAGCCATAATAATGATCATAACAATATCAATAACAACGTGAATAACCGGCTACTCCGGACAATCAAATACCTAGCCGAACCTATGTGTACCCCCACCACCCCAGACTCGGAAGGTTCAATCAACACACAATAACACAAGGCATATTCTTCACTCATATCCATGCAACCATCCCATACCGGCTGATAGACATAGGTGCATACTGGTGATATTCGATGTGCATCCAGGAATGAATGCAAGGTACACAATCAATATCACAACTCATCATAACTTTCATCATCATGATTATTGTCACACCCCCTTTTTTTTAACTGAAAAGATTAAATTTTAAGTTTCGAAAGAGTTTTTATTATTAAACTGAAAAAATGAAGATAATTTGTTTCGAAAAGGACTTTTTACATTCAAAACTCAGAGTCGCCACTTGGCATAATTTGGTGTGCCAAGTCACTATTGGAAAATCCTTTTCAAAACCATTTGACTCTTTAAACTGGTTTGCGAACAGATTTTCCAACTAAGGAATTCTGTTGATCAAGGGGAAGGTGTTAGGTACCCCTCGATCCCGTGGTTCTACCACGGGCGCTTGGTGGAGCGTATCAGCTAATTTTGACACTACGAATGTACAAACCACACAAAACACGTAAAACAATCAAACAAACAAACAAAACAAAAAAATAAATCAAAAGTACAGTGTCCAGTCCAATTTATACAGTCCAAAATAGAAAAATGCAAAAAATAAATCCTATCTAACCTACACTAATACTAACTACTCTCCTGTGCTTTACCCGACGCCTCGGGCCTTCCTCACAAATGTCTTCCGCCAACATAGTACGTCGGGGCATTTCCCGGTGAATAAATACATTGTGTCTCGGGGTATTCCCTAGCTAAATAAATACATTTGAAGTAAACACGATTAACTAGAAACCAAATATTCACACGCACATTAAACATTCAAAACTTTTAATAAACACAACACTCCTAAGTTTTGCCTACCCAAACCGACATTTGCCTATTCATTTAAACATATCATAATTCTATCACATTCCAACAATATTCATGCTCATTACGAATTAAACAAAACAACAATAAACCAAAGTTAATCTAAATTCAACTTTTTATCAATTTCTCAATTCCATCCCCAAACAACCAATTTCAATTCTCAAACGAGATGCCATTTCACTAAACCATAATCAAGCAAACCAACCATGAGTCAAAATAAACACGCATTCATCACCAACAAGGACCAAATAACACACAATATTCAATCCAACACCAAATATAATAAACAATGAAATAAAAAGAGAAAGAGAGTAGAATTGGACCTCAATTTGAAGTTTTCAAACTCAATGTTATTCGAATAAAGAGAGTCCGCACCTGAAAACCTCGAGCCGAACCTTAACACCAACAATACAACTCAACAATGAGAAATAATGATCCATTCACCGTCACTTTTCACCGACACTATTCACCAACACTGTTCACTTTGATACTATTCACGCCGTTACTGTTCACGTTGTTACTGTTCACACCATTACTGTTCACCGACACTATTTACGCTAGATTCCCATTGTCCAGACCCTTTTTCTCTCTCAATTTTTTTTCTCTCACGCGATTCTCTCTTTCTCTCCCTCGTCTTTTTTTTGTTCTTGTGAGGAAGATGATTTGGTGATTGTTGTTATTGTGGAGAAGATGATGATGAAAGAATGGGCCTCCCCTTTTCCCCTTTTAGAATTTTTCTTTTATATTTTTTATTTATTTTTTCGTTTTCTTTATTTATTATCATATGTGGAAGCATATAATTGGTGGCTTGTGGGAATAAGTGTGTGGCATATGAAAAAGTTTGTGTGGCATGTGGAAAGATGAGGGTGGCATGTGGAAAAATGAGTAGGGTGTGTCCTTATGCATGTATCCAATGAAAAATGGAAAGTGAGGTGTTGAGGTGGCATAATGAGGTGGCAAAGATGCTATGTATTTAATTATTTTCAATTTTTTCTTTGCGGAGAAATTATCAATTAAACAAAAGTATAGTAAGGTGAATAAAACAAAATAAAATAAAATAAAAAAATAAAATAAAATAAAAATTATTAAAATATTTTCGGGAAAGAACAAAATTACGTGTCTACATCATGCCCCCTTTGGATGTAAACACATGGTTTTTTCATACAAAGCAGTAGACAACGAGACAGAATTTTGTCCTGACCTTTATTCTAAAGCAAGGAGCACGAGGAAAGAGGGAAACCAGTTCTTGACTTAGGACATCCTACCTACCCAAGTTATGAGGGAATCGAGTGACAGTTATCTCAAAGGATTGGAAGGAGATGGACTATGTCGAGTTGGAGAGTCGAGTGAGGTCCCATCGAGGTTCCGGTCCGCGACTCTGTTATTACATCAAAAATAAAAATTACAAGTTAAAAACATAAATGAAATTGCAAAATCATATCTACGCAGCTTCTGTTGGACTCTTGACTTAAGTTTCATCACCCTATTTTTCAGGCGGGCTCCAGATTTGAAATTTCTTCAACTTGTTGCTTGGTTTTCAATTTCATCACCCTGATCTCCAAGCGGACTCCTGACTTGCTATTTTTGATCTGTTGACTTTCATTTTCTTCACTTTGTTACTTGACTTTCAACTTCTTCACCTTGTGGCTTGACTTTCAATTTCTTCACCTTGCTTCTTGACTTTCCATTTATTCGCTCTGTGCTTTGGGCGGGCTCCTGAAATCACATCAAAACTAGAAAGAAAATTATCCCAAACAAAATTATTGTAAAAAGAAAATCGTTTTCCAAAAAAGTAAATTTCCAAAACAGATATTAAATTATTTTTTTTGCCCCGGTTTACCATCAGAAAACTTTTGAGAAAGTCAGATCATACCTACTTGCATGTTGCAATAATGAATCAAGACTTTGACCAAGAAATGCATCTCTTGAGAGTAAAATTGAATGACCAAGACTAGGCAGTCCGTCTCCTAAGAATTAAAGTGAAGAATTCTGACTAGAAAGTGTGTCTTCTACAGATAGAAGTTTAAATTAAAAAGTGTGTCACCTGACAAATGAAAACTAACAAGGAAGTGCGTCTCATAAGGATTAAGTGCAATGACTCGACTATAAAGTGTATTTTCTAGAAATCAGGGAGAATGACTCGATTAAAAGGTACATCTTATAGGAATCAAAGGAAATGACTCGACTAAAAGGTACGTCTTCTAGGGGTCAAGGGGAATGACTCGACTAAAAGGTACGTCTTCTAGGGGTCAAGGGGAATGACTTGACTAAAAGGTACGTCTTATAGGAATCAAAGGGAGATGACTCAACTAAAAGGTACGTCTTATAGGAATCAAGGGGGATGACTCAACTAAAAGGTACGTCTTATAGGAATCAAGGGGGATGACTCGACTAAAAAGTACGTCTTATAAGAATCAAGGGGGATGACTCGACTAAAAGGTACGTTTTCTAGGAATCAAGGGGGAGGACTCGACTAAAAGGTATGCCTTATAGAAATCTAGGGGGATGACTCGACTAAAAGGTACGCTTTATAGGAATCAAGGGGGATGGTTCGACTAAAAGTACGTCTTCTAGGGGTCAAGGGGAATGAATCGACTAAAAGGTACGCCTTATAGGAATCAAGTGGGATGACTCGACTAAAAGGTACGCCTTATAGGAATCAAGGGGGATGACTTGACTAAAAGGTACGCCTTATAGGAATCAAGGGGGATGACCCGGTTAAAAGGTACATATTATAGGAATCAAGGGGGATGACTCGACTAAAAGGTATGTCTTATAGGAATCAAGGGGAATGACTCGACTAAAAGGTACGTCTTCTACGGGTCAAGGTGAATGACTCGACTAAAAGGTACGACTTATAGGAATCAAGGTTCAATTTAAGAAGTGTATCCCCTAGCAAATGAAAATTGAAATCCCTGGACAAGTGTGTCTCCGAGGGATATAGGATGATGAATTTTTACCATGATTTTATTATCAAACCTGTGCAGCAATATTGCTTCCTGCATTTGTGAAAGTGAGGCATTGCCCTTGATGTTTATGCTCTGAAGTCCTTGCTTTGAAGGTAATATGTTTCCTATTTCATCAAAGAAAACTTGTGAGTTTAAAACATGGTGGCTGGTTTATGGCTTTAACTTTCGCGGCGATCACTCTTGCCTTCATCACATTTAACCTTACTTCCAACCATTAGCATATATCATTGACTTGCTGAATCATTAACTCGAACTCTGATTATTAAGAGTGACTGAAACAAACACGGTATCTTTGCTTTGTCATGCTTCTCAGATAGACCCTTTGAACCTTGGTATTTCCATGAGTTCCCCGACTTGTCTGTTGACAAAACTTTCTGCATGTCTTATTTCAGCTCACAATCATGTGCCTTTCATGTGCTGGCCTTTGTTTTGCTTTGTGCAATTAAAGAAGTTGGTAGCCAGTTTTTAAATCTTTTCTCATGTGTTTTGACACGGATTTGACTCAAAGACAAGAAAGAAAAAAAAGAATGACAATTTTTTTTATTCGGATAACTGACTAAAGAAAGATAAAACAAAAATAAAAAGAAGAAAGAAATACAATGAATGTCCCCATTTGAAACAAACAAACAAAAAATTCATCTAAAAATGACAGTCAACTCTAATGATTATGCCATGCATTTTGGATTAAGCAGCTTGATCTTTTCATCCAAACTTTCTACCAATTGTTGTTGAGTTAATGGACTTGAAACTGAGTTGCTTCCTTAGGCTAAATTCATTCGGAAACCTCATTCGGCTAGTGGCGCCTTGAAGGGTTTTCGCCAACAAACCTGTTTCTTTCTCTCAGCTCACTATTGCCTTATAGTGCCCGTGAGGATTTTCACTAATAAGACTCTCTCATTTTATTTCTCTCAACTTACCATAACCTTATGGTGCCCGTGAGGGTTTTCACCAATAAGAAACTCTCATTTTTATTTCTCTCCTGATTTCTTATGCTGAGGAAGACGAGTAGTACCCAAAATGAATTATCATATCCATTGCATACTTAGCCTTAGCATTCTCAAAGATTAATTTGAAGGTCTTTCTTTGGTTGTAACTTGACTTTTGGATATGGTTAGAAAGAAGGGATGACATGAGGCCCAAACGACACTTGAAGTGGTGTAGGACTTACAACTTTTGGAATCGACTCAAACAATGAGGATTAACTCATGCCCCAGTTTCTTTTGGCTGGAAATTCTAAATTATTTATTAAGTTGGACCGAGCCCAGAGTAGGGAAGCCTACGTATCTCACCCCCGAGAGAGAAGAATCAGGTCACGCGTAGTTCTGGCAGCTTGTTCTTTTGATTGATTCTGATTTTTTTGTTTTTTTTCTTTCTTTTGTTGACTCTTTTCTTTCTTTCTTTTTTTTTGAAATTTTTCTGACTATATTGCTTTGCTCGACACGTTTCTTTTGAGCTTTGCTGACTCTATCTTGATTCCAAAAGAGGAGTATGAAAGAAAATAGGACTAAAGCTCAAATGGGGTAAACAAAGGATGACACACTGTTTGGATAGCAGAATGAAATGTCTTCGTCATATCAATCCTTAAAAATGCAAGTACACATTATGCAATATGAAATGAAAGATGAAGATCATTTGTGACACTTTAACAACACTAACTTCAACTGAGCATGTGCCAATTCTCTCCTACCCTTGTCAAACATACAACTCCACTTTCGTTGTACATTCCTCATGCTGAAGGACTTATGACTTCATGGAGCTGATTTTCTTTCTGTTTCTTTTGACATAGGATCGCACATTCACTACTTGACCAATTGAGATATGTCTTTCAATTGATGACCAAGTTATTCTCACGATTCTCAAAATAATTGCCTTAATTTTCAAAGAAGGCTTCAACTTGATCACCAAATTCCCCAGTACTCTATCTATTTTCTCAGATGCTCTATTTTCTAACTTTAACCCTCCGATTCAATGTTCATGCTTAAACTGGATTTTAAGATCTGGCTGAAAATTTCCCAAATATATCATATCACTAGAGTCAACATAAAATGAACTGTATAAAGAAAACAAACAAACAACACATATTTTAAAACACAAAGGAAAAGGGACAATTCATTTAGTTGAAATAAAAGATAGAAAGGTTTGAACATAAACGACAAAAGGAAAAAACAAGATAGATCCCGAACTACAACCCTGAAATAATTCGGACAACAGAAAATAAAACAAAACAAGCTACCAGACCTCTTCCTAATAGGGAGAGAGGTGACTTCTCAATTGCTCAACCTGTCATCTTAGCCATTGGTTTGCATATCAGTATGACTAGAACTTTCCTCACTGTCAATGTTCTGCACCATAATTGATTTATCTTGAATCATCTTTTCAATTTCTCTTTTCAAAGCACAAAAATCTTCAATATTGTGACCCTGAACATCAGAATGATATGCACAACGTACATTAGGATCAAAACTTCTTGAATGTGGGTCAGGATTATACCCAAGGAGAGGAGTGATCATGCCCTGCTGTACCAATCTCTAGAATAAACTGGCATAGGATTCCCCAATAGGAGTAAAATTATTTTTTTCCTTCCTCCTCTTTGCGAACTCTTGCCTTGGATGAAACTTGGATTTAGAGGTTCCTTGGTAAATTTGTGGGGGTCGAGGATGATGTTGAGGGACAGGTGAATGCCATTGTGGATAAGAAGATGGATGAGCATACAATTGTGCATTGTTCAAAGGATATTGAGGAAGTGGAATGAGATTTCTTAGATTTTGGGGAAAGAAACCTTGTTGCAAGTGGTTATGTGGATCTAATATGTAAGCTCGGGATTTAGGCTGACATTATTGGTGGGTTGGACCTCCTAAACTCTTATTTGGCCCTGGCATAACAATAGGTGTGTTTTCCTTCTTCTTTCTTTCAGTTTCCCTTGGTTGATTGCAATGTCGTCCCAAATGTTTCACAGAATCCTTCTGTCCATCAGGATCCCAAAATTTTGATGTCTCAAAGCTGGGAGAAAGGTTAACACTTGAAGACATGCCCCAGTTTTTATATGAAACATCTTCATAGCATATAAGTCCAGGAGAATTTTTCATATCATTTTCTACACTCTTAACTTTTCCAACCACTTTCTTTAGCTCTTCTAGCATGCTAGGCTTCTTAGTAAGAAATTTTGGCGGTCCACTTAATTTAATGGTAGGCTCAAGATTATACAAATGATCATCAAGAGTATTGAACGTGGATTCACTAGTGTACAGGGGAAGTACAATCGTTGGATTGATAGCCAAAGTGGAAGTCTTAGTAGAAGGTTGAGCAATAAAAGCACAGGCGGTTTGTGGTGCTTTCAATGTGGTAGACTTATACTGAGGAGCTAAAGAAAGAGTGGTGGAAGTATTGAGGTGCATTTGACGTGGAATGGATTCTGAGGCATGCTGTGGTGCATCAACAACAGTAGAAAACTGACTTTGCGATTTTGGTGGAAGACTCAAGGTCTTTGCAGGGTCAAAAGTGGGGAACGGAGGTGGAGGCATCCCACTGGCCCAGGCTCGGTACATTTCTATCATTTGTTGTTTCAGTTTCAAATTCTTTTCCTTTAAACTCTCAATTTCCTGACTTTTGTTTCATCCATGGTGCCACTCTCTATATCCTTGTTGGACATAACTAAACCTTCCTTGGATTTGGTGTGATATGGAGGACCAGTCAGGAAGCCACAAACCAACCACCTTAAACTAACTGAACAAGAGGCAACAAATATGTTAGAGTTCAACCTTTTTTAAAACCTTTTTTTTCCCATTTAGAAAATATCACCGAACCCAAGAAGGGCGCCTACGTATCTCACTCCCGAAAGAGGAGAATCAGGTGTGCGTAGTTCGTGAAGTCTTGCCAAAATGGCCAATTAAACTTTTTTTCTTTTTTTTTCTCGGAACTTTAAGAAGAAAAGAAAATAACAAATTATCAAAAGAATTGACAAAAATCTTTTTTGCATTTTTCAGATTTAAATTCCCTATATAAAATGAAACCTATGACAACCAAAGAAAAATATCTTTTTGAATTTTCGATTCTAAATTTCATATGAAAGTGAAACTTGAAACTATTAAAGGAATTTTTTTTTGTGATTTTCTTTTCGAAGATGTGTATGACACACCTACTCTAAATGAAGAGTGAAGAAAATCTTTTTTTGAATTTTTTTTTCGTATTCCTATACAAAATAAAACCTATGATTACCAAAGAAACTCTTTTGGCGTTTTCAATTTTGAATTTAATATGAAATGAAACTTGAAACCATTAACAGAATATCTTTTTGTGGTTTTCTTTTAGAAGATGTATATGAACACCCACTCTAAGTGAAGAGTGAAGAAAATCTTTTTTTATTTTTTTCAGATTTCTATACAAAATGAAACCTACGATTATCAATGAAAAATCTTTTTGGATTTTCAATTTTGCATTTCATACATAAATAAAACTTGAAACTATTAAAGGAAAATCTTTTTGTAGTTTTGTCTTGAAGATGTATATGAAGCATCTACTCTAAATGAAGAGTGAATAAAATATTTTTTTTGAATTTTTGAAATAAAATCTCCGAATCCACAATAGGCTGCCTACGTATCTCACTCCCGAAAGAGGAGAATCAAGGGTGCGTAGTTCGTCCAAATTGGACAATTAAGGATTAAATGACAAACTAAACCCTGAATTGAGAGACACAACTAAAGACAGACGAATAAAATCTTTTTTGGGTTTTTAATTAGAAACTATCACCAACAACTATGAAAGAAAAAATCTTTTTGATATTTTCATTATATAAAAATGTACAAAGCTCCTATTGAAAGGAAAAAAATATTTTTTTGGATTTTTCGAATTGTGAATACTTACTAAAGAAATAAAAGAAAAATCTTTTTAACGTTTTTAATTTTTGAAAAAATGAGTGCAAAAAGGAAAAAAATATTTTTTTTTTGAATTGTGAAAAACAAAAGCCATAAAGAACCCTAAAAACTACCGAATCTTTTTTTTTCACTCTTTTTTTTCTTCCCTTTTTGCAACAATTTCTTGCCTACACATTTTGCTTCTAACTCATGTTTTTGCCCAAATCAGTCTGTCAAATGACCTCGTTACCCTCAAAGACGCAACATTTAGCATGTAGGGATGCCTTAGAGGTGAGTTTTCTACAAAGGACCAAGTGGGCCCCGCTAGGTCTCAATATGATGCAGATAAGCATGACCTAAAGGCTGACCTACGCTGGGGTTCACTAACAAGGCTGTTCGGGGGAGCGTATGGTCGATAGTGGCTGCTTTAGCTTTCCACCCACTCCATACCAGTCGAAGGCTCCCCCTCCTAAGATAAGGGTGACTCAACTAGAGGTCGTGTACACAACGTGCACTACAGACTTGTTGCAGAGAGAATGACTCGGGTTATGCACATGATGCCAGAAATAAAACGGTAACACATAGATAAAAATTGTAAACAAAGAGCACACAGGCACTCAACAATGGAAAAAAACAATAACACAAAACAACACAAACAACGTCAATACATCCATAATGCCAAACTAAGCCGCTACAACTCCAAAAAATAAGCTCGAATTCTGAAATGATCCCCAGCAGAGTTGCCAGAGCTGTCACACCCCTTTTTTTAACTGAAAAGATTAAATTTTAAGTTTCGAAAGGGTTTTTATTATTAAAGTGATAAAATGAAGATAATTTGTTTTGAAAAGGACCTTTTACATTCAAAACTCAGAGTCGCCACTTGGCATAATCTGGTGTGCCAAGTCACTATTGGAAAATCCTTTTCAAAACCATTTGACTCTTTAAAGTGTTTTGCGAACAGAGATTCCGGCTAAGGAATTCTGTTGATCGAGGGGAAGGTGTTAGGCACCCCTCGATCCCGTGGTTCAACCACAGTCTCTTGGTGGAGCGTATTGGCTAATTTTTACACTACGAATGTACAAACTACACAAAACATGTAAAACAATAAAACAAACAAACAAAACAAAAAACGAATCAAAAGTACAGTGTCCAGTCCAATTTATACAGTCCAAAATAGAAAAATGCAAAAAATAAATTCTATATAACCCACACTAATACTAACTACGCTCCCGCGCTTTACCCGATGCCTCGGGTCTTCCTCACGAACGTCTTTCGCCAACATAGTACGTCGGGGCATTCCCCGGTGAATAAATACATTGTGTCTCGGGGCATTCCCCAGGTAAATAAATACATTTGAATTAAACACGATAAACTAGAAACCAAACATTCACACGCATATTAAACATTCAAAATATTTAATAAACACATCACTCCTAAGTTTTGCCTACCCAAATCGATATTTGCCTATCTATTTAAACATATCATAATTCTATCACATTCCAACAATATTCATTCTCATTACGAATTAAACAATACAACAATAAACCAAAGTTAATCTAAATTCAACTTTTTATCAATTTCTCAATTCCATCCCAAACAACCAATTTCAATTCTCAAACGAGATACCATTTCACCAAACCATGATCAAGCAAACCAACCACGAGTCAAAATAAACACGCATTCATCACCAACAAGGACCAAATAACACGCAATATTCAATCCAACACCAAATATAATAAATAATGAAATAAAAAGAGAAAGAGAGTAGAATTGGACCTCAATTTAATGTTTTCAAACTCAATGTTATTCGAATAAAGAGAGTCCGCACCTGAAAACCTCGAGCCGAACCTTAACACCAAAAATGCAACTAGACAATGAGAAATAATGACCCGTTCACCGTCACTTTTCACCGACACTGTTCACGTCGTTACTGTTCACGCTGTTACTATTCACTCAATTACTGTTCACGTCATTATTGTTCACTCCATTACTGTTCACTCCATTACTGTTCATCGGCACTGTTTACGCCGGATTCCCATTGTCCAGACCCTTTTTCTCTCTCGATTTTTTCTCTCTCGCGCGATTCTCTCTTTCTCTCCCTCATTATTTTTTGTTTGTTCTTGTGAGGAAGATGATTTGGTGATTGTTGTTATTGTGGAGAAGATGATGATGAAAGAATAATCCTCCCCTTTTTCCCTTTTAGAATTTTCTTTTTATATTTTTTATTTATTTTTTCTTTTTCTTTATTTATTATCCTATGTGGAAGCATATAATTGGTGGCTTGTGGGAATAAGTGTGTGGCATGTGAAAAAGTTAGTGTGGCATGTGGAAAGATGAGGGTGACGTGTAGAAAAATGAGTAGGGTGTGTGCCTTTTGCATGTATCCAATGAAAAATGGAAGTGAAGTGTTGAGGTGGCATAATGAGGTGGCAAAGATGCTATGTATTTAATTATTTTCAATTCTTTTTTTTTTTGTGGAGAAATTATAAATTAAACAAAAGTATGGTAAGGTGAATAAAATAAAATGAAAAAATTTAAAAAATAAAATAAAATAAACATGATTAAAATATTTTCGGAAAAGGAAAAAATTACGTGTCTACAATTATCATTATTGTAATCAACCTCCGTCCTTATCGGGTATCAACATATCATCATAATATCCTCCGGCTCGGGTATCAATATCATCATAGTAGTATCCTTTGGCCTTGCCAGGTTTATTATCACAATAGTATTCTCCGTCCTTGCCGGGTATTAATATCATCACAATAGTATCCTCTGGCCTTGTTGGATATCAATATCATCGCAATAGCCGTTATGGAATAAACCATACTAATATACTCGTGAACATAATCGTATCACCATAAAGTATCTATCTAGACATGACTTCCCAACTACTTGTTATTAGCTAATCAATGTTATTTATAATGAAACCACTAGTTCGCTCGTCATTATGTGGCCTCTAGTTATTTGTCTAAACATTATCCTTATTTAGGGGATAACAACTAACTATTATTTATTAAATGGCCAACATCTAACATCTAGCCAAGGTTCATCACTAGACCATAATAGCCATTTATCCATTATACCAAATTATGAACTAATCATCATATATCCGTTAATCATTACTAGACAACATATTACCACTTGTCACCTGACCATCTTTTATTAACAGACACCATTCATTAACTAACCATCATTTACCAACTAATCCTTGCTTAACTATTCATTAGTTAACCAGTTAGCAACTATTCATAGTTGTTAACTTGTCACCTCTTATTACTAACATCTATTGTTATCTAGCCTCATTAACAAGATAAGCATAAATATAGAAAATGACCTGAAGGATCATTATAGAGGCTCTCTCATTATACTATTTTTCCTTTTGATTCGTCTGTCATTTCGGCATGAATAAGATTTGTTATGTTCCCTTCAGAAGTAATCCCCAACCTCTAAGATTATTAAATGAAAGTTTGGTGCATTAAGTTTTCACTATGTACAGACTCATAAAAATGTTGAATCATAGGGATCTATTAGAAGCAGTATTACTCTGCATTTTCGCAACAAACTGATTCCATAAAAGTTCAAAAATTCACACTTGTTATGAAGTCTGTTTTATTCATATCAAAATCACTAATTGTCTAGAAATATTTAATAACGTAGACGTGACAAGATATTATTATCACCAAAAAATTTATTACTCCCTATTTGAAAATGAATAGATATCAGTTTCACCTAAAAATTTATTACTCCCTATTTGGAAATGAATATATAGGTTTACTCTAGCTCATGTTACTGGAAAATGTGATTTGATTGTTATAAAGATTTTCATATATTAGTAATATTTATTCAAAATTATATACTTATGTTCATGCCGGTGGAAAATGTGATTTGGTATTAAGATTTTCGTATTTTAATATTAATGTTTATTCAAAACTATATACTCTAGTTCATGTAGTGGAAAATGTGATTTGATTATTATAATAAAATTTTTATATTCAAAATTATATACTGTAGTTCATGTCAGCAGAAAATGTGATTTGATTGTTTTAGAGATTTGGTATATTATTAATGTTTATTCAAAATTATATACTTTAGTTCATGCCAGTGAAAAATGTGATTTGAATGTTATAATGATTTTGGTATAATATTAATGTTTATTCAAAATTATATACTCTAGTTCATGTTAGTGGACAATGTGATTTCATTGTTATAAACATTTTGGTATATTATTAATGTTCATTCAAAATTATATATTCTAGTTCATGCTAGTGGAAAATGTGATTTGATTGTTATAAAGATTTTGGTATATTATTAATGTTTATTCAAAATTATATACTCTAGTTCATGCTAGTGGAAAATGTAATATGACTTTTAATTATAATTGTATACTCTAGTTCATGCAAGTGGAAAATGTGATTTGATTTTTATAAAGATTTTTGGGGTATTATTAATGTTTATTCAAAATTATATACTCTAGTTCATGTCAATGGAAAATGTGATTTGATTGTTATAAATATTTTGATATACTATTAATGTTTATTCAAAATTATATACTCTAATTCATGCCAATGAAAAATGTGATTTGATTGTTACAAAAATTTGGTATATTACTAATGTTTATTCAAAATTGTGTTCCCACTTACTAAAATTCATCAAGTATATATAAAATATTTTCCTATTTAGCTTTATAATTTTAAATCTCACTCATTTCACTTATGCAAATTACTCTTATTTTCTATTTTTTATTTTTGAAAAAAAAAAAGCAAAATTCATCTAGTATATTAAAATATAATATATCTTGCTTAGAATTTCATATCTCATTGATTTTATAATTTTAGTTATGCAAATCAATATTTTTTTAGTTTTTTTCTTTAACAAAAAAACTCACAAAAAAGAACTCAAAAAGATCATTTTCTTAGTTCCCAAAAGTTGGTATTTGGTAATATCATCAATTGGGCTCCAAAAAAAAGGTGTGAACTGATCCAGTGACCAAAAAAATAGCGTTCACAGGAAGCCTAACAAAGTTATAAATATAGGTCGATTCACTTCTATTCCTCACTTAAAAAAAAACTCTCTTAGTAATGTAAACACTTTTCTCTATCTATAATTCAACTTTCATAGGTGATCCAAGCTAAACCCCCGCGCCACATCTTCCTCCCATAAACTTCTCTCCACTCCTACATCTCAGAAAATAATTACAAAGAAAGTGTTTATTGAGTTTATAGGGGAGTTTACAATCATGAAGGATCTGAAGTTGGATTATTTCAGCCCGAGTACTGCTGTTATAGACCCTAAATACACTCCGACCCAAATGTCCTAATCCAAATTTTAGCTTCGCCTTCAACAACAACATCTTCTTCAACCGTCTCCTCCAGTTCGAGATTATGGTCGACCCCCACTCCAATTCAGGGTGGGATCAGCCATAATCTCGATCTGAAGGAGACAGTCAGAGAAGTTGATGCTGTTGAAAGAAACCAAAAACCGGGTCCCGGGTACATGTCGGAGAGAATTTTGGGTCAATACAGCTATTCTCGGGTCGAAAATATCCAAATTCTGATCCTTTATGACTATAAACTTGGCTATAAACTCTATTAATCTTTACTTTATAATTGTCTCCGATATGTAGGAGGGAGAAATGTTTGTGGGAGGAAGACGGAGGGTAAGGGGTTTAGATTGGGTCACCCATGAAAGTTGAATTATAGATAGACAAGTCAGCATG
The DNA here is from genome assembly GCA_030864215.1 of Capsicum pubescens. Classification (NCBI taxonomy): domain Eukaryota; kingdom Viridiplantae; phylum Streptophyta; class Magnoliopsida; order Solanales; family Solanaceae; genus Capsicum; species Capsicum pubescens. Next base: position 353,257,668 of record CM061538.1, on the reverse strand, counting down.
CATCCCGACTCTAGCAAACAATCCTTTGTAATGTTTCATGTAAAAAAATAAATGTTTTAATCCCCTAAGTTTGTTTCTCATTGATCCCTTTTTCAAAAGCAACCATAACGCTTTTGATTATTCCAAAAATCTATTTCATATATGTATATGTATCAATTCGTGGTTGGTTTCAAAAGCTACTTCTGTTATTGTATTGTTTTGTTGTGGTATCTTTCTGTTATTTTGTTACTGTTTGCTATTTCTTCTACCTTCGTTACTTCTTTCTCGGGACTATTTTTGACTGTTTCTCTACTAAGGTCTGTGCATACTCTATTCTCCCTAAACCCCACTTTGTGGGACTACACTGGGTATGTTGTTGTTGGTTGGGGACCTGGTGTTTCAATTTATGCTAAATGTTGTCGCTTTTGGTTCAGTGTGACTGTATCACCTTTTGTAGTTCAGTTGAGCTTGATTTATTTGCCCTTTCAGAAGAAAGGTGTTATATTCGTTGTGTAGGTTTCTGGAACTTTGATACTATTCTTGCCACGAATCGACCCGGGGATGTGATCACGATGGGCATCCCGAGCCATGAAGGCCCGAGAGACCCCCTTAGCCCACCCAACCCTCTAGTGATATTGTCAGCCCATACAGCTTTAAAACGCGTCACTAGGGAGTAAGTCTTACTTACTTATATACCCAACATCCCTCCTGTATTTTGCCGATATGGGGCTCCTTCTCCTAAGTTGGGGTGTCACAATACCATATCTTTCTCCATCGCATACTAGAAAGATGTGTATAAAAGAAGATATATGCATACTCATAAACCGTAATTGCATTCTTTATAATGATAAACACTTCTCGGATATCCAGTCATCATCATAACACAACCCTTTTCCTAATAATATATCCAAAATAATCACAAGATCATAATCACGACCTTAGGCCCATATACATATTCGAAACACATATCAATAATCATCTTTATAAGTCGTAGCATATATATAATCATCTCACATATAGGAGACATAATATCAATAAGTATATCACCTCTATTAGACATCTCATATCTATAGGTCATACATCATGACCAAAAGGAAAATCACCTCTCTTGGCCAATTTGCATATCTAAGAGGAACATCGTCTTTATAGGTCCAACAATCACGATTAAAGAAAATAGCAACTCTATAGGCCAATCATCAAGTCTAAGAAGAAATTAACATCTCAATAGTCCATTAATTACAATCTGGTGAAAATCATCACAATTTATCAATTCACCAAGTAAATTTCACAAATAAGGCTCATTAGTCTCAACTAGGCCTACTATCCACAACTAAGCCTACAAGGGCTAACACAAGTCTTGTCTTAAGTGGGCCGGATGATCCTACTTCTAATCCTTAATTTCCAAAATTAGGCACACTATGCCCCAAACTAGGCTAAGATATTTAGTTCATCTTCTAGATGTCAAGTAAGCCATATTCAAGCCTAAGATAGCCACTTCGACTAGAAACAAGGTTACTTAAGTCAACTCTACCCAAATTATGATTTCAAGACTACCACACTAGTCCAAATAGGTCAAATATACAAATCATACTTCAACTAATAAAACCACAACCCAAATATAGGTTTACATCATAACCATGCTACAACAAATCTAAACTAAAGAGGGAAAGCAATAGGATTCAAAAGGGTTATAAACATGCTATTTTACGGGTCCAAAGCCCTTATCTAATCTCCAAACATCAACAATCAAGGCCAAGCTATCCTAATCATAATCAAGCCTAACATCTATATTCATACGCAACATATATCACACATCATCTATGAAGAAAAGTAGACAGAAGCCTTACCTCAAGGCCGAACAGTAAAACCTCACATCATGCACCACACACCTATCTTCACTTCACAGTATCCAAAATGCCATCACACTATCAAAATCATAATCTACTCATCAGTATGAGTCTATCGATACCCATATTGCACTATTGTGCTTCGGATCCAAAAACGATACCAAAAATGCCAAGTGGGTCCCACTTATGAAAAATATGTTCCAAAGTCAACCTTATGTTCATACATGAACAAGGAATCAAAACCCTAAAAAATGAGTGAAAAATAAGCAATCTTTGGGCTAAAATCAAGCCCTAAGTGAATTTGGAATTTTGGGTCAAAAACCGAGAAATTCATCAATAAAATGATGAAATCTTACCTTAATCCGGGTGAAAATCATGAAAATAGATGTTTATCAAGCTCCTTAGACACCCACAAGACTCAATTTTGAGTTATCATGCCCATTTAGGATTTCAGGCTCTCAAAGAAGAAGAGAAAATCTCCAAATTCGCGACCTTGGGTCTATTTGTAGACCCTCTTGGCAAAGAGATGTGGTATCCCCATGACAACAAAGGCAAACACTTGTTTTTGACCCCCGGAACCCATTTGAAACCCAAATAACATGGTACAATAGTGAAATTTGAGTATAAACCACATTTCAAATACATTGGAATCATTAAAACTTTCATACAAGATCATTTCGGCAAAAAATGGGGTCCACGCATATAGCTCAATTTTTCATAAAATACGTTCAATAGACTAAAATAAGTTTGGAAGCCTTGGGACCTGAACTGATATGAGTACGACCACGAGGATGTACATATGTGAGAATGCATTGGACCCGTCCAATAAAGCGTCTAAGTGAAGTGTGAAGAAGACCTTGGATGACACCAAAATCGACCCTAAAGTTGCACTCCCAGGGCGCCCTTGGTCACATTTCATTAAAGGGACCTTTTGGTCATTTTACCTATTATTTGTAATACACTATAAATAGAATGATGTAGGATTTTAGTCATTAGATTTTGATGAATATTATGAGTGTATGACAATTGAAACATTTCCTCTCTAAGGAGAGAAGACCACCAACCCGAAACTAGGGTGATACAAGTGTGGATTTCACTTGTGTTGCATTCAAGGCTTGGAAACGTAGGCGTTTGGGGAGATTGACGTCTCTATTGTGTCCACGTAAGAGTATCGGTGTTGTTATTACATGTATTAAGGGTCTTAGTGTTGGATCTACACTTAGGTTCTTAGTTATTGTAGTCATCTATGTCACACTACCTATCTTTACATTTTGTTGTTGCCATCTTGTTGTTGTTGTGTAGTGGACTGTTTTGGGTCCTTTGTTGAATCTGAAAACTTGTGTTATTGTTCTTCATATTGTTCATCATATTTTGTAGCTGTTTTGGTGTGAAATTCACCATTGTTATCTTATATTCTTGTTGTATTTGTTGAATCCGAGAGTTGGTCTCCAATAGGTCCTCGGATCTTGTGATTTGTGGACTGTTTGGGGTGTGTTTCATGCCTTTCGTGGTTTGTCTTGTATCATGAACCAAGGGTCCTACTATCCTAAAATCGATGTTCGGGACGCGATGGAGAGGTTGGATTTTTAATTCGATATCGTTTTGATCAAATGTGGGTCCCACGTCCATATTTCAATTTTCCAACTTTCCGACCAATAGGTCGAAATGAGCTCGAGTGCATTGGAACCCAAAACAAAGGTCTACCTAGATTAAATTTAATATTTTAAATCTACTCGCACAGTCGAAATTTGCATCCAAGATCGTTTCACTAAAGTTTTCGCTCGTTGGTCATTTGAAACGAGCGAAGACTTCAAAACAGGGAATTGGCTCAAAAAAATAAATGAACTATTCGGTGACTGAAACATCAGTCCCAAAAAGTCATACATGACTTGGGGTAGTTATGGAGAAGCTCAAACGGTGAAAATAAGCATGGAAAATGACCTGAAGGATCATATAGCGACTCTCTTTATACTATTTTTCCTTTTGATTAGTCTGTCATTTCGGCATGAATAAGATTTGTTATGTTCCTTCAGAAGTAATCCCCAACCTCTAAGATTATTAAATGAAAGTTCGGTTCATTAAGTTCTCACTATGTGCAGACTCATAAAAATGTTGAATCATAGGGATCTATTATAAGCAGTATTACTTTGCATTTTTGCAACAAACTGATTCCATAAAAGTTCAACACAAAAGAAATTCACACTCGTTATGAAGTCTGTTTTATTCATATCAAAATCACTAATTGTGTAGAAATATTTAATAACGTAGACGTGACAAGATATTATTATCACCAAAAAATTTATTACTCCCTATTTGAAAATGAATAGATATCAGTTTCACCTAAAAATTTATTACTCCCTATTTGGAAATGAATATATAGGTTTACTCTAGTTCATGTCAGTGGAAAATGTGATTTGATATTTAGATATTCGTATATTATTAATGTTTATTCAAAACTATATACTCTAGGTCAGGTAGTGAAAAATGTGATTTGATTGTTATAATAAATTTTGTATATTCAAATTATATACTCTAGGTCATGTCAGCGGAAAATGTGATTTGATTGTTTTAGTGATTTTGGTATATTATTAATGTTTATTCAAAATTATATAGTTTAGTTCATGCCAGTGAGAAATGTGATTTGAATGTTATAATGATTTTGGTATATTATTAATGTTTATTCAAAATTATTGCTAGTGGAAAATGTGATTTGATTGTTATAAAGATTTTGGTATATTATTAATATTTATTCAAAATTATATACTCTAGTTCATGTCAATGGACAATGTGATTTCATTGTTATAAACATTTTGGTATATTATTAATGTTCATTCAAAATTATATATTCTAGTTCCTGCTAGTGGAAAATGTGATTTGATTGTTATAAAGATTTTGGTATATTATTAATGTTTATTCAATATTATATACTCTAGTTCATACTAGTAGAAAATGTAATTTGATTTTTATAAAGATGTTGGTATATTATTAATGTTCATTCAAAATTATATACTCTAGTTCATGCCAATGAAAAATGTGATTTGATTTTTATAAAGATTTTAGGGTATTATTAATGTTTATTCGAAATTATATACTCTAGTCATCATACCCATTTAGGATTTCAGGCTTTCAAAGAAGAAGAGAAAATCCCCAAATTCGCGACCTTGGGTCTATTTGTAGACCCTCTTGGCGAAGAGATGTTGTATTCCCATGACAGCAAAGTCAAAAACTTATTTCTGACCCTCGGAACTTATTCGAAACCCAAATAACATGATCCAATAGTGAAATTTGAGTGTAAACCACATTTCAAATCCATTGCAATCATCAAAACTTTCATACAAAGATCGTTTTGGCAAAAAATGGGTCCATGCCTATAGCTCCATTTTTCATAAAATACGCTCAATAGCCTAATAAGTTTGGAAGCTTTGAGACTTGAACCAAGGGTCCCACTAGCCTAAAATCGACGTTCCGAACGCGATGGAGAGGTTGGATTTTTAATTCAATGTCGTTTTTACCAAATATGGATCCCACGCCCATATTTCGATTTTTCAACGTTCCGACGAATAGGTCGAAATGAGCTCGAGTGTATTAGAACCGAAAATAAAGGTCTACCTAGATTAAATTTTATATTTCAAATCTACCGGCATAGTCAAAATTCGCATCCGAGATAATTTCACTAAAGTTTTCGCTCGGTGGTCATTTGGAACTAGCGAAGATTTCAAAACAAGGAATTGGCTCAAAAAAATAAACGAACTGTCCGGTAATCTAACTGTCGGTCCCAGAAAGTCATACATGACTTGAGGCAGCTATGGAAAAGCTCAAACGGTGAAGATAAGCATAAATATGAAAAATGACCTGAAGGATCATTATAGAGGCTCTATCTTTATACTATTTTTCCTTTTGATTTGTCTGTCATTTTGGCATGAATAAGATTTCTTATGTTCCCTTCAGAAGTAATCCCCAATCTCTAAGATTATTAAATGAAAGTTCGGTGTATTAAGTTCCCACTATGTACAGACTCATAAAAATGTTGAATCATAGGGATCTATTATAATTAGTATTACTCTGCATTTTCGCAACAAACTGATTCCATAAAAGTTCAAAAATTCACACTTCTTATGAAGTCTGTTTTATTCATATCAAAATCGCTAATTGTGTAGAAATATTTAATAACGTAGACGTGCCAAGATATTAGTATCACCTAAACATTTATTACTCCCTATTTGAAAATGAATAGATATCAGTTTCACCTAAAAATTTATTACTCCCTATTTGGAAATGAATATATAGGTTTACTCTAGTTCATGTTAATGGAAAATGTGATTTGATTGTTATAAAGATTTTCATATATTAGTAATATTTACTCAAAATTATATGCTTATGTTCATGCCGGTGGAAAATGTGATTTGATATTAAGATTTTCGTATATTATTAATGTTTATTCAAAACTATATACTCTACTTCATGTAGTGGAAAATGTGATTTGATTGTTATAATAAATTTTGTATATTCAAAATTATATACTGTAGTTCATGTCAACAGAAAATGTGATTTGACTGTTTTAGAGATTTTGGTGTATTATTAATGTTTATTCAAAATTATATACTTTAGTTCATGTCAGTGAAAAATGTGATTTGAATGTTATAATGATTTTGTTATATTATTAATGTTTATTCAAAATTATATACTCTAGTTCATGCTAGTGGAAAATGTGATTTGATTGTTATAAAGATTTTGGTATATTTTTAATGTTTATTCAAAATTATATACTCTAGTTCATTTCAGTGGACAATGTGATTTCATTGTTATAAACATTTTGGTATATTATTAATGTTTATTCAAAATTATATACTCTAGTTCATGCTAGTGGAAAATGTAATTTGACTTTTATAAAGATTTTGGTATATTATTAATGTTCATTCAAAATTGTATACTCTAATTTATGCCAATGAAAAATGTGATTTGATTGTTAGAAAAATTTTGGTATATTACTAGTGTTTAGTCAAAATTATATATTTTAGTTCATGCTAGTGAAAAATCTGATTTGATTGTTATAAAGATTTTGGTATATTATTAATGTTTATTCAAAATTATGTACTCTAGTTCATGCTAGTGGAAAATGTAATTTGACTTTTATAAAGATTTTGGTATATTATTAATGTTCATTCAAAATTGTATACTCTAATTTATGCCAATGAAAAATGTGATTTGATTGTTACAAAAATTTTGGTATATTACTAGTGTTTAGTCAAAATTGTGTTCCCACTTACTAATCCTAACTTGGTAAGAAAATTCATCAAGTATATATAAAATATTTTCCTATTTAGCTGTATAATTTTAGATCTCACTCATTTCACTTAAGCAAATTACTCTTATTTTCTATTTTTTATTTTTGAAAAATAAAATAAAAAATTCATCTAGTATATTAAAATAATATATCTTGCTTAGAATTTCGTATCTCATTGATTTTATAATTTTACTTATGCAAATCAATATTTTTTTAGTTTTATTTTTTTTGTTTTGAACAAAAAAACTCACAAAAAGGAACTCAAAAAGATCATTTTCTTAGTTCCCAAAAGTTGGTATTTGGTAATATCATCAATTGGGCTCCAAAAAAAGGTGTGAACAGATATCCAGTGACAAAAAAAATAGTGTTCACAGGAAGCTTAACAAAGTTATAAATATAGGTCATTCACTTCTTCTCCTCACTCAAAAAAAACTCTCTTAGTAATGCCAGTCTTTTCTCTATCTATAATTCAACTTTCATAGGTGATCCAAGCTAAATCCCCGCGCCACATCTTCCTCCCATAAACTTCTCTCCACTCCTACATCTCAGAAAATAATTACAAAGAAAATGTTTATTGAGTTTATAGGTGAGTTTGCAATCATGAAGGATCTGAACTTGGATCATTTCAGCCCGAGTACTGCTGTTATAGACCCTAAATACACTCTGACCCGTACCCCTGATCCAAATTTTAGCTTCGCCTTCAACAACAACATCTTCTTCGACCGTCTCCTCCAGATCGAGATTATGGCCGACCCCCACTCTAATTCAGGGTGGGATCGGCCATAATCTCGATCTGAAGGAGACAGTCGGAGAAGCTGTTGTTGTTGAAAGAAGCCAAAAAACGGGTCCCGGATACAGGTCGGAGAGAATTTTGGGTCAATACAGCTGTTCTCGGGTCGAAAAGATCCAAATTCTGATCCTTTATGACTGTAAACTTGGCTATAAACTCTATTAATCTTTGCTTTATAATCGTCTCCAATATGTAGGAGGGAGAAATGTTTGTGAGAGGAAGATGGAGGGTAGGGGGTTTAGATTGGGTCACCCATGAACGTTGAATTATAGATAGATAAGTCAGCATGCAGCCCCGATTATTGTATTGTTTTGTGTGGTATCTTTCTGTTACTACTGTTTACTTCCGTTACTTCTTTCTCGGGACTATTTTTTACTGTTTCTCTACTAAGGTCTGTGCATACTCTATTCTCCCAAGACCCCATTTTGTGGGACTACATTGGGTATGTTGTTGTTGGTTGGGGACCTGGTGTTTCAATTTATGCTAAATGCTGTCGTTTTTGGTTCAGTGTGACTGTATCACCTTTTGTAGTTCAGTTGAGCTTGATTTATTTTCTCTTTCAGAAGAAAGGTGTTATATTCGTTGTGTAGGTTTCTGGAAATGTTTTCCTTCACAATAAACACCTTTTTCATTTGGTTTTTGCTTAATCCTTTAACCACTTGAGGTTTGTTTATGTATATTGTGATAATCATTCTTCTTTCCATGATTTCAGATCAATTATTGGGTTGCTTGGAGCATGAAGTGCAATTTTGGTTCTTATTCTTGATTGGCACAACTTTTTAAACATTATATTTCAGTATCTGATCATGTATTGGTCTTCAACGTTTTGACGTAACTGATGCTTCTTCTAATCTGTCAAGAATTTGGTGCATCTTCTATCCGTTATTGCTTAGAGACCAGCCATTGTTTTCCCCTTTTTTCCGCCTCTGTATTTCAACACCCAAGATCAAGTAAATTATCATGAAGATCAAGTAAATTATCATGAAGATTTGTTACAATAAATGTTTATTGCAAAGTTAATGGGTTAATTATAAATGTACATGATAACTACATGTGTACTTTCTTATGGAGGAGAGTTCAGTATGAAGTTAAAAGACATTACCAAGTTTGTGACTGTTGTCGTTTTCACCAAGATATTCTAGTAATTTGCTATGTTTATGGTCCTGGGTATGTTGTCGTTGCTACTATGTTTGTGGTCCATCTTCATCAAGTATGAAAGTAATTATATAGTTTGTTTTAACGTCCTGCTTGTTTTATGCTTTGCAAGTTACAAGCTTTTAACCATACTTGAAACTTCGAATACTGCTTGCAACAAATCAAACGAGTTCGAACCAGTGTCTGTATTAGGCCCTTTGCTAAGAGAAATATGGCAAAGCTGCCCCCTGCATTGTTACAGAAGTAACTCTAAATCTTGCAAATTTGGTCACTATCTTAAAGTAAACACAACGTTTCATGTTCACGTTCCACCAACAGAAACACTTTGAACAAAGTTAATGTAAGGTTTTGCAGAATGTCATCTGGCCAATTCTTTTCATTCAGTAGTTTCCTCATGAAGGTATAAGAAAGATTTATATGCCAGAGTTTCCAATGTGTAAAAAGGAATCGTTATGCTTTCATGTCATTTGCTGAGTGATTGACTCAATCTTTCAGTTTGGAATCCAACTTGGTTGGTTGTTGAAGATTTTTTGGCACCAGACCTTGAGGGACATGCTCAGCAAGTTTAGTCTTGTTCCAAGTTATTAAAAAAAGTCAAAGGGCACCCCTCCCACTATGAGTGGCCTCGTAGAAAAGGTCAAACCATAAGGATCTACTATACGCAATCTTACTTTACATTTTTGCAAGAAACTGTTTCCACAAAAGTTAAACACCGAAAAAGAAATTCACACTTATTTCATCAAGTGTTTAATGACCGGTAATATTAATGAAGTCACTTATTTATTTTCAGTAGAATAAGAATGTCTCCAATATATGGATACTCAACTGGAGTTTTACAAAGTCTTATCACTTGGCAGCATACACATATCTTGTCCTTACCTCACAGAGGTGGAGAGATCATTTTCGATAGACCCTTTGCTCAAGTAAAAACACTCCAGGAAAATAGTAATGGAAGTGAAAGCATAGCAAAGAAAAAAATCCAACTATCGAAGTACAAGAAACAAGAGATAATAATAGAAATCGTAGGACAAAATAATTAAGGAGAAATACTAAGACTACTGTTAGAAAAATTCATAAGAGCTGCAACAGTTAAATTTTTATGTTATCTGTTAGAAGTTAATATTAGTCAGCTGTAAAATTAGTTTCTAATCCTTATCCTTATCTTTAGGAGTTGGTTATTTTTTCAGAGTAACCTATAAATAATTTTAATTCTGCAATAAAGCTGTAGTTTTTGCTTTCATCAATATCTCTCTGTTAAACTTATCAAACTCATGTTCCACTTGTTCATCAACATGTAAAATCAATTTCTTATGTTCTTCACTCTCTGGAAATTAACAATTGGTATCAGAGCACTTATTTCTTGAGGTATCTGTGGGTGTTTCCATCTAAGTAATAACTGAAACAAGGCAAGTTTATGAAGCATGGAAGCAGAATCAAGTTTTTCAAGTATGGCACCTCCTGTTTTTAATGGTGAAAACTATCAGATTTGGGCTGTAACGATGGAAACTTATCTAGATGCCTTGGATATGTGGGAGGCAGTTGAAGAGGATTATGAAATTCCTCCATTGCCTGACAATCCAACTATGGCCCAGATCAAGAACCATAAAGACAAGAAAACCAGAAAATCAAAGGCAAAAGCCTATCTATTTCAGCAGTATCTTCTTCAATTTTCACTCGAATTATGTCTCTAAAGTCAGCCAAAGACATATGGGATTATCTCAAGTCAGAATATGAAGGGGATGAGAGGATCAGAGGTATGCATGTTTTGAATCTTATAAGAGATTTCGAGATGCAGAAGATGAAAGAAACCGAAACCATAAAAGATTACTCTGAAAGGCTCCTGAACATAGCAAATAGAGTAAGATTGCTTGGTTTCGTGTTTAATGATTCTCGTATTGTTGAAAAAATTCTGGTAACTGTGCCAGAAAGATTTGAAGCAACCATAACTACTTTGGAAAACACCAAGGATCTGTCCAAGATCACCTTGGAGGAGTTGTTGAATGCTTTGCAGTCTCAAGAACAACGAAAGGTCATGAGAGATGAAGGAAATACCGAGGGAGCATTGTTTGCCAAGCCTCAAGATGGAGGTAAAAATAAAAAGAAGAAGAACAAGAAGAATGATGAAAGCGCTCCAGCAGGTACTGCAACAGGATAAACTGGAAACAAAAAAAAAAGTTTTCCTCCATGTAAGCATTGTAACAAGAAAGGCCATCCACCATACAAGTGTTGGAGAAGGCCTGACGCTAAGTGTAGTAAATGCAATCAACTTGGGCATGAAGCGGTCATTTGCAAGAACAAAAATCAGCAACAAGAAGTAGATGCTCAAATCATGGATGGAGAGGAGGAAGATCAACTCTTTGTTGCTACATGTTTTTCAAGTAAATCATCAAGTGAGTGTTGGTTGATTGATAGTGGATGTACTAATCACTTGACAAACGACAAGGATCTCTTCAAGGAATTGAAGCCTACGACCATTACTAAAGTCAGAATAGGTAACGGTGAATATATTCCTATACAAGGAAAAGGAACGGTTGCTATTCCAAGTCACTCAGGTACAAAAATAATTTCTGAAGTGCTTTATGTACCTGAAATAGATCAGAACTTGCTTAGTGTTGGTCAATTGATGGAAAACGGATTCAAATTAAATTTTGAAGATAAACATTGCTTAATCAAGGATGCATCAGATCAAGAAATGTTTAAAGTAAGAATAAGAGGTAAAAGTTTCTCATTAGATCCATTTGAGGAGGAGCATGTGATTTTTTCAGCCAAAGAAAATGTTGCAGAAGTATGGCACAAGAGACTAGGACATTATCACTATGAAGGGTTGCTTAAAATGCAAAAGACAGAAATAGTAGAGGACCTACCTGTCTTAGAAGTGAATTCTTCAAATTGCCTTGCTTGTCAATATGGGAAACAAAGCAGACTTCCATTTCCAAAAACAACTTGGAGAGCGTCAAAGAAATTACAACTAATTCATACCGATATAGCAAGACCTCAAAGGACTCCCTCACTAAAAGGTAGTCTTTACTACATCATTTTTGTTGATGATCTAACTCGCATGTGTTGGATTTACTTTCTCAAGCGTAAGTCAAAGGCTGCTAATGTCTTTCGGAAGTTCAAAGCAAAAGTAGAAAATGAAGCTGCATGTAAAATTCAGTCCATACGAATAGATAATGGAAAGGAATACACTTCTCAACAATTCAACATTTTATGTAAGGAAGCAGGGATTCATCATCAGCTTTATACTCCGTATACTCTCAACAAAATGGAGTAAGTGAAAGAAGAAACAGGTACATAATGGAGATGACCAGATGCATGTTGCACGAGAAGAACTTGCGAAAGAAATTTTGGGCAGAAGCAGTAAATACATCAGTTTTTCTCCAAAACAGGCTTCCCACAAAGGCGGTGAGAGGTTGAACTCCTTTCGAAGCTTGGTATGGGTTCAAACCATCATTAAACTTCCTTAAAGTGTTTGGTTGTCTCTGTTTTTCCTATGTTCCTCAAGTTAAACGAGACAAACTAGATAAGAAATCTGTTCCAGTCATTTTTATTGGATACAGTGCAGTTTCAAAGGCGTATAAAGTCTTCCAACCGCAAACTAAAAATATAATCTTCAGTAGAGATGTGTATTTTATGGAGAATGAAGAATGGTGTTGGGAAGACTCAAAGAAACCTGTCCTAAACTCTTCGGACTCAGAAGAAAAGTTTCCTGCCAAAGTTCCTGAAAAGCAAATATCACTCTCATCGCAAGATGAAGTGGTGGATCATTCACCGGTTAAAGGTACTCGACTACTCACTGATATATATCATAGATGTAATATGGCAGTATGTGAACCTGCTGGGTACATTGAAGCCAAGAATGATGAAAATTGGGTGGATGCAATGAAAAAAGAGTTGTTTATGATTGAGAAGAACATGACTTGGGAGCTTGTTGATCAACCTAAAGACGGAAAAGTAATTGGGTTGAAATGGGTATTCAGAACAAAGTTAAATGCTAATGGTTCAGTCAACAAGCATAAAACAAGGCTTGTCGTTAAGGTATATGCTCAAATTTTTGGTGTGGATTACTTTGATACATTCGTACCAGTGGCTAGGCTTGACACGATCAGGTTACTTCTTGCTCTTGCTGCACAATTGGGCTGGAAAGTGTATCAGATGGATGTCAAATCAGCATTTCTTAATGGTTTTCTCCAGGAAGAAATTTATGTTGAGCAACCCGAAGGCTTTGTGACGAAAGAAAAAGAGAACAAAGTTTACACGCTAAGGAAGGCACTTTATGGACTTAAACAGGCACCAAGGGCCTGGTATGGGCAAATAGATAATCATTTTCTTAGGTTAGGCTTTGAAAAGAGTCTATCAGAATCTACACTTTATGTTAAACATAATGGAATTGATATTCTTGTTGTGTCTATATATGTTGATGATGTACTAGTTACAGGGAGCAATACAAAGAATATTGAAGATTTCAAGCAAGAAATGATGTAAGCCTTCGAGATGACTGATCTTGGTCTAATGTCCTATTTTCTTGGAATGGAAATCAAACAGGGACAGAATGAAGTTTTCATTTGTCAAAAGAAATAAGCTAAAGAAATTCTGAAGAAGTTCTACATGGAAGATTGCAAGGAGATGAGTACTCCTATGAACCAAAAAGAGAAACTAATCAAGAATGATGGAGCAGAGGAAACGTACTTCAGAGGCTTAGTCGGTTGTTTGATGTATCTCACAGCTACAAGACCCGATATTTTGTATGTTGTAAGCATTTTATCGAGGTTCATGCATTGTTCTAGTGAGCTGCATCTAAAAGCAGCAAAAAGAGTAATCAGATACATCAAAGGAACCATTAATTATGGTGTCAAGTTTCAGAAAAATCCAAATCTGAAACTACTTGGGTATTCTGATAGTGATTGGGCTGGATCAGTGGATGACATGAAGAGAACATCTGCATATTGCTTTAGTCTTGGCTCCGAAATATTTTCTTGGTGCTCAACGAAGCAGGATATTGTGGCTCAATCTACTGCAGGGGTAGAATTTGTGGCTGCAACAGCAGCAGTGAATCAAGCTCTGTGGTTGAGGAAAGTATTTGCTGATTTGCATATGAATCAAACAAAAGGAACTGAAGTATTTGTGGACAACCAATCTGCGATTGCAATTTCTCACAATCCTGTATTTTATGCCAAAAAAAACACTTCAACATCAAGCTTTTCTTCTTAAGGGAAGTGCAAAAGACTAGTGATGTGATTCTTCTCTATTGCAAAACTGAGGAGAAGCTAGCTGATATCTTCACCAAGCCTTTACCGGGAAACAAATTTCAACTTCTTAGGAAAAAACTTGGAGTTTGCAGCTCTTAAAGCAAGGAGGAGTGTTAGAAAAATGCATAAGAGCTGCAGCAGTTAAATTTTTATGTTATCTGTTAGAAGTTAATATTAGTCAGCAGTAAAATTTGTTTCTAATCCTTATCCTTATCTTTAGGAGATGGTTATTTTTTCAGTTAGGATTGTAACCTATAAATAATTTTAATTTTGCAATAAAGCTCTATTTTTTTCTTTCATCAATATCCCTCTGTTAAACTTACAAACTCATGTTCCACTTGTTCATCAACATGTAAAATTAGTTTCTTATGTTCTTCACTCTCTGGAAACTAACAACTATTAGTATGGACGGTAAAGTAATGGGAGGGAAATCATAAAAAAGTAAAATACTATGATAATCAAATTGCAAGAAACAATAGATAATAACAGAGATCGAAGGATAAGAAACTAAAGAAGAAATACTATGACTACTAGTATGAACGAATAGCAAGTTCTGTCTAAGTATTGTCTAATCACCTCTATGCATTACTTCTTCAGTCTACCTCTTCCTATCCGAAATCATCCATAGTCGGCCTCTTATACCTCCGGGGCATCCGTTCATCTTCTCTTCACATGCCAGAACTATTCGAGTTTTGGTTCTCCCATCTTGTTATCCACCGAAGTCACTCCCATCTTTACGCGAATATTTTCATTTCTAATCTTATCTCCCCTAATATGCCCACACATCTATCTATCACAGTATCTTCATTTTCACAACTATTGAAAGCAAGGATCTTCATAAGGAAGTTATGTTTCAACTTTGATCATTCCTTTTTATAGGTTCAAATGATATGTAATCATTCTCAATTTCGACAAATAAGTTGCTATACCACGATCCACATTGCTCATTACACGTACATTGTTCTTTAACATATAATTACATATTCAAAGCTTTATTTTAATATAATATTGATATTATTTTATAAAATTATGTACTACATACAATAGCAAACCCATAGCCTAAATAATGGGACACATAAAATAAACGTCTCTCCGTAAAATAAGGTATTTCATGTCTATATTTTCTAAAGTTTGCGTATATGATCTATTGGCAGCAATACTAGAAGAAGGGCAAATGGTGTACTTGGTTGAAGATTGAGTTCTTTGACTAGAGCGCTAGATATCAATTATATACATTTGTCCCTTTCTAAAGTGCTACACCTTTGTTCTAGAAATCTTGAAATCGCCTCTGACTATATGCCGAGATAATTGTGTCGCATAAAAATGTATTACTCCTTATTTGGAAATGAACTTACAGATTTACTTTAGTTTGACTGTTATAAAGCTTTTGGTATATTATTAATTATTAATATTTATATAGAATCATAGTCACACTGACTAGTCCTAACTTAGTCAATTAGCTTATTTTGTGATTTTACTTATGCAAATTAGTTTATTTTATTTTAATAAAAGGAAAGAAATTCATTGTCTTAATCCCAAAAAGATGGTAATATTATCAATTAGACTCCAAAAAAAAGGTGTGAACAGATCTTAGCGGTCAAAGGAAAAAAATAACATCAATTGACCAAAAAAATAGCTTCCACAAGAAGCTTAACAAAGTTATAAATATAGGCCAATACACTTCATGCACTTCACCAAGAAATAAAAAATACAGTAAATCGGGCGCGGGGGGAGGGGGGGTGAAGATCTCTCTCAGTGCCAATTTACTTCAGCAAGTCCAAGAATCAATTAGTATCGCATTTCTACAGAGGGTTATCTGCTAGAGTTAGGTCCATTCAGACTTCTGTTCTAAAGGTTATATGTGAGATTGTCCAAGACCACAAAAAGAAATGCTCTTAAGTTGACCGTAATCTTGCTGGACTCCTGTTACTTGGTTGTCAAGGACGCTGAGAGGGTGAAGGTGAATATCTATTGGTTAAGAAGTCAACTTGATGAGATTGGAGATGCGACAAATTGGATTGTTGAGCGAATAAAGTTATCTCAACGATGCAATTTATCACATATTTAATCCCATCAAGCTGAGTTTTTAACCAATTGATATTCATCTTCTGCTTCTTAGCTTCCTTGTCCAAGTACTAGGAGTTACGGAGATTACGTTCAACTTCAATCAAGAGTTTTCTTGGACATCCTCGCATAAATTTTAGAACATAAGTCAGCATGGTGCACTATTCTAGCAGACAATCCTTTGTAGAAATGTGACACTAAGTGGTTGTCTAGACAAGATTGATTAAGATTAGAGAAAAATAATATTTGACGTTCAGTTGAAAAGACTAGATTCTCTATTTGCTGAGTATTTGTTTTCGTCATTTTTCCTCTTTCATATTATCACTTTCTTGTCAGATGGCTTTCTGTTAGCATTTATTTTTTTCTCTATGTTTAACTTGAGTAGAAATGATGAACCCCTAAACTGGTTTGGTTGGGGCTTTTTTTCCTTCATGTGGGATATATGTGATTTCTTGTACCTCGATTATTGGATTGTTTTATTGTAGTTTCTCTTCTGTTACTATTTGCTTTTTTGTTACTGTTTATTGGTTCTTATAATCCCATTACTTCTTTATCTTGGGACTGCTTTACCTCTCTTTGTCGCTCTATTCTCCCGAGACCCCACTTTGTTGGTTAACAGAATTGGTTTGTAACAATCTCACTAGTCTAAATGATTTGAAAATTTGTATAAAGTGCCTTTTCTTCTAATGTCTTGTTCCTGATCCGTTGTCCCTGTGTGCAGTGTGCTTAGATTTTGGGTATACAAGTACATCTAATGTACTGAAATGTGCTTTAAAAAGAGTCAAATGGTGTATAGATTTCCTGTTGCTCAAAAGGTGATGGTTAATTTCCATAAAGGACAATTCTTTCTCAAGTCGTTTGTTCTTTGGCCTTGTTAACCAGTAATTATGACATAAGTAACTCTAAATCTTGCAAATTAGGCCTCATTCCAACAACAGCAACACTTTGAAACATAGTTAATGCCAAGGTTTTGCAGAATGTTAAACGCCAGATTTATACGCTAGATTTTCCTACATGTTAAAGTGGAATCGTTATTCTTACATGTCATTTTCCAAGTGTTGACTCAATCTTTCAGGTATTCGGAAGTTGCCAAATATTGCTAAGTATATTTTACCAAGCTCCTCTGCCAAACTGGTATTAGACTCACGCACGGTTGTTTTCTCTGGGATGGCAACCATGAAGTATGATATTCCGCTATTGGACCGCAATACCAGATTTTCGTTATGGAAGGTTAAGATGCGGCATGTGCTACCGTAAATGGATTTAGACGATGATATATTAGGGTTTAATAAGATGCACTCATCGTGGATAGAGGAGGATAAACAACGTAAGGATTGAAAGGCTCTATCTCAGATACGCCTTCATTTATCCAGTCAGATTCTACAGGATATTTTGAAGGACACCACTGCCGCTATGTTGTGGTTGAAACTTGAATCGTTATGTATGATAAAGAGCCTAACCAGTAAGTTGCATCTCAAACAACGACTTTATTCTCATCACATGTCAGAGGGTGTGTCTTTGGAGTATCACCTATTTGTCTTTGAAGGAACGAAACTGCTTAAGAGTATATTTAGGAGTATGAATCTACTCCAAATAGAAATATTTTCATTGTTTTCAAGTAATAATATAAGAGGCTGTCACGACTCAACTTCTCAGATCATGATGACACCTACCATAACCCACCAGTAGGCAAGCCAACCCGTAGTCCGGAATGACTAGTAACGGACTACTCAATAATATAAGAAAAATAATTCAGAATATATTGAAATAAAAATCAATACATAGAAGAATCCCAAAACCTGGTGGTACTAGTACAGGAGCTTCTAAACATAATAGGAGTACAAAAGTGACATATCAAGGAGATATATACTGATACAACTTACCTTTGAATACAGCTTAGAGACTAGTCTAATACATTGGAGAGAGATAAGTAATACTCCGCACGTCAGGATCTCACTCTAACGAATCAGGGTTGCTCCGCATGATGCACACATGAATTGTGATAACCCGTACTATGATCTGCAGGTTACAGAGGTGTAGTATGATACCAAACGAATGGTACTCAATAGGCAACTTCCAACTGAGCTTCAAAGATTAAGCAGATATATAAAACATTTAGACAGAATGGAAACTATACCTAAGAGTTCAAAAATCATATAATAAGTCAATGAGAATAATAAGGGACAACTATCCTATTCATGTCCGAGAGTCTAACATAATAAGACTAAGGAGGTATCAAGGTGAACTATCCTATTCCAGCTACATTCAATATATGTCAATGCTATACCGTATATCCCAGGACAATATACGAATAAAGAGCGAAAGAAAGATATATAGTAATATACAAGGTGAAGAAACGACTATACAATATGAAAAACGAAGGAAGGGATATATGTAGTACCATAGCTCATATATATATGTGTGTATTTATGTATATATATGTCACAACCCGAGCTGGAGCCCTGGCTGCGACGAGCATCCCGAACCATGAAGGCCGACGCCTCTTTCTATCTGGCAATCATGAACACCATTCACATAGAATAAGAAAAAATATGGAAAGCAAACAAACGGAATCATGGTCTTGTTCTGAATTCAATTTAACAATACTAAATGAAATCCATAAGTATCTAGACAACATCTACTTCAGTCTGCGAAAATCTCTAATACATCAGAAATTAACAACTTGTCTAAAACTGGGACA
Source organism: Capsicum pubescens (assembly GCA_030864215.1). Classification (NCBI taxonomy): domain Eukaryota; kingdom Viridiplantae; phylum Streptophyta; class Magnoliopsida; order Solanales; family Solanaceae; genus Capsicum; species Capsicum pubescens. The sequence continues at coordinate 353,238,599 of CM061538.1, read as the reverse complement.
AGGCCTCTAGTCTGACCCAAAACTAAAATGAAATAACAATGTTCTAAAAATAGGCCTTCCGGAATAAAGAAGGCTCACCGACTGCACACTTATGTCTGATAAATATATGGCTTAGCGGAACCTCTGGACTGTGCCTCAGACCCTGAAATATAAGGGGTCAATACAGATGTACTGGTACACAGAGAAATCTAAAATAATGTATTTTTTATACAACATAAGTGAAAGTAATTTGTAAACAATTTGTATATGATATATGAAAAATACATGGGCATATTTGAAAGACTTTGAACAATGATTCTGAAAATCCGTGACTCACTCTTTATCTTACTTCTGAGCTAGATGGTACACCCTACAATCTATAATTCCACGGGTTATATGGAATCTGCCCTTGACTCGGCGGCCAAGCCTCCAATCCAAGTTTGCCTAAAGGATTGGAGTATCTATAAGGGAAGACACGCAAGACCACACAGCATGGTGCCATGATCCCCAATCAAATCAACATGTCATGGTAGTGCACAAGACCACAAAGCATGACTCCTAGCCATAGTCCCAAATTGGGATGACATAAATCAAGGTACACAAGACCACATAGTATGGTACCATATCCACGTGTCGGCAAATCACGGTTTCTACCATTGAGTCTTTCAACTCATACTTTCTTCGGGTAACCATCTAACCTTCTTTAAGCCCATTTTTAACCTTTTCTAAACATGCATTCTCTGAAATAAAAATCTGAAAATCTTACATTATTATGGCATTCATCTGATTGGTAGCGTCATACCAATACTTACAAGTCGTATTTCTAAGACATAAAATATCATGTTACAGTCTCTTTATTCAAAACATAAAGTTTGGACCACCATATCATTCAAACAGTTCAAGAGAATTCATACTTCAAATCATATGTCAATTTATGAAAAGAATCTCTCTTTTTAACATTTTAACAAACACGTGGTGGTCATGTATTTTAACAAACCATGCAATTCTTTCATTATATATCTTCAACATTTATCAACCTGTAAAACCTCCCTCTCTTCAATTCATAATCAAAACCAAGTCTTATGCAATAGTAAAGACGTTTTTAATATGCTTCTCAATATGGATTTGAACAATTCATACCATATGAACACAAGGGGATTTATAACAAGAGAGGGATTATGATTTTTCGTGCTCTCAATTAAAGTTTCAAACATCAAACCACATGCATACATACATACATACATACATACATATATATATATATATATATATATATATATATATATATATATATATATATATATATATATATATATGAACAAACATCAAGTTTATGGGGAAGGCCTTAAGATCAAAACTTTACTATCAAGAAAGATTCACAATGCATAATTGTAGTTGAAATTTCAGTACCCTTTCGTAAATTCATGATTTCTAAACATTTAAACATGATTAAGATAATTTCACCATGCCCACGTAGTTTAGGAAAAACCCACGTACCTTAGATTACTTAGTTTGGAGAGTAGAACTCGAATCTTAATTTGTTCTTGGGAAATCTTGGACTTAAGGCTTGATTTCTTGATTTCTTGTTCTTGGAGGAAACCCTAGTTTGATCTTATTTTTGAGAGTGGAGAGGACATTTTTGATGTTGTAAACTAATGAGAACTGATTAACAATGTTTTAGAGGGTAATTAAATCCATTGGGGAGGTTTTCTAAAGAGGAAAAGTACCAAAACACCCCTATTAAAGCATCCCGCCTTCGGAACTTCAAATTTTGCCCGACAGCTTGATTGACGGACAGGAGGGTGACGGAACATCACCTTAACCATCGGGTCATTTCCAGTGACTGAACTCACTGTTTTAGGGGCGACGGAAGGCTTGACGGTTCATCGGGTCGGCCGTCGCACCCTCGACAGATTGATACCTCTCTGTAAAATGGGCATAACATTTTACCCCAATATTGGATTAAGGTAAAACCAGTGGAGTTGGAAAGAGGATTCAAAGGCCTTTCATTTGATATATATTAGGCTGTATAATTCTTTATATACAATAAGTTATGGTCAATTTAAGTTGACACAAGTTTAAACGCTCACCAAAACTCAATCGATAGGAAGACTTTCAAATCGTCCTTGAGTTAACAGACCTCTATGATTTCAATTTATGCTCAACTAGATTCCCACACTACATAATTGATTAACACACTAAATTCACATCGGATTTATGGCTTTTAGAACCTTTACGCGTAGGAATAACAGTTTACGTTCTAGCCCAAAATGCGGGGTGTTACAATATATGTATAATACATATAAATAGGAGGTCATCTCAAGCATAACCTAGATCATCATATTCTCATTTTAAGACCTCATTGTAATACTATCAGGATTCAATACTATCAGACTCAGGGTTTCCAATCCATATGGATAAAAATGATATAATCGTGTACAATAATACCATCATAAGATAGAAGAAGCCAAAGACATACCTCAATTCTTGATATCGGATCAATGATCAATCTGTCATAAGCTAGCCATAATAATGATCATAACAATATCAATGACAATGTGAATAACCGGTTACTTCGGACAATTAAATACCTAGCCGAGCCTATGTGTACCCCCACCACCCCAGACTCAGAAGGTTCAATCAACACGCAACAACACAAGGCATATTCTTTACTCATATCCATGCAACCATCCCATACTGGTTGATAGACATAGGTGCATACTGGTGATATGCGATGTGCATGCATGAATGAATGCAAGGTACATAATCAGTATCACAACTCATCATAATTGTCATCATCACGATCATCATTAACGTAATTAACCTTCAACTTTGTCGGGTATCAATGTATCATCATAATTTCTTCTGGCCCTACCGGGTATTAATATCATAACAATAATATCCTCCGACATTGCCGGGTATCAGTATAATCGTAATAGTATCCTCCGACCTTGACGAGTATAAATATTATCACAATAGTATCCTCCGGCCTTGCCGGGTATTGTCGGATATCAATATCATCACAATAGCCATTACGGAATAAAATATACTAACATACTCATGAACATAATCGTATCACCATAAAGTATCTATCTTGACATTACTTTCCAACTGCTTGTTATTAGCTAATCAATGCTATTTGTAATGAAACCACTAGTTCGCTCGTCATCATGTGACCTCTAGGTATTTGTCTAAACATTATCCTTATTCAGGGGATAGCAACTAACCAATATTTATTAAACAACCAACATCTAACATCTAGCCAAGGTTTATCACTAGACCATAATAGCCATTTATCCATTGTTCCAAGTTATGAACTAATAATCATATATCCGTTAATCATTACTAGAAAACACATTACCACTTGTCACCTAACCATCTTTTATTAACAAACACCATTCATTAACTAACCATCGTTTACCAACTAATCCTTGCTTAACTATTCATTAGTTAATCATTTAGCAACTATTCATAGTTATTAACTAGTCACCTCTTATTACCAACATCTATTGTTATCTAGTCTCATTAACACATAACTTCTCATTTATTGAATAATCGACATCACGAACTTAGTCATCAATACCAACTAATCTTCACCTATGCTAGACCCGACCTCACCATAAGTCACACATTAACCATCGTTAGCTGCCGTGTTTCAACTAAGCAAGATTTTTTAACTAATACATTAGATTCCTAGCTACCAAGTGCTATACTAGTCCCCTAATAGACAACTAGTTACAAAATAGCTTGACCATTAGTTAGGCAGAATAATCATCTGGAATCATATAAGTTGGCGATATAATGCTCATGAATGTACCAAATTATACATGCCATCATCAGTAATAAATCAGCAATATACCTGCTATGACCCGACCGGAGGCCTTGGTCGAGACGGGCATCCCGATCCATGAAGGACCGAGAGACCCCCTTGACTCGAACCCACTAGTGATATTATCTACTTTGGGCCCAGGCCTACACGGGTTTAAAACGCCTTACTAGGGAGTAAGGCTTGTTTACTTATATACCCAGCATCCCTCATGTGTTTTGCCGATATAGGACTACTTCTCCTAAGTTGGGATGTCACATACACCCAACTTATGTACTTAGCATCCCTGCTAAGGTTTGCCCCACCGAATGGGATTTGCCAAACTCAGTACTGAGGTTTGCTCCGCCTTATCGGGATTCGCCTACACTCAGTTTTAACTCTGGCCCACATTGACAGGACTGACACAAGAGCAGCTTTGATACTATTCTTGCCATGAATCAAACCGGGGATGTGATCACGATGGGAATCCCGAGCCACGAAGGCCCGAGAGACCCCCTTACCCCGCCCAACCCTCTAGTGATATTGTCAGCCCATAGAGCTTTAAAATGCATAACTAGGGAGTAAGGCTTGCTTACTTATATACCCAACATCCCTCCTGTGTTTTTCCGATATGGGGCTCCTTCTCCTAAGTTGGGGTGTCACAATACCATATCTTTCTCCATCCCATACTAGAAATATGTGTATAAATAAAGATATATGCATACTCATAAATCGTAATTGCATTATTTATAATGATAAATACTTCTCGGATATCCAGTCATCATCATAACACAACCCTTTTCCTAATAATATATCCAAAATAATGACAAGATCATAATCACGACCTTAGGCCCATACACATATCCGAAACACATATCAATAATCATATTTATAAGTCGTAGCATATATATAATCATCTCACATATAGAAGACATAATATCAATAAGCATATCACCTCTATTAGACATCTCATATCTATAGGTCATACATTATGACCAAAAGGAAAATCACCTCTCTAGGCCAATTTGCATATCTAAGAGGAACATCGTCTTTATAGGTCCAACAATCATGATTAAAGGAAATAGCAACTCTATAGGCCAATCATCAAGTCTAACAAAAAATTAACATCTCAATAGTCCATTAATCACAATCTGGTGAAAATCATCACAACTTATCAATTCACCAAGTAAATTTCACAAATAAGGCTCATTAGTCTCAACTAGGCCTACTACCCACAACTAAGCCTACAAAGGCTAACACAAGTCTTGGCTTAAGTGGGCCGGATGATCCCACTTCTAATCCTTAATTTCCAAAATTAGGCACACTATGCCCCAAACTAGGCTAAGATATTAAGTTCATCTTCTAGATGTCAAGTAAGCCATACTCAAGCCTAAGATAGCAACTTCGACTAGAAACAAGGTTACTCAAGTCAACTCTACCCAAATTACGATTTCAAGACTACCACACTAGTCCAAATAGGTCAAATATACAAATCATACTTCAAATAATAAAACCACAACCCAAACATAGGTTTACATCATAACCATGCTACAACAAATCTAAACTAAAGAGGGTAAGCAATAGGATTCAAAAGGGTTATAAACATGTTATTTTACGGGTCCAAAGCCCTTATCTAATCTCCAAAAATCAACAATCAAGGCCAAGATATCCTAATCATAATCAAGCCTAACATCTATATTCAGATGCAACATATATCACACATCATCTATGAAGAAAAGTAGACAGAAGCCTTAACTCAAGGCCGAACAATAAAACCTCACATCATGCACCACACACCTATCTTCACTTCACAGTATCCAAAATGTCATCAAACTATCAAAATCATAATCTACTCATCAGTATGAGTCTATCGATACCCATATTGCACTATTGTGCTTCAGATCCAAAAACGATACCAAAAATGCCAAGTGGGTCCCACTTATGAAAAATACGTTCTGAAGTCAACCCAATGTTCATACATGAACAAGGAATCAAAACCCTAAGAAATGAGTGAAAAACAAGCAATCTTTGGGCTAAAATCGAGCCCTAAGTGAATTTGGAATTTTGGGTCAAAAATCAAGAAATTCATCAATAAAATGATGAAATCTTACCTTAATCCGGGTGAAAATCATGATAATAGATGTTTATCAAGCTCCTTAGACACCCAAAAGACTCAATTTTGAGTTATCATACCCATTTAGGATTTCAGGCTCTCAAAGAAGAAGAGAAAATCTCCAAATTCACGATCTTGGGTCTATTTGTAGACCCTCTTGGCGAAGAGATGTGGTATCCCCATGACAACAAAGGCAAACACTTGTTTTTGACCCCCGAAACATATTTGAAACCCAAATAACATGGTACAATAGTGAAATTTGAGTATAAACCATATTTCAAATCCATTGGAATCATCAAAACTTTCATACAATATCATTTCGGCAAAAAATGGGGTCCACGCATATAGCTCCATTTTTCATAAAATACGTTCAATAGACTAAAATAAGTTTGGAAGCCTTAAGACCTGAACTAATACAGGTACGACCACGAGGATGCACATATGTGAGAATGAATTGGACCCATCCAATAAAGAGTCTATGTGAAGTGTGGAGAAGACCTTGTATCACACCAAAATCGACCCTAAACTTGCACTCCCAAGGAGCCCTTGGTAACATTTCATTAAAGGGACCTTTTGGTCATTTTACTTATTATTTGTAATACACTATAAATAGAATGATATAAGATTTTAGTCATTAGATTTTGATGAATATTATGAGTGTATGACAATTGAAACATTTCCTCTCTAAGGATAGAAGACCACCAACCCGAAACTAGGATGATACCAGTGTGGATTTCACTTGTGTTGCATTCAAGGCTTGGAAACGTAGGCGTTTGGGGAGATTGACGTCTATATTGTGTCCACATAAGAGTGTCGATGTTGTTATTACATGTATTAAGGGTCTTAGTGTTGGATCTACACTTAGGTTCTTAGTTATTGTAGTCATCTATGTTACACTACCTATCTTTACATTTTGTTGTTGCCATTTTGTTGTTGTTGTTTAGTGGACTGTTTTGGGTCCTTTGTTGAATCTGAAAACTTTTGTTATTGTTCTTCATACTGTTCATTGTCACACCCCTTTTTCGTACTCCAAAAGATTTGTTTTAAATTCGAAAGGGTTTTTATTATTAAGTGACCAAAATGAAGAATTTGTTTCGAAAATGGATTATTTATATTTTTTTTCTTATTCAGAGCCTCCACTTGACATAAATCGGGTGTGCCAAGTCACCTTTGAAATACTTTTCAAAAATAGTTTGACTCTATAAAATGATTCGCGAACAGAGATTCCGGCTAAGGAATTCTGTTGACCGAGGGGAAGGTGTTAGGCACCCCTCGATCCCGTGGTTCGACCACGGTTGCTTGGTAGAGCGTATCGGCTAACTTGACACTATAAAATGTATAAACCACATAAACACACAAAATAAACAAAAAAACAAATCAAAACAAATTTCAAAAGAAAAATAATGTCCAGTCTGAATTATACAATCCCAAAAAATAGAAAAATGGAAAAAATGTAAATCCTATTCTAGACTAATCCTAAACTACGCTCCATTCCTTTCTCCACCCAGCGTTTCGGGCCTTGATCGTCGCCGTCTTCAAGTACATGAAACTTCGGGGCATTCCTCGGTGAATAAATACAATTCCTTTGGGGAATTCCCCGCAAATGAATAAGACGTCAATTTCATGCGATAAACTTGAAAACATCCAATACATTCAACTTTCCACGCATACAACCCAACATCAATCCTAAATTTGCCTACCCAACTTAAAATTTGTCTATTCGTCCCGACCTAAAACATGCCGCTATCAAGTTCGAATAGCATTCGTTTCAAGTCAAACAACAACCCATTAATCAAACCAACCAAAATTCACCTTTTATCAAGTTTCAATTCCCATCCCACTTATTCTTAATCAATTAACCAAGTTCAATATAAGAATCAACAAATCAACCCATGATAGTCATTGAAACTCAAACACGCGCAAAATTTATATCATCGACCCATCACAAATCAACAAACATCGCGACATCAAACATCACATTATGATAAAAATATAAAGAAATTGAGTTGAAGAATCGGACCTCGTTTTTTATTTCAACTCACTGAATTGTGCGAACAAAGCCACTGACCTCAAGACCTCGATTCAACGAACTCAACACGGATCTACCAACTCGATCACACCCGAAATTCGAACTGACACAAATGAACTGACTGACCCATTTTAATTAGTGGTTTTTCGATTGGGGTTTTGGTCAGATTTCGATAGACGTGGTGTTTTCCAGCGAACTTGTCGCTGGAACAATGACAAACGCAGGGGTTCACTTCTCTCTCAACACTCTATTTTCCAAATTTGAAACTCAAGTCTCGAATAACTAATTGGATAGTCAAAATCGAACCCAACTCGGGACTTTGCACTAGGGTTCGATGATAAAAATAGGACGCCGATCTGTTGGCACTTTTCGGTGGGTTTACACCATTTTTTGGCAACGACAAAGGTCGCTGGAACAGTAGTGTGACAGGGACGGTTTCTTTTCTCCTCCCTCGACCTCTCACTGTATTCTCTCCGTGTTTCTCTCCCACCCAATCTCTCACTCTCGACCTCTCCCGATCTGTGTGTTTTTGGCGACCTCTGTGTGTTGAAGGTCTTAGTTTCTACTCCCTTTTTTGTTCTAATATCAGTGAGTGGAGTCTATATATATGGTAGTGGTATCTATCTAAAATAAAAAATGGGAAAATGGTCTTTCCAGGAAGGTTCCTAGTGGGCCCCTCCCTTTTGTATTCTTTCTATATTTGGTTAAAGGGAATAAAATAAAAAAATGTGAAGGGGGTAAGTGGGGTATGGTAGGGGTATGGGGTTGTGAGGGTAGGGGTATGGGTGATGTGTCTTTTTTTAGATTGAAAAGGTTGTTAGGATAAGATAAATTAGTTAGAGGTATTGTTTTTGTCATTTTATGTAGGGTATAATTACATGGGTGAGGGTACACGATAGGATAAGGTAAAATGGGTAAATAAATATTATTGTGGAGGGACGAAATTAGGTGTCTACATCATGCCCCCTTTGAATGTAAACACGAAGTTTTTTCAGATAAAGAAGTAGACAACAAGAAAGAATTTAGTCCCGACCATTATTCAAAGAAAGAAACAGAAGGAAAAGGGCAACCGAGTTGGAGAGTCGAGTGAGGTTCCACCGAGGCTCCGGTCTGCGGCTCTTTCATTTCATCAAAATGAAAATTACAAGTTAAAAACATAAATGAAATTACCAAAACCCTATCTATACAGCTTTTGTTGGACTCCTGACTTAAGTTTCATCACCCTATTCTTCAGGCGGGCTCCTGACTTGCAATTTCTTCAATTTGTTGCTTGCCTTTCAATTTCTACACCCTGTTCTCCAGACGGGTTCCTGACTTGCTATTTCATAAACTTGTTGCTATGCTTTTCAATTTCTACACCCTGTTCTCCAGGTAGGTTCTTCACATTCTATTTTTCAATCTGTTTAACTTTTAATTTCTTCACCTTGTTGCTTGGTTTTCCATTTATTCTCCCTCTTCTTCGGGCAGGCTCCTGAAATCACATCAAAACTGGAAAGAAGATTATCTCAAACAAAAATTATTATAAAGAGAACTTTCGTTTGCCAAAAAAGTAAAGTTCCAATCACAAGAATTAAATTTTGCCCCAGTTTACCATCAGAAGAATTTTGGGAAAGTCGCATCATACCTACTTTCCTGTTGCAATGATAAATCAAGACTCTGACCAATAAATGCATCTCTTGAGAGTAAAATTGAATGACCAAGACTAGGAAGTACGTCTCCTAAGAATTAAAGTGAGGAATTTTGTCTAGAAAGTGCGTCTTCTAGAGATAGAAGTTTAAATTAAAAAGTATGCCACCTGAAAAATGAAAACTAGCAAGGAAGTGCTTCTCCTAAGGATTAAGTGTAATAAATCGACTAGAAAGTGCATTTTCTAGAAGTCAAGGGGACTGAATCAATTAGGAAGTACATCTACAGAGAATCAAAACTTAATTTAGGAAGTGCATTACCCAAAAAGCAATGTTTGAATTACCCAATCAAGGAAGTGCATCTCCTTACCAATGATGCTTAAATTATAAAAACAAGGAAGTGCATCTCCTTACCAATACCGCTTGAATTACCAAAAGAAGAACGTGCATCTTCTTACCAGTGCCGCTTTAATTACCCAAACAAGGAAGTGCATCTCCTTGTAAATGTCACTTGAATTGCCCAAACAAGGAAGTGCGTCTCCTTACAAAAATTTCTTGAACTACCCAAACAAGGAAGTGAATCTCCTTACAAATGTTGCTTGAATTACCAAATAAGGAAGTGCATCTCCTTACCAATGCCGATTGATTTACAAAACAAGAAAGTGCATCTCCTTACCAATGCTGCTTGAATTACCAAAATAAGGAAGGGCGTCTCCTTTGGAAGTGCGTCTCCTTATAATAGCGCTTGAATTACCAAAATAAGAAAGTTTGTCTCCTTAGAAATGTTTCTTGAATTGTCCAAACAAGTAAGTGCATCTCCTTACAAATGCTTCTTGAATTAACTAAACAAGAAAGTGCGTCTCCTGCATTTGTGGAAGTGTGGCATATCAAATTTTGATGTTTAGGCTTTGAAATCCTAGATTCGAAGGTAACATGTGTTCCTGTTTCATACAAAGAAAACTTGTTATTTTAAAAATATGGTGGCCGGTTTGTGTCTTTGGCTTTCGTGGCAATCGCTCTTGCCCCCGTCATATTAACCTTGCTTTCAACCATTAGCATATGTCATTGACTCGCTGCATCAATGATCCGAACTCATATTACTAAGAGTGACTCTAAAACAGATATAGTATCTCTGCTTTGTCATGCTTCTCAGATAAACCCTTTGAACCTTGGTGTTTCCATGAGTTCCCAGACTTTTCGGTTGACAAAACTTTCTGCATGCCTTATTTTGGATCACAATCATGTCTCTTTCATGTGTTGGCCTTTTTTCTTGCTTTGTGCAATCGAAGAAGCTGGTAGCCATGTTTTGAGATCTTTTCTCACTTGTTTTGACATGGACTTGACTCAAAGACAAGACAAAAAAAATGACAATGATTTTATTTGGACAACTGACTAAAGAAAATAAAATAAACATAAAGAGAAGAAAGAAAAGACAATGAATGTCCCCATTTGAAATAAAGAAATGAAAATTTTATCTAGAAATGACAGTCAACTCTAATGATCATGCAATTCATTTTGGATCAAGCTGCCTGATCTTTCAATGCAAACTTTCTACCAATTGTTGCTGAGTTAATGGCCTTGAAACTGAGTCGTTTCCTTAGGTCAATTGCATTTAAGACCTCATTCGGCTAGTGACATATCGAAGGATATTTGCCAACAAACCCCTCTTATTTTTCTCTCGACTCACCATCGCCTTATGGTGCCCATGAGGTTTTCACCAATAAGACTCTCATTTTTATCTCTCTTTTGATTCCATATGCTGAGGAAGACGAGTAGTTCAAAAATGCGTCATCATATGCATTGAATGCTTAGCCTTAACATTATCAAAGATTGATCTGAAGGTCTTTCTTTGGTTGTACTTGGATTTTGGATAGGGTTAGAAAGAAAGAATGGCATGAGGTCCAAACGACACTTGAAGTGGGGCGGGACTTACAACTATTGGAATCGACTCAAAAAGTGAGGATCACCTCATGCCCCAGTTTCTTTTGACTGACAATTCTAAATTGTTTATTTAGTTGGACCGAGCCCTGAGTAGGGAAGCCTATGTATCTCACCCCCGAAAGAGGAGAATCAGGTCACGCGCAGTTCTGGCAGCTTGTTCTTTTGCTTTGATCTGATTTTTCTTTTTTTTTTCTTTTATTCGCTCTTTTCACTTTGCGATTCTTTTTTTCTAACTCTATTTTTCTTGACAATTTTTTTTCTTGGAAACACTTTTGACACTTTTTTGTAACTTTTTGACTTTATATTTTTACTCGACACTATTCTTTGAACTTTGCTTACTCTATCTTAATTCCAAAAGAGGGGTATGAAAGAAAATAACACTAAGGCTCTAATGAGGTAAACAAAGGATGACACAATGTTTGGATAGCAGAATAAAATGCCTTCATCATATCAATCCTTGAGAATGCAAGTACATAACATGCAATTGGAAGTGAGAGATGAAAACCATTTGTGACATCTTTTAAGCAGATTGAGTCTGTGCGTCACTACTTCTTCTGCAAACTCCACATTTGTTGTACATTTCTCACATCGAATGACTCATACTTTCGTGGAGCTGATTACCTTCTTGTTTCTCTTGATATAGGGATCACACGTCTACTATTTGACCTAATTGGGACTTGTCTTTCGATCGATGACCAATTTGTTCTTGTGATTCTCAAAATAATTGCATTAACTTGTCACCAAATGTCTCAGCACTCTATCTATTTTCTCATATGATCTTTTTTTCTAACTTTAACCCTCTGATTCAATGTTCATGCTTAAACTGGATTTTAAGATCTGGCTGAAAATTTCACTAGTATGTCATATCACTAGAGTCAACATAAAATGTGCTATGTAAAGAAAACAAGCAAACATATATTTAAAACACAAAGGAAAATGGGACACTTCATTTAGTTGAAACAAAAGATAGCAGGGTTTGAACATAAACAACAAAAGGACAAAACAAGATAAATCCCGAACTACAACCCTGAAATAATTCGGACAATAGAAAATAAAACAAAACAAGCTACCAGACCCCTTCCTAGTAAGGAGAGGGGTGACTTCTCAATTGCTCAGACTGACATTTTAGCCACAGGTTTTCATATCAACATGACTAGAGCTTTCCTCACTGTCAATGTTCTGCACCATGATTGATTTATCTTGAATCATCTTTTCAATTTCTCTTTTCAAATCACGACAATCTTCAATACTGTGACCCTGAACATCAGAATGATATGCGCATCGTACATTAGGATCAAAACTTCTTGAATGTGGGTCAAGAGTATACCCAAGAAGAAGAGTAATCATTCCCTGCTGTACCAAAATCTGGAATAAACTTGCATACGACTCTCCAAGGAGTGTGAAGCTACCCCTCGACTTTTGTCTCATTTCATTGTTTAGCTTAAATTGAAAACCAGGCCTAGAAGGGCTTCGGTATGTATGTGGAGTTAGAGGATGACTCGACAGAGTTGGCGTGCGCTAGTATGGGTAAGATGGAGGTTGAACATAAGTTTGCACATTATACACTTGATATGGAGGTGGGGGAATGGGATATAATGGATTTTGGTAAAGATTCTGTGGAGCTTAGGCATAAACTTGGGTTTGAGCCTGTGGGTAACGATGGTGTGGTCCTCTTGCACGTGCCTGTTGTCCAACTGCAATGGCAGATGCATCTTCCTCATTCTTCTTTCCTCCAATACTTCCCGAACCTTTTTGCATTGCTTGGGTAGTCACTTTCAATGTTGCAAAACTCACAATGCGACTGGTTTTAATTCCCTCTTCTATCATCTCCCCAATTTTAAGGACCTCAATAAATGACTTGCCTAATGCCGGTAACAAGTGTTGATAATATGTTTCATCCTGCGCTTGAATAAATACCTCCACTATTTTGTTTTCTATCATTGGCGATTTTACTCTAGCAGCTTGTTCGCGTCATCTGATCGCATACTCCCTGATGATCAGTATTCTTCTTTTTCATACTAGTTAGGGATTTTTCGTCAGGGATCAACTCTATATTGTATAGAAATTGTTGCACAAATCCATTAGCTAGGTCATCCCAACTAATCTACTTGTTAATGTCTTGGTCAACAAACCATTCCGAAGCTAGGCCTGAAAGACTCTCCCCGAAATAAGCCATAAGTAGTTCTTCTTTTCCTCCAGCGCCCCTTAGCTGGTTGCAATAGCGTCTCAAATGTGCTACAGGATTGCCATGTCCATCATACTTCTATAACTTCAGCATTTTAAATCCAAGAGGAAGATGTACACCTAGAAACATGCCCAGATCTTTATATGAGACACTTTTGTACCCACCAAGTCCTTGCAATTTTTTCATAGTCAGTTCCAAACTACTCAATTTTCTGGTCATTTCTTCTTGTTCTAATGTTAAAATAGGATTCTCAGTGTTAAGAGGACATTCAGGTGGGTGAGTGTCACCGTAAAGACCATTCAACATGAATGGTCGCTCGAAAGTGTAACGCTGATCTCCAGTAATATTCAATGCAGGCTCTCTTGTAGAGTAGGGAGGCACAACTTGTGGATGGACATCAAAAGTAGGAGCTTCAGGTAGGGTGGAACCGCAAAAGCATGAACAACAGGTGGAGCCGAGTATGTGGTAGTCTTGGATTGGGGAGTAAGGAAATGAATATTGGAAGTGTTTGGATATTGTTGCCCCGGAGTAGGTCCTGATGCATGTTGTGGCGTGTCGACCAAAATAGGAAAATGTGCATGTGACACGGGAGGCAAGCTAGAAAGATATTTCAGATTATCAGTGGGAACTAGAGGAGGAAGCAACCCATTAGCCCAAACTCGATGTATTTCTATCATTTGCTGCCTTAATTTCCGAATATCTTCATTAGCTCCAAAATTCCCATTTCCCAAACTCCTTATCTGATTGGTGACAACAAACTCAATTTCCTTTTTGTCCATAACTTTCTCGGTGACTTGGTGTAATATGGAAGACCAGCCAAAATTCCACAAACCAACCACCTTAAACTAACTAGACAAGAGATAGCAAATGTGTTAGAGTTCAACAATTTTTCAAAACCTCTTTTTTTTCTATTTTTGAAAAGGTCATCGAACCCAAGAAGGGCGCCTACGTATCTCACCCCCGAGAGAGGAGAATCAGGTGTGCGTTGTTCGTGAAGTCTTGCCAAAATGGCCAATTAAACTCTTTTTTCATTCTTTTCCTTGAAACTTTAAAAAGAAAACAAAATAACAATTTGTCAAAAGAATTGACGAAAATCTTTTTGAATTTTTCACTTTTAAAATACCTATACAAAACGAAACCTACGATTACCAAAGAAAAATCTTTTTGGGTTTTCAATTTTCAATTTCATATGAAAATGAAACTTGAAACTATTAGAGGAAAATCTTTTTGTAGTTTTCTCTTGAAGATGTATATGAAACACCTATTCTAAATGAAGAGTGAATAAAACATATTTTGAATTTTGTAAATAAGATCCCCGAACCCACAATAGGTTGCCTACGTATCTCACTCCCGAGAGAGGAGAATCAGGGGTGCGTATTTCATCCAAGTTGGACAATTAAGGATTAAAACGGACTGAGAGTTGACCTAACAGACGCGATTATAGACGGATGATGAAAACAAAATCTTTCATTTTTTTTGGGGGGGGGGGTTAATTAGACACTTCACACAAAACTGACACCAACAACTATGAAAGAAAAATTCTTTTTGGTATTTTCATTTTTATGAAATGGACACAACTACTACCATTTTTGAAACTTCTAAAGAAAATCCTTTTTAGGAATTTCAGAATTATGAATGCATGCTAACTGAGATAAAAGGGAAAATCTTTTTGAAACTGTCAAATTATGAATGCATGGTAAAGGAATAAGAGGGAAAGCTTTTTGATATTTTTGAGATAACGAATGCGAAAGGTAAAAGAAATCCTTTTTTTTAATTATTTTTTATTTTATTTTTGAATTGTGAAAAATCCATAAAGAAATCTAAAATCATGAAGCTCTCTTTTTTCTTTTTGACTCACTTTTTCTATATTTTTTTTTCAACATTTCTTGCCTACGCACTTTACTTCTAACACATGCTTTCCCCAAATCAGTCCGTCAAATGACCACGTTATCCTCAAAGATGCAGCATTTAGCATGTAGGGATGCTTTAGGGGTGAGTCTCCTACAAAGGACCGTGTGGGCCCCGCTGGGTCTTAATATGATGCACATAAGAATGACCTAAAGGCTGACCTACGTCGTGGTTTACTAACAAGGCCGTTCGGGGGAGCATATGGTCGATAGTGGCTGCTTTGCTTTCCACCTACTCCATGCATCCAACGGCTCCCCCCTAAAATAAAGGTGACTCAACTAGAGTTCGTACGCACGATGTGCACTCCGGGACTTATTACAGAAAGAATTAACTCAGGTTATGTAAATGATGCCAGATATAAACTGGTAACACATAAAGAAAAACTGTAAACAAAGAGCACAAAAACGCACAACAGTGATAACAATAACACAAACAATAATCACAAACAATGTTTATACACACATAATGCCAAACAAAGCCAATACGACTCCAAAAATAAGTCCGAATTTTGAAAAGGTCCCCAGCAGAGTCGCCAGAGCTGTCACACCCCTTTTTCGTACTCCAAAAGATTCATTTTAAGTTCAAAAGGGTTTTTATTATTAAGTGACCAAAATGAAGAATTTGTTTCTAAAAAGGATTATTTATATTTTTTTTCTTATTCAGAGCTGCCACTTGACATAAATCGGGTGTGCCAAGTCACCTTTGAAATCCTTTTCAAAAATAGTTTGACTCTATAAACTGATTCGCGAACAGAGATTCCGGCTAAGGAATTCAATTTACCGAGGGGAAGGTGTTAGGCACCCCTCGATCCCGTGGTTCAACCACGATTGCTTGGTAGATCGTATCGGCTAACTTGACACTATAAAACGTATAAACCACATAAACACAAAAAATAAACAAAACAAACAAATCAAAACAAAATTCAAAAGCAAAATAATGTCCAGTCCGAAATATACAATCCCAAAAAATAGAAAAATGCAAAAAAAGTAAATCCTATGTTAGACTAATCCTACACTACGCTCCATTCCTTTCTCCACCCGGCGTTTCGGGCCTTGATCGTCGCCGTCTTCAAGTACATGATACTTCGGGGCATTCCCCGGTGAATAAATACAATTCCTTTGGGGCATTCCCCGCAAATGAATAAAATGTCAATCTCATGCGATAAACTTGAAAACATCCAACACATTCAACATTCCACGCATTCAACCCAACATCAATCCTATATTTGCCTACCCAACTTAAAATCTTTCTATTCGTCCCGACCAAAAACATGCCGCTATCAAGTTCGTATAGCATTCGTTTCAAGTCAAACAACAACCCATTAATCAAACCAACAAAAATTCACCTTTTATCAAGTTTCAATTCCCGTCCCACTTATTCTTAATCAATTAACCAAGTTCAATATAAGAATCAACCAATCAAGCCACGATAGTCATTAAAACTCAAACATGCGCAAAATTTATATCATCGACCCATCACGAATCAACAAACATCACGAATCAACAGACATCACATTATGATAAAAATATAAAGAAATTGAGTTGAAGAATCAGACCTCATTTTTTATTTCAGCTCACTGAATTGTACGAACAAAGCCACAGACCTTAAGACCTCGATTCATCGAACTCAACACGGATCTACCAACTCGATCACACCCAAAATTCGAACTGACCCAAACGAACTGACTGACCCATTTTAATTAGTGTTTTTTCGATTGGGGTTTTGGTCAGATTCAGATAGACGTGGTGTTTTCCGGTGAACCCATCGCTAGAACAGTGACAAACGCAGGGGTTCACTTCTCTCTCAACACTCTATTTTCCAAATTTGAAAATCAAGTCCCGAACAACTAATTGGATAGATAAAATCGAACCCAACTCGGGACTTTGGACTAAGGTTCGACGATAAAAATAGGACGCCGATCTGTTGGCACTTTTTGGTGGGTTTACGCCATTTTTCGGCAACGACGAAGGTCGCCGGTACAGTAACGTGATAGGGACAGTTTCTTTTCTCCTCCCTCAACCTCTCACCGTCTTCTCTCCGTGTTTCTCTCCCACCCAATCTCTCACTCTCGACCTTTACCAATTTGTGTGTTTTGGGCGACCTCTGTATGTTGATGGTCTTAGTTTCTGCTCTTTTTTTTTTCTAATATCAGTGAGTGGAGTCTATATATATGGTAGTGGTGTCTATCCAAAATAAAAAATGGGAATATGGTCTTTCCAGGAAGGTTCCTAGTGTGCCTCTCTCTTTTGTATTCTTTCTATATTTGGTTAAAGGGAATAAAATAAAAAAACGTGAAGGGGGTAAATGGGGTATGGTAGGGGTATGGGGTGGTGAGGGTAGGGGTATGGGTGATGTGTCTTTTTTTTTTTAAATTGAAAGGATTGTTAGGATAAGATAAAATAGTTAGAGGTATTGTTTTTGTCATTTTACGTAGGGTATAATTACATGGGTGAAGGTAAACGATAGGATAAGGTAAAATGGGTAAAAAGATATTATCGCGGAGAGAAGAAATTAGATGTCTACATCATGCCCCCTTTGAATGTAAACACGAAGTATTTTCAGACAAAGAAGTAGACAACAAGACAAAAATTTATCCCGGCCGTTATTCAAAGAAAGAAACAGAAGGAAGAAGAGAAACCTAGTTGGAGAGTCGAGTGAGGTTCCATCGAGGTTCCAGTCTGCGGCTCTGTCATTTCATCAAAATGAAAATTACAAGTTGAAAACATAAATGAAATTACAAAAACCCTATCTATACAGCTTCTATTGGACTCCTGACTTAAGTTTCATCACCCTATTCTTCAGGCGGGCTCCTGACTTGCAATTTCTTCAATTTGGCTCTTGCCTTTCAATTTCTACACCCTGTTCTCCAGGAGGGTTCCTGACTTGCTATTTCATCAACTTGTTGCTATGCTTTTCAATTTCTACACCCTGTTCTCCAGGCGGGTTCCTGACCTGCTATTTTTCAATCTATTTAACTTTTAATTTCTTCACCTTGTTGCTTGGTTTTCCATTTATTCTCCCTCTTCTTCGAGAAGGCTCCTGAAATCACATCAAAACTGGAAAGAAGATTATCTCAAACAAAAATTATTATAAAGAGAAATTTCGTTTGCCAGAAAAGTAAAGTTCCAAACACAAGAATTAAATTTTGCCCCAGTTTACCATCAGAAGACTTTTGGGAAAGTCGCATCATACCTACTTGCCTGTTGCAATGATAAATCAAGACTCTGACCAATAAATGCATCTCTTGAGAGTAAAATTGAATGACCAAGACTAGGAAGTGCGTCTCCTAAGAATTAAAGTGAGGGATTTTGTCTAGAAAGTGCGTCTTCTAGAGATAGAAGTTTAAATTAAAAAGTATGCCACCTGAAAAATGAAAACTAGCAAGGAAGTGCTTCTCCTATGGATTAAGTGCAATAACTCGACTAGAAAGTGCATTTTCTAGAAGTCAAGGGGACTGAATCAACTAGGAAGTACATCTACAGAGAGTCAAAACATAATTTAGGAAGTGCATTACCCAAAAAGCAAAGTTTGAATTACCCAATCAAGGAAGTGCATCTCCTTACCAATGATGCTTGAATTATCAAAACAAGGAAGTGCATCTCCTTACCAATACCGCTTGAATTACCAAAAGAAGAACGTGCGTCTTTTTACCAGTGCCTCTTTAATTACCCAAACAAGGAAGTGCATCTCCTTGTAAATGTCACTTGAATTGCCCAAACAAGGAAGTGCGTCTCCTTACAAATAGTTATTGAACTACCCAAACAAGAAAGTTCATCTCCTTACAAATGTTGATTGAATTACCAAATAAGGAAGTGCATCTCCTTACAATTGCCGCTTGAGTTACAAAACAAGAAAGTGCATTTCCTTACCAATGCTTCTTAAATTACCAAAATAAGGAAGTGTGTCTCCTTTGGAAGTGCATTTCCTTATAATAGCGCTTGAATTACCAAAATAAGGAAGTGTGTCTCCTTACAAATGTTGCTTGAATTATCCAAACAAGGAAGTGCATCTACTTACAAATGTTGCTTGAATTAACTGAACAAGGAAGTGCATCTCCTGCATTTGTGGAAGTGAGGCATTGCAACTTTTGATGTTTAGGCTTTGAAATCCTAGATTCGAAGGTAACATGTGTTCCTGTTTCATACAAAGAAAACTTGTTAGTTTAAAAACATGGTGGCCGGTTTATGGCTTTGGCTTTCGTGGAAATCGCTCTTTCCCCCGTCACATTAACCTTGCTTTCAACCATTAGCAAATGTCATTGACTCGCTACATTATTGATACGAACTCATATTACTAAGAGTGTCTTTGAAACAGATATAGTATCTCTGCTTTGTCATGCTTCTCAGATAAACCCTTTGAACCTTGGTGTTTCCATGAGTTCCCAGACATGTCGGTTGACAAAACTTTCTGCATGCCTTATTTTGGATCACAATCATGTCTCTTTCATGTGTTGGCCTTTTGTCTTACTTTGTGCAATTGAAGAAGCTGATAGCCATGTTTTGAGATCTTTTCTCACTTGTTTTGACATGGACTTGACTCAAAGACAAAAGAAAAAAAAATGACAATGATTTTATTTGGACAACTGACTAAAGAAAATAAAATAAACATAAAGAGAATAAGGAAAATACAATGAATCTCCCCATTTGAAATAAAGAAATGAAAATTTTATCTAGAAATGACAGTCAACTCTAATGATCATGCCATGCATTTTGGATCAACCTGCCTGATCTTGCCATCCAAACTTTCTACCAATTATTGTTGAGTTAATGGCCTTGAAACTGAGTCGTTTCCTTAGGTCAATTGCATTTAAGACCTCATTCGGCTAGTGACACATCGAAGGATTTTTGCCAACAAACCCCTCTCATTTTTCTCTCGACTCACCATTGCCTTATGGTGCCCATGGGGTTTTCACCAATAAGACTCTCTCTTTTGATTCCTTATGCTGAGGAAGACGCTCAGTTCCCAAAATGCGTCATCTTATGCATTGCATGCTTAGCCTTAACATTCTCAAAGATTGATCTGAAGGTCTTTCTTTGGTTGTGACTTGGCTTTTGGATAGGGTTAGAAAGAAAGAATGGCATGAGGCCCAAACGACACTTGAAGTGGGGTGAGACTTACAACTATTGGAATCGACTCAAACAATGAGGATCACCTCATGCCCTAGTTTCTTTTGACTGGGCAATTCTAAATTGTTTATTTGGTTGGACCGAGCCCTGAGTAGGGCAGCCTACGTATCTCACCCCCGAAAGAGGAGAATCAGGTCATGCGCAGTTCTGACAGCTTGTTCTTTTGCTTTGATCCGATTTTTCTTTTATTCGCTCTTTTCACTTTGCGATTCTTTTTTTCTAACTCTATTTTTCTTGACACTTTTTTTTGGAAACATTTTTGTCTCTTTTTTATAAATTTTTGACTTTAACTTTTTACTCGACACTATTCTTTGAACTTTTCTTACTCTATCTTGATTCCAAAAGAGTGGTATGAAAGAAAATAACACTAAGGCTCAAATGGGGAAAACAAAGGATGACACAATATTTGGATAGCAGAATGAAATGTCCTCATCATATCAATCCTTGAGAATGCAAGTACATAACATGCAATTGGAAGTGAGAGATGAAGATCATTTGCGACATCTTTTTACGCAGATTGAGTCTGTGCGTCACAACTTCTTCTGCAAACTCCACATTTGTTGTACATTTCTCACATCGAATGACTCATACTTTCGTGGAGCTGATTATCTTCTTGTTTCTCTTTATATAGGGATCACACATCTATTATTTGACCTAATTGGGACCTGTCTTTCGATCGATGACCAAGTTGTTCTTGTGATTCTCAAAATAATTGCATTAACTTGTCACCAAATGTCTCAGCACTCTATCTATTATCTCATATGATCTTTTTTTCTAACTTTAACCCTCTGATTCAATGTTCATGCTTAAACTGGATTTTAAGATCTGGCTGAAAATTTCACTAGCATGTCATATCACTAGAGTCAACATAAAATGTGCTATGTAAAGAAAGCAAACAAACATATATTTAAAAGACAAAGGAAAATGGGAAACTTCATTTAGTTGAAACAAAAGATAGTAGGGTTTGACCATAAACAACAAAAGGACAACACAAGATAAATCCCGAACTACAACCCTGAAATAATTCGGACAACAGAAAATAAAACAAAACAAGCTACCAGACCCCTTCCTAGTAAGGAGAGGGTGACTTCTCAATTGCTCAGCCTGACATCTTAGCCACTGGTTTGCATATCAGTATGACTAGAGCTTTCCTCACTGTCAATGTTTTGCACCATGATTGATTTATCTTGAATCATCTTTTCAATTTATCTTTGCAAAGCACGACAATCTTTAATAATGTGACCCTGAACATCAGAATGATATGTGCATCGTACATTAGGATCAAAACTTCTTGAATGTGGGTCAGGAGTATACCCAAGAAGAGGAGTGATCATGCCCTGTTGTACCAATCTCGGGAATAAACTTTCATACGACTCTCCAATGGGTGTGAATCTATCCCTTGACTTCTGTCTCATTTCATTGTTTGGCATAAATTGAAAAAAAGGCCTAGAATGGCTTCGGTATGTATGTGGAGTTGGAGGATAACACGACAGAGTTGGTGCACGCCAGTGTGGGTAAAATGGAGGTTGAACATAAGGTTGCGCCTTATACACTTGATATGGAGGTGAGGGAATGGGATATAATGGATTTTGGTAAAGATTTTGTGGAGCTTAGGCATAAACTTGGGTTTGAGCCCGTGGGTAACGATAGTGTGGTCCTCTTGCCCGTGCCTGTTGTCCAGCTGCAATGGCAGATGCATCTTCCTCATTCTTATTTCCTCCAACACTTCCCGAACCTTTTTGCATTGCTTAGGTAGTCGCTTTCAATGTTGCAAAACTCATAATGCGACCGGTCTTAATTCCCTCTTCTATCATCTCCCCCATTTTAAGGACCTCAACAAATGACTTGCCTAATGCAGGTAACAAGTGTTGATAATACATTTCATCCTGCACTTGAATAAACACCTCCACTATTTTGCTTTCTTTCATTGACGGTTTTACTCTAGCAGCTTGTTCGTGCCATCTGATCACATGCTCCCTGAAACTCTCAGTATTCTTCTTTTTTATACTAGTTAGGGATTTTTCGTCAGGGATCAACTCTATATTGTACAGAACTTGTTGCACAAATCCATTAGCTTGGTCCTCCCAACTAATCCACTTGTCAATGTCTTGGTCAACAAACCATTTCGAAGCTAGGCCTGAAAGACTCTCCCCGAAATAAGCCATACGTAGTTCTTCCTTCCCTCCAGCGCCCCTTAGCTGGTTGTAATAGCGTCTCAAATGTGCTACAGGATTGCCATGTCCATCATACTTCTCAAACATTGGCATTTTAAAACCAAGAGGAAGATGTACACGTGGAAACATGCACAAATCTTTATATGAGACACTTTTGTACCCCCCAAGTCCTTGCAAGTTTTTCAAAGTCAGTTCCAAACTTCTCAATATTCTGGTCATTTCCTCTTGTTCTTCTGTTAAAACAGGCTTCTCAGTATTAGGAGGACATTCAGGTGGGTGAGTGTCATCGTAAAGACCAGTCAACTTGAATGTAGGCTCAAAAGTGTAACACTGAGCACCAGTAATATTCAATGTAGGCTCTCTTGTAGAGTAGAGAGGCACAACTTGTGGATGAACATCAAAAGTAGGAGCTTCAGTTGGGGGTGGTGCCGCAAAATCATGAACAACAGGTCGAGCCGAGTATGTGGTAGTCTTGGATTGGGGAGTGAGGAAATGAATATTGGAAGTGTTTGGATACTGTTGCCCCAGAGTAGGTCCTGATGCATATTGTGGCATGTCGACCAAAATAGGAAAATGTGCATGTGACACGGGAGGCAAGCTAGAAAGATATTTCAGATTATCAGTAGGAACTGGAGGAGGCAGCAACCCATTAGCCCAAGCTCGATGCATTTCTATCATTTGCTGCCTTAATTTCCGAATCTCTTCATTAGCTCCTAAATTCTCATTTCCCAAACTCCCTATATGATTGGTGACAACAAACTCGATATCCTTGTTGGCCATAACTTTCTCGGTGACTTGGTGCAATATGAAGGACCAGCCAAAATACCACGAACCAACCACCTTAAACTAACTGGACAAGAGATGGAAAATGCGTTAGAGTTCAATAATTTTTCAAAACCTCTTTTTTTATCTTTTTGAAAAGGTCACTGAACCCAAGAAGGGTGCCTACGTATCTCACCCCCGAGAGAGGAGAATCAGGTGTGCGTAGTTCATGAAGTCTTGCCAAAATGGCCAATTAAACTCTTTTTTCAATCTTTTCCTTGAAACTTTAAGAAGAAAAGAAAATAACAATTTGTCAAAAGAATTGACGAAAATCTTTTTGCATTTTTCACTTTTAAAATACCTATACAAAATGAAATCAATGATTACCAAAGAAAAATCTTTTTGGGTTTTCAATTTTGAATTTCATATGAAAATGAAACTTGAAACTATTAAAGGAAAATCATTTTGTAGTTTTCTCTTGAAGATGTATATGAAACACTTACTCTAAATGAAGAGTGAATAATTTTTTTTTTGACTTTTGAAATAAGATCCCTGAACCCACAATAGGTTGCCTACGTATCTCACTCCATAGAGAGGAGAATCAGGGGTGCGTAGTTCGTTCAAGTTGGACAATTAAGGATTAAAACGAACTGAGACTTGACCTAAGAGACACGATTACAGACGGATGATGAAAACGAAATCTTTTTTTTGGGGGGGGGGGGGGTTAATTAGACACTTCACACAAAACTGACACCAACAACTATGAAAGAAAAATTCTTTTTGGTATTTTCATTTTTATGAAATGGACACAACTACTACCATTTTTGAAACTTCTAAAGAAAATCTTTTTTCGGAATTTCAGAATTATGAATGCATGTTAATTGAGTTAAAGAGAAAATCTTTTTGAAATTGTCAAATTATGAATGCATGGTAAAGGAATAAGAGGAAAAGCCTTTTGATGTTTTTGAGACAACGAATGCGAAAGGTAAAAGAAATCCTTTTTTTAATTATTTTTTTATTTTATTTTTGAATTGTGAAAAAGCCATAAAGAAATATAAAATCATGAAACTCTCTTTTTCCTTTTTGACTCACTTTTTCTATATATTTTTTTTCAACATTTCTTGCCTACGCACTTTACTTCTAACACATGCTTTCCCCAAATCAGTCCGTCAAATGAACATGTTACCCTCAAAGATGCAGCATTTAGCACGTAGGGATGCTTTAGGGGTGAGTCTCCTACAAAGAACCGTGTGGGCCCCGCTAGGTCTTAATATGATGCACATAAGAATGATCTAAAGGTTGACCTACGTCGTGGTTTACTAACAAGGCCATTCGGGGGAGCATATGGTCGATAGTGGCTGCTTTGCTTTCCACCTACTCCATACATCCAACGGCTCTCCCCCTAAAATAAGGGTGACTCAACTAGAGTTCATGCGCACGACGTGCACTCCGGGACTTATTGCAGAAAGAATTGACTCGGGTTATGCAAATGATGCCAGATATAAAGCGGTAACACATAAAGAAAAACTGTAAACAAAAAGCACAGAAACGCACAACAGTGATAACAATAACACAAAAAATAATCACAAACAATGTTTATACACCCATAATGCCAAACGAAGGCGATACGACACCAAAAATAAGTTCGAATTCTGAAAAGGTCCCCAGCAGAGTCGCCAGAGCTGTCACACCCTTTTTTCGTACTCCAAAAGATTCATTTTAAGTTCGAAAGAGTTTTTATTATTAAGTGATCAAAATGAAGAATTTTTTTCGGAAAAGGATTATTTATATTTTTTTTTCTTATTCAGAGCCGCCACTTGACATAAATCGTGTGTGCCAAGTCACCATTGAAATCCCTTTCAAAAATAGTTTGACTCTATAAACTGATCCGCGAACAGAGATTCCGGCTAAGAAATTCTATTGACCGAGGGGAAGGTGTTAGGCACCCCTCGATCCCGTGGTTCGACCACGATTTCTTGGTAGAGCGTATCAGCTAACTTGAAACTATAAAACGTATAAACCACATAAACACACAAAACAAACAAAACAAACAAATCAAAACAAAATTCAAAAGCAAAATAATGTCCGGTCCGAATTATACAATCCCAAAAAATAGAAAAATGGAAAAAATGTAAATCCTATTCTAGACTTATCCTAAACTACGCTCCATTCCTTTCTCCACCCAGCGTTTCGGGCCTTGATCGTCGCCGTCTTCAAGTACATGATACTTCGGGGCATTCCTCGGTGAATAAATACAATTCCTTTGGGGCATTCCCCGCAAATGAATACAATGTCAATTTCATGCGATAAACTTGAAAACATCCAACACATTCAACATTCCACGCATTCAACCCAACATTAATCCTAAATTTGCCTACCCAACTTAAAATTTGACTATTCGTCCCGACCTAAAACATGCCGCTATCAAATTCGAATAGCGTTCGTTTCAAGTCAAAAAACAACCAATGAATCAAACCAACCAAAATTAATCTTTTATCAAGTTTCAATTCCCGTCCCACTTATTCTTAATCAATTAACCAAGTTCAATATAAGAATCAACCAATCAAGCCACGATAAACATAGAAACTCAAACACGCTCAAAATTTGTATCATCGACCCATCACAAATCAACAAACATCACGACATCAAACATCACATTATGATAAAAATAGAAAGACATTGAGTTGAAGAATCGGACCTCATTTTTTATTTCAACTCACTGAATTGTGCGAACAAAGCCACTGACCTCAAGAGCTCGATTCAACGCACTCAACACGGATCTACCAACTCGATCACACCCAAAATTCGAACTGACCCAAACGAATTGGCTGACCCGTTTCAATTAGTGTTTTTTCGATTGGGGTTTTGGTCAGATTCCGATAAACGTGGTATTTTCCAGCGAACCCGTCACTGGAACAGTGACAAACGCAGGGGTTCACTTCTCTCTCAACACTCTGTTTTCCAAATTTAAAACTCAAGTCCCAAACAACTAATTGGATAGTCGAAATCAAACCCAACTCGGGACTTTGGACTAGGGTTCGACGATAAAAATGGGACGCCGATCTGTTAGCACTTTTCGGTGGGTTTACGCCATTTTTCGGCAACGACGAAGGTCGCCGGAACAGTAGCGTGACAGGGACGGTTTCTTTTCTCCTCCCTCGACCTTTCACTGTATTCTCTCCGTGTTTCTTTCCCACCCAATCTCTCACTCTCGACCTCTCCCGATCTGTGTGTTTTTGGCGACCTCTGTGTGTTGATGGTCTTAGTTTCTGCTCCCTTTTTTTTTTTTCTAATATCAGTGAGTGGAGTCTATATATATGGTAGTGGTGTCTATCCAAAATAAAAAATGGGAAAATGATCTTTCCAGGAAGGTTCCTAGTGGGCCCCTCCCTTTTGTATTCTTTCTATATTTGGTTAAAGGGAATAAAATAAAAAAACGTGAAAGGGGTAAGTGGGGTATGGTAGGGATATGGGGTGGTGAGGGTAAGGGTATGGGTGATGTGTCTTTTTTTTAATTGAAAGGGTTGTTAAGATAAGATAAATTAGTTAGAGGTATTATTTTTGTCATTTTATGTAGGATATAATTACATGGGTGAGGGTACATGATAGGATAAGGTAAAATGGGTAAAAAAATATTATCGCAGAGGGACGAAATTAGGTGTCTACATTCATCATATTTTGTAGCTGTTTTGGTGTGAAATACACCATTGTTATCTTATATTCTTATTGTATTTGTTGAATCCGAGAGTTGGTCTCCAATAGGTCCTCGGATCTTGTGATTTGTGGACTGTTTAGGGTGTGTTTCATGTCTTTCGTGGCTTGTCTTGTAACATGAACCAAGGGTCCTACTAGCCTAAAATCGATGTTCCGAACGCAATGGAGAGGTTGGATTTTTAATTCGATATCGTTTTGATCAAATGTGGGTCCCACATCCATATTTCGATTTTCCAACTTTCCGACCAATAGGTCGAAATGAGCTCGAGTGCATTGGAACCCAAAACAAAGGTCTACCTAGATTAAATTTAATAATTTAAATCTACTCGCACAGTCGAAATTCGCATCCGAGATCGTTTCACTAAAGTTTTCGCTCTTTGGTCATTTGAAACGAGCGAAGACTTCAAAACAGGGAATTGGCTCAAAAAAACAAATGAACTATTCGGTAACCGAAACGTCAGTCCCAAAAAGTCATACATGACTTGGGGTAGCTATGGAGAAGCTCAAACTGTGAAAATAAGCATAAATATGGAAAATGACCTGAAGAATCATATAGCGGCTCTCTTTATACTATTTTTCCTTTTGATTCGTCTGTCATTTCGGCATGAATAAGATTTGTTATGTTCCCTTCAGAAGTAATCCCCAACCTCTAAGATTATTAAATGAAATTTCGGTGCATTAAGTTCTCACTATGTGCAGACTCATAAAAATATTGAATCATAGGGATCTATTATAAGCAGTATTATTTTGCATTTTCGCAACAAACTGATTCCATAAAAGTTCAAACACAAAAGAAATTCACACTCGTTATGAAGTCCGTTTTATTCATATCAAAATCACTAATTGTCTAGAAATATTTAATAACGTAGACGTGCCAAGATATTATTATCACCTAAAAATTTATTACTCCCTATTTGAAAATGAATAGATATCAGTTTCACCTAAAAATTTATTACTCCCTATTTGGAAATGAATATATAGGTTTACTCTAGA
This sequence comes from Capsicum pubescens, assembly GCA_030864215.1. NCBI lineage: Eukaryota > Viridiplantae > Streptophyta > Magnoliopsida > Solanales > Solanaceae > Capsicum > Capsicum pubescens. The sequence goes on along the minus strand of CM061538.1, from coordinate 353,210,245 downwards.
TCATATCAGTGGAAAATGTGATTTGATATTTAGATTTTCGTATATTATTAATGTTTATTCAAAACTATATACTCTAGGTCATGTAGTGAAAAATGTGATTTGATTGTTATAGTAAATTTTGTATATTCAAAATTATATACTGTAGTTCATGTCAGCGGAAAATGTGATTTGATTGTTTTAGTGATTTTGGTATTTTATTAATGTTTATTCAAAATTATATAGTTTAGTTCATGCCAGTGAGAAATGTGATTTGAATGTTATAATGATTTTGGTATATTATTAATGTCTATTCAAAATTATTGCTAGTGGAAAATGTGATTTGATTGTTATAAAGATTTTGGTATATTATTAATATTTATTCAAAATTATATACTCTAGTTCATGTCAATGGACAATGTGATTTCATTGTTATAAACATTTTGGTATATTATTAATGTTCATTCAAAATTATATACTCTAGTTCATGCTAGTGGAAAATGTGATTTGATTGTTATAAAGATTTTGGTATATTATTAATGTTTATTCAATATTATATACTCTAGTTCATACTAGTAGAAAATGTAATTTGATTTTTATAAAGATGTTGGTATATTATTAATGTTCATTCAAAATTATATACTCTAGTTCATGCCAATGAAAAATGTGATTTGATTTTTATAAAGATTTTAGGGTATTATTAATGTTTATTCAAAATTATATACTCTAGTTCATGTCAATAGAATATGTGATTTAATTGTTATAAATATTTTTGTATATTATTAATGTTTATTCAAAATTATATACTCTAATTCATGCCAATGGAAAATGTGATTTGATTGTTACAAAAAATTTGGTATATTACTAATGTTTATTCAAAATTGTGTTCCCACTTACTAATCCTAACTTGGTAAGAAAATTCATCAAGTATATATAAAGTATTTTCCTATTTAGCTTTATAATTTTAGATCTCACTCATTTCACTTATGCAAATTATTCTTATTTTCTATTTTTTATTTTTGAAAAAGAAAAGAAGCAAAATTCATCTAGTATATTAAAATATAATATTTCTTGCTTAGAATTTCATATCTCATTGATTTTATAATTTTACTTATGCAAATCAATATTTTTTTAGTTTTCTTTTTCTTAAAAAAAAAAAAAAAAACTCAAACAAAAAAGAACTCAAAAAGATCATTTTCTTAGTTCCCAAATGTTGATATTTGGTAATATCATCATTGGGCTCTAAAAAAAGGTGTGAACAGATATCCAGTGACAAAAAAAATAGTGTTCACAGGAAGCTTAACAAAGTTATAAATATAGGTCATTCACTTCTTCTCCTCACTCAAAAAAAACTCTCTTAGTAATGCCAGTCTTTTCTCTATCTATAATTCAACTTTCATAGGTGATCCAAGCTAAACCCCCGCGCCACATCTTCCTCCCATAAACTTCTCTCCACTCCTACATCTCAGAAAATAATTACAAAGAAAATGTTTATTGAGTTTATAGGTGAGTTTGCAATCATGAAGGATCTGAACTTGGATCATTTCAGCCCGAGTACTGCTGTTACAGACCCTAAATACACTCAGACCCAAATGTCCTAATCCAAATTTTAGCTTCGCCTTCAACAGCAACATCTTCTTCAACCGTCTCCTCCAGATCGAGATTATGGCCAACCCCCAATCCAATTCAGGGTGGGATCGGCCATAATCTCGATCTGAAGGAGACAGTCGGAGAAGCTGTTGTTGTTGAAAGAAGCCAAAAACCGGATCCCGGATACAGGTCGGAGAGAATTTTGGGTCAATACAGCTGTTCTCGGGTCGAAAAGATCCAAATTCTGATCCTTTATGACTGTAAACTTGGCTATAAACTCTATTAATCTTTGCTTTATAATCGTCTCCGATATGTAGGAGGGAGAAATGTTTGTGAGAGGAAGATGGAGGGTAGGGGGTTTAGATTGGGTCACCCATGAAAGTCGAATTATAGATAGATAAGTCAGCATGCAGCCCCGATTATTGTATTGTTTTGTGTGGTATCTTTCTGTTACTACTGTTTACTTCCGTTACTTCTTTCTCGGGACTATTTTTTACTGTTTCTCTAGGTCTGTGCATACTCTATTCTCCCAAGACCCCACTTTGTGGGACTACACTGGGTATGTTGTTGTTGGTTGGGACCTGGTGTTTCAATTTATGCTAAATGCTGTCGCGTTTGGTTCAGTGTGACTGTATCACCTTTTGTAGTTCAGTTGAGCTTGATTTATTTTCCCTTTCAGAAGAAAGGTGTTATATTCGTTGTGTAGGTTTCTGGAAATGTTTTCCTTCACAATAAACACCTTTTTCATTTGGTTTTTGCTTAATCCTTTAACCACTTGAGGTTTGTTTATGTATATTGTGATAATCATTCTTCTTTCCATGATTTCAGATCAATTATTGGGTTGCTTGGAGCATGAAGTGCAATTTTGGTTCTTATTCTTGATTGGCACAACTTTTTAAACATTATATTTCAGTATCTGATCATGTATTGGTCTTCAACGTTTTAACGTAACTGATGCTTCTTCTAATCTGTCAAGAATTTGGTGCATCTTCTATCCGTTATTGCTTAGAGACCAGCCATTGTTTTCCCCTTTTTTCCGCCTCTGTATTTCAACACCCAAGATCAAGTAAATTATCATGAAGATCAAGTAAATTATCATGAAGATTTGTTACAATAAATGTTTATTGCAAAGTTAATGGGTTAATTATAAATGTACATGATAACTACATGTGTACTTTCTTATGGAGGAGAGTTCAGTATGAAGTTAAAAGACATTACCAAGTTTGTGACTGTTGTCGTTGTTCACCAAGATATTCTAGTAATTTGCTATGTTTATGGTCCTGGGTATGTTGTCGTTGCTACTATGTTTATGGTCCATCTTCATCAAGTATGAAAGTAATTATATAGTTTGTTTTAACGTCCTGCTTGTTTTATGCTTTGCAAGTTACAAGCTTTTAACCATACTTGAAACTTCGAATACCGCTTGCAACAAATCAAACGAGTTCGAACCAGTGTCTGTATTAGGCCCTTTGCTAAGAGAAATATGGCAAAGTTGGCCCCTGCATTGTTACAGAAGTAACTCTAAATCTTGCAAATTTGGTCACTATCTTAAAGTAAACACAACGTTTCATGTTCACGTTCCACCAACAGAAACACTTTGAACAAAGTTAATGTATGGTTTTGCAGAATGTCATCTGGCCAATTCTTTTCATTCAGTAGTTTCCTCATGAAGGTATAAGAAAGATTTATAGGCCAGAGTTTCCACTGTGTAAAAAGGAATCGTTATGCTTTCATGTCATTTGCTGAGTGATTGACTCAATCTTTCAGTTTGGAATCCAACTTGGTTGGTTGTTGAAGAATTTTTGGCACCAGACCTTGAGGGGCATGCTCAGCAAGTTTAGTCTTGTTCCAAGTTATTAAAAAAAGTCAAAGGGCACCCCTCCCACTATGAGTGGCCTCGTAGAAAAGGTCAAACCATAAGGATCTACTATACACAATCTTACTTTACATTTTTGCAAGAAACTGTTTCCATAAAAGTTAAACACCGAAAAAGAAATTCACACTTATTTCATAAAAAATACTATGATAATCAAATTGCAAGAAACAATAGATAATAACAGAGATCGACGGATAAGAAACTAAAGAAGAAATACTACGACTACTAGTATGAACGAATAACAAGTTCCGTCTAAGTACTGTCTAATCACCTCTATGCTTTACTTCTTCAGTCTACCTCGTCCTATCCGAAATCATCCATAGTCGACCTTTTATACCTCCGGGGCATCCATTCATCTTCTCTTAACATGCTAGAACTATCCGAGTCTCGGTTCTCCCATCTTGTTATCCACCGAAGTCACTCCCATCTTTACGCGAATATTTTCATTTCTAATCTTATCTCTCCTAATATGCCCACACATCTATCACAATATCTTCATTTTCACAACTATTGAAAGCAAGGATCTTCCTAAGGAAGTTATGTTTCAACTTTGATCATTCCTTTTTATAGGTTCAAATGATATGTAATCATTCTCAATTTCGACAAATAAGTTGCTATACCACGATCCACATTGCTCATTACACGTACATTGTTCTTTAACATATAATTACATATTCAAAGCTTTATTTTAATATATTATTCATATTATTTTATAAAATTATATACTACATACAACAGCAAACCCATAGCCTAAATAATGGGACACATAAAATAAACGTCTCTCCGTAAAATAAGGTATTTCATGTCTATATTTTCTAAAGTTTGTGTATATTATCTATTGGCAGCCATACTAGAAGAAGGGCAAATGGTGCACTTGGTTGAAGATTGAGTTCTTTGACTAGAGCGCTAGATATCAATTATATACATTTGTCCCTTTTTAAAGTGCTACACCTTTGTTCTAGAAATCTTGAAATCGCCTCTGACTATATGCCAAGATAATTGTGTCGCATAAAAATGTATTACTCCTTAGTTGGAAACGAACTTACAGATTTACTTTAGTTTGACTGTTATAAAGCTTTTGGTATATTATTAATTATTAAATATTTATATAGAATCATAGTCACACTGACTAGTCCTAACTTAGTAAATTAGCTTATTTTGTGATTTTACTTATGCAAGTTAGTTTATTTTATTTTAATATAAGGAAAGCAATTCATTGTCTTAATCCCAAAAAGATGGTAATATTATCAATTAGGCTCCAAAAACAGGTGTGAACAGATCTTAGCGGTTAAAGGAAAAAAATAACATCAATTGACCAAAAAAATAGCTTCCACAAGAAGCTTAACAAAGTTATAAATATAGGCCAATTCACTTCATGTTCTTCACCAAGAAATAAAAATACAGTAAATCAGGGGAAAAAAAGACATCTCCCAGTGCCAATTTACTTCAGCAAGTCCAAGAATCAATTAGTATCGCATTTCTACAGAGGGTTATCTGCTAGAGTTAGGTCCATTCAGACTTCTGTTCTGAAGGTTATATGTGAGGTTGTCCAAGACCACAAAAAGAAATGCTCTTAAGTTGACCGTAATCTTGCTTGACTCCTATTACTTGGTTGTCAAGGACGCTGAGAGGGTGAAGGTGAATATCTATTGGTTAAGAAGTCAACTTGATGAGATTGGAGATGCGACAAATTGGATTGTTGAGAGAAAAAAGTTATCTCAACGATGCAATTTATCACATATTTAATCCCATCAAGCTGAGTTTTTAACCAATTGAGATTCATCTTCTGCTTCTCAGCTTCCTTGTCCAAGTACTAGGAGTTAAGGAGATTACGTTCAACTTCAATCAAGAGTTTTCTTGGACATCCTCGTGTAACTTTTAGAACATAAGTCAGCATGGTGCACTATTCTAGCAGACAATCCTTTGTAGAAATGTGACACGAAGTGGTTGTCTAGACAAGATTGATTAAGATTAGAGAAAAATAATATTTGACGTTCAGTTGAAAAGACTAGATTCTCTATTTGCTGAGTATTTGTTTTCGTCATTTTTCCTCTTTCATATTATCACTTTCTTGTCAGATGGCTTTCTGTTAGCATTTTTTTTTTCTCTATGTTTAACTTGAGTAGAAATGATGAACCCCTAAACTGGTTTGGTTGGGGCTTTTTTTCCTTCATGTGGGATATATGTGATTTCTTGTACCTCGATTATTGGATTGTTTTATTGTAGTTTCTCTTCTGTTACTATTTGCTTTTTTGTTACTGTTTATTGGTTCTTATACTCCCATTACTTCTTTATCTTGGGACTGCTTTACCTCTCTTTGTCGCTCTATTCTCCCGAGACCCCACTTTGTTGGTTAACAGAATTGGTTTGTAACAATCTCACTAGTCTAAATGATTTGAAAATATGTATAAAGTGCCTTTTCTTCTAATGTATTGTTCCTGATCCGTTGTCCCTGTGTGCAGTGTGCTTAGATTTTGGGTATACAAGTACATCTAATGTACTGAAATGTGCTTTAAAAAGAGTCAAATGGTGTATAGATTTCCTGTTGCTCAAAAGGTGATGGTTAATTTCCATAAAGGACAATTCTTTCTCAAGTCGTTTGTTCTTTGGCCTTGTTAACCAGTAATTATGACATAAGTAACTCTAAATCTTGCAAATTAGGTCTCATTCCACCAACAGCAACACTTTGAAACATAGTTAATGCCAAGGTTTTGCAGAATGTTAAACGCCAGATTTATATGCCAGATTTTCCTACATGTTAAAGTGGAATCGTTATGCTTACATGTCATTTTCCAAGTGTTGACTCAATCTTGCAGTTGCCAGGTATTCGGAAGTTGCCAAATATCCCTGAGTATTTTTCCAAGCTCCTCTGCCAAGTAGACTGTCATTTAGGATTGGTCATACATAAATGTTATCCTATATACCTAGAGTGACATGAATGCGGCAGATGATGAATGCGGCAGATGGCATGAGGAATCGATTCTTGCAAAATTCATACTATACATAATGTAGTGGTATCAGGCACGGCATTGATATTCATATAGGACTAGGATATGCCTGCTGTCTTGTCAAGACGTACGGATGTCTGTAGTAACCTATCAAAAAGACACAAGATTAATCTGACTTGAACATGCTGTAACAAACCAAATTTATCAACACAGTACTAACGTTACAGAATTCAAATTAAAACGCATAGTTCAAGCAACAAAACAATACAAAAGGAACATCTCAGAATACTAGTAACTAGGAGAAGAGAAATTAGAACATAGAAGAGAGATGAGATATAACAGATTTAGCCAAAGCTTCAACATAATTTGCATCACCAAATTTTCTTTTAAATAGCTTGGCTGCCCTCCCTTGCCCCAGGTTCCACACAAAGTTTTCCAATATACCAAACCAGCCCTTTACCTTAGTCTTTTGGCTTATCGGGTTCACAACACATGCTCATGATTTATATCATAGAAATCGTATTATTAATGCCTCTGCTATTTTGGTTCAGACTCTCAAGCAATATAAATTAGCAAAGCTAACACCTATTAAAGCTGGTTGCTGCAGACCACCATTTAAGTTATTGTTATTATTACTCATTGTGTTTACTTCCCTTTTTCAGTCAGTTTCAAAATAATTTCTATTTCTTTTATGGCAACTCGTTAATTCCAACTGTTCATAGGATATGTTAAAATTAAATGGCATCTTGGTATATTCCAGTTATCTTTAGTTTAATACCATAAGATTCAAAAGTTTTTTTTACTTTCTTAAACTTCGTGTCAAGTCAAAACTAGACAAACAAATTTAAATGGAGGGAGTATTTGTCTGTTATTTCTTGTCTTTCTTTTGCAAGGTATTTTTGTTTCATACTCTCCAATTATGCTTGTGAGAACGCGTTACTATTATCTGGTTGTTATTTTACAGTGAACTGAACAATCACTGTAAGACGTGTTAAAAATGATTCTGTATCTATCAAGCAGCACGAAGATTCTTGATCAATATGCTCATAATGCAAGACTAGCACATCACATATATAAAAGATTTTTTGATGTTTATGTTGTTTATTTTTTCTTTACATCTAAAACATGTATTAGGATCATCTAATAGATAGATTTTGTTAAATATTTGACGGAGAATAGAAGGTTTTGACAAGTTTAAAGGACCGAAACTGCTCAAGAGTATATTTAAGTGTATGAATCTACTCCAAATAGAAATATTTTCATTGTTTTTCAAGTAATAATATAAGAGGCTCTCTCTTTATACTATTTTCCCTTTTGATTCGTCTGTCATTGCGGCATGAATAAGATCTGTTATGTTCTATTTGGAAGTAATCCCCAATCTCAAAGATTATTAAAGGGAAGTTTGGTGCATTAAGTTCCCACTATGCGCAGACTCATTAAAAAGGTTGAATTATAGGGATCTATTATAAGCACCATTACTCTGCATTTTCGCAACAAAATGATTTCATAAAAGTTCAACACAAATGAAATTCACACTTGTAATGAAGTCTATTTTATTCATATTGAAATCACTCATTTTCTAGAAATATTTAGTAACATAAACGTGCCAAGATATTAGTATCACCTAAAAATTTATTACTCCCTATTTGGAAATTGTTAGAGTTTGTGACCTGAATTTTGTTGATCTGGTCTTGGAAAGATCGCGGTGCGACCCATGTTTGAGATTTTTTGGCCTTAGAATTTTCTTGTAAGCACGTATTATATAAGTGAGACTTAGTGGGTTGGTTTAATATGACGGTTTTCGTATGTCATTGAAAAATTTGGCTCCTCCTTGTATTCCTCTCTGATATAGTGAATTTCTCCTCTTCTGCCCATGGCTTCCACATAAATATGTGTGTGTTTATCTTATTTTATTTTATTTTTGCTTATCATATTGCTTATTCCTGTTTAATTTCATAACAAACTGGTATCAGAGCCTCGCATGGTTGTTTTCTCGGGGATGGAAACCATGAAGTATGACATTCCACTATTGGACCGCAATACCAGATTTTTGTTATGGAAGGTTAAGATGCGGCATGTGCTCGCGCAAATGGATTTGGATGATGCTCTATTAGGGTTTGATAAGATGCCCTCATCGTGGACAGAGGAGGATAAACAGCGTAAGGATCAAAAGGCTCTATCTCAGATCCACCTTGATTTATCCAATCAGATTCTACAGGATATTTTGAAGGAGACCACTGCCGCTGCGTTGTGGTTGAAACTGGAATCGTTATGTATGATAAAGAGTCTAGCCAGTAAGTTGTATCTCAAATAACGACTTTATTCTCATCGCATATCAAAAGGTGTGTCTTTGGAGTATCACCTATTTGTCTTTAAAGGAATGAAACTGTTCAAGAGTATGTTTAGGAGTATGAATCTACTCCAAATAGAAATATTTTCATTGTTTTTCAAGTAATAATATAAGAGGTTGTCACGACCCAACTTCTCAGGTCATGATGTCGCCTACCATAACCCACCAGTAGGCAAGCCAACCCGTAGTCCAGAATAACTAGTAACGGACTACTCAATAATATAAGGAAAAGAATTCAGAATATATTGAAATAAAGATCATTACATAGAAGAATCTCAAAATCTAGTGGTATCAGTACAAGAGCTTCTAAACATAATAAGAGTACAAAAGTGACATATCAAGGAGAAATACACTAATACAACTTACCTCTGAATATATCTTAGAGACTAGTCTAATACATAGGAGAGAAATAAGTAATACTCCGCACATCAGGAGCTCACTCTAAGTCTCAGAATCAGGGTTGCTCCGCACGATTTACAAATCAACGGTTATAACCCGTACTATAATCTGCAGGCTGTAGAGGTGTAGTATGATACAAAACGAATGGGACTCAATAGGCAACTACCAACTGAGCTCCAAAGATAAAGCAGATATATAAAACATAGAAACAAAATGGAAACTACACCTAAGAGTTCAGAAATCATATAATAAGGGAAAACTATCCTATTCATGTCCAAGAGTCTAACATAATAAGACTAAGGAGGTATCAAGATGAACTATCCTATTCCAGCTACATGCAGTATATGCCAATGCTATACCGTATATCCTAGGACAATATACGAATAAAGATCGAAAGAAAGATATATAGTAATATACAAGGCGAAGGAACGACTATACACTATGAACAACGAAGGAAAGGATATACGTTGTAGCTTAGCTTCATATATATATATATATATATATATATATATATGTACAATACATATAAGCAGGAGGTCATCTCAAGCATAACCTAGATCATCATGTTTTCATTTTAAGACCTCATTAAAATACTATCAGGATTCAATACTATCATACTCAGGGTTTCCAATCCATATAGCTAAAAATGATATAATCGTGTACAATAATACCATTATAAGATAGAAGAGGCCAAAGACATACCTCAATTCTCGATACCGGATCAATGACCAATCTGTCATAAGCCATTCATAATAATGATCATAACAATATCCATAACAACGTGAATAGCTGGCTACTCCGGACAATCAAATACCTAGCCGAGCCTATGTGTAACCCCACCACCCTAGACTCGGAAGGTTCAATCAACACACAATAACGCAAGGCATATTCTTCACTCATATCCATCCAACCGTCCCATACTAGTGATATGCGATGTGTATGCAGGAATAAATGCAAGGTACACAATCAATATCACAACTCATCATAACTGTCATCATCATGATCATCATTATCGTAATCAACCTCCGGCCTTACCGGGTATGAATGTATCATCATAATATTCTCCGGCCCGGGCATCAATATCATTATAATAGTATCCTCCGGCCTTGGCGTGTATAAATATTATCACAATAGTATTCTCCGTCCTTTCCGGGTATTAATATCATCACAATAGTAACCTCCGGCCTTGTCGGATATCAATATCATCACAATAGTCATTACAGAATAAAATATACTAACATACTCGTGAACATAATCGTATCACCATAAAGTATCTATCTAGACATTATTTCTCAACTACTCGTTATTAGCTAATCAATCCTATTTATAATGAAACCACTTGTTCGCTCGTCATTTTGTGACCTCTAGTTATTTGTCTAAACATTATCCTTATTTAGGGGATAGCAACTAACCATTATTTATTAAACAACCAACATCTAACATCTAGCCAAGGTTCATCACTAGACCATAATAGACATTTATCCATTATTCCAAATTATGAACTAATCATCATATATTCTTTAATTATTACTAGACAACACATTACCATTTGTCACCTAACTATCTTTTATTAACAGACACCATTCATTAACTAACCATCGTTTACCAACTAATCCTTGCTTAACTATTCATTAGTTAACCATTTAGCAACTATTAATAGTTATTAACTAGTCACCTCTTATTACCAACATCTATTGTTATCTAGTCTCATTAACATACAACTTCTCATTTATTGAATAATCGACATCACGAACTTAGTCATCAATACCAACTAATCTTCACCTATGCTAGACCCGACCTCACCATAAGTCACGTATTAACCATCGTCAGCTTCCGTGTTTCAAATAGCAAGATTTTTTAACTAATACATTAGATTCCTAGATATCAAGTTCTATACTAGTCCCCTAATAGACAACTAGTTACAAAATAGCTTAACCGTTAGTTAGGCAGAACAATAGTAAGATTATATTTCATCTGGAATCAAATAAGTTGGTGATATAATGCTCATGAATGTACCAAATCTATACATGTTGATATGATAATGACAATGGAAACACGAAACACACTCCACAAAGTCCACAAATCACAACAAACCGTGGACTAAATGGAGACCTCTCTCGAATTCGCTACAACAACACAATAACGAGATAGAAAGGGGTGTTTTGAACACCAAATCAGCCAACCCAAACTATGATTAACAACAAGAATATGAAGAACAAGATAAAATTAACAATGGGAATAACAACAACACAAATGGGTACAATACAAGATACAAACATTACAAGATTGCAAGAATAGAAAGGATAGATAGAGTGACATACACTATCTCATGAACTAAGAACCTAAGTGTATTCAAGCACCTAGACCCTTAATACAATGATAATAGAAACACCTACTCTCTTCGGTGATCACAAGATAAACCTCAATCTCTTCTAGCACCCAACGTTCTAAGCAAGAATGCAACACTAGTGATTCTACCCTAGTATCACCCTAGTTACAAGTTTCGAATTTGTGCCTCAAGGAGAGAGGACTTTTCTTTCAATGTTATACAACATTCATTATCATCAAAGTCTTATGAATGAAACCCTAAAAGGTTCTATTTATAGATATTACAAAAATAGTGTGAAATGTCCCTAATACCCCTCAAGGGTGAGGTGCCCATTAAGTGCAAGAAGTGGGCTGATTTTGGTGTGTTTAGGCCCTCTTTTACACTTCACTTGTGCACTTCCTTGGACGGATTCATTATGCACTCATTCATGTCCATCCTCGTGGTCGTACTTGTATCATCCTCCCCTTCTTGAAAAGGATTCGACCTCGAATCCGTACCTCACAATATAAAGAAAAGACAACAAGCACACATCCTTAAGATATGTGGGGTTAAGGTTAGCAAAATACATACATCACATTCCATGCCGGGGGGGGGGGGAACTTGGAGTATATCCACGGGTCCTTTGTGTTGAACATAAAAAGCTTAGTAAAAGAGACACAAAGGAAGCGGTCATTATCCACAAAAAAAGATAAGGAAGAACTTTGTCTTCCTTCATTAGCACCCACAACCAAACATTTCTTGTCGTCTTGACCAAGCATTACGTGGGTAGTGTAGAGATTTCCACATTCCAAGAGGGTGCCGGGATCAAATGGAAAAATTAGTCAAGGGCCTAAGCCGAGGCTAGCACTTCCTTCCCCTAGAATGTCACTCCCACACTCACACACAAAAATATTTTCATACACATAGTCTCTATGAACAAAACTAATTGCAATGCTTTTACCACACAAGATGTTCAAAGAGTCATGTGCATTATCAAGATCAATTCTATAGAGATCATCACTAACTTGAGAATTTTTAAGCACACTATTCACATGCTCAAGTAGTGAACTACATTTAAGAGGAAATTGATCATCATGCACACTAAAAGTAATAAAAGAGTACTCATTTTCGAGACTACACATTCCTTGACCATAAGAGTACTCTCATCTTCCAAGAAGAGATTTCCATCTTTAAGAGGAATGTTGTCACACCATAGTTGGTTAGCATATCGGATATAGCCTTCAAGGAAAGCTATACCATCATTTTCACCACTAGGTTCATTAGGAGTGTTTCTATCATCTTTAAACAAAACATTAAACCTAAAGAGAGCATGATCTATCTCACGAACAGATTTGGAACTAGCAAGTGCTTCGCTCTCTATAAGTTCACTATAAAGTACCAAAGATGTTTCAATCTCCTCTTTACCTTGGTGTGGGTTGGGGTAGCCCACCTCTTCCTTCGGGAAGCTTTCAGGACAAGGTGTTTGGACAAGGGAAGTTGGATTTTGTGGGATAAGTTTAGGTAACAATTGGCGTAGCCTTTACACGTGCCATTTCATTTCTTCAATATCGCCATTGATGCGATCAAACGTGGCATCAAGATTAGTGGTAGCCATGGTACCTAAAGCAAAGGAAAACAACAAACAACAAAAAAAACTTGTTAGTTCAAAATGCCTCACCACACTCTCACTCTCGATTTTACCTCACACTTGGTTTCACAAGTGTTGAAAGTCGGCTTGTACTTCGTGAGTGATTGAGGGATGAGTCCATATTTGCTCGAAATAGATTTTCGTTTGAGTTCACTTAAAAGATAAATTGTTTACGGACTTGAACCAACAAGACACAACGAATTCACAAAAGAGATCTAATGTTTCTTAAGGTTCCTGAAGAAATCCTTAGGCTTTCCCTTGATTTTTCTTGACTAGGGTTTAACCCCTTTGGGAAAGAATGTTCTTGTTCCTGAGGAGATGATCTTGAGAGAAAACCCTAATCTTGTGGTTGAAAGTATAAGAGAGAGATTTTTGAGATGTTTTAACTAAAGAGAATGGAAGATAATACGTTCCTTGAGGGTTATAAGTCATGGGAAGTAAAGGAAAAAGACCAAAATACCCTTATGAAAGAAATTCCCAGTTGCTGAAAACAATAGCTGATGACATTTGTGACAAGGCGTCAAAAATATGGTAAGCCGTCAAAAATGTCATCACACAGGAGCTGGAATTGATGGTTTGTGCCTAAGTCTAACGACATTTGTGACAAAGCGTCACAAATGTGGTAAGATACCACGAATGTCGTCACTTAGGAGCTGGTTTCTTCCTGAGGCTGATGACCTTCGTGATAGGGCATCACAAATGTGGTAAGCTACCACGAATGTCATCACTTAGGAGCTAGTTTCTGCCCGAGGCTGATGACCTTCATGATAGGGTGTCATAAATGTGGTAAGCTACCATGAATGTCGTCACTTAGGAGATGGTTTATGCCTGAAGCTGACGACCTTCGTGATAGGGCATCACAAATGTGGTAAGCTACCACGAATGTCGTCACTTATGAGCTAGTTTGTACCTAAGGATGACGACCTTCATGATAGGGCATCACAAATCTGGTAAGCTACCACGAATGTCGTCACACAGTTTCCAGCCTGACATGCTGGAGTAAAATAGGAATAACTCTTTGCTCCGATATCGGATTTAGGTGAAATTGGTATCGTTGGAAAGATAATTCAATTATATATCTGTTGATAGGTCATGAGATAAAAAATTTCCAAGTATAATGAGATATATGCTCGTTTAAATTTGACTATACCAATATCCTTCTCAAGAAGTCAATCGGTAAGGAATATTTTGATTCGTCTGATAGCTGGGAGTTATTTGAAGCCTTAATATACATCTAACTTACTCATAAAACTATAAAAGAACCATGATGTACTATGCATGAGCTTGGTACATGGATCTAATATTGTTTTGGATTTTTTGGGGTATTACAATATCTCCCCCTTGGAAACATTCATCCTCGAATGATGACTGCTTGAGAGGGGAGAAAAGATAAAACAACACATACACTGATCATGCTCAACTGGCACATGATTTTAGGACTGAATTGAATTCTAAACTGAATATAGCCCAACTGAACATGCATATCTGATGCATGACTGATAAGCTGAACTCATGAATGCATGATAAGCTATGCACTGATACGTGATACCAATTTTATACTGGAATTTTGAACATGTAACTGAATAAGCTTAAGGAAAATGGTTACCTTGAGCTAATTCTAAATTAGCGGAGAAAAGATGAGGGTACTTGGTTCGCATGTCTGTTTTTGCTTCCCAAGTAGCTCCCTCCATGGACTGATTCCGCCAAAGAACCTTGACTAGAGGGACTTCTTTGTTCCTCAGCCTATGAGTCTGATATTCAAGGATTTCAACTGGAATATCTTCATAAGAAAGGATATTCCAAATGTCAATGCTCTGAATACGGACTACAACTGTTGGGTCACCTATGCACTTCTTGAGCAAAGAGACATTGAAGACTGGATGAACTGAGGCTAGATCTGAAGGCAATTTGAGCTCATAGGCTACCTTACCAAAGTGACTGAGAATCTTGAAGGGACCGACATATCGGGGACTGAGTTTTCCCTTCTTACCGAATCTCTTCACTCCCTTCATGGGAGAGATCTTGAGATAGACATAGTCATCGACCTCAAATTTAAGATCCTTTCTACGAACATCCGCATAAGACTTCTGTCGGCTCTGAGCATCCCAGAGTCTTTCTATGATCAATTGAACTTTATCTAAGGCATCGAATACTAAGTCAGGCCCTACGACTGCGGTCTCACTAACTTCGAACCAACCGATCCGAGACCTACATCTCCTACCATAGAGAGCTTCGAATGGAGCCATCTGAATACTAGAGTGATAGATGTTGTTGTAAGTGAACTCAATCAAAGGCATGTGGTTATCCCAGCTTCCCTTGAAATCAATTGCACACGCCCTTAGCATATTTTCTAGAGTATGAATGGTCCTTTCTTCTTGACCATCTATCTGAGGATGAAACACTATACTGAGATGAACTTGGGTACCAAGACCCTTTTGGAATGCTTTCCAGAAGTAAAAGGTCAACTGGGTACCTCTGTCTGAGATGATATATAGTGGAACACCGTGTAATCTGACCAACTCCCTGATATATAATTTAGCATAATCCTCGACTGAGTAAGAGGTACGAACTGGAAGGATATGAGCTGACTTGGTCATTCTGTCTGCAATGACCCAAACTGAATCATGCTGATGACGTGTTCTAGGCAAACCTATCATGAAATCCATGTTCACTTCTTCCACTTCTAAGTAGGAATAATGAACTCCTGTATGGAACCACTAGGTTTCTGATGCTCTATCTTAACCTGCTAATATGTAGAGCACTTAGCCATAAACTCTGCAACATCCCTCTTCATCCCACTCCACCAATAAATCTCCTACAACTCGCAGTACATCTTAGTGGCCTCTGGATGAATAGAGTATCGCACACCATGCGCTTCTGCAATAATTTGCTGCCTCAAGTCATCTACACCGGGAACACACAGACGCCCTGACAACGAAGAACACCATCTCCCCCTTGGGATAAAACCTCTACTTTCTGACTCTGAACTGAGTCTTTTATCTTGACAAGGCTAGGATCCCTGTCTTGCTTCTCTTTTACCTTGGAAACTAGGGATGACTCTAAACTACTCTGAATATATACACCACCTTTTGAAAAGTCGACTAAGCGAACGCCTAGTCTGGCAAGCTGATGAATCTCCTGAGATAATTTCTTCTTACTATCTTCAACATGGGAAACACTACCCATGGACAGTCTACTGAGTGCGTCGTCCACTACATTGGCCTTGCCCAGATGATAAAGGACACTCATGTTATAATCCTTCAAGAGATCTAACCACCTTCTCTGACGAAGATTGAGATCTTTTTGGGAAAAGACATACTGAAGGCTCTTATGATCTGTGAAGACGTCTACATGAACACCGTATAGATAATGCCTCCAAACCTTTAAGGCAAAGACAACTGCTGCTAACTCAAGGTCATGAGTAGGATAATTCTTCTCATGGGGCTTTAGCTGTATGGAGGCGTAGGATATGACTCTACCATACTGCATGAGGACACAACCTAAACCTACTCTGGATGCATCACAATATACTATGAATCCATCGGAACCGTCGGGAAGTGCTAAAACTTAAGCTGAGGTGAGTCGAGTTTTCAACTCCTGAAAACTCTTCTCGCAAGGTTCTGACCACTGAAACTCGACCTTCTTCTGAGTCAATCTGGACATAGGATATGCAATAGAAGAAAATCCCTTGACAAACTGGCGGTAATAGACAGCCAAACCCAAGAAACTCCTGATATTTGATGGAGAGAAGGGCGAGGCCAGTTTCTTACCGCTTTGTTTTTTGAGGATCTACTCTAATGCCATCACAAAAAATAATGTGGCTAAGGAATGCTACTGATCTTATCCAAAATTCACCCTTACTAAACTTGGCGAATAACTGGTGATCCATGAGAGTCTGAAGAACAATTATGAGATGGTCTGAATGATCACGCTCTGTGCGAGAATAGACCAGAATATCATCTATGAAGACTATGACGAATGTGTCCAAGTACTGCTTGAACACAAGGTTCAACAAGTCTATGAAAGCTGCAGGGGCATTGGTAAGACCAAAGGACATGACTAGAAATTCAAAGTAACCATACCGAGTACGAAAAATTGTCTTTGGAATGTCACATTCTCCAACTTTGAGCTGATGATAGCCTGATCTGAGGTCTATCTTGGAGAAATAACTGGCACCCTGAAGTTGGTCAAACAAGTCGTCTATCCCAGGCAGCAGATAACTGTTCTTAACCGTGACTTTGTTGAGCTGGCGGTAATTAATACACATTCTGAGAGAACAGTCTTTCTTGCGCACGAATAAGACTGGTGCACCCAATGGGGATACACTGGGCCTGATGAATCCCTTATCTAAGAGATCCTTCAACTGATCTTTCAGTTCCTTGAGTTCTGATGGTGCCATTCTGTAGGGAGGAATATAAATAGGCTAAGTATCTGGGAGAAGGTCTATGTCGAAGTCTATTTCTCTTTTGGGAGGAATGCCTGGAAGATCTTTGGGAAAGACGTCTGAATATTCATTAACCACTGGGACTGATTTGAGACTGGGAGATTCTGAACTGGAATCCTTAACATGCACGAGATGATACACACACCCCTTAGAAATTATTTTCCTTGCCCGAAGGTAGGAAATAAGCTGACCCCTGAAAGACGAAGTGCTACCCTTCCACTCTAGGACGGGATCATTTGGGAACTGAAATTGAACTATCCTATTTCTGCAGTCGACTATGGCATAGAAGGAATGAAGCCAATCCATGCCGAGAATGATATCAAAATCAGTCATCTCTAACTTGACTAAATCTGCTGACGTGGATTTTTGAAATATCATAACCGGGCAATTCCTGTATACCCGTCGAGCTATGATGGTTTTACCCACTGGGGTAGAGACTGAAAAGGGCTCTGCTAAAATTTTGGGACTGATTTTGAAATCACCGGCTATGTATAGAGTGAAAAAAGACAAGGATGCACCTGGGTCTAGCAAAGCATAAACATGAATGTAGACACGTGATTTCGTCCTCTTGAAGTTCCATTTTTATTCACTTTACCCATTTTATGTTATCCTACCGTGTACCCTACCCCGTGTAATTATCCCTCCACAAAATACAAAAATACAAAAATAAACAAAAAAAAATACCTCTAACTAATTTATCTTATCCTAACAACCCACCCAATCAAAAGCTTCCACCTACCCTAACTACCCATATGATTCCCCCCCTCCTTTTTCTTGTCCACAAAGAAAGAATATATGGGGGACCCACCAAAATTCCCACATCATAACAAATCCATGCCCATTATAAAAGAAAAAATTCTAAGAGGAAAAAAAAAAGGCTTTGACCATCATCTTCTCCACAATAACAACAATGACAAAATAATCTTCCTCACAAAAAAAAAAAAAAAAAAAAAGAAGAAAGCACCGGTGAACAGTAACCGTGAACAGTAACCGTGAACAGTAACCGGTGAACAGTACCCCGCGTGAAAAGTGACGGTGAACGGATCTTTATTTGTCGAGTTGGATTGTTGGTGTTAAGGTTCGGCTCGAGGTTTCCGGGTGCGGACTCTCTTTATTCGAATAACATTGAGTTTGAAAGCTTCAAATTTAAGGTCCAACTCTATCTCTTCTAATTTTACTTTACTATACGTGTTTGATTTGCCTGATGTGTGGTTGAATTTTGGTGACATTAATTCGGTGTTCGATTTCATTGAATAGATGGTTGTGGATTGTTGAGATGACTGTCTTGAATCGTTGGAATTTGGTATAAAAAATGGAATGTGGGGTTGGATGGTAGGAATTGATAAAGAATGAATATTGTTTTGATTTATTGTCGTTGGTTATTTTGAAGCAAATACGAGTGTTTGATTGGGTAGTATCATGATGCGCCGATTGGTTTAGGCAAACGTAGTTTGGGTAGGCAAAGTTTATAATTTGTGATTTTATTGAACGTTTGAAATATTGTTTAAATGATTGAAATTTGGGTGAATGATTTGGTTTTCTCGTATTGAAAAAATGTATTTATTTAGCCGGGGAATGCCCCGAGATCACTTGTATTTATTCACCGGGGAATGCCCCGACGTATCATGTTGGCGAAAAATGATCGTGATGAAGGCCTGCGGCGTCGGGTAAGGCATTGGAGCTTAATCTAGAATTAGTTTAGACTAGAATTTATATTTTTGTATCTTTTTATTTTTGGACTGTATAATTGGACTGGACTTTACATTTTTGGATTGTTTTATTTTGTTTGATTATTTTTGCGTGCCTCTTGTGTGGTTTATACATTTCGTAATGCCAAAATAGTTGATACACTCTACCAAGCGACCGTGGTTGAACCACGGGATAGAGAGGTGCCTAACACCTTCCCCTCGGTCAACAGAATTCCTTAGCCGGAGTCTCCGTTCGCAAACCAGTTTAAAGAGTCAAATGGTTTTGAAAAGGATTTTCCAATGGTGACTTGGCACACCAGATTATGCCAAGTGGCGACTCTGAATAAAAAATATAAATAATCAATTTTCAAAACAAATTTTCATCTTTGTCACTTTAATAATAAAAACCCTTTCGAAACTTACAATACATTAATTTTTGGAGTCGAAAAAGGGGTGTGACAGCTCTGGCGACTCTGCTGGGGACATTTCAGAATTCGAGCTTATTTTTTGAGTCGTATCGGCTTTGTTTGGCATTACGAGTGTATAAGCATTGTTTGTGATTATTGTTTTGTTATTGTTTTCACTTTTGTGCGTTTTCGTGCTCTTTGTTTATAGTATTTATCCTATGTGTTACCGCTTTATATCTGTCATCATGAGTCCATCCCCCCGGCCTTCTTTCTGCAACAAGTCTCGGAGCGCACGTCGTGCGCACGAAATCTAGTTGAGTCACCTTTATTTTAGGGGGGAGCAGTTGGATGTATGGAGTAGGTGGAAATCAAAGCAGCCACTATCGACCATATGCTCCCCCGAACGGCCTTGTTAGTAAACCACAACGTAGGTCAGCCTTTAGGTCATTCTTATGTGCATCTTATTGAGACCTAGCGGGGCCTACACGGTCCTTTGTAGGAGACTCGCCTTTAAAGCATCCCTACGTGCTAACTGTTGCATATTTGAGGGTAACATGGTCATTTGACGGACCGATTTGGGGAAAACATGTGTTAGAAGTAAAGTGTGAAAAAAAAAGAGAAAAAAAAAGGAAAAAAAAGTGAGTCGAAAAGAATGAATCAAAAGGAGTGTCGAAGTTTATTTTAGAGTTCTTTATGGCTTTTGTTCTTCACGATCCCAAAACTCAAAAAGATTTTTTTTACGTTTTTGCATTTATCTTCTCAAAGTACCGTAAGTTCAAAAAAAAATTGAATGAAAAAAAAAGAGGGTTTTATTTGCATTGTCTACTTATCTGTCAAAAACAAAATACCAAAAAGATTTTTTTTATAATTGGTGGTGTCAGTCTTAGTTGAAATGTCTAGTTGAAAATCCAAAATGTTTTCACTCGTTTGTTTTTGGTTGTCTCTTAAGTTAGGGTCAATTTATTAGTTAATCGTTAAATGTCCAATCTGGACGAACTACGCACCCCTGATTCTCCTCTCTCGGGAGTGAGATACGTAGGCAACCTATTTTAGGTTCGGGGATCTTATTTCAAAAATTCAAAAAATAAAAAAATTCCACTCTTCATTTAGAGTAGGTGTTTCATATACATCTCTAAAAGAAAACTACAAAAAGATTTTTCTTTAATAGTATCAAGTTTCATTTTCCTATGAAATTCTAAATTGAAAATTCAAAAAGATTCTTCTTTGGTAATCATAGATTCCATTTTTGTATAGGGAGTTTAAACCTAAAAAAAATGCAAAAAGATTTTCGTCAATTCTTTTGATAATTTGTTATTTTCTTTTCTTTTTAAAGTTTCAAGAAAAAGAAAAAAAAGATTTTAATTGGTCATTTTGGTAAAACTGCCCGAACTACGCAAGATCTGATTCATGTACAACATGATACGTAGGCAGCCTACTTTTGGGTTCGATCTAATCATTTTGTTTCGTTGTTTTTCATTATTTTTTTCCTCTTTTAAGGAAAACAAAAGCCATAAAGAATGATAAAATAAAGGTAGATAACGTGAGGAAAAGAACAGATATTGATACAAAAAAAAGTGTGTAAATAAAATTGGGATGATGTTGAAATGACCTCGCTACCCTTAAAAGCTGGTAGATATGAACATGAACTTAGGGCAATTTTACCAATGTGATTCCCATGCTTTTGGTATACCCTAATCCTAACGGATGTCGTCTTTGATGAGCATGTTCTTTCAGATAAAAGTGGTAGGTTTGCAGCACTCTGGCTAGTCACCCATACTTCACTAGATCCAAAGCAAAGCTCGCAATGGCTAGCAGGGAGATTGAGAATTAGCTCATTGACCCGGATCAGGATCACAGGGAAGAAAGTTCAGAACACAATGATGAGGTAGTAAGGCTTAGGCAACAATTGACAGACTTGCATCGGGCATGGGCCAGCGGAATGCCTCCTCCTCCGCTCCCTGAAGGTCTTGGGAATATCTCTAATTGCCCACCGCTCTCTCAGGCACAATTCTCTGCTCCTACTGAGTCACCTGAGCACGCGCCAGGATTCACTCCGCGACATTATTATCCTGGCAATTCTGGTGTGCCCTTGGCAGCTCCCCAATCAAGACCAGCTGCTCAGCCAGCGCCACCGATCACACCGGTATTCGTGGCCCCGCCACCATAAGAAACTCCCATATATGCTGTGCGTCCCACAATGAGGCTTCCTCGGTCTTCCAGTGAGCCAGCACTGAAGGTTTCAGATGGTCAGTATTATGCTACGGAGCCTACTTTGCAATTGAATGAACCGTATGGGTACACTCAGCCGCCTGCATTTCCATTTGATATGGAGAAACCTGTCGCAACGGAGGAACAGGATGTCATAGCCCGGAAAGTGAAGAGTTTAGAGCAAGCTATGAGGAATTTGCAAGGAATCGGAGATTATAGAAGTGTTTCCTATAAAGACCTGTGCATGTTCCCATAAATCAACCTGCCTCCCGGTTTTAAGATGCCTAAGTTCGAGAAGTACGCAGGACACGGTGATCCTGTTGCACACTTGAGACGTTATTGCAACCAGTTGAGGGCTGCAGGAGGAAAGGAAGAACTACTCATGGCCTTCTTTGGCGAGAGTCTTTCAGATCTGGCTTCAGAATGGTTCATCGATCGGGACATCGATAAATGGAACAGTTGGGATGATTTGGCTTCTGAATTTGTTCAACATTTTCAGTACAACATCGATTTGATTCCGGACGAAAAATCTTTGGTCAACATAAAGAAAAAGAGTACTGAAGGTTTTAGGGAATACGCTATAAGGTGGCGTGAACAGGCCGCTAGGGTAAAGCCTCAAATGAAGGAAAGTAAGTTGGTAGAAGTTTTCATTCAGGCGCAGGATGAGACCTATTTTCAACATTTACTTCCGGCAATGGGAAAGTCTTTTATGGAAGTCCTCAAAATGGGGGAGATGATAGAGGACGGGATTAAGACCGGTCGAATAGTGAGTTTTGCTGCATTAAAAGCTACCACACAAGCGATTCAAGGTGGATCTGGCACATTTGGAGGAAAAAAGAAGAAAGAGGATGTTGCGACTGTCGTAGCCGGAACCCTTACTTATCCTAAAAGGCCACCTCGCCCCTATCCCCAATCCCAAGCCCAAGTCTACGCCCAAGCTCCATATATTTCTTCCCACCATTACTACCCTCCACAAAATACTTTATATTCCATTCCACCACCCCCTTACCCAGTATATAGTGCGCAACCATATGCCCAAACCCCTTCTTACCCGCAGTGGCGCGCGCAAACTTCACAAAATCGCCCATTCGCTCCACCAAATTACCAAAACCCCCCCAGACCCAGTTTTCAGCCTAGGCCTGAGTATAAGCAGGAGAAAACGGTCAAAAATCAATTCACACCTCTTGGGGAGTCATATGCTAGCTTGTTTTATAGGTTGAGGAAGTTGAAGGTTTTAAGCCCAATTCAAGGAAGGCTTTTAAATCCACCACCAAGGAATCTCGATTATTCTTTAAGGTGTGCGTACTGTTCTGATATGCCAGGCCATGATATTGAGAAATGCTGGCATATAAAGAGAGCTGTCCAAGACTTGATTGACACAAATCAGATGTTGGTCCAAGCCCCGGAGGGTCGAAACATTAACCAGAATCCGTTGCCAACCCATGCTGAAGCCAATATGTTAGAATTGATATATGATGGGAAAGATTCTTCGAGGGGTTATAAGCCTATTGTCAAGATACACACTACTGAGGAGAAATCGGTGAATGTAGCGGAGTCTTTGAAAGCAATGTCATTGAGCCAGGAAGGAATGAAGGAGGATAAATCCCGAGAAAGCACAAAGAAGCCCCTGATCACAGTACAAGGCGCCAGAAGGTATGGTGATTCGAGTCAGGATAAACCTAAGTTGACAGTGGTGGGAGCTTTGAGTCAGCCTATCTTGACGGTGAAAGGAGCACTGGCAGCGCCTATTGTCCTCAAACCGGTGACCCAACCTCCGATAGTTGATATGAAAAGGATTCCCTGGAATTATGGGTGGACTGTGATGACCTATCACGGGAAAGAAGTTATGGAAGATGTAGATGAGGTAGGAGGTTTGACCAGGTCAGGAAGATGCTTCGTGCCTGAAAGCTTAAGAAAGTCTAAGCCAACGGTGAGTGAATCGTCGTCTATCAAAAAGCCTATCACTGAGGAGGAAGCCGAAGATTTTTTGAAAAAGATGAAATTGCCAGAGTATTCAGTGTTAGACCAGCTGAAGAAAACCCCTGCTCAAATTTCCCTTTTATCTTTGCTGTTGCACTCCGAGGAGCATCGTGATGTTTTGCTCAAGGTATTGAATGAAGCATATGTTCCAAGGGAGATTACAATCAACCAGGTTGAGAAAATGGTGGGAAAAATCTTTGAGGTCAATCGAATCAGCTTTTCTGATGATGAATTGCCTGTTGAAGGTACAAGGCATAATCGGGGTCTTTACATTACAATGAAGTGTGAAGGTTTCTACGTCACTCATGTTATGATTGATGGAGGTTCAGGTGCAAATATTTGCCCTATTTCTACTTTGCAAAAGCTGAATGTTGGTGCTGATAGGATCAAGCCCAACAATGTATGTGTTAGGGCTTTCGATGGTGCAAAGTCAAATTCCATTGGCGAAATAGAACTAATGTTGACCATAGGGCCTGTTGAGTTTGCCATAGAGTTTCAGGTATTGAACGTAGAATCCTCTTACAATCTGTTGTTGGGAAGGACCTGGATCCACAAGGCCAAGGCGGTTGCATCCACGCTGCACCAAATGATTAAGTTTGAGCATGACAGGCAAGAAGTAGTTATTCATAGTGAAGGAGATTTATCAGCCTACGAAGATTCTCCCTTGTCCTTTATTGAAGCAAATAACGTAGAGGAGACATTCATCTATCAAATTTTTGATACAGTGCCAGTGAGTCGTATCCCTGAGTGGCAAGCTATACCGGGACCGCAATTGTCTTCTGCTTCTATCATGATGGTGAGTGAACTTTGGAAATACGGATTTGAACCAGGAAAAGGTTTGGGAGCATCTCTGCATGGTATAGTTCATCCCATATGTCCGAGTGAGAACGTGGGCACGTTTGGTCTGGGATTTGAGCCTACAGCTGAAGATCTGAATAAAATCAGGGGAAGGAAGAAGGAAATATGGTCCCTCCCTCGCCCAATGCCACTACTCAGTGAGTCATTTGTTAAGAGCGATGTCGCGAAGCATGTGGAATCTGAAGTTGAATTGGTGGGTGACCTCCAGAACTTTTTTATTGAAGTTGATATGGTTGAAGCAGGAGAAGGTACCAGTATGGCAGATGTGCAATTCATAGGTCCAGCTGTCCGGCTCAATAATTGGGAAGTCACTCCTCTCCCCGTCAGGAGGGAGTTTTGGTAGTTTATTTTGTTTTCCTTTCTGTTTATCCGAGTTATTTCAGGGTTGTAATTCGGAGTTTAGTTTGTTTATGTTATATTGGTGTTTCTATCTTTTATTTAATGAAATGCAATGTCCCTTTTATTTTGTGTCTAATATAGTTTGTTTTTCTTTTTACACAGTTCTCTTTATGCTGATTCTAATGACATGACATGCATGCGGAATTTTCAGCCTGGTCTTAAAATCCAAAATAATCCAGATGTAATGGAGCAGGATGAGGAATATGATGAAAAAGAAGCATTAGAAGAAATAAGCAAAGGGTTGGAACAATTTGAAGACAAACCGAATCCTAATTTGAATGAGACTAAGCCAATAAATCTAGGGGATCAAGAAGATGTTAGGGAAACTAAAATCAGTGTACATGTTTTTCCCCAGCTAAAGGATGAAATGATTCAAACGTTAATGGATTATAAGGATGTTTTTGCATGGTCTTATGATGATATGCCTGGTTTAAGCACTGAGTTAGTGTCTCACAAATTGCCAACGGATCCCGCATTCCCTCCTATCAAACAGAAGTTGAGGAAGTTTAAAATAGATGTAAGTATTAAAATCAAAGAGGAAATCATGAAACAACTTGAAGCCAAAGTAATTCGAGTGGCTCGTTATCCCATGTTGGTTATCCAATGTTGTTCCCATACCAAAGAAAGATGGCAAAATTTGAGTGTGTGTTGATTACCGCAATTTGAATAGGGCAAGTCCAAAAGATGATTTTACACTGCCCAACATCCATATTTTGCTAGACAATTGTGCTAAACACGAGGTTGCCTCTTTTGTGGATTGCTATGCCGGATATCACCAGATCATTATGGATGATGAAGACGCGGAGAAGACATCTTTTATCACACCATGGGGAACTTATTGTTATCGGGTGATGCCGTTCGGTTTGAAGAATGCTGGAGCAACATACATGAGAGCCATGACTACTATGTTTCATGACATGATGCATAAGGAGATTGAGGTTTACGTGGATGATGTAATTATTAAGTCAAAAAGTCAGGCCGACCATGTAAAAGACTTGAGAAAGTTCTTTGAAAGACTTCGCAGGTATAACCTCAAACTCAACCCGGCAAAATGTGTATTTGGAGTTCCATCTGGAAAGCTGTTGGGGTTTGTAGTCAGCCGTCGGGGAATTAAATTAGATCCCTCAAAAATCAAAGCCATTCAGGATTTGCCCCCGCCCAAGAATAAAACGGAGGTAATGAGTTTGCTTGGTAGACTGAACTACATTAGCAGGTTTATTTCTCAACTCACAACCACTTGTGAGCCCATATTCAAGTTTCTGAAAAAGAGTGTTGTGGTAAAATGGACTGAAGAATGTCAGGAAGCGTTCGATCGAATCAAAAGATATTTGTCAAATCCGCCCGTGTTGGTACCCCCAGAGCCTGGTAGGCGTTTGATCTTATACTTGTCAGTCATGGACAATTCTTTCGGGTGTGTCCTGGGGCAACATGATGTCACAGGCAAAAAGAGCAGGCTATTTACTATCTTAGAAAGAAGTTCACCACTTATGAGGCCAGGTATACTCTTCTTGAAAGGACGTGTTGTGCCCTAACTTGGATAGCACAGAAGTTGAAGCACTATCTCTCATCCTATACTACTTATCTCATCTCCCGCATGGATCCTTTGAAGTATATCTTTCAGAAGCCTATGTCGACAGGTCGATTGGCAAAGTGGCAAATTTTGCTTACTGAGTTCGACATCGTATATGTGACTCGAACCGCCATGAAAGCCCAAGCCTTGGCAGATCATCTTGCTGAGAATCCCATCGATGAAGAGTACGAGCCATTAAAGACATATTTTCCTGACAAAGAAGTGTCGTGTGTCGATGAAGTCGTTATAGATGTTGATCCAGGTTGGAGGTTATTCTTCGATGGAGCTGTCAATATGAAAGGAGTCAGAATAGGTGCGGTTCTTGTCTCTGAATCGGGACAACATTTCCCGGTAACAACACAACTTCGATTCTACTGTACTAACAATATGGCAGAGTATGAA
The DNA here is from genome assembly GCA_030864215.1 of Capsicum pubescens. NCBI lineage: Eukaryota > Viridiplantae > Streptophyta > Magnoliopsida > Solanales > Solanaceae > Capsicum > Capsicum pubescens. The sequence continues at coordinate 353,183,194 of CM061538.1, read as the reverse complement.
GCCTGCATCCTTGGTTTGAGGTTAGCTGTTGATATGGGAGTCCAAGAATTATTGGTGTTGGGAGATTCGGATTTACTCGTCCATCAAATTCAAGGCGATTGGGAGACGCGAGATTTGAAGCTCATCCCGTATCGACAATGCTTGCAGGAGCTATGCTGACGATTTGTGTTAGTAAAATTTAGGCACATTCCAAGGATTCGTAATGAAATTGCTGATGCTTTGGCCACTTTGTCTTCAATGCTCCAACATCCTGACAAAGACTACATCGATCCAGTGCATGTACAGAGTCATGATCAGCATGCGTACTGCAATGTGGTTGAAGAAGAGCTCGATGGAGAACCTTGGTTCTTGGATATCAAGCGGTACATTCAATCAGGAGAATACCCAACATATGCCACCAACGATCAAAAGAGGACTCTTAGGCGTTTGGCTAGTGGATTTTTCTCAAGCGGGGGAATCTTGTATAAGAGGACCCCAGATCTTGGACTTCTAAGGTGTGTAGATGCAAAAGAAGCCTCGGCAATCATGGTTGAAATACACTCTGGAGTATGCGGGTCGCATATGAACGGTCACGTCTTGTCAAAGAAGATTCTTCGAGCAGGTTATTACTGGCTTACTATGGAGAGGGATTCTATTCAGTTTGTCCGAAAGTGTCATCAATGTCAGGTGCACGGCGATCTGATACGTTCTCCTCCTGTTGAGTTGCATGCAATGGCCGCTCCATGTCCGTTCGTAGCTTGGGGAATGGATGTGATTGGACCAATTGAGCCGAAGGCATCAAATGGACATAGATTCATTTTGGTAGCCATTGACTACTTCACAAAGTGGGTGGAAGCAGTAACTTTCAAGTCGGTGACAAAGAAGGTTGTGGTAGATTTTGTTAATGCCAATATCATTTGTAGATTTGGAATTCCTAAGATGATTATTACAGACAATGCTGCCAATCTCAATAGTCATTTGATGCAAGAAGTGTGTCAACAGTTTAAGATCGCACATCGAAATTCTACTCCATATCGCCCAAAGGCCAATGGTGCTGTAGAAGCCGCCAATAAAAATATAAAAAAGATACTGCGGAAAATGGTACAAGGTCCTAGACAGTGGCATAAAATGTTGCCGTTTGCATTGCTAGGTTATCGCACCACTGTTCGCACTTCAACAGAGGCAACTCCATATTTATTAGTGTATGGGACAGAAGTAGTCATCCCTGCAGAAGTTGAAATTCCTTCTCTTCGGGTCATTGTAGAAGTAGAGATCGATGACGACGAATGGGTAAAAGCCCGACTGGAACATTTGAGTTTGATCGAGGAAAAAAGGCTAACGTCCGTGTGTCATGGCCAGTTGTATCAAAGGAGGATGGCTCGTGCGTATAACAAAAAGGTCCATCCCAGGAATTTTGAAGTTGGTCAGTTGGTATTAAGACGTATCCTTCCTCACCAGGTTGAAGCGAAGGGCAAGTTCTCCCCTAACTGGCAAGGTCCCTTCGTTGTGAAGAAAGTGTTACCCAATGGAGCCTTATATTTGACAGATACTGAAGGCAAAATGGCAGAAATGGCTATCAATGCTGATGCGGTCAAAAGATACTATGTATGATATTTGATCCTTTGTTTGAGTTTATTGCATGTTTAGTACTTGCATTTTTTAAGATTGATATGATGAAGGCATTTTATTCTTCTATCCAAACATTGTGTCACCCTTTGTTTACCCGTTTGAGCCTCGTTTATTTTTCTTTCATATCCCTCTTTTGGAATCAAAATAGAGTCAAAGATAAATTTCAAGAAAATAAGAATAAAAGAAAGAGTTCGAAAATAAAAGAAAAAAAATCAAATCAAAACAAAGAACAAGCTAATGGAACTACGTGCGACCTGATTCTCCTCTCTTGGGAGTGAGATACGTAGGCTGCCCTATTTCGGGCTCGGTCCAACCAAATAAATATTTAAGATTCACCCAGTCAACAAAACTGGGGCATGAGTTAATGCATTGTTTGAGTCGATTCCAAAAGTTGTAAGTCCCACCCCCACTTCAAGTATCGTTTGAGCCTCTTACCATCTTTTCTAACCTTGACCAAAAGCCAAGTTACAACCAAAGAAAGTCCTTCAGATCAATTTTTGATAGTGTTAAGGCTAAGCATGCAATGGATATGACGATACATTGCGAAGTACCGCTTATCTCCCTCAGCATAAGAAATCATGAAAGAAATACAAAAATGAGAGAGTCTTATTGGTGAAAACCTTTGCAGGCACCATAAGGCGATGGTGAGTTGTGAGAAAATGAAAATGAGAGAGTCTTATTGGTGAAAACCTTTGCAGGCACCATAAGGCGATGGTGAGTTGAGAGAAATACAAAAATGAGAGAGTCTTATTGGTGAAAACCCTCACGGGCACCGTAAGGCGAGGGAGAGTTCAAGAGAAAAGTGAAAAGTGAAAAGAAAGAGATTTGTTGGCGAATGTCTTTTTAGATGTCGTCAGTCTAATGTGATGTATGAGTCCTATAGATTTAAAGAAGCGGCTCAACGGCAAAGGCACAAACTCGACAACAAATGGGGAGTTTTGGATAGGAAGATCAGGCAGCTCAATCCTAAATGCATGTCATACTCATTGGAGTTGGTTGTCGTATTCAGATAAGTTTTCTTCTTGAATATGGGACATTTCCCTCTTTCTTTCATTTACATATTCATGAATTTTGTTTTTTTTTATGTCATTTATCAAAATAAAAGTCACCATCATTTCTTTACATTTTAAGTCAAGTCTGTGTCAAAACAAGCAAGAAAGGATTTCAAAATTTACAACCAGTCATTCCAATTATATGAGGAAAAGCCAAGGAACAACACAGAAAAGAAATATGATCGTAATTCAACACAAAGCAAAGGAAGTCTATCAACCGACAGGCTATTGGATTCGTAGAAGCATTTCGGATTTGGGAAAAGAGAGCACCTCAGGGGCATGGTAAAAATGGAAACCCATTGTTTGAGTCAGAACTCATTTCCCTCAATCTGGATCCAGGTCAATGATGCGGCAAGACACGATAAGTGTTAGCAATTAGGAACAAAGATGAAAGGAACGAGTGTTGGGCAGATACCTGAAAATCCAAGATCTGCAAGCCACCACTAAGTTTTTAACTGACAAATTTTTCTTTGATTGAAACAGGGGCAAATTTGTTTCACTTGATTCAGCTACCATTGGAAATGCATATCCAGGGAATTTACTTTCAGCTCAGGACCCTCCTGAAAAATGGGATTTTACTTTATGTTTAGGACCCTCCTGAAAAATGGGACTTTACTTTCTGTTCAGGACCCTCCTGAAAAATGGGACTTTACTTTCTGTTCAGGACCCTCCTGAAAAATGGGATTTTACTTTATGTTCAGGACCCTCCTGAAAAATGGGACTTTACTTTCTGTTCAGGACCCTCCTGAAAAATGGGATTTTACTTTATGTTCAGGACCCTCCTGAAAAATGCGATTTTACTTTCTGTTCAGGACCCTCCTGAAAAATGGGAATTTACTTTATGTTCAGGACCCTCCTGAAAAATGGGACTTTACTTTATGTTCAGGACCCTCCTGAAAAATGGAATTTATGTTCAGGACCCTCCTGAAAAATGGGACTTTACTTTCTGTTCAGGACCCTCCTGAAAAATGGGACTTTACTTTCTGTTCAGGACCCTCCTGAAAAATGGCACTTTACTTTCTGTTCAGGACCCTCCTGAAAAATGGGATTTTACTTTATGTTCAGGACCCTCCTGAAAAATGGGACTTTACTTTATGTTCAGGACCCTCCTGAAAAATGGGATTTTACTTTATGTTCAGGACCCTCCTAAAAAATGGGACTTTACTTTATGTTCAGGACCCTCCTAAAAAAATGGGACTTTACTTTCTGTTCAGGACCCTCCTGAAAAATGGGATTTTACTTTATGTTCAGGACCCTCCTGAAAAATGGAACTTTACTTTCTGTTCAGGACCCTCCTGAAAAATGGGACTTTACTTTCTGTTCAGGACCCTCCTGAAAAATGGGACTTTACTTTCTGTTCAGGACCCTCCTGAAAAATGGGATTTTACTTTCTGTTCAGGACCCTCCTGAAAAATGGGACTTTACTTTTTGTTTAGGACCCTCCTGAAAAATGGGATTTTACTTTATGTTCAGGACCCTCCTGAAAAATGGGACTTTACTTTATGTTCAGGACCCTCCTGAAAAATGGGAATTTACTTTCTGTTCAAGACCCTCCTGAAAAATGGGACTTTACTTTATGTTCAGGACCCTCCTGAAAAATGGGACTTTACTTTCTGTTCAGGACCCTCCTGAAAAATGGGACTTTACTTTCTGTTCAGTACCCTCCTGAAAAATGGGATTTTACTTTCTGTTCAGGACCCTCCTGAAAAATGGGATTTTACTTTCTGTTCAGGACCCTCCTGAAAAATGGGAATTTACTTTCTGTTCAGGACCCTCCTGAAAAATGGGACTTTACTTTCTGTTTAGGACCCTCCTGAAAAATGGGACTTTACTTTCTGTTCATGACCCTCCTGAAAAAATGGGATTTTACTTTCTGCTCAGGACCCTCCTGAAAAATGGGATTTTACTTTCTGTTCAGGACCCTCCTGAAAAATGGGATTTTACTTTATGTTCAGGACCCTCCTGAAAAATGGGAATTTACTTTCAGTTCAGGACCCTCCTAAAAAATGGGATTTTACTTTATGTTCAGGACCCTCCTGAAAAATGGGATTTTACTTTCTGTTCAGGACCCTCCTGAAAAATGGGATTTTACTTTCTACTCAGGACCCTCCTGAAAAATGGGACTTTACTTTCTTCTCAGGACCCTCCTGAAAAATGGGACTTTACTTTCTGTTCAGGACCCTCCTGAAAAATGGGATTTTACTTTCTGTTCAGGACCCTCCTGAAAAATGGGATTTTACTTTCTGTTCAGGACCCTCCTGAAAAATGGAACTTTACTTTCTGTTCAGGACCCTCCTGAAAAATGGAATTTTACTTTCTGTTCAGGACCCTCCTGAAAAATGGGATTTTACTTTATGTTCAGGACCCTCCTGAAAAATGGGACTTTACTTTCTGTTCAGGACCCTCCTGAAGAATGGGATTTTACTTTCAGTTCAGGACTCTCCTGAAAAATGGGTCTTTAGTTTTTGTTTAGATATTTTTACTTTCTGCTCAGGACCCTCCTGAAAAATGGGATTTCACCTTCTGGTCAGGACCCTCCTGGAAAATGGGACAATGCTTTCAAAAAATGAAATACTAATTATTTATAATTCTTGTTTGGGATAATTTTCGTTCTAGTTTTAATTTTGAGTTTCAGGAGCCCGCCTGAAGAACAGGGTGATGAAATAGCAAGGCAGGAACCCGCCTGAAGAACAGGGTGATGAAATAGCAAGTTCGGATCCCACCGGGAGAACAGAGTGAAGAAAATGAAAAGTCAAGCAACAAAGTGATGAAATAGCAAGTCAGGAGCCCGCCTGGAGAATAGGGTGAAGAAACAAAAGAGTCAAGCAACAAAGTGAAGCAATTGAAAGCCAAGCAACAAGGGGAAAGAAATTGCAAGTCAGGAGCCCGCCTGGAGAACAGGGTGATGAAAGTCGAGTCAAGAACCAACAAAAACTGTTTAGATAGGATTTTTGTAATTTCCTTTATGTTTTAGCTTTTAATCTTTATTTTTTATGTAATAACAGAGCCGCGGACCGGAACCTTGATGGAACCTCACTTGACTCTCCAGCTCGGTATAGTTCACCGCCGTCCAAAAGTTGAGATGCTTGTCACTCGATCCTCTCGTAACTTGGTTGGGTAGGCTGTCCTAATTCAAAACCCGATAGTCCTTCGTTCTTCTGTTTCTTCTTTTGAATAATGGTCGGGACAAAATTCTATCTCGTTGTCTACTTCTTTGTCTGAAAACACTGCGTGTTTACAGTCAAAGGGGGCATGATGTAGACACGTGATTTCGTCCTCTTGAAGTTCCATTTTTATTCACTTTACCCATTTTATGTTATCCTACCGTGTACCCTACCCCGTGTAATTATCCCTCCACAAAATACAAAAATACAAAAATAAACAAAAAAAATACCTCTAACTAATTTATCTTATCCTAACAACCTACCCAATCAAAAGCTTCCACCTACCCTAACTACCCATATGATCCCCCCCCTCCTTTTTCTTGTCCACAAAGAAAGAATATATGGGGGACCCACCAAAATTCCCACATCATAACAAATCCATGCCCATTATAAAAGAAAAAATTCTAAGAGGAAAAAAAAAAGGCTTTGATCATCATCTTCTCCACAATAACAACAATGACAAAATAATCTTCCTCACAAAAAAAAAAAAAAAAGAAGAAGAAGAAAGCACCAGTGAACAGTAACCGTGAACAATAACCGGTGAACAGTACCCGGCGTGAAAAGTGACGGTGAACGGATCTTTATTCGTCGAGTTGGATTGTTGGTGTTAAGGTTCGGCTCGAGGTTTCCGGGTGCGGACTCTCTTTATTCGAATAACATTGAGTTTGAAAGCTTCAAATTTAAGGTCCAACTCTATCTCTTCTAATTTTACTTTACTATACGTGTTTGATTTGCCTGATGTGTGGTTGAATTTTGGTGACATTAATTCGGTGTTCGATTTCATTGAATAGATGGTTGTGGATTGTTGAGATGACTGTCTTGAATCGTTGGAATTTGGTATAAAAAATGGAATGTGGGGTTGGATGGTAGGAATTGATAAAGAATGAATATTGTTTTGATTTATTGTCGTTGGTTATTTTGAAGCAAATACGAGTGTTTGATTGGGTAGTATCATGATGCGCCGATTGGTTTAGGCAAACGTAGTTTGGGTAGGCAAAGTTTATAATTTGTGATTTTATTGAACGTTTGAAATATTGTTTAAATGATTTAAATTTGGGTGAATGATTTGGTTTTCTCGTATTGAAAAAATGTATTTATTTAGCTGGGGAATGCCCCGAGATCACTTGTATTTATTCACCAGGGAATGCCCCGACGTATCATGTTGGCGAAAAATGATCGTGATGAAGGCCCGCGGCGTCGGGTAAGGCATTGGAGCTTAATCTAGAATTAGTTTAGACTAGGATTTATATTTTTGTATCTTTTTATTTTTGGACTGTATAATTGGACTGGACTTTACATTTTTGGATTGTTTTATTTTGTTTGATTATTTTTGCGTGCCTCTTGTGTGGTTTATACATTTTGTAATGCCAAAATAGTTGATACACTCTACCAAGCGACCGTGGTTGAACCACGGGATAGAGAGGTGCCTAACACCTTCCCCTCGGTCAACAGAATTCCTTAGCCGGAGTCTCCGTTCGCAAACCAGTTTAAAGAGTCAAATGGTTTTGAAAAGGATTTTCCAATGGTGACTTGGCACACCAGATTATGCCAAGTGGCGACTCTGAATAAAAAATATAAATAATCCATTTTCAAAACAAATTTTCATCTTTGTCACTTTAATAATAAAAACCCTTTCGAAACTTACAATACATTAATTTTTGGAGTCGAAAAAGGGGTGTGACAATGAACATGGAAAATCTGTAACGTACCAGTAATAATATCAGGAGAATTTTACTGATCCTGTCGGTTCTGAAGAGCATAGAGTCTGTTTGGGCATTGCCCACTAGTAGCACTGGAAGTGGCACCCTGCAGGTTCGGGCGATTGGACTAAGCTGTGAAAAAATTCTGTTGACCCTGAGGACTGGCTTAGGATAGTCCCTAACTCTGTGTCCTGGCTTTCCACAACCAAAACAAATGCCTTGACATGCTCTACACACACCTTGATGGTGCTTACCGTAGGTCTGACACTGAGGATAAGTATGGGCACTGCTAATACTGCTCTGAGATTTAGAGCCTGGTGCTCTGTCTCTGTTGCCGTCCTTGAACTTCAGCACTGGGGCACTAGCAGAGGAAAGGGCTGGAACTGCTGACTTAGGACAAAACTACGAACGATTTCCTTCTTCTGATTTGGGCTGAGCATAACTGAAACTGCCTGCTCTTGCTCTCTTGTTCTACCTCTCCCTAGTCTTAACCTTCTGTTCCTCTATCTGTTGAGCGTGGGTCATGAGCCTGGATAAATTCATATCACTGTTCAGCATCGCAGACCTACACTCATTTACCACGCTATCATTCACCCCTGACACAAACTTGCTCATCTTAGCCCTGTTGTTTGCAACCACATGAGGGGAATATCTGGCTAGCTGAACAAATGTAAGAGAATACTCTCTAACTTTCATATTTCCCTGCCTGAGATTGATGAACTCAAGAACTTTGGCCTCTCTCAGCTCTTGGGGAAAGAATCTATCAAAGAAAGTCGTGATGAATTCTTCCCATTCAACAGGACCTGCATTCTCTAACTTTTCTGCTAACCACTACTCGTACCAAGTGTGAGCGACATCCTGCAATTGGTATGCGTCTAACTCGGCATTCTGAGAAGAAGTGACTCCCATGATATCAATGACCTTCTGGACTTGGTCAACGAATTCCTGAGGATCTTCGTCTGGCTTAGACCCAAAGAAGGACGGAGGGTTCATTCGGGTGAAGTCCCGAATCCTAGTTGCTGCTGAATTGCCCACTGGGTTGGCCGGAACGACTGCTGGTCGTTCATTCTGGGCAGCTACAGACTGAGCAAGAGTGGTAAATGCGGTCCTGAACTCCGCATGAGAAACATATTCTCCCAAAGGATCTTCGGGCTGAGGAGTTGGCTGATTTCTTCTCTTTGGAGGTATGTTTTTGAAATAAGAGAAGAGCGAATTAGACTGAGAGACTGACTTGAAATTATGCTTACTAGCACGACATGAATACTGAAGAAAGGTAACTGTTCCTAAAATATATCATAGCCTCCTGTACATAAATAGGCGTGCAACAATCCCATGCACAAGACTCTACTAGATGTGGCTTTCAGAATTTCTAGGACTCTATTGAAACTTAGGCTCTGATACCAATTTTGTAACGCCTCGATTTTCTGAACCAAAATGCTACACGGTGCTTATGACCCCGAGGGACCACAAGCTAACCCATGACTGATATCTGCACCTGTATACTGCAATTCATGGCATAATAATGCGTAAAACATGCACAATAGGCCATAAGGTTCAACTGAAATAATATAACATCCATAGGGGCGAAAAATACCCAAAATAACTAAAAATTGAATATGAAAGCTAAATCTGAACATAAGTCTGAATACTGAATCTGAAAGCCTCTAAGTACTGTCTGAATAAGGAGTTGAAGAAACATGTCTCCAACTAACTCTGTAAAATGTTAACTGGCTAAAATAATAATAAATAAATCAAATCATATTGTCCTCAAATGAAGAGGACTCACTGAAACTCTGTATGCTGAATGCGACTGCTACTGCTGGTCTAGGACTCGTGCCTCTGAACCTATGGTGTAACATGAAAAGAAAGCACCATAGCGCAAATGCATCAGTACAACTGGAGTACTGAGTATACGAGTGAGGTAGGCTAATGGAAGGGTTTACATGCATGAATAATACTACTGACTGACTGATATGAACGTAAGAATACAAACATACATACATAGTAACTAAGATCGTGAGTACATGATGGCTAAATCTGTACACTAATACATGGATGGAACCGTAGTTCTAATAACATGGATGACTGTATCTGACAGCTCTGAATCTGGTTGAACTCTCTGAGTTTCGTGCTATAACTTAATTTGACCGTATCTAACAATCCTGGTATACTGATATCTGAAGAACTGTCTGAGTTCTTTTACTAAGACTGATACTGAAACAAATGGCTAAGATGGGGTCCAATCTTTGCCCTGACTGAAAGGGTGTCAATACCGCACCACTGGTAAGGACAACATGTGAGCAACCCTCATATAACAGGTAACTTTAGTGAGAATGGTGGGAACCCTCATATAATAGGTTAAGCCAACTCATCTACCCTCATATAATAGGCTCCAATGTCTCAACCTATGTTGGCTACATAGTTCTGGAATGCAAGGATGACTGTTAAGAATCACACCCTCATATACAGGTGAGTTCTCATCCTTGGGTTCACTCGGTGCTAAATCCTACTCCCATATGAAGAGACTAAACATGATTCAACTGACTGTACATGGACAGATTAACTGACTTTTGTTGACTGACGGAGTAGTACTATTATCTGAGAGTTAACTGGGATCATGAGATTTCTGAGGTTTCTTGAGTCACATGACTAACTGAGTTCTATAGATTATATCTTGACTGAGATTATCGTGACAACATGACGTGGCTCTAGGCACACAACTATGTTTTTCGGGTACGAATACCCCCAGGACTCGATAGAAGAAAACTGACACACATGACATGACTTGATCACAAGATTGGAGTCCACAATTCGCTATATCATAAGTAGGGGATAGTATACTTTATGTATTTAATCAACACTTCAAACATGGCGGGGAAAGCATGGATATAATTCGCACACAAAATTCATATTTCTATCATCATACATACTTCATGCCATCACCATAAGAATACATAAATAGCATGGGCATTCATATTGAAGTGTATCGCTAACATGGAATTTAGATATCATGAAATCATGTAAATATGAACTTCTAACATCCTAGGCATTTTATCAAACACCTTACATGCATTCTTTAAGGCATAGGTGGATTTCATACTTGCATTAGTTCAACCCACCCAAAGTTCATTATTTTCAACCAACAATCACATATATTCCATGAAAAACATCCTTAGATATCATCTTAAAACTTGAACAACAATCATCAACGTGTACATGTTTATATCACCACAAAAGTTTACAAAATAACATTTAAAAGCATGGTTCTTGAACTCTATGAACGAATTGAATCCATAGATGAACACTACACATACCTTAAAGCTTGATCTTGAAAGAGATCTAATGTTTCTTAAGGTTCCTGAAGAAATCCTTAGGCTTGCCCTTGATTTTTCTTGACTAGGGTTTAACCCCTTTAGGAAAGAATGTTCTTGTTCCTGAGGAGATGATCTTGGGAGGAAACCCTAAACTTGTGGTTAAAAGTGTAAGAGAGAGCTTTTTGAGATGTTTTAACTAAAGATAATGGAAGATAATACGTTCCTTGAGTGTTATAAGTCGTGAGAAGTGAAGGGAAAAGACCAAAATACCCTTATGAAATAAATTCCCAGTTGCTGAAAATAATAGCTGACGACATTTGTGACAAGGCGTCAAAAATGTGGTAAGCCGTCAAAAATGTCGTCATAAAGGAGCTGGAATTGATGGTTTCTGCCTAAGTCTGACAACATTTGTGACAAGGCGTCACAAATGTGGTAAGCTACCACGAATGACGTCACTTAGGAGATGGTTTCGACCTGAGGCTGACAACCTTCGTGTTAGGGCATCACAAATGTGGTAAGCTACCACGAATGTCGTCACTTAGGAGCTGGTTTTTTCCTGAGGCTGACGACCTTCGCGATAGGGCGTCACAAATGTGGTAAGCTACCACGAATGTCGTCACTTAGGAGTTGGTTTCTGCCTAAGGCTGACGGCCTTCGTGATAGGGCGTCACAAATATGGTAAGATACCACGAATATCGTCACTTAGGAGCTGGTTTCTTCCTAAGGCTGATGACCTTCGTGATAGGGCGTCACAAATGTGGTAAGCTACCATGAATGTCGTCACACAATTTCCAACCTGACATGCTGGAGTAAAATAGGAATAACTCTTTGCTCCGATATCGGATTTAGGTGAAATTGGTATCGTTGGAAAGATAATTCAATTATAAATCTGTTTATAGGTCATGAGATCAAAAATTCCAAGTTTAATGAGAGATATTCTCGTTTGAATTTGACTATACCAATATCCTTCTCAAGAATTCAATCGGTAAGGAATGTTTTGATTAGTCTGATAGCTGGGAGTTATTTGAAACCTTAATATACATCTAACTTACTCATAAAAGTATAAAATAACCATGATGTACTATGCATGAGCTTGGTACATGGCTCTAATATTGGTTTGAATTTTTTGGGGTATTACATGAGTACTAGTTTGCCAATTAGTATTGGAACCAACAAAATTGAAACTAAGGAACAACAAAAGAAAACTAAGAAATCTGAAATTTGAGCTTAAATATGTTGCGTGAACAGTAACAATGATGATGTGGCAGCACGTAATTGGTTACGGTTTCTAACAATTTTTTTTAATTTTTTTTTGTTGTTGTCCAATTTCAAGTCTTGGTCAATTTACAATTTAGGAATTGGTGGAATTTGTTTTAAGGAGGAAAATTCAAATAAGTCTTGGAGCATTTTCAAAGTCAAGTTTTCAAGACTTTGACTTTCTTATACTTCTCCTTATAACATGGACCCTTGTTTTATGGAAAGTGGTTGAGATGTGATTGACTATTTGATGAGTGATGGAAAGTCTTTCAAGACTAACAAAGCTTCCTTCACCTTTATAGATCTAATGTTCACTTTATATTAACAAGATATGAAGGTTGTGAAGAACTTCAAGATCACAACAACAATTTCTCAAGAACAACAACAACCCTACCAATATTCATCTCCAAGTCCACAACAATTATACCACTCGGTCAAGAACAACAATATCAACCCACGACCAACTTCAAGTTTACAATAACAAGCTCAACAACATAAGCTCAAACCTTTAGATATAGACACTTTTAGTGTTGGTGAGAAAGAAATCAACATTAGAAATAATCTAAACAAACAAAACACTACAAGATCTAGTCACAAAGAAAATGTCTAGGCCAAGACAAAAACAAGACCCAACTTTCGGCCAAGTACAATCTCAAGAACACTTCACTTTTTTTTTTCAACTCTCAAGCCCAAGATTGATCTTGTTAAAACAAAATCAAAGATGGATTTGATACCAAATGATACAAGATCGATAAAGGAGACACAAAACAAACACCAAAATAGTCCACAAGTTGGACGAACCGAGGACCCCTTTGGTGACCACTCTCGGATTCACTACAACAAGAATGAAAACACAATAACAACAAGATATTAAGGTGTTCAACACCTCTAAAATCAGTGAGCCAACAAACTAGATTAAAAACACAAGCACAAGAACAATAAGAACACAAAGTCTCGGTTTTGGGACACCAAGCCCGAGAATGAACAACAACAATAATGAAATAGATAGATAGATAGATAGGTAACTTGACATACAAATGTACAAACACTATAAACCTAGGTGTATATTAAACACAAAGACCCAAGAATTCATACAAGTAACACCAAGCTCTAGACCTCAAGGGAACAGGATTCACAAGCAACCAACGTTTCAAAACTAGCACCAACACAAGTTATATCCACACTTGTTTACAAGGAATCCACCTTGCAAGACTCTCTCTCTAGAGCTCTCAAAATATCATTAAAGTTATGAGAAAATGACCTAATATGTTCTATTTATAGCCTAGGTTACAACTTATTACAAAATAACTAAAATGCCCTTAATGAGCCATGGCAAAGGGGCGGCCTTGGAGTGTGCATATTGGATGGCTTTGGAATGTTGGGACTTGTTCTCACACTTCAAAGCTTGTTCCATTAGTTGGGCAGCCACCCAAGCTTGAGTCTTTACGTATTGGTCAACAATCACGATCGTACTTGTATCACATGTCATCAAAAGTATTCAATCAATAAAGTCGTAAGCAACATACCTTCCATGACCCGACCCGGGGCCCTGGTCAATACGGACATCCCTAGCCATGAAGGCCCGAGAGAACCCCCTTGGTTCCCCCAACCCACTAGTGATATTGTCTGCTTTAGGTCCAGGCCCGCACGGCTTTAAAATGCGTCACTAAGGAGTAAGGCTTGTGTACTTATATACCCAGCATCCCTCCTATGTTTTATCGATGCGGGACTCTTTCTCTTAAGTTAGGGTGTCACATACCCCCCTTAGCATCCCCGCTGAGGTTTGTCCCACCGAATAGGATTTGACTAGACTCAGGACTGAGGTTTGTCCCGCCTTATCGAGATTCACCTACACTCAGTTTGAACTCTGGCCCACATCGACAGGGCTGACATAGGAGTGGCTTTGATACTATTCTTTTCACGACCCTACCCATGGCCCTGGTCACAAAGGGCATCCCGATCCACAAAGGCTCGAGAGACCTCCCTAGCCTGCCCAACCCATTAGTGATATTATCAGCCCTCACAACTTTAAAATGCGTCACTAGGGAGTAAGTCTTGCTTACTTATATACCTAACATCCCTCCTGTGTTTCGCAAATATGGGACTCCTTCTCCTAAGTTGGGGTGTTACAATACCACATCTTTCTCCATCCTATACCAAAAAATGTGTATAAAAATAGATATATGCATACTCATAAACTGTAATTGCATTCTTTATAATGATAAACACTTCTCGGATATGTAGTCATCATCATAACACGACCCTTTACCTAATAATATATCCAAAATAATCACAAGATCATAATCACGGTCTTAGGCCCATATACATATCTGAAACTCATATCAATAATCATATTTATAAGCCATAGCATATGTATAATCATCTCACATATAGGAGGCATAATATCAATAAGTATATCATCTCTATTAGACATCTCATATCTATAGGTCATACATCATGACCAAGAGGAAAATCACCTCTCTAGTCCAATTTGCATATCTAAGAGGAACATCGTCTTTATAGGTCTAACAATCATGATTAAAGGAAATAGCAACTCTATAGGCCAATCATTAAGTCTAAGAGGAAATTAACATCTCTATAGTCCATTAATCACAATCCGGTGAAAATCATCATAATTTATCAATTCACCAAGTAAATCTCATAAATAAGGCTCATTAGTCTCAACTAGGCCTACTATCCACAACTAAGCCTACAGGGGCTAACACAAGTCTTGGCCTAAGTGGGCCGGATGATCCCACTTCTAATCCTCAACTTCCAAAATTAAGCACACTATGCCCCAAACTAGGCTAAGGTATTTAGTTCATATTCTAGATGTCAAGTAAGCCATATTCAAGCCTAAGATAGCAACTTCGACTAGAAACAAGGGTACTCAAGTCTACTCTACCCAAATTATGATTTCAAGACTACCACACTAAGTCCAAATAGGTCAAAGATACAAATCATGCTTCAAATGATAAAACCACAACTCAAACATAGGTTTACATTATAACCATGCTACAACAAATCTAAATTAGAGAGGAAAAGCAATAGGATTCAAAAGGGTTATAAACATGCCATTTTACGGGTCTAAAGCCCTTATCTAATCTCCAAACATCAACAATCAAGGACAAGTTATCCTAATCATAATCAAGCCTAGCATCCATATCACACATCATCTATGAAGAAAAGTAGACAGAAGTCTTACCTCAAGGTTGAACAACAAAACCTCACATCATGCACCACACACCAATCTTCACTTCACAATCTCCAAAATGCGCTATCGAAATCATAATCTACTCATCAGTATGAGTCTATCGATACCCATATTGCACTATTGTGCTTCGGGTCTAAAAACAACATCAAAAACCCCAAGTGGGTCCCACTTACGAAAAATACGTTTCGAAGTCAACCCAATGTTCATATATGAACAAGGAATCAAAATCCTCAAAAATGAGTGAAAAACAAGCAATCTTTGGGCAAAAATCAAGCCCTAAGTGAATTTGGGATTTTTGATAAAAAATCAAGAAATTCATCAATAAAGTGATGAAATCCTACCTTAATCCGGGTGAAAATCATGATAATAAATGTTTATCAAGCTCTGTAGACACCCACAAGACTCAATTTTGAGTCATCATACCCATTTAGGATTTCAGGCTTTCAAAGAAGAAGAGAAAATCCCCAAATTCGCGACCTTGGGTCTATTTGTAGACCCTCTTGGCGAAGAGATGCGGTATCCCTATGACAGCAAAGTCAAAAACTTATTTCTGACCCTCGAAACTCATTCGAAACCCAAATAACATGATCCAATAGTGAAATTTGAGTATAAACCACATTTCAAATCCATTGCAATCATCAAAACTTTCATACAAAGATTGTTTTGGCAAAAAATGGGTCCATGCCTATAGCTCCATTTTTCATAAAATACGCTCAATAGCCTAATAAGTTTGGAAGCTTTGAGACTTGAACCAAGGGTCCCACTAGCCTAAAATCGACGTTCCGAACGCGATGGAGAGGTTGAATTTTTAATTCAATGTCGTTTTGACCAAATATGGATCCCACGCCCATATTTCGATTTTTCAACTTTCCGACCAATAGGTCGAAATGAGCTCGAGTGCATTAGAACCGAAAACAAAGGTCTACCTAGATTAAATTTTATATTTCAAATCTACCGGCATAGTCAAAATTCGCATCCGAGATAATTTCACTAAAGTTTTCGCTCGGTGGTCATTTGGAACTAGCGAAGATTTCAAAACAAGGAATTGGCTCAAAAAAATAAACGAATTGTCCGGTAATCTAACTGTCGGTCCCAGAAAGTCATACATGACTTGAGGCAGCTATGGAGAAGCTCAAACGGTGAAGATAAGCATAAATATGGAAAATGACCTGAAGGATCATTATAGAGGCTCTCTCTTTATACTATTTTTCCTTTTGATTTGTCTGTCATTTCGGCATGAATAAGATTTCTTATGTTCCCTTCAGAAGTAATCCCCAACCTCTAAGATTATTAAATGAAAGTTCGGTGTATTAAGTTCCCACTATGTACAGACTCATAAAAATGTTGAATCATAGGGATCTATTATAATTAGTATTACTCTGCATTTTCGCAACAAACTGATTCCATAAAAGTTCAAAAATTCACACTTCTTATGAAGTCTGTTTTATTCATATCAAAATCGCTAATTGTGTAGAAATAT
The DNA here is from genome assembly GCA_030864215.1 of Capsicum pubescens. Classification (NCBI taxonomy): domain Eukaryota; kingdom Viridiplantae; phylum Streptophyta; class Magnoliopsida; order Solanales; family Solanaceae; genus Capsicum; species Capsicum pubescens. The sequence goes on along the minus strand of CM061538.1, from coordinate 353,166,405 downwards.
TTAATAACGTAGACGTGCCAAGATATTAGTATCACCTAAACATTTATTACTCCCTATTTGAAAATGAATAGATATCAGTTTCACCTAAAAATTTATTACTCCCTATTTGGAAATGAATATATAGGTTTACTCTAGTTCATGTTAATGGAAAATGTGATTTGATTGTTATAAAGATTTTCATATATTAGTAATATTTACTCAAAATTATATGCTTATGTTCATGCCGGTGGAAAATGTGATTTGATATTAAGATTTTCGTATATTATTAATGTTTATTCAAAACTATATACTCTAGTTCATGTAGTGGAAAATGTGATTTGATTGTTATAATAAATTTTGTATATTCAAAATTATATACTGTAGTTCATGTCAACAGAAAATGTGATTTGACTGTTTTAGAGATTTTGGTGTATTATTAATGTTTATTCAAAATTATATACTTTAGTTCATGTCAGTGAAAAATGTGATTTGAATGTTATAATGATTTTGTTATATTATTAATGTTTATTCAAAATTATATACTCTAGTTCATGCTAGTGGAAAATGTGATTTGATTGTTATAAAGATTTTGGTATATTTTTAATGTTTATTCAAAATTATATACTCTAGTTCATGTCAGTGGACAATGTGATTTCATTGTTATAAACATTTTGGTATATTATTAATGTTTATTCAAAATTATATACTCTAGTTCATGCTAGTGGAAAATGTAATTTGACTTTTATAAAGATTTTGGTATATTATTAATGTTCATTCAAAATTGTATACTCTAATTTATGCCAATGAAAAATGTGATTTGATTGTTACAAAAATTTTGGTATATTACTAGTGTTTAGTCAAAATTATATATTTTAGTTCATGCTAGTGAAAAATCTGATTTGATTGTTATAAAGATTTTGGTATATTATTAATGTTTATTCAAAATTATATACTCTAGTTCATGCTAGTGGAAAATGTAATTTGACTTTTATAAAGATTTTGGTATATTATTAATGTTCATTCAAAATTGTATACTCTAATTTATGCCAATGAAAAATGTGATTTGATTGTTACAAAAATTTTGGTATATTACTAGTGTTTAGTCAAAATTGTGTTCCCACTTACTAATCCTAACTTGGTAAGAAAATTCATCAAGTATATATAAAATATTTTCCTATTTAGCTTTATAATTTTAGATCTCACTCATTTCACTTAAGCAAATTACTCTTATTTTCTATTTTTTATTTTTGAAAAAAAGAAAAGAAAAATTCATCTAGTATATTAAAATAATATATCTTGCTTAGAATTTCGTATCTCATTGATTTTATAATTTTACTTATGCAAATCAATATTTTTTTAGTTTTATTTTTTTTGTTTTGAACAAAAAAACTCACAAAAAAGAACTCAAAAAGATCATTTTCTTAGTTCCCAAAAGTTGGTATTTGGTAATATCATCAATTGGGCTCCAAAAAAAAGGTGTGAACAGATATCCAGTGACAAAAAAAATAGTGTTCACAGGAAGCTTAACAAAGTTATAAATATAGGCCATTCACTTCTTCTCCTCACTCAAAAAAAACTCTCTTAGTAATGCCAGTCTTTTCTCTATCTATAATTCAACATTCATAGGTGATCCAAGCTAAATCCCCGCGCCACATCTTCCTCCCATAAACTTCTCTCCACTCCTACATCTCAGAAAATAATTACAAAGAAAATGTTTATTGAGTTTATAGGTGAGTTTGCAATCATGAAGGATCTGAACTTGGATCATTTCAGCCCGAGTACTGCTGTTATAGACCCTAAATACACTCTGACCCGTACCCCTGATCCAAATTTTAGCTTCACCTTCAACAACAACACTTCGACCGTCTCCTCCAGATCGAGATTATGGCCGACCCCCACTCTAATTCAGGGTGGGATCGGCCATAATCTCGATCAGGTTTCTGAAAATGTTTTCCTTCACAATAAACACCTTTTTCATTTGTTTTTTCCTTAATCCTTTAACCACTCGAGGTTTGTTTATGTATATTGTGGTAATCATTCTTCTTTCCATGATTTCAGATCAATTATTGGGTTGCTTGGATCATGAACTGCAATTTTGGTTCTTATTCTTGATTGGCATAACTTTTTAAACATTATATTTCAGCATCTGATCATGTATGGGTTTCCAGCGTTTGACGTAACTGATGCTTCTGTCAAGAATTCGGTGCATCTTCTATCCGTTATCACTGAGAGACCAGCCATTGTTTTCCCCTTTTTTCCGCCTCTGTATTTCAACACCCAAGATCAAGTAAATTATCATGAAGATCAAGTAAATTATCATGAAGATTTGTTACAATAAATGTTTATTGAAAAGTTAATGGGTTAATTATAAATGTACGTGATAACTACATGTGTACTTTCTTATGGAGGAGAGTTCAGTATGAAGTTAAAAGACATTACCAAGTTTGTGACTGTTGTCGTTGTTCACCAAGATATTCTAGTCATTTGCTATGTTTATGGTCCTGGGTATGTTGTCGTTCCTACTATGTTTATGGTCCATCTTCATCAAGTATGAAAGTAATTATATAGTTTGTTTTAGAGATAATACATAAATATGACCCTAAACTTGACACCAAATTATAACTTTAACCTTAAACTTTGACAGTACACAAATATGACCTTTAACTATTCGAAACTGGACAAATATGACCTCCGATCCTACGTGGCAAAACGTGTGTTCAACACGCAAAACTAGGCGCGTCCAACTTAAAATCTAAGGGCATAATACATAAATTTGACCTTAAACTTTGACAGTGCACAAATATGACATTTAACTATTCAAAACTAAACAAATATGACCTTTAAATGACTTTTCACTATTATTTTTTCTTTATTTTCAGCTCAAAGATTAAAATGACATCTAATTTCTTTTGTCATTGCGGAAAAAGAGCAATATTGAAGATTTATTAATTAGGTGGGTCAACCTCATACGAAAAAATCGCGCGGGTATGTATATATATTATAAAGAAGAGGGTGAATTTAAGTTATATAATATATCTAAATATAATTTATTTAAATATTAAATTAAAGATGAAACTATACTAATAATAAAAAAAATATAGTTTTAATAAAACTAAATTAACGTTATTAAGGATAGTGGTAGTAGTATATTAAATTAACGTTATTAAAATGTTATTAAATTAACGCAGGGGCAGACCTACGTGGTTGCCATGGGGTTCACCCGAACCCCCTCGGTAAAAAAATTACGTTTTATATATAAGGTAGAAAATTTATATTTATGTACATATATTAATGTTGAACCACATGAAACAAGACACTTAGATAGTCCAGTGGTGTTATTTGCTCTTCTTGGGCGCTTCCTTCAGCCTACTGCGCGGGTTCAATCCCTAATTAAATAAAATAAATAAAATAATAATAATTATAATTATAATAATAATAATAATAATAATAATAATAATAATAATAATAATAATAATAAAAACGATGCCGTTTTAACAAAAAAAATAAAACTTTGACATAGTACAAATATGACCTTTAACTATTCAAAATTGCACAAATATGACCTCTCTCCAAGTCAGCCCTTTTAACGACGTGACACCGTGTGATTGGATCACCTTTACACATAGGCGCGAGTGAAACTCACGCATGGAGGTTGCAAATCGGAGATCATATTTGTTCAGGTTTTGAATAGTTAAAGGTCCTATTTGTTCATTATCAAAGTTTAAGGTTAAAGTTATAATTTGGTGTCAAGTTTAGGATCATATTTATGTATTATCTCTTTGTTTTTACGTCCTGCTTGTTTTATGCTTTGCAAGTTACAAGCTTGTAACCATACTTGAAACTTCGAATACCGCTTGCAAAAAATCAAACGAGTTCGAACCAGTGTCTGTATTAGGCCCTTTGCTAAGAGAAATATGGCAAAACTGGCCCCTGCATTGTTACAGAAGTAACTCTAAATCTTGCAAATTTGGTCACTATCTTAAAGTTACAGAAACACTTTGAACAAAGTTAATGTAAGGTTTTGCAGAATGTCATCTGGCCAATTCTTTTCATTCAGTAGTTTCCTCATGAAGGTATAAGAAAGATCCATATGCCAGAGTTTCCAATGTGTAAAAAGGAATCGTTATGCTTTCATGTCATTTACTGAGTGATTTGACTCATTCTTTCAGTTTGGAATCCAACTTGGTTGGTTGTTGAAGAATTTTTGGCACCAGACCTTGAGGGACATGCTCAGCAAGTTTAGTCTTGTTCCAAGTTATTAAAAAATGTCAAAGGGCACCCCTCCCACTATGCGTAGCCTCGTAGAAAAGGTCAAACCATAAGGATCTACTATACGCAATCTTACTTTACATTTTTGCAAGAAACTGTTTCCACAAAAGTTCAACACCGAAAAAGAAATTCACACTTATTTCATCAAGTGTTTAATGACCGGTAATATTAATGAAGTCAGTTATTTATTTTCAGTAGAATAAGCATGTCTCCAATATATGGATATTCAATTGGAGTTTTACAAAGTCTTGTCAATTGGCAGAATACACATATATTGTCCTTACCTCAGAGGTAGAGAGATCATTTTCGATAGACCTTTTGCTCAAGTAAAAACACTCCAGGAAAAAAGTAATGGAAGTGAAAGCATAGCAAAGAAAAAAATCCAACTATCGAAGTACAAGAAACAAGAGATAATAATAGAAATCGTAGGACAAATAAATTAAGGAGAAATACTAAGACTACTAGTATGGACGGTAAAGTAATGTGAGGGAAAGCATAAAAAAGTAAAATACTATGATAATCAAATTGCAAGAAACAATAGATAATAACAGAGATCGAAGGATAAGAAACTAAAGAAGAAATACTACGACTACTAGTATGAACGAATAGCAAGTTCCGTCTAAGTACCGTCTAATCACCTCTATGCATTACTTCTTCAGTCTACCTATTCCTATCTGAAATCATCCATAGTCGACCTCTTATACCTCCGGGGCATCCGTTCATCTTCTCTTCACATGCCAGAACTATCCGAGTCTCGGTTCTCCAATCTTGTTATCCACCGAAGTCACTCCCATCTTTACGCGAATATTTTCATTTCTAATCTTATCTCTCCTAATATGCCCACACATCTATCACAGTATCTTCATTTTCACAACTATTGAAAGCAAGGATCTTCCTAAGGAACTTATGTTTCAACTTTGATCATTCCTTTTTATAGGTTCAAATGATATGTAATCATTCTTAATTTCGACAAATAAGTTGCTATACCAGGATCCACATTGCTCATTACACGTACATTGTTCTTTAACATATAATTACATATTCAAAGCTTTATTTTAATATAATATTGATATTATTTTATAAAATTATGTACTACATACAACAGCAAATCCATAGCCTAAATAATGGGACACAAAAAATAAACATCTCTCCGTAAAATAAGGTATTTCATGTCTATATTTTCTAAAGTTTGTATATATTATCTATTGGAAGCCATACTAGAAGAAGGGCAAATGGTGCACTTGGTTGAAGATTGAGTTCTTTGACTAGAGCGCTAGATATCAATTATATACATTTGTCCCTTTTTAAAGTGCTACACCTTTGTTCTTGAAATCTTGAAATCGCCTCTGACTATATGCCAAGATAATTGTGTCGCATAAAAATGTATTACTCCTTAGTTGGAAACGAACTTACAGATTTACTTTAGTTTGACTGTTATAAAGCTTTTGGTATATTATTAATTATTAAATATTTATATAGAATCATAGTCACACTGACTAGTCCTAACTTAGTAAATTAGCTTATTTTGTGATTTTACTTATGCAAGTTAGTTTATTTTATTTTAATATAAGGAAAGCAATTCATTGTCTTAATCCCAAAAAGATGGTAATATTATCAATTAGGCTCCAAAAAAAGGTGTGAACAGATCTTAGCGGTTAAAGGAAAAAAATAACATCAATTGACCAAAAAAATAGCTTCCACAAGAAGCTTAACAAAGTTATAAATATAGGCCAATTCACTTCATGTTCTTCACCAAGAAATAAAAATACAGTAAATCAGGGGAAAAAAAGACATCTCCCAGTGCCAATTTACTTCAGCAAGTCCAAGAATCAATTAGTATCGCATTTCTACAGAGGGTTATCTGCTAGAGTTAGGTCCATTCAGACTTCTGTTCTAAAGGTTATATGTGAGGTTGTCCAAGACCACAAAAAGAAATGCTCTTAAGTTGACCGTAATCTTGCTTGACTCCTATTACTTGGTTGTCAAGGACGCTGAGAGGGTGAAGGTGAATATCTATTGGTTAAGAAGTCAACTTGATGAGATTGGAGATGCGACAAATTGGATTGTTGAGAGAAAAAAGTTATCTCAACGATGCAATTTATCACATATTTAATCCCATCAAGCTGAGTTTTTAACCAATTGAGATTCATCTTCTGCTTCTCAGCTTCCTTGTCCAAGTACTAGGAGTTAAGGAGATTACGTTCAACTTCAATCAAGAGTTTTCTTGGACATCCTCGCGTAACTTTTAGAACATAAGTCAGCATGGTGCACTATTCTAGCAGACAATCCTTTGTAGAAATGTGACACTAAGTGGTTGTCTAGACAAGATTGATTAAGATTAGAGAAAAATAATATTTGACGTTCAGTTGAAAAAACTAGATTCTTTATTTGTTGAGTATTTGTTTGCGTCATTTTTCCTCTTTCATATTATCACTTTCTTGTCAGATGGCTTTCTGTTAGCATTTTTTTTTCTCTATGTTTAACTTGAGTAGAAATGATGAACCCCTAAACTGGTTTGGTTGGGGCTTTTTTTTCCTTCATGTGGGATATATGTTATTTCTTGTACCTCGATTATTGGATTGTTTTATTGTAGTTTCTCTTCTGTTACTATTTGCTTTTTTGTTACTGTTTATTGGTTCTTATACTCCCATTACTTCTTTATCTTGGGACTGCTTTACCTCTCTTTGTCGCTCTATTCTCCTGAGACCCCACTTTGTTGGTTAACAGAATTGGTTTGTAACAATCTCACCAGTCTAAATGATTTGAAAATATGTATAAAGTGCCTTTTCTTCTAATGTCTTGTTCCAGATACGTTGTCCCTGTGTGCAGTGTGCTTAGATTTTGGGTATACAAGTACATCTAATGTACTGAAATGTGCTTTAAGAAGAGTCAAATGGTGTATAGATTTCCTGTTGCTCAAAAGGTGATGGTTAATTTCCATAAAGGACAATTCTTTCTCAAGTCGTTTGTTCTTTGGCCTTGTTAACCAGCAATTATGACATAAGTAACTCTAAATCTTGCAAATTAGGTCTCATTCCACCAACAGCAACACTTTGAAACATAGTTAATGCCAAGGTTTTGCAGAATGTTAAACGCCAGATTTTCCTACATGTTAAAGTGGAATCGTTATGTTATCCTATATACCTAGAGTGACATGAATGCGGCAGATGGCATGAGGAATCGATTCTTGCAAAATTCATACTATACATAAAGTAGTGGCATCAGGCACGGCATTAATATTCATAGAGGACTAGGATATGCCTGCTGTCTTGTCAAGACGGATGTCTGTAGTAACCTATCAAAAAACACAAGGTTAATCTGACTTGAACATGCTGTAACAAACCAAATTTATCAACACAGTACTAACGTATATTATCCTTAAAGAATATAAATTACAACTCATAGTTCAAGCAACAAAACAATACAAAAGGAACATCTCAGAATACTAGTAACTAGGAGAAGAGAAATTAGAACATAGAAGAGAGATGAGATATAACATATTAAGCCAAAGCTTCAACATAATTTGCATCACCAAATTTTCTTTTAAATAGCTTGGCTGCCCTCCCTTGCCCCAGGTTCTACACAAAGTTTTCCAATATACCAAACCCGCCCTTTACCTTAGTCTTTTGGCTAATCGGGTTCACAACACATGCTCATGATTTATATCATTGAAATCGTATTATTAATGCCTCTGCTATTTTGGTTCAGACTCTCAAGCAAAACTAACACCTATTAAAGCTGGTTGTTGCAGACCACCATTTAAGTTATTGTTATTATTACTCATTGTGTTTACTTCCCTTTTTTAGTCAGTTTCAAAATAATTTCTATTTCCTTTTTTAGCAACTCGTTAATTCCAACTGTTCATAGGACATGTTAAAATTAAAGGACATCTTGGTATATTCCAGTTATCTTTAGTTTAATACCATAAGATTCAAAAGTTTATTTTACTTACTTAAACTTCGTATCAAGTCAAAACTAGACAAACAAATTTAAATGGAGGGAGTATTTGTCTGTTATTTCTTGTCTTTCTTTTGCAAGGTATTTTTGTTTCATACTCTCCAATTATGCTTGTGAGAACGCGTTACTATTATCTGGTTGTTATTTTACAGTGAACTGAACACTCACTGTAAGCATGTTAAAAATGATTCTGTATCTATCAAGCAGCACGAAGATTCTTGATCAATATGCTCATAATGCAAGACTAGCACATCACATATATAAAAGATTTTTTGATGTTTATATTGTTCATTTTTTCTTTACATCTAAAACATGTATTAGGATCATCTAATAGATAGATTTTGTTAAATATTTGACGGAGAATAGAAGGTTTTGACAAGTTTAAAGGACCGGAACTGCTCAAGAGTATATTTAAGTGTATGAATCTACTCCAAATAGAAATATTTTCATTGTTTTTCAAGTAATAATATAAGAGGCTCTCTCTTTATACTATTTTCCCTTTTGATTCGTCTGTCATTTTTCAAGTAATAATATAAGAGGCTCTCTCTTTATACTATTTTCCCTTTTGATTCGTCTGTTATTGCGGCATGAATAAGATCTGTTATGTTCTATTCGGAAGTAATCCCCAATCTCTAAGATTATTAAAGGGAAGTTTGGTGCATTAAGTTCCACTATGCGCAGACTCATTAAAAAGGTTGAATTATAGGGATCTATTATAAGCACCATTACTCTGCATTTTCGCAACAAATTGATTCCATAAAAGTTCAACACAAAAGAAATTCACACTTGTAATGAAGTCTGTTTTATTCATATTGAAATCACTCATTGTCTAGAAATATTTAGTAACATAAACATGCCAAGATATATCACCTAAAAATTTATTACTCCCTATTTGGAAATTGTTAGAGTTTGCGACCTGAATTTTGTTGATCCGGTCCTGAAAAGATCGCGGTGCGACCCATGTTTGAGATTTTTTGGGCTTAGAGTTTTCTTGGAAGCACGTATTATATAAGTGAGACTTAGTGGGTTGGTTTAATATGACGGTTTTCGTGTGTTATTGAGAAATTTGATTCCTCCTTGTATTCCTCTCTGATATAGTGAATTTCTCCTCTTCTGCCCGTGGCTTTTTCCGTCAAGGGTTTCCACATAAATCTGTGTGTGTTTATCTTATTTTTTTCTTTTGCTTATCATATTGCTTATTCCAGTTTAATTTCATAACAAACTGGTATCAGAGCCACACATGGTTGTTTTCTTGGGGATGGCAACCATGAAGTATGACATTCCGCTATTGAACCGCAATATCAGATTTTCGTTATGGAAGGTTAAGATGCGGCATATGCTCGCGTAAATGGATTTGGATGATGATAAGGGTTAGATAAGATTCCCTCATCGTGGACAGAGGAGGATAAATAACGTAAGGATTGAAAGGCTCTATCTCAGATCCACCTTCATTTATCCAATCAGATTCTACAGGATATTTTGAAGGAGACCACTGCCGCTGCGTTGTGGTTGAAACTGGAATCGTTATGTATGATAAAGAGTCTAACTAGTAAGTTTTATCTCAATCAATGACTTTATTCTCATCACATGTCAGAGGGTGTGTCTTTGGAGGATCACCTATTTGTCTTTAAAGGAACGAAACTGCTCAAGAGTATATTTAGGAGTATGAATCTACTCCAAATAGAAATATTTTCATTGTTTTTCAAGTAATAATATAAGAGGTTGTCACGACCCAACTTCTCAGGTCATGATGACGCCTACCATAACCCACCAGTAGGCAAGCCAACCCGTAGTCCAGAATGACTAGTAACGGACTACTCAATAATATAAGAAAAAGAATTCAGAATATATTGAAATAAAGATCATTACATAGAAGAATTCCAAAATCTAGTTGTATCAGTACAAGAGCTTCTAAACATAATAAGAGTACAAAATAACATATCAAGGAGAAATACACTGATACAACTTACCTCTGAATACAACTTAGAGACTATCCTAATACATAGGAGAGAAATAAGTAATACTACGCACATCAGGAGCTTACTCTAAGTCTCAGAATCAGGGTTGCTCCGCTCTATGCACACATCAACGGTTATAACCCGTACTATAATCAGCAGGCTGTAGAGGTGTAGTATGATACCAAACGAATGGTACTCAATAGGCAACTACCAACTGAGCTCCAAAGATAAAGCAGATATATAAAACATATAAACAGAATGGAAACTACACCTAAGAGTTCAAAAATCATATAATAAGTCAATGAGAATAATAAGGGACAACTATCCTATTCATGTCCAAGAGTCTAACATAATAAAACTAAGGAGGTATCAAGATGAACTATCCTATTCCATCTACATGCAATATATGACAATGCTATACCGTATATCCTAGGACAATATACGAATAAAGAGCGAAAGAAAGATATATAGTAATATACAAGGCGAAGGAACAACTATACAATATGAATAACGAAGGAAGGTAATACGTAGTACCATAGCTTCATATATATATATATATATATATATATGTATGTATATATGTATAATACATATAAACAGGAGGTCATCTCAAGCATAACCTAGATCATCATGTTTTCATTTTAAAACCTCATTATAATACTATCAGGATTCAATACTATCATACTCAAGGTTTCCAATCCATATCGCTAAAAATGATATAATCGTGTACAATAATACCATCATAAGATAGAAGAGGTCAAAGACACACCTCAATTCTCGATACCGGATCAATGACCAATCTGTCATAAGCTAGCCATAATAATGATCATAACAATATCAATAACAACGTGAATAACCGGCTACTCCAGATAATCAAATACCTAGCCGAGCCTATGTGTATGATACAAGAATAATCATAGAGATGAACTTATGAGAGCGCGCGTCGAACCCGAGACTTGAAGTGTGTAAGTGAAGTTCAAAGGAACACCATATCACACACCAAGAACCGTCCATACACTACACTCCATAGGCACCTTTTGTCTTCCCTTCATTAAGGGTTTTTGGGACATTTCACTTATGTTTGTAATAAGTTTATAAATAGACTAGTTTTAGGTCTTTAGTTCTTTAGTTGTTTATTAATATTAAAAGTTGTAAAACTTGAACCAAAATCTCTCTAGTGTGAGGAGTGTACCACCTTAGTTTAGGGCTTGGAAAAGCCACCAAATCCAAAATGAGGGTGATGCTAGGGTGGAATCGCTAGTATTACCAAACATTGTTAGAAACCTTGGTACTTGAGTGGTTCACACCCCCTTGTGTCATTGTAAGAGTGTTTGTTTTGCCTATTACAAGTATTAAGGGTATTAGTGTGTGACATACACTTAGGTTCTTAGTTCTTGTGAGAGTTGATGTCTCACTTCCTATCCTTACACTTCTTGTAATCGTGTTTGTGTTCTTCTTCTAGTAAAGCCATGTATTGTTGTTATCTTGTTGTTGTTGTCTTATCATCTCGTGTTCATCTTGTTGTTGGCTGTTTTTGGTGTAAATTACACCTTGTATCATCTCGTTCTTATGGTATTATTGTTGGCCGAGGCTTGTTCCCCTTTTGGTCCTCGGTTTGTCTTGTGTTTTGTGTCTTGTTTCCGTATTGTGAGTTAATTTCGTTATCATTTGGTATCATATATAAGGATGGTTGTGTTCCTACACTACCAATATTGGTCTCTCTAAGTCGAAAAATCAAAAAATAAGTGTTGAAAATTTGAAAAATCCAAAAAGAAGCAAATCTGTCCATTCTTATTGTCTTGGCCGAAATTATGTCTTGTTGTTGTTTTGGGCCGAGATTTGTGTCTATATTTAGGTTTGTTTTTGTTGTCTTAGTAGTTTATTGTGTTATCTTGTTGTTCACTAACACCCCTTGAGTCTAAAGTCTAAGATTTGAGCTCTTGTCAAAGTGTTGTTGAAGGGTGGACGGCTAAGAGGTTGTTATTGTTCATATTGTTCTTGTTGTTGTTCATATTGTTCTTGAAGTGGTGTTCAACAAAAGGAGTTGTTTGATTTTGAAAATATAAGAGAGAGACAAGGTTTTGTGTTTTTCTTGGGAATACTTTCAAGACAACACCAAAGTGGTAAAGAAAGAAAGGGCATCCAAAAAGCTTAGTTACTAAAAGGGTGACAAACACTTTTCAAGAAGATCCAAAAGAGGAAAGAGACGAGGCTACTACAAAATGTGTTTTGCCAAATTATTTCAAGTTGGTGAAAAGTTGATGGAAGCCTTTGACTCTTGAAAAGAGAGTCCAAAGCCTTTTCCACCTACACTATAACCGAAAATTCATCATCAAGGAGAGAGATTGAACAACTCAAGTTTGAAAAACATCATACTTCAACTAAAACAACAATACGATTATAATTTGTGTGGTATTGTCGTTTGCGTTTCAAGACTTGAACCTTTGTTGGTGTTGTTGTGTGTGACGTTTTGGGACTATTTTTGTATCCTTTGTTAGCTGTTTTTGTGACATTTTGGACTGTTTTGGAGTAATGGAACCCGAGACCTCATCCCCTCAACCCACGGTGGACCACAATGCTACAAGTACCATTTTGTCCCTCCTTGATTCTATGTCCCGAGACCTTTCTAGGGTGAATGCGGGTCTTAACAAAATTGGCTCGTATGTGGTAACTATGAGTGAGAGGTTTGATCTAATGGAGAGTCAAAGGAACTCTCGTGCTTTTACTCCCGACACTTTACTTCCAATGAACAATCCTCCAATACCATCACCTAATGCCGCAAGACAAGCTCCAAATAGCCCTCAAAACCGAGACATAACTAGGGCCATTTCCCCATAATTCGATCAAGTCCAACAAGGACTTGGACGCCAAATTCCTACACTAAAACCGAACCCTCCTATCCAAGATCCACTTAACCAAAGGCATCAACTTTCACCAATTCAAATTCCTTCCGTACAAGCTCCACAACCAAAGCTTCTCTTCACTAAACCAACCCTCTTGACCGAAACTCCACTTTACCAAAACCGATATGTCCATGTAGAGGAGAAGGGTAGAAAGGAACATGAAGGATATGGGGTCTACGACAATGCTTGTATGATGGTAGGAGACTTGAATTGGATGAGATTGAAGGTAAAGCTCAAGATGGAGAGGAAGCCAAGATTCAAAATGAATATGTCGGTAGAGACTTGTTGTTATCGAGCTTGCAGGTTCTCCATGTTTTGCGGACTGTTTTGAGTGGCTTCCTTTAAGTGGCCAATTGAATGAGGTGAAACCGTGAATTTGTGGGCAAATTCCTCTCAAGATGGAGAGGATGATACAAGAATAATCATAGAGATGAACTTATGAGAGTGGGCGTCGAACCCGAGACTTGAAGTGTGCAAGTGAAGTTCAAAGGAACACCATATCACACACCAAGAACCGGCCATACACTACACTCCATAGGCACCTTTTGTCTTCCCTTCATTAAGGGCTTTTGGGACATTTCACTTATGTTTGTAATAAGTTTATAAATAGACTAGTTTTAGGTCTTTAGTTGTTTAGTTTTTTATTTCTATTGAAAGTTGTCACACTTGAACCAAACTCTCTCTAGTGTGAGGAGTGTACCACCTTAGTTTAGGGATTGGAAAATCCACCAAATCCAAAATGAGGGTGATGCTAGGGTGGAATCGCTAGTATTACCAAACATTGTTAGAAACCTTGGCGCTTGAGTGATTCACGCCCTCTTGTGTCATTGTAAGAGTGTTGGTGTTGCCTATTACAAGTATTAAGGGTCTTAGTGTGTGACATACACTTAGGTTCTTAGTTCTTTTGAGAGTTGATGTCTCACTTTCTATCCTTACACTTCTTGTAATCGTGTTTGTGTTCTTCTTCCAGTAAAGCCGTGTATTTTTGTTATCTTGTTGTTGTTGTCTTATCATCTCGTGTTTATCTTGTTGTTGGATATTTTTGGTTTAAAGTACACCTTGTATCATCTCGTTCTTGTGGTATTATTGTTGGCCGAGGCTTGTTCCCCTTTTGGTCCTCGGTTTGTCTTGTGTTTTGTATCTTTTTTCCATAGTGTGGGTTAATTCCGTTATCAGTATACCCCCACAACCCCATAATCAGAAGGTTCAATCAACACACAATAACACAAGGCATATTCTTCACTCATATCCATGCAATCGTCCCATATCGACTGATAGACATAGGTGCATACTGGTGATATGTGATGTGCATGTAGGAATGAATGCAAGGTACACAATCAATATCATAACTCATCATAACTGTCATCATCATGATCATCATTATCGTAATCAACCTCCGGCCTTGTCGGGTATCAATGTATCATCATGATATCCTCCGGCCCGGGTATCAATATCATCGTAATAGTATCCTACGGCCTTGATGGGTATAAATATTATCACAATAGTATCCTCCATCCTTGTCGGGTATTAATATCATCACAATAGTGTCACACCCCTTTTTCAACCCGAAAAGATTTGGTTTTAAGTTTCGAAAGAGTTTTTATTATTAAAGTGACAAAAGGTGAAAATTTATTCCGAAAAAGGATTATTTATACTTTCAAAACTTAGAGTCGCCACTTGGCATAATTCGGTGTGCTAAGTCACCTTTGGAAAATCCTTTTCAAAATGATTTGACTCTTTAAGACTGGTTGGCGAACAGAGATTCTGGCTAAGGAATTCTGTTGACCAAGGGGAAGGTGTTAGGCACCACTCGATTCCATGGTTCGACCACGGTCGCTTGATGGAGAATATCGGCTAATTTGAAACTACGAATGTATAAACCACATAAAACACACAAAACAATCAATCAAACCAACAAAACAAAATAAATCCAAAATCATAATGTCCAGTCCAATTATTACAAAACCGAAACAGAAAAATGTGAAAATATAAATCTTATTCTTAACTAGTCCTAGGCTAAACTCCGTTGCTTTACCCAATGCCTCGGGCCTTCATCACGATCATCTTCCTCCAACATAGTATGTCAGGGCATTCCTCGGTGAATAAATATAAATACCTCGGGGAATTCCCCGGCCAAATGAATACACTTTTCAAATGCGGTAAACAAGACATTCAACAAATATTTCAAACATTCCAACAATCCACCAATTCTAAATTTTCCCACCCAACCTATGTTCGCCTAAATCAATCGACCTATCATGATACTATCAAGTTCGATTGACGTTTATTTCAAGTCAAATAACCAATGAATCATACTAACCAAAATTCACCAATTATATCAAGTTTTCAATTCTCACCCCCAAATTAATTCTCAAAATTCCAACAATTCACTATCATTATCAACAGAACCAAACAAACAAATCAATATCACCCAAATATTCATATCATGATTCACACAAACCAATCACTCATATATAATGAAGGACCTCAAATCGAGCTTTATTGTGCAAATTATGCAATTGAGTGATGGAACCGGGCTCGAAAACCTCGAATAACGACTCTCAACACGAACTAACCAACCTCGGGATAGCTTCACTATTTTCCACCAAAAAAGTGCGATAGAATCATGATGACCAACAAACCCGCTCAAAGTTTCCGATGTGGGTTCGATCATGGATGGGATTGGGTCATTGCTATTGTGTCCGGAGCTCCGTCGAGCTTAATCGGTCGAATCTCTTGAATTTTGCGAGTGTGGGTCTCTATTTCGACTTTGCCGGAGCTCCGACGAGCTCAGAGATAGAGGAATTCGGAGAAGAACGGGTCAAATTTTTGGGGGGCCGTCAACCCTTTTCTCTCCTAATCTCCCTTTTATTTTACTATTTTCTCCCTATTTGTGGTGCTGGGAGTGTGTCAATGAACTGTGTGGATTGTTTTCTGTGGGTTGGTGCAAATTCCGTCAAAATCCCTTACTGTGTATTCATCCGTGTATATGAAAGTGTGTGCGTTTTGTTTCTCTCTGTGTGTATAGCCATAAGGAAGCCTTCTTATCTATGTATGTATTGCCAAATTTTCTTTCATGGTAATGCATGAACTATTGTGAATATGGAGAAATGGAGGTTTTTTCGTGTTCTATTAATGGAATTTGTGGTGTATGTGTTTAATTGTGTTCTCCTTTTCTTTGTAGGAAAGAAATATGGTGGGGTCACATGGGTGGGGTAGTGAGGGTAGGGTATAGGGTACGTGATGTAGGGTAAGTTAGTTAGGATAAGATTTGTTAGGAATTTTGTTAAGGGTTCTATTTTTTTGCATTTTTATGGGATATAATCATACGGGTGAGGACACACAGTAAGACGGAGGTAAAATGGTAAAAGTGCTATCGGGGAGGGACAAAATTAGGTGTCTACATATACAAAAACGAAACAGAAGTGTTTTCAGACAAAGAAGTAGACAACAAGATCAAATTTTGACCCGACCATTATTCATGGAAAGAAACAGAAGGAAGAAGGACAACTGAGTTGGAGAGTCGAGTGAGGTCCCATCGAGGTTCCAGTCCGCGACTCTGTTATTACATCAGAATGAACATTACAAGTTAAAACATAAATGAAATTACAAAAACTCTGTCTATACCTCTTTCCTTAACTCCTGACTCGCTACTTCATCGCCCTTTTCTTCAAGCGGGCTCCTGATTTGCAATTTCTTCAACTTGTTGCTTGCCTTTCAATTTCTTCACCCTGTTCTTCAGGCGGGATCCTGACTTTCCATTTTTCAACTGTTGACTTTCAATTTTCTTTCTCTTGTTGCTTACTTTTCAACTGCTTCACCT
This sequence comes from Capsicum pubescens, assembly GCA_030864215.1. NCBI lineage: Eukaryota > Viridiplantae > Streptophyta > Magnoliopsida > Solanales > Solanaceae > Capsicum > Capsicum pubescens. Next base: position 353,149,516 of record CM061538.1, on the reverse strand, counting down.
TGTTGCTTGACTTTCCATGTATTCACCCTATTCTTCAGGCGGGCTCCTGAAATCACATCAAAACTAAAACGAAAATTACCCCAAACCAATATTATTATCAAGACATTTCATATGCCAGGAATTGAAGTTCCAAACACAAGAATTAAATTTTGCCCCAATTTATCATCAAAGGAATTTTGTGAAAGTCACATCATTATAGGAATCAAAGGGAATGACTCGACTAAAAGGTACATCTTATAGGAATCAAAGGGAATGATTCGACTAAAAGGCACGTCTTATAGGAATCAAGGGGGATGATTCGACTAAAAGGCACGTCTTATAGGAATAAAGGGGAATGATTCGACTAAAAGGTACGTCTTATAGGAATCAAGGGGGATGACTCGACTAAAAGGTACGTCTTATAGGAATCAAGGGGGATGACTCGACTAAAAGGTACGTCTTATAGGAATCAAGGGGAATGACTCGAATAAAAGGTACGTCTTATAGGAATTAAAGGGAATGACTCGGCTAAAAGGTACGTCTTATAGGAATCAAGGGGAATGACTCGACTAAAAGGTACATCTTATAGGAATCAAGGGGGATGACTCTCCTAAAAGGTACGTCTTTTAGGGGTCAATGGAAATGACTCGACTAAAAGGTACGTCTTATAAGAATCAAAGGAATGACTCAACTAAAAGGTACATCTTCTAGGGGTCAAGGGGAATGACTCAACTAAAAGGTCCGTCTTATAGAAATCAAAGGAAATGACTCAACTAAAAGGTACGTCTTCTAGGGGTCAAGGGGAATGACTCAACTAGAAGGTACGTCTTATAGGAATCAAAGGAACAACTGGACTAAAAGGTACGTCTTCTAGGGGTCAAGGGGAATGACTCAACTAAAAGGTATGTCTTATAGGAATCAAAGGAACGACTCAACTAAAAGGTACGTCTTCTAGGGGTCAAGGGGAATGACTCAACTAAAAGGTACATCTTATAGGAATCAAAGGAAATGAATCGACTAAAAGGTACGTATTCTAGGGGTTAAAGGGAATGACTTGACTAAAAGGTACGTCTAGGAATCAAAGGAACGACTCGACTAAAAGGTGCATCTTCTAGGGATCAAGGGAAATGACTCAACTAAAAGGTACGTCTTATAGGAATCAAAGAAACGACTCGACTAAAAGGTACATCTTCTAGGGGTCAAGGAGAATGACTCAACTAAAAGGTACGTCTTATAGGAATCGAAGGAACGACTCGTCTAAAAGGTACGTCTTCTAGAGGTCAGGGGGAATGACTCGACTAAAAGGTACGTCTTATAGAAATCAAAGAAACGACTTGACTAAAAGGTACGTCTTATAGGAATCAAGGTTCAATTTAAGAAGTGTATCCCTTAGCAAATGAAACTGAAATCCCTGGACAAGAAAGTGTGTCTCTGAGAGATATATGATGATGAATTTTACAATGATTTGATTATCAAACCTGTGCATCAATATTGTTTCCTTCATTTGTAGGAATGAGGCATTGAAACCCTCGATATTTATGGTTTGAAGTCCTTGATTTGAAGGTAACGTATTTCCTGATTCATCAAAGAAAACTTGTGAGTTTAAAAACATGGTGTCTGGTTTGTGGCTTTAGCTTTCGCGGAAATCGCTCTTGCCCTCATCATATTTAACCTTGCTTCCAACCATTAGCATATATCATTGACTTGCTGAATCATTAACTTAAACTCAGATTATTTGTAACACCCCGTATTCAAGTACGTGTATTGGCGTATTCAAGTACGTGTATTGGTCTTATTTATATGGAATTAATTTTTTATTTTATTTATACCGGAATTTGACCGTAGATGGTTCCATGCGAAGGTTATTGAATAAGATTTCAAACGATAAAAAGATTTCCAAAAACGGATAGATTTTGGATATAATCGAGCACGTTCGAAACTATAAAACGGTGGCCGGGATATTTGGGAATAGTAAATGTGCAGGAAAATTTCCTGCACATAAACTTTTGAGGCCAGCCAAATTTTTGGGTCAACTTCAAACTATCATAACTCCCTTAATATAATGAAATGGGAGATCTGCGACCTATGAAAATAAAGATCTTTGAGTCTTATTTCCAATGCAATTGGTTTCATCCAAATACAACGTCTGAGTAAGGAGTAATACTCATTTTACTTCAGCCTATCAAAACAGATTTTTAGGGTCAACTTCAAATGACCATAACTCCTTGTACAGGACGAACTGGGTGGCCTACTTTATATGAAATGAAATCCATTTGAATTATCCTTCAAACTATACCAATTTTACCCAAATCTGATATCGGAGTAAAGAGTTATGGTCGATCTACTTTAGCTTATCAAAACAGTCCACCAAAGGACAAATTTGACATTATTTAAATTTTAAAGACATTTTGGTCATTTCCTATTATATTATGGACAGGAATATGTGTATATATACATGTATATGAGTTCAAAAACTCATTTTCATCATCAATCATTGCGAAAGAACAAACCCTAGCCAAATTTGACCTTTAAACTACTTTTGATTCAACCGTAGAAATTCCAAAGTAATCCGATAACTGCGTTTGTCATCTCAAGAGCTTCGAACAACACCTATTATTTGTGCAAACAGGATTGCATAATCAAGATGTGAATTCTAAGGTATGAATATTGTTTTCCTTTGTTCTTTTCCATATGTATATGTGTGATAGAGCATTATATGTATTGGTTGTTATTGAAAGGTGATGGAAATAGGGTTATGGACTATTTTGCATGGTTTGGTTGTATTGAATTGTGGAAGGTGGATATGTTAATTGAGTTATGGAAGGTGGATATGGTGATATACTATTGAATTGATGATTATTTATGTCTATGGCTCAATTTGGTTTAATGGATTGGTTGGAAGGATAAATGAATCCAAACTTGATATTGGAGGATGTTGTATGAATATGCATGGCATGTGAATGTAATTGGAGTATAAGAGGGTTAAAGTGACACCCTTTATGGTGTAATTAAGTCTTACTACTTAACCACTAGTTTGGTGAATTCGAATAATTGAATTGTGATGTTTGGTTGCTAATACTAGATTGCTATATATGTTCATTGTAGATAAGTAATCCAAAAAGATGGGAAGTCCATTTGGGACTAGTATTGAAGGTTGACAGTCAGGTATGTAAAGCATACTCTATACCATATCTTTGGCATGAAAGTGAACAATTGTTCTATTAAGAAAGTTTCCAAAGTTATTCAATAACATGTGATCCATAATGGTTTTGTATGATGTCCTAAGTTACCAATGAACTTGTTTCCACCCTACAAGATATCAAGACATTCCAATACTTACTTGTTTTCCAAATCTTACATTTTTATTACACTAATGAATGTCAGAAGGTATCCGGTTACTCAAACAAGATCCATGTGCTATTAATGACTCCAAAACGTTTCATTGATATACCAATAAGTTCCTACTTCATTGTTATGGCATTGATGACTCCAAAACACTTCATTGATCTGCCAATGAGTTCTTACTTCATTGTTATTGCATTGATGGTCTATTTATATGTCTCTTATTGATGTATCATTGTTTCAAAGTATCAAAAATGCGGTGACGACCAAAATAACAATCTCAAAGATTAATTGAACTAAGTGATGGAAGTTCTCTCTTATCGGGTGGTATCCCAGGGGCATTAGCCTATCATGGGTTGATCCCTATTTATGTGTTTATGGGTGGTATCCCAGGGGCATAAGCCTATCATGGGTCGATCCCAGTTGATATGTACTGGAGACAGCCTAATGGTCACAATACAGTACAGTAATGATTACAAAGATGATAAGAACGAAGGTAAAGTGATTGAATAAGTACAATGTACAGGTTGTCACAAGTTCAAGTAAGTGTGGTCCACTCCTATTATGATTTATTCACTTGTTTCTGATTTCTATTGAGCTCCTATATCATATGTGATTATCTACAACTTTACATACTTAGTACATATTTCGTACTGACGTCCCCCATGGGGGACCTGCATTTCATGCTGCAGGCACAGGTACCTCAGCTCATACACTGCACAAGTAGGAGCCAGGATATCCAGCTGTTTTTGGTGAGCTCCAGTTTGCTTCGAGGCTTTTCGTGTCATATCCAGTCACTTTTGGTATTGTATAGAAGTTAGTTCTATGGCGGGGTGTGTCCTGACCTTAGTTAAACTTTGTGTATTATCTAGAGGCTTTGTAGACCTAATTCATAGTCAAGGTGGTGTTTTGTTAATAGACGTGATGGCTCCAACGACCAAGTATTGTATATACATATATATGTGTGCTCGAGCTTATATAGGTGATTATTTCCTTTTATATGCGACATAATGTTGTCCGAATTTCGGGTTGTCATAGAGGTATGTATGGGAAGTATAAGGATATGAGCTGGTTCTCCTGGGCCTCCTCGGTTATGGGTGCCAGTCCGCCCCAATAGGATTTGAGGCGTGATAAATATGGTATCAGAGAAGTTCGTCCTAGTGAGTCTACAAAGCCGTGTCTACGTAGAGTCTTGTTTATCGGTGTTTCGTGCACCGCATCTATAAACACGAGGCTATGGACATTTAGGAATTGTCTCTTTTCTTCATGTCTTAGATCGTGTGATAGAGCCTATATTGTATATGAAGTCATAGTTGACCACTGAATCCGTTTGTTTCTCTTATTATAGTAATGATGCCGGTTACCAAAAGCAAGAATACCGGTAAGCAAGTAGATGTGTCTACCAAAGAGGGGACTAGTATGTCACCCACTATACCATCTAATCAAAGTGAGGCTCCAGTTAAGCATGCATCAGAAACTTCTTCCACTCCGAAAGAAATAAGGGGGAGGAGAACTATATCCCCAGAGCCACCTATTAATGCTGCTGATTAAGATCTTAGAAATGCAGTGCAACTTTTGACTCGTATAGTTGTTGGGCAAGCTCAAGGTCAAGCCATTCCTACCACGGGTCCTAGTGGTACAGATAGGGCGACTAGCCTTTGAACACAGGATTTTCTTAAGATGGATCCTCCCACTTTTACCGAATCAGATCTTAACGAGGACCCACAGGACTTTATTGATCAAATTCAAAGGGCCTTAGATGTTATGCATGTAACGGGTAGAGAGACAGTAGAGTTAGCGGCGTATAGATTCAAAGGGAAGGCTATATATTGGTATAAGGATTGGAAACGATCTAGGGGTATTGATGCATACCCAGCTACTTGGAAAGGGTTCAAAGAGGCATTTCTTGATCATTATCTTCCATTCAAGATTCGTCAGCCCGTGCAGATCAGTTTTTAAATCTTCGTCAGGGGAATATGAGCGTGAGGGAGAAAAGTCTCCAATTTAATTCCTTGTCGAGATATGTTCCTAATGTTGTAGCTACTATGGATGATAGAGTTCATTAATATGTGGATAGGCTGGATCCATATCTGGTTAGAGATTGTACTATTGCCTCTTTGAACAAAGATATGGACATAGCGAGGATCCAAGCTTTTGCACAGAAAATAAAAGATCAGAGTCAGAGGAGAAGAACACAGGAATTAGAAAGAGGATATTCCAAGAGGTCCAGATCTACAGGGCAGTTCATGGCATCCCACGGAGGGTTCAGACCACAGTTTTCTGCTAGACCACCTAGGCCATTATCTTCTTATTCTATAGCTAGTTCCCCACCACAGTTCTAAGGGTCCAGAGAAAATTAATTTAGGCACAGAAGTGGGAGTTAGAGTTCACGGATAGTGGGGTACCAAGGGCAAGGGAATATGAGCCAATCGAGACCTCCTCGAGAGCCATGTAATAAATGTGGAAGGTATCATTTGGGCGCATGTCGGCTGGGGACCAATGTTTGCTTTTGGTGTGGTATGTCGGGGCATATGATGAGAGAATGCCCATAAAGGGGCATAGGGGGTATGGCATGACCTACGGGGTCATTTGTTGCATCATCATCATCGATGCCTTATTCAGGAAGGGGTACACAACCAATGGGCCGTGTTAGAGGTGATAGAGGAGCCACGAGTTCTAGCGGGGCTCAAAATCGTACGTATGCTCTAGTGGATCGACAGAATTTAGAGGCTTCCCTAGATGTGGTTACGGGTACGTTGTCTATCTTTTCATTCAATGTATATGCCTTAATTGATCCTGGTTCTACATTATCTTATGTTACTCCATTGGTTGCTAGAAAGTTTGAAAGAATACCCGAACTGTTAGTTAAGCCATTTGAAGTGTCCACACCGATTAGGGAATCTATTATAGTTAGAAGGGTTTATCGAAACTGCATAGTAACTGTTTGTGGTCGTGATACGATGGCTGATCTTGTGGAGTTAGAAATGGTAGATTTTGATGTTATAATGGGTATAGACTGGTTGGTGTCTTGTTATGCCACAATTGATTGCTGCACGAAAAAGGTATATTTCTATTTTCCAAATAAATCAGTCCTTGAATGGAAAGGTGAAATTGGCGCGCCAAGAGGTAGATTTATTTATTATTTTAAGGCAAGAAGAATGATTTCCAAGGAATACATATATCATTTAGTTAGATTAAGGGATACAGAAGCGGAGCCACCAACTCTTCACGCTGTTCCGGTGGTAAATGAATTTTCTGATGTATTTCCTGAAGATCTTCCAGGTTTGCCTCCTGAACGAGAAGTAGAGTTTGGTATTGATGTAATACCAGGCACCCAACCAATCTCCATTCCTCCGTATAGAATGGCCCCAACAGAATTACGAGAATTGAAAGAGCAATTGAAAGATTTGCTAGAGAAGGGATTCATAAGGCCTAGTATGTCCCCCTGGGGAGCACCAGTGTTATTTGTGCGCAAAAAAAGATGGCTCGCTGAGGATGTGTATTGATTATCGGAAATTGAATAAGGTGACTATTAAGAATAAATATCCTCTCCCAAGAATTGATGATTTATTTGATCAGTTATAGGGCGCCAAGTGCTTTTCTAAGATTGATTTGAGGTCAGGTTACCACCAAGTGAGGGTCAAAGAGAAGGATATACCCAAGACAGCTTTCCGAACACGGTATGGTCATTATGAGTTTCTAGTTATGTCATTTGGGCTAAGAAATGCACCCGCAACTTTTATGGATTTGATGAATAGGGTGTTTAAGCCATTCCTGGATATATTTATGATAGTTTTTATAGATGATATTCTAGTTTATTCTAGATCATAAGAGGACCATGCCAATCACTTACGACAGGCATTGCAGACTCTTCGTGATTGTAAGCTTTATGCAAAGTTCTCTAAATATGAGTTTTGGTTAAAGTCGGTGGCATTTTTGGGGCATATTGTATCTAGTGAAGGGATAAAGGTTGATGCTCAAAAGATAGAAGCTGCGAAGAACTGGCCAAGGCCCACAATGCCTACGGAGATTCGTAGTTTTCTCGGGTTGGCCGGTTATTATAGAAGGTTTGTTGAAGGCTTTTCTTCCATTTCAGCACCCTTAACCAAGCTAACCCATAAAGCATCCAAATTCCAATGGAATGATGTCTGTGAGAAGAGTTTTCAAGATTTAAAGAACAAGTTGATTTCTACACCCGTGTTGGAACTTCCAGAAGGCACCGAAGGGTATACAATGTATTGTGATACTTCCAGAATTGGTTTAGGATGTTTATTGATGCAGCATGGTAAGGTAATAGCATATGCTTCTAGACAATTGCGGCAACATGAGAAAAATTATCCTACACACGATCTTGAGCTGGCAGCAGTTATTTTTGCTTTAAAGATATGGCGCCACTAATTATATGGGGTTCATGTTGATATATATACTGACCATAAGAGCTTGCAATATACTTTTAATCAGAAGGATTTAAATTTAAGGCAACGGAGATGGCTTAAACTATTAAAGGACTATGATGTTGATATCTTGTACCATCCAGGGAAAGCAAATATGGTAGCTGATGAGTTAAGTCGTAAGGCTATGATGGCACCTATAGAAAGGCAAGGGATGATTAAAGATCTTCACCAGTTAGCTAGTTTGGGAGTTCGCCTTCTTGAAACTACGGATAAAGAGCTTATCGTACATAATGCTGCGGAATCTTCATTAGTAGCTGAAGTGAAAGAGAAGCAATATGCAGATTTTATTTTATTAAAGCTTAAGGAGAACGTTCAGAGTGGTGCGACCAAGGCATTTGTGCTTACGCGAGAAGAAGTACTTCAGTGCCAAAACCAATTGTGTGTGCTAGATGTAGACGGGCTAAGAAAGAAGATTATGACAGAGGCACATTGTTCAAGGTATTCCATTCATCCAGGATCAACCAAAATGTATCAAGATTTAAAATATATGTATTGGTGGAATGACATGAAGAAGAGCATTGCAGAATTTGTTGCTGAATGTCCAAATTGTCAAAGAGTTAAAGTTGAGCACCACAAACCCGAAGGTTATATGCAATGCATTGATCTTCCAAGCTGGAAGTAGGACATGATCAATATGGATTTCGTTATTGGTTTGCCTCGTACATCCCGGAAGTTTGATTCTATATGGGTGATTGTTGATAGGCTTACCAAATCCGCACATTTCCTACCAGTTAGGACCACTTACATAGTTGAAGAGTATGCGAAGTTGTACATTAAAGAGATAGTCTGATTACATGGAGTGCCAATCTCTATTATATCAGATCGAGGAACCCAATTTACCGCAACCTTTTGGAAGTCTTTTCAGAGGTGTTTGGGAACACAAGTGATGTTGAGTACAAATTTTCACCCTCAAACAGATGGACAAGCAGAACGTACCATCCAAACACTTGAAGATATGCTACGAGCTTGTGTAATATATTTTAAGGGCAACTGGGATGATCATTTACCTCTTATTGAGTTTGCCTACAATAATAGCTATCATTCAAGTATCAAAATGGCACCATATGAAGCTTTATATGGAAGGAAGTGTAGATCACCAATAGGATGGTTCGAAGTGGGTGAAACTCTTTTGTTCGGACCGGATCTTGTTTATCAAGCCATAGAGAAGGTTAAAGTAATTCAGTAACGACTGAAATCAGTCCAAAGTCGACACAAGTCATATGTGGATAGTAGAAGGAGAGGTCTAGAGTTTTTTTATAGGTGATTGGGTATTTTTGAAGGTATCACCAATGAAAGGGGTAATGAGATTTGGCAAGAAAGGGAAGTTGAATCCACGTTATATAGGCCCGTATAAGATTACTCGAAGGTTTGGACAAGTTGCATATGAATTAGAGCTACCCCAAGAGCTCTCATCAGTACATCCGGTATTTCATGTGTCAATGCTTCGAAAGTGCATCGGAGATCCATCACATATCACTTCTACTGAGGATGTGCAAGTCGAGGAAGATCTTACCTATGAGGAAGTGCCTATTGCTATTCTAGATCGCCAAGTTAAGAAGATGAGAAATAAAGAGATAGCATCTGTGAAAGTACATTGGAGAAATCATCAAAGGGAAGAGATTACATGGGAAGCTGAGGAAGCAATGAAATCTAAGTACCCTCATTTGTTCAATGATGAAGAGGAATTTCAAGAAACGGAGTTAGAACATTAACAAGTAAGTTTATTTTTTATATATGCATAGTATTTATGTGATGATGTGAATATCAATGATGGACTTGAACTTGTTTCGGTTGAATAACTACGCTAACATTCGAGGACGAATGTCCTAACGGGGGGAAGGATGTAATACCCCGTATTCAAGTACGTGTATTGGCATATTCAAGTACGTGTATTGGTCTTATTTATATGAAATTAATTTTTTTTTATTTATACCGGAATTTTCCCGTCGATGGTTCCATGCAAAGGTTATTGAATAAGATTTCCAATGATATAAAGATTTCAAAAAATGGATAGGTTTTAGATATAATCAAGAACGTTCGAAACTATAAAACGGTGGCCGAGATATTTGGGAATAGTAAATGTGCAGGAAAATTTGCTGCACACAAACTACTGAGGCAGTTGAATTTTTGGTTCAACTTCGAACGATCATAACTCCCTTAATATAATGAACTGGGAGAGATGTGACCTATGAAAAGAAATATATTTGAGTCTTCTTTATAATGAAATTAGTTTCATACAAATCCAACGTCTGAGTAAGGAGTAATACTCGTTTCACTTCACCCTATCAAAACAGATTTTTAAAGTCAACTTCAAACGACCATAACTCCTTGTACAGGACGAACTGGGTGGCCTAATTTATATGAAATGAAAACCCTTTGAATTATCCTTCCAACGATACCAAGTTCACCCAAATATGATATCGTAGCAAAGAGTTATGGTCGATCTACTTTAGCTTATTAAAACAGTCCACCAAAGGACAGATTTGACATTATTTAAATTTTAAAGACATTTTGGTCATTTCCTATTATATTATGGACGGGAATATGTGTATATATACATGTATATGAGTTCAAAAACTCATTTTCATCATCAATCATTGAGAAAGAACAAACCCTAGCCAAATTTAACCTTTAAATTACTTTTGATTCAACCGTAGAAATTCCAAAGTAATCCGATAACTACGTTTGTCATCTCGAGAGCTTCGAACGACACCTATTATTTGTGAAAATAGGATTGCATAATCAAGAGGTGAATTCTAAGGTATGAATATTGTTTGCCTTTGTTCTTTTCCATATGTGTATGTGTGATAGAGGATTATATGTATTGGTTGTTATTGAAAGGTGATGGAAATAGGGTTATGGACTATTTTGCATGGTTTGGTTGTATTGAATTGTGGAAGGTGGATATGGTAATTGAGTTATGGAAGGTGTATATGGTGATATACTATTGAATTGATAATTATTTATGTCTATGGCTCAATTTGGTTTAATGGATTGGTTGGAAGGATAAATGAATCCAAACTTGATATTGGAGGATGTTGTATGAATATGCATGGAATGTGAATGTAATTGGAGTATAAGAGGGTTAAAGTGACACCCTTTATGGTGTAATTAAGGCTTACTACTTAACCACTAGTTTGGTGAATTCAAATAATTGAATTGTGATGTTTGGTTGCTAATACTAGATTGCTATATATGTTCATTGTAGATAAGTAATCCGAAAAGACGGGAAGTCCATTTGGGACTAGTATTGAAGGTTGACAGTTAGGTATGTAAAGCATACTCTATACCATATCTTTGGCATGAAAGTGAACAATTGTTCTATTAAGAAAGTTTCCAAAGTTATTCAATAACATGTGATCCATAATGGTTTTGTATGATGTCCTACGTTACCAATGAACTTGTTTCCACCCTACAAGATGTCAAGACATTCCAATACTTCCTTTTTTTTCAAATCTTACATGTTTATTGCACTAATGAATGTTAGAAGGTATCCGGTTACTCAAACAAGATCCATGTGCTATTAATGACTCCAAGACATTTCATTGATATACCAATAAGTTCCTACTTCATTGTTATGGCATTGATGACTCCAAAACACTTCATTGATGTGCCAATGAGTTCTTACTTCATTGTTATTGCATTGATGGTCTATTTATATGTCTCGTATTGATGTATCATTGTTTCAAAGTATCAAAAATGCGGTGGAGACCAAAATAACAATCTCAAAGATTAATTGAACTAAGTGATGGAAGTTCTCTCTTATCGGGTGGTATCCCAGGGGCATAAGCCTATCATGGGTTGATCCCTATTTATGTGTTTATGGGTGGTATCCCAGGTTCATAAGCCTATCATGGGTCGATCCCAATTGATATGTACTGGAGGCAGCCTAATGGTCACAGTACAGTACAGTAATGATTACAAAGATGATATGAACGAAGGTAAAGTGATTGAATAAGTACAATGTACAGGTTGTCACAAGTTCAAGTAAGTGTGGTCCACTCCTATTACGATTTATTCACTTGTTTCTGATTTCTATTGAGCTCCTATATCATATGTGATTATCTACAGCTTTACATACTCAGTACATATTTTGTACTGACGTCCCCCACGGGGGACCTGCATTTCATGCTACAGGCACAGGTACCTCAGCTCATACACCACACAAGTAGGATCCAGGATATCCAGCTGCTTTTGGTGAGCTCCAGTTTGCTTCGGGGCTTTCCGTGTCATATCCAGTCACTTTTGGTATTGTATAGAAGTTAGTTCTATGGCGGGGTGTGTCCCGATCTTAGTTAAACTTTGTGTATTATCTAGAGGCTTTGTAGACCTAATGTACAGTCAAGGTGGTATTTTGTTAATAGACGTGATGGCTCCAACGGCCAAGTATTGTATATACATATATATGTGTGCTCGAGCTTATACAGGTGATTATTTCCTTTTATATGCGACATAATGTTGTCCGAATTTTGGGTTGTCATAGAGGTATGCATGGGAAGTATAAGGTTATGAGTTGGTTCACCCGGGCCTCCTCGGTTACGGGTGCCAGTCCGCCCCAATAGGATTTGAGGCGTGACATTATTAAGAGTGACTGAAACAAACACAATATCTCTGCTTTGCCATGCTTCTCAGACAAACCCTTTGGACCTTGGTATTTCATGAGTTCCCCGACTTATTTGTTGACAAAACTTTCTGCATGCCCTTTTTTCGGCTCACAATTATGTCTCTTTTATGTGCTAGATTTTGTCTTGCTTTGTGCAATTAAAGAACCTGGTAGCCTATTTTGAATTTTTTTTTTTCCACTTGTTTTGACACGGACTTAACTCAAAGACAAGAAAAGAAAAATGACAAGGACTTTTATTAGGAACAATGACTGAAGAAAATTAAATAAAAATAAAGAGTAGAAAGAAAAGACAATGAATGTCCCCATTTTAAACAAAGTAATGAAAATTTATCTAGAAAAGACTGTCAACTCTAATGATTATGCCATGCATTTTGGATTAAGATGCCTGATCTTTCTATCCAAACTTCTACCAGTTGTTGTTGAGTGAATGACCCTAAAACTGAGTTGCTTTCTTAGGTCAATTGCATTCGGAGACCTTATTCGGCTAGTGGCGCCTTGAAGGGTTTTCGCCAACAAGCCTCTCTCATTTATTTTTATCACCTCACCATTGCCTTATGGTATTCGAGAGGATTTTTCACCAATGAGATTCTCTTATTTTTATTTCTCTCAACTCACAGTCGTCTTACAGTGCTCGTAAGGGTTTTCACCAACAAGGCTCTCTCATTTTTATCTCTCTCAACTTACCATCATCTTACGGTGCCCATGACGGTTTTCACCAATAAGACTCTCTCATTTTTATTTCTCTACTGATTCCATGAGGAAGACGAGTAGTTCCCAAAATGCGTCATCACATCTATTGCATGTTTAGCCTTAACATTCTCAAAGATTGATCTAAAGGTCTTTCTTTGGTTGTAACTTGACTTTTGGATAGGGTTGGAAATAATGGATGGTATGGGGCCCAAACGATACTAAAAGTGGGGTAGGACTTACAACTTTTGGAATCACTCAAACAATGAGGATTAACTCATGCCCCAGTTTTTTTTGACTTTGGGATCGACTCAAACATGAGGATTAACTCATACCCCAGTTTTGGACTGGGCAATTCTAAATTTTTATTTGGTTGGACCGAGCCCTGAGTAGGGCAGCCTACGTATCTCACCCTTGAGAGAGGAGAATTAGGTCATGCGTAGTTCTGGCAACTTGTTTTGCTTGATTTTAATTTTTTTTTCTTTTGACTTTTTTTTCTTTGTGATTTTTCTGACTCTAATTTCCTTGAAACTCTTTTCTTCCTTCTTGGGCACATTTTTCTCTCTTTTTTTTTGAAACTTTCTAACTCTATTCTCTTGCTCGATACTTTTATTTTGAGCTTTGTTGGATTTATCTTGATTCCAAAAGAGAGGTATGAAAGAAAATAACACTAAGGCTCAAATGGGGCAAACAAAGGATGACACAATGTTTGGATAGCAGAATAAAATGTCTTCATCATATCAATCCTTGAAAGTACTAGTACATAGCATACAATGTGAAAATTCACGATCAACATCATTTATGACATATTTTACAACACTAACTTGCCCCGAACATGTGTGTCACCTCTTTTTATATACTTGTCAAACATAGAATTCCACATTTGTTGTACATCCCTCACATTGAATGACTCATCATGCTTTTGTGGAGTTGATTTTCTTTCTGTTCCTTTTGATAGGATCACGCAAACACTGTTTGACCTAATTGAGCTATGTTTTTCCATTGATGACCAAGTTGTTCTTGTGATTCTCAAAATAATTGCCTTAATTTTGAAAGAAGGCTTTAACTTGTCACCAAATGTCTCAGCACTCTACCAATTTTCTCAGATGTTTTTTCTAACCATAGCCCTCTGATTTCATGTTTCATGGTTAAATTGGACTTTAAGATCTGGCTGAAAAATCCGCAAGCATGTCATATCACTAGAGTCAACATAAAATTTACTGTATAAAGAAAACAAACAAACAACACATATTACAAACACAAAGGAAAAGGGACAATTCATTTAGTTGAAATAAAAGATAGAAGGGTTTGAACCTAAATGACAAAAGGACAAAACAAGATAGATTCCAAACTACAACCCTGAAATGATTCAAAAAACAGAAAAGAAAACAAAACAAACTACTAGACATGTTCCTAGTAGGGAGGGGGGTGACTTCTCAATTGCTCATCCTGACAACTTAGCCACTGGTTTGCATATCAACATGACTAGATCTTCCCTCACCGTCAATGTTCTTCACCATAATTGATCCATCTTGAATCATCTTTTTAATTTCTCTTTTCAAATCTCAACAATCTTCAATACTATGACCCTGAGCATCAAAATGATACGCACATCATACATTAGGATCAAAATTTCTTGAACGCCTATTAAGAGTGCACCCAAGGAGAGGAGTGGTCATGCCCCATTGTACCAATATCTAAAATAAACTGTCATACGACTCTCCAATTGGTGTGAAGCTATCTCTCGACTTCTGCCTCATTTCATCATTTGGCTTGGATAAAAAATTAGGCGTAGGAGGGTTTTGGTATGTTTGTGGAGTTAGAGAACGACTTTGAGGAGTTGGTGTGTTCCACTGTGGGTAAGATGGGGGTTGAACATGTGGTTGTGTGTTATATACTGGATATGGAGGTGGAGGAGCATAATATAATGGATTTTGGGAGTGATTATGTGGAGCTTGGGCATAAACTTGGGTTTGAGCCTGAGAGTGACGACAACGGGGTCTTCTTAACCGTGCCCGCTGTCCAACTACAATAGAAGATGCAACCTCCTCATTCTTTGTCTCCCCAATACTTCCTGAACCCTGTTGAATTGCTTGAGTTGTCGCTTTCAATGTTGCAAAACTCACAATGCGACTAGTCTTAATTCCCTCTTCTATCATCTCCCCCATTTTAAGGACCTCAATAAATAACTTGCCTAATGCAGGTAACAAGTGTTGATAATATGTTTCATCCTGCGCTTGAATAAACACCTCCACTATTTTGCTTTCTTTCATTGGCGGTTTTACTCTAGCAGCTTGTTCGCGCCATCTGATCGCTTACTCCCTGAAACACTCAGTATTCTTTTTTTTTATACTAGTTAGGGATTTTTTGTCAGGGATCCACTCCACATTGTATTGAAATTGTTGCAAAAATTCATTAGCTAAGTCATCCCAACTAATCCACTTGTGAATGTCTTGGTCAACAAACCATTCCGAAGCTAGGCCTAAAAGACTCTCCTCGAAATAAGCCATGAGTAGTTCTTCCTTCCCTCCAACACCCCTTAATTGGTTACAATAGTTCCTCAAATATGCCACTAGGTCTCCATGTCCGTCATACTTCTCAAACTTTGGCATTTTAAAGCCAAGAGGAAGGTTTACACCTGGAAACATGCATAAGTCCTTACATGAGACACTTTTGTAACCCCCAAGTCCTTGCAAGTTCTTCATATCCAGTTCCAAACTTCTTTATTTTCTGGTCATTTCCTCTTGTTCTTCTGTCATAACAAGCTTCTCAGTGTTAGGAGAAAATTCAGGCGGGTGAGTGTCACTGTAAAGACCAGTCAACTTGAATGTAGGCTCGGAAGTGTAACGCTGATCACCAGTAATATTCAATGCAGGCTCTCTTGTAGATTAAGGAGGAACAACTTATGGATGAACATCAAAAGTAGGAGCTTCAGGTGGGGGTGGGGCCGCAAAAGCATGAACAGCAGGTGGAGCCGAGTATGTGGTAGTCTTGGATTGGGAAGTGAGGAAATGAACATTGAAAGTGTTTGGGTATTCTTTCCCCGGAGTCGATTTGGATGCATGTTGTAGCGTGTCAATAACAATAGGAAATTGTACATGTGACACTGGAGGCAAGCTAAAAAGATGTTCCAGATTATCAGTGGGAAATGAAGGAGGAGGCAACCCATTAGCCCAAGCTCGATGCATTTCTATCATTTGCCACCTTAATTTCTAAATTCTCATTCCCCAAACTCCCTATCTGATTAGTGACCCCAACTGTCACACACCTTTTTCACTCGAGGGGATCAAAGTCGAAGGGTTTTTCCAATTAAAGTGACAACATTGAATAGGGATTATTTTAATTATAGAGTCGTCACTTGGAATTGATTTATGGTGTTTCAAGTCACCTTTTTGAATCCTTAGTCAAAAGGAAATGACTCTCTATTTTGGTCTGCGAAAACAGAAGACCGAGTAAGGAATTTTGTTGACCGAAGGAAAGGTGTAAGGCAACCTTCGAGTCCCGTGGTTCTAGCACGGTCGCTTTTATTGATTTATCATGACTTAAACTATTTTTAATAAATTATGTTAAGTCCTAAATTCACTCATTTTTTATTATACCAAGCACTTGTCTATTATCCTATATTAAATAAATCGATGAAAATTTAAAAAAAAAATTGTCAAGTTAATTTTAGAAAATATTTATCAAGGTATATTTTTACATCCTTGTATTTTTAAATATCTCAAAAAGATTCATACGTCGCCTTCTTAACCGAGACAAAAATATATTAAACATGTCTGAAATTTACCTAGTATTGAAGGCGTCGTTTTGCATCTTATAAACTTGAAAATAATTTTAACTATTTGAAAAATGCTATTTAATCTTAAACTTAATAAAAATTTAGCAAAATTATTTTAAAACGAAATTAATCTATAAACAATTATTAGACTTAATTAATGACAAAAATAATAATAAAATAGGATAAGATGAAAATAATAAAATAATGCAAATATACACACCAAAATTTAATAATATTTATTTCTAATTTTATTATAATATTTCAAATTAATAAATTCTTCATTTAAAATCAAATAAATCAATTTAAATATAAATTCTAAAGTAAACATTACATAAAGTTTTAAAATTAGTTTCAACAACTGTTATTTATGATAGTAGTATTATTTGCTCCAATAGCAACGATAGTTGGCCGAAATTTGCGAGAAAGAAAGAGGGGTGGAGGTAACAACGATGGTGGTTGATGAAGGATAACGCCGCCATACTTTTGGGGATTTCCGGCGTCGTTTCGCAGTTAGTAGAGAAACGACAAATTTGAGGAGGGAGAAAGAACGGCAGTGGCGGTGCAAGGCTTCGCCGGCCAGATCTGGTGACACCGGAGCGTCTGGTGGTATCGTCGGGAAAGGGGAAAGGGAAGGGCAATGGCGCGGGGGTAGTTGGAAGAGGTGAGGCACCGGCATGATGTGGTTTTTCGGTGAATTTTCGCTGTCTTGAATGGATTTTCCGGCGAGGAACTTGTTGGCGGTTGTTTCGCCGGAGAATAAAGCGACTTGTTCGGATAAGGGTTGCCGAATTTTGGATTATTTTTCTATGTTGGTCACCGATTTTGATCGAAGTTTAAAGCGTATGACATATTCCAATGAGGGAATGCCATTTTCGGCATATTACAGTGAGTGTGTGTATATGAATTTGTGTTTATTATAAGAATAAAATATAGTACAACAGTATTTGATATATAAATATACAGTAGTGTACTAGCATAACAAAATATAATAAAATTTTACATAACTAGTCAATTACACATGTTAATAAAGTAACGAAATCATTCAAACATTTTTCATTCATATTTTTTATAAGAACATATATAAAATGAATGTTACATAATTTAGATAAGAACTTGTTAGTGAAGCAATCAATGTCATCGAAACTCGAATGAAATCTTGAAACTCAACTTTTCTCTTTTCTTTTCTTTGTTTTCTCCTTCAGAGTTTTCCTTACTTGTGTTTTTCTCTCTGTCTTTTTGTTCTCTCAGTGTCTGGTTCTGATAATGAATGTACATACCCTCTCTAGTTTTTTGTCTGGGTAGGGAGTCCTTTTTGTAGAAGGTTTTTTTGGGGGGAACAATTATCTGATAAAAAAGGGGGAATAGTTTTTTAACTGATAAGGGGGAAGGATGTTCAAAATTTAAAATAATTTATTTTTATTTATTATTTTAATAAAAGATAACATTAATAATAAATCAAAATAAATAATATAATAAATATAAATAAAATAATAATTAATTAATTTTATATTTAATAAAAAGATAATAACAATTCATAAATAAATAAATAAATAATTTAAAAACAAATATAATAAAATAATATTAAAACTATTAATTTATTTATTAAATTTTATAAAAGAAAACATATATTTGATTTTTATATTATTTTTAAAACTAGAATAAAATAAAAATAAAGATAAAAAATATATGATTAAATATAAATATAAATATTTAACATCAATAGAAAAATTAAAATTTAGGGAGGATCAAAAATCACGTGTCTACATTTTTGCCCTCTTTGTGTGAAATCTCGAAGAGTTTTCATACAAAGAAGTAGACAAGATATGATTTTTGACCCTCCAATTAGGATAAAATAAACTTAAAATTAAATAAAATGAAAAATGTGATCGAGTCCTTGTTTTGGACATCCTACCTATCCTGGGTTATAAGGGAATCAGGTCACGAGTATTTCAAAGGTAGTATGGAGAGAGAAAGAGTTAAAGTCGAGTGAGATTCCGTCGAGTTTTCGGTTGACGATTTCTGCCTTTTACATTCAACTGAATAATACAAAAAATAAAATAAAGATACAAGTGAAAGATCCTATCTATGCTGCTTTTTTGGAATCTTGACTTGAATCTTCCTAACTTCTCAAATGGTGAGATAGTCATTATCCTGAGTTGAACTTGATACATGAAATGTTCCTCATCGTTGGCTTTTGGCATTAGAGGGGAACTTGACAATTGATTTATTCTTTAGATTTTCTTCTAGTTTGGACTTGAAAATCTTCACCCTATTCTTCAGGCGGACTCCTGACTTGCAATTGATAATTTTCACCTTATTCTTCAGTCGGGCTCCTGGACTTCCTTTTTCTTCACCCTGTTCTTCAGTCTGGCTCCTGACTTGTTACTTCTTCACTCTGTTCTTCAAGCGTGCTCCTGACTTGTTACATCGTCACCCTATTTTTTAGGAGAACTCCTGACTTGTTACTTCTTCACCCTATTCTTCAGGCGGGCTCCTGACTTGTTACTTCTTCACCCTGTTCTTCAGGCGGTCTCCTGGGCTTCCTTTTTCTTCACCCTATTCTTCAGGCAGGCTCCTGGACTTGCAATTTCTTTACCCTGTTCTTCTGGCGGGATCCTGGACTTGCAATTTCTTTACCCTGTTCTTCAGGCG
The DNA here is from genome assembly GCA_030864215.1 of Capsicum pubescens. NCBI lineage: Eukaryota > Viridiplantae > Streptophyta > Magnoliopsida > Solanales > Solanaceae > Capsicum > Capsicum pubescens. The sequence continues at coordinate 353,130,000 of CM061538.1, read as the reverse complement.
GGCTCCTGGACTTACAAATTAAACAGTGAAATAGAAAATAATATCCCATTCTTCAGGAGGGTCCTAGACATAAAATAAATTTCCATTCTTCAGGAGGGTCCTGGGAAAAAACTAAATTCTCATTCTTCAGGGGGTCCTGTCCCATTCTTCAAGAGGGTCCTGAGCAAAAAGTAAATTCCCATTCTTCAGGAGGGTCCTGAGAAAAATTAAATTCCCATACAACACACATAAAATTTTTGCCCCAGTTTGTACTGAGAAAATTTGTATGTCTTCATATCACAACTGAGATCCAGCATCGTATGCTGTAATCATGATTTTTGCATTGACTGAAGTGTGAAATTGTATCTTTTATTTGAAAACTTTTTATCCCTATTTCAAACAAAACAAAGAAAAATTGTGAGTTTTGAAAACACGTGGTGGTTGGTTTGTGGTATTTGGCTCTTGAATTGACCGTTCTTGCACTTGCCATACTCAAATCCTTTTCCAATCCTTGATAGATATCCATTGATTTGTCATACTTCTGACCTAAAATTCTGACTATTGAAACTCTCAACTCGAGACACATTTCTCTTGTATAATATCTCAGAATTTAACATTCCATAAACCCTTTATCTTTCAACGAGTCAAAAATTGTCAAATCACAATCATTCTGAATACTTTAGTATACTTTGAAATGTTGTCCTTGTACGTCGACCCTTTGTATTTCTTTTACCATTGAAGAAGTTGATAGCAAGTTTGGAGTCCTTTCTCACTAGACCTGACGTGAATTTGACTCAAAAATACATACAAGACAACAAAATTTTCTTTTGATGACAAGGACACAAAAATCAAAAAACTAAAATAAAACAAAAAGAAAAGGACAATAATCATCTCTTTTTCTAAACAAAAAGAAAAACTTATCTGAACATGGAAATCGATTCTGGTGATTATGACGTGCATTTTTAATCAAACAACCATATCTATCCACATCAATCATTACAATTTTTGTCCATTTATTGAGCTTGAAATTTAGCCAATCTTGAACTTGTTCCCTTTGGATAACAACTCTCCTTCGGCTAGTAGAACCTCAATGGGTTTTTTCCAATGAGCCTATCTCATTTTCACTTCTTTCTCAGCTGACAATCGCCTTGTGGTGCCCAACAAGATTTTCACCAATGAGACTCTCTCTTTTTCATTCAATTTTTTTTTTAAAATAAACACCCAAAATATGAAATATCATGCACTCATAATATTTTTAGCTTTGACATTCTCAAAGATTGATCTGAAGGTCTTTCTTTGGTTGTAACTTGGCTTTTGGATAGGGTTAGAAAGAAAGGTCAGCATGAGGCTCAAAATCTATACAACATTGGGTAAAACATTCAACTTTTGGAATCGATTCTTTTAAGAAAATAAACTTTTTCCCCAGTTTTCTGGGTAATTTGAATTTTCTTTTGGTTGGACCGAACCCCGGAGTAGGGCTTCCTACATATCTTGTCATAGAAAGAATCAGGTCAAACGTAGTTCAGGAAAATTTCTTTTGCTTGATTTTGAATTTTTGATTGATTTTTTTTCACTTTAATTTGATTCCAAAAGAGAGGTACGAAGAAAGATAAAAGCTCAAAAAAGGTAAGCAAAGGTTGATATATTATTCGGATAGTAGAACAAAATGCCTTTATCATTTCAATCTTATAAAATGCAAGTACAAAACATACATAATGTAATTGTACATGAATATCATACATAATATCTTTTAACTGCATCAGCATTGACTGGCATTCTTTCCATTTTGCCTTCTATATCAGTCAGATATAACGCGTCATTAGGTAACACTTTCTTCACCATGAATGGTCCATGCCAATTAGGAGAAAAATTGCCTTTGGCTTTAATCTGATGGGGTAGGATGTGTCTTAGTACTAACTAACCAACTTCAAAATGTCTTTGACGCACCTTTTTATTAAATGCTCGTGCCATTCTTTTCTGATATAGTTATCCATGACATACTTATGTTAATCTTTTTTGATCAATCAAGCTTAATTGCTCCAAACGAGTCTTGACCCATTGGTCATCATCAATTCCAGCTTCTACAACTATTCAAAGAGATGTAATTTTGATCTCTGCAGGTATAACTGCTTCAGTTTCGTACACTAACAAGTAAGGAGTTGCACCAATTGAATTCCGAACTGTAGTACGATCACCCAACAAAGCAAAAGGTAAATTTTCATGCCATTGTTGGGAACCTTGCACCATCTTATAGAGTATTTTCCTTAAATTCTTATTGGCAGCTTCTACAGATCCATTCATTTTTGGGCGATAAGGAGTTGACTTTTGATGCATAATCTTAAATTGTTGACACACTTCTTGCATCAAATGATTGTTGAGATTTGCAGCATTATCTGTGACAATTATCTTTGGAATGCTGAATCGATAAATAATGTTGGAGTGAATAAAATCAACCACTACTTTCTTGGTCACTGATTTAAAAGTCGCTACTTCTACCCACTTTGTGAAATAATCAATGGCTACCAAGATGAACCTATGTCCATTCGAGGACTTTGGTTTAATTGGTCCAATTACGTCCTTTTCCTAAGCCACAAAAGGCCATGGAGCAGTCATTGTATGCAACTCAGATGGAGGGGAATGTATCAAGTCTCATTGTACCTGGCATTCATGACATTTACGAACAAAATTGATGGAATCTCACTCCGTGGTGAGCCAATAATAACCTTGTCGGAGTATTTTCTTTGCCAAAACATGCCTACTCATGTGTGGTCCACAAATCCTAGAATGTACTTCAGCCATGATTTTTGAATCTTTTTTAGCATCTACACACCTTAGAAGTCCCAAATAAGGAGTCCTCTTATACAAGATTCCTCCACTTAAGAAAAATTCACTAGACAAACGTCGAATGGTTCTCTTTTGATTACCATCGGCATGTACAGGATATTTCCCAGTCTGAATATATTCTTTGATAGCATGGAACCATGGCTCCCCATCAAGTTCTTCCTCAACCATATTACTATATGCATGTTGATCATGAATCCGTATATGCAAAGGATCAATATAAGTTTTGTCGGGATGTTGAAGCATCGAAGATAAGGTCGTCAAAGCATCAGAAATCTCATTATGAGCTCTGGGAATGTGTTTGAACTTTATTGATACAAATCATTGACAAAGATCTTCCAAACAACCTCTATATGGTAGGAGTTTTGAATCACGAGTCTCCTAATCTCCTTGGATTTGGTGGACTAATAAATCTGAATCTCCTAATACCAACAGTTCTTGGATCCCCATGTCAATAGCTAATCTCAAACCCAGAATACAAGCTTCGTATTTTTCCATATTATTGGTACAATAGAATCGAAGTTGGGCTGTTATAGGATAATATTGTCCTGATTCAGAAATAAGAACTGCTCCAATCCCCACTCCTTTTACATTAGCATCTCCATCAAAGAACAACTTCCAGTCTGAATGGCAATCGTTAGAAATAAACTCATCAATATACAATACCTTTTCATCTGGAAAATAAGTCTTCAAGGGCTCATACTTCTTATCAATAGGATTTTCAGCCAAATGATCCGCTAAAGCTTGATTTTTTATTGCAGTTTGTGTCACATAGACAATATCAAACTCTGTGAGCAACATCTGCCATTTTGTGAGACTGCCTGTGGGCATAGGCTTCTGAAAAATGTACTTTAAAGGATCCATACGAGATATGAGGTAAGTAGTATAAGATGACAAGTAATTTTTTAGCTTTTGGGCTACCCAAGTTAAGGCGCAACAAGTCTTCTCAAGAAGAGTGTACTTAGCCTCATAAGTGGTAAACTTTTTGCTAAGGTAGTAAATGGCCTGTTCTTTTCTGCCTGTAACATCATGTTAACCCAATACACAGCCAAAAGAATTGTCTAACACAGACATGTACAATATCAAGGGTCTGCCTGGTTCTGGAGGAACCAAAATAAGCGGATTCGACAAGTATCTCTTAATTTTGTAAAATACCTCTTGACATTCTTCAGTCCATTCAACTTTAGCATTCTTCTTCAACAACTTGAATATGAGCTCGCAGGTTGTTGTGAGATGAGCAATGAATCTACTGATATAATTCAACCTTCCAAGTAAGCTCATCACCTCCGTTTTATTTTTTGGTGGAGGTAAATCTGGAATAGCTTCTATTTTTTAAGGATCTAACTCAATGCCGCGCTGACTGACTATAAACCCCAAAAGCTTTCCTAACGGGACTCCAAATACACATTTTGCTGGGTTAAGTTTGAGATCATACCTTCGAAGCCTTTCAAAGAATTTTCTAAGATCTTTGACATGGTCAGACTGCTCTCTGGATTTAATGATCATGTCGTCAACATAAACTTCAATATCCTTGTGCATCATGTTGTGAAATATTGTAGTCATTGCCCTCATATAAGTTTCCCCAGCATTCTTTAGTTCGAATGGCATAACTCGATAACAATATATCCCCCATGATGTGATAAATGATGTCTTTTCTTCATCTTCTGGATCCATAATGATCTGGTGATACCCCACATAACAATCCACGAAAGATGCAAGATCATGTTTGGCACAATTGTCCAACAAAATATGAATATTAGGAAGTGGAAAATTATCTTTCAGACTCGCTTTTTTAGATCACGATAATCAACACACATCCGAACTTTGCCATTCTTCTTTGGAATAGGGACAATATTTGCCAACCAAGTAGGATATTGAGCCACTTGAATAACTTTAGCTTCGAGTTTCTTCATGATATCCTCTTTGATTTTTACACTCATGTTGGTTTTAATCTTCCTTAACTTTTGCTTGACAGGTGGGAAAGCAGGATCAATTGGCAACTTGTGAACTACCAAATCGGTGCTCAAACCGGGCATATCGTCATAAAACCATGCAAATATGTCTTTATACTCATGCAAAGCTTCAACTATAGATTTATTTTATTGTGGTTGAGCATGTACACTTATCTTAGTCTCCCTAATATTTTTATGATCTCCTAAATTGATCGCCTCAGTTTCCTCCAAATTGGGATTTGTCTTATTCTCAAACTGTTTGAAATCTTTGCTTATATCCTCAAATGTTTGTCCTTCATCGTATTCAACTTCTTTATTCATTATTTCAAAATTAGTTTGGGTTTTTAAATCTGGTTGACAATTCTTCATGCATGTCGTATCATTACAATCGGCATAGAAAGAACTGTATGATAGAAGATAAATAAATAAAAATCAGTCTCAAAATAAAACTAACGGAGACTACACTTTATTAAAAACAAAGATAGAAAGATTTTTAACCTAAAATACTAAGTTTAAAGATTTGAATTACAATCCTAGAATGATACAAATTATAGAAGAAGAAATAAACAAACTACTAAGACTGTAAGAAAAACAAACAAACTACCAAGACTCCTTCATAATAGGGAGAGGAGTGGCCTCCCAATTGTTAAGCTGAAAATCAGGACCAACAAACTGCACATCTGCATTGCTGGTACCATCCCCGATTTCAACCATATCAGCTTCAATGAACATATTCTAAAAAAGGCCAATCAACTTTGTATCATCATCATTCATTAATTCTGCAACAGGTAACTTGGAGGACCTAACATCATTGACTTTGATGAAAGACTTGTGAAGTGGCGGTATCGGCTTGGTAAGTGATCATGACTCTTTCTTATGCTTTTTATCCTTCTTTATATCTTCAGCAGTGGATTCGTATCCCAAACCAAAAGTACCAAGGTTCTCATAGAGGTTTACTGGATGAACCCTGCCTTGCAAAAATAATCCTAGACCTTTCCCTGGTTCGAAACCATGCTTCAACATTTCATTCACTACCATAAAAGATGTAGAGGATAATTGTGGTCTTACGATGACATTCCCCTCGAGGATATGCTCAACAGCCACTACCTCAGAAGTTTGATGAATTAATACTCTATTTGTAGTATCTGCTTTGATGGAGAAAATGGAGTAGTCTTTATACATGGATAAGTCTCCTTCACCATGAACAACTATCTCTTGTCTGTCATGTTTAAATTTGACCATTTGGTGCAACATTGATGCGACTTCTTTAGCCCTAGGAATCCATGGCCTTCCCAATAACATATTATATGAAGTGTCAATGTTTAGCACTTGGAAATCCATAGCAAAATCCATAGGCCCGATTGTCAATATGAGTTCTATTTCACCAATGGCATCAGTTTTTGATCCGTCAAAACCTTTGACGCATACATTGTTAGGTCAGATTCTTTTTACATTAACATTCAACTTTTGCAAAGTTGACATAGGACAAATGTTATCTCCTGATCCTCCATCAATTAACACTCGAGTGATGATGGAATGCTCACATTTCACAGTATTATAAAGACCTTTATTATGTCCAGTACTTTTTAGAGGCAATTTGTCGTCTGAGAATGCAATCTTATTTACCTCCAGGATCCATCCAACAAGTCTTTCCAATTGATTCACCTTAATTTCACTGGGAACACATGCTTCATTAAGTATCTTCATTATAGCCTTGCGGTGTTCTTCTGAATGTATTAATAAAGACAACAAAAAAAATCTATGCTAGTGTCTTCTTCAACTGTTCTACAATAGAATATTCTGGCAATTTCATTTTCTTTAAGAATTCTTCAGCTTCTTTATCAGTCGTATTTCTTTGCCTTGTTTATTCTTTCTTAACTATACTGAGGCATAACATCTTCCAGATTGAGTTAATCCTCCTAATTTTTCCACATCTTCAATCACTTTTTTCCCCTTGTGCATCACCACAACGCAATCATAGTTCCAAGGAACTGCCTTAGTATTAACCATAGGCAACTGTGACACTGGTTTAATAATAATGAGAGCTATGGGATCTCCTTTTATGATTATGAGAGGCTTAGGGGATCTACCAGGAACAATGAGTTTTGGCTTTACTTGACTTGACACATCATTTTCTGAAATCTCTTTCTCCGTCACCAAGGGAACATTCGATGATTCAGGTTTTGTTATCACCACCTCTGCTTCTACAGGTTTTTCTATTGTCAAATCTACAACATTTGTTGATTTTTCCAAATCATTTTTAATTTTAATGATTGGCTTGAAGGATATTACAACATCTTTAGCACTGGGTATCACTTCGATCATGTTTGCTTCATTATGATCTGGCAGCGGATTTTGATTGAAATTTAGAGCATCTGGACTTTGTAACATAATCTGTTGGGTGTCAATCAGCCCTTGAATATCTCTTTTCAGATACCAACATTTCTCTATGTCATGCCCTGGGGCATCAGAACAGTATCACATCTTCTAGAATAGTCCAAGTTCTTTGGAGGAGGATTCGGGATTCTTCTCTTAATTGGATTTAGAACATTTATTTTTCTTAGCCTATGAAATAAACTAGTGTAAGATATTCCAATAGGATGAAATTATCTTTTCCCATGTTATCCCTTTTGTAGTCTGCTCTAGGTCAAAAATTAGACCTAGGAGGGCCTCTTTGAATTTGCGGGATTGGTGGATGATTTTGGATGGCTGGTGTACGCCATTGCGGGTAAGAAGGAGCTCAAGCATATGGTTGTGTATTGTAAATAGGATATTGAGGGGATGGAATGAAATATAATGGATTTTGTGTGTATGGTTGACGCGCACCTCTCCAACTTTGTCGTGGACCTGTCACGACAGTTGCTACATCCTCTTTTCTTTTCTTTCCCCCAAAACTTCCTGCATCACTTTGAATTTCCTGTGTTGTTGCTTTCAAAGCAGCCTGACTGATGATCTTTCCTAATTTTATTCCATTCTCTATCATTTCTCCAACTTTAATAACTTCAGCAAATATGCTTCCAATTGTAGAAATGGAAATAATCAGGTTATTGTGCTTGTAAAAAGATATCAATCATTTTAGATTTCTTTATCGATGGTCTGACTCTTGAAACCTGCTCTCTTCATCTGATAGCATATTCTCAAAAACTTTCAGTCATTTTTTTCTCATGTTAGCAAGCGTAGTGTGATCTGGCACTATCTCAATGTTATATTGAAATTGCTGAATGAAATCTCGAGCTATGTCATCCCACACGTGCCAACGGGAAATGTCTTGGTCAATAAACCATTCAGAAGTTATTCCTGTCAGGCTTTCTCCAAAGTAAGCCATCAATAGTTCTTCTTTTTCTCCTGCTCCTCTTAATTGATTACAGAACTTCTTCAAATGCGCCACAGGATGACCTTCGTATTTGTCAAACTTTGGCATTTTGAACCCTAGCGGCAAATGGACGTCTGGAAACATACATAAATCTTTGTATGAAACACTTTTTGGTCCACCTAATCCTTGCATACTTCTCATACTCTGCTCCAAGCTTCTTACTTTTCTAGCCATTTCCTCTTGTTCCTCATTTTTAACAATCTTCTCAATCATGGTTGGAGAATCGTGTTGATAAGCATGATAATGTAGATTTTAGGATTTGAAAGTCATTTCATGAGGATACAACAGATCATGACTTGGTTCCCCCATATTCTTCGGTACTTTCGGTTGAGTACCTGCAGTAGTTGGTGCTATAGAAGTAAAAAGCGGGTTATTTCTGACAAACGGATTTGGTGGGCGCATGGTAGAAGTACCAGCAACACCAGACATATTAGCAAATGGGCCGAATCCTGGTGGGTAAAATGGATCACTAATTTAAGCTGGAATAGGATTTGGATCATTCGAAGTCGAAAGTTCAGGTATTGAAGAAGGCGGGGCTTTTCCATTCAGCCAAGCTTGGTACATCTCCGCCATCTATTGTTGCAATAACTTAAGTTCTTCCATTGATGCTACTTCCTGGGAAATCAACTGATTTTGATCTTCTTCACTGTCAGACCCTATACCTTCTCTGTGGGTCATTTTTCTTTTTTCCTTTTATCTGGTATTGTACGGATATGATGCCAGTTTAAACCACAAACCAACCACCAATTACTTTATCTTTCTGTATCAAGTAGCAAACAAGTAAGTGTTATATATTCAACACATTATAATTCCACGTTGTATGTGATGCTTCTATATGTATTTTCCAACCTATCATGGAAGACTTTGTGCTTCATCCTGGCTTTTCTAGGCATACTTTTTCAAAAGTTATGATCGAACCCTTTGGAGGGTTGCCTACGTATCATGCCAGGACATGAATAAGATCTTGTGTAGTTCGGGAAACTAGAGATATGAAGAAACAGATTTTTCTTTTAATTTGAGAAATGAGAAGTATTTTTTGTGTTTTTCATATCATTAATAATGATAAAACACATTTTATTTTCGAAAATAAATTAATTTATTTTATATATAGATAAAAAACTCTCTTCTTTATTTATTTAGAAGGAAACACAAATATATTTTTTTTCTTTAAAATCACCGAATCCACGAAGGACTGCCTACGTATCTCAATAAAAATGAGAATCAGGTGTGCGTAGTTCTTGAAATATATGTCGTACAAAATTCAGCCTCATGACCCCTAAAGGTTCAAGGCTATTAAGATTTATATATATTTTATTTTGTTAAAACTTAGACTCATGATCCCTAAAGATTCAAGGCTATTAAGATATATATAAAAATTAGACTTGAGAATTAGAAAAATAATTATGAAAATAATCATATTTTCTAAATATTCCCCAATAAGTCTATGAATAATTTTTCAAAAGATAGGGTTGTATCCTGAGAAGGACTTCCTACGTATCCCACTAAGATGTGAGAATCAAACCCTCGTAGTTCATGAAGACCGTAAAACTATCTTACTAAAAATTTTCCTTTCTTTTAAAAATAATTTTTTTTAAAAAAAAAATGATTCACTAAATGTGAGGATAATTTAATCTCTTGCATTTTAAAGTTGCTTAAAGCCGATCAAAAAACAGTCTTCCAAACAAATTTCAAAGAGCACGTAGGATGCACATGTTGGTCTTTATAAAGTAGGTCACCTGTCCTAGACAGACCCAGCCCCTGCGCCGAGTCCCGCTAAATCAAATGCATATGATGCAAATAAACTGGCACCTAATAGGGATAACCAGATTCTGAGTTTTCAGTTCTTCTAAGTTTAAGCCTAATAGGGATAGGTGTCTAGACTGGCTTACCTGAGTGGACACTCGAGCCAGGGAGGGACAACTTGGTCGGTAGCAAGGCAACACCACCTTCGTTGTCGATCCGAACCCCGCCTAACATGTGTGACTATAATCCTTTACCAGATGCCTTGACACTCCGGCTATCTCAAAAAGAAAGTAGGATGCATGCGTTGCATTCCTTCTATCCTATTTCAAAGACTCAGAGGGGGTACGCAAGAGAAGACAGTATATAATACAGCTCAATCAATATCAAAGTGGTAAATAAGCGACAAGTAGCACATAAGGCCAACAAACACAATATCAACAATAATTAAAGCAAGTATAAGTCAATATAAAAAGCTCGAATTCTTATTAATCCCTAGCGTAGCCGCCAGAGATGTCACACCCCTTTTTCGCTCGAGGGGATCGAGGTCGAAGGGTTGTTCTAATTAAAGTGACAACATTGAATAGGGATTATTTTAATTATAGAGTCGTCACTTGGAATTGAGTTATGGTGTTCCAAGTCACCTTTTTGAATCTCTAGTCAAAAGGAAATGACCCTCTATTTTGGTCTGCGAAAACAGAAGACCGAGTAAGGAATTCTGTTGACCGAAGGGAAGGTGTGAGGCACTCTTCGAGTCCCGTGGTTCTAGCACGGTCTCTTTTATTGACTTATCTTGACTTAAACTATTTTTAATAAATTATTTTAAGGCCTAAATTCGCTCATTTTTTATTATACCGAGCACTTGTCTATTATCCTATATTAAATAAATCGATGAAAATTTTAAAAAAAATTGTCAAGTTAATTTTAGAAAATATTTATCAAGGTATATTTTTACATCCTTGTATTTTTAAATATCTCAAAAAGATGCATACGCCGCCTTCTTAACCGAGACAAAAATATATTAAACGTGTGTGAAATTTACCTAGTATTAAAGGTGTTGTTTTGCATCTTATAAACTTGAAAATAATTTTAACTATTTAGAAAATGCTATTTAAACTTAAACTTAATAAAAATTTAGCAAAATTATTTTAAAACAACATTAATCTATAAACAATTATTAGACATAATTAATGACAAAAATAATAATAAAATAGGATAAGATGAAAATAATAAAATAATGCAAATATACACACCAAAATTCAATTATATTTATTTCTAATTTTACTATAATATTTAAAATTAATAAATTCTTCATTTAAAATCAAATCAAATCAAATAAATCAATTTAAATATAAATTCTAAAGTAAACATTACATAAAGTTTTAAAATTAGTTTCAACAACTGTTATTTATGATAGCAGTATTATTTGCTCCAACAGCAACGATAGTTGGCCGGAATTTGCGAGAAAGAAAGAGGGGTGAAGGTAACAATGATGGTGGCTAATGAAGGATAACGCCGCCATATTTTTGGGGATTTCCGGTGTCGTTTCGCCGTAAGTGGTGCAACGGCAAATCTGAGGAGGGAGAAAGAACGGCAGTGGCGGTGCAAGGCTTCGCCGGCCAGATCTGGTGACACCGGAGCGTCTGGTGGTATCATCGATAAAGGGGAGAGGGAAGGTCAACGGCGCGGGGGTAGTTGGAAGAGGTGCGGTGCCAGCGTGATGTGGTTTTACGGTGAATTTTCGCCGTCTTGAATGGGTTTTCCGGCGAGGAACTTGTTGGCGGCTGTTTCGCCGGAGAATAAAGCGACTAGTTTGGATAAGGGTTGCCGGATTTTGGGTTATTTTGCTATGTTGGTCACCGTTTTTGACCGAAGTTTAAAGCGTATGACATATTCCAATGAGGGAATGCCATTTCCGACATATTACAGTGAGTGTGTATATATGAATTTGTGTTTATTATAAGAATAAAATATAGTGCAGCAGTATTTGATATATAAATATACAGTAGTATACTAGCACAACAAAATATAATAAAATTTTACATAACTAGTCAATTACACATGTTAATAAAGTAACGAAATCATTTAAACATTTTTCATTCATATTTGTTATAAGAACATATATAAAATGAATGTTACATAATTGAAATAAGAACCTGTTAGTGAAGCAATCAATGTCACCGAAACTCAAATGAAATCTTGAAACTCAACTTTTCTCTTTTCTTTTCTTTGTTTTCTCCTTCAGAGTTTTCCTTACTTGTGTTTTTCTCTCTGTCTTTTTGTTCTCTCAGTATCTGGTTCTGATAATGAATGTACGTACCCTCTCTGGTTTTTTGTCTGGGTAGGGAGTCCTTTTTGTAGAAGGTTCTTTTGGGGGGAACAGTTATCTGATAAAAAAGGAGAAATAGTTTTTTAACTGATAAGGGGGAAGGATGTACAAAATTTAAAATAATTTATTTTTATTTATTATTTTAATAAAAGACAATATTAATAATAAATCAAAATAAATAATAAAAAAATATAAATAAAATAATAATTAATTAATTTTATATTTAACAAAAAGATAATAACAATTTATAAATAAATAAATAACAAAAAAACAAATATTATAAAATAATATTAGAACTATTAATTTATTTATTAAAATTTATAAAATAAAACATATATTTAATTTTATATTATTTTTAAAATTAGAATAAAATAAAAATAAAGATAAAAAATATATGATTAAATATAAATATAAATATAAATATTTAACATCAATAGACAAATTAAAATTTAGGGAGGATCAAAAATCATGTGTCTGCACCAACCTCGGTATTCTTGTTGGCCATAACTTTCTCTGTAACTTGGAGTAATATGGAGGTCCAGCCAAAATGCCACAAACCAACCACCTTAAACTAACTGGACAAGAGATAGCAAATGTGTTAGAGTTCAACACTTTTTCAAAACATCTTTTTTTTTCTTGAAAAGATCACCGAACCCTAAAAGGGCGGCTACGTATCTCACTCTCGAAAGAGGAGAGTCAGGTGTGCGTAGTTCGTGAAGTCTTGCCAAAATGGCCAATTAAGCTCTTTTTCTTTTTCTTTCTTTTTCTTGAAATTTTAAGAAGAAAACAAAAATGACAAATTGTTAAAAGAATAGACGAAAATCTTTTTTGAATTTTACAGCTTTAATAACCTATAAAAAATGAAACCTATGATTACCAAAGAAACTCTTTTTGGGTTTTCAATTTTGCACTTCATACGAAAATGAAACTTGAACCTATTAAAGAAAAATCTTTTGTAGTTTTCTTTTATTGATGCATATGACACCTACTCTAAATGAAGAGTCAAAAAAAAAAATATTTTTGGATTTTTGAAATAAGATCCCCGAACCAACAATAGGTTGCCTACGTATCTCACTCCCGAGAGAGGAGAATCAGGGGTGTGTAGTTCGTCCAGATTGGACAATTAAGGATTAAATAACAAGCTAGACCCTGACTTAAGAGATACGACCAAAGACAAACGATGAACAACGTTATAAAATATTTTTGAGTTTTTTCATTTGACACTTCACATAAAACTGACACCAACAACTACGAAAGAAAAATCTTTTTGGTATTTTTATTTTATGAAATGAACACAACTACTATCATTTTTTTGAATTTTCTTTTATAAAGAAGCTCCTATTAAGAAAAAAAACTTTTTGAAAATTTTAAATTATGAATGCATGGTAAAAGAATAAAAGGAAAATCTTTTTGATGTTTTTGAGAACATGAGTGCAAAAGGTAAAAAATCTTTTTGAATTGTGAAAAAAATCAAAAGCCATAAAGAACTCTAAAACTACAAAACACTTTTTTTTTTACTCACCTTTCTTTTTCTCTCTTTTTTTTAACACTTTCTTGTCTACACACTTTACTTCTAACACATGCTTTTACAAATCGATCCGTCAAATGACCACGTTACCTTCAGAGATGCAACATTTAGCACGTAGGGATGCTTTAGAGGTGAGTCTCCTACAAAGGACTAAGTGGGTCCTGCTAGGTCTCAATATGATGTAGATAAGCATGATCTAAAGACTGACCTACGCTGGGGTCCACTAACAAGGCTGTTCGGGGGAGCGTATGGTCGATAGTGGCTGCGAGAGCTTTCCACCCACTCCATAACACCAACGGCTCCCCCTCCTAAAATAAGGGTGACTCAACTAGAGGTCGTGTACAACACATGTACTATAGACTTGTTGCAGAAAGAATGACTCGGGTTATGCATATGATGCCAGATATAAAGCAGTAACACATAAGATAAAAATTATAAACAAAGAGCACGTAGGCACTCAACAATGATAAACAATAACACAAAACAATACAAACAAAATGTCTATACATCTATAGTGCCAAACAAAGCCGATACAGCTCCAAAATAAGCTCGAATTTTGAAAATTCTCCAGCTGAGTCGCCAGAGATGTCACACCTCTTTTTCAACCCGAAAAGATTCAGTTTTAAGTTTCGAAAGAGTTTTTATTATTAAAGTGACAAAAGGTGAAAAATTGTTCCGAAAAAGGATTATTTATACTTTCAAAACTCAGAGTCGCCACTTGGCATAATTCGGTGTGCCAAGAAAATCCTTTTCAAAACAATTTGACCCTTTAAGACTGGTTTGTGAACAGAGATTTCGGCTAAGGAATTCTGTTGACCGAGGGGAAGGAGTTAGGCACCCCTCGATCCCGTGGTTCGACCACGGTCGCTTGATGGAGAATATCGGCTAATTTGACACTACGAATGTATAAACCACATAAAACACACAAAACAATCAATCAAACCAACAAAATAAAACAAATCCAAAATCATAATGTCCAGTCCAATTATTACAAAACCGGAATAGAAAAATGCGAAAATATAAATCCTATTCTAAACTAGTCCTAGGCTAAACTCTGTTGCTTTACCCAATGCCTCGGGCCTTCATCACGATCATCTTCTACCAACATAGTACGTCAGGGCATTCCCCGGTGAATAAATACAAATACCTCGGGGCATTCCCCGACCAAATGAATACACTTTTCAAATGCGGTAAACAAGACATTCAACAAATATTTCAAACATTCCAACAATCCACCAATTCTAAATTTTCCTACACAACCTATGTTTGCCTGAATCAATCGACCTATCATGCTACTATCAAGTTCAATTAACATTCATTTCAAGTCAAACAACCAATGAATCATACTAACCAAAATTCGTCAATTATATCAAGTTTTCAATTCTCACCCCCAAATTAATTCTCAAAATTCTAACAATTCACTACCATTGTCAACGAAACCAAACATACAAATCAATATCACCCAAATATTCATATCATGCTTCACACAAACCAATCACGCATATATAATGAAATCAAAATGAGAATGAGATAAAATTGGACCTCAAATCGAGCTTTATTGTGCAAATTATGCAATTGAGTGATGGAACTGGGCTCGAAAACCTCGAATAATGACCCTCGACACGAACTAACCAACCTCGAGATAGCTTCACTATTTTCCACCAAAAAAGTGCGATAAAATCACAATGACCAACAAACCCACTCAAAGTTTTCGATGTGGGTTTGATCATGGATGGGATTGGATCGTTGCTATCGTGTCCGAAGCTCCGTCAAGCTTAATCGATCGAATCTCTTGAATTTTACAGGTGTGGGTCATTGTTTCGACTTTGCCGGAGCTCCGACGAGCTCGGAGATAGAGGAGTTCGAAGAACGGTTCAAATTCCTGGGGGGTCATCAACCCTTTTCTCTCCTAATCTCCCTTTTATTTCACTATTTTCTCCCTATTTGTGGCGTTGGGAGTGTGTCAATGAACTATGTGGATTGTTCTCAGTGGGTCGGTGCAAATTCTGGTGAAATCCCTTATTGTGTTCATCCGTGTATATGAAAGTGTGTGTATTTTGTTGCTCTCTGTGTTTATAGCCATGAGGCTTCCTTCTAATCAATGTGTGTATTTCCAAATTTTCTTTCATGGTAATGTATGAACTATTGTGAATATGGAGAAATGGAGGTTTTTTTGTGTTCTGTTAATGGAATCTGTGGTGTATGTGTTAATTGTGTTCTCCTTTTCTTTGTGGGTAAGAAATGTGGTGGGGTCACGTGGGTGGGTAGTGAGGGTAGGTGGGGTAGGCTGAGTTGGTTAGGATAAAATTTGTTAGGAATTTTGTTAAGGGTTCTATTTTTTTGCATTTTTATGGGATATAATCATACGGGTGAGGACACGCAGTAAGACGGAGGTAAAATGGTAAAAGTGCTATCGGGGAGGGACAAAATTAGGTGTCTACAAATAGTATCCTCCGGCCTTGTCGGATATCAATATCATCACAATAGTCATTACGGAATAAAATATACTAACTTACTCGTGAACATAATCGTATCACCATAAAGTATCTATCTAGACATTACTTCTCAACTACTCGTTATTAGCTAATCAATGTTATTTATAATGAAACCACTAGTTCGCTCGTCATTATGTGACCTCTAGTTATTTGTCTAAACATTATCCTTATTTAGGGGATAGCAACTAACCATTATTTATTAAATAGCCAACATCTAACATCTAGGCAAGGTTCATCACTAGACCGTAATAGCCATTTATCCATTATTCCAAATTAGGAACTAATCATCATATATCCGTTAATCATTACTAGACAACACATTACCACTTGTCACCTAACCATCTTTTATTAACAGACACCATTCATTAACTAACCATCGTTTACCAACTAATCCTTTCTTAACTATTCATTAGTTAACCATTTAGCAACTATTCATAGTTATTAACTAGTCACCTCTTATTACCAACATCTATTGTTATCTAGTCTCATTAACACACAACTCCTCATTTATCGACATCACGAACTTAGTCATTAATACCAACTAATCTTCACCTATGCTAGACCCGACCTCACCATAAGTCATGCATTAACCATCGTTAGTTGCCGTGTTTCAACTAAGCAAGATTTTTTAACTAATATAATAGATTCCTAGCTATCAAGTGCTATACTTGTCCCCTAATAGACAACTAGTTACAAAATAGCTTAACCGTTAGTTAGGCAGAACAATCGTAAGATTATATTTCATCTGGAATCACATAAGTTGGCAATATAATATTCATGAATGTACCAAATCTATACATGTCATCACCAGTATTCAATCAATAAAGTCGTAAGCAACATACCTGCCATGACCCGACCCGGGGCCCTGATCGAGACCGATATCCCGAGCCATGAAGGCCCGAGAGACCCCCTTTGGCCCTCCCAACCCACTAGTGATATTGTATGTTTTGGGTCCAGGCCCGCACGGCTTTAAAACACGTCACTAGGGAGTAAGACTTGCTTACTTATATACCCAGCATCCCTCCTGTGTTTTGCCGATGCGGGACTCTTTCTCCTAAGTTGGGGTGTCACATACTCCCCCTTATGTACTTAGCATCCCCGCTAAGGTTTTTCCCACCGAATAGGATTTGCCTAGACTCAGGACTGAGGTTTTCCCCGCCTTATCGGGATTCACCTACACTCAGTTGAACTCTGGCCCACATCGACAAGGCTGACACAGGAGCGGCTTTGATACTATTCTTGTCACGACCCGACCCGGGGCCCTGTTCACGACGGGCATCCCGAGCCACGAAGGCCCGAGAGACCCCCTTAGCCCGCCCAACCCATTAGTGATATTGTCAGCCCACACGGCTTTAAAACGCGTTACTAGGGAGTAAGGCTTCTTTGCTTTATAATTGTCTTCGATATGTAGGAGGGAGAAATGTTTGTGGGAGGAAGACGGAGGGTAGGGGGTTTAGATTGGATCACCCATGAAAGTTGAATTATAGATAGACAAGTCAGCATGTAGCCCGACTCTAGCAAACAATCCTTTGTAATGTTTCATGTAAAAAAATCAATGTCTTAATCCCCCAAGTTTGTTTCTCATTGATCCCTTTTCCAAAAGCAACCATAACGCTTTTGATTATTCCAAAAATCTATTTCATATATGTCTACGTATCTATTCCTGTGGTTGGTTTCAAAAGCTACTCTTGTTATTGTATTGTTTTGTTGTGGTATCTTTCTGTTATTTTGTTACTGTTTTCTATTTCTTCTACTTCCGTTACTTCTTTCTCAAGACTATTTTTGACTGTTTCTCTACTAAGGTCTGTGCATACTCTATTCTCCCTAGACCCCACTTTGTGGGACTACACTGGGTATGTTGTTGTTGGTTGGGGACCTGGTGTTTCAATTTATGCTAAATTCTGTCGCTTTTGGTTCAGTGTGACTGTATCACCTTTTGTAGTTCAGTTGAGCTTGATTTATTTGCCCTTTCAGAAGAAAGGTGTTACATTCGTTGTGTAGGTTTCTGGAAATGTTTTCGTTCACAATAAACACCTTTTTCATTTGTTTTTTCCTTAATCCTTTAACCACTCGAGGTTTGTTTATGTATATTGTGATAATCATTCTTCTTTCCATGATTTCAGATCAATTATTGGGTTGCTTGGAGCATGAAGTGCAATTTTGGTTCTTATTCTTAATTGGCATAACTTTTTAAACATTATATTTCAGTATCTGATCATGTATTGGTCTTCAGCGTTTTGAAGTAACTGATGCTTCTTCTAATCTGTCAAGAATTCGGTGCATCTTCTATCCATTATTGCTGAGAGACCAGCCATTGTTTTCCCCTTTTTTCCGCCTCTGTATTTCAACACCCAAGATCAAGTAAATTATCATGAAGATCAAGTAAATTACCATGAAGATTTGTTACAATAAATGTTTATTGAAAAGTTAATGGGTTAATTATAAATGTACATGATAACCACATGTGTACTTTCTTATGGAGGAGAGTTCAGTATGAAGTTAAAAGACATTACCAAGTTTGTGACTTTAGTCGTTGTTCACCAAGATGTCGTTTGCTATGTTTATGGTCCTGGGTATGTTGTAGTTGCTGCTATGTTTATGGCCCATCTTCATCAAATATGAAAGTAATTATATAGTTTGTTTTAATGTCTTGCTTGGTTTATGCTTTGCAAGTTACAAGCTTGTAACCGTACTTGAAACTTCAATACCGCTAGCAAAAACTCAAACAATTTCAAACTAGTGTCTGTATTAGACTTTTAAAGTATCCCTAAGAGAAATATGGCTAAGTTGGCTCCTGCATTGTTACAGAAGTAACTCTATATCTTTCAAATTAGGTCACTATCTTAACGTAAACACAACGTTTCATGTTCACGTTCCACTAACAGCAACACTTTGAACAAAGTAAATGTAAGGTTTTGCAGAATGTCATCTGTCCAATTCTGTTTATGCAATAGTTTCCTTATGAAGGAGGTATAAGAAAGATATATATGCCAGAGTTTCCTATGTATAAAAAGGAATCATTATGCTTTCATGTCATTTGCCTAGTGATTTGACTCAATCTTTCAGTTTGGAATCCAAAACGCTTTGTCACGGGAGTTTGGATTGTTGTTGAAGAATCTTTGGCACCAGACCTTGAGGGACATGCTCAGCAATTTTAGTCTTGTTCCAACTATTACCTTGTAAATTATCCATCACAAGCTTGTGGCCAATCCCCTAAGCTAGTAGACTGTCATATATAAATATTCTCCTGTACATAATGTAGTGGTATCAGGCATGACATTGGTATTCTTATAGGATTAGAATATGCCTGGTGATTGTGCCAGGTTTTCTAGGGCTGCTTACAGCATGAGTTCAGTTCACAGTTCATCACTCTTGATGTGGTGTCAGTGCTAAAGGTATGTTTGGATTGGTCTTATCAAAAAGAACCAGACAATAGCGGACCAAGCTGGCTAAGCTGAGGCGCTCCCGTTAGAGTAGCAACATTAGGTGTAACGCGCATAGCAACATTGGAATGCTTGGATTTTATCAGTTGTTTCTAATTCCGTAACTTGGGGTTAATGGGTCCGTCCTTGTACCCTTCTCCACGTAAATACCAGAATTGGTTTGCGAAAGGGTTCGAACTCACTATTTGTCACTTACCACAAATCTCACATCGTACTGCCTTGCTATTGAACCCATAAATAGGAAGTTCTAGTGTTACGGCATACCTTATTAATACACTAGCAAGAGACTACAAAAAGAACACCCAATTCGGGGGTTTTAATAATCGGGGTTAGCTGCAACTCCTACAAATTGATCAGAGACAGAGCCAAGATTTGATGTTTGTAGTTTCTGAACTTGCCACTGAATCTTTAACTCTTCTTAGTAACTGGATTCGCAATAACATATTTAATGGACTTTCAAGTACAAATATAGTGTCTAAGCAAAAGTTACTGAATTAGTTTAAACTCATATCTAATAATCTAGCTCCACCTCTGTGATTTCTCCAATGGCTTGAATTTGTTAATATGACTTCTACTCATTCTCTTCCTCTGTTGATTCTTGTGTCAGTAGATAATCTACTTTGTGGGATGCAGTGCAAGGTACAATGCTGCTTGGATATTCTCTAAAACTTGAATTCCACAAGCTGCACAATCCAGATGATGAGTCAGTGTTCTTGAGCAGATGATAACAGTTCATGTTCTTCAGCTATTTGTTGACAAAACTCTATAAAGCTTTACTAAACTTTTACCTCACCAGCTGGTGAGGCTTTAATTCCGCACCTTGTAATCCCCTACCCCCAACTTTTAGATTTTTTTTATAATAAAAGAATGAAATGGTTAATGTAATGTAGAAGACTTTTTGATGTTTATGTTCATTCATCCATTACATGTAAAACATGCAATAGGACATCTTAAATTTGGATTTGCAATGTTTATATGTAAAAAAATCTAACAGATAAGTTTATTAAATAATAGATGGAGATAAAAAATGTTCATTTTATACAAGTTTAAAGGATTGAAAACTGCTCAAGAAACAATCGCTAATAACAATAATCGAAGGACAAAGAACGAACGGAGAAATACTATGAATACTAGTATGGGTGGTAAAGTAACGGGAGTAAAAGCATAACAAAGCAAAATACTAGGATAATCCAAGTACAAGAAATAATAGATAATAAGAGAAATCGAAGGACAAAAAAGTAAAATAAACATCTACTACTTACTGCTATTACTAGTATGGACGAGTAGAAAGATAACACAATACTATACCCACTAGCCTAATTCGTATCCGCTATAACTTCCTATCTAAGACCACGTCTTCAATAAGCTGACACTGCGACAAATTATGTCTAATCACCCCTATCCATTGCTTCTTCGGTCAAACCTCTCATACCTCCGCACAAGGCATTTGTTATCTTCTTTTCACATGCTTGAACCATCTGAGTCTCGCTTCCTGCATCTTGTCATCCACCGAAGTCACTCTCACCTTATTCTGAATATCCACATTTCTAATCTTATTGCTCCTACTATACCTATCACAATATCCTTATTTTTGCTGCTATTGAAAGCGAAGGATCTTACTAAGAAAGTTATGCCTCAACTTTGATTGTTCCTCTTTATAGGTTCAAATGATATGTAATTAACTTAATCTCGACAAATAAGTTACTATACCACGATAAATATTGCTCATTCATAGAAACTGGTACATTATTCATTAATATAAAATTACATATTCGAAGCATTATTTAATAATATTGCTATTATTTCACAAAATTTTGTACTACATATAATGGCGAATTTCTGACCTAAAAAATTGGACAAGTGAACCCGTAGTTTCTCTCTAAAATGGGGTATTTTATGTCTATATTTTCTAAAATTCATATGATATATCTGTTAACATCCATACTATAAGAAGGTTAAATAATACACTTGGTTGAAGATGAGTTCTTTGACTAGAGGTGTAGAGATCAATTTCTATTAAATATATTTTTCCATATTTTTAGCGGTACAACTATGTTCTAGAAATCTTGAAATTACCTCTGACTACATGTCAAGATACTAGGGGATTTGGGCCACAGGTAACAAAAGAGTTTTAAAATGAGGTGTAGGTGACACAAGTCTTAATTATTAGTTGGAGGTGACAATTACTTTATTATGTATTAAGAAAGTTGGGAAGTTTTAAAATAACCCACAAGTGTTTAAATTTACACTTTGATCCGAATGTATACCTAAAATAACGGAAAACGGAGGGAAAAAAGGCATTTTTCTCTCTCTTCTCATCCATTCTTGTTTTCTCTCTCTTAGCGATTTTTGTTGTTAATTATTTCTGTTTCTGCTGCTTTATTCATCATCTTTTGCTTCATCTTCTTCTTGTCGACCATTTGTTGTTGTTGTTGTTGGTACAACGCTACTGCTGCGATCTGACCAATTTCTTAGGTCAAATTTTGTTTACTACATCACTTTCCACTTTGGCATTACTTCATAGGTTACTTTGGAAAGTAAAATTATAATTTTTATTCGTATTTGTCATCTGGGTACACTTCTGTTTTTCCAACAATGGATAGAACCCCGAATATGAATCCAGCACAAGTGCCCACAATTTAAACAGATCAATCATCTAGTGCATCAGATGAGTAATCTGTTGCATCAGACTATTTATCTGTTGCATCATCGTATTATTTGTTGCATCAGATGTATTATCTGTTGTATCAGGATATTTATCTGTTGCACCAGACTAATTATCTGTTGCATCAGAATGTTTATCTGTTGCACCAGACTAATTATCTGTTGCAACAAATGATTAATCTGTTTGAAACAACACAAATCAACCCCTGCCACAAACTCAACAGATAAATCTTGCTATTGCTACTGGATTCTAAATTATTCCTTTTTACGTCGAAATGTTTGTTGAGAAGATAATAGACAGAATGAAAATTAAATATTGATTAAAACGCCAAAAATCAAACATAATTTATTTATTAAGCAAATAAAAATACATATAATAGACTAAAAGAAAAATAATAGTCTAATTATTATTATTATTATCAGCATCATCAATACCAGCCGACCAATCTTCAACCAGAAGTAGCAAGGCCCTCCTCAGCCTGCATATCTCGCGGAGCATTCTTGATCTAACTCCTCACAATTCCCATTGCAGATCACGAACTTGATTTCGAAGTTCATTCACGGCGTCTTGCAGAAAAGCAACATCCCACACTGGGTCAGCCATAATCTTATCTTCTAGAGTGTAATATGAAAGACGAGATGCAATAAATAAATAGAGTGTGTATTTGAATGAACGATTGAGTAAGGAAGGACCTATTTATAGAGGATTGAATTTGAATGAGAGACAAAAAGGCGCGACTATTCACCTCCATACATTAATTAAATTTTTGATTAAATTAAGAAAATAAATATTGTGATATAAGTCATGACTTTTCAGATTATTATTATTAATTAGTCTTTCGAAGAACCATTTTTATTGAGTTGTGGCAACAGATTCTATATATGTTGCATCAGATAACACATCTGTGACAACAGATATATTATCTGTTGCAATAAATATAAAATATGTTGCATCAGATAACATATCTGTCGCAACATATAATCTAACTGTTCACCTCCTTTATTAATTATATATTTTATTAATGTGAAAAGTAATGAATTAATTAAATTAAAAAATATTGTGATAAGTCATGACTTTTCAGATTATTATTATTAATTAGTTCTTTCCAAGAACTGCTTTTATTGAGTTGTGACTCGATATAGGTTGCATCAGATAAATCATCTGTGACAATAGATATATCATCTGTTCCAACCATAGTGAACCTGTTGCATCAGATAATTTAATTATTGCAACATATAATCTACTTTTTTAAAAAAAATAACTATATCATTGTAACACCCCGATTTTCTGAACCGGAATGCTACACGGTGCTCATGACCCCGAAGAACCACAAGCTAACCCATGACTGATATCTGTACCTGTATACTGTATAATATATCATAAAATACGGAAACATGATCATGAAAGGCCATAAGGTTCAACTGAATAAAAATCTGTCAAGACACAATATCCATATGGGTGAAAGATACCCAAAACAACTGAAAACTGAATCAAATCTGAACTAAATCTGAATACTGAATCTGAAAGCATCTAAGTACTGTCTGAATAAGGAGTTGAAGGAACATGTCTCCAACTAACTTCGTCAAATAAAACTGAACTGAAATAATAAATGAAATAAAATAATATCACTCTCGAATGGATGAAGACTCACTGCAACTCTGCGGCTGGATGCTACTGCTGATCTGGAGCTCGTGTCTCTGAACCTATGGTGTAACATGAAAGAAAGAACCATAGCGCAAATGCGTCAGTACGTCTGAATGTACTGAGTATACGAGTGAGGTAGGCTAAATGCAAAGGGTTATATGCATAAACAATGCTGACTAATATGAATGTGAGAATACATACATGCATACATAACAGTAAATGAACTCGTGGAGATACTGACTACTGAGTCTGAATACTGACAATATGAGTGTACTGATACTGAGATACTGAATAGATGAACGATTGTTTCTGATAGTTCAAATTATGAAGAACTAGTCTGGTTGACTGTGTCAGACAGTCCTGAAGATGAATACTGATATCATAAATTCTGATAACTGATATGACTGATACATGAGTTCAGAAAACTGATATAACTAAAATAACTATGATGATCAGCCTAACCGATATAACTGATACTGAGCGACTGTATCTGACAGTCTTAGTTCTGATGGAACTATCTGAGTTTCGTTCTACTTGGAGTAACTAATTCTGAGATCAGTCCTATCTAGCGGGTGATCATGAGTATACTGATAATAAGGGTGATTTGACTTAGTCTGAGATCAGTCCAATCTAGCGGGTGATCTTTAAATCTAATGATTCTGATACTGATTAATCATAGTTGAGATCAGTCCTAGCTAATGGGTGATCTTGAAGTCTATTTATAATGATAAGGATTGAATATCTCTAACAGTACTGAATCTGTACTACTGAACTGAGTTGACTATATCTGACAGTCTTGAATCTGTAACTAAAACTGTAGAGTGTATTCATCTAATCGACATGCCCCAAGCTAAGCTGACTGGGGTCCAATCTCTGCCCTGACTGGAAGGGTGTCAGTACCGCGCCACCAGTAAAGACATCTGCTGTGGAGTCAGTCCTAATCTAGCGGGTGACTCCTGGATCAGTCCTATACATATAAATGAGCTAACGGGTGACCCCTGAGTATGTCAGTCCTATCAAATGGGTGACATCTCGTACCTACACTGGCTACGTAGTTCTGGAACTTAGGAATTGCTTCTAAGGATCTCAGTCCTAATCTAGTGGGTGAGTCCCCATCCCTAGAATCACTCGGTGCTGAATCCTACTCCCATCTGAAAGACACTGAACTAAATAACTGGGCTGAACTGAATAACTGAACTGAACTGATTAGCTAAACCGATACTGATTAACTAGATTGATACTAGTGGTATTGTATAGCGGAGCTAAACTAAGTTTACTGGATTCCGATGACTGGCGGAATGTACTGAGTTCTGAGGATTGGTTGAGAGTACTGAAGTTACTGAGATTGACTTTGAATACAGAGGTTACAGATATTACTGAGTACTGACATCACTGAGATTACTAAACTATTGAGATTACTGAGGTTACTGGATTTTCCTGAGCCATGTGACTGACTGAATTCTATAGATCATGGCTTGACTGAGAGTATCGTGATAACATGACATGGATCTAGGCACAAAGCTATATTTTCGGGTACGAATACCCCCAGGACGCGATAGAAGGAAACTGACACACATGACATGACTTGATCACAAGATTTGAGTCCACAATTCATAATATCATAAGTAGGGGATATCATATTTCATATAGTTATTCAACATCTTAAACATTGTAGGGAATGCATGGATATATTCCGTGTACATATTGTATATCTCCATTATTTTACATGCTTCATACCACTGTAATAGCAACACATGAAAAGCATGGAATTCATATTGAAGTATATAGCTAACATGGACTTGTCATTTAGACATCATAGAACCATACAAACATGAATTTCTAGCATCCTAAGCATTTTATCAAACACATTGCATGCATTCTTTAAGGCATAGGTGGGTTTCATACATGCACCATATTAAACCACCTAAAGTTCATGGTTTTCAATTAACAAACATATATATTCCATGAAAACACCATTAGACATCACATTGAAACTTAAACAACAATCGTCAACATGTACATACTCATATCACCACAAAAAGTTTACAAAATAATATTTAAAACATGGTTCTTGAGCTCTATGAATGGATTGGATCCATAGATGAACACTACGCATACCTTAGATTAAGAATTCGTGAAGATTGACGGCGAAATTTCCTTGAAATAGACTCTTCTATGAAAACCCTAGGGCTTGTTCTTGAGAGTTTTGATCTTGAGAGGAAACCCTAATTTTGTGGTTGAGAGTGTATGAGAGAGCTTTTTGAGATGTTTAACTAAAGAGAATGGAATATAATACGCTCCTTGAGGGTTATAAGTTGTGGGAAGTGAAGGAAAAAGACCAAAATACCCTTACTAAAATAAATTCTCAGTTGCTGAAAATTATAGTTGACAACATTTGTGACAAGGCGTCAAAAATTTGACAAGCCATCAAAAATGTCGTCACATAAGAGCTGGAATTTATGGTTTCTGCCTAAGTCTGGCGACATTTGTGACAAGGCGTCAAAAATGTGACAGACCATCAAAAATGTCGTCACACAGGAGCTGGAATTGATGGTTTTTGCCTAAGTCTGACGACATTTGTGACAAGGCGTCAAAAATATGACAGGCCATCAAAAATGTCATCACACAGAAGCTGGATTCTGACTATGGCTGACGACATTTTTGACAAGGCGTCACAAATGTGACAGGCCGTTAAAATTGTCGTCACACAGTTGCCAGCCCGACATGCTGGAGTAAAATAGGAATAACCTTTTTCTCTGATATTGGATTTAGGCAAAATTGATATAGTTGGAAAGCTAATTCAAAGAGATTTCATTTAATATATATTAAACCACCCAGTTCTTCATATACAACGAGTTATGATTGATTGAAGTTGACCCAAGTTTTGACGCTCACTAAAACTTGAACGATAGGAAAGCTTTCAACTTGTACTTGAGTTAGGAGATCTATATGATCTAAATTCATGCTCAAATAGATTCCCACACTACATAATTGATTAACACACTAAATTTACATAGTATTCGAGGCTTTTGAAACATCTACGCATAGGAATGAAGGATTTTCATCCTAGTCCAAAATGTGAGGTATTACAATATCTCCCCCTTGGGAACATTCGTCCTCGAATGATACTGACTGAGATAAGAGAAAAGTCAACTGATACGAATATATAGCATGAATGACTGATTATGATTTCATGGCTGACATGACTGAAAACTGAGCATATCATACTGTACATGCATATCTGATGCATGGGTAGCTGATTTATGAATGTAGGATTGAGTGTTTCGATAAACTGAGTTTCTCTAACTGAGAATGCATATCTGATGCTTAACTGATAAGTTGAATCCATGCATATCTGATGCATGATTATATGACTGACATATAATACATGCATATCTCATACATAAATACATGACTGAAAGTACTGATAAGCTGACCACGCATATCTGATGCGTGAATACATGACTGAACTGATTCATAAACATGCAACTGAACATGCAATGGTAAAGGCACTAAGATTGAACTGAAACATGAGAACATGACTGATTCTGCTATGTGACATATGGACTAAACATCATAAACTGAACTGAACCTCTGAATACTTGACTTACAGTTGAGGTATAAATTGAAGGTCAACTTATGAGTACCTTCTATTCTAGACTGAATTCGTTATGCAAGGAGAAATTGAAGGATCTAAGGCATGTGAGTGTTAAGATAAAGTGGGGTATCTCCCCCTTGGGACGCTATATCCCTCTAAGAACACTTACCTTACGGAGATACTGGGTGATGCACAGGGCATCTACGAACTAGATTATAACTAAACTTTGGGAGTCTGAAACTAATGCATGATGCATTAGATGAACTGAACTTGCAACTACTAGGAGGTTCTACCTTGACATAGTTACATTCTCTGAGATTTTGGATAGCATGAATAGATGCAAGGATGAGAAAACAAGCTATACAAATCTGACTGCTCACTGGCACGACATGAATACAGAAAGAAGGAAAACTATTCCTAAAACATCTCATAGCCTCCTGCACATAGGTGTGGTGCACAACACACGTATGTACAAGACTCTACTAGATGCGACTTTCAGACTTCCTAGGACTCTATTGAACCTTAGGCTCTGATACCAAGTTTGTAACACCCTAATTTTCTGAACCGGAATGCTACATGGTGCTCATGACCTCGAAGGACCATAAGCTAACCCATGACCGATATCTGTACCTGTATACTATATAATATATCATAAAATATGGAAACATGAACATGAAAGTCCATAAGATTCAACTGAATAAAAATTTGTCAAGACACAATATCCATATAGGTGAAAGATACCCAAAACAACTGAAAACTGAATCAAATCTGAACTAAATCTGAATACTGAATCTAAAAGCCTCTAAGTACTGTCTGAATAAGGAGTTGAAGGAACATGTCTCCAACTAACTCTGTCTAGCAAAACTAAGCTGAAATAATAAATGAAATAAAATAATATTGCCCTGGAATGGATGAGGACTCACTGCAACTCTGCGGAAGGATGCTACTGCTGATCTGAAGCTCGTGTCTCTGAACCTATGGTGTAACATGAAAGAAAGTACCATAGCGCAAATGCATTAGTACGTCTGAATGTACTGAGTATACGAGTGAGGTAGGCTAAATGCAGAGGGTTATATGCATAAACAATGCTGACTAATATGAACGTGAGAATACATACATACATACATACATAACTGTAACTGAACTCATGGAGATACTGACTACTGAGTCTGAATACTGACAACATAAGTGTACTGATACTGAGATACTGAATAAATGAATGACTATTTCTGACAATTCGAATTATGAAGAACTGGTCTGGTTGACTGTGTCTGATAGTCCTGAAGCTGAATACTGATATCATAAATTCTGATAACTGATATGATTGATACACGATTTTAAAAAACGGATACAAGTGATATAACTGTGATGATCAGCCTAACCGATGTAACTGATACTGAGCGACTGTATCTGACAGTCTAAGTTCTGATGGAACTATATGAGTTTCGTTCTACTTGGAGTAACTAAATCTGAGATCAGTCCTATCTAGCGAGTGATCATGAGTATACTGATAAGAAAGATGATTTGACTTAGTCTGAGATCAGTCCTATCTAGCGGGTGATCTTTAAATCTAATGATTTTGATACTGATTAATCATAGTTGAGATCAGTCCTAGCTAATGGGTGATCTTGAAATCTATTTATAATGATAAGGATTGATTGTCTCTAACAGTACTGAATTTGTATTACTGAACTGAGTTAACTGTATCTGACAATCCTGAATTTATAACTAAAACTGTGGGATGTATTCATCTAACCGACATTCCCCAAGCTAAGCTGACTGGGGTCCAATCTCTGCCTTGACTAGAAGGGTGTCAGTACCGCACCACCAGTAAAGACATCTATTGTGGAGTCAGTCCTAATCTAGCGGGTGACTCCTGGGATCAGTCCTATTCTTATAAATATGCTAACGGGTGACCCCTGAGTATGTCAGTCCTATCTAATGGGTGACATCTCGTACCTACGCTGGCTACGTAGTTCTGGAACTTAGGGATTGCTTCTAAGGATCTCAGTCCTAATCTAGCGGGTGAGTCCCCCTCCCTAGGATCACTTGGTGCTGAATCGTACTCCCATCTGAAAGACACTGAAATAAATAACTGGGCTAAACTGAATAACTGAACTGAACTGATTAGCTAAACTGATACTGATTAACTAGATTGATACTAGTGGTATTATTTAGTGGAGCTAAACTAAGTTTGTTGGATTTCGATGATTGATGGAATGTACTGAGTTCTGAGGACTGGTTGAGATTACTGAAGTTACTGAGATTGACTTTGAATACTGAGGTTACAGATATTACTGAGTACTGAGATCACTGAGATTACTGAACTACTGAGATTACTGAGGTTACTGGATTTTCCTGAGTCATATGACTGACTGAATTCTATAGATCATGTCTTGACTGAGAGTATCGTGATAACATGACATGGCTCTAGGTACACTACTATATTTTTGGGTACGAATACCCCTAGGACTCGATAAAAAGAAACTGACACACATGACATGACTTGATCACAAGATTTGAGTCCACAATTCATAATATCATAAGTAGGGGATATCATATTTCATATAGTTATTCAACATCTTAAACATTATAGGGAATGCATGGATATATTTCGTGTACATATTGTATATCTCCATTATTTTACATGTTTCATACCACCATAATAGCAACACATGAAAAGCATGGAATTCATATTGAAGTATATAGCGAACATGGACTTGTCATTTAGACATCATAGAACCATACAAACATGAATTTCTAGCATCCTAAGCATTTTATCAAACACATTGCATGCATTCTTTAAGGCATAGGTGGGTTTCATACTTGCACCATATTAAACCACCTAAAGTTCATGGTTTTCAATTAACAAACATATATATTCCATGAAAATACCTTTAGACATCACATTGAAACTTAAACAACAATCGTC
The DNA here is from genome assembly GCA_030864215.1 of Capsicum pubescens. Classification (NCBI taxonomy): domain Eukaryota; kingdom Viridiplantae; phylum Streptophyta; class Magnoliopsida; order Solanales; family Solanaceae; genus Capsicum; species Capsicum pubescens. The sequence continues at coordinate 353,099,481 of CM061538.1, read as the reverse complement.
AACATGTACATACTCATATCACCACAAAAAGTTTACAAAATAATATTTAAAACATGGTTCTTGATCTATATGAATGGATTGGATCCATAGATGAACACTACGCATACCTTAGATTAAGAATTCATGAAGATTGACGGCGAAATTTCCTTGAAATAGACTCTTCTATGAAAACCCTAGGGCTTGTTCTTGAGAGTTTTGATCTTGAGAGGAAACCCTAATCTTGTGGTTGAGAGTGTATGAGAGAGATTTTTGAGATGTTTAACTAAAGAGAATGGAAGATAATACGCTCCTTGAGGGTTATAAGTCGTGGGAAGTGAAGGTAAAAGACCAAAATACCCTTACTAAAATAAATTCCCAGTTGCTGAAAATCATAGCTGACGACATTTGTGACAAGGCGTCAAAAATGTGACAGGCCGTCAAAAATATCGTCAGACTGAAGCTGGATTCTGAGTAAGGCTGACGACATTTTTGACAAGGCGTCACAAATGTGATAGGCCATCAAAATTGTCGTCACACAGTTGCTAGCCCGACATGCTGGAGTAAAATAGGAATAAATTTTTGCTCTGATATTGGATTTAGGCGAAATTGGTATCGTTGAAAACATAATTCAAAGACATTTCATTTGATATACAGTAAACCACCCAGTTCGTCATATACAATAAGTTATGATTAATTGAAGTTGACCCAAGTTTTGACGCTCACTAAAACTTGAACGATAGGAAAGCTTTCAACTTGTACTTGAGTTAGGGACCTATATGATCTAAATTCATTCTCAAATAGATTTCCACACTACATAATTGATTAACACACTAAATTTACATAGGATTCGAGGCTTTTGAAACGTCTACGCATAGGAATGACGAATTTTCATCCTAGTCCGAAATGTCGGGTATTACAATCATCATATCATTAATCCAAATTTGCTTACTTTTTTATTTTATAAATAAAAAAAATATCATTTCAAATTCCTTAATAAAATAATAATCATTTTATTATATAATAAATAATTTAAAAAATAAATTCAAAAACAAAAATGGTGAAAAGTCACAATCAGTTATTAAAATTGTGGTTATAAATTGTGTTTATTATTTCTTTCCTTATTATTTATTTACGAAACATTTTTTATATTGAATAATCGAAACTCCGAGTCATGTCTTTCTCTTTTCACCCTCTCAATAACAACAATAGCCCTTTTTTATTAATAACCGCCAGGTGCAATATATGATCGATCTGTCGTAGCAGATTAACCTCTAACTGTTGACACAAATTGTTGCTCAATCCCTACCACCAACCGTCGACATGTTGAGAACAAGGAATAAACAGAATGATTATTATTAAATACTAAATAAGAATTAAAAATTCAAAGTTGACAACAAAATGAAATGAATGTTGTTCATAGATTTTTGAATCCCTTGGGTAGATTTGATATACAAAAGGAGGAAAATAATCGCTAAAATAAAAAACATTACCTAATTATTATTACTACTATTATTATTGTCAATCAGACATCTTTCATTCATTCGGCAGCCTTGCTCCGCCAAATATCTCTCTGGAGTTCATCAATCAATCTGCCTTTGAAGTTCATGCAAGGACTCGATATGAATATTCTTGTACGAATCTGGAACATCCATATTTGTAAGGAGGGACCTATTTATAAATTATTGTATCTCGGAAAGAAAAGAAAATTGATTTAAAATAAATCTAACAGAGGGGTAATCTATTACAAAATATATTCTTTCTGTTAGATAACTTACAACATACTGGCAATCTTTTTGCAACAGATATATATATCTGTTTGATTTCTGCAATAGGTTGATCACTGTCATAACAGATGTCTCCAATTGATTGATAATATAAATAGATGTGTCATCTGTTGCAACAAGCTAGTCATCTGTTTATTCAATTTAAGCCATAGATGGGCTAGGAAGAATAAGGTGCGTGCAGATGGATCCACTATCATATGTGTGGTAGTTAAGTATGTATTACTGATAAGGTTACCAGGACAACACACACAAAGTACAATGTTTTTGTGAATGCAGTCTTTAACCGATTAGGCATTGATCATTCAAAAAAGATCCTGCATTGTACCGTTAAGTTTGATGGGTTCAAAATTGATAAAGCTGAGGACCTCATGAAGATGGTGCAGATACCCTATTACGAATTACTGATGGTTAGTGCTCGTGTTTATGCATGTCAAGTTTTGAGAAGGGATCAATATTTGTCATCACTGCAGAGAACCAATAGCGATTGGACTTAACTTTAAGTGTGCATTGGACCCTTAGAGGGACCTCGAAGCTTCGCACTGCATCAAACAAGAATGGAAAACCAATATAGTTATCGCCCTAGCCAAAATTTATATGGTTGGGTTGCTCTCCCGGGTTGATGATTATATGCCAGAAGGTGCAGTAGGAGAATGCTTTCGAGGGAAAATGGGTTGTTGATGGAATACTATATCATCTGAGTGCTAATTGAAGAAGAGACACAGGGTAAAAAGTAACTTCTAACGAATCTGGCCGATGGAATTATCTTAACAGATGTGAAATCTGAATCAAGTGCAAATATGAAAGTGTATCTGGTAATGTAATTTTCTCTGTTGTGTCTCTGAAAGAAAAAACAATGCAGATGGACACTTTGCTAGGGAGATGCATGGTCGGGATTATCACCTAGGTAGAAAATAGGAGAAGACCAACAAAGCAGCCTCATGGTCATTGAGGGTAGAAATGATGTTTAGCAAGTGTAGAAAACTTACGCCAACAACAACTGCAGTGAAAATAAGGAAACTAAGCGAAGGCGGCAATTTCTGAATTTTAAATTTCACCCCATCTTCTTGTTTGTGTTTCCGATCTGGTCCACTGCTGTTGACCTGATCGGAACCCCAAACGATATTGAAAGGCAAATAGAGTATCATTGCTTCCTTAGCAATATGGTTATAATTTATTGTGTTTTCTTGACTTGACATGCTTTCAACATTCCTTGGAGAAGATCAGATGCTTGTTGTAGTATGTGAATCCCGATAATTTTCAAGCTTGCCTTCAGCTTGTTGATTCTGTATTCAAGCTGGTCGTTACCATCTTTGAAGTTGGTAAGGAGTTCCTCATCTTTTGTGAGCTCGATCAGGAACACTACCTTCAAAGTTATGGCATTCTAGAATCCCTTCAGAACACTTTCTCTTCAGAAGATTTAAAGGATACATGGAGGGTCGTTGTGTTTGTTTTAGGTCAAAATGTGTTGATACACGTTGAAGATGTGGTCCCAATAGTTGAACAACACACTTTTATCGAGCGTTTCTCCATGCATCTTGCTCAACCAATTTGATAAATTAGTAAGCATGGAGTTACGTAGCATGTGATTTAAACCGTCTCTACCAAGCCTATCAAATGTTACGTAACTCCAAGATCATTACCCTATCAAAACAATATGCCCGAGTTAGTGCACATAGAAAAAAAGCCCAATCTATCAGCCTTTCTGCTGATCACTCTTCTCCAATATAGATGATAAGATATCTGTTATGCAAAAGTCTACACCATCGCCAGACATAATTGCCTAGGAACATGTCTGGCGATGGTGTAGACTTTTTCATAGCAGATATCTTGTCATCTATATTGGAGAAGAGCAATCAGCAGAAAGGCTGAGAGATTGAGCTCGTTCGATTTGTGCACTAACTCTGTCATATTTTTTTGATAGAGTAATGATCTTAGAGTTATGTACCATTTGATAGTAATGGTAGAGCCGGTTTAGATCACATGCTACGTAACTCCATGCTTACTAACTTATAAAATTAGTTGAGCAAGATGCATGGGGAAACGAAAGATAAAAGTGTGTTGTTCAACTTTTGGGACCACATCTTCAACGTGCATCAACACATTTTGACCTAAAACAAACACAGAGACCCTCCATGTATCCTTTAAGGCTTCTGAAGAAAGTGTTCTGAAGGGTTTCTAGAATGCCACAACTTTAAAGGTAGTATTCCTGATCGAGCTCACAAGAGATGAGGAACTCTTTACCAACTTCGAAGAGGGCAACAACCAGCTTAAATATAGAATCAATAAGCTGGAGGCAAGTTTGAAAATTATCGGGATTCACATACTACAGCAAGCATCTGATCTTCTCCAAGGAATGTTGAAAGCATGTCAAGGCAAGAAAACACAATCAATTATAACCATATTGCTAAGTAAGCAATGATACTCTATTTGCCTTTCAATCTCGTTTGTGGTTCCAATCAGGTCAACGACAGTGGACCTGATCGGAAACACAAACAATAAGGCATGGGATGAAATTTAAAATTCAAAAATTTGTCGTGTTCTCTTAGATTCCTTATTATAACTGCAGTTACTGTTGGCATAAGTTTTCTAGACTTGTTGTACATCATTTCTACCCTCGATGCTCGTGAGGCTTCTTTGTTGGTCATCTCCTATTTTCTATCTAGGTGATAATCCCGACCACGCAGCTCCCTAGCAAAGTGTCCATCTGCATTGTTTTTCTTTCAGAGACACAACAGATGAAATTACATTACCGGATACACTTTCATATTTGCACTTGATTCAGATCTCGCATCTGTTAAGATAATTCCACCGGCCAGATTCGTTAGAAGTTACTTTCTACCCTACGTCTCTTCTTTAATTAGCTCTCAAATGATATAGTCTTCCATCAACCACCCATTTTCCTTCAAAATCATTCTCCTACCGCACATTCTGGCATAAAATCATCACCCCGAGAGAGCAACCCAGCCATATAAATTTTGGTCAGGGCAATAAATATATTGGTTTTCCATTCTTATTAGATGCAGTGCTAAGATTCAAAGGCCCTTTATGGGTCCAATGTACCCTAAAAGTTAGTCTAATCGCTGTTGAATCTCTTTATAATGACACAAAAATTAGATCCCTTCATAATGCTTGACAAATAAACATGAGCAACAACCGACATTAAATCTTAACAAGCTATCAGAACTATATTCATGGTCCCTCAGCCTTATCAGTTCGGACCTACCAAACTTAACTGTAAAATTGCAAACATCTTGTTTGAACGATCTATGACTAATCAGTAAAAACATCATTCAAAAAATTAGTGCACTCTATGTGTGTTTCCACGATAATATTATCAGTAATACATACCTCCCACATATGAAGTGGTTCCATCTACAAGCAGTTTATTCCTCCGATCCCATCTTTACTGCAGCCTCTTGAGATAGTCCGTCAAAAGTTGATCAACTGTCAGTTCCTTATATCTACAAAGAAGAGGAAAAAAACTGATGTCATAAAAAGAACATTATCCATCTGTTGCATCAGATGTGGAGTCTGTTGCAACAGATGTGGAGTCTGTTGAAATAGATGTGGAGTCTGTTGCAACAGATATGTAGTCTGATGGAATACATCAAACCAGCCTTTTTGGTGGTTTTATTTGTTCCAACAGTTTCTCCATCTATTGCAACATCAACAACAGCATAAACGTCAACAAAAAAAAACATTTGTTCCAACAACATCATCAACAACAAAGAAGCAACATCCTTTGTGCCAGAACCATCAATAATACCACAAGTTCCAACAACGTCAACCCCACCAACAACATCAAGAACTGCATCAACAATAATGAAACAAACAAAATACATACAAAAAAAAAATGATAATGGCAACAAGGCTTTTAAACTTCTCCCAACAAATGACTTTTTTCTCATATTGTATTAAAAATTCTCGGACTGTTTATTCAACACTTACAAGTTCCTTAAAAAAAAATTAATAAATATGATATGGGTAAATAGTAATTAAATAAAAAAAACAGATGTAAATAACATGCAAAAAAGAAGACGGGAATGAAAGAGCAATAATGAACCATACCTTAATATCAAAAAGGGGATCAAAATAGAAATTTAAGTCGAGGAAAGATATGGATGGGTTTAGATACGAAAAGATCTTTATGAGAAGAGAAGGGAAAAGAGAGAAAAAAGGTTGTGACCCTAAAGAGGAGAGAGAAAAAGATGAGAGTTGAATAAAATAAACTGCAGTTGAAGGAAGAGATGAGATAATTTCTATAGATGTATTGTGTACGTAGACGTGGTGGTTTTAAATATTCATTAATTAATATTCATTACTTTCATTAATAATTTGAGGGGTACGAGAAAGACTAAGACTACTGACATTGAAAAGACAAGACAAGAATGCTCAATGAACTCACTTTTGAGATATCCAAGAAATATTTTTTACCGCCTTTAGTAGTAAGTACTACTACTTGATATTATCTACTCGGACCAGAAGCTTTTTGCTTTAAAATTAAAAGAGATAAAAAGATTTTCAAACAGATATGTCATCTGTTGCAACATATATAAATATCCAATCAAGTCTTTGCAATTTCATGGCATTGGTGTTGCGTTCATCCCGACCCGAGTCATCGATCAATCACTCTGAGTTGAAATGAGTTCTCATCAACTCAATGATAGGATAGTGATAGTACCTAAGTTGATTTAGGTGGAACTAGGGATAAATGAATGAGCTCGCAGGGTCAACTACAAATCCAATCGAGTCTTTGCAATTACATGGCGCTGGTATTGCATTCATCCCAACCCGAGTCGTTGATGATCACTCTGAGTTGAAATGAGTTCTCATCAACTCAATGTTAGGATAGTGATAGTACCTAAGTTGATTTAGGTGGAACTAAGGATGAATAAATGAGCTCGCAGGGTCAACTATAAATCCAATCGAGTCTTTGCAATTGCATGGCACTGGTATTGCATTCATTCCGACCCGAGTCGTCAATCTATCACTCTGAGTAGAAATGAGTACTCATCAACTCAATGTTTTAAAAACTATATCTTTTAAAAAATTTAAAATTAATTAAGATCAATTCGAACCAAATTAGCAATTTCAAAACCTGTCATTCTTTTCCAAAATTACAAATCAACCCATACAAATCATCCATTTGTGCGAAAAACTTTTCATTTCAAATCTTAAGTTCTCTCTCTCTCGGGGTGTCCTCTCCCTCTCAACAATACAAACAATACAAACAACAACAACTCAACATATTGCTCAACCCTTCAAAACAAGTCATTTTCTTCCCATTTATGACTACATATAGTTGTTGTTTTTTACTTCATTCCCTCTTGTATCCATTGTTTTCTCTATCTTCGCATGTAAAAGAGTTCGAAAAGAGTTCTACATTTAATCTTTATTCTAAAAAATAGTGTTTTTTAGTTAATGATAAAAAAGAAGACTTTTAGTTGTATTATCTTTGAGAATGGGTTAACAATTTTGAGTTTTGATGCTAAAAAGTAGGAAGCACCCGAGAAAACCCTAGTTTTTCTCTCAGTGTTTTGTTGACTGTCGTGGTATTGTAGGATGGTGTTTGTGGTGTTGTTGGTGGCTGTTGTTGTTGGTGTTGGTATTTGTGTTTTTTTGCGGTGGTGTCGGTGGTCTTGGTGTTGGTATTGGTGGCATTGGTGGTGGTCTTAGTGGCATTGGTCATGGCATTGGTTGTGGTGGTGATGGTCCATCTGTTGCAACGGGTGGAAGATCTGTTGGGAGATATTAAATAGGTCTTCAAACAGATTCCCCATCTGTTCCAACTGATGGGTTATCCGTTGGAGTATTTTCTTGTAATGTGGAAGAGAATAATTTATTGAAATTTCTACACTTGTTGCAACAGGTTGAATATCTGTGGGGAGATATTAAATAGGTCTTCAAACAGATTCGGGTTTCCCATCTGTTCCAACTGATGGGTTGTCCGTTGGAGTATTTTTTTTGTTATGTGGTAAGAATAATTTATTGAAATTTATCTCACCTTTTTTAAAAAAATTATGCATACATCAAATGCAATGTATTTTTTGTGTTTCTTTTGTTTGTAGTTAAAAGATGTCTCCCAAAAGAAAAGAAACAGAAAGTGGAGAAAGTGGATCAACTTTCGATCACCAAACAAAAAAGGCTAGAGTACAGATAGATTCAGAGGAACTTCCAGAACAATCTCAGTCAGGGCAAAATAAAGATGAAGTAAGTGATAACTCCTCCTCACCAATGGGGCGTGAAATAATATCAAAATTCCAGCATGATTCTGTCAAAACCATTAGTATTGACAAGTTTTGAGTTGCGATGCCGATGAATAATCCTAATGCAGTATTTGGTGAACTTGTACTTAAATTTCAGTTGGGGTAACTTTTTGACGAACTTAGGAGTATTATGAAGAAGAAAAACATAGATGGACTTTTTAAGAAGAGCTGCTTTGCACACTTTCTTGAGTTACTGGGCCCCGCCCTCTCCGTTTCCCAATGATCATGGTATATGGACTTCTCAAGTGCAGGATCATATATGCGGGGGATGATGGAGTTCTGAAGGAGGGTGGAAATAAGATGGATGAAGTCTGGATCAACTACTGTGGTATGCCAATTTTTTTTGGATTGAAAGAGTTTGCCATTGTGACGAGCTTGAGATACGATCGTCCAGAAGAACCTGCCATCAAGAAAACACCCCACAAAGGGTCCAACAAACTCAAGGTAAAAAAAGATGGGTTGTTGGGCATTGTTGGACCTAGCTACAAAGTGAAGGATTTGATAGCGGATCTCAAGAATAAAGACATACCAAAGCACTACAGGGAGAAATTATGCTTAGTTTGGTTTGTCTATTTTGTTTTATTGGAAAGAGACATCAAGAAAGTCATAGAACATGATTTTTTGTCACTTACTGATGATTTTGGGAGATTCAACGACTATCCCTGGGGCTACGATAGCTACTACTTGACTGTCAAATATTTACTGAAAGAGCTAAATCCAAAGACGACCACATTATACGGCTTTCCTTGGGCTTTCATGGTAAAATTGATCACTATTTTTACTCATTCATTAATTTATATTGAGTATACTTGTGACCTTTTTTTTTTTGCTTGCTTCCTGTTTACAATTTTTAGGCTTGGGCATGTGAAGCCATTCCTCCCCTCCGAAAGCATTTCACGGATTACCCGGATAAGATTTCTCATCCAAGGATCCTTAGGTGGTTGGCTGCAGTAGAGAGCAGCAAAAAAAATATTAACGAGGCTGATCTCTTTAACCCTCCGGATGATGAAGTACATCTTCTTTCAACTAAAATAATTTCCCTCAAAGAAAGATATTGAAATAGATGTTCGATCTATTGCAAGAGATTACCCGTCAACTGTAACTAGTGCAATGGGTAATCTGTTGCAACAGATGATCCATATTTCGCAACAGATTAACCATATGTTGCTCTGTTCTCTGAACCCTACTCAACAGATTACCCATCTACTATAAATTATGCAACAGATGGGTATTCTGATGCAATATATTATCAATTTGTTTCAACATACAGATCAGTTGTTACGGTAGCTAGATCGTCTGTTGCATAAGTTGGTTGTGTTAACATAACCCGAGCCCCATGTAACCCAACTGACTGCAAATTATTATTATATGATTTAAATTCCTCCTGTCTTTTTTATAGGTTGTGCATCATTGGATAGTGCCTACCATTGATGAGCTGGGGATGACTTCTTTTCTTACTCTGGGTCTTGTTGATACAAAAGAAGACCCAACGGTGGAGTTAATAAATAAGGAATTAGATGGAGCAACATCCATAAGAAGAGCAGTTAGGCAAGGTCAGTGTAATGTTGGAGCTCTTCATGACCTAACTCAAACTGCAACAGATCCGGGTGTTTCTTCTGGGGGTGTTGCTGGTGGAGTTGTTTGTGATGGTGGCAGCCATCCTGCTTCTTCTTCTGCTTCCAGTCATGATTATGAGCATGTTGGTGCTCAGTAAAAAATAAATATGTTTGAAAACACCCCTTGCACAGGTCCTCCCTCTCACCCCTACACCGGTCCCTCCCACCCTTACAGTGGTCCCTCTCACCCCTCTTTACCCTCATGTTCTCAATGCAAATGCAAAGTGTGCAAGGATAGAGAGGATAAACTCCTCGACAAGCAAGAGGCTATTGCTGAAGCTGTCGAGAAGTTGAAATACAGGAGGGGTGTCATACCATCCAACGAGGTGAGGGAGCCATGCACTCCTACAGTGGAGGTTAGGAGGAAGAGAATAAAAATTAGACAAATTCTCTCTGTTCTGAAATTAGCAAAAAATGCAACTCCCCCCGCTCCAATAGTTGTTGAAGTTCAGGGGCTGCCGAAGAAGGTGGACATATTTACAGCGCTTGACAAGGAGAAAAAGAAGGAACTGGAAGAATTCATCAAGATGAAGGTTCAAAAATAATACACCATGCATTCATTTTCTGCCAAAGACTTCTCGAGTATGAAAAATATGTGTGTGTGGTACAAGGACAAGGTAAGTTTACTTTTGCTAACCTACCCTTCCAATCTACTCCATGAAAAAGAATCTACGCAACAGATGTGTAATCTGTTGCAACAGCTTTGTATTTTGTTGCAAAATAATACACATCTGTTGCATAAGTTGTGTTGGCTGGGTAATCTGTGAACTGATTCAGAGAACCCTCTGCATCGGATTCTTTCCACTGTATTTTTATTCTTTACAATTACTAACCTATTTAAAAATTATCTTCTTATACCACAGTATGTTGATGAAATTCTCTGCCTCATGAGAGGCAGGCAATTAGCGTACCCAGATGCTTATGATGCTGCTGATAGGATAATAGACCTCAACTTCTACAATAATTTCAAAGATAGGTACGCTGATCTTCATAATATAGCTGATTCTGGTGGCCTGGGATTTGATCAGTTAGTTTCTACATTCCAATGGAATGAAGAAGCGATTAAATATATTAGAGGGAAGAGGCCATATCCATATGGCAAGAGCTGGACCAAGGCAAAGAGAATCCTTGCAGTCATGAATATGGATGTCACCCATTTTCTCATTGTTGAGATACTAATATACGAGGGAAATATTAAGGTTTATGACTGCAACTTACCTATGTTTAGCGAGAAGACATTTTTAACCCACATACAACCACTCTTGAAGTTGTTGACGCAGAGTAAGCTGATGGATCATTTGTCGGCTGAAGTCTTGGCGAAGGAATCATGGGTTTTTGAAGGTTGAAATAAGAATATCCATCTCCCAAAAAATACAACCAGTGCAGCGTGCAGGTCGTACTTGCTTGCATACATGGAGTGTTTGCTGACTGGCACACAAATGACCGGTTTGTGCGACACCATTGTGGGAAAGATGCAATGGGTCTAGGAATATGGGGTACTAACTAAATGGTTGGAGCCCGTGTATAAAAAAGAACATGTACAAAGACAGAGACAAACAGGATAACAAATTTTCATTTCAAGCCAATTCACTATACATATAGGGGCAATAATTTTTATGTCGGGCAAAGTTGAATTTTTATAATGCAACAGATTTTATCTGTTGGAATAGGTTGGTCATCTATTGCGTTATGCATATGTTCCCCGTCTGTCTGTCGCAACAGATTTACGATCTGTTGCAACATATAACTTATCTGTTGCAACTGATCGGTAATCTGTTGGATCAAATCAAAAAAGTAGGAAGACCTATTATATAATTTCCAGCAGATGACCTACGTGTTGCATCTCATGTTGCAACGTATGTCTAAATCTGTCTGATAAGATATGTTGTCTTTTGCAGCAGATGTATTATCTGTTGTGATATTTAAATCTAGTACTCTATTTTAATTAATATGTTCAAAACTCAGAATTAATTATATTCATAGATAGAATAAAATAAATCAAAGCCTTTGGAAATTACATGAAATAAAATAACTCAACAAATAAATGAAATATAAAAAAAATCATTATGAGTACAAATGATCTACTCTACAAATAAATCAACAAGTTAAACCAAGGAGGATAGGTTATTACATTGACGGACTCGAGATATAAAGATCTAATCAATATGGACAAGTTGTTCTTCATCCAGTGCTATGGAATTGGCTTTAGTCGTCGTGGATCTTTAACGTCGGTTGCGTACAGCTTCTGAGCTTTCGCTTCTCCATATTTCCATAAAAGAGCAGCATATCTTTTGCGAAGTAATCCGGCATCAAGTCCATCATTTGGTACTTGTAATCCATCGCTCAAATACTCAGCATAGGCGAAAACAAAAGGACCGCAATCCCTGCGTTATAAAAAAACAGATAATCTATATCTTATAGTTCATGCAAGCATTGTGAAATTTATGAAATGAAACTAAATCATGACACTTAAATTTACAAGCTACCAATGGTTTGTTGAGCAATTCCGTCAATATATTGTACATCAAATGGATTAGCCATTTTATCCCGGTATGCTTCAATCATCGACCAATCAATACAAACCTTTTGATCCAAAAAGTCACTCATATCAAGGTAAGTAGGAAATATTTTGGCCAGCTTTTGTATCTCGGACGACGGCCTGGAACATCTCCTTCGCGACATCGAGTCATAAACTCGGATGTGCCTCTCTTTTAGAATGACGACAGCCAACACCCAATGGAATTCATCACCACAATTGATTGGGATGTACACTTCGTCGACCAAATGCCAAGGTAAGCCAGCCGGAATGCTAAAACCTTTGATGATGTTGATTAAGCATTCCTCATTTCGGGAAACTTCCGGCTGTTGTTGACAATACCTATCGTAGGCATTATTGATGTAAACTTTGTACAAACAATTGTCTGTTGTCTATCTGTATTGTTCTTGTGTTTGAAACTTCGCCTTCTTTCGTAGGTAGTAAAAAATGACATCGATGTGCTGCACATATTATCAAACATTTCGGATTACGTGACAAAAAAAATCAATATGCAGATGCAATTAAATAAAGTATTAATTAATAGTAATATGTATGGCCTTTAAACCTCATCATTCCAGCAAGTTTGGGGTTGTGGCATCAAATAAAATCAATTCTTCATTCCGGGATGTGCAACAACAAAGTCGAACATATCAAAACCAAGACTCGATTCGTTCACTTTGTAGCGTTCGTTATTTTGTTTTCTACATGATGATTTATATGTATTAATATCAGGTTCTTACAACAAGAATTGTATAAACCAATATCCATAAAATTGATTTATGTACCTGCTGGCATGATGCTTTAACAGCCCATCAGTAATCCATTATGAATAGTCGTTGATCAACTGTATTAGTTTTTTGGAGCCTCATCCGAGATGTTGAACCCTTCAAACGGGTAATTCTTCTGTTCTCCCAAACTGACAGGCTCTAATTTTTCTTCATCTTTGGAAGCATTTGATGGATTATCAACTATCATATTATGCTCTTCGGCAGTAGTTGTGACATCAACTGGAAAGCCAGAATTGTCAATGCTAAGTAGAGATATACAACAGATTTTCCATCTGTTGCAACAGATGATTCTTATGTTGCATCAGATGGATTATCTGTTGGGACAAATTCGAACAGGTAAATCAGAGCAGTATGATAATTTCAAACAGATGACCCATCTGTTGCAACATAAGACTCATCTGTTGAAACAGATAATGAATCTGATGCAACAGGTTAAACAATAGTTGCAACAGATGTATACATCTGTTTGATAATTTTCAGCAGATATATCATCTGTTGAAATAGATATGTGCTTGTTTGTTTTTTGGAACAGATGATGTACATTCACCTTCTTTAGCTCATGTTGCTCCTCTGCGGCCCTTGTACACTGAACATCGGTGCAATACAAAGACAAAGTCATTGCAATCTTGCTTTTTTTATGATTGATGATGCCTTGGAAGTGTCTTTCCTTCTCCTCTTAGCCGCCTTGATCTCTAGTGAAGTGTCTGGATATGAAATCCTCTTTGATGAAATGACACCCCTCTTAGATGTAATTTCCTTTACAGAAGTAGTTAGTGCATTATAGCATTAATCACTCCATCGTGTTATGCCTTGCAGTCTTGACATTTGCATGAAGACCATTCTCTAGATGCGGCAAAATCTGGAGAAAAATTTGTACAACCATTATGATCATAATCATAATGGCTTGTTGTTTCAAAAATTATAAGAGGAGCATCATTAGCCCCACCCTCCAAAATTGTTTTTCTTGTGATGGTTGTTGCTCCAAACAATTTTATTTTTATTCCATCAACGACCTTAGGGTTCGATAAAGTTTACACAGACCGTAAAGTAAGAAAAAGTGGCATCTTCAACTCTCAATTGGTCAGAACAAGCCACGGATGGACAATCTAAAATAAATTGGTACATATATTAAGAATGATGATGAAATCATTTAATCATTAATTAAAACAAAAACTTGATTAGAATTGGACTTACTGCTTCCTTGGGGGGATTGAAAAGATCAAGAAATTTTGCATTTTTATCAGTTTTGGCCGACAACCATCTCAGAATTCTTGGACAGGAAACTTCTTCCTGGTAGTTCACTTGTTGTCTCAAATAAGGAATGGCTTAAAAATCCCAAACCTATAACATAACGCTAATAAATCAAAAGCATTATTGAATAAAAACTGATGAATCATATCATGATAAAAGAAATATTTACCATGAAGGCCCATGGAAAACCATATAAGTTGACTGTTTTTGGCGTTAACGAAGTCAACAAATATTCGACAGTCATTTTGAAGCTTTTATAACCCCAAAGATAGCTGTTAAATGCCTCGAGATCCTTAGAGGGATTTATTAAACTGAGGCTTATATTGTTGTTAACGTCTCTCGCCCAAAGAACATTATGTACAAACCAAACCAAGCACAATGATTGTTTGTGCTTCTTTGAAAGTCCTTGACCTTTCAACGCTTCAATTAGATTTTTGTTTTTGAAGCTTGGACCAACAATGGACACCAGGTCATCACGATCACTCGACTTGCCTTTTCCTTTTTTGGGTGTGCGGGGTGCTTTTTTTTGGGTCAGAGTAGGTATAACTTGAGAAGGAGAAGTAGGATAATATTTTAGTCCAGTAACTATGGCAAACTCCTCCCAACCAAAACAAACAGGCATGCCACAGTAATTTATCCACACCTCATCTATCTTATCTTTGTTTTCATACATAAACCTGCGCTTGAGAAGATCATATACCATTTTCATCTGGAAACGAGCATCGTTGTCCTCCGGAAAATCAAGATATTTTCCAAACTAACTTTCCCTGAAATAAGAATCTAATTTTTGTTCTCGAAGTATTTTTCTGAAGGCGTCGAAAGATTTTCCCATGACTGACTTAACCATGAGATCACCCGTTAAATCTGTGGCACCATCGCACTGCATTCTCATAGGGTAACAATCAATGCTGAAGGTTTTGACCAACTCTTCGACGGAAGGGCTATTAGCATTTGGATCATCTCTTTTGAAAGATTCCTCCTCCCCGTGTTCATTACATTCTGCTTCTCCTGATTGAGATAACGCTTGTAAAGCAAGCTTATAGAGTGGTGGATGTAGCTGAGCTGTTGCACTTATTCCTTTACTTGGACTTGATTTAATTTCTTTTATTTTGGGAGCCATGTTATCTTAAATTAACAGGAACATAATATAGATTATAATTGATTAATGCATAACAGCAATATAACAGTTCCAACAGATAACTAATTTGTTGCACCAGGTATGTTATCTGTCGCAACATATAACCGACCTATTACAACGGATGAGTAATACGTGGGAACCATAAAAATAGCACTATTTGTTGCACCAGGTATTTTATCTGATGCAACACATAACTGACCTATTGAGACGGATGAGTAATCCATTGGAAACAATAAAAATAGATCACTAATCTGTTGCACCAGGTATTTTATCTGTTGCAACATGTAACCAACTTGTTGCAACGGATGAGTAAACCGTTGGAAAGAATAAAAATGGATCACTAATCTGTTGCACCAGGTATGTTATCTGTTGCAACAGATAACTGACCTGTATGAGTAAATTGTTGGAAAGAATAAAAACAGTCCTAATCTGTTGTAAAATGAAGAGTAAACCTTTGGAAAGAATAAAAATAGATCATTAATCAGTTATCTGTTGGATCAATATTGTTTAGATTTCTTCCAAACAGAAGAGTCGTCTGCCGTAACAGATGAATGATCTGTTAGATTGTTCACCTGTTGCATCAGATTTTCATAGTTGCATAAGATTTTTAATCTGTTGCATCAGATTTTAAAATGAAGAGTAAACCTTTGGAAAGAATAAAAATAGATCACTAATCAGTTATCTGTTGGATCAATATTGTTTAGATTTCTTCCAAATAAAAGAGTCGTCTGTCGCAACAGATGAATGATTTGTTAGATTGTTCACCTATTGCATTAGATTTTCATAGTTGCATCAGATTTTTAATCTGTTGCATCAGATTTTCATCTGTTACATCATATGTTTTATCTATTACATCAGATGCTTCAACTGTTGCAATACCATTTCTACTAAGACAAACAACAAATCAACCCAGCAACACCAACATATCACACACACACATACACACTGAGAACATCAACTGTGATAAAAAAAATTACCAACAAATTCGAATCAACAGTACGACAACAAGAAGAAAAAATGCAGAAATACCAGAAATTAGGGTTTTATTCAGTCCACATTTCAATACCAGAAGAGTAGTTGGCTCAAGTTCCTCTGTTTCTTCATAATTTTTTACCTGTGAAAAAAAAATGGGAGGACGAAGAACTCAAAGTTGTTGTCGTCGAGAAGTATTCACGTCGATTGACGGTTGAAAGTCGAAAAGGAACTAACCCGACTATTTATCGCTGGAGGTTGAAGGGAGAAATTTTGCAGAACTATTGGTTGGGAGAAACTGGAGAGAGAGAGTGGTTGATTAGGATTGAAGAGGGGTGTGGGTTGGGTTGATTTGTATTTTTGAAAAGATTAGAAAGTTTTAAAAATATTAATGAAGTCCACAATTAACTTAATCAAGTTTCCTAATGATGTTTGACCCTATCAGTTGGTCAATGTCACCAATTCTTCATTCAATACTTAAAAGACATCTTTCCTTCAATTTTCTCAAGATACTAGTATTATGAAAATGTATTGCTCCATATTTGGAAATGAATTTATTGATTTACTTAATAAGTTCATACTTATAATGATTTTGGTATATTATTAATGTTTATTCAAGCTATACTCACTTTCTAATTAGACTTTCTAAGAAAATTCAGCAAGTATATCAAATATTTTCCTATTTAGCTTAAAATTTCAGATCTCACTGATTTCACTTATGCAAATTAGTCTTATTTTTTATTTTGGAAAAAAGTAAAATTCATCAAGTATATTACAATATTTCCTATTTAACTTAAATTTTCATATCTCATTGACTTTATGATTTTACTTATGCAAATTCTTTTTTATTTATTTTAATAAAAGGAAAGAAATTCATTGTATTAATCCCCAAAGTTGGTAATACTATCAATTAGGCTCCAAAAAAGGGTGTGAACATATCTTAGCAGTCAAATATCCACTGACCAAAAATTAGCGTCCACAAGAAGCTTAACAAAGTTATAAATGTAGGTCAATTCACTTCATGTTCTTCGCCAAAAAATAAAATATACAGTAAATTCTAAGAAAAACACAGAAACATTACAAAGGGTTGTCTTCTAGAGTCGGCTTCATGCCGACTTCTGTTCTAAAGGCTATATGTGAGGTTGTTCAAGACCTCCAAAAGAAATGTTGACTGAAATTGAATGTAATCTTGCTTGACTCCTGTTACTTGGTTGTCATGCTGAGAAGATGAAGGTTAATATATATTGGTTAAGAAGTCAACTTGATGAGATTGGAGATGCGACAAATTGGATTGTTTAGAGAAAAAAGTTATCTCAACAATGCAATTTATCACATATCTAATCCCATCAAGCTGAGTTCTTAATCAATTTACATTCATCTTCAGTTTCTCGGCATCCTTGTCCAAGTAATAGGAGTTAAGGAGATTACGATCAACTTCAGTCAAGAGTTTCTTTCGGAGGAATTGGACAGTCTCGCGTAACTTTTAGAACATAAGTCAGCATGGAGGACGATTCTAGAAGACAATCCTTTGTAATGCCTCTGTGTTTTGCGTGGATGGCTAGAAAGTTGGCTTAAGACTTGAATCCATTCTAATTGATTATTTCGCAAACCTTGTGCTTTCTTCTTAATTTGCATTTACTTCTTCAAAAGCAACCACAACTTGTTGAAGGAAATTGACATCAATGTTACAAGTTGGATCATCATTTTTTTTATGCCATCGATAGAGTTCTTTTTTTCTTTTTTTCTAGGATTTTGATTATTCCAAAATATCGATTCATATATATATAAAATCTACTTTTCTTGTCATCCTTACTTAAAGTTGTTAGAGTTGTGACCCGAATTATGTTGAGCCGACCTTGAAAATTTCGCGGTACGACCCATATTTGTGATTTTCAATGAGGTCTATGGACCTTTATGTTTTTAGAACTAGGACATATTTGTATGAACGTATTATATAATTGCATTTAGTGAGTTATTTTGTGTATCCAGAAAATACTCATTCTCCACATTGTACTCCTTTCCTTTCATTATAATGAAACATTCTCTGCCTCTGCCCGTGGTTTTTCCTGCAAGGGTTTTCACGTAAATTTGTGTGTTCTTATTAATTATTTTGCTTGTGGTTTGCTTTATTTCTGCCGATTCATAACAAACTGGTGTCAAATCTTGGTCGATTGTTTTCTCGGGGATGACAACCATGAAGTACGATATTTTGTTGTTGGATCACAATACCATATTTTTTGTTATGGCGGGTTAAGATGCAAGTTGTACTTGCGCAGATGGATTTTGACAATTCTTTATTAGGGTTTGAGAAGATGCCCTCATCATGGACGGACGAGGACAAATGATGTAAGGATCGAAAAGCTCTATCTCAGATCCACCTTTATTTATCCAATCAGATTCTACAGGATGTTTTGAAGGAGACCACAGTCGCTGCGTTGTGTTTAAAATTGGAATCACTGTTTATGATGAAGAGCCTAACCAGTAAGTTGCACCTCAAGCAACGACTTTATTCCCATCGCATGTCTGAGGGTACGTCCTTAGAGGATCACTGTAATACCCCGAGAATCCCAACCAATATTAGAACCATGCTTCAAGATCATGAGAAATAAATTATAGTTCTTTGGTAGCTTTATGATTGATTTTGATATGTATTAAGTCCTCAAATACGTCCTAACTATTAGAGAAGTCAAAATAACCCTTACCGATTGAATTTTTGAGAAAGATGTTGTTATAGTCAACTTCAAACAAGCATATATTTCATTCTACTAAGAATATTTGAGCTCATGATGAACCAACATATATATAATTGAATAATCTTTTCAACGATACAATTTCATCTAAATTAGATATCAGAGTAAAAAGTTATGCCCATTTTACCAAAGAGTTGTCCGACTGCCGAGGTGAGACGGGAAAGCTGACGGACAGTCAAGATAGTGACGGACCGTCGCTATGGCAGTTGCAACTCAGGTAGTAAGCCCATTTTCTGTCCATAAGTTGATGGTTTGAGTGACGGTCCGTCACCTAGACTGTCAACCACATCCGTTCAAGCGATTTAAAGACGTTTTAATGAGATTTTAGGTCTTTTTCCACCCTTTTTAACCGCTATTTCCACCAAATTAAAGAACATAACTCCTCATTCATTCTTAACATCAAAATTAGGGTTTCTTTCAAGATCATTCTCCAATAACAAGACTCAAACCCTTCTTCAAGAAAACTCAAGAATCAAAGTGTCACCATCTAAGAACCTTCAAGAAAAGTTACTCTCTTTCAAGATTCAAGCTTTTGAGGTATGTTAGATGTTCATCCATGGGTCATTTTAACCCGTGGAGTCCAAGAACCCAATTTTAAATTTAAAGTTATAATTTTTACATGATTATTATGATTTTTAATCATGAATTTTGATTCTATACCATGTTTACACGTAATTGTTGTTGTTATTAAACCCCACATGTTTGAATGGTGTTGTTTGTTGATTTAAGCTATAGTTGGTGATTTTATTATTGAAATCATGCTATTACTACAAGCTTTAAAACTAATCTCATGCTTAGCTTAAACCATGCATTGCAAGTGTTTGATGAAATGCCTACAAGAATGAGTTTAGAATAAATGCTTGCATATCATATCCTCAAAGTTTTAGTATGATATTGCTATTATTGCTATTGATTCCTGGGGGTTTGAATACCCAAAATTTAGCTGCTTACCTAGTTTTTAGTAGCTACAGTATGGTTTCAGGATAGTTATGAGCATTATCAGTTCGACCATTTATTACATTCAGTTAAACTCAATTCAGTCTAATAATTAGTGTCGTTCAGTTGGGAGTAACACTTAGCACCGAGTGAGCGTAGGGATGGTGTATCCCTCGTCAGTTAGACATGAGGCACTAGTAGCAGTCCCTAGGTTCCATACCTACGGCGCCACCATAGATTTTGAAGGGTCCCCCGTTAGTTAGGCATGACACCCTCATCCTTCGGGACTTCAAATTAGTAGATCCATACAGCCAGTGTTAGTACCTATGGCATGGTACTAATACCCTTCCAACTGGGGTTACAGGTTGTACCCTGATAGTATATTAGGGCATGTCGGTTTTATCTAGCTCCCACAGTCTCAGTCCAGTATTTAGTTCAATAATTTAGTTTCAGTTCTGCTTGACCATAGTATATAGATATCAGTTACTCATTTATCAGTACTCAGTATTTCAATTTTTAGACTATATTTAGAATATGTTTTATGCTTGGTCATGCATTCTTAGTCTGTACAGATTTTATGCATTTTACTTAGTACTTCTTGTTATACATTCAGTCAGTTACTATGCATGCATATGAAACCATGTATATTAGCCTAACCTCATTTAGTATACCAGTACATTCAAAGTACTGATCGCATACTCATTTCTTGCGCTATGATATCTCATATCATAGGTTTGAAATCTCGGGTTCCTGACCGTACTTAGACAGATTAGCTTATCAGCAGCAGTCAACAGTGGTGAGTCCCCATCCTTCGAGGATAAGTTATCTTAAATTCAGTATTTCGGTAATTCAGTTATCTAGTTAGTCGGAGCTAGTTGGGGACTTTTCCTATCAACTCCACAGTTAGTCAGCTTAGAGGTTTTTAGACTAGTACAGACAGTTGGTCAGTTTTGTAGTAGTTATTGTTAGTTGTTTATTAGTATTACCAGTTTGTTCTCAGACGTTTGAAACTATGATTCAGTATTAATTTTAGTTGCTAGAACCTTATGGCTTTTCAGTTATTCTTCCACATATGTTATTATTTTATTCAGTGCTGACAGCAGGTACCAACTCATGGGTTAGCTTGTGGTCACTTATGACAGTAAGCACCATGTGTCGTCCAGGGTGTACTCTCGGGGCGTTACAAACTTGGTATCAGAGCCTAAGGTTTTAAAGTGTCCTAGGGAGTCTTAAAGCCGTGTTGAGTAGAGTCTTGTGCATAGGTGTGAAGCGCACCACATTTATGGACAAAAGGCTACAAGAAATTTTAGGAAAAGTTTCCCTTCTTTCAGTGTTTATGTCATGTGAAAGAGCATAAGCTCAACTTAAACTGTTTAGCTAATTAATCTTCCTTCCATTTACAGAACATGCCTCTCAAAAAGACTAGCAAAGGAAGAAACAGAAATTAGCCAGCACCTCCGCCCATTTAAGAAGATCTCCTGAATGAGCATGTTTCACATGCTGAGTTCAGAGCTCTATTTACGACTCTAGCCAACTCTGTAGAAGCTTAAAATGTTTGGCCAGCTGCTGTACCAACTAACCCAGTGGCCAATATTGCTGCAGCTAGGATTCGAGACTTCACCCGAATGAATCCTCTATTCTTTTTGGGATCCAAGTCTGAAGAGGATCCACAGGAACTCCTTGGCTAGGTACATAAGGTAATGTATATTATGGAAGTGACTTTTAGTGAGATTGCTAAATTAGCTGCTTATCAGCTGCAGGATATAGCTCACACCTAGTTTAAGCAGTGGAGAGGGGATAGAGGCGTTAATGCAAGGCCTATAGAGTGGGAGGAGTTTGTTGCAGCCTTCTTAGATAGATTCTTCTCTTTGGAGATGAAAGAAGCTAAAGTGTTAGAGTTTATTAATTTGAAGCAGGGCAATATGAGTGTGAAAGATTACTCCATTAAGTTTACTCAGCTATCCAGGTAAGCTCCTCATGTGATGGCTGATAACAGGTCTATGATGAGCAAGTTTGTGTCTGGTGTATCTGATAGTGTGGTCAAGGAGTGTAGGACCATAATTTTTATCAAAGAGATGGAATTGTCTAGGTTGATGGTGCATACTCAACAAATTAAAGAGGAGAAGGCTAAGGAGGGAGAGAGGGAGAACAAAAGAGCTAGAATAAGTAGTTTTAATT
Organism: Capsicum pubescens; assembly: GCA_030864215.1. Lineage (NCBI taxonomy): Eukaryota > Viridiplantae > Streptophyta > Magnoliopsida > Solanales > Solanaceae > Capsicum > Capsicum pubescens. The sequence goes on along the minus strand of CM061538.1, from coordinate 353,077,287 downwards.
TTGCTCAGCCGAGGTCAGAAGGTGGTAATCGTCCTCAGTTCTGCCAGAAATCTTCAGTTCTAGCTCCATCCATAGCTAGTGCACTTGTGACAAAGTTTATAAATGATAATCAGATAGGGCACCAGGCACTAAGTCCCAGGGCAGTGTAAGCAGTGCCCGCACTAATCCTCTCTGCCAGAAGTGTGGAAGAAATCATCAAGGTGTGTGTAGAGCTGGCAGCGATGTGTGTTTTGGATGTGGAAAGCCAGGCCACAGGTTGATGGAATGTCCGACAGGCATGTGGAAAGGTAGGAATGATTGTCAACAGGGTCAGGCTAACTCTTTAGCAGCATCCGCAGGTCGCCCAACTCATCAGGGCGCCACTTTAAGTGCCACCAGTGGGCAGCGCCCAAATAGACTTTATGAACTTCAGTCCCAACAGGATTAGGAAATTTCTCCTGATGTGGTCACTTGTAAATTACAGGTCTTTAATTTACATGTATATGCTTTATTAGATCCTAGAGATTCTCTTTCTTTTGTAACCCCTTATATAGCCACCAACTTTGGAGTTAGTCCCGAAATCTTAGTAAAGCCTTTATCAGTGTCTACTACAGTGGGTAAGTCTATCATAGCCCGACCGGTATATAGGAACTGCTCGGTTACAGTGTCTCAAAAAGTTACTTCAGTAGACCTTGTAGAGTTAGAGATGACAAATGTTGACATCATTCTTAGCATGGATTGGCTTCATTCATGCTATGCTTTGGTTGATTGTAGAAACAGAGTTGTCTATTTTTAGTTTCCAAATGAACCAGTCCTTGAATGGAGGGGTAGTACTACAATGCTTAGGGGTCATCTTGTTTCATACCTTAGAGAGAGAAGTGTTCAAGCAATGCTTGGACATGTTTTTCATAGTCTTTATTGATGATATTCTTGTCTACTCCCGCAATGAAAATGATCATGCAGACCACCTCAAAATTTTATTGTAGACTCTTAGAGCTCATCGGTTGTTTGCCAAGTTCAGTAAATGTGAGTTTTGGCTAAGGTCAGTATCTTTCCTTGGCCATATTATTTTCGGTGATGGCATTAGAGTTTACCCTCAAAAGACCAAAGTTGTAAGAAACTAGACCAGACCCATCTCTCTATCAGATATCAGGAGTTTCTTGGGTTTGGCTGGATATTACCGATGGTTTTTTGAAGGGTTTTCATCTATTGTGTCCCCCATATCCAGATTGACTCAAAAGAAAGTTAAGTTTCAGTGGTCAGATTCTTGTGAGAAGATTTTTCAAGAGTTGAAGACTCGACTCATCATAGCCCCAATTTTGACTTTGCCTGATGGTTCTGAGGGGGTTTTTGTGTACTGTGATGCTTCTAGAGTTGTCTTGGGTTGTGTTTTGATGCAGAAGGGTAAGGTCATAGCCTATGCTTCCAGACAGCTTAAGCCTCATGAAAAGAATTACTCCACCTGTGATCTTGAGTTAGCAGCTGTTGTGTTTACCTCAAAGATTTGAAGGCACTATTTGTATGGGGTGCATGTTGATGTGTTCACAGATCATAAAAGCTTGCAGTATGTATTTTTATAAAAATATTTGAATCCCCAACAGAGAAGGTGGTTAGAGTTATTGAAAGACTATGATATGCGTGTTTTGTACTACCCGGGCAAGACAATATAGTGGCAGATTGTCTATGGGTAGTATTGTTCAAGTTGAGGATGACAAGAAGAAGTTAGTTAGGGAAGTTCATCAACTTGCCAGATTAGGTGTTCATTTGGTTGATTTAGCTGAGGGTATTGTATGGGTTCAAAATAGTTCAGAATCTTCTTTGGTTGCCGAAGTGAAAGAAAAACAAGATAGGGATCCCAGTCTGGTTAAGTTGAAGGAGTCAGTCAGAAATCAGAAAGTAGAGGTTTTCTCCCAAGGGGAGATGGTGTGTTTCATTGCTAGGGTAGACTGTTTGTGCCGTGTGTAGATAATTTAAGACAACGAATTCTTACAGAAGCGCATAGTGCACATTACTCTATTTACCCAGGAGATACGAAAATATATCACAATCTGTGGGAAATCTATTGGTGGAGTGGTATGAAGAGGGATATTGTAGAGTTTGTAGCAAAGTTCTCCACTTGTAAACAAGTTAAGATCGAACATCAAAATCCTAGTGGGTCTATGCAGGAGTTCAATAGTCCCACTTGGAAGTGGGAGGAAGTGAACATGGATTTTATGACAGGTTTGTCTCGTACTCATCGTCAGCATGATTTAATTTGGGTCATTGTGGACAGAATGACCAAATCAGCCCATTTCTTACCAGTCCATACTTCTTAGTCATCCAAGGACTATGCCAAGCTCTATATTAGAGAGTTGGTTAGGTTGCACGTAGTTTCATTGTCCATTATCTCAGATAGAGGTACTCAGTTTACCTCTTACTTTTGGAAAGCTTTTCAGAAGGGTCTTGGTACCCAAGTTCACCTCAGTACAACCTTTCACCCTCAGATAGATGGTCAGGCAGAGAGGACCATTCAGACCCTTAAAGATATGTTAAGAGTAAGTGTAGTTGATTTTAAGAATAGTTGGGATGATCACTTGCCTTTGATTGAGTTTGTGTAAAATAACTGCTATTATTTCAGTATTCAGATGTCTCCATTTAAGACTCTATATGGTAGGAGATGTAGATCTCCAATTGGTTAGTTTGAGGTAGATGAGATAGCTTTGGAAGGGCCTGACTTGGTGTTTGATGCTTTAGAGAAAGTTCAGTTGATCAGGGAGAGGCTTAGGGCAGACCAAAGCCAACAGAAAGTGTACGTAGATGTGAGGAGAAAGGATATTAAGTTTGAGATTGGTGATTTTGTATATCTAAAGATCTCTCCCATGAAGGGGGTAAAGAGGTTTGGTAAGAAGGGGAAGCTTATTCCCCTATATGTTGGCCCTTACAGAATTTTGAGTTATTTGAAAAAGGTAGCTTATGAGCTTAAGTTACCTGCAGACTTAGCATCAGTGCACCCAGTATTCCATATCTCTTTGTTGAAGAAGTGTATTGGTGACCCAGCTGTAGTTATCCCTTTAGAAAGTGTAGATATTCAGAACAACCTTTCTAACGAAGAAGTTCCAGTTGAGATCCTTAATTGCCAAATTCGTAGACTAAGGAACAAAGAAGTTTCCTTGGTTAAAGTTCTTTGGCGGAACCGGTCCGTTGAGGGAACTACTTGGGAACCAGAATTAGATATGCGGACCAATTACCCTCATCTTTTCTCCACAAATACTAAGCTTAAGGTAACAATTTTTCCTAGCATTGTCTTTTTCATGCTCAATTTCAGCTGCATACTATTCTCATGTCACTTATGCATTCACGAAACTAGTTCAGTCATCTATCATGATTCACATTCAGTCAGGTAATCACATTTTTAGTATGTATATTCAGCATGTAACCTCAATTCCTCAGTGTTCTCAGCTTAACCAACCTCATTCGAGGACGAATGTTCCCAATGAGAGATATTGTAATACCCCGAGAATCCCAACCAAATTTATAACCATGCTTCAAGCTCATGAGAAATAAATTATAGTTCTTTGGTAGTTTTATGATTGAGTTTGATGTGTATTAAGGCCTCAAATACGTCCTAACTATTAGACAAATCAAAATATCCCTTACCGATTGAATTCTTGGGAAGGATGTTGCTAAAGTCAACTTCAAACAAGCATATATTTCATTCTACTAAGAATATCTGAGCTCATGACCCACCAATAGATATATAATTAATTATCTTTCCAAAGATACCAATTACACCTAAATTCGATATTGGAGTAAAAAGTTATGCCTGTTTTACCAGTGAGTTGTCCGACTGCCGAGGTGCGACGGGAAAGCTGATGGACTGTCAAACCAGTGACAGACCGTCGCTCTGGCCATTGAAACTCAGAAAGTGAGCCCATTTTCTGGCCATAATATGATGGTTTAAGTGACGGTTATTCACCAGAGTGATGGTCCGTCCCCCGGACCGTCAACCACATCCTTTCAAGCGATTTAAAGATATTTTAATGAGATTTTTGGGTCTTCTTCCACCCTTTTTAACCCCTAATTCCATCAAATTAAAGAACACAACTCCTTATTCATCATTAATATCAAAATTAGGGTTTCTTTCAAGATCATTCCCCAAGAACAAGATTCAAACCCTTCTTCAAGAAAACTCAAGAATCAAAGCGTCACCATTCAAGAACCTTCAAGAAAAGTTACTCTCTATCAAAATTCAAGCTTTTGAGGTATGTTATGAGCATACCTAGTTTTCTGTATCTACAAAATGGTTTTAGGATAGTTATTAGAATTATCAATTCGATCATTTCTTACATTCAGTTCAAATCAATTCAGTCTAATAATCCAGTGTCGTTCAGTTGGGAGTAACACTTAGCACCGAGTGAGCGTAGGGATGGTGTCTCCCTCATCAGTTAGGTATGAGGAAATAGTAGCAATCCCTAGGTTCCATACCTATGGTGCCACCGTAGATTTTGAAGGGTCCCCTGTTAGTTAGGCATGACACCCTCGTTCTTCGTGACTTCAGATTAGTGGATCCACATAGCCAGTGATAGTACCCGTGGCACGGTACTGACACTCTTCCAACTGGGATTACAGGTTGGACCCTGATAGTATATTAAGGCATGTCGGTTATATCTAGCTCCCATTGTCTCAGTCCAGTAGTTAGTTCAGTAATTCAGTTTCAGTTTTGCTTGACCATTGTATACAGATATCAGTTACTTATTTATCAGTACTCAGTATTTCAATTTTAAGACTATATTCAGAACATGTTTTATGCTTGGTCATGCATTTTTAGTCTGTATAGATTTCATGCATTTTACTCAATACTCCATACTATACATTCAGTCAGTTACTACGCATGCACATGAAACCATGCATATTATCCTAACCTCATTTAGCATACTAGTACATTCAAAGTACTGATCACATACTTATATTTTGCGCTATGATATCTCATATCATAGGTTCAAATGCTCGAGTCCTGACCGTAATTAGACAGATCATCCTATCAGCAGCAGTCAACAGTGGTAAGTCCTCATCCTTCGAGGATGAGTTATCTTAAATTCAGTATGTTAGTAGTTCAATTATCTAGTCAGTCGGAGTTAGTTGGGGGCTTTTTCCATCAACTCCACAGTTAGTCAGTTTAGAGGCTTTTAGACTAGTACAAATAGTTGGTCAGTTTTTCAGTTGTTTATCAGTATTACCAGTTTGTTCTCAGACGTTTGAAACTATGATTTAGTATTAATTTCAGTTGCTAGAACTTTATGGCTTTTCAATTATTTTTTCGTATATGTTATTATTTTATTCAGTGCTCACAACAGGTACTAGCTCATGGGTTAGTTTGTGGTCACTTATGACCGTAAGTGCTGTGTGGCATCCAGGGTGTACTCTTGGGGCGTTACAATCACCTATCTATATTTAAGGCAATCGCCTCTGATTTAGAGACTCTGGAGGTTAAGTATGATATGGAAGATCTAAAGTTAATTTTATTGTGTTCGCTGCCTGCATCATACACGATCTTTAGGGATGTAAATTTATATAGTCGTGATACCCAGATGATTGATGAAGTCTATGATGTGTTGTTCTTTAAGGAGAAGATGAAGCATCTTGTGAATGGGTCAGAGACTCAAGGAGGAGATGGTCTCACTGTTCGAGGGGGAAGGATTCGTGAGAGGAATTTTGGGAGTGATGACAAGAATAGGTCAAAATACAAAAACAGAAACAAAACCTATAATTACTACAAGAAGAAGGGCTATATCAAATCTGATTGTTGGAAGTTACAGAATAGAGAGAAAAGAGAAGCTCAAAAATTAAAGGGAACCAACTAGAGAAGTCCGGTAAAGCTAGTTTTTTTTAAGATGGTGGTAGTGATGGAGAGCTCGTGGTAGTTTTTGATAGTAATTCCAAACCCTGTGAGGATTGGATTCTTAATTCAGCTTGCACATTTCATATGTGTCGCAATCGGGATTGGTTTACAACATATGAAACAGTCTCTAAAGGTGCTGTGTTGATGGGAAATAACACACCTTGTAAGATAGATGGTATTGGAATAATCAGAATTAAGATGTTTGATGGTGTTGTGAGGACACTTGGTGATGTGCGGTATGTCCCAGACCTAAAGAAAAATCTTATTTCCTTGAGTACCCTTAATTCGAACGGATATAGGTACACTGGTGAAAGTGGAGTCCTGAAGGTTACTAAAGGCACTTTTGTTATGATGAAGGGACAGAGAAATTCTACAAATTTATATGTCTTGCAAGGCTCTACAGTTACAGGTGATGCAGGAGAAGACTTTTTAATGGGCAGAGTATTACCAAATTGGAGTTCTGTGAGAACTGCATTTTCGAGAAGCAGAAGATAGCCAGATTCAATAAAGGCATCCACTCAACTAAGGTCACACTTGATTACATTTATTCTGATCTCTAGGGTCCTGCTAGAGTACCTTCTAGAGTAGGTGCTAATTATTTATTGACTATTATTGATGACTATTCCAGAAAAGTTTGGGTGTTCTTTCTGAAGCAAAAGAATGATGTGTTGCCTACTTTCAAGGAGTGAAAAACTATGATTGAAAAGCAGACAAGGTAGCAGGTAAAACGCCTTCGGACCAATAATGGTTTAGAGTTTTGTTTTAATAAATTTAATGCTCTGTGCAAGTTAGAAGAAATTGTGAGACACTTGATAGTTCATCATACTCCACAGCAGAATGGCGTGGCCGAACGAATGAATAGGACTATAATAGAGAAGGTGTTTTGTACACTCTCTAATGCTAGTTTACCCAAGTCTTTTTGGGCTAAAGCTGCTTCCACATCTTTCCTTCTTATTAACCTCTCTCCCTCAATTGCGATTGATAAAAAGACTCTACAAGAGGTATGGTCTAGTACTCCTGCTAGTTATTCTGATTTGAGGATATTTGGATGTCCTACGTGTGCTCATATTGATAATGAACAGTTGGAACCTAGATCTGTCAAGTGTTTATTTATGGGTTATAAGACTGGCGTTAAAGGTTATATAAACTTTGTTGTCCAGAAAGTAGAAAGGTTATAATTAGCAGGGATGTTGTGTTTGATAAAACTGCCATGCTTTGGGCTCCCTCCGAATCTAGTGCTTTGACTCCAGATGAGCTTAGTGACATGAATCAGCAAAAGTCAAGTACCTATGTTAAATTGCAGATTGGAGCAGAGTCTACACCAGTGCCTACTTCTCAATCTAGCCCGAAGATACAGAGTGATACTATTTCTTCTTTACCACCAATGGCGCCACAATATTCTATTGCTAAAGACAGGTCTAGAAGAGATATTAGACCTCCCCAGAAGTATGCTGAAGCTGATTTGGTTGCTTATGCATTGAGTGTAACAGAAGGTATTGATTCTGGTGAAGATCCTTCTTCTTACTTAGAGGCAGTTAGTTGTGATGATTCCGGCCGATGGATGATTGCTATGCAGGAGAAGATGGAATCACTTCATAAGAATGGCACATGGGATCTGGTAAGATTGCCTAAAGATAAGAAAGTTGTCTGTTGCAAGTGGATGTTCAAAAAGAAAGAAGGAACATCGGGAGTTGAAGATGCTAGGTACAAAGCAAAACTAGTTGCTAAAACTTATAGTCAGGTTCCAGGTATCGACTTCACAGATGTGTTTTCTCCAATTGTAAAGCATAGTTCGATTCAAGCATTGCTTGGTATTGTGGCCATGCATAATTTTGATCTTGAGCAGTTGGATGTCAAAACTGCATTCTTACATGGAGAACTTGAGGAGGACATCTATATGCAGCAACCAGAGGGCTTTGTAGTTTCAAGAAAGGAGGACTATGCATGTTTGCTAAAAAAATCTCTTTATGGCTTAAAACAGTCCCCCAGGCAGTGGTATAAGAGGTTTGACTCTTTTATGACCTCGCATATGTTCCAAATTAGTAGTTATGATAGTTGTGTTTAGTTTAAGGAGGTAAGTGATGATTCATTCTTATATCTTCTCTTGTATGTTGATGATATGTTGATTGCAACAAAGGATATGAGAGAGATAATAAAAGTCAAAGCCCAGTTCAGTAAGGAGTTTGATATGAAGGATCAAGGAGCAGTTAAGAAGATTCTTGGCATGGAGAATCTACGGGATAGAAAGAATTGTAAGTTATATATGAGTCAGAAAGGATATATTGAAAAAGTGCTTCATACGTTCAATATGCAAAATTCCAAGCCTGTTAGTACTTCATTGGCAGCTCACTTCAAACTCCCAGCCACTTTATCTCTAAAGATAGATGATGAGCGTGACTATATGTCTCGATTTTCATACGCGAGTGTAGTCGGGTCTCTTATGTATGCGGTGGTGTGTTCTCAACCAGATTTATCTTATGATGTCAGTGCAGTGAGCATATACATGGCAAATCCTAGCAAAGAACATTGGAAAGCAGTTTAGTGGATTATCAGATACTTGCATGGATTTGTTGATGTTTGTTTGCAGTTTGGGAGAAATAGAAATGGAGTAATCGGGTATGTTGATTCTGATTTTGCAGGAGACCATGGTAAAAGGAGGTCCCTTACAGGCTATGTTTTCACCATTGGTGATTGTGCTCTCAGTTGGAAAGCTACTTTACAGACTACGGTTGCTTTGTCAACTACTGAGGTGGAGTATATGTCTATTACAGAGGCTTTCAAGGAAACCATTTGGTTGAAGGGTCTATTTGGTGAACTTAGCAAGGACTTACAGATTACTACGGTCTTTTGCGACATCAGAGTGTTATCTTCCTTACGAAAGATCAGATGTTTCACGAGAGGACAAAGCACATCGATGTTCGGTATCATTTTATGCATGAAATTATTGCTCGTGGTGATATTGTGGTAAGAAAGATTAGTACCCATGAAAATCCTGCTGATATGATGACCAAGACACTACCAAGTGCCAAGTTTGAGCATTGCCTGGATTTGGTTGGTGTTAGCTGTTGAGATGTGCCCTTAGGGGCGAGTTTGTCTTGAAATGGATTTGTGTTCTGAATTAGAATTCGTGTCAAGATGGAGATTGTTAGAGTTGTGACCCGAAGTATGTTGAGTCGGCCCTGAAAGTTTTGCATGCAACCCATATTTGTGATTTTCAATGAGGTCTATAGACCTTTATGTTTTTGGGCTAGGACTTATTTGTATGCACTGTTAAAATTGGTCTTGTGCCTAACTCACAGCTCAAAAGCTAGCTCATGAGGAGGAGGATTACCCAAGCCTTATAAAGAGACCACTCATCTCATTAACCACCAATGTGGGACTTTCTTTTTAATCTTTTTAACACCCCACCCACGCCCAGACCTCAACTGGGCGTGGACAATCTCCCCGACATCTCAATTCGGGGGCCCAACATTGGGTGAGAATGGGCCCTGCTCTGATACCATGTTAAAATTGGTCTTAAGCCTAACTCACACCCCAAAAGCTAGTTCATGAGGAGGAGGATTGCCCAAGCCTTATAACGAGACCACCCATCTCATTAACCACCAATGTGGGACTTTCTTTTCAATTTTTTTAACATGCACGTATTATATAAGTGCATTTAGTGGGTTATTTTGTGTATCCAGAAAATACTCATTCTCCACATTGTACTCCTCTCCTTTCATTATAGTGAAACATCATCTTCCTCTGCCCGTGATTTTTCTCGCAAGGGTTTCCACGTAAATCTATGTGTTCTTGTTTATTATTTTGCTTGTGGTTTGCTTTATTTCTGCTAGTTCATAACAAAAGTAGATGGTCCAAAACAGTTGTCATTTGTGTATAAATCAAAATATAATAACCTATTAGTTTCCGCTTTTATTCTTGTTGAATAAATGTAGAAATAGTAGTATTAAATTGAGATCAAATAATAAATAAAGACAATTTACCCAAATTACCATTTAAGTTAATCTTTTCTTAAAGGCTGAAAAAAAACATGACAAGCAAAATGGACCGCGGTGGTGTGATGCTGGAATATTTAGGCAATCTAAGACATTCTTAGAAGTATATGACATTGTCAAGACCACGAGATTCAACATAATTTGATTATATCGATTATCGCATTATTTGTGGTTGTTATTGTTTCTTTATTGTAATCTTTTTGTTGTTGTTTTGTGTTCTTCATTGTTTTCCTGTGCTTTGTACCTGGATTTGCTACACTTCAGACGAGGGACTTTCGAAAACAACCTCTCGGCCTCCTCGAGGTAGTGGTATTGTGGGATTTCACCGGGTATATTGTTGTTGTTAATATCATAATATTCCAAAGTCTTCTACGTGTCGCCGCCATACTTCAGATGAAAAGACTAGATTCTTTATTTTGGGAGTATTTGTTTCTTCCATTTTTCCTCTTTCATATTTGCACTTTCTTGTCAGCTCCAACTGATTTTTCTTGCTCTGTTAGCTTATTTTTTTTCAATGTGTGACTTGGGTTATTTTGTTTTTATTCCATTGAGTAGAAATGACGAACCCCTAGACTGGTTTGGTTGGGGCTTTTTTCTTTTCTTCCTTTGGTCTGCAAGTGGTTCTGGTATTTCTCTTCTGTTACTATCTGTTTTTTTGTAATTGTTTGTTGTTTCTTGTACTTCCATTACTTTTTTATCTCGGGACTGCTTTGCCTCTTAATGTTTGTCACTCTATCCTCCCACGACCCCTCTTTGTTGTTTGGAAGAATTTGTTTATAACAATCTCACTAGTCTAAATGACCTCAAAATATGTACAAAGAGCCTTTTCTTCTGATGTCTTGTTTCTGATCCGCTGTCCCTGTGTGCAGTGTGCTTAGATTTTGGGTACAACTTCTAATGTACTGAAAAAGAGTCAAATGGTGTATAGATTTCCTTTTGCTCAAATGGTGATGATTAAGTTCCATAAAGGACAATCCTTTCTCAAGTCTTTTTTCATTTGGTCTTGTTAACCAGCAATTGGATAGAGTATCTTTAAAAGAATTATGACATAAATGACTCTAAATCTTGCAAATTAGGTCTCATTCCACGAACAGCATGCAACACTTTGAAATAAAGTTAATGCCAAGGTTTTGCAGAATGTCATCTGGCTGAATTGTATTCAATAGTTTCCTCATGAAGGAGGTGTAAAGAAGATTTATATGCCAGGTTTTTCTCTGTGTAAAAGTGGAACCGCTATGCTTTTATGTCATTTGCCAAGGGATTTGACTCAATCTTCCAGTTCGGAAACCAAATGGCTTTGTCACGAGGGTTTGGATTGGTGTAGAAAGATCTTTGGCACCAGACCTTGAGGAACATTCTCAGCAATTTTCGTTTTGTTCCAGCTATTAACTTGTAAAATATCCATCACAGAGTTCTAAAGGTCCATATTCAGCTCTCCCACCTAAGAGATATCGCATTGCAGGTCAACGCTTGGTTTCCGGAAGTTGCCAAATATTGCTGAGTATATGTCACCAAGCCCCTATGCCAAGTAAACTGTCCATATTCCCCCTTTCTCCGCTCTTTTTTGGCACCCATGTCTTGCTCAGTCTCACTTTGGTTCTCAATGTGTCTCCCAGACATGGATTGTGCTTGTATAGTTCATCGAGATGGTCACAAGTATTTCCACTTCTCGTTTATCCTTTTACTTACTCCTGTTCTATTGTAGCAGGTAGAAGGAGTGTCAACTTCAAGAGTACAAATCGTGGTTTCTAAAACAAGTAAGCACTTGTTTCAGATGCCTTAAAACGAAAATTTCATGCATAGATTAACCATTTGCTCGTTTGTTTCGGCTCAATAACTCGAAGATTGTCAAAGTGCTATATCTGTGATTCCTGCAAGTAAGAATCATTTCTTATCTTGTCATTATTTGTTTCATCCAAAGTTATGCCACTCACGGCTTTTTTCCTGCTATATTTTCAGGGCTGGTGCCGCACAATACAAGAAAACTGAATGTAGATTGGATTGCTATCTTCAATGTGATTCTCTTCGTCGTTTTGGTAAGGTCATTCCTCCAATTAAGAACTCAAAAAGTGAGCTTAATGACTCCTGTTTCCTGTTGGAGAAGTACGGTTACATTTATATTATGGCATTCGTGTCAGGGGCGGAGTCAAGATTTGAACTTATGACCGAATCCATAACTCTTCTTAATTGCTGGATTCGCAACTACATATTTAATGGATTTCCAAATACAAATATAGCGTCTAAGCAAAAGTTACTGAGTTCGCCTAAACTGATAGCTAATATTCTAGCTCCGCCTTTGTTTGTGATTTCTCCGTTGGCTTGAATTGTTTTATATGACTTCTACTCATTCTCATCCTCGGCTGATTTTTACTTCGATAATCAACTTCGTGGGATGCTATGCAAGACGAATGCTGCTCGGAGACGTTCCAAAATTTGAGTCCTGTAGTTGCAGAATCCACAGATGATTTGGTGTTTTTCAGCTGATGATCACAATTCATGCTCTTCGGCTATTTGTTGACAAACTCTGTAAAGCTTTATTAGAGTGAAATGATTCATGTAATATAAAAGACTTTTTGATGTTTATTTTGTTTATTCTTCCATTACATCCAAAAAAAAAAAATGCATTAGGACCGTCTAACAGGTAGAGTTTGTTAAATATTTGACGGAGATTAAAAGTGTGTATATTTGACAAGTTTAAAGGACCGAAACTGCTCAAGAATATATTCAAGACACTACTTTGAATCTAACTCCAAATACATTATTTTCGTTATTTTCTCAAGTAATAATATACGAGACTCTCTTTGTCTATTATTTTTTTCTGTTGATTCGTCTCTCATTTCTGCATGAATAAGATCTATTATGTTCTATTCAGAGCTAGTCCTCAACCTATAAGATTATTTTAAAAAGTTTAAAGGATAATTTCGTGCATTAAGCTCCCACTATTTACGGACTCATAGAAAACGTCGAATCATAAATATTTATACACAGTCTTACTATACATTTTGCAAGAAACTATTTTCACAAAAGTTCAACACCGAAAAAGAAAACACACTTTTTTCAAGTGTTTAATGACCGATTATAGTAATAAAGTCTGGTTTATTTTTGTTATGTTGAAATCACAAAGTTGTCTTTTAATATCGAATAACTTGGGACGAATTAATGTTTCTTTTGATAGAAATATGAATACTAGATTGGAGTTTTACAAAGTCCCTTATTATTTAATAGAGTGTATACATATCTTTAACTCAGAGGTAAAATAGTTATTTTCGATAGATCCTCGGCTCAAGTAAAAATGCTCTGAAGAAGTCCAGAAAAAAAGTAACGAAAGTGACAACACAATAAAGCATAAAAATTGATTATCAAAGTATAAGAAACAACAGATAATAATAAAAATTAGGGATAATACCCACGAAAATACCTCAACTTTAACCAAATTTCCAGTAGAGCATATTGAACTTTGCGGGGTCCTATTACCCCTATATTTTTTTAAGTGGAATTAATTCCCCCCCAACCCCCGGGCTTTTTTAAAGTGGAATTAAACCTCCAAAAACGTTATACCCACTTTTTCCGGTGGAAAGTGTGGTACACGCGTTGTTTCTTCTCCGTTTTATTAGTTTTCAACATTTTTTCACCATTACAACCATATTAAAGACTCCACAACTCAAATTCCTCCTACAAATCAAATTCCAAATGATTCCATTGAGTCAATTTCAAATTCTAAGTCCATTCTTATCACTCCAAAAGTTTTCAAATTCAATTATGAAGAAAGTTTCTTCATACTTGAATTTCAAATTTCAAGTTTCAATTACGCCAACTCAATGGAATCTTTCATTGAGTTTCAAATTCCAAGTTTCAATTACGCCAACTCAATGGAATGGAATTTCAAGTTCAAGTTCCAAGTTGCAATTACGCCAAATTTCAATTTCAATTAAATGGAATCTTTCATTAATCTTCAAGAATGGAACTGAAATGGAATCTTCAAGAATTCAATTTCAATTAACAATGGAGCAACCATTGTTGAAGAAAGGAAAGAAAGAAGAGAGAAGAGAGAAGAGAGAAGAGAGAAGAGAGAGAATGAAAAAAAATATAAAACTTTAAATAATTTGAAAATTTAAGGGTTGTTTGGCCAAAAAAAAAGTTATTGAGCGTCTAACTAACACACAATGGGCCAAGTGGCAGATATATGTCATTAAAATACAAAAAAAAAAAGTCTGGGGGTAATAGGACCTCCGCAAAGTTCAGTATACTCAACTGGTAATCCGGTCAAACTTCAAATATTTTTGTGAGTATTCTCCCCAAAAATTAAATGACCAAAAATTAAAGGAGAAATACAATGATTACCAGTAAGGACGGTAAAGTAATGAAAGTGAAAGTATAATAGACCGAAATAATGCAATAAATAAATTACAAAAAAATTATAGATAATAGCGAAAATCATCGAGATAAGAAACTAAAGGAGAAATACTACTAGTATGGAAGAACAGCAAGATAATACACTATTAACTACTAATCTACTGCTCTAATTCGTGTCCTCTACAACTTTCTATCTAAGATTATGTCTTCGATAAGTTGATACTGCATCGTCAAGTTTTATCTAATCACATCTACCCATCATTTATTCGGTCCACCTTTACTTATTTTAAAACCATTCGTAGTCATCCTCTCATACCTCTGCACTGGGGCTTTCATTCATCTTCTCTTCATATGTCTGGACTATTTGAGTCTTGCTTCCTGCATCTTGTTATCACCGAAGTCAGTTCCACCTTATCCTGAATAATCTTATTTCTACTTTTATCTCTCCTAGTATGACTACACATCCATCGCAATATTCTTATTTTTGCAACTGCTAAAAGCAAGGGTCTTACTAAGAAAGTTATGCCTCAACTCAATTGTTCCTCTTCGTAGGTTCAAACAATATGTAATTATCTTACGATCGATATACAGAAAGTCGTACATTATTCTTTAATATATAATTACATATTCAAAGCATTTATTTTAATAATACTAATATTGTTTTACAAAATTATGTACTACATATAGTGACGAATTCACAGCCTAAATAATGGTACACGGGTCTCTCCGTAACACTAGGTATTTTATGTCTGTATTTTTAAAAAGTCGTATAATATTATTTGTTGGTGTTATATTTTTCATGTTTATTCAAAATTATTATATTCACACTTACCAATTCTAAATTAGAAAGTTCATCAAGTATATTAAAAAAAATCTATTTTGCCTAGAATTTCATATCCCATTTATTTCACTTATGCAAATTAGCATTATTTTTTATTTTGGACATAAGTAAAATTCATCAAGTATATTAAAATATTACCTATTTTACTTAGAATCTCATATCTCACTAAATATATTTATAGCATAAAGATTTTGGTATATTTTTCATGTTTATTCAAAATTATTATATTCACACTTAGAAAGTTCATCAAGTATATAAAAAAAAAATATTCTATTTTGCCTAGAATTTCATATCCCATTGATTTCACTTATGCAAATTAGCCTTATTTTTTATTTTGGACATAAGTAAAATTCATCAAGTATATTAAAATATTACCTATTTTACTTAGAATCTCATATCTCACTAATTTTATGACTTACTTATTCCCCCCTCCACCCACCCCACCCCACCCAAAAAAAAAAAAAAAGGAAGCTAAATCATATCATAACACCCCCAAAGTTGGTAAGAAAGAATGTGAAAGTAATCTTTGCCATCAAAAAGCGCGGGAAAAGTAATATCCAATGACCAAAAATTAGCTTCCATAATAAAGTGAAATAATACTATAAATACAGCTCAATTCTCTTCGTATTTTTCACCAAAAAAAAAGTATTACAACAAACCCTAGAAAAAAAAAAATCTCAATGGCACCAAAGAGAAAGCAAAATATGGAGCAGCCATTGACGACCCGAGCACTTCGAAGCTCGACTCGAATTGCTAACAAACCCGTTTTGGCTGCCCCAGAACCACCAAAGCCAAAACGGGTCAAGAAGGCCAACTCTAAGGCCAACTCTGAACCCGTTTCAGCTGACCCGGAACCAGCAAAACGGGTCAATAAGGAAAACTCTGTACCCGTTTCAGCTGATCTGAAATCACCAAAAGCAAACCGGGGCAAGAAGGCCGTCCCGGAAGTGAAGGCCGGGTCGAAGGTGGTTGTGGTGGAGCACTGTACACAGTGTACGCAGTTCAAGATTCGAGCTGTGAAAGTGAAAGAAGAGCTGGAGAAGGGAGTACCCGGATTGGAAGTTCGGGTCAACCCGGAAAAGCCAAGAAGGGGTTGCTTTGAAATTCGCGTAGATGGTGAAAATGGTGAGAAGTTTATTAGTCTTTTGGATATGAAAAGGCCATTTGGACCTATGAAGGCACTTGATATGGATGAGGTCATTTCTGGTATTATTGAAAAAATTAAGTAGGTTTATTAGGTGTGGGGTTGGGGGTGGGGTTGGGGGTGTTTAAAGTTTATGTTATGATAGTTTTATTATTAGGTGTTTTTGGGGTTTAGGGTTATGTTTGGATTGAGGGTATGATTTTGTGTTTTGTTTGGTTATGTCAATCCATTGTTGTAGCCCTTTGATAATGGAAAAGAATCGATTGTGATCTTTTGTTTTTGTTTTTTCTCCTATGTTTTGCACCTCATGTAGTTAAAATGAAATGTTTTTATGATAATCTTTGATTAATGTGGTTGAAAATTCCATTAGAAAATGTTTGTAGTATGAGAACTCTTTAGATTTGAAATAATTTGATTTTAAATTAATGTATGTCTATCTTAAATTAATGTATGTCTATCTTAAATTAATGTACAATGATACTTGTGTTCACAATCAAATTTTTATAGGTGTTTAATGATTTCTGTACTATATAAACAAGGTTTGCGCTAAAATTATTGGATTTTGTTAATCAATGTCCTGTTCTTCGTTGGATTTTGTTAATCAATACCTTGTTCTTTGAGGTCTTGCGAGGGTGGTGTGGCATATACATCATGACACATCCTCTTGGATATATCACGGTACTAAGAGCTAATCCCTAGTGAAGCCCCATTTTGATTAGCCGCCGAGTATCCTTCTATTGTCCTCACTCGACTCTTGGTTTCCTCGTGCATATCCTTAATCACTCTAATGTAAACTACATGTCCATCTGTAGCTTCCTAACATCTCCCTATGAACTTTGTCTATGTTATTTTAGGTCAATGAACACCATATGTGAGTCCCCTTTTTTCTCTCCCTATTCTGCTCTGTCGTGTCCTTACAAGATGAGTCACTTCTGTAATCAACTGTATGAGATGAGTTTTAACCATCACACTAAGGAAGGTCACTCACACGTTCTTGAGTTATGAGTGTTGTTAGAGTTGTTTTCCGAATTTTCTTGGTCCGGACCTGAAAGTTTTCTAGTGCGACCCATGTTTGTGATTTTCAGTGCGGTGTTTGGTGGTAGTGTAGGGATTGGGCCGATAGGCCCGATCCCGAAGCCCACCACTGATCCCGATAGGGGTGCGGGTATGGACCTTTATGGTTTTTGGCCTAGGATTTATTTGTATGCACATATTATATAAGTACATTTAGTGGGTTGTTTTGTGCATTCAGAAATTACGTCTCTCCACATTGTACTCCTCTCCTTTCATAGTGAAATTCCTCTGGTTTTTCCCACAAGGGTTTCCACGTAAATCTGTGTGTACTTGTTCTCTTTTTGCTTGTGGTTTGCTTTATTCTGTCCGAATCATAACAAGTGTGTTGTGTTGATGTTGGGCTTTTGAGAAGTATCTGTTAGAGGATCAATGAGAAGCAATGACTAGAATGAGATGTTTTATTGTATCTTCTAAGAGTATATAAGAGGTTTAGCAAGGACTTGGGGTGCATTCAAGGGTTCAACCTATAAGCGATAACCGATATTACATGTGTGCCACTGCCATTCACCTGTTCTCAAATTATTATAAGTGAAACTTTTGGATTTTGTCTAGGACCCTTTCCGAAAATATCGAGGATATCGATTACCAATTTTTAGGTAATATCGTTTACCTATGAACTTGACTTAGCCAGTACCATCACAGTTTCAAATTAGGTTGTGACATTCAACATCTGTCGAGTTAGTCAAAACCGACACTGTAAAAAACAGAGGATCAATTCAAATTTAGCCCTAAAATTCGTCATTTTGTATTTTACATTGCACATTTGACTCCGAGAAGTTAAGTTATTCTACTTTCATTAGCAAGAAAATTTAAGTTGTTCTAACTAGTGTTGAACTACATCTTTCCTTATTTGACTACTTACTTTCAAGATAATCTTTTCATATATTATAATATGCGCTCTGTTTGGTCAAGTTGTTAGGAAGTCGAAAGTAATTATTAAAAGAGTAAGGTGTTGCCTAAGTTTTTAAGAAAAAATTAGTGTTTTTAGAGAGTATTAGAGCAGAGAACGACCAAGATAGTCAGGTGGATCAAACCTCCACCACTATCAGTCAAGATTGATAGTGATGAAAGTTGTATCCAACATGTACGTGGACCACGTAACGTGGTGGAGCGGCATAAGCAGATGCTACCAAGGGAGAATCGTTTTTGCATACTCTATTCCTCTGGTGTGTCAATACTGGTTTAAGTCCATTCTGGGGAGAAACGATTCACCGATGATCACAAAATGTATAAGAAGGGAATGGAAAGTCCCCTGGAAAATCACTAACTGCAGCCACTGTTTCAGAGAATCAAATAAACCAGCGGATAAATTAGCTAGCTTGAACCACAGATTTGATATAATCCATGTTTTTGACTCTTTCGCTAAGCTTCCCAACCAAGTCAAAGGTCTTGTCAGTATGGGTAGATGGAACATGGCTAGTTTTAGGAACAAAATGGTTAAACCTGCCCACATTTGCTATGATCCTGCATAAGCTGAGTAATTACTCCGTTGTTTTGAGTATTTTGTAGGCTAACTTTAGATGTTTCCTCTCAAAATCATGTACGAAGTGTGGTATGCCAGACTCAATATGATTACTGGAGATGTTAGATTCTTTTATTATTTTTAAAAAAGGTATTAGCAGAGAAAAATATAACTTTTCTTGCGAGGACAAAAGGAGTTACTTGGATGGTAAGCACGCTCACTTTCAACCCAACGATTGTTAGTTTGAGTCAAAAGGGAGCAAATTGGGTGGGGGCTCGAGGGGTAAAAAAAGAAAACTTTTCTCCAAAAGTACTTTTTCTTTTCAAAACCACTTTTGAGGAAATACATTTATAGATCCACTTTTAAAAATTTTACCAATTGTTTCTCCATAGTGTTTTTCAAATTAACTAATTTTTGGATAGGAGTGTTGCACATGTATCCCATGCTCATCCTTATGAAACTTAATCACAAAAACATAATATAAAAATGTGTTTATGTTAGTAAGATCTAAAGAAAAGTACTTATAATTTCCTCAATTTTTTAAATGTTGAGCTTATTTAGCTATCTCAATGAACAAAGAGCGACAATCCTACAAAAGGCATTAGATGTTTTATTGTAATTCCATCATATGAGCTCCTTAAAAAGGAACGATTGATCAAATTGAGTAAATATTGACATCATGATCCAATCCGCTTTAGCATCAAATATATAACTCAATACCTCTTGGGGATATGGATCCAGGATGACTACATTTTGGGCCTAAGTTTATTTAGGCTTCTCTCATTCAGGGACCCGACCCTCGCCCGATTGATATTTTGCATTTGTGTTAATGGATCATCGTGCAACTTATCTCGCAAGTTGGAGTAGAATGGACAACTTATCTTGGTCATTGTATCAAGTAATTAATTATGTACGGACATATACATTCTTTGAATTTGGTTGGAAGCTCAAACATCACCACTACTTCAAAATCAGTTACTTTTTTTTGTAGAAAATTATGTAGGAGTAAAATTAAAATGTAGAATTAACAGGCCATTGACTTTTAATGGGTCATATTCATAACTAAAGGGAGTTCAAGCATCTGTGAATTCTGTGTTTTTTTTTTTTTTTGGTGTAAAGGAGATTCAATTAAGTAAAGAAGTTTATTACAAGACAACGCCTAGTCAGGCACAAAAACAAAAGAGGATCCAGAGGAGATCTCGTTACTAGATACAAGATGGTGAAAGTTCTCCCCTGCAAATCTTCCCAAAAAGCTACTCCTACACTAGCTGGAGGTGGGGCGTAGACATGGAGTCTTTCAAAAAAGTCCTGGAATGAACCCTGCTTCGGCAAAAGATCTGCTACTCTATTCTTCTCCCGGTAGGTGTGGAGGATCAGAGGATTCCCCAAGTTCCTTAGTAGAGATCTGCATTCATAAACAAGCGCGTCATATAACATGTTCCCATTTTGCACTATTTCAATAATTTCCTTGGAGTCAACACAAACCTCAAGAGGTTTGAGGTTTTGTTGAAGAGCAAGACTTAGGCCCTCTTTAAGGGCAGTGATCCCCATGAGGTTGTTTATAACGTGGGTGAAGCTTTTACTAAAACCCACTACCCATTCCCCTCTGTCATTTCTGATGACTCCTCCAATTCCCCCCTTCCTGAGTTACCAAGGCAAGATCCGTCAGTGTTAAGCATAAAAACATTGGGGAAGGGGGGGGACCAGTTGAGATTGATGATGTTCCTATTGGTGTTCCTGGGAGTGCTGCCTAAGTGTTGGTATTCCACTGCTTCTGCATAAGGTATGCTGAAACAGGGATTGAAGGAAGAGCCTTGGAAGAGATTGGCATTTCTAGTTTTCCAGAGATGCCATAGGCTAAACGGAAGGAGGATAGACCAAGAGGTGTTGGAATCGAAATCCTCATTCTTCAAGCTTCTCCAAGTTGAAGCCCAGTTGGTGGTGTTAAAATAATGGAGATGTATGGTCAGGGGTCCTTTGTATCTCTGAATGAGAGCTTGCCAGAAAGATTTAGCAGTGTCACAACCAAAAGAGATGTGATGTTGATCTTCAAATTGGTTACTGCAGGCATGAAAATTGGTTTGGAGATTCAGCCCTCTTTTGGAGAGGGTCCCTTTAGAAGGAAGGCTATTGTGGTGTAAAATCCACATAAAGATTTTGATTTTATTTGAAACTATAAGCTTCCAGATCCAGTTGAAGGAATTGTTGGATCTGTAGGGTCCCTTTTCCAGGTTAGAGATGAAGTGATAGACACTTTTGCAGGAGAAAGTGCCATCCCCTTTGAGTCTCTAGAGAGGGGTGTCTTTAGTGAGGTGCCTGCTCTGGTGGAAGGTATTCTGCATGTTATGGATGATCCTGGGTGGGATTTCAAAAGGTAAGGTGGTGAAGTCCCAAATACTCTCCCTCCAGATATCCTTAACTAAGATGAGAGAATTAGGATTGGTGGTTGGGCTTTCCACAATTATGGATAGAGGGGGCATGCCGGGGATCCATCTATCCTCCAGGATTTGACCTTGGTTCCATATTTTATGGCCCAGAAAAGGACATCTCTGTAAAGACTCCAAGAGTTGGTAATATTGTTCCAAGTCTTGGAGCCTTTTTTAGTTAACACCCCAGTAGGCCCATATTTGGAAAGAAGGATCTTAGCCCAAGGGGGGTGGGTTCAGAGAGCATTCTCCAACTTAGACTACACAGGAGGAATTTGTTTTTTATAGCAACCCTTTGCATCCCAAGCCCACCATACTTTTTAGGGAGAGTGATGGTATCCCAACCCAGAAGGTGTATTTTCCTCTTGGATGATAAGGTTGGGGAACTCCTGGTGGCTGATCCACATGGACTCAACCCTAAAGGGCTTAGCTTGGTTTAAAGGGAGAGAGTCAAAGTTTAGGAGAAGAGGGGAATGGTCAGAGTGAGTTCTAAGTAAGTGGGTGACAGAGGCCTCAGGGTAGAGGTGGATCCAGAGGTCATTAGCCAGACATTTGTCAAGTCTTTCAAGGATGAGTCCATTTTTGTTCCTATACCTCACGTTAGACCAAGTATATTTGTTCCCCTTAAAACCTAGGTCAATAATACTACAATAGTTAATGCAATTCATAAACAAGTAGGACCTGTTAAGATTGATCCTGGCGCCTCCAAATTTCTCAAAGGATGTAAGGACCTCATTAAAATCCCCCCCACCATCCAACTAATCCCCTCAGGGAAGACATGGTTGTCTGAAAAGAGAGCAAGTTGATTCCAAAGTTCAACCTTAGCTTGAAAGTTATTACTAGCATAGATGACAGTGATAAACCAAGAAGAGAGAGGAGACCTGACATGGAATTTAGCATTAATGGATTGACTAGAGATGAAAATAGAGGTTATGGAAACCACATCCTCTTTCCACATGATGACCAATCCCCCAGAGTTGCCAGAGGCTTCAGCTTGGAGGTGATTCTGGAAACCAAGTTCCTCACAAAGATCCTGGTGGTCTGACATTTTTCTTTCCAGGAGAGCAAGTATGCAAGGTTTATGAATGTTCACCATTGCTTTACAGTGCTTTCTAAATTCAGCATTCTTAGCTCCCCTAGCATTCTAGACAATGCAGCTATTCATTTTGGAGAGGAGTGGATGTGAGAGGTCTATTACACTTTTCTTTCCCTTCCCCTTTGGGTTGGAGGTTGATGTCAGAGCAGAGGCCTTCCTTTTCCTGTTTAGGGGAGTTAGCAGGACTGAGAGTGGCTCCTCTGGCATGGGATTTATTGGACTTAACCTTAAAACTAGACCTGTTAGCCCTAAGGGAATCAGGATGATCCCAATTTCCTGGACTGGCTCTGTGAGATTTAGCTTTAGAGGCTCGACCAGTGATACGAGTACGACTATGAGGATAGACGAGAACGAGTGCATATTGAATCTGTCCAAGAAAGGGCACAAGTGAAGTGTGAAAGAGGGCCTAAATGCACTAAAAACAGCCCCTAAGTTACACTTGATGGGCACCTCACCCTTGAGGGGTATTGTGGTCATTTTGTATTCTATTTTGTAATACACTATATATAGAACCTCTTAGGGTTTTCATTCATAGATGTTTATTGATATTGAAAGTTGTAAGAAGAACATTTGTCTCTTGTGAGAATGGCCTATGGCCGAAACATTGTAACTAGGATTTCCAACTTGAGTGTGGAATCATTCGTGTTGGATTCATGCTTGGAACGTTGGGTGCTAGAGGAGGTTTAGGTCTCTCTTGTGCTCACAAAAGAGATAGGTATTTGTAGTGTGTAGGGTTAAGGGTCCAAGAGTGGAATAGGCTCTTGGGTTCTTAAGATTATACCTTCACTTTATGTAGCTATCTATCTTTACATTTCTTGTACTCTTTGTTGTTGTTTTAGTCAAAATCGTGTGTTGTTGTTTCCATTGTGTAATTGTTCATCTTGTTAATTTGATACTCTTTTTGTTAGTTTGTGGTGGCTGTTTTGGTGTCAAATACACCATTGTTATCTCGTACTGTTGTTGTTATAGTGAATCTGAGAGTGGTCTCCAAGAAGGTCCTCGGATCCTTAAGATTAGTGGACTGATTTGGAGTGTGTTTTCGTGCTTCCGTTGTCTTTCTCATATCATTTGTTACCAAAGTATGGCTTGATCTTGTTCCCATAAGATCAATCTTGGGCTTGCTTGTTAGAAAATTCAAAAAAAAAAAAATTGTTGTTGAAAAACTGAAAATTCCAGAAAAAAGAGCAATCTGTCCATTTAGTGTTCTTGGCCGAAAATTGTGTTTTTGTTATGTATTGGCCAATATTTTTACTTGTCTTTGTTGTATCTAAGTATTAGTTTTGTTCCTCACTAACACGTTGAGTCTATATTTTAGATTTGAGCTTGAAATGTTGATGTTGTTAATGTGAACAAAGTGTGGCCGATTGTTGTTGGTATTGTTGTTGCGGGTTCAAGACTTGAACGTGTGATGTATTGTTAGTTCAAGTTTTGAACGTGTATTGTGGAGATTGTGTTGTGGAATTTAAGCTTGGGAAGTTGTTGTTGTTGTTTGGGAGGTCCAACTTGAACCTTAGAACTTCAAGACTCAAAGTTTGTGTTCTTGGTGTTCTTGGTGTTCTTCACCATCTCCATATATTGCTGACAAAAAAAATGGTTGTTGATCTTAGAAGTTGAAGAAAAAGAGTGTGTATTGTGTTAGTCTTGCAAGACATAGATCCAAGTTTCAAGGTGTAGTACTTGTGACTCAAAGACTTTTTCTACACACTAAAGATTTTAGATCACTTCTCAACCACTTTCCCTTGAAACAATGGTCCATCTTTTAAGGAAAAGTACTACAAAAGTCAAGTCTTGAAATGTGAAACTTGAAAAAAAGGCTCCAAAACTTATTCTTCCCTCCTTAAAACAAATTCCACCAATCCAAATTAAAATTGGTCAAGACTTGGACTTAGGAAAATAAAAATTGTAGAAACCGCAACCAATACGTGGCTGCCACATCATCAAGTTACTGTTCACGCATCAAATTTTGGCTCAAATTTTAGATTTTCTTAGTTTCTTTTTATTGTTCCATAGTTTCGTTTGTTGGTTCCAACACTAATTGGCAAACTAGTACTCATCTACTAGATTGTTAGTTAGTCTTTGTGTTCGTTCATTCGTGTTTATCATTTGTTGTGTGCTTTTTTTTCTCTTTTGTGAATTTGTTGTGTCTTGTTAGTTCACGTCCGTAAATAATTTTTCTTGTAAGTGAACTCAAACAAAAATCTATTTCGAGAAAAGATGGACTCATCCCTCAATCACTCACGAAGTACAAGCCAACTTTCAACACTTGTGAAACCAAGTGTGAGGTAAAACCGAGAGTGAGAGTGTGGTAAGGCATTTTGAACTAACAAGTTTATTTTGTTATTTGTTGTTGTTCTTTGCTTTAGGTACCATGGCTTCCACTAATCTCGATGCCACATTTGATCACATCAATGATGATATTGAAGAAATGAAATGGCACGTGGAAAGGCTACGCCAATTGTTACCTAAACTTATCCCACAAAATTCAACTTCCCTTGTCCAAACACCTTATGCTGAGAGCTTCCCGAAGGAAGAGGTAGACTGCCCCGACCCACACCAAGGTAAAGAGGAGATTGAAACATCTTTAGTACTTGATAGTGAACTTATAAAGAGTGAAGCACTTGCTAGTTCCAAATCTGTCTGTGAGATAGATCATGCTCTCTTTAGGTTTAATGTTTTGTTTGAAGATGATATAAACACTCTTAATGAGCCTAGTGGTGAAAATGATGGTATAGCTTGCCTTGAAGGCTATAACCGATATGCTAACCCACTATGGTGTGACAATATTCCTCCTAAAGATGGAAATCTCTTCTTGGAAGATGATAGTACTCTTATGGGCAAGGAATGTGTAGTCTCAGAAATGAGTACTCTTGGTAGTACTCATGGTGTTCATGATGATCAATTTACTCTTAAATGTAGTTCACTACTTGAGCATGTGAATGAAGTTCTTAAAAATTTGCAAGTTAGTGATGGTGTCTATAGAATTGATCTTGATAATGCACATGACTCTTTGAACATCTTGTGTGGTAAAAGCATTGCGATTAGTTTTGTTCATAGAGATCATGTGTATGAAAATATTTTTGTGTGTGAATGTGGGAGTGACATTCTAGGGGAAGGAAGGGCTAGCCTCGGCTTAGGCCCTTGGCTAATTCTTCCATTTGATCCCGGTTCCATCTTAGGGTGGGAAAGAATGACTCTTGACCTATTTTTCTTTTGTCTTGATGCTTGTTCGAGCCACTTCCTTTGTAGCAATTGTACTAATCTTTTCATGATTAAAACAAAGGACCCATGGCTATACTTTAAATTTATCCCGCCTCGGCATGGCATATTGATATGTTATTTTTGCTAACCCTAACCCCTCATATTATGAGGATGTGTGCTTGTTTGTCTTCTCATAATTTTCAAGGTACATATTCGAGGTCAAATCCTTTTCAAGAAGGGAAGGATGATACGAGTACGACTACGAGGATAGACGAGAACTAGTCCCTATTGAATCTGTCCAAGAAAGTGCACAAGTGAAGTGTGAAAGAGGGCCTAAATGCACTAAAAACAGCCCCTAAGTTACACTTGATGGGAACCTCACCCTTGAGGGGTATTGTGGTCATTCTGTATTCTATTTTGTAATACACTATATATAGAACCTCTTAGGATTTTTAGTCTTAGATGTTTATTGATATTGAAAGTTGTAAGAAGAACATTTGTCTCTTGTGAGAATGGCCTATAGCTGAAACATTGTAACTAGGATTTCTAACTTGAGTCTGGAATCATTCATATTGGATTCATGCTTGGAACGTTGGGTTCTAGAGGAGTTTGAGGTCTCTCTTTTGCTCACCGAAGAGATAGGTATTTGTAGTGTGTAGTTTTAAGGGTCCAAGAGTGGAATAGGCTCTTGGGTTCTTAAGATTATACCTTCACTTTGTCTATCTATCTATCTTTACATTTTTTGTACTCTTTGTTGTTGTTCTAGTCAAAACCGCGTGTTGTTGTTTCCATGGTGTGATTGTTATCTTGTTCTTCATCTTGTTAACTTGATACTCTCTTTGTTAGTTTTTGGTGGTTGTTTTGGTGTCAAATACACCATTGTTATCTCGTATTATTGTTGTTATAGTGAATCCAAGAGTGGTCTCCAAAATGGTCCTCAGATTCTTAAGATTAGTGGACTGATTTGGAGTGTGTTTTCGTGTTTCCATTGTCTTTCTCATATCAACCAGGTTGAGAACCTCTGTTCTTGGAACTCTGAGCTATGAGAGGAATTCCTCTATGTCCTTGTTGACTGCTTTCAGGGCTTTCAGGGCATTCACTCTCTCCACCCTGTCCAAGGTGAGGTGTGGGGATAAGGCATTCAGGGAGGGGGGATTGTCAGACTTGCAATTGGGGTAGAGTCCCCTGAGGGGGGTGCAAAAGTTGGTCCAAGCAATATTAGAGATGGGTCCGGTAGAGGGAAGAAAGGGAGGCTCAGACTGAGCTGATTGATGACGTTGGTCATTGCTTCTGTGGTCAGTTCTTCCTGGGCTGGAGTGTTAAATACATGGAACAGAGTAGCCATCCATACATTGGTCCCGTATGATAGGAGGCCCTGGTTCAGACTTTCCATGGCTAGCTGAGCTAGGTATTGGGGGTTCTGAATGAGGAGGGTAATTGGTCTGCCCTCCCATTCGAGGTGAAGAGGGATTGTTTGATCGGATAGGCATATTTCCATCTAAGAAGTTGGTTGGTGATCTGGGGACATTGGAATTGTGGTGAAGATGATTTGGTTAGAGTTAAGTGAGTCCATTTTTTCCTTCAAGCGGAGTCTCAGACATGGTTTCCTTAGGATATAAAGAGTTGGAGGGGTTGAGGGGTGGAAGCTGAGAGGTTTTCCTATTGGGAACACCACCTGTATTTAATGCAATATCCTGAGTTGGGACATTCTCAATCCCATCAGTGAAAGAAGATGAAGAGGCTTCCACAGTCATCTGAGTTGGCTCATCATTGCGTCGATCTACGTGGCTCTTGGGGGACCCACAGTGGAAGGTCCCTTTTTTTTAATTTCCAAATGAGGGAAGTGAGAATTATTATTAGTGGAAGGGGTATCAAGAGAAGTGGGGCCCATCAGGGACGTGGAATTGGGCTTAGTAGAAAGAGGGTTATTTGGGTTCTGCAACGAAGAAGCAAGAGTTTGGGGGCCTGAAGCAACCATTTGTTGGGCCTGGATATTAGTTGGCCCAGTAAATGTCATGCCTGGGGCCTTGGTATTGCCGAGTTTTGGGTTGAAGGCCTCTCCCTGGGCAGACCAAGTGGGTTGACATCCAGGTGGGTGTCGGCGTGTAGACGTCTCCGGCATCGCCTCCGGCCCCTTGGGTTAAGAAACTTACCTGGTACAACATCGTTGGAGTTAGCCTTGTCAATAGGTGGTCCTTGGGGAATTGAATGTTGACTCATTTTTCCTGTTTTCATCTTCCTACCAAAGGACACAGTTTGCCAATCTTGTGCATCAATCTCCGTCGCCCTTGACATCTCCATCTGGGTTGTAGTGTTAGTCCCGGACATATCTGCGTCAGCGTTACCTTCGGGGGGGAGGGGTTTTCTTCAAAGGGTATGAGCAAGATGGAGCTGTATGACCTAGTCGACCACAATTCTTGCACAAAAACCCTTCTCCCTCTTAGATCAGAGGTTGCATGTGGTGGTTGATGGCAATCGAAGCTTCCAATGGAATGTTCAGTGGTATCTGGACACAAATCCTGGCGTATCTTCCCCTTAATGTAGCCGATGTGAAAGCGTCCACCTTCAACAACCTTCCTATATTCTTTCCGATTCTCTGAAGGATGGACGCATCATATAACTCAGTAGGTAGATGGGGGAGTCTGACCCAAATAGCTGTTGAGTCAATTTTAGACTCAGTAGGTACAAAATTAGGCTCCCATTTCCTGATAGAAATGAATCTTCCAGCAACAAACCACGGACCTCCATGGAGGATCGTGGATTTACTCTCCGGTTTCGATAGTTTCACTGTGAAGAAACCCTTGCCCAGATCTATGAGGCATAATGGTTCTGGGAGCTTCCACAAGTCTTCAAGTTTTCTTTTAAGGTACTGGTGGTTAAACTTTGAATTGTCCGGTTTAATAATGATGGAGTGTATCCATGGTGCGTAGAGTCTTTGCTTTTCGTCTTCCGATAGCAAGATTTCCTTCGCATCTATTACAGGGTCCTTGCCTTTGGCCGATGTCAGTTCAAATATGGGATTTGGGATTAAGACTTTCCCAATTGCTATGTCTTCGTATGATGGTGGGGCCTCCTCCATATGAATTTCAATGGTGGAGTTTTGTATGGGGGGATTTGGAAGAAGAGGTGGGGTCAACGTTGGGTCCATGGCTTTGTCCTTCCGGAGAAGGAGAAGATGATGGGTAGAGAGATGATGGACTAGCTCTCACTACTAGGAAAGGATGATAGTATGACTTCTTTGTTTGTTATTGCATCATTCAACTAAATTAAATGGTTAAAAACCTGAAAATATTTAAATGCGTAACAAATGAAAATAATATACAGTTTGAAAATAGAAGTTGTATGGTTGCCGGAACATGGGATTAAGTCATTGAAGAGGCATAACTCACATTACTTCCTAAGGTGAGCAGGCCTGAAATTGCTAGTTGATACAGACCAATTCCTGTTGCAATGTCCTTTACAAATGCATTTCCAAGTTGCTGTATCGGAGGTTATTGATGATGATGCCAACTATTGTAAGTGACACTCAAACTACTTTTGTGAAAGATAGATCCTTAATACATAATGTGTTGATATGTCAAGATATATTTAGACATTATGGAAGGAAAACCAGAGCTAGATGTCTTATGAAAATAGATTTACGAAAGGCATATGATATGGTAATATTGGGACTTCATTGATGAAATGCTGGAAGGGTTTGGGTTCCCAGAGAAAATGAGACTGTTGATAATGACCTGTGTTTCCACTACAAGCTTTTCTCTAAGGGTAAATGGAAAAAGCTGTGGATATTTTGAAGGACGGAGGGGGTTGAGGAAGGGGGGGGGGGCGTAGGGGTGTCCCATCTCACCCCCATTGTTTGTCATGGTGATGGAGTACCTTGCTAGAGTGTTGAATAAAATGAGACAATTACCAGATTTCAGGTATCACCCAATGTGCAAGGAGCAACAACTGACTCATCTGACCTTTGTAGATGACTTGAGTATAAGTATTATAAAAGTATTAAATAAGTATCATAGAGTATTACTCCTATATGATATGATTAGTCAAACACAAACTGCTTCTCACACAAAAAAAAGTTTTTCAAAAATATAGGTATATAAGTCAAAAATAGTCAAATGTATCAGTTCCCTTTATGACCAAAACATGTGTAAATTGGTGAAATTTGATATTTCCCCCCTCATTAGATACAATCCAATCACTTACACTAATGCATTAAATAAGAGGTCACAAGGTCAAGATACATGACTTGTAGCATTAAAATGAGTTAATCCTATTTTTGGTTAGCATAAATCCTTTATTAGTTTTGAGCTTTTCTGTTCATCCTGTAATATGTGTTCAGAGTCTCAGTAAATAATGTAATTAAAGTGATACAACTCTGTTGTATTTTGTATTAACTTGCTGATAATCAATGGTAAATTTGCTTGAAATAAATTTTAAAATTTAAAGAATAATTAGCTAAACATATTCTTGGATATAATGTGTGGAAAAATGTCATTGCATTTGAGAGCCAGCATACAGATTTTGCTTGCAATTTCTCTATTTTTGAACCATTATGAGGTTGAAGGAGAACAGAGGTTGTCTAAGGCAGAAGATTTAGAGTTAGAGAAGCAACTAAAGCTTCTTAATAAGCCATCATTCAAGACTATTAAGGTACAACCTCTATTTGTCTTATGATGATTTTATGGACTAAATCTTCTAATTTTTTTTCGTCAAACAAAAAAAAATAACATTGACAAGTGAAGGTTCTTGACATGGTAAGCACCCTCCACCTTTAGCCTTGAGGTTGTTGGTTAGAGTCACCAGTGGTGTAAAAAGATGGGAGTTCCTACGGTGAGGTAAATTGTCTTTTTTTAAAAAAATAAAAAAAATAAAAATAAAAACCCTATTTGTCACAGTCCAAGTGCATAGCACACATTGTCCGCTTTGGGCCTAAGCTATGCCATATCAAGCCCCATTGATACCATATTTGTCACGACCAAGCCCATGGCATGTATTGTCCTCTTTGGGCCTAGGCCCACACACATTTTTTCTTGGGTTTCGGCACATTTGAGTCCTAAAAGTGCGTGTTTAGTGTGAGTTTGAGCTATTGTAGACACCTAATTTCATCCCTCCTCGATATCGTTTTTACCTATTATTTACCTTATCCTACCGTGTACCCTCACCCGTGTGATAATCCCTCCACAAAATGACAAAATAACAACCCCCTAACTAATTTTGTCTTATCCCAATATTCTAGCAACCCACCCAACCAAAAATTGACAACACATTCTAACAACCCACCCAATTAAAAAACAACACCTACCTACCCTATCCTAACAAACTCTACCCCACCTACCCTACCCCAATACCCATCCACGTGACCCTCACAATAAAAAAAACAGGCACATACTCATCACCTTCTTTATCACAAAAAAGGGAGCACGACAAGAGGGAGAGGAGACCACTTTTTCTCTTCTTTCTTTCTTTTTTTTCACACCAAACACACTAACGCCACTCCTTCAATCGTCTCACACCACAACACACACTCACTTCCATTCAATTCTGACGGATGAGCACACACTAATCACTCTCTAAATTCTCAACCACAAATCATACCCACCCGCACGCAGTGAAAACTTGAGAATGAAGACAGTTTGAGAGAGAGAGAGAGATCCAATCATTTTTTGAGAGAATTTTGGCGAAATTTCGCCAGAATTGATTTTTTTAGTTCGTGTTCGATCGGATTCCCCCCCCCCCCCGAATCCCAAAATCTCACTGTTACCTTTTATTCCAAGGCATAACTAGCCGGAAAAGCTAAGGGTTTGCCGAAAAACGTGAACTGGCAGCAGATCTTTTGCTGGAATCATTTCTATTTTGGGTTGATTTTTGGGATATCCTCACATACGGGCTGGTCTGTTTCTATTGCTATTTTGTTGTGGTTTCATAGATCTTTGCTACTGATTTGAAGATTAGAATCTCATTCGTCTCGACTTGTTAATCACGATCAGTTTTCAAGTTTTCAATTTTCAATACCAAATTTTGGGTTATCGCATTTTGGACTGTTTCTCGACTGATTTGGAGAGTTGAGATTTCGTAGGAATTCTTCGAGGTTCTTGGACGAGCTCTTATTTTTATCATTAAAATCAATTAAAAGCTCTCGAGGTCCATCTCTTTACTCCCTTTCTTTCTTCTTTATTTTATTTTGTTGAAATGATTATAATTATGTGTTGGGTGATTGTAATTGTTTGATGTTGTTGATGTTATGATCATGTGCGTGATGATGTGACTCCGGTTGTAGGAGGAACGAACTTGATTAGTTTTAACGGTGTAATTGATAGAAAAGGATTTGGGGTGGAATCGTAGAGTTGAAAAATAGAACTGAGACTAATTTGAGTTTATTATTGTTTGATTTAATCTGAAATAATCATAAAAATGGTGTGAACGTGAAAGAATTATGAAATGTGGAAATGGATAAGCAACATAGGTTTGGGTAGGCATCAATTTAGGAATAAGTGTTTTTCGTTGTTTGACTGAATGCGTGGAATGTTGAACGGGTCGAATGCTTTTCTAGTTTATCTCATGAAATTAAAATTGTATTCATTTGCCGGGGAATACCCCGAAGAAGTTTTATTTATTCACCGGGGAATGCCCCGAAGTATCATGTACTCGGAGGACACTCGTGATCAAGGCCCGAGGCATCGGGTAAAGCTTTGGAGCATAGTTTAGGATTAATATAGGTTAGCGTAGGTTTATATTTTTGCATTTTTCTATTTCGGGACTGTATAATTGGACTGAATACTAAACTTTGGACTGTTTTGTCTTTGTGTGTTTTGATTGATTGTTCTATGTTTTTTTGTGTGGTTTATACATTCGTAATGCCAAAATAGCCGATACACTCCACCAAGAGACCGTGGTCAAACAATGGGACCGAGGGGTGCCTAACACCTTCCCCTCAATCAACAGAATTCCTTAGTCGGATTCTCTGTTCGCGGATTAGTTTTACAGAGTCAAAATCATTTTGAAAAGAGTTTTCCAAAGGTGACTTGGCACACTGGACTATGCCAAGTGGCGACTCTGAGTTTTGAATAAAATGAATCCTTTTCGAAAACAAATTTTTCATCTTTTGTCACTTAATAATAAAAACCCTTTCGAACCTTAATACATATATAATATTTTCGAGTACGTAAAAAAAGGGTGTGACAGCTCTGGCGACTCTGCTGGGGACTTTTCAGAATTCAAGCTTATTTTTTGAGTCGTATCGGCTTTGTTTGGCATTACGAGTGTATAAGCATTGTTTGTGATTATTGTTTTGTTATTGTTTTCACTTTTGTGCGTTTTCGTGCTCTTTGTTTATAGTATTTACCCTATGTGTTACCGCTTTATATCTGTCATCATGAGTCCATCCCCCCGGCCTTCTTTCTGCAACAAGTCTCGGAGCGCACGTCGTGCGCACGAAATCTAGTTGAGTCACCATTATTTTAGGGGGGGAGTCGTTGGATGTATGGAGTAGGTGGAAAGCAAAGCAGCCACTATCGACCATATGCTCCCCCGAACGGCCTTGTTAGTAAACCACAACGTAGGTCAGCCTTTAGGTCATCCTTACGTGCATCATATTGAGACCTAGCGGGGCCTACACGGTCCTTTATGAGAGACTCACCTTTAAACCATCCCTACGTGCTAACTGTTGCATATTTGAGGGTAACGTGGTCATTTGACGAACTGATTTAAAATATATATATATATAGAGAGAGAGAGAAAGCGAGTCGAAAAGAATGAATCAAAAGGAATGTCGTAGTTCATTTTAGAATTCTTTATGGCTTTTGTTCTTCACGATCCAAAAACTCAAAAAAGATTTTTTTACATTTTTTTGCATTTTTGTCTTCTCAAAGTACCGTAAATTCAAAAAAAAACAAAAAAGTTTTTTTTCTACGTATTTGTCAAAAACGAAATACCAAAAAAAGATTTTTTTTTATAATTGATGGTGTCAGTCTTAGTTGAAGTGTCTAATTGAAAAATCCAAAAAAAATTTATTCGTTTGTTTTGATTTTACCTCTTAAGTTAGGGTCAATTTATTAGTTAATCGTTAGTTGTCCAAACTGGACGAACTACGCATACCTGATTTCCGTCCCTCGGGGCGGGATACGTAGGCAATCCTCGGTGGGTCCGGTAACCTTTATTTTGGTCTTTGTCTTAGTCTTAGGCTAGGTCTTTTATTCCGTAACCTAGAGTTGTTAGCCAAGTAGGCTGATTTTATTCAGCGTTACTGTTCAGCGATTTGGAGTCATGAAGCGGTCTGTCTCATTGACGTATGTCAGCATCAAATTCCCATTGGTTGGGAACCTTTTGCTCTTATCAAATTTTGAGACAATTTCTTATCTGCTACTACAGGATGGATCTGTCCACAAAGTCTAGAGTCCTTATGGTTGTCAAGGTGCCCAAAATGTTGATCAAGTGGTGGGGCACGTTCAATTACTCCGAAAAGCACGAAGTGAGGAAAGTGTTAGGCAATCTTGTAACACTCATGGATCTCACGCCTCGTCCGGATTTAATAGAAGTTGCGTTGACTTTCTGGGATCCAAATAATTTGGTGTTTAGGTTCGGAAGTTGTGAATTGACTCCTACCCTGGCAGATATATCTTGTTTGTTTTGGTTGACTTACATGGGCCAGCAGATGATTTTAGCCCGCAATCAAACTCGTAAGAAATTCCTTCGACTCTGTGGATTAAAAGATAACAAGCATCTGGGATGTCTCAAACAATCTTGGATTTCCTTGGACTATCTGTTTGCTAGATTTGGGTCTTTAGAGGGTTTCGACTGCTTTTGGGATGAATTCTGCACTACCAAAAAAAACTGGGAACAACGTCGTCTTGAGGTTTTCTGTCTGTTTTTTTGGGTATCTTAGTGTTCCCGTTAGATGAGAGGTGTATCAATACTCGTCTACAATCAGTGGTGATAGCTTTATTAAAGAAAAAAGATGAGGTCACCATTGTACCAATGATCTTAACAGAAATATATGAGGCTTTAACTGAAGTAAAAGGAGGGGTACGATTTTTTGAGGGGAGTAATCTGATATTGCAGCTGTGGATGATGGAGCACTTGCATACGCCTTCTTTGATTAGAGCAGATGTGATCGATCGTTGTCTGAATGATCGAGTGCAAGCCATGCAAGAAAGAATGCGTTTTGACAAATTTTCTTTTCCTATTGGAGTCAATTCTTGGATCGAATTTCTCGAATCAAGAACTCCAAACAACATTCTTTGGTGCTATATGTGGTTTTGCCCTAAGAAAATCTTGATTGGATCTCAAATGCAACTCTTTCTAGTTTTGATAGGACTTAACTGCACTAGGACTTACAGTACAAGAAGGGTGATGCGTCAGTTGGGTAGGATGCAAGACGTCCCCCCAATAATGGACCTTCTAAAGGATGTAGAGTACTTTAAAGACCAAGCCGTGGGGGAAAGCAAATATGAGCAATTCTGGAATAACGTGATAAAGTTAGGTGTCGATACTTTCGAGGAAAATCCAGGATGCACTCAAAACTATGAAATCTGGCTACAATCTCTGCCCCGTGGCATTAGTAGACCCTTACCAGCCCAACTTAGAGGACGAATGCGGGAAGTAACCATGATAGAAGATGATGAGCAGGAAGATCCGGGTGCCAAGGTGGAGTTTTTGAGAGTTCAGTTGTCGCGCTTGATCACAACTGTGGATGGGTGTCAGAGAAACCTATGCGGGTGTACTCTCCAAGAGGCGGGGATACGGGCAAGAAATTTGTTTCTGGGTATCAAAACGTCGTTGCAGGACATGTTGCAAAGTCTAAGTAGAAAAGTGGGGACTTCACAGATGGGTTCATCTCAGCCGGGGACATCACACAGTGAACCAGTTTGAAAGAGCATGTCTTATCTTTATGTAGTTTTGAGTCTTTTATGTTTCTGTCATTATAGGTTGGTGTCTGTGTTAAGTCGGAGTCAAGTTGTTTTTATATTCGGGTCTTTATTGCACGCATATCGTTAGGGGTTTAAAGTATTGTTTTGTATTTGTTTTTTAGTTTTAAAGTGGTCCTAAATTCGTTATATGTTTTGTTGTCTTTCATCGAAATGTTAGGATGTTACGTCTTTCTTTTGTTTACTTGTTTTCATGTTTCGTGAAAAAAAAACCTTCAATTGTATAATGTTTATGCATAAGCTGCCCGAACTACGCAAGATCTGATTCATGTACAACATGATACGTAGGCAACCTACTTTTGGGTTCGATCTAATCATTTTGTTTCATTGTTTTTCATTATTTTTCCTCTTTTAAAGAAAAAAACAAAAGCCATGAAGAATAATAAAATAATGGTAGATAACGAGAGAAGTGGAAAGAATAGAGATGAATACGAAAAAAAAAGAGTGTAGATAAAAATCGGGATGATGTTGAAATGACCTCGCTACCCTCAAAAGCTGGTAGAAATGAACATGAACTGAGGGCAATTTTACCAATGTGCTTCCCATACTTTTGGTATACCCTAATCCTAACGGATGTCGTCTTTGATGAGCATGTTCTTTTAGATAACAGTGGTAGGTTTGCAGCACTCTGGCTAGTCACCCATACTTCACTAGATCCAAAGCAAAGCTTGTCATGGCTAGCAGGGAGATTGAAAATTCGCTCATTGACCCGGATCAGGATCACAGGGAAGAAAGGTCAGAACACAATGATGAGGTAGTAAGACTCAGGCAACAATTGATAGATTTGCACCGGGCATGGGCCGGCGGAATGCCTCCTCCTCCGCTCCCTGAAGGTTTTGGGAATATCTCTAATTGCCCACCGCTCTCTCAGGCGCAATTCTCTGCTCCTACTGAGTCACCTGAACACGCGCCAGGATTCACTCCGCGACATTATTATCCTGGCAATTCTGGTGTGCCCTTGGCAGCTCCCCAATCAAGACCAGCTGCTCAGCCAGCGCCACCGATCACACCGGTATTCGTGGCCCCGCCACCACATGAAACTCCCATATATGTTGTGCGTCCCACAATGAGGCTTCCTCGGTCTGCCAGTGAGCCAGTATTGAAGGTTCCAGATAGTCAGTATTATGCCCTGGAGCCTACCTTGCAAATGAATGAACCGTATGGGTACACTCAGCCGCCTGCATTTCCATTTAATACGGAGAAACCTATCGCAACAGAGGAACAGGAAGTCATAGCGCGGAAGTTGAAAAGTTTAGAACAAGCTATGAGGAATTTGCAAGGAATCGAAGATTATAGAAGTGTTTTCTATAAAAATCTGTGCATGTTCCCAGACATCAACCTGCCCCCCGGTTTTAAGATGCCTAAGTTCGAGAAGTACGCAGGACACGGTTATCCTGTTGCACACTTCAAACGTTATTGCAACCAGTTGAGGGCTGCAGGAGGAAAGGAAGAACTACTCATGGCCTTCTTTGGCGAGAGTCTTTCAGATCTGGCTTCAGAATGGTTCATCGATTGGGATATCGATAAATGGAATAGTTGGGATGATTTGGCTTCTGAATTTGTTCAACATTTTCAGTACAACATCGACTTGATTCCGGACGAAAAATCTTTGGTCAACATGAAGAAAAAGAGCACTGAAGGTTTTAGAGAATACGCGATAAGGTGGCGTGAACAGGCCGCTAGGGTAAAGCCTCCAATGAAAGAAAGTAAGTTGGTAGAAGTTTTCATTCAGGCGCAGGATGAGACCTATTTTCAACATTTACTTCCGGCAATGGGAAAGTCTTTTATGGAAGTCCTCAAAATGGGGGAGATGATAGAGGACGGGATTAAGACCGGTCAAATAGTGAGTTTTGCTGCATTAAAAGCTACCACACAAGCGATTCAAGGTGGATCGGGCGTATTTGGAGGTAAAAAGAAGAAAGAGGATGTTGCGACTGTCGTAGCCGGAACCTATTCCTATCCTAAAAGACCACCTCGCCCCTATCCCCAATCCCAAGCCCAAATCTACACCCAAGCACCATATATTCCTCCTCACCATTACTACCCTCCACAGAACCCTTTATATTCCATTCCACCACCACCATACCCAGTATATAGCGCGCAGCCATATGCCCAAACCCCTTCTTACCTGCAGTGGCGCGCGCAAGCTCCATAAAATCGCCCATTTGCTCCACCAAATTACCAAAACCCTTCCAGACCTAGTTTTCAACCTAGGCCCGAGTATAAGAAGGAGAAGGCGGTAAAAAATCAATTCACACCTCTTGGGGAGTCATATGCTAGCTTGTTTGATAGGTTGAGAAAGTTGAAGGTTTTAAGCCCAATTCAAGGAAGGCTTTCAAATCCACCACCAAGGAATCTCGATTATTCTTTAAGGTGTGCGTACTGTTCTGATATTCCAGGCCATGATATTGAGAAATGATGGCATTTAAAAGGAGTTGTCCAAGATTTAATTGACACAAATCAGATCCTGGTCAAGGCCCCGGAGGGTCCAAACATTAACCAGAATCCGCTGCCAACCCATGCTGAAGCCAATATGTTAGAATTGATATATGATGGGAAAGAGTCTTCGAGGGGTTATAAGCCTATTGTCAAGATACAGATCATTGAGGAGAAATCGGTGAATGTAGCGGAGTCTTTGAAAGCAATGTCATTGAACCAGGAAGGAATGATAGAAGATAAAGCACAAGAAAGCACAAAGAAACCTCTGATCACAGTACAGAGTGACAGAAGGTATGTTGATTTAAGTCAGGATAAACCTAAGTTGACAGTGGTGGGAGCTCTGAGTCAGCCTATCTTGACGGTGAAAGGAGCACTGGCAGCGCCTATTGTCCTCAAACCGGTGACCTAACCTCCGATAGTTGATATGAAAAGGATTCCCTAGAATTATGGACGGACCGTGATGACTTATCATGGGAAAGAAGTAGTGGAAGATGTAGATGAGGTAGGGGGTTTGACTAGGTCAGGAAGATGTTTCGTGCCCGAAAGCTTAAGAAAGTCCAAGCCAACGGTGAGTGGACCGTCATCTATCAAAAATCCTATCACCGAAGAAGAAGCTGAAGAATTTTTGAAAAAGATGAAATTGCCAGAGTATTCACTATTAGACCAGCTGAAGAAAACCCCTGCTCAAATTTCCCTTTTATCTTTGTTGTTGCACTCCAAGGAGCATCGTGATGTTTTACTGAAGGTATTAAATGAAGCATATGTTCCAAGGGAGATTACAATCAACCAGCTAGAGAAAATGGTTGAAAAAATCTTTGAGGTCAATCGGATCAGCTTTTCTGATGATGAATTGCCTGTTGAAGGTACAGGGCATAACCGGGGCCTTTACATTACAGTGAAGTGTGAAGATTTCTATGTCACTCATGTTATGATTGATGGAGGCTCAGGTGCAAATATTTTCCCTATTTCTACTTTGCAAAAGCTGAATATTGGTGCTGAGAGGATTAGGCCCAATAATGTATGTGTCAGGGCTTTCGATGGCGCAAAATCAAATTCCATTGGCGAAATAGAACTAATGTTGACCATAGGGCCTGTTGAGTTCGCCATAGAGTTTCAAGTATTGAATGTAGACTCCTCTTACAATCTGTTGTTGGGAAGGCCATGGATCCACAAGGCCAAGATGGTTGTATCTACACTGCACCAAATGATTAAGTTTGAGCATGACAGGCAAGAAGTAGTTATTCATGGTGAACGAGATTTATCAGCCTACGAAGATTCTCCCTTGTCTCTTATTGAAGCAAATAATGTAGAGGAGACGTTCGTCTATCAAATTTTTGATACAGTGCCAGTGAATCGTATCCTTGAATGATAGGCTATACCGGGACCGCAATTGTCTTCTACTTCTATCATGATGGTGAGTGAACTTTGGAAATATGGATTTGAGCCAGGAAAGGGTTTGGGCGCGTCTCTGTACGGTATAGTTCATCCCATATGTCCGAGTGAGAACCTGGGCATATTTGGTCTGGGATTTGAGCCTACAGCTGAAGATCTGAAGAAAGCCAAGGAAAGAAAAAAGGAAATATGGTCACTCCCTCGCCCAATGCCACTACTCAGTGAATCATTTGTTAAGAGCGGTGTCACGAAGCATGAAGAATTTGAGTTTGAATTGGTTGATGACTTCCAGAACCTTTGTATCAAAGTTGCTATGGTTGAAGCAGGAGAAGGTACCAGTATGGAAGACGTGCAATTCATAGGTCCAGCTGTCCAGCTCAATAATTGGGAAGTCACTCCTCTCCCCGTCAGGAGGGAGTTTTGGTAGTCTATTTTGTTTTTCTTTCTATTTATCCGAGTTATTTCAAGGTTGTAATTTGGACTTTAGTTTGTTTATGTTATGTTGGCGTCTGTGTTTAAATCCTTTCTATCTTTTATTTAATGAAATGCAATGTCCCTTTTGTTTTGTGTCTAATATATTTTGTTTTTTTTTCTTACACAGTTCTCTTTATGCTGATTCTAATGACATGACATGCATGCGGAATTTTTTGCCTGATTTTAAAATCCAAACTAATCAAGATGTAATGAAGCAGGATGGGGAATATGATGAAGAACAAGCACTAGAAGAAATAAGCAAAGAGTTGGAACAGTTTGAAGACAAACCGAATCCTAATTTGAATGAAACTAAGCCAATAAATCTAGGGGATCAAGAAGATGTTAGGGAAACTAAAATCAGTGTACATGCTTTGCCACAGCTAAAAGAGGGAATGATTCAAGCATTAATTGATTATAAGGATGTTTTTGCATGGTCTTATGATGATATGCCCGGTTTAAGCACAAAATTAGTGGCTCACAAGTTGCCAACTGATCCCACGTTCCCCCCTGTAAAACAGAAGTTGAGGAAGTTTAAAACCGATGTAAGTATTAAAATCAAAGAGGAAATCATGAAAAAACTTGAAGCCAAAGTAATTTGAGTGTCTCGTTATCCCATGTGGTTATCCAATGTTGTTCCCGTACCAAAGAAAGATGGCAAAATTCGAGTATGTGTTGATTACCGTGATTTGAACAGAGCAAGTCCGAAAGATGATTTTCCACTGCCCAACATCCACATTTTGTTAGACAACTGTGCTAAACACGAGGTTGCCTCTTTTGTGGATTGCTATGCCGGATATCACCAGATCATTATGGATGATGAAGACACGGAGAAGACATCTTTTATCACACCATGGGGAACTTATTGTTATCGAGTGATGCCGTTCGGTTTGAAGAATGCTGGAGCAACATACATGAGAGCCATGACCGCTATGTTTCATGATATGATGCATAAAGAGATTGAGGTCTATGTGGATGATGTGATTATTAAGTCAAAAAGTCAGGCTGACCATGTTAAAGATTTAAGAAAGTTCTTTGAGAGGCTTCTCAGGTATAATCTCAAACTAAACCCGGCCAAATGTGTATTTGGAGTTCTATCTGGAAAGCTGTTGGGGTTTGTAGTTAGCCGTCGGGGAATTGAATTGGATCCCTCAAAAATCAAAGCCATTCAGGATTTACCCCCGCCCAAGAATAGAACGGAGGTGATGAGTTTGCTTGGTAGACTGAACTACATTAGCAGGTTTATTGCTCAACTCACAACCACTTGTGAGCCCATATTCAAGTTTCTGAAAAAGAGTGCTGCGGTAAAATGGACTGAAGAATGTCAGGAAGCGTTCGATCGAATCAAAAGATATTTGTCAAATCCGCCAGTGCTGGTACCCCCCGGATCCTGGTAGGCCTTTGATCTTATATTTATCAGTCATGGATAATTCTTTCGGTTGTGTCCTGGGTCAACATGATGTCACAGGAAAAAAGGAGCAGGCTATTTATTATCTTAGCAAAAAGTTCACCGCATATGAGGCCAGGTATACTCTTCTTGAAAGGACGTGTTGTGCCCTAACTTGGGTAGCACAGAAGTTGAAGCATTATCTATCATCCTATACTACTTATCTCATTTCCCGCATGGATCCTTTGAAGTATATCTTTCAGAAGCCTATGCCGACGGGTCGATTGGCAAAGTGGCAAATATTGCTTACCGAGTTCGACATTGTATATGTGACTCGAACCTCCATGAAAGCCCAAGCCTTGGTAGATCATCTTGCTAAGAATCCCATCAATGAAAAGTACGAGCCGTTAAAGACATATTTTCCTAACGAAGAAGTGTCATGTGTCGATGAAGTCGTTATAGATGCTGATCCAGTTTGGAGGTTATTCTTCGATGGAGCTGTCAATATGAAAGGAGTCGAAATAGGTGCGGTTCTTATCTCTGAATCGGGACAACATTTCCCGGTAACAGCACAACTTCGATTCTACTGTACTAACAATATGGCAGAGTATGAAGCCTGAATCCTTGGTTTGAGGTTAGATGTTGATATGAGAGTCCAAGAATTATTAGTGTTGGGAGATTCGGATTTGCTCATCCATCAAATTCAAGGCGATTAGGAGACGCGAGATTTGAAACTCATCCCGTATCGATAATGCTTGCAGGAGCTATGTCGACGATTTGTGTTAGTAAAATTTAGGCATATTCCAAGGATTCATAATGAAATTGCTGATGCTTTAGCCACTCTGTCTTCAATGCTACAACATACTGACAAAGCCTATATCGATCCAGTGCATATATAGCGTCGTGATCAATATGCTTACTGTAATGCGGTTGAAGAAGAGCTCGATGGAGAACCTTGGTTTTTGGATATTAAGCGGTACATTCAATCAGGAGAATACCCAGCATATGTTACCAATGATCAAAAAAGGACTATTAGGCGTTTGGCTAGTAGATTTTTCTTAAGTGGGAGAATCTTGTATAAAAGGACCCCAGATCTGGGACTTTTAAGGTGTGTAGATGCAAAAGAAGCCTCGGCAATCATGGTTGAAATACACTCTGGAGTATGCGGGTCGCATATGAACGGTCATGTCTTGGCAAAGAAGATTCTTCGAGCAGGTTATTACTGGCTTACTATGGAGAGGGATTCTATTCAATTTGTTCGAAAGTGTCATCAATGTCAGGTGCACGGCGATCTGATACGTTCTCCTCCTGTTGAGTTGCATGCAATGGCCGCTCCATGGTCGTTCGTGGCTTGGGGAATGGATGTGATTGGACCGATTGAGCCGAAGGCATCAAATGGACATAGATTCATTTTGGTAGCCATTGACTACTTCACAAAGTGGGTGGAAGCAGTAACTTTCAAGTCAGTGACAAAGAAGGCTGTGGTAGATTTTGTTCATGCCAATATTATTTGTAGATTTGGAATTCCTAAGATGATCATTACAGATAATGCTGTCAATCTCAATAGTCATTTGATGCAAGAAGTGTGTCAACAGTTTAAGATCGCACATCGAAATTCTACTCCATATCGCCCAAAGGCCAATGGTGTTGTAGAAGCCGCCAATAAAAATATAAAAAAGATACTGCGAAAAATGGTACAAGGTTCTAGACAGTGGCATGAAAAGTTGTCGTTTGCATTGGTAGGTTATCCCACCACTGTTCGCACTTCAACAGGGGAAACTCCATATTTATTAGTGTATGGGACAGAAGCGGTCATCCCTGCAGAAGTTGAAATTCCTTCTCTTCGAGTCATTGTAGAAGCAGAGATTGATGATGACGAATGGGTAAAAACCCGACTGGAACATTTGAGTTTGATCGAGGAAAAAAGGCTAACGTCCGTGTGTCATGGCCAGTTGTATCAGAGGAGGATGGCTCGTGCGTATAACAAAAAGGTCCTTCCCAGGAATTTTGAAGTTGGTCAGTTGGTATTAAGACGTATCCTTCCTCACCAGGTTGAAGCGAAAGGCAAGTTCTCCCCTAACTGGCAAGGTCCCTTCGTTGTGAAGAAAGTGTTACCCAATGGAGCCTTATATTTGACAGATATTGAAGGCAAAATGGCAGAAATGACTATCAATGCTGATGCGGTCTCAAGATACTATGTATGATATTTGGTCCTTTGTTTGATTTTATTGCATGTTTAGTACTTGCATTTTTGAAGATTGATATGATGAAGGCATTTTATTCTTTATCCAAACATTGTGTCATCCTTTGTTTACCCGTTTGAGCTTCGTTTATTTTTCTTTCATATCCCTCTTTTGGAATCAAAATAGAGTCAAAGATAAATGTCAAGAAAATAAGAATAAAAGAAAGAGTTCGAAAATAAAAGAAAAAAATCAAATCAAAACAAAGAACAAGCTGATGGAACTACGTGCGACCTGATTCTCCTCTCTCGGGAGTGAGATACGTAGGCTGCCCTATTTCGGGCTCGGTCCAACCAAATAAAGATTTAAGATTCACCCAGTCAACAAAACTGGGGCATGAGTTAATGCATTGTTTGAGTCGATTCCAAAAGTTGTAAGTCCCACTCCCACTTCAAGCATCGTTTAAGCCCCTTACCATCTTTTCTAACCTTAACCCAAAAGCCAAGTTACAACCAAAGAAAGTCCTTCAGATCAATTTTTGATAGTGTTAAGACTAAGCATGCAATGCATATGACGATACATTGCGAAGTACCGCTTGTCTCCCTCAGCATAAGAAATCGGGAAAGAAATACAAAAATGAGAGAGTCTTATTGGTGAAAACCTTTGCGGGCACCGTAAGGCGAAGGTGAGTTGAGAGAAATACAAAAATGAGAGAGTCTTATTGGTGAAAACCCTCACGGGCACCATAACGCGATGGAGAGTTCAAGAGAAAAGTGAAAAGTGAAAAGAAAGAGATTTGTTGGCGAATGTCTTTTTAGATGTCGTCAGTCGAATGTGATGTATGAGTCCAATGGATTTGAAGAAGCGGCTCAGCGATAAAAGGCACGAACTCAACAACAAATGGGGAGTTTGGATAGGAAGATCAGGCAGCTGAATCCAAAATGCATGTCATACTCATTGGAGTTGGTTGTCGTATTCAGAAACGTTTTCTTTTTGAATATGGGACATTGCCCTTTTCTTTCATTTACATATTCATGTTTTTGTCTTTTCTTATGTTATTTGTCAAAACAAAAGTCATCATCATTTCTTTACATTTTTAAGTCAAGTCTGTGTCAACACAAGCGAGAAAGGATTTCAAAATTTACTACCAGTCTTTCCAATTATATGAGGAAAAGCCAAGGAACAACACAGGAAAGAAATATGATCGTAATTCAACACGAAGCAATGGAAGTCTATCAACCGACAGGCTATTGGATTCGTGGAATCATTCAGATTTGGGAAAAGAGTGCACCTCAGGGGCATGGTAAAATGAAAACACATTGTTTGAGTCAGAACTCATTTCCCTCAATCTGGATCTTGGTCAATGATGCGGTAAGACATGGCAAGTGTTAGCAATTTGGGACAAAGTTGAAAGGAACGAGTACTGGGGCAGATACCTGAGAAGCCAAGAGATGCAAGCCACTACTAAGTTTTTAACTGACCAATTTTTCTTTGATTGAAATAGGGGCAAATTCGTTTCACTTGATTCAGCTACCATTGGAAATGCACATCCATGGGATTTTACTTTATGTTCAGGACCCTCCTGAAAAATGGAATTTCACTTTATGTTCAGGACCCTCCTGAAAAATGGGATTTTACTTTCTGTTCAGGACCCTCCTGAAAAATGGAAATTTACTTTCAATTCAGGACCCTCCTGAAAAATGAGAATTTT
Organism: Capsicum pubescens; assembly: GCA_030864215.1. NCBI lineage: Eukaryota > Viridiplantae > Streptophyta > Magnoliopsida > Solanales > Solanaceae > Capsicum > Capsicum pubescens. Next base: position 353,032,338 of record CM061538.1, on the reverse strand, counting down.
ACTTTCTGTTCAGGACCCTCCTGAAAAATGGGACTTTACTTTCTGTTTAGTGAATTTACTTTATGTTCAGGACCCTCCTGAAAAGTGGGATTTTACTTTATGTTCAGGACCCTCCTGAAAAATGGGACTTTACTTCAGTTCAGGACCTTCCTGAAAAATGAGATTTTACTTTATGTTCAGGACCCTCCTGAAAAATGGAAATTTACTTTCAATGCAGGACCCTCCTGAAAAATGGGATTTTACTTTATGTTCAGGACCCTCCTGAAAAATGAGAATTTACTTTCTGTTTAGGACCCTCCTGAAAAATGGGATCTTACTTTCTGTTCAGGACCCTCCTGAAAAATGGGATTTTACTTTCTGTCAGGACCCTCCTGAAAAATGGGATTTTACTTTATGTTCAGGACCCTCCTGAAAAATGGGAATTTACTTCATGTTCAGGACCCTCCTGGAAAATGGGAATTTACTTTCTGTTCAGGACCCTCCTGAAAAATGGGATTTTACTTTTGTTCAGGACCCTCCTGAAAAATGGGATTTTACTTTCTGTTCAGTGATTTTACTTTATGTTCAGGACCCTCCTGAAAAATGGGATTTTACTTTCTGTTCAGGACCCTCGTGGAAAATGGGAATTTACTTTCAATTCAGGACCCTCCTGAAAAATGGGAATTTACTTTCAATTCAGGACCCTCCTGAAAAATGGGAATTTACTTTCAGTTCAGGACACTCCTGAAAAATGGGAATTTACTTTCAGTTCAGGACCCTCATGGAAAATGAGAATTTACTTTCAATTCAGGACCCTCCTGAAAAATGGAATTTTACTTTATGTTCAGGACTCTCCTGAGAAATGGAAATTTACTTTCAATGCAGGACCCTCCTGAAAAATGGGATTTTACTTTATGTTCAGGACCCTCCTGAAAAATGGGAATTTACTTTCTGTTCAGGACCCTCCTGAAAAATGGGATCTTACTTTCTGTTCAGGACCCTCCTGAAAAATGGGATTTTACTTTCTGTTTAGGACCCTCCTGAAAAATGGGATTTTACTTTATGTTCAGGACCCTCCTGAAAAATGGGAATTTACTTCATGTTCAGGACCCTCCTGGAAAATGGGAATTTACTTTCTGTTCAGGACCCTCCTGAAAAATGGGATTTTACTTTTGTTCAGGACCCTCCTGAAAAATGGGATTTTACTTTCATTTCAGTGATTTTACTTTATGTTCAGGACCCTCCTGAAAAATGAGATTTTACTTTATGTTCAGGACCCTCCTGAAAAATGGGATTTTACTTTTGTTCAGGACTCTCCTGAAAAATGGGATTTTACTTTCAGTTCAGGACCCTCCTGGAAAATGGGAATTTACTTTCAATTCAGGACCCTCCTAAAAAATGAGATTTTTTACTTTCTGCTCAGGACCCTCCTGGAAAATGGGACAACGCTTTCAAAAGTGAAATGCTATTTTACTATAATTTTTGTTTGGGATATTTTTTGTTCTAGTTTTAATGTTGGGTTTCAGGAGCCCGACTGAAGAATAGGATGATGAAATAGCAAGTCAGGAGCCCGCTTGAAGAATAGGGTGATGAAATAGCAAGTCAGGAGCCCGCCTGAAGAACAGGGTGATGAAATAGCAAGTCCGGAGCCCGCCTAGAGAATAGGGTGAAGAAATGAAAAGTCATGCAACAAAGCGAAGTAATTGAAAGCCAAGCAACAAGTCAAAATAAATTGCAAGTCAGGAGCCCGCCTGAAGAATAGGGTGATGAAAAGTCGAGTCAAGAATCAACAGAAGCTGTATAGATAGGATTTTTGTAATTATATTTATGTTTTAGCTTGTAATTTTTATTTTTGATGTAATAACAGAGCCGCGGACCGGAACCTCGACGGAACCTCACTCGACTCTCCAACTCGGTATAGTTCATCTCCGTCCAATCCTTGGAGATACTTATCACTTGATCCCTTCATAACTTAGGTGGGTAGGCTTTCCTAATTCAAGACCCGTTAGTCCTTCTTTCTCCTGTTTCTTTCTTTGAATAATGATTGGGACAAAATTCTATCTCGTTGTCTACTTCTTTGTCTGAAAACACTGCGTGTTTACATTCAAAGGGGGCATGATGTAGACACCTAATTTCGTCCCTCCTCGATATTTTTTTTACCTATTGTTTACCTTATCCTACCATGTACCCTCACCCGTGTGATAATCCCTCCACAAAATGACAAAATAACAACCCCCTAACTAATTTTGTCTTATCCCAATATTCTAACAACCCACCCAACCAAAAATTGACAACACATTCTAACAACCCACCCAATTAAAAAACAACACCTACCTACCTTATCCTAACAAAATCTACCCCGCCTACCCTACCCCAATACCCATCCACATGACCCTCACAATAAAAAAAACAGGCACATACTCATCACCTTCTTTATCACAAAAAGGGAGCACGACAAGAGGGAGAGGAGACCATTTTTTCTCTTCTTCTTTCTTTCTTCTTTTTCACACCAAACACACTAACACCACTCCTTCAATCGTCTCACACCACAACACACACTCACTTCCATTCAATTCTCACGGATGAGCACACACTAATCACTCTCTAAATTCTCAACCACAAATCATACCCACCCGCACGAAGTGAAAACTTGAGAATGAAGACAGTTTGAGAGAGAGAGAGATCCAATCATTTTTTGAGAGAATTTTGGTGAAATTTCGCCAGAATTGATTTTTTTAGTTTGTGTTCGATCGGATTCCCCCCCCCCCCCCCCCCCGAATCCCAAAATCTCACTGTTACCTTTTATTACAAGGCATAACCAGCCGGAAAAGCTAAGGATTTGCCGAAAAACGTGAACTGGCAGCAGATCTTTTGCTGGAATCGTTTCTATTTTGGGTTGATTTTTGGGATATCCTCACATACGGGCCGGTTTGTTTCTGTTGCTATTTTGTTGTGGTTTCATAGATCTTTGCTACTAATTTGAAGATTAGAATCTCATTCGTCTCGACTTGTTAATCACGATCAGTTTTCAAGTTTTCAATTTTCAATACCAAATTTTGGGTTATCGCATTTTGGACTGTTTCTCGACTGATTTGGAGAGTTGAGATTTCGTAGGAATTCTTTGAGGTTCTTGGACGAGCTCTTATTTTTATCATTAAAATCAATTAAAAGCTCTCGAGGTCCATCTCTTTACTCCCTTTCTTTCTTCTTTATTTTATTTTGTTGAAATAATTATAATTATGTGTTGGGTGATTGTAATTGTTTGATGTTGTTGATGTTATGATCATGTGCGTGATGATGTGACTCCGGTTGTAAAAGGAACGAACTTGATTAGTTTCAACGGTGTAATTGATAGAAAACGATTTGGGGTGGAATCGTAGAGTTGAAAAATAGAACTGAGACTAATTTGAGTTTATTATTGTTTGATTTAATCCGAAATAATCATAAATATGGTGTGAACGTGAAAGAATTATGAAATGTGGAAATGGATAAGCAACATAGGTTTGGGTAGGCATCAATTTAGGAATAAGTGTTTTTCGTTGTTTGACTGAATGCGTGGAATGTTGAACGGGTCGAATGCTTTTCTAGTTTATCTCATGAAATTAAAATTGTATTCATTTGCCGGGGAATACCCCGAAGAAGTTGTATTTATTCACCGGGGAATGCCCCGAAGTATCATGTACTCGGAGGACGCTCGTGATCAAGGCCCGAGGCATCGGGTAAAGCTTTGGAGCATAGTTTAGGATTAATATAGGTTAGCGTAGGTTTACATTTTTGCATTTTTCTATTTCGGGACTGTATAATTGGACTGAATACTAAACTTTGGACTGTTTTGTCTTTGTGTGTTTTGATTGATTGTTCTATGTTTTTTTGTGTGGTTTATACATTCGTAATGCCAAAATAGCCGATACACTCCACCAAGCGACCGTGGTCAAACCACGGGACCGAGGAGTGCCTAACACCTTCCCCTCGATCAACAGAATTCCTTAGTCGGATTCTCTGTTCGCGGATCAGTTTTACAGAGTCAAAATCGTTTTGAAAAGGGTTTTCCAAAGGTGACTTGGCACACCGGACTATGCCAAGTGGCGACTCTGAGTTTTGAATAAAATGAATCCTTTTCGAAAACTAATTTTTCATCTTTTGTCACTTAATAATAAAAACCCTTTCGAACCTTAATACATATATAATATTTTCGAGTACGTAAAAAAAGGGTGTGACAGCTATACTTTATAAGCTCATCACTTTCCTCTCCCATTCCGATGTGTGATTTGACTAATGTGTGATGGGCATCTCATCTTCAACAATTTGCCAGCCAAGAAACCTACTAGTCTTGTTTGACCCGCCCTCGTTAATCCACTATCTTCACATTATTGTACTATAATAATCAGACGGTCACTGAAACTTGAACTCGTGACGATGCAATTTGAATTGTAACCTTTAGCTACTGGGATGACTATAAGGGAAATCCCAGTATAAATATTTGATCTAATAGTTTGCACCACATCTTCATTTATATAAGGACTAATATATATACTTCTATATAACTATAGAACCTTTAGTGCACCGGGTTGCCCTTTTTTTTATATCAAATGACAAAAATTTACATGATAGATCCATAAAACCATGGCCAAATCTAGCTTATAAGTTACGGTTTCAAGTGAATATAGTAGCCTTTTGCCAAGACCCTTTATATGTATCAAGAACTTCACAAAATATCTATAAATACTCAGTGTACTCATAAACTTCAATTCTTGAATCTGCTCGACATAAATCTTAATCTTTCTTCTTTTTTTTTGTTATTTCTGTGCTGAATTTGGAGGATTTGTGTATAGTCCTCCAGGAATTCCAGAACCTTCCATGGGCAGTGGTTATTTTCCAGTTGGAGACATGGAAGAAGATGCATATTGTAAGAAGAGTATCTATTTTACTGATGATAATAATCAAGCTAAATCTTTAGATGATATTTTAGTGAAATTATATGCAAACAGTCCAAATTTATATAGGGTTACTGATTATCCAGATGTTTATTATAATAAATCTGGTAATGTAGTGTTATACGGAGGACCAGGTGAAATTGATAATGAGTAGCTAGGGTGTTTTGTAAAATGGAAAAGGCTCAAAAATATCCTGAACTATTTAAAATAGCTCAAAAATGTCCTCGTTAGATTTTTGGCTAAAAAATACCTCTTCGTTAAATATTTGGCTCAAAAATACCCCTCCCTCTAATGGAATTCGGAAATAGCTCAAAAATGTCCCTTGTTAGATTTTTGGCTAAAAATTACCTCTCCGTTAAATATTTGGCTCAAAAATACCCCTCCCTCTAATGGAATTCGGAAAAGGATCAAAAATATACCTGAACTATCTGAAATGGCTCAAAAATACCCCTCTGTTAAATATTTGTCTCTAAAATACCCCTCTCCTTAACGAAATTCCACCAAGCATGCCACCTAGATAAAAAAAACTACGTGACTATGTCACATTACCATCCACATGTAAAATGTTAGTATTTTTTAATTATATGACATTCCTTTCTTCTTTATTTTTATTTTTATTTAAAAACGTCAGTGAAACGAATAAAACTTACACGACTTTTTAATTTTTAATCAAAGTAGACAAACGGTGGTTACATAATATGTTTTTTGAAAAAATTTATTAAACGTAACATCGCTATTATCAAATTCCTTTGATCATCTAAAAAATAAGTTTTTTCATGTTAATAGGTTTAAAAGTGTGAAACCCAACAAAAGAGTCTTATTAAGCTGATAAACTCATTAATTATTAGGCCAGTATAAAAGTTAAAATTAAGATTTACTCGTAAAAGTAACAAATTTCAAACTAAACTTCAAATTATTTACTCAAAAGATGTGTTTGGCTTTGCTAACTTTTACTCAAAATATTTATGTTAAAATGATTTAATAAATACCTCCTCTAATCTAAAATTAATGAATCTTTGAATGTGGCACACATCTTCAAAAAGTTAATGAATGACATAATTAAAGATTAATTTATCAATATTAAGTATCATTTTACTTCTTTTCAAACTTGTTCTAAAAATAATAAGATTATTCATCAAAACTGAATTTAGAAAAATGAATTCATGTCGAATGATTAAACAAGTGTTAAAAGGAATTCATTTATTTTGAAAAAGAATTTGCATGTAGTAAATTCAACTCAATTATTAGTACATCAACATTTGCTAGCTTAAAAGTTAAAATTCTAGCTCCTCTTTCGAGTCAACATTAGATCAAGATCAAGTTGTCCCTCATCCCAAACGGCAATAACAAGATGAAATTTAGAACTTCTAAAACACTAATGAAAAGGTGAAATTAGAACTTTTACAATACTAATGAAGTAATTAGCAAAAGATTGGTTTTTTGATTTTTCCGTTTCACTGCTTTGAAAAAAATAAAAATAAAAATATAAATAAAATAAAAATATAAATAAAGAAGAAAGGAATGTCATATAATTAAAAAATACTAACATTTTATATGTGGATGGTAATGTGGCATAGTCACGTGATTTTTTTTTTATTTAGGTGGCATGCTTGGTGGAATTTCGTTAAAGAGAGGAGTATTTTTTAGCCAAATATTTAATAGAGGGATATTTTTGAGCCATTTCAGATAGTTGAGGAGTATTTTTTATCCTTTTCCGAATTTCGTTAGAGAAAGGGGTATTTTTGAGCCAAATATTTAACGGAGGGGTATTTTTGAGCCAAAAATCTATCGAGGGGCATTTTTGAGTTATTTCAGATAGTTCAAGGATATTTTTGAGCCTTTTTCATTTGTAAAAAGATGTCTTTTTATAAAATGATTGAAATGTTCTTAAAGTTATTTACAGAAAATAGAATTTTAATTTATTTTTTTTTTACATTAAATGGCGAATGATGAAAATAAACATAGAGATAAATAAACAGTACGATTTAGGAAGAGTATTTCAGAGATTGCAAATGATAATGAGATAAAATGTTTATAAGTAAAAGGATCAACTTATGACTTTTGATTACCTTCTACTTATAAACATTTTAGTATTTGCCAAATACATATGCCTATAAGTTACAATATATTTATAAGTTCGCTTGACCAGCTTACAAGATTAGTCAAACACAATTTATATATAAGTTACCAAATAAAATTTTTACCTTCTTTCTTCGTTCTCATTGTTTTTTAAGTTGATTTATATGGCTCTATTGCCAATGTTTATGGAAAATTATTGATGGGCTTTTCACTTTAAATTATTACTTATTCTGTTTAAATTAGTTAAGATTGAGAAATATTTGGTACATATTAAATAAGTTAGCAGAAAAGGACCACAAAGTTAATCTTTCTGGCATGTATATAGTAAGTACTATGGCTAATACATCTTGAAACTAGTTAGTTGGGCCAATATAGATCACAAAGCTCAGTTAAATGGACGGTATAGTTTGATACTTATCGTGAAAAAAATATCGGTCTTAAGCAAGGTGAAGTTAATTTTATAGTGAATTATCAACATCCATGATGGTTCGTTTAAAAAGAATAACAACATTTTCTATGACCAAGCTCAAATAATATTGCAGAATGGATAAGAGGAAGGAGTGACTTTTAGAGATAAAAATTTACTAGTTGATTAAGCTAATATTTGGAGAGATCATTAATAGGAAATTATCTATAAAGTAAACAATTAAATTAATCAATAGTTTACCTTATTTGCATCATCAAACAGATGACCACAAAAATGATATCAGATTATGTTCAAATAAATACTTCCCCTTCTTCCACTAGTATGAATATAAGTTGATTTATTTGCATTCTGTAACAAATATCAACTCTAGCATCATGTCAAATCAGGTAACTTTTTAGAAATTCATTTTCTTAAGCTATGAAATTTTGGTCAGTAGCTGTTGCTAACGAAGGTGGCAAAGGCAAAGATCACGTAAAATTAGTCAAGAAGCGTGAAAACTTAGAAATATGTTGTTTATCACTTTCGAATTTTTGCTGTGTGCTTCCATGGAATTGAGGTGGTCATTTATATTTATATTTTTTTTTCCTTTGGGTGATTAGTGCAAGGTGGTGCTGGGTTTTTTTTTTTTTTTTTGGAGGGGGGGTTGTTGGCGAAAGTGATCTATAAATCAAAAACAATAAAATGAAATTATCCTTGAACTAGTCAAAATTATTCATTTTTGTTCTCTGTTATATTTTTAATTCATCCATACCTTTATTTGTTTGTTAATCGTCTCGTATGTTTATGCTGTTAACGGGTCTCGGTATGAAATAGGTGGACTCCACAATTTTCAATTTTCTTGAGAAAAATATGTCAAATCTATTATGGTGTATATTAATGAAACCTCAGTTTGAAGTTTTGTTGTGAAAGGGGCAAACAAGACTTCTTTCCCTATAGTAAGGGTAATATTAGACCAAAAGTTTGACGGAGTACAAAAGCAATACAACTTTTTTTTGGTCTTGTGATAGTTCTTCTAGTTAATGTTTGCTTAATTATTTCTTAATAATTGTAGAAATTGTTGCTGCATTTGAGAGCTATACTACAAATTCTGCTTGCAATTTCACTAGTCTTGAACTATGCCGAAATTGAAGCAAGACAGAGCCTATCTGAGGCTGAAGATTTAGAATTGGAGAGGCAATTAAAGCTTCTAAATAAGCCAGCTATCAAGACCATTAAGGTACGATCTCTAGTCATCTTAGGAGGATTTTAAAGAAAATGACGTATTTCATCTGTGGTGATGGAGAAGTAATAAAAACCTTATTGTACTGTAGTAATCAAATGGTCACAGAGATCAGAACTCGTGACACAATGATTTGAATTGTAATTGTTAGCTATTAGGATGCCCATAAGGGACAATCACAATATAAATATTTGATCTAATAGTTTGAACAACATATGTGTTTATAATAATAGTGGAAACTAATTGCTACCATTTGACAAGCAGGGCAAATATGGAGAAGTATACAACTGCGTGGACTTTTATAAACAACCTGCATTTGACCATCCTCTATTGAAAAATCACAACTTCCATCCCGAGGTACATTTTTGTGTACAATAGTTTCAATTTCGTATGATCCAATTTGTATAATCTAAAGTTTGAAACAAATTTCGAAAGGTAGGGTAAAGTATGTGTACACTCCACCCTCCCTTAACTCCACTTGTGAGAATTCACTAGATAAGTCAGTGCTGTTGTAAATTTTGAAACAAATTGATGTACATTTATATCAACTCATAAAACTTAATCTTTTGGATGCAGATGAAACCTACCTTGCACAATTTACAAGGAGATGACACTTCTTCAAACGTTAATAGACCTTTTAACATAGAGTTAGAAGGCGGAGGATGTCCTACTGGAACAGTTCCCATTAGAAGAATTACTAAAGACGATCTAATAAGACAAATACATTTATCACAAGTCAGAGACGCAAATGATTCTCCTGATGATGATGTAAGTTTGCTGCAAAATAATCCTAACACTTCTTTTAATTTCAAAAATTCGAACTCTATTTAGCATATTTTTTCTTCACATATATATGGTTATTATTTCTGTGCAGGATATAAAGTTCAGTCTTTCTTATGGAACCAGGAATGAGATTACTCAAGGAGGACTCGAGGTTTATATACTTATATTATTCCATATTCTAGCTCTAGAAAATGCTAAAATTGAAATTTTCTTGGAAACAACTAACTGCATTCTGTTGGTCGAGGTAGATTTAGGATGAGTTTCATCCATTCGGCTGAACTCATTGTTTGCCGCAACAACTATGTAATAACATCACACTCATTTAAGACAGACAACAACAACAACAACAACAACAACAAACCCAGTGTGTTCCCACAAAGTGGGGTCTGGGGAGGGTAAGATGTACGCAGTCCATACCGCTACCTCCGAAGAAGTAGAGAGACTATTTCTGATAGACCCCGGCTCAAGATAAAGAATAGGAGACAAGGAGATGGATTACATAACAGAAAAAGCGTAAGGAATAATAAAAAGTAAATCAGAGCAATACGAAAATACGAGAGATACGGCAACACGAAATAAGAAGATAGCAACTGAGAAAATATGAAAGGGACACCCACGTATAAGTAACACATACTCGTCGCCATAGACACCTATAGACATAGGCCTAAGGTTACTAACCCGGCTACACAAGATCTCTCCTGGTGGCTTGCTACAACCCACACCCTCCCGCTAGCCTTCTACCCTTATCCGCGACCTCCACACCTTCCTATCTAGGGTCATGTCCTCAGTAAGCTGCAGCTGCTCCATGTCATGTCTGATCACCTCCCTCCAGTATTTCTTCAGCCTACATCTACTTCTCCTGAAGCCATCCTCATTTAAGCCAGACATTGGCTCTAAATTATAAATTTGCCTATGCCTGTTGACCTACAACTTTTAAAGGACTTCATACTTTTGGGATTTTGACACAATATAGCCGCCGAACCCCAAAAAAATAGTTTGTGGATGAATGATATATGTATGTGTAGCAATGTATAATTAGTTTAATGATTTATGTAATCGGCTAGCCAAGGGGATGTAAATATTTTTGGCAAGGGACCAAATATGCAGAAAGTCCAATATTAAGTCCCTATTGTTTTGTAATTAGTCACCATAGTGACACTTAACTATCTAAACATGTTGTGCCTTTGTTTCATTTCAGTTTGCAACCGTGCAAATCCCAGACAATCCAACAAACAAATTGGCAGGAGCAGGGGCAATTCTTAGCCTGCATAATCCTCAAATTTATGAGCATCAATTTACTGGAGGCTTTATTAAGGTTCAAAATGGGATTGACAACATACAAGTTGGCTGGATAGTAAGTTCTTTAATTTGCTCTTCATTAGCATTAATCCATAAGTTTTACAATACTAATCAATTTTATTAGTGTCTTCGACTCGAGTTTTATACAAGTGTGTGTGTGTGTGATTGCATTTACTGACTCTAAATCCTGCATCTATCATGCCATTTGTGTTAAAATTGTCGACTATCTAATAAACGTGTATTGTTTTTTCAAATGAATTAGGTGAATCCAGATCTCTATGGAGACAACCGTACACGATCATACATATATTTAAAGGTAGTTCCTTTTAACTTCTTTCATATTAAAACTAATTGTCTTATGATTTGCTTGAGAGTTGATGTATTAATTAATATTCTGAAATTTTTTTTTCTTTTGCATGACCACAGACAGGAAAATCAGCCTGTTTTAATACTCGATGTCCTGGTTTTGTACATGTAAACTCAGCAATACCTTTAGATGGAGAACTACTTAGCTCTACTTATGGTGGACCTATTTATGATATACCAATGTATATTGCTCGTGTAAGTGTGCATCTTCCTGTACTTCTTAGTTCACTCTTTTTCTAACTAAACTTAATACTAGTACATTCTTTTTTAGCTTCCACTTGATATCTGGTTTCCGTTTTGGGGTCTCAACTCTCAACTAATTTGGACTTGCACCGTGTAAAACTCATTAAAAAGGAAACAAAAATACAGAATCTTGGTGATCATACACAGCAAACATATTTGTAGAGTTATGAGGAACGTCAGACTAGTGTCTAAAATTTTGTAGACATATGCTACAAAAGATTTGCATAATTCTAAAAATAGAGACAAAATCTAAACTGTGGCATAAAAAGGATATTCGTGTAGATCTTTCTTCTTTGGTTTTGCCATTTTCGAGGCTCGAATTCAAAACCTCTAATTAAGGATGGAAGGACCATAATCATAAATAGAAAAAAACATTTTCACATCCATTGACAACCTAAAAAAAAAGTTTGTCTATTTGTGTACTTTGAGTTTTTGACATGTTATAGTAGGTTGCTTATCATTTATTCTAGATTACTATAACATATAATTATCTTTTAATTAATTTGATTATATCTGACTTTTTGATAATTATCTGACTAGTTTTTTCTTTTACAATATATAGGATGCGTCCAATGGAAATTGGTGGTTTAGAATCGGATCAAACTATACAGGAGTTGGATTTTGGCCAGCAAAGATATTTACAAAGTTAAATGGATTTGCAACAAGTGCTGAATATGGAGGAGTTGCACATAGTAATCGAGGGGATCCAGATATACCTTCCATGGGTGGTGGTTATTTACCAGCTGGAAACCTGACAAAAGATGGATATTGTAGGAAGAGTATCTTCATAAATGATAAAAATCAAATGAAGTCTTTAATTGATATTCCAGTGAAATTATATGCAAGTAATCCACATTGGTATAGGGTGGCTGATTCTCCTGACTCTAAGGATATATTTGGTAATTTAGTCCTATATGGAGGACCCCTATATGAATATAGTTGACAACATATAACATATAGTAGCACTAAATAAGAACCTCTTTTGCATTGATCTATATAAAAATTGGTGGTGGATCACTTTTAGATTATTACTGCCTCCGTTTCAGTTTGTACGTCTGATTTGACTTGGCATGTTTGGAGTTTAAGAAAATAAAAGACTTTTAAATCTAGTGGTCTTAAATAAACTATAGATATGTAGAGTTTTTGATTTTATCATTTGCAAAAAAGCCTCTTTCTTTAATGGAGTGTTCTTCATACTGGAGGAAGGAATATATTAAGGAATTGCTAGTTACTATTATCGTTGATTGTTTGGACTAGTGAATCTTATGTGTATTTGAAAGTTTGTAATAACATGCAATTGCAAGCATTTGTTTACAAAAGAAACATCATGAAGATGTGCCTATTAGAAGAATTACCAAAGATAATCTAATACAAATGAAAGGTGCATATGATTCTCCTGATGGTGGTGTGAGTTTGCTGCAAAAATTTCTACAACTCCTAAATTTGAGTTTCAAAAATTCAAACTATTTTGCATAATTTTCTCCATAAAGCAGGGCATACTGTTCAATGTTTAAGATGGAACCAAACATTCTTAATTTGGTGGAGGCTATAAGGTTTGTGTCCTTGTATAGTGCATATTCGAGCTAGTAAATACTAAATTTTAAAATTTTCTTGGAAGAGATCTGCATTCTGTTGGTCGAGGCAGATTCTAGACAAGTTCTGTCCATTTGACTGAACTCATTTTTTCCGCTCGAACTATGTAAATAATCACACTCGTTTTGGACTCGCACTGACTCTAAATTATGAATATGCCTGCCCGTTGGCCTACAAGTTTTAAAGGACAATATTTTTGACGTTTTGACATACATAGAATAGCACCCATCTAAATATTAGTGTGTAGCAATGTATAGTGTACTAATTTATGCATATCTGTGGGAATTATAGTTTTGATGATTGATTTATGAACCAGGTTCTCGATTATTGTGGGGCTGACCTATTTGGCTAGGTGACGTGCAGCAGCGTAATTGTTTAAATAAGGAATGCATATTTTGAAAAGAATCCGAAATCTTACTGTCAAAAGGAAATCCTTTTATTATGGTAAAGAAGTGTATTCTAGCAGCTTTCCTTATGCAAGTTGGTTTCCACAAGTAAAAGTTTTTTGGTGACCTAAACGGAGTCAAAGTGCAAGCAGTATATATGCAGCATTGTTGTGAATTGGCGTACACTCCTCTTGGCAAACACACAGATCTGAAAATCGCCAAAAAGCAAGAAGGAGCAAGCAAATAAACGAGCAATAACTGTTTGGTGCTGTCAATAGAAGTGTTTCTTTTGAGTTGTACTTGTCTTTGTTTTATTGATAGAAGTGAAGTGTTGGTGAGGTGTTGTAACAAGAAGAGAGTTTGACTTCTTGGAGCGATTAAGTTGTGTGAAGAGTAGTTAGAGTTAACTGTTGAAGTGAGGTACTCGAGTGAGTCCCTTAGATTGCGGAGTTGTAATCTGAAACACTATGAAAGTAGTGGAGATTGGAGTCGAAATCTACTAACAAAATTCTGTGTGCAGTTTGCTTTTACTGTTATTATGTTTCTCTGAACCAGGTTCCAAATACGCGTGGTGAAGTTAGCTGTTTTATCAATTGGTATCAGAGCCGGTCTTTTCAATATAAGGTTACCACCTTGAAAAGGATCCATGGCTGAGCGAGCAAATGTGTAGAAAGCCCAATAATTTTTGTATCATCATTAAGTTCCCTAACATTACATTGTTTTGTAAATAGTAAAAATAGTGACAGTAACTATCTGAAATTCTGAATGTTGTAATTTTGCTACATTTTAGTTTGCAACAGTGCTTATCCCATACAATCCAAGAAACAAAATGAGAGGAGTAGGAGTAACTAAGCTTGCATAATCCTAAACTTTTTAGCCAGTATCAACGTAGAGCTTAGAAACCCGGTCTTTTTCATTAAAAAAGAAAGATTTTAGCAATCCTCATCAAGGAAGGGGTCCCATCGCACATCCGATTCATGAACGAGGATTCATAAACAGACAGGCTTGACATTCCTTAGTATTCGAAAAAGAGAGGATTTGCAAGATCAAGAAAAGTCGAATAGCGAATAGAATGACCTAAGAGCAAAAGTCTTGGAAGAGTGAGCACAGGGAAGGATATTTCTTTGAATAAAGAAGTCGATTTCAAACTCACTTCACTCCTCTCGTTTATACTGTTTTTCAAGGTTGGATTGGAATCTTCACTCCCTTCCTGAAGGAATTCGACGAAGGTCGTATAAAGGCTCAAAAAAGGATTAACACCATACAAGTTGGTTGAACAGTAAGTTTTTGAAATTACTCTTTAAAGTCGAACACATTTATAAGTTAAAAAAATCACCCTCTTTCTTTGGTCATTGTTTTGGAAGTTGGTTTGTGTGGCTCTATTGCCAATATTATGGGAAATTCTTGATGAACTTTTAAATGATTTTTTACTCTGTCTAAATTGATCACGATTGAAATATTTGGTAAATACTGAATAAGCAAGCAGAAAGGACCACAAAATTAATCTATCTGCCATGCTAGAAAGTATATCACAATTATTAGATTTTAATGTATACTCATATGTCTAACATCATCTTGAAAACTAGATAGTGCAGCCAATATAGACCACAAAGCTCACTTTAATGGGTGATATAATTTGATACTTCCCGCGAAAAAAATAAAATTAAACATTATCAGTCTTAAACAAGTTAAAGTTATTTTTTAATGAGAATTATCACCATTAATAGTGGTTTGTTTAAAAAAAATAGGATAATTTGCTTAAAGAGAAATTTTTCTATGATCAAGTTCGCATTATATTGTAAATGATCAGACTCTGCAAAAGTAGTAAAATCTTAATAATTCACAATCAGAGGAAAACATGATTTTGTAGAGATAAAAATTACTAGTAGTAGACAAAAAAAAAAAAAACATATTTCCTTTATGGATACTTAAATTTAAAAAGACATGTAAATAAATTTAAAAAAGACATGTAAATTTTCAAAGTAAAAGAATTAAATCACTTGTTTACCTTATCTACATCATCAAATATTTGGCCACAAAAATGATATCAGATTCTCTAATTACTTTATTCCCTTACTAAGAGATCTAAAAGTAAATTATAATATTACTATTTTGACTGGCGCCAGTCACATAAATATTTTCCCATCTTCAACTAGTATAGATATATGTTGTTTAATTTCAGATTTATTTGCATTTTTGTAACAATTATTACTATTTTGACTGGCACCAATCAAATAAATATTTTCCCGTCTTCTACTAGTATAAATATATGTTGTTTGACTTCAGATTTATTTGCATTTTGTAACAAATATTAGCTCCAGCATCATGTCATACCTGGTAACTTCTATGAAATTTATTTTATAAGCTTTAAAGTTTTTGTTGGTACCTATTGCTAGTGGGAGGTGGCAGGGATCCCGTAAAATTAGTTGAGAAGCGGGAAAGTTAGCCCGAATACCACAGTTATTCAATAAAAATATGCTCTTTATAGCTTTTGAAGTTTTGTTGTGTGCTTCCATGGAATTGAGGTGGTCATTTATAGATATTTCTAATTCTTTCTTTGGGTGATTAGTGCAAGGTGGTGGTGGTTGGTAAAACTGAGTTAAAACAATAAAATGTCCAGAAATTGCTCAATTTTGTCCTCAATTATATTTTTGATTCATTCATACCTTTATTTGAGTAAATCGTCCCGTATGCTTATGTTGTTTTGTCATATGATAGTTCTTCTAGTTAATGTTTGCTTAATTATTTCTCAAATTGTAGAAATTGTTGCAGCATCTGAGGGCTACATTACAAATTTTGGTTGCAATTTCACTACTTTCGAGCTATGCAAAAATTGAAGCAAGACAAAGCCTATCTGAGGTTGAAGATTTAGAATTGGAGAGGCAATTAAAGCTTATAAATAAGCCAGCTATCAAGACCATTAAGGTATAATCTCTATTGCTCTTATAAAGATTTTTAAAAAATAATATATTTCGTCTGACGTAATGGAGAAGTAATAACAACTTTATTGTCCTAAAGTAATCAAATGGTATCAAAGATTCATGACTCTGCGATTTGAATTATAATCTGTAAGCTATTGGGATGTCCACAAGGAACAATCAAAGTATAAATATTAATTCTAATATTTTGCAATACATCTATGTTTATAATAATATTGAAGACGAACTTGACAAACTTCTACTATTTGACAAGCAGGGAAAATATGGAGAAATATACAACTGTGTGGACTTTTACAAACAACCTGCATTCGACCATCCCTTATTGAAGAATCACAATTTTCATCCCGAGGTATCTCTATACACTAGTTTCAAGTTCATCCAATAATCTTACTTTTGTAATCAAATTTTGAAACAAATTTCGGAAACAACTTCTCTACCTCCACGAAGTAGGAGAAAGGTTTGTGCACACTTTAACATCCCCAGACAATACTCGTGGAATTTCATTGGGTATGTTGTTGTTGTAAATTTTGAAACAAACTAGTGTACATTTATAGCAACTCAAAAAACTTACCTTTTCCGGTGCAGATGAAACCTACCTTGCCCAATTTACTAGTAGATGACACTTCTTCGAAAATTCATAGACCTTATAACATAGGGTTGGAAGGCGGAGGTTGTCCTACTGGAACAGTTCCTATTAGAAGAATTACTAAAGACGATCTAATACAGCAAGGATTTTTATCACAAATTAGAGGTGCAGATGATTCACCTCCTGATGGTGATGTGAGTTTGCTGCAAAAATATTCTAACACTTTTTTAAATTTCAAAAGTTCAAACTTTTTTGCATACTTTTCTTCACAAATATATGGTTATTTTTTCTATGCAGGATGTAAAGTTCAGTGTTTCTGATAGAACTAACTCTATGCCTTTTATAGGAGGCCTCAGGGTAATCTATATGCTTTTATTATTTCATATTTAGCTATGAAACACTAAATTTTGAAATTTTCTTGGAAGCAGCTAACATCTGGTTGGCCGAGGTAGATTCAGGACGAGTTTTATCCATCTGACTGAACTCATTGTTTTCCGCTTTAACTTTGAAAATAAGATCACACTCATTTTGGTAAAAGAACTTTCTAATATTTTTGGGATTTTGACACAGTATAGCTGCCCACCCCCACAAAAATAGTTTGCAGATGTATGATATATGTATATATGTGTGTAGCGATGTATAATTAGTTTAATAATTTATGTATATCGGCTAGCTAGGGGCTGCAAATATTTTTGGTGAAGCGACCAAATATGTAGAAAGCCCAGTATTTTCTATATCATCATTAGGACCCTAAGACTACATTATTTTGTAATTAGTCGCCATAGTGACACTTAGCTATCTAAAAATGTTGACTATCTAAAAGTGTTGTGCTTTTGCTGCATTTCAGTATGCAACAGTGCAAGTTCCAGACAATCAAACAAACAAAATAGCAGGAGCAGGGGCAATTCTTAGCTTGCATAATCCTCAAAATATTAGTGGGTATCAATTTAGTGGAGTCCTTATTAAGCTTCAAAATGGAATTGACAGCGTACAAGCTGGATGGATGGTAAGTTCTTTAATTTGCTCTTCATTAGCACTAATCTAAAAGTTTTACAACACTAATCAATTGCGCTAATCAACGCATTATCATGCATCCCATTTGTGTTAAAATCGTCGATTACCTAATAAATGTATGATATTTTTTTTTCAAATGAATTAGGTGAATCCACGTGTCTATGGTGACAATCACACACGGTTATACATATATTTTCAGGTAGTTTCCTTAACTTCTTTCACATTAAAACTAATTATGTCTTGATTTGCTTGAAAGTTCATGTATTAACTAACATTCTGAATTGTTTCTTTTTGTTGGTATGATCAAAGGCAGGAAAGTTAGCCTGTTTTAATACTCGATGTCCTGGTTTTATACAAATAAACACTGCAGTATCTTTAGATGCACAGCTTGGTTTCTCTACTTATGGTGGACCTATTTATGAAGAAACAATGAATATTGCTCGTGTAAGTGTGTATCTTCCTGTACTTCTTAGTTCACTCTTTTTCTAATTAAACTTACTCCAAAGACATAATTTTTTTAAATTTCCCACTTAGTATCTGGTACCAGTTTTGGGGTCTCAAGTCTCAGCTAATTTGGATTTGGACTACCTAAAACTCATTAAAAAGGAAAAATACTCTTTACCAGAATTTCTTCCACAGTTTTGTCTGTGTGTCTTTCGGGTTAAGTTCAGAAATAACCCAAAAATAAGTTGTTCCTCATACAAAAAAAGTCTAATTAAAATGACCTCTGTGAGGGGTGATCTTGAATTTTTTGGCTTCATTTAATAAATTTGCCCATAAAGTAGACAATCTAACTTTTGCCCATAAGGTAGATGTTCATGTCATTTCAAAACAATGAGTGATACACAAGAAAACATACACCAAAACAGTTCACAAGTTGAGGAAACCCGAGACTATTTTAGTGACCACTCTCGGATTCGCTACTTATAACAAGAATAGAGAGAACAACGAGTGTTAACACCTCAAAACAGCCAACCAACAAGTTATATTAGCACAATACAATGAAGAACAACAAGGCTGCAACAACTAGAACCTACGGGTTTTACAACAATACAAGGGAAACCCAAAACTAGAACAAGAAACAAAGATAGATAGTTAAACACAATGAAGTTGTAATCTTAAGAACCCAAGAATGGTAACTCTTGGACCCTTCACACCACACTCAACATGCACCTAACTCTTACAATGACATGAGGGCATCCACCTCTCAAGCACCAAAGTATCAAGCTTGGCAGCACACAAGAGAATCCACCCTTATGCTATGCCCTAATTTCGGTTTTGGAGCTCTCTCTCACAAGAGGAGTGTTCTTACAATCTCAAACATAAACTAAGTAAATAAAACCTACATTGTTCTATTTATACAATATTACAAACAAATAGAGAAATGACAAAAGAGCTCTCCCCATAAATGGGCTCCAAAAAACTCCTTAAGTGTACCAAAAGGATGGCTTTGGGCTTCCTTTACACTTGGGCTTGTACACTCCTTAAAGTGGTCTTCAAAAATGCTCAAAAAGTGTCCATGGTCATGACCATACTTGTATCAATGAGTCTGCACCATTGACCAGAATTTCTGCCTTATAAACAGAAGGTAGAACTTAGATATATTTTCCATAAACAGACGTTCTAACTCTTGCCCTTAAAGCAGACGTTCAGGACATTTTAAGAAAGTGAACCTACTCAATTGATCGAAAGTTATGCCTTCTAGGTAAAAGTTAGAACTTAGGGTTGTTGCTTATCAGACATAAGTTTTAACTTTTGCCAATAAGGTATATGTCTATGACTAATTTAAGATAATGAACCTACTCAATTGACCACAAATTTTGTCTTTAAGAAAAATGTTAGAACTTATTTAGCAGGTACATAATTCTAGAACATATACATTGGGGGATAAAAATTCAAAATAGGACATTTGGGGGACAAAAATTCAAAAATAGACACTTGAGATGAGAGACATTGGGCGTTATTTCCTAGTCTCTTTTTGGGATAATTGCTTAGTGAATGACCCTATTTTAATTTCACTTGCAACTTGTAGACCTTATAGATCATTGTATAAAATCTTTTTTGAATAAACTGAAAATCTTATGAAAAACATTAGACTATTGTCTAAAATTTTGTAGAGTTACGCTAGAGAACAATCTAATGTTTTGTGAATTCTGAGAGCTAATTTGCACTACTTTTGAAAGTGGAGACAAAATCTAAATTATTGAATAAAAAAGAACATTTGTGTAAATCTTTTTTCTTTTATTTCTTAATTTCTAGGGCTCGAATAATCGAAGACCTCCAATTCAAGGGGGAAGGATCATATTCACAAAACAAACGAAAAAGACATTTTCTAATCCAATGACAATCTTTAAATAAAAACCAATGTGTATATTATTGTACTTTGACACGTTGCAGCAGGTTACTGATCATTTATTCTAGATTTATATATAGAATGACACGTAATTATGTTTTAAGTGTTCTGATTATATTAACTTTTTTTTCTCTTTTACCCTATATAGGATATGTCAAATGGAAATTGGTGGTTTTTAATACAATCAAGAAAATTAGCAGTTGGATTTTGGCCGGCAAAGATATTTACAAAGTTAAATGGATTTGCAACGAGTGCTGAATTTGGAGGATTTGCACATAGTCCTCGAGGTGTTCCAGAACCACCCATGGGCAGTGGCCATTTTCCAGTTGGAAACCTGAAACAAGATGCATATTGTAGGAATAGTACATATTTAAATGATAATAATCAAACCAAGTCTGTACATGACTTTAAACTAAAATTACATGCAGATAGTCCAACTTTGTATAGGTCATATGATAATACAGAGCCTAAATTTGATGCGTTACTGACATATGGAGGACCAGGTGAATATATATAACATATATGTTACTATTTGAGTATTCAAATAAAACCTATTGATGATGAACTTTACTGGATTGGTCGATTAATTAAAAGTAGCTGATAAGTATTAAATATTGAAAAGCATTGTCAAAGTAATTTTCGATACTGAAAGTCTGTGTATGTGTGTATATATGTATGATGGTGAATGAGGGGAATAGAATAAAGAGATAATCAAACAATATGTTTTAGGATGAATGTTTTCGGATAAAATCATAAAAGATCTTGATCATAAATGAATTAATAGTAAGGGTGTCTAACGGGCGGGCCGGGCCAACCCGGAACCGGCCCTCCCATTTTACCCGGGTTACGGGCCGGTTACGGGCCGGGTTTGGGGTTAACCGGGCCGGGCCAAACAGTAAAAAAAGTTAAAACCCACCCGAACCCGGTCCACTTAACCCAATCCGGTCAAACCCACCAAGACCCGGTCAAACCCGGTTAAAAACCGGTCAAATCCGTTTAAAAAATAAATAAAAAATCCAATATACACTATATACACTCCAATATACACTATATACACTCCAATATACAATATATATTTTTTTAAAAATATATAAAGTATAACAATTACACATATATACGTACCATTCAATATATAATTATATATGACTATACGTACTACTTTAAATAAAACATATGCTATAATAGTATAATATATATATATATACACTACAATATATATATATACTAATTTATAAAACATATACACACGTATACGTTAAATATATACTACTTTAGAAGATATATACACATATATATGCACCATTCAATATATATGTACTACTTTAAATAAAATATATACTACAGTATAGTGATATACATATATATATATACAACAATATGTATATATATATAGGTACATACTAATTTATAAAACATATACACTTGTATACTTTAAAGATATACGTCTATAGAAGATATATACACATATATACGCACCATTCAATATATATGTACTACTTTAAAAAAAGTATATACTACAATATATATACTAATTTATAAAACATAAAGTAATGTATACGTTAAATATACACGTCTATAGAAGATCTATTCACATATATACACTCTATTCTATGTATATGTAATACTTTAAATGAGATATATACAATATATATACATTACAATATATATTTGTATAGTTATATACTAATTTATAAAATATATACACATGTATATGTTAAATATACACGTCTATAGAAGATCCATTCACATATATACACTCTATTCTATGTATATGTAATACTTTAAATGAAATATACTATAATGTATATACATTACAATATATATTTGTATAGTTATATACTAATTTATAAAACATATACACATGTATACATTAAATATACACTTCTATAGAAGATATATACACGTGTATACGCACCATTCAATATATATGTACTACTTTAAATAAAATATATACTACAATATAGTGATATACATATATATATATACAACAATATGTATATATATATAGTTACATACTAATTTATAAAACATATACACTTGTATACTTTAAAGATATACGTCTATAGAAGATATATACACATATATACGCACCATTCAATATATATGTACTACTTTAAAAAAAGTATATACCACAATATATATACTAATTTATAAAACATAAAGTAATGTATATGTTAAATATACACGTCTATAGAAGATCTATTCACATATATACACTCTATTCTATGTATATGTAATACTTTAAATGAGATATATACAATATATATACATTACAATATATATTTGTATAGTTATATACTAATTTATAAAATATATACACATGTATATGTTAAATATACACGTCTATAGAAGATCCATTCACTCTATTCTATGTATATGTAATACTTTAAATGAAATATACTATAATGTATATACATTACAATATATGTTTGTATAGTTATATACTAATTTATAAAACATATACACATCTATACATTAAATATACACTTCTATAGAAAATATATACACGTGTATACGCACCATTAAATGTATATATACTAATACTTATAAAATATACTACATTATATATACATTACAATATGTATAGATATACTTATATACTAATTTATAAAACATATACACATGTATACGTTAAATATACACTTCTATAGAAGATATATGCACAAATATACAAAACATATGCTACTTAATATAATAAATTAATAATATTTGGTAGTAAATTAATAATATATTAGAAGTAAGTTTTTAATTTAAAGTAGAAAACTAGAAATTCAATTTAAAATTTTAAATCGTTAAATAAAAAAAAATAAAAAACAACGACTAAGGAGTGAATGAATTTGGGGAATTTTATTGATTGCAAAATGATCCAAAATTTATAATTTACATGAATGAAAAATCTATAAATTATGCATCATTTTTTCCAACTCATTCATGTTAATATTAATGGGAACTTGCATAGGATAATCGAAGTCAACGGGGGCAAAACCATGCATTGGACTTGATTCTGCGGAATTCTCCCGTGAAGTCATAATTTCTTCAAGTTTCAGCTCGTCGCTCGGCTCCGGTTCCATTCCTTGGTTTCTTCTTTCCGCTCTAATCCAATCTCTGAGGCAAACTAGAACATTCATTGCATTGCTTCCCAATGAGTGTCGGTTGTCTCCAAGCTGCTGTCGTCCCTGACTGAAGGCGCTCTCTGATGCAACGGTTGACATTGGAACATTCAAGATATCTCTAGCTAATCTTGAAAGCACAGGATATTGTGATTCATTATTCCTCCACCAATCCAGCGTGTTGATCCGTCGTCTGCGATCCTCTGGTGCCGTCCGAAGATAATATTTCAGCTCTTCCCGATAAGTTGATGTGTAAGTTCTCTCATCAACACTGTTCCAACAATTTAAATCATAAAACGAATCAGAAAAACCACTATGTGCCGGCCTTTTAGAAGATGATGGCTCCTCGGGAGGATGAGGAACAACAGTTGGAGTGATATTTGTAGGTAAGGCTGAATCAAATAAATCAGCATAGTGATTATATAATTTTTCTATATAATCCTTTGCATCAGCCGTAGCCGTCCACAAATCAGGCTGTACTTGTTCAGAATCATGGTTAGTAGTTATTTCTAAGTTAGTATAAATAAGAGTACTAAAGTGACACATATGATTATATTTCATGCACGGATTTAGCATAGCACCAACCAAGTAAATAGGGGGAATCGGGAAAAAATATTTTTTAAATTTCGTAAACATGGCGCCAACAGCTTCTTTATAACCTTCTTTATTTTTATATTGTTGGAGCAAACCAGAAATATCGGCTATATATGCCAAAATATTACAAACAGTAGGATAGTAAGCACCGAAAAATTCAACCGTAGCTACATAAATTTTTTCTAAAAACTTAACAAGATCATTAATTACAACCCAATCAGAATTATGTAGCATGCAATCAGCAGAATCAACAAATGAACCGCAATGTTGGTTAAAAGCTAGTGTAATAGGAATTCTATATTTATAACAAGTTTTTAGAAATTCATACGTAGAATTCTATCTAGTATCAATTTCCTCAGGCATCAAAATCGGTGTAAGTCCATTTTCTTGACATTTAAGTTTAAATTCTCTAATTCTCGATCTACGATTATTTCCTTGAATAAAACCAACGGCAAGACGAATTTTTTCAATATAAAGCTCAAAAAACTCAAGATCATCTTTTACAATTAAATTATATATATGACATGCACACTTAATATGAAAAATTTCAGGCAAGGGTGAAGATAGCGTAGATTTTATTTTTGTTATAACAGTCTTGTTGTTAGAAGCATTATCAAAAGCAATACATAAAATTTTATTTTCTATACCATAATATCCGGCAATTTTAACAATAGAATCAACAATAAATTGTCCAGTATGTTTACGATCTTCATCATATAAAAAAGCAAGAATACGTTTTTGCATCACGAAATTACTATCCATCCAATGACAAGTAACGGTTAAATAATCATTTTTATTTACAGCACGACCAAGATCAGAAGTTAGGGACAATCTACATTGAATATTTTTTAACAATGTTGATAAATAAAAACAATATTGTGAATGGAGTCTAAAAATATCAGACCGACAAGTAGTTCTAGGAATACCATTAAACATAAGATTATAAATTGCTTGTATATAACGAATAAAAGCATCAGAAGAAGGAAAACTAAAAGGAAAACAACCCACAGCTACCATTTTAGCTATTTCTTCCCTGTCCCTCAATTTATTATACTTTTTCGCTACTTGACCGGTTGTTGGGTCCATTCTAGTTTGCGTTGACCCACCAACATCCCCACCACCTTTTGCAATATTTAACTCTTTTTTGTGATCTTCAGCTATATGTCTCGTTAACGTACCCGTACCCCCTTGCTTGCCTCCACTTCTATGCTTATATATTTGTTGACAAATATTGCACTGCACCTCAATATCTGATATACGTTCAAAAAATTGTCATGCAATACTAGTTCTTTTACGAGGTTTTGGGGCACTGGGAGGACGGGAAGGGAGATTAACTGATTCAGATCTAACGTTAGCATCTCCTACTGCGGGTGTTTCAACAATATTTTCATTATCTTCGTCTAAATTAACTGCATCTACTTCATTTTCTTCTTCTATACCGTAATTTTCCTGAGCTTCTACATAATCCATATCGTGAGCACCTACACCTATTTCTTCCTCAAAAGGTGTACCAAGCGGTACCGGAGGCGAAGGCACACGGGTATATCTATTACTTGAACTACCTCTACCGCTAGTAATTCGCTTTTTACTACCACTACCGCTTTCGGGACAAAAAATTTTAACACCTTTAGCAGCGAGGTTTTTTAATTTATCCATAATATAAATTAAATTAAACTAAAAATATTCAAAATACACAAATATAATAAAATTAAATATTAAACAATTAATACAATAAATAAAAATTAAACGTAAGAGATGGAACGACAATACCAAATTTTGGAAGTATCCGAAGATTGAGACTTTAGAAACTTCCGCTCGTACTTTGTAAACGAAAATTAAAAAATTAAAGTGAACACTTCAAGAAATTAAATATATTGAATATTAGAGAATTGAGAATTGAGATTTGAGATTTGAGAGAGAATGAGATTTGAGAGAGTGAAAAATTGTGTGAAAAATGATTTGAAGTTGTAGGGTATTTATAGATTTTTTTTGGGGATTAAAAAATATTTTTTAAAGTTTTTTTTTTCTTATTAAATGGGCCCAAACTAGCCGTTTGGACCCAAAAACGGCTATATAGTCGTTGGGCCAACGGCTAGTTTGGCCCAAAATCAATTTTTTTTCTGGGCCGGACCGGTTAACCGACGGGCCTGGACCGGGCTTGATCCGGGCCAGGTTAACCGGGCCCATTTTAACAAAAAAACCGGCCCGGGACCCTAAAGCCCTAGGGCTTACCGGGCTAGGTCAAATCGGGCCGGGTCGGGCGGGTCGGGCCGGCCCGTTTGACACCCTTAATTAATAGTAGTCCTACTTATTCTTCAATGTGAATCAAATTTTGTGGGTTTTCATGATTTGCTTATTTGGTAAGATCGTATAAGAGTTGGGAAAGTTTTGGTAGTTTTCACAAATTGTAAGGTTTTCATGTTTATTAGAAAAAAATCAAGTTAAGAAATTCAAATTGCATGTCTAAACAAAATTTTAACTTAAACATGTATATAACTTACAAATATTTTAGTATTTATCAAACACATAATTATAAAATATAAATTAATTAATTTGACCAGCGTTAGTCAAACACCATTTATATAAGTTACCAAATAAGAATATCGCCTTCTTTTCTTTGTTCATTGTTTTTGAAGTTAATTATATGGGTCTATTGCCAATGTTATGGAAAATTATTGATGGACTTTTAAATTATTATTTATTATGTCTAAATTGGTCAAGATTGAAAAATATTTGATATATACTGTATAAGTAAGCAGAAAAAGACCACAAAATTAATCTCTGGCATGTAATTAGAAGTTATATCTCATCGTAATTCAGTTATGTCTTCTCACAATTATTAAATCTTATTACATAATCCAATGTCTACTATCATCTTTGAAGACTATTTAGTGCAGCCAACATAGACCACAAAGCTCACTTAAATGGACAGTATAGTCTGATACTTATCACGACCAAGAAAAATATAGCGGTCTCAAACAAGTTGAAGTCATTTTTATGATGAATTATCAACATTTGTGGTGGTTCGTTTAAAGAGAATAGCGTAATTCACTAATTAAAGAGTAACTTTTTCTATGATCAAGTTTGAATAATATTGTAAATAACCATAGTTTGTAAAAGACTATTCAAAAGAAAAATCTTAATAATTCAACGGACAGAATGGGCAGGATGAATTAGACGAAAGAGTAATTTGTAGAGATAAAAATAATCTGTCCTCAATTTATTGTAAGCATCATCTATATGGATAATTAAATTAAAAAAGGACAAGTAACTTTTGTCACACCCCGTTTTCACTCCAAAAGATTTCAATTTTAAGTTCGAAAGGGTTTTTATTATTAAAGTGACAAAATGAAGATAATTTGTTTCGAAAAGGACCTTTTACATTCAGAACTCAGAGTCGCCACTTGGCATAATCTGGTGTGCCAAGTCACCATTGGAAAATCCTTTTCAAAACCATTTGACTCTTTAAACTGGTTTGCGAACAAAGATTCCGGTTAAGGAATTCTGTTGACCAAGGGGAAGGTGTTAGGCACCCCTCGATCCCGTGGTTCGACCACGATCGCTTGGTGGAGTGTATCGGCTAATTTTGACACTACGAATGTACAAACCACACAAAACACGTAAAACAATCAAACAAACAAACAAAACAAAAACAAAAAAAGCGAATCAAAAGTCCAGTGTCCAGTCCAATTTATACAGTCCAAAATAGAAAAATGCAAAAATAAATCCTATCTAACCTATACTAATACTAACTACGCTCTCGTGCTTTACCCGACGCCTCGGGCCTTCCTCACGAACGTCTTCCGCCAACATAGTATGTCGGGCCATTCCCCGATGAATAAATACATTGTGTCTCGGGGCATTCCCCAGCTAAATAAATACGTTTGAATTAAACACGATAAACTAGAAATCAAACATTCACACGCACATTAAACATTCAAAACATTTAATAAACACATCACTCCTAAGTTTTGCCTACCCAAACCGACATTTGCCTATCCATTTCAACATATCATAATTCTATCACATTCCAACAATATTCATGCTCATTACGAATTAAACAAAACAACAATAAATCAAAGTTAATCTAAATTCAACTTTTTATCAATTTCTCAATTCCATCCCCAAACAACCAATTTCAATTCTCAAATGAGATACCATTTCACCAATCATAATCAAGCAAACCAACCACGAGTCAAAATAAACACGCATTCATCACCAACAAGGACCAAATAACACGCAATATTCAATCCAACACCAAATATAATAAACAATGAAATAAAAAGAGAAAGAGAGTAGAATTGGACCTCAATTTGAAGCTTTCAAACTCAATATTATTCGAATAAAGAGAGTCCGCACACGGAAATCTCGAGCCGAACTTTAACACCAACAATCCAACTCAACTATGAGAAATAATGACCCGTTCACCGTCACTGTTCACACCGCTACTGTTCACTCCGTTACTGTTCACGTTATTACTGTTCACCGGCACTATTTATGCCGGATTCCCATTGTCCAGACTCTTTTTCTCTCTCAATTTTTTCCCTCTTTCGCGATTCTCTCTTTCTCTCCCTCATTTTTTTTATTTTTGTCTCGAAGATGATTTGGTGATTGTTGTTATTGTGGAGAAGATGATGATGAAAGAATGAGCCCTCCTCTTTTCCTTTTTTACAATTTTTTTTTTATATTTTTTATTTAATTTTTTTTTCTTTATTTATTATCCTATGTGGAAACATATAATTGGTGGCTTGTGGGAATAAGTGTGTGGAATGTGGGAAAGTTAGTGTGGCATGTGGAAAGATAAGGGTGGCGTGTGGAAAAATGAGTAGGGCGTGTGCCTTTTGCATGTATTCAATGAAAAATGGAAAGTGAGGTGTTGAGGTGGCATAGTGAGGTGGCAAAGATGTTATGTATTTAATTATTTTCAATTTTTTTTTTTGGAGAAATTATCAATTAAACAAAAGTATGGTAAGGTGAATAAAATAAAAATTAAAATAAAAATTTAAAAAATAAAATAAAATAAAAATGATTAAAATATTTTTGGGAAAAGACAAAATTACGTGTCTACATCATGCCCCCTTTGGATGTAAACACATGGTGTTTTCATACAAAGTCGTAGACAACGAGACAGAATTTTGTCCTGACATTTATTCAAAAGCACGAAGCACGAAGAAGGAGGTAAATCAGGTCTTGACTCAGGACATCCTACCTACCCAAGTTATGAGGGAATCGAGTGATAGTTATCTCAAAGGATTGGAAGGAGATGGACTATGCCAAGTTAGAGAGTCGAGTGAGGTCCCATCGAGGTTCCGGTCCGCGGCTCTGTTATTACATCAAAAATAAAAATTACAAGTTAAAAACATAAATGAAATTACAAAATTCTATCTACGCAGCTTCTGTTGGACTCTTGACTTGAGTTTCATTACCCTATTCTTCAGGCGGGCTCCTGATTTGAAATTTCTTCAACTTGTTGCTTGGTTTTCAATTTCATCACCCTGTTCTCCAGGCGGGCTCCTGACTTGCTATTTTTGATCTGTTGACTTTCATTTTCTTCACTTTGTTACTTGACTTTCAACTTCTTCACCTTGTTGCTTGACTTTCAATTTCTTCACCTTGCTGCTTGACTTTCCATTTATTCTCCCTGTGCTTCGGGCGGGCTCCTGAAATCACATCAAAAGTAGAAAGAAAATTATCCCAAACAAAATTATTGTAAAGAGAAAATCATTTGCCAAAAAAGTAAAGTTCCAAAACAGATATTAATTTTATTTTTTTTCCCCAGTTTACCATCAGAAGACTTTTGAGAAAGTCAAATCATATCTACTTGCATGTTGCAATAATGAATCAAGACTCTGACAAAGAAATGCATCTCTTGAGAGTAAAATTGAATGACTAAGACTAGGAAGTGCGTCTCCTAAGAATTAAAGTGAGGAATTCTGACTAGAAAGTGCGTTTTCTAGAGATAGAAGTTTAAATTATAAAGTCTGTCACCTGACAAATGAAAACTAACAAGGAAGTGCGTCTCATAAGGATTAAGTACAATGACTCGACTAGAAAGTGCATTTTCTAGAAATCAAGGAGAATGACTCGACTAAAAGGTATGCCTTATAGGAATCAAGGGGAATGACTCAACTAAAAGGTACGTCTTCTAGGGGTCAAGGGGAATGACTCGACTAAAAGGTACGTCTTATAGGAATCAAAGGGAGATGACTCGACTAAAAGGTACGTCTTATAGGAATCAAGGGGGATGAATCAACTAAAGGGTACGTCTTATAGGAATTAAGGGGGATGACTCGACTAAAAGGTACGTTTTATAAGAATCAAAGGGAGATGACTCGACTAAAAGGTACGTCTTATAGGAATCCAGGAAAATGACTAGACTAAAAGGTACGCCTTGTAGGAATCAAGGGAGGTGACTCGACTAAAAGGTACGTCTTCTAGGGGTCAAGGGGGATGACTCGACTAAAAGGTACACCTTATAGGAATCAAGGGGGATGACTCGACTAAAAGGTATGTCTTCTAGGAATCAAGGGGGAGGACTCGACTAAAAGGTACGTCTTATAAGAGTGAAGGTTCAATTTAAGAAGTGTATCACCCAGCAAATGAAAATTAAAATCCCTGGACAGGAAAGTGTGTCTCCGAGGGATATAAGATGATGAATTTTTACGATGATTTAATTATCAAACCTGTGCAACAATATTACTTCCTGCATTTATAAAAGGGAGAATTTAGGGGCCTTGATGTTTAGGCTTTGAAATCCTTGATTTGAAGGTGACATGTGTTCCTGTTTCATGCAAAGAAAAGTTGTGAGTTTAAAAATATGGAGGCAGGTTTGTGGCTTTGGCTTTCGTGGTAAACGCTCTTGCCGTCATCACATTTAACCTTGCTTCCAACCACTACATATACCATTGACTTGATGCATCATTGACCCAAACTCAGATTATTAAGAGTGACTTTGAAACAAATACAGTATCTTTGCTTTGCCATGCTCCTCAGATAAACCCTTTGAACTTTGGTATTTCCATGAGGTCCCAAACTTGTCTGTTGACAGAACTTTCTGCATGCCTTATTTCGGCTCACAATCATATCTCTTTCATGTGTTGGCCTTTTGTCTCGCTTTTTGCAATTGAGGAAGCTGGTAGCCAGTTTTGAAATCTTTTCTCACTTGTTTTGACACGGACTTAACTCAAAGACAAGAAACGAAAAAAAGAATGACAATTTTTGTTTGGATAACTAACTCAAGAAAGATAAAATAAAAAGAAGAAAGAAAAGACAATGAATGTCCCCTTTTGAAACAAAGAAACGAAAAATTCATCTAAAAATGACAGTCAACACTAATGATTATGCCATGCATTTTGGATTAAGCAGCTTGATCTTTTCATCCAAACTTTCTACCCATTGTTGTTGAGTTAATGGCCTTGAAACTTAGTTACTTCCTTAGGTCAATTGTATTTAAGACCCCATTCGGCTAGTGGTGCCTTGAAGGGTTTTCGCCAACAAGCTTCTCTCATTTTTTTTCCTCATCTCACCATTGCCTTATGGTGTCTGTAAGGATTTTCCACTAATGAGACTCTCTTATCTTCGTTTCCCTTAACTCCCAGTCGTCTTATGGTGCCCGTGAGAGTTTTCACCGATAAGACTCTCTCATTTTTATCTCTCTCAACTTACCATCGTTTTACGGTGCCCGTGAGGGTTTTCACCACTAAGACTCTCTCATTTTTATTTCTCTCCTGATTTCTTATGTTGAGGAAGACAAGTAGTTCCCAAATGCAGCATCATATCCCTTGCATGCTTAGCCTTAACATCCTCAAAGATTAATCTGAAGGTATTTTTTTGGTTGTAACTTGGCTTTTGGATAGGGTTAGAAAGAAAGGATGGCATGGGGCCCAAACGACACTTGAAGTGGGGTAGGACTTACAACTTTTGGAATCGACTCAAACAATGAGGATTAACTCATGCCCCTGTTTCTTTTGACTGGGTGACTCTAAATTGTTTATTTGGTTGGACCGAGCCCGGAGTAGGGCAGCCTACGTATCTCACCCTCGAGAGAGGAGAATCAGGTCATGCGTAGTTCTGGTGGCTCGTTCTTTTGATTGATTCTGATTTCCTTTTCTTTTCTTTTATTGACTCTCTTTTTGGGATTTTTCTGACTCTATTTTGCTTGACACTCTTTTTTCCTTTTTGGACACATTTTTTATCTCTTTTTTTTTATACCTTTTGACTCTATTTTTTTCGCTCGACACCTTTCTTTTGAGCTTTGCTGTCTCTATCTTGATTCCAAAAGAGGGGTGTAAAAGAAAATATGACTAAAACTCAAATGGGGTAAACAAAAGATGACACGATGTTTGGATAGCAGAATGAAATGCCTTCGTCATATCAATCCTTGAAAATGCAAGTACATATCATGCAATATGAAAGTGAGAGATGAAGATCATTTGTGATATTTTTTACAGCACTAATTTTAACTGAGACTGTGCTTCGCTACTTTTTCTGCAAACTCCATCTTTGTTGTACATTCCTTATGCTTTCGTGGAACTAATTTTTCTATTCCTTTTGATGTAGGATCACACATCCACTATTTGACCTAACAAATGCTGACCAAGTTATTCTCACGATTCTCAAAATAATTACCTTAATTTTCAAAGAAGACTTCAACTTGATCACCAAATGCCCCAGCACTCTATCTATTTTCTCAGACGCTCTTTTTTTCTAACTTTAACCCTCTGATTCAATGCTCATGCTTAAACTGGATTTTAAGATCTGACTGAAAATTTCACTAGCATGTCATATCACTAGAGTCAACATAAAATGTACTATGTAAACAAAACAAACAAACAACACATATTTAAAACACAAAGGAAAATGGAACACTTCATTCAGTTGAAACAAAAGATAGAAAGGTTTGAACATAAACGACAAAAGGACAAAACAAGATAGATCCCAAACTACAACCTTGAAATAATTCGGATAACAGAAAATAAAATAAAACAAACTACCAAACCTCTTCCTAGTAGGGAGAGGGGTGACTTCTCAATTGCTCAGCCTGATATCTTAGCCACTGGTTTGCATATCAGCATGACTAGAGTTTCCCTCACTGTCAATGTTCTGCACCATAATTGATACATCTTGAATCATCTTTTCAATTTCTCTTTTCAAATCTCGACAATCTTCAATACTATGACCCTGAGTATCAGAATGATACGCACATCGTATATTAAGATCAAAATTTCTTGAACGCCGATTAAGAGTGCACCCAAGGAGAGGAGTGATCATGCCCCATTGTACCAATCTCTGAAATAAACTGGCATGCAACTCTCCAATTGGTGTAAAGCTATCTCTCGACTTTTGCCTCATTTCATCGTTTGACTTGGATCGAAAATCAGGCTTAGAAGGGTTTTGGTATGTTTATGGAGTTAGAGGATGACTTTGAGGAGTTGGTGTGTTCCACTGTGGGTAAGATAGGGATTGAATATGAGGTTGTGCGTTATATATTGGATATGGAGGTGGAGGAGCAGAGTATAATGGATTTTGGGAGTGATTATGTGGAGCTTGGGCATAAACTTGGGTTTATGCCTTAGAGTGACGACGACGGGGTCTTCTTGACCGTTCCCTCTGTCCAACTATAATAGCAGATGCATCTTCCTCATTCTTTGTCTCCCCAACACTTTCTGAACCCTTTTGAATTGCTTGAGTAGTCGCTTTCAATGTTGCAAAACTAACAATGCGACCAGTCTTAATTCCATCCTCTATCATCTCTCCCATTTTGAGGAACTCAATAAATGGCTTGCCTAATGAAGGTAACAAGTGTTGATAATATGTTTCATCCTGCGCTTGAATAAACACCTCTACTATCTTTCTTTCTTTCATTGGCGGTTTCACCCTAGATGCTTGTTCACGCCATCTGATCGCATACTCCCTGAAACTCTCAGTATTCTTCTTCTTCTTCATACTGGTTAGGGATTTTTCATCAGGGATCAATTCCACATTATATTGAAATTGTTGCACAAATTCATTAGCTAAATCATCCCAACTATTCCACCTATCAATATCCTGATCAACAAACCACTCTGAGGCTAGACCCGAAAGACTCTCACCAAAGTAAGCCATGAGAAGTTCTTCTTTGCCTTCGACACCTCTTAGTTGGTTAAAATAACGTCTCAAATGCGCCACCGGATCCCCGTGTCCATCATACTTCTCAAACTTTGGCATCTTAAAACCGAAAGGGAGATGAATACCTGGAAACATGCACAGATTTTTATATGAGACACTTTTGTACCCCCCAGTCCCTTGGAGATTCTTCATAGCCAGTTCCAAACTTCTCAATTTTTTGGTCATTTCTTCTTGTTCTTCTTTCATAACAGGATTTTCGGCATTAAGAGCAAATTCAGGCGGATGAGTGTAACCATAAGGATCAGTCGACTTAAATGTGAGCTCGGGAGCATAATGTTGATCACTTGAAATATTCAATGCAGGGTCGCTTTTAGAGTGAGGAATCACAACCGTTGAATTGACATTAAAAGTAGGAGCTTCAGGCGGGGGTGGCGCTGCAAAAGCATGAACAACAGATGGAGCCGAGTAGGTGGTAGTTTTGTGTTGAGGAGTGAGGAAAGGAATATTGGAAGTGTTTGGATAGTGTTGCCCTGGAGTAGTCCCTGATGCATGTTGTGGCATGTCAACAAAAATGAGAAATTGTGCATGTGACATGGCAGGCAAGCTAGAAAGATATTCCAGATTATCAGTGGAAACTGGAGGAGGCGGCAACCCATTAGCCCAAGCTCGATGCATTTCTATCATTTGTTGCCTTAATTTTTGAATCTCTTCATTAGCTCCTAAATTCTCATTCCCCGAACTCCCTGTTGAATTAGTGACAATAAACTCGGTATCCTTGTTGGCCATAACTTTCTCTGTAACTTGGTGCACTATGGAGGATCAGCCAAAATGTCACACAACCAACCACCTTAAACTAACTGAACAAAAGAAACATCAAATACGTTAGAGTTCAAAACCTTTTTTTTATTTTTTTTTTCCTTTTAGAAAAGATCACCGAACCCAAGAAGGGCGCCTACGTATCTCACTCCCGAGAGAGGAGAATCAGGTGTGCGTAGTTCGTGAAGTCTTGCCAAAATGGCCAATTAATTCTTTTTTCTTTTTTTTTTCTTGAAACTTTAAAAAGAAAAGGAAATAACAAATTGTCAAAAGAATTGACGAATTTTTTTCCTTTTTTTGCATTTTTCAAGTTTAAACTCCCTATACAAAATGAAATCTATGATTACCAAAGAAAAATCTTTTTGGGTTTTCGATTTTGAATTTCATATGAACATGAAACTTGAACCTATTAAAGGAAAAATCTTTTTTGTAGTTTTCTTTTAAAGATGTATATGAAACATCTACTCTAAATGAAGAATGAGGAAAATCTTTGAATTTTTTCAGATTCCTGTACAAAATGAAATCTATGATTACCGAAGAAAATATTTTTGGATTTTCGATTTTGAATTTCATACGAAAAATGAAACTTGAACCTATTAAAAGAAAATATTTTTTTTGTTGTTTTCTTTTAAAGATGTACATGAAACACCTACTCTAAATGAAGAGTGAATTTTTTTTTTTTTGGATTTTTCAAATAAGATCCCCAAACCCACAATAGGTTGCCTACGTATCTCACTCCCGAGAGAGGAGAATCAGGGGTGTGTAGTTCGTCCAGATTGGACAATTAAGGATTATAGAACAAACAAAATCTTGACTTGAGAGACACGACTGCACGATGAAAATAAAATCTTTTTGGGTTTTTAATTTGACACTTCATACAAAAATGACATCAACAACTATGAAAGAAAAATCTTTTTGGTATTTTCGTTATACGAAATGTAAAAAATTTCTAACATCTTTTTTTGCACTTTTCTTTTCTAAAAACTCCTATGAATGATTTTTTTTTTTGAAGTTTTCGAATTGTGAATGCATGCTAAATGAGACAAAGAAAAATCTTTTTGATGTTTTTGAGAAAATGAGTGCGAAAGGTAAAAAAAAATCTTTTTGAATTTTTAAATTGTGAAAAACAAAAGCCATAAAAAACTCTAAAAACTACGAAACTCTTTTTTTTTCTTTTTGACTCACTTGTTCTTCTATTTTTTTCAACAATTCTTGCCTACGCCCTTTACTTCTAACACATGCTTTCCTCAAATCAGTCTGTCAAATGACCACGTTACCCTCAAAGATGCAACATTTAGCAGTAGAGATGCTTTAGAGGTGAGTCTCCTACAAAGGGCCACGTGGGTCCCACTAGGTCTCAATATGATGCAGATAAGCATGACCTAAAGGCCGATCTACGCTGGGGTTCACTAACAAGGCTGTTCGGGAAAGTGTATGGTCGATAGTGGATTGCTTTAGCTGTCCACCTACTCTATACAACCCAACGGATTCTCCTCCTAAAATAAGGGTGACTCAACTATAGGTCGTGTACACACGTGTACTACGGACTTGTTGTAGAAAGAAAGACTCAGGTTATGCACATGATGTCAGATATAAAATGGTAACACATAAAGTAAAAACTGTAAACAAAGAGCACGTAGACACTCAACAATGATAAACAATAACACAAAACAACACAAACAAAATGTCTATACACCTATAGTGTCAAACTAAGCCGATACAACTCTAAAATAAGCTCGAATTCTAAAAATTCCCCAGCAGAGTCGCCAGAGCTGTCACAGCCCGTTTTCACTCCAAAAGTTTTCAATTTTAAGTTCGAAAGAGTTTTTATTATTAAAGTGACAAAATAAAGATAATTTATTTCGAAAAGGACCTTTTACATTCAAAACTCAGAGTCGCCACTTGGCATAATCTGGCGTGCCAAGTCACCATTGGAAAATCCTTTTCAAAACCATTTGACTCTTTAAACTGGTTTGCGAACAGAGATTCCGGCTAAGGAATTCTGTTGACCGAGGGGAAGGTGTTAGGCACCCCTCGATCCCGTGGTTCGACCACGGTCGCTATCGGCTAATTTTGATACTACGAATGTACAAACAACACAAAACACGTAAAACAATCAAACAAACAAACAAAACAAAAAAAATGAATCAAAAGTACAGTGTCCAGTCCAATTTATACAGTCCAAAATAGAAAAATGCAAAAATAAATCCTATCTAACTTCCACTAATACTAACTACGCTCCCGTGCTTTACCCAACGCCTCGGGCCTTCCTCACGAACGTCTTCCGCCAACATTGTACGTCGGGGCATTCCCCGATGAATAAATACATTGTGTCTCAGGGTATTTCCCAGCTAAATAAATACGTTTGAATTAAACACGATAAACTAGAAACCAAACATTCATACACACATTAAACATTCAAAACATTTAATAAACACATCACTCCTAAGTTTTGCCTACCCAAACCAACATTTGCCTATCCATTTCAACATATCATAATTCTATCACATTCCAACAATATTCATGCTCATTACTAATTAAACAAAACAACAATAAACCAAAGTTAATCTAAATTCAACTTTTTATCAATTTCTCAATTCCATCCCCAAACAACCAATTTCAATTCTCAAACGAGATACCATTTCACCAACCATAATAAAGGAAACCAACCACGAGTCAAAATAAAAACACATTCATCACCAACAAGGACCAAATAACACGCAATATTCAATCCAACACCAAATATAATAAACAATGAAATAAAAAGAGAAAGAGAGTAGAATTGGACCTCAATTTGAAGCTTTCAAACTCAACGTTATTCGAATAAAGAGAGTCCGCACCCGGAAACTCGAGTTGAACTTTAACACCAACAATCCAACTCAACAATGAGAAATAATGACCCGTTCACCGTCACTTTTCACCGACACTGTTCACTCCGTTACTGTTCACGCAGTTACTATTCACTCCGTTACTGTTCACACTATTACTGTTCACCGGCACTGTTTACGCTGGATTCCCATTGTCCAGACCCTTTTTCTGTCTCGATTTTTTTTCTCTCCCGCGATTCTCTCTTTCTCTCCCTTAGTTTTTTTTGTTCTTGTCACGAAGATGATTTGGTGATTGTTGTTATTGTGGAGAAGATGAAAGAATGAGCCCTCCCCTTTTCCCCTTTTAGAATTTTTCTTTTATATTTTTTATTTGGTTTTTCTTTTTCTTTATTTATTATCCTATGTGGAAGCATATAATTGGTGGCTTGTGGGAATAAGTGTGTGGCATGTGAAAAAGTTAGTGTGACATGTGGAAAGATGAGGGTGGCGTGTGGAAAAATGAGTAGGGCGTGTGTCTTTTGCATGTATCCAATGAAAAATGAAAAGTGAGTGTTGAGGTGGCAAAGATGCTATGTATTTAATTATTTTTAATTTTTTTTTTTTTTTGGAAAATTATCAATTAAACAAAAGTATGGTAAGGTGAATAAAATAAAAATAAAAATTAAAATTTTAAAAAATAAAATAAAATAAAAATGATTAAAATATTATCGGGAAAGGACAAAATTACGTGTCTACAACTTTTCAAAGTAAAAAATTAAATCGCGGGTTTACTTTATCCACAAAAATGATGTTAGATTCAAAATGTAATTAATTTCTTCCCTTTATAAGAAATCTAAAATTTAATATGTATAATGACATTACAATTTTGACTTGCACCATTCAAATAAATACTTCCCCACCTTTCAGTAGTATAAATATGTTGTTTAATGATAGATTTAGTGGCATTTTGTAACAAATATCAACTCTACCATCATGTCACATCAGGTAACTTCTCAGAAATTCATTTCCTAATGTATGCAATCCTATCCTTTCTGTGTTGTTCTAATTTTATTGGATGTCTCCAAAGGGACGAAACTAAGATGAATTGAGATTAAATAATAAATTTAAAAAATTTAAGTTTAGAATTTTTGGTTATACAAGAATAACTTTATATGTTGTTTATGACTATCAAATTATTGTTGTGTGTTTCCAAGGAATGGAGGTGGTCATTAATTCTTTATTTGGGTGACAGGATCTTTCATAGCTTTATTTTTAGTAAATTGTTCCGTATGGTTTCGAGTAAATTTTTTCAAGAAAAAGATGTCAAATCTATCCCTTAACTTTTCATTATGGTTCATATAGCCTCTAGGTTGAAGCTCTTTTAGGAGCAAAGGGCAAACAGATTTTTTTTCTAAGAAAACAAGACTTTTTTCTTGTGATAATTCTTCTAGTTAATGCTAATTATTTCTCAAATTAATGTAGAAATTGTTGCTGCATCTAAGAGCTATATTACAAATTCTGGTTGCAATTTTTATCTTGAGCTATGCCAAAATTGAAGCAAATCGAAGCCTATCTGAGGTTGAAGATTTAGAATTGGAGAGGCAATTAAAGCTTATAAATAAGCCAGCTATCAAGACCATTAAGGTACAATCTCTATTTATCTTACGAAGATTTTAATGAAAATAAGTCATTCAACGGACGTGATGGAAAAGTAATAAAGACCTTATTGTACTACAACAATCAGATGGTCACTAAGATTCAAACTCGTGACACTGATTTGAATTGTAATCTGTTAGCTATTGGGATGTTTATAAGGGAAGATCACAGTATAAAAATTAAATCTAATAGTTTGTAGTACATCTATTTTTATAAAAAGATTCGAGACTAATCGCTACTACTTGATAAGCAGGGACGACATGGAGAAATATATGATTGTGTGGACTTTTACAAACAACCTGCATTCGATCATCCTCTATTAAAGAATCACAATTTTCATCCCGAGGTATATCTATACAGTATACACTAGTTTCAAGTTCACCCAATCTTATTTTTGTATCAAATTTTGAACTTACTTTGGAAATAACCCCTCTACTTCCATGAGGTAGGAGAAAGGACCGTGTACACTCTACCATCCCCGAATCATACATGTAGAATTTCATTGGTATGTTGTTGTAAATTTTGAAACAAATTAATGTACATTTAGCAACTCATAAAACTTACCTCTTTGGATGCAGATGAAACCTACCTTGCCCAATTTACAAGGAGATGATACTCCTTCAAACATTAATAGACCTTTTAACATAGAGTTAGAAGGCGGAGGTTGTCCTACTGGAACAGTTCCTATTAGAAGAATTACTAAAGACGATCTAATACGACAAATACATTTATCACAAGTTAGAGACGCAGATAATTCTCCTGATGGTGATGTGAGTTTGCTGCAAAAAAAAATAAATTTAAACTTCTTTTAGTTTCAAAATTCAAACTCTTTTGCATATTTTTCTTTACATGTATATTGGTTATTATTTCTATGCAGGATATAAAGTTCTGTATTTCATATGGAACCAAGTCTACGGTTTATCAAGGAGGCCTCCAGGTTAATATACTTTTATTATTCCATATTCTAGCCCTAGGAAACGCTAAATTTTGAAATTTTCTTGGAAACAACTAAGTGCATTCTGTTGGCCGAGGTAGATTTACAACGAGTTTTATCCATTTGAACTCATTGTTTCCCACTACAACTATGTATATAAGATCACACTCATTTAAGACAGACATTGGCTCTAAATTACGTAATCGGCCAGCCAGGGGGTGTAAATATTTTTGGCAAAGCGACCAAATATATACAAAGCCCAAAATTTTGTGTATCATCATTAAGTCCCTATTGTTTTGTAATTAGTCACAAAAGTGAAACTTAACTATCTAAACATGTTGCGCCTTTGTTTCATTTCAGTTTGCAACAGTGCAAATCCCAGACAATCCAGTAAACAAATTGGCAGGAGCAGGGGCAATTCTTAGCCTGCATAATCCTCAAATTTATAAGCATCAATTTTCCGGAGGCTTTGTTAAGGTTCAAAATGGGATTGACAACATACAAGTTGGCTGGATAGTAAGTTCTTTAATTTGCTCTTCGTCAACATTGATCTATAAGTTTTACAACACTAATCAATTTTATTAGTGTCTTCGACTCGAGCTTTATACGTGTGTGTGATTGCATTTACTGACTCTAAATCCTGCATCTATCATGCCATTTGTGTTAAAATTGTCGACTATCTAATAAACGTGTATTGTTTTTTCAAATGAATTAGGTGAATCCAGATCTCTATGGAGACAACCGTACACGATCATACATATATTTAAAGGTAGTTCCTTTTAACTTCTTTCATATTAAAACTAACTGTCTTATGATTTGCTTGAGAGTTGATGTATTAATTAATATTCTGATTTTTTTTTTTCTTTTTCATGACCACAGGCAGGAAAATCAGCCTGTTTTAATACTCGATGTCCTGGTTTTGTACATGTAAACTCAGCAATACCTTTAGATGGAGAACTACTTAGCTCTACTTATGGTGGACCTATTTATGATATACCAATGTATATTGCTCGTGTAAGTGTGCATCTTCCTGTACTTCTTAGTTCACTCTTTTTCTAACTAAACTTAGTACAAATACATTCTTTTTTAGCTTCCCACTCTATATCTGATTTCCGTTTTGGGGTCTCAACTCTCAACTAATTAGGACTTGCACCGTGTAAAACTCATTAAAAAGGAAACGAAAATACAGAATCTTGGTGATCATACACAGCAAACATATTTGTAGAAATAGAGTTTGGATTGAGAATATTATAAAAAGAGACATTGTAGAGTTATGAGAACGTTAGAATAGTTCTAAAATTTTGTAGACTTGCTAAGAAAATTTTTGCATTATTTTTAAAAATAGAGACAAAAAATAAATTTGTGGCATAAAAAGGACATCTGTGCAAATCGTCCTTCTTTTGTTTTTTCATTTCCGGGGCTCGAATTCATAACCTCTAATTAAGGATGGAAAGACCATATCCATTAACAACCAAAAAAAGGGTATATTTGTGTACTTTGACATGTTATTGCAGGTTGCTTATCATTTATTCTAGATTACTAATAACCTGTAATTATCTTTTAATTAATCTGATTATATATGACTTTTTGATAATTTTATCTGACTACTTTTCTTTTACCATATATAGGATAAGTCCAATGGAAATTGGTGGGTCAGAATCGGATCAAACTATACAGCAATAGGATTTTGGCCAGCAACGATATTTACAAAGTTAAATGGATTTGCAACAAGTGCTGAATACGGAGGAGTTGCACATTATGCTCGAGGTGATCCAGATGCACCTTCCATGGGTGGTGGCTATTTTCCAGTTGGAGACCTGAAAAAAGATGGATATTGTAGGAACAGTATCTACATAAATGATAAAAATCAAATGAAATCTTTAGATGATATTTCAGTGAAATTATATAACAGTCCATGGTATAGAGTGACTGATTATCCAAATTATGGGGCAGGATATGGGAATATAGTCCTATATGGAGGACCCTTACATGGAAATATAGTTGACAGTTAATAACTTATAGTAATACTAAATAAGAATTTCATCTTCTTTCTTTGATCATTGTCTTGGAAGTTGATTTTGCATTGATCTATATAGAAATTGTTGGTGGACTTGTAGATTATTACTACCTCTGTTTCAGTTTGTAGGTCCGATTTGACTTGACATAAGAGTTTAAGAAAATAATAAAAAAAATGAATCTTGTGGTCTTAGATAAACCAAAGATATATAGATTTTTGGATTTTATCATTTGCGAAAAAAGTCTCTTTCATTTTAAATTTTGAAAAAAAGACTCATGCTCGATGTGAATGCAGTGTTCATACGATGTGAAGGAATATATTAAAGAATTCCTAGTTGTTATTGTTGATTATTTGGACTAGTGGATCTTATGTGTATTTGAAAGTTTGTAATAACATCTAATCGCAAGCATTTATTTATAAAAGAAACATCATGATGATATGCCTATTAGAAGAATTACCAAAGAACAATCTAATACAAAAAGGTGGGAAATTTTTTTTTGACCACAATTGTAAAAAGCCTTATTCACACTATAAACTAGTTAGTTTTTAGATATTTTTGCCCTTTTGGACTCACATTGATTCTAAATTATGAATATGCCAGCCTATTGGCCTACAACTTTTAAAGGACTTAATATTTTTGACACTTTGACATCATAGAATAGCGCCCATCTATACAGATAGGATCGGCAAATGTATGATATATGTATATAGGTGTGTAGTAATGTATAAATAGTGTACTAATTCATGCATATCGTTTAAGGGTTAAAATATTTTTGACTGAGCGATCAAATGTTTAGAAAGTCCAATATTTTTTGTATCATCACTAAGTTCCCTGACATTACATTGTTTTGTAACTAATAAAACTAATCCTAGCAATTTTAAGCTTGCATAATCCTAAACCTTTTAGCGGGTATCAACATAGTGGAGGTCGCATAAAGGCTCAAAAAAAGATTGACAGCATATAAATTGGTTGGACAGTAAGTTGTTTAAATTACTCTTTAAAGTCAAACATATTTATAAATTATCCAAAAAAAAAATCACCTTCTTTAATTTCTTTGGGCATTATATTGTTTTGAAAGTTGATTTATGTGGCTCTATTGCTATTGTGGGAAATGATTTGATCAAGATTGAGAAATATTTGGTAAAATGCTGAATAAGTAAGCAGAAAGGACCACAAAATTAATCTATCTACCATAGTTAGAAATTATATCTTCTCACAATTATTAGATATTAATATATACTCATATGCCTAACATCATCTTGAAAAACTAGTTAGTGCAGTGAATATAGACCACAAAGCTCACTTAAATGGGCCTATAAAAACCTCAAAAGTTAGCTCATGAGAGGAGGATTGCCCAAGATCATATAAGGAGACCAAAGACTCTTTAACCCACCGATGTGGGACTCCAACACCCCCCGCACGCCCAGGGCTAGATATCTGGATCGTGGACAATATAAGACGGGGGGCCCAACATCGGAAACAATAAACTGGGTGGGCCTGACTCTGATACCATGATAAAGAAATGGACATTGGGCCTAACTCAACCTCAAAAGCTAGCTCATGAGGGGAGGATTGCTCAAGACCATATAAGGAGACCAAGGACCCTTTAACCCAC
Organism: Capsicum pubescens; assembly: GCA_030864215.1. Classification (NCBI taxonomy): domain Eukaryota; kingdom Viridiplantae; phylum Streptophyta; class Magnoliopsida; order Solanales; family Solanaceae; genus Capsicum; species Capsicum pubescens. The sequence continues at coordinate 352,988,481 of CM061538.1, read as the reverse complement.
CGATGTGGAACTCCAACAGGCAACTTGATACTTACCGCAAAAAAAAAAAAAACATAAAATTAAAAATTGTAGTCTTAAATAAGTTAAAGTTATTTTTTAATGAGAATTACCACCACCCATAGTGGTTTGCTTAGAACGAATAGGGTAATTTGCTTATAGAGAAACTTTTGTATGATCAAGTTCCCATAATATTGTAAATGATCAGACTCTGCCAAAGAATATTGAAAAGTAAAATCTTAATAATTCACAATGAATTGGAGAAAAGAGTGATTTTGTAGAGATAAAAATTACTAGTATGTAGTGGATAAGGAAAAAATCCTCAATTTGTAAATATTACCTCTATGGATAATTAAATTAAAAAAAAAAAAGTGTAAATTTTCAAAATAAAAAATTAAATCACTTGTTTACCTTATCTACATCATCAAATATATGGTCACAACAACAATATCAGATTCTCTAATTAATTTATTCCCTTTATAAGAAATCTAAAAGTGAATTGTAATATATACTATTTTGACTGGCACCAGTCAAATAAATATTTTTCCATCTTCAACTAGTATAGATATATGTTGTTTAGTTTCAGATTTACTTGCATTTTTGTAACAAATATTAGTATTTTGACTGGCATCAGTCAAATAAATATTTTCCCATCTTCTACTAGTATAAATATATGTTGTGTAGTTTCAAATTTATTTGTATTTTGTAACAAATACCAACTCTAGGCATCATGTCACACCTGGTAACTTCTCTTAAATTCATTTTCATAAGCTTTAAAGTTTTTCTTGGGACCTATCGCTAGTGGTATCCCATAAAATTTGTCGAGGACTACGAAAGTTAGCCTGAATATCAGGATTATTAAATAAAAATATGTTGTTTATAGTTTTTGAAGTTTTGTTGTGTGCTTCCATGGAATTGAGGTGGTCATTTATAGATATTTCTAATTTTGCCTTCTGTATATTTTTTACTCATTCGTACCTTTATTTGAGTAAATTGCCCCGTATGCTTATGTTGTCTTATCTTAGGATAGTTCTTCTAGTTAATGTTTGCTTAATTAATTCTCAAAATGTAGAAATTGTTGCAGTATCTGAGAGCTACATTACAAATTTTGGTTGCAATTTCACTACTCTTGAGCTATGCAAAAATTGAAGCAAGACAAAGCCTATCTAAGGTTGAAGATTTAGAATTGGAGAGGCAATTAAAGATTCTAAATAAGCCATCTATCAAGACCATTAAGGTATAATCTCTATTTAATTTATAAATTTTTTTTTAAAAATAATGTATCTCGTCTGATGTGATGAGAAAATAATAAAGACCTTATTATACCACAATAATCGGATGGCCATTGAGATTCAAACTCGTGACTCTACTATTAGCTATTGAGATGTTTATAAGGGACAATCACAACAAATATTATATCTAATAGTTTGCACTACATCTATGTTTATATAAAGATTGGAGACTAATTGGTACTATTTGATAAGTAGGAAAAATATGGAGATATATATGATTGTGTGGACTTTTACAAACAGCCTGCATTCGACCATCCTCTATTGAAGAATCACAATTTTCATCCTGAGGTACATCATCTCTATATACAATAATTTCAAGTTTATACTATCTAATTTGTTTAATCAAATTTCAGAAATAATCTCTCTACCTCCACGGATAGGGTAAGGCTTGTGTATGCTCTACCCTCTCCAGATGTCACTTATATAATTTCACTGGATATATTATTATTGTTGTAAATTTTGAAACATATTGTACAACATATATAGCAACTCATAAAACTTATTTTTATTTTGGATGCAGATGAAACCTACCTTACCCAATTTACTAGGAGATGGCACTTCCTCAAACATTAATAGACCATTTAGCATAGGGTTAAAAGGCGGAGGTTGTCCTACTGGAACAGTCCCTATTAGAAGAACTACCAAAGACGATCTAATACGACAGGGATTTTTATCACAAATTAGAGGTGCAGATGATTCATCTCCTGATGGTGATGTGAGTTTGCTGCAAAAAAATTCTAAAGCTTTTCTTAATTTCTAAAGTTCAAACTCTTTTGCATATTTTTCTTCACAATTATATGTTTATCATGTCTATGCAGGATATAAAGCTCAGTGTTTTAGATGGAACAGACTCTACGCTTTTTAAAAAATACCTCAGGGTAATTTATATGCTTTTATTATTCCATATTCTAGCCATGGAACACTAAATTTTGCAATTTTCTTGGAAGCAACTAACTACATCCTGTTGGCTAAGGCAGATTTAGGGCAAGTTCTATCCCTTCGACTGAACTCATTATTTACTGCTATAACTATGTAAATAAGATCACGCTCATTCTGGACTCATGTTGACTATAAATTTTTCTATGCCTTTTAGCCTACAACTTTTATAGGACTTACTAATATTTTTGGGATTTAGACATAATATAGCCACCCACCCCCCAAAAAAATAGTTGTGTATGATATATGTATCTATATGTGTAGTAATGTAAAATTAGTTTAATAGTTTATGTATATCGGCTAGCTAGGGGATGTATATATTTTTGGCAGAGCGACCAAATATGTAGAGAGCCCAATACATTTTGCATCATCATTAAGTCCCTATCACTACATTAAGTCCCTAAACATGTTGTGCTTTTGCTGCATTTCAGTATGCAATTGTGCAAATCCCAGAGGATTCAACAAACAAAATAGCAGGAGCAGGGGCAATTCTTAGCGTGCATAATCCTCAAAATCTTACTAATCGTCAATTTAGTGCAGGCTATATTAAGGTTCAAAATAACAACGACAGCATACAAGCCGGTTGGATAGTAAGTTCTTTAATTTGCTCTTTATTAGCATTAATCTATAAGTTATACAACACTAATCAATTGTATTAGTCTATATATATATATATATACAAGTCTCTTTCTTTATATGTGTGCGTATGTGATTGCATCTACTAACTCATAAGCCTATATATGCCAATCAAAGCATTATCATGGCACTTGTGTTAAAATCATCGATTGCCTAATAAATGTATGTTTTTTTTTTCAAATGAATTAGGTGAATGCAGAGGACTATGGAGACACTCGTACGCGAATGTACACATATTTTAAGGTAGTTCCCTTAACTTCTTTCTATGAAAACTAATCATGTCATGATTTGCTTGAAAGTCAATGTATTAATTAATGTTCTGAATTTTTTTTTTTTATGATCACAGTCTGGAAGAATGGCTTGTTTTAATACTCGATGTCCTGGTTTTGTACAAATAAACACTGGAGTAGCTTTAGATGGACAACTTACTCCCTCTACGTATGGTGGACCTGTTCAGGAATTACCGTTGTACATTGCACGTGTGAGTGTTCATCTTTCTGTACTTCTTAGTTCACTCTTTTCTAGCTACGTCCAAAGACATTGTTTTTAGTTTACATGTTATATATATATATTGAATAACATGTAATTTATCTTTTAAGATGACCTGATTATATCTGACCTTTTGGTTATTTATCTGACTTGTTTTTCTTTTACCATGTATAGGATACGTCAAGTGGAGATTGGTGGCTTTTTGTAGAATCAAACAATATAAAAGTTGGATTTTGGCCATCAAAGATTTTTGCAAATTTAGGTGGATTTGCAATTGGTGCTGAATATGGAGGAGTTGTACATGCTAATCGAGGTGATCCAAATCCTTCGATGGGCAGTGGCTATTTTCCAAGTGGAGATCTGAAAAAAGATGCATATCTTAGGAATAGTACTTTCTTAAATGAAAATAATCAAGCCAAGTCTTTTAATGACATTTCTGCGAAATTATATGCAACCAGACCAAGTGTGTATAGGGTATATCAACATCCAGACTCTAAACCTGAAAATGGTGCTTTAGTGACATATGGTGGACCAGCTGAACATATGTAAAATCTTTTCATTATGAGCTTGTTTGGATTGGTTGATTAAAAGTAGCTAACAAGTATTACATGTTGAAAAGTATTACCTGCGCAATTTTTGATACTGAAAGAGTGCGTGTCTATATATATATTAGTTTGATCGCACGTGTCTCGCACGTGTAACGTTTGATTATCTAAAATTAAATGATTTTATCTATTGCGGAAATTTGTAATGAAGCGTAAAAGTTTAAATCATTTTTCAAAGATTCTTTACCCTTTAATATAATAATGTAAATATAAATATATATTTTACTGTAAGCACATATATATTTTACCACCAGAAGTTCCAAGTGGTTGATGGATGATCGCATTTGCGTTTGTCATGCAGTACTTCTTTTCCTTACATCACTTTTGCATTAGTCATGCAGTACCTCTTTCTCTTGTTGTCAGAGGCTAAGAGAGACGCATTATTGGTTCATTCGGCGGGAAATTCTTTCAATTTTCTGATTAAAAACTCTCATCTAAAAGAGAAACACAAAAAATAAAAGAAGAGAGTTCATTATCAATTGTTGATTATGAATAACTCATATATAATCTTTAAAAGTATTAATTAAAATAAACAAATGAAAGCATAAAGTGTGATGGTAATAAATTCAAGAATACGCATGAATCAAAATTAAAATAATAAGAAAAAGTAAAAATAGGAGTATATTTCTTTTAAGTTTTACAAAATCATTGATAACATTCTCATTACGTACGTGAAACTTTTAAAAATTTGGTACTTCTAAAATTTTTCTTATTCTAACGTTTTTATATTTATTTCTAGATTTGTCAAATCTTCTTAATATCAAATTTAGTGTTGGGTTCGAAATCGAGAGGTCGTCATGCGAAAGCTTAAAATCGCAAATTATTGAGATGATAATTTAGATGACAAAAAATATATACTAAAAAGACATTATTAATATAATTCGATCAAACGACCTACATATGAAAAATTAATAATAAAAAACTTAAGACCTATTGGGAGAAAATCTCCTCCTAAACAAGACTGTTTAAACGACTACATTGTGTATGCTATTATATTATGGTATGAGAAGAGCGTTCTTGTATTTATAGAGAAGTTTGCCAACTATGAAAAAGTTTTATATTTTCCTTTCAGGAAAAGTAAAAGTAATTATGGTATTACTTTTATTTTCTTTCTAAGAAAAATAAAACTTAAATTTGGTAAGAAAATCAGGGCAAAAATCCTAACAAATCTCCCTTTTTGGCTTAATTTTCTTTACTTGATCCGTCTTCTTCACATCACATGCATGAACTTGCTCTTGATATAATCTTCATAACTGCTGCTTGTCATGGTTAAAAATAAGGTTTAAATATCATGGTTAAAAATTGATTTAAAAGTAATATTTTATTTTTATTTCTAAAGATGCAGCAGCAGAAATATTGAAAATATGGTTGAAACTTGTTCTCCACATGTAGTTTGATAAAAATCCTCATTATCATCAAATTGGTTGCAACTTTGTTCAACAATTGGACCATCAAATCATTTAACCGTGGGCTCTAATACCACTTGTTGGATTCGAAATCGAGAGGGCGTCATGCGGAAGCTTAAAATCGCAAATTATTGAGATGATAATTTAGACGACAAAAAAATATATACTAAAAAGATATATTATTAATATAATTCGGTCAAACGACCTACATATGAAAAATTAATAATGAAAAACTTAAGACCTATTGAGAGAAAATTTCCTCCTAAACAAGACTCTTTAAATGACTACATTGTGGATGCTATTATATTATGGTATGAGAAGAGGGTTCTTCTATTTATAATGCTCCAAAATCTTTCCTCCAAGAAAGAGATTTGTCAAATATAAAAAAGTTTTATATTTTCCTTTCAGGAAAAGTAAAAGTAATTATGGTATTACTTTTATTTTCTTTCTAAGAAAAAACAAACTTAAATTTGGTAAGAAAATCAGGGCAAATCCCCTAATATTTAGTTCATTTAGAATTCTTAAGCTAATGAAAAAAATATTAGTTATCATTAATTATGATGACTTATAATAAAGAAAGGTTTTACCATCATCATAAATATATTTAATTAATTTTCAAATCTTAAATATTAGAAAAAAAAAGTGAAAAAATGATTTTGTCTAAAACAAAGATTTTTAATGAAGGGTAAAAAGTTCAAACAATATTTTTAAGATCCTTAACACTTTTAATATATTATAGATATAGATATAGATTATAGATATAGATATGAGATGGAGAGTGAATAGAATAAAGACATAATCAAACGAGATGTGTCTTTTACAAATACTACACAAAAAATAATTAATATGCAAGAATAGAAAAAACAACTTTAAATTATTATAATATTATTTTTGTATGTATATTTATATATTTAAGATTTTTTATTAAAGTTTAACTTTATATCACTAATTTTATAGTCACCCTAAACATTACATTGTTTTGTAACTAGTAAAAATTAGGGTTGTGCAAAAACCGAACCGATCGATAAACCGAACCGATAAAAATATTATTGGGTTATTGATATTGGGTTATCGGGTTAACGATTTTTTATTGGTTTTATAAAAAAAATTATTGGGTAAACGGTTCGGTATCGGTTTTAGCTTATGTCACGACCCGAACCGGGGCCCTGGCCGTGACGAGCATTCCCGAACCCGAAGGCCCGGAACGCCCTCTGTCTATCTGGTAATCATGCACATAATTCATATGATCAAAGTAATATGGAATAGACACAATAATACGGAAACATGGTCAACAATTTAAAACAGTTAAAGGCCTGAAAACATGCCCAACAATATTTAATAAACATCTGCAACAGTATGCAAAATCTCTACTGACATACTATCTGAATAACTGGGACAAGGCCCCCAGCAGACCAAAAACCATATCGAAATAAATACCTAAATGACTAGGCCTTCCGAAGCAAAGAAGGCTCACCAACTGAACTCTGAGACAACCCTGTCTGTAGACTCTACTGAGGATCTGGACCCCTAGACTGTGCCTCAGTACCTGGGAGGAAGGGGGGGTCAGCACAATTGTACTGGCATGCGAAGCAATCCAAAATAGAGTAATTGAACATATATATATATAATACGTGAGAGCAAATGTTCATCAAACATTATGCATAAAACAATTTCTGAAAAACACATGGGCACCTTCTGAAAACATGTAACCTGTCTGTAAATCTCAAATTCTGATCTGTGTATTACTTCTGAGTTAGGTGGTATCCCCTACAAGTCTGATATTCCACGGGCGATATGGAATCCGCCATTGACTCGGCGGGGAAGCCTCCAACCCGAGTATGGTGCAAGGGTTGGAGTTTCTGAATCTGATACACCACACGACACTTAAGTCAGCGTATAATAATATACCCGGGTCGGCAAGCCACGGTTTTAGGTAATGAGTTTCTTAAACTCAATCCCTCTTCAGGGAACCACCTAACATCTCTGTATGCCCATTTTTAACCTTTTCTGTACATGCAACATTTTGAATGTCTAAAATCATGACAGTCTGAAATGTCTATTAGTCTGAGTCTGATATGGCATTGGTCTGAATTGGTATCGTCATACCAAGACTTGCAAGTCATGATTTCTGAGCCATAATACATTAAGCTAAATCTTTCATTTAAAGCATAATTTAGACCACCAAAAACATGCAACTGATATAGAAGATTTCGTGTTTCGAAACTCAAGTCAAAATCATTAAAAAACTTCATCAACATATGGTGGTCTAGTGCCTTTAGCAAATCCATGCACTCTTTCATTACATGCATTATGAACATTAAACATTCATTCTAGATTCCCTCTTTAGTGATTTAAAACCACCTTTAAATCATAACAAGAGTTCAATCATTTCATATAGTGCTTTTCAAGGATGCATTGCAAAATAATTCATATGCTATGAGAAATCTGAAAAATTCATAATAAGAGGAAATTCACCTAAAATCATGCTCTCAACAAGAATTCATTCTTAAATACATGGTTTCATACATTCATATTCTCAAATCACTTTGGGAAAGGTCAAAAGACCAAAACAATGATGTTAAAACATTTAATACATGAATATATACATAGATTCAAAAACCCCATTCTAAAACATGATTTTTCTATGCCCATGAGAATTTAGAAAAACCCCGCGTACCTCTATTTCGGAAAATAATGGGTGCTTCTTGAAGCCTGTGGATTGGGGATTCCGAATCTCTAATCAATTTTGAAAACTCACGGTTGAGTCTTGATTTATTTGAGTTTTTAGTTTGAAACCCTTGGGAGTGTTCTTGAGAATTTTTAGATGAATGTGGATGTATTTTTGGAGAATTGGGGACTGAATTTCGTGTTTATGACTGAATAAGGGTGGGAAAAGGACCATTTTGCCCCAAAAATGGAGTGTTTAAGTCACTTGAAACCATAAGATATGCGCCGCATATGATATCACATATATTTACATAGGCGCCGCATATGATATCGCCTATATTTACATAGGCGCCGCATATGCTATCGCATATGCTTTCCAGTGGCCATGTGCGATTGGTTAGGCGACTCATACTACTTTGAAAGGCCATAACTTCTTGCTCGGGTGTCGGATTTTAGCAAATTGGTATCGTTGGAAAGTTAACTCAAAGACCTATCATTTGACACATAGTAGGCTCTCTAATTCAACATATATAGAGAGTTATGGTCGATGGAAGATGACACAAATTACAACGTCCACTAAAACTTAATCGGTCGAAATAGTTTTAACTCGTCCTTGAGTTGAAGGACCTCTATGGTCTAAATTCATGCTCAAATGGATTCACATACTACATAAACATGCCAAATTGGCATAGGATTTAAGGCTCTGGGATTATCAACGCATCAGAGTCATGGTTCTTATTCTAGCCCGAAATTTGGGGTGTTACATTATCTCCCCCTTGGGATCATTCGTCCCCGAATGATGGATAGAATGTCGAAGTCTTAAGGGTATGGGATAAAGCGGACATGATATGTTCCCTAAGAAAGAATACACTGATCGGAAACATGACTATAAGATTGGAACTACTGATGTTTTAAATGCTTATGCCGGACATGCATAACCGAGGCATGGAACACACGACTGAAGCTACTCATAGGCTGAATTCTCATAATGAATCATGCATATCTGATGCATGGATCTTTGACCGAGTTGTTCTCATGAATGCAGGACTGAATACACTGATAAGCTAAACTTTTCTATTGAACATGCATTTCTAATACATACATATCTGGCTAAACTGACGCATGAACGTATGGCTATATACGCAATAATAACTAATGTGAAGCTTGTAATAAGAATCTATGCATGCAACTGAATGGGGTATCTCCTCCTTGGTACCCTATGTCCCTCTATGAATGCTCAATTCACTAAGATACTCGGAAAACTGAGGAGATGCATAGGGCACCTACGAATTGAATCATAACTGAACATCTGGAATCTGAATTTAATGCATGATGCATGAACTGGGCTATACTCGTAACTGCTGGTATACTCTATCTTGGAATAGTAGCATGTCTGAGATTTCGAGTAGCATGAATAAGTGCAAAGACGAGAAAACAAGTCATGCAAATCTGACTGCTAAACTGACTTATTGGCCATACAGACTGAATTATACTACACCCTCATACTTAACTGGAGTATCTCTTCATCATAATTCTCTAAAGAAATTCTAGCAGTAATAGGGAGCCATGAATCTTGGGTATGGATTACACAAGACATCCAACTGAGGAATCACCACATTGACACTACTCTGCAGTCTGGAACATAGGCATATAACTCCTGAATTAGGATAGAATTACCAGGCCTTTGGCATTACAACTTCTTACTTTCAAGCTTAGCACACTTATCGAATATCACTTAACTATACTATTCTCCTTAAATATCATATTCATTTGACTCAGCTTAAAATTCTCATATGAGCATTGACAAATCTTTCTACTAATGTCAGAAATAACTTAATCCCTTCGTCGTGATCAAGCCGAACTCTATGTCACAAAAATAAAACATGCCAGACCACGCTATTATTCTAAACCATATGATGCAATCTTCTATATCTACTTTAAAGATCACATCCTAAGTATAACATGCCTTACCACTTCAATGACTACTCTGAACTCTTACTATGAAGTCGCTAGCGCATATAGCTTTCCTTTACAACAATCTCAACATGTCATTCAAGCCTATCTTTATAACCACATATGAACTTCAAAGCAAACACTCATAAAGGCATACTTCACATATTCTCTAAACCACTATCAATATCACTCACACGAGCTACCCCAAGAACATACACATACAAAATTTCACTAACCATCACATAAATAAAAACTTGGCCCCAAATCTTACTTCATACTTATGGCCTTATCTAAACAAGCGTACTATGATCTTCCATCAACAAGGAATAATTACTCACCACCACTATCATCGCATAAGGAGGAGTCACAAAAAGGTTAAAACATAAGATCTGGAGGCATGGAATGATACTATATGAAGCTTGACACTCATCTGAGGCCTGAGGAATAGAAAAACAACAACAGGGACTCACCAAAGTGCTCTGAATTTAGGGTATTCATGGCTATAATCTGAATCTCGCCAATCATTTGGCGTAAAACATGAGTTATGGAATCGGAGCACATTATAAAGCGTGAGTACATGACTCTCTATCATATGTATGAACGTGAACTGATCATGGAACTAAATCATAAAGCATGAATAGGTATTAGGATCACTGAGATAGGAATGGGTTGAGATTCACCCTTACTTTTTGATGTTCTACATCATCATGACATCACTACAAGAATCTGAGAGTCTTACTTGGTTATTCGTTTATTCATCTCCCCCTTAGCTTCAAGCCATCATCTTAAGTTTTGGGAGGTACCTTACTAGACTTTAAACTTAACTGCACTCACTGCACTCTGGGTTCTGAAATATGACAATACACAAAATTAATAAAACTTAACCCGAAAAACCACACATGAGAGTGGAACGCCCACTGCTAATACTACCTCCTGAGGCACACTCTATTATTCTGTAACCCCAATAGTCATCATCTATTACTCGAACACTTACTAACTTCGAATCTTCATGAGTATCCCCAAAGTTGAAGTGCACACCCTTTAGTGCCTATACTCTTATTTCTATTAGCACAACTTTCAAGGACTCGAGCTTAGATTATAACACCTAACATGGGTATCACCAAGTTTTCAATGAGTCACTCTATTTCTATCATAGTCTACCAACATAACAACTTCAAACTTATTTTCCTCTACTATGAGAATCAAGCTCATATCAAAAGGCTCAACGCTATCAATCAAAGGTCCTTAACTTGGCTATTTAGAACACCATATACCATCTAGCTAGTCTTTTTCCACCTAGAAACTCAATGGTACCAGTAGCCACACACAACATGTAATAGCCTTAGAAAAATAATACAGCTTCATACCGCCTTGGGCATACTTCTACATCATATCTACAACGTCATACTTCATTACGAATCAAATAAACTTAGGCACTTGCATACATTGTTCAAGCCTATAGATCACTTTCATATAACTAGTATCATTAACCAAGGAAACATCACATCCACCTCCATGACCATCAATTGTTTCAAACTTAATGTCTAGTGCTAAACATGATTTACAACCAACCTTACACACAATCCTCACTTAGAAACTATGAAATAAACATCAAGAGACACTAGTACACTAGAACTTCATAACCACAATAATCGATCATGATCTTACAGTTTTCCTTGTCATAATCCATCAACATGTACTATTTCAACACATCAAGCTTACAAATCTAATCCCACAAAACATGTATCATCAATCTTTTGCCACTATTCACCACCACACCATTTAAATTCAAGCCTATAGTCTAGCATCAATCATTTACAACCAATGAAGAGTGCAACATAATATAAATATACTAATCCTTCAAATTGGGATATTCTACCCAAATACTTCAAAAATATACTACATACTTTCTCACAAGTAGTATTAGCTTACAACTACCAATGAGAAGAAGGTTAAGGGGTAAGGTCACATAATAGACATGATCAAGCTTAAGCTTATATTATAACCATACAATCTTATCTACTTATACGGCTTTCTCACATTACACTTACTTACCCCAATGGGCATTTAGACTACCTTCAGATACCCCATAGGACAATGAGTCTATACTTACAACCTACTGGCTAATCTAGCCATTTTCATTCATAGCCTATAAGGGGTTTCTATAACCACCTAAAATATCCACTCTGGGATCTTTCTCTATTTTGAAAGGAAGAAAACAAAAAACATTCTGAGTCAACACTTCCTCCATAGACTACCATACAATCCATAAATGGTACCACCACATTAGTCTACCACCACGAAAGGGTAAATCATTCTCAATCAACGGTTATTCAACTATAAATATTTAATCACAAAAGTCACCCTCACTCTGACCTCTAACCTTATGACTTCATATCACAAACTTCTTGGTCTAATTTCACTACCAATAGGACATGACACCGACACTCTAACTTATACTACTACTCGGGTGGAAATACAGTTCCAACAAACACAAGAACAACAAGATGAACAACAAGTTGCTAGTGAATCGAAATAGGCCTCACGCGGCTTCACTAGACTTTTGTTTTCAAAAACACACTGATATCAAGATTACAAGAGATAGAAGCTTGATACACAATATTCAATGACTCAAGAATACACATCTTACTCTTGTCTTAACTGAACGCCTCATAAGAACAAGGACATAATTTTACACTAGGGAACTCCTCTTCCGTCCTTTGTGGGACTTCTGAAATTTCTGCTAGATAATGGGAGAATATCTAGAAACACCAGAGTGAGGAAGAAATTAGGATAACTTTTCTTTTCGTATGGGTGACACCATAGCATGAATTAGAGTATGAAGGAGGAACATTCTGACTCTATAGCATGAACTAGAACATGAAGAAAGAGAGACATTCCTAAACGCTTTGTAGCCTCCTTCTTATAAGTGTGGCGCGCTACACACTCATAAACAAGACTCCACCCGATGCAATTTCGCAGACACCCTGGGACCATGAACCGTGCTTTGATACCAAGTTTGTCACGACCCGAATCGGGGCCCTGGCCGTGACGAGCATTCCCGAACCCGAAGGCCCGGAACGCCCTCTGTCTATCTGGTAATTATGCACATAATTCATATGATCAAAGTAATACGGAATAGACATAATAATACGAAAACATGGTCAACAATTTAAAATAGTTAAAGGCTTGAAAACATGCCCAATAATATTTAATAAACATCTGCAACAGTCTGCAAAATCTCTACTGACATACTATCTGAATAACTAGGACAAAGCCCCCAGCAGACCAAAAACCATACTGAAATAAATACCAAAATGACTAGGCCTTCCGAAGAAAAGAAGTCTCACCAACTGAACTCTGAGACAACCCATTCTGTAGACTCTACTGAGGATCTGGACCCCTAGACTGCGCCTCAGTACCTGGGAGGAAGGGGGGTCAACACAATTGTACTGGCATGTGAAGCAATCCAAAATAGAGTAATTGAGCATATATATATATATATATATAATACGTGAGAGAAAATGTTCATCAAACATTATTCATAAAACAGTTTCTGAAAAATACATGTACATGGGTACCTTCTGAAAACATGTAACCTGTCTGTAAATCTCAAACATTGATCTGTGTATTACTTCTGAGTTAGGTGGTATCCCCTACAAGTTTGATATTCCACGGGCGATATGGAATCCGCCATTGACTCGGCGGGGAAGCCTCCAACCCGAGTATGCCGCAAAGGTTGGAGTTCCTGAATCTGATACACCACACGATACTTAAGTCAGCGTATAATAATATACCTGGGTCGGCAAGCCACGGTTTTAGAAAATGAGTTGCTTGAACTCAATCCTTCTTTAGGGAACCACCTAACATCTCTGTATGCCTATTTTTAACTTTTTCTGTACATGCAATATTCTGAATGTCTAAAATCATGATAGTCTGAAATGTCTATTAGTCTGAGTCTGATATGGCATTGGTCTGAATTGGTATCGTCATACCAAGACTTGCAAGTCATGATTTCTGAGCCATAATACATTAAGCTAAATCTTTCATTTAAAGCATAATTTAGACCACCAAAAACATGCAACTGATATAGAAGATTTTGTGTTTCGAAACTCAAGTCAAAATCATTAAAAAACTTCATCAACATATGGTGGT